>OY540810.1:7200000-8619305 GCA_961205875.1 Sialis fuliginosa
CTAGAAAACTGATATTTGATATAATTATAGTAAGTGGTGGACCAATAATAGATCAGAGTTATAAAAATAAAATTTTAAGTTTTTCGTGCTCATTGAGGGAGGAAAATTTGTTTTTATCCAATTCCAGAGTATAGGATATAAAATGAAATCAGACATTTCCAAGAATTTCAATATGAAATATTGAAAATGATCAGCACTCACCGCACTTATACAAAAATAATTAAAATTTAACTAACTTACTACCAATTGTATTTTCTGTACAAATTGGTACTTTACTCTGCTATAACTTTAAATCTTATTGTAAAACTTATGTTATCAATAAATTCAAAGTAATTAAAAACGAATAAATTGAAAAACGACTGAGGTACTTACAGGACACGGTCTTGATTAATTTTGTTTCGACTTGATTATTTATCATTCTTGTTGCTATGGTTACAATTGAGGAGCTCAAAATTTCGTGCAAAATACATTCAAAATTTGAAGCATTTGTTTGGTCCTATGCTACTGTATTTAAAAATCATTTTTAGGGTTCAAGCGACAAAAATTGCAACTACTTTATAAAGTAGTTTTTACAAAAATAAAGCCGCCCCTGCGCCAAATGCTAACTAAATTAGTTAAACTGACGGCAGGCTATATCTCTACACCACAAATGTGACGTAATATCAAAAAATCAGCCTTTATAAAGTAGTTGCAATTTTTGTCGCTCACCTCTTGGATTATAACGACAAGTACGTTAAAAAAAAAGAATAGTACATAGTCTAAAAAGTATAAAATGCAACTTGGTCTCCAAATTAAAACTAAACTTACTTTACAAATTCAAAATAGTGCTTCGAGCATGTATGTTATAATGATATGTTACATATTTCTATATATACCTATACATTTTCTGTATTAAGTACAAAGGTGTAGGTAGTAATACGTGTTGTACACACGTGTGTATGTGTGTCTGATAGCTGTTTGTGCACTCACTGTAAACTAAAGCATCAAGTGAGCTTATCATCACAACGAAGGTCATTAACTATGTACATACACTAACTCGTACACATTATATGTACACGTAAGGGTTGCCCTCTCTAGAAATCTTGTCAGAAGTATATATTTAGATACACGTAGTATTTTGTGGTAAAAGTTATTAGTGGAGGAAACTTGGGTTTTGATCTAGATAGGAATAGGTTCAAATTACTTGGTTTTGAATGATTTTTTTAATTCTTGAAATGTTCTATTAAATTAAATTGACGGCTTAACAATTCGTAAAAATTCTAGAAAAGCTGAAATTTTGACCAAATTTTTTTAATTCTTATATGGAACATCAATATTTGTATGTCAATATTATTGAATTGTTGTACAAAATATTGAATAAAAATATTTTTTTATAATTTCCAAAATGTGATTTAAAATATAGCCCTCTTGAAGTATTGATGACTACTGTGCCTTGTGCAATAGATTAAAATGTATCTTAAACACATTATTTTATCATATCTAGACAATATTTACTTTTATGTATAACGTACTGGCACCAGTCTTGGCAAGGACCCCAGTAATAACAAATTTTTAATTAAATATACTGAATTAGATATATGTGTTGATATTTGATTACTACCATTTCTGAATATTAATCTATATACATTTAACTGTCTTACAGCATGATTTGATGACAATCGACCAATAGGTGTCAAAATGGTGGACATTTAAACTAATTATTAGTATACTTTATTAATTAATTATTATATTACATTGTTTCAAATTTGACGATTCTTTCTTTTATATCTTTTGTGTCGAAGTACTTATCATTTTGTAATTATTAGCAAGTGTCCATTACTACTGGTTTTACCTTTGCCATTACTTGAGAAAAAACATGAACAAAATAAAAGGCCATAATTAAAAAAAAAAACTATATTTGCGGACTTTGGTAATTAAATTGATTAAATAAAGAGTTACTTGTTTTCTTAGTAGCATGAGTTCATGAGAATTACAAAAAACAAGCCCATTAATAAATAAAAAAAACACGATAACATGCTTTTATAGCGGCCATAACTGGTGCGTTTACCTTATACAATTTGACTTTAATAATAGCAAAAAAATATAACTAAAATAGTATTATAATATTCAAAATAATTATTTCTCATACAGTTTCGTAAATCAGAATTTATTAGATACTTTTACAGTGGACATCTTCAGGGCTCTTTTGAAGGTATCAATTGTAATGTGTAGTAAAACGTTGGCCGATAACACGACCAATATCCTGATCACTGCGGAAGCCTAAAAACTTGAATATCAGTGCTATATACGTATGTGTAATGTACAGGGTGTGCGCGATAAATTGGCATTAACTTTGCATCTCTTTATTTCATGTGCTTCTTATTAATTTTATGGAATTATGTTGCTAAGGTAATAATTAAACATCGATGCTTCAGATATAAAGTATTCTGATAAATTCTGAAAGGAACACGATGTTATAGAGCAACCATAATTTCTGAACTGCGCACAACTAATTGCGGACTTCAATAACATCCCTTTTCGTACAATTTACAACGTGAAAAAGGTGTATGATGTTGATCCTGTCACCTAAAAAAAATAAAAAAATACACAGAATCCAGAAGTTATCAATGAAGATCCTGGAAAGTCTCCATAGCAAGAGAACTACAGATGTCGGATGCAACGGTTCGAAAGATTATTGTTGAAGATATCAGATACAGATCGTATGTTCTTATAAGAGGCCAGTTTTAGTAAAAATTTTCCAATTTATCGCGCGCAGCCTGTATATATGTTTATTTTTTATTTTTTATTTTTTTAATAACGGCATAAGTATGTTGAATTTTATTCGAAGGAATATAAAATCCCTAAATACCTGTAATCTTAATATTGGCACCCCTCACATAGAAATGTACATACACAGACAGGGTCATATGTATTCGTGCATGCACGCATTTCGTAGTTGTACATGTTAACAGATCACAGTTAATTGGTTTATGTACAACAAGGATAACTAACGTTTAGATATGGACACACACACACACACACGCTAGCCCACACACGCACGCACACACACACACGCTCGCGTACACACGGAGAACTGTTAAAGTTCTTCGTGCAGGTAATGTATGCAAAAGTCTCTCAGACTTGATTATCTTTTCAAGATTATATTTGTACAGTTGTCTTCTTGCTAAAGTAGCAACAGAACTGTGTTTGTTTTAACATAAAGAGTTACGTGATAAAGGGTTATTTTAAGGAGTTGGAGTGTAAAAATATGTTTTTAATGTATTTATTAACATATCGTTAAAAAATGAATCAATAATTATGAAATACCAACATTAACCTCCCGAGATAAAAAAATACAGTATCCCAGAGTATTCCAACGAGAGTCTCCCATGGGTATTCCTTATGTCACTCAGGGAGACTCGATGGGAGACTCTTGAATGAGAGACTCTAGTCTCTGAATGGGAGACTCTAGTCTCTGAATGGGAGACTCTAATCTCTGAACAGGAGACGCTAGTATTCCAAAGAATGATCCAGATTTATGGGTCTATAGTCTCTGTATGGGATACTCGAGTCTCTCTGAAAATGCATAAAATTAGGTAGTATAAAATTTGAATACACAAAATTTTCTAGATACAATATTTATTTATTTAAAATTAATTGAGAAGAACATAGAATTATTATTATTGCTGTAACTATGAGTTGTGAAAAAATTCGGCTTTTATAGACTTACATATGAATTATAAGTCTATAAAATGCTTTTCAATATCGCATTTGAATATTATTAACAGGATTGTGGTGATTATGATAGTAATTATAAAAATAATTACATTTACTTGATCATTTTTCTGTTTTTTTCCTGGTTAATTTTTTGATCATTGAACCTGAAAAAATAAATAGAGCAAAATAAGTAATTTGTTAGACTCTAGCAGCTAGAGTAATGAAATTATGTTAGAGAAATCATGTATATAAAATAAATACTCACATCAAGTATATAACACATTCAGAAATGATGAGAATTTTTGACTTTTTGACATTATCAATTCAAATACTGTGTGTATTTTTACCAAGTAAACGCGACCCATGTGCATTCCTTCGACAACTAGATACAACTAAACATACTTACAAACACATTTGTGAAACATGTGTTAAACAGTACAAATGTGTCCTTGTTTATTTAGAAGAAACCTAAGAAATATTACCAGTTCAAAAATCTTCTAAGTCCACCAACTTTGGAAGACTCGAGTATTCCTATGGGAGACTCAAGTATCCTATAGAGACTCTAGTATTCCTATGGGAGACTCAAGTATAAGCAAGGAGTCGCCGGAATACTCTGAGAGACGCTTTGGAATACTGTAACGGTCGCTGGAATACTCTGGGAGACGCTGGGATACTCGAGGGAGACTGAAAATTTTATCTCGGGCTTTAATATGGTAAAATATTAAACTACGTTAGGTAATGTAAATGAAAAGAATCAACAAACAAAACTACCCACTGCTTATTTTGAAAAACACGCGGGCGAATCCGCGGGGTAATTCTAGTATGTATATTAGAAAACAAAATCAATAAATTTCAAGTTTTTTTTTTAAATAATCCAGTCTTTTATTAGTGTTGCAAAAAATAAACTTAAATAGCTTATACACTATCTATAAACTTCTACTATTACTAGACGAAATTAACTTGAACGTATCTATTTAATTACATTTTAATTAAAACCTTCTCTCTGCAAAACTAATTAAAAGCAGTTTTAAAAATGCGTTTTTCTTATATAATCCTAGTGGATATAAATTCTGAAAGGTAAATAAATATTTTTTATTTATTTTAAAATTGTTTTCAGATATATGTATAAGATATATAATATAATTATTAAAAAAAAGTATATGAAAACCTACAATTATTTAGGTATAATAATTAAACTTAACAGTTTTTTAATTCGGTGCCAAGCCAATAAAAAAACTTTTTAAGAAAGAACTTAATAATACCGACTTCAAAAACTGTCAAATTTAAATATTATATACATCCAAACACGGTCTATTTTACACGATTTTAAAATCCACAAAGAAGAACAAATATACTTTTTTTACACAAATTTTTTGTTCTAACACGAATTCTAAACTTGAAAAAGTTGGAACGTATCTACCGTGTAAAAAAGGAATTGGGTGTACTTTTCAGTATAATTAGGGTTTTTTTAAAATCAGTTTTATTTTTTTCTTAATAAGTTTTTTATTTTGGGATGTTAGCTTTAAAGTAAATTTCAAGGGTATCTACATAAACGTATATTTTTCCCTAGGTCTATTTCCCACTAGTTTTTCACATACGTTCAAATCTTTTTAAAATCACATAACCAAAAAGTTCAACTTCAAAGAGTTTTATAGTTCGATTTGATTTGGAATAAGTTTTTAGTAAGTAAATACTTGAATATGTGAGTAGGGGAGAAATTTACTTTTATAGAAATTGTCCGATCCCAAGTGTATACGTTTAAGATGATTGTATTATATCTTTTAATATTATTAAGTTAAAAGCACCAGTTATGGGCACTGTAAGAGCAAGTTTTCGGTTTTTTTTTATTAATAGGTTTGTTTTTTGTAATACTCATGAAATCATGCTACTAAGAAAACAAGTAACTCTTTATTTAATCAATTTAATTATCAAAGTCCGCAAATATAATATATTTTTTAAATTATAGCATTTTATTTTGTTCATGTTTTTTCTCCAGTAATGACAAAGGTTAAACTAGTAATGAGTACGTAGTGATGGACACTTGCTAATGATTACAAAATGATAAGTTCTACGACACAAAAGATATAAAAAAAGAATTGTCAAATTTGACACAATGTAAAGCAGTTGTTAAGATAATATAATAATTAATAAATAAATTTTACTAATAAATTAGTTTAAATGTCCACCATTTTGACACCTATTAGCCGATTGTCATCAAATCACGCAGTAAGACAGTTAAATGTATATTTATATAGATTAATATTCAGAAATGGTAGTAATCAAATATCAACACATATTTCTAATTCAGTACATTTAATTAAAAATTTACCATTACTGGGGTCCTTGCTTATATACAAACAGAACTTTGTTTTAACTGCAATGAAACTGTGTTTCGGTACATACATACATTTTATAATCTAATTGTAAGCTATGAAGGTGTGTATTAGTTAACAGGAACTACAACATTTATTGTTGTTTTTTGTTTTAATATTCTGTTTTTGTGTATCAAAATAGAAATAAAAGTTCCGATAAAATTGGATATGACAGAAAATAATGAATATGTTCTTTTAATTAGTCGAGAATCTTTTATCATTTCCATTCTTGTATACTTGTATAAAGAGTAATAAAACATACCAATGGTAGTAATGTTAAAATTGGCATCGTTACCTACATTTATTTTCTCACAAAAAGTATTGAATAAAGAAAAACATATGGCCCCAAATAAAAAGTCCAATAAAATTTTCTTAGAAGCACATTATTATACAATATCTTGTGTGTATAAAAAAAGGAAAAATATATAAACTTGTGAATTTTTTCCATTTAATAATAATGGGTACATACGAAACAAAATAAAAATAAAGTTTCTCTTGCAAAACTAAAAAATACGTGACAAAAAAAATTGAAATTATATTTCTGCACGCATGATGACGTAGCTTGGACTTCAGGTTCCCGTGGGTTTAGAGAGTACGAGACTAAAAAACATACAGTAAAACAGTGGCTTTGCGTGAAGGAGGTAAATCCGTATAGAATTTACGCAAATAAATTACTTCATTTGTTTATTTCAAAAAAAAAAAAAACTTTTGTCAAAACTAGTAGATAGGACCCAATGCTACCCGAAAATTTAAATATATTTGATACCGTTTTTAGTTAAAAATTATTTCTATATTTCAATATGTATAGTGATTTCCAGGTTAACAATTTTTAAAATTTTAATTATAATATAAAAATAAATTGTTGAGCAACAAACATACTCAATTTCGATATTACTTCCTCACAATATCGAAGATACGAGAAGCTTTGTGATCGTAAAATGAGACAAAAAAATTGTTTTCCGATTTCAAAATTTTAATTGATCATTCCATTTCAAGTCAAGACAAACACTTTTCGTTCCGTGTCTGTCGAGTGAATGCTTGTCACAGACAAAACTTATATTAACGAAACTTGGTTGGATGGTTGGGTCTGGCTTGCGGACGGTTTCATTTCAATATCTTGTGTACGAGGGAAGGGTGACATCACAAAATATTTATTTTTTCGAGATATCTCTAGAACGACACATGTTACGTGTAAATTTTATTGAATCTTTTTTGTAGATCATTCAATTTCCTATTATATAGATCTACAACGTTTGTTGTAAAATATTCCCGTACAAAGATTTATCTCAATTTGCTGTAAAAAATCGTAATTTTTTTTTAAATTGATATTTACTTTGACATATTAAATGCCATTTTAGCGTTTTAAATGTCATTTAGCAGTTTTAAATGTCATTTTGACATATAAATGTATAAATTTAGATTTAGATTGAAATTGTCAAAAAATTAAAAATATACGAAAAAATAATCAAGTGCGTCTTAAAAAAATTGTTTTCTATATTTTTCATAAATATATCGTTTTCAGTCAGTTTTTGTAGATGTATTTTTTAAATATTTAATTGTTAATTTGTATCATCAAAATATTTGAAGGTGAGGTGATCATATAGTGACCTAAATAAATAAGTTATTTAATCTATAATATTATAGAATTCTTTATTCAATGGCTACTATGATTCTTATATAAAAGGTAGAGAATAAGATATTACATTAGTTTGAATACAACTTTACTCTACTAATATTCGATAACATGTTCTTAGAAAATCCACACATATTATGCAATGCTTGATGTTACTAGCCCCGGGCACGCAAATGTCTTATAACGGCTCTGTATACATACTATTGCAATGACAAAGTAATATCTGCTCTACAACAAATTATAGAATGAAAAACACAGTATTTTTAAAACAAAACTTATACAGTTTTAATACGATTTGTTGTAAAAACACTGCATTTCTGTTTTGTTCTTTTGTTACAAATGAGACATCACATGCGCTAATTGTCATCATTCTTTGTACATATCTTTTATTTTTAATGTCATTTTCTGTATTCCTTTATTTTTACAAGCTTTCGGTTTACAATTGTAACAAGAAATAATTTTTACGTGTGATTTTTAAATCCAAAATATAACATAAGTAACAGTTAAATAAAATTTTATAACATCACATAAGTACAATATACCATAATATTATAAGTATAATGATACCAACATATTATGTTGGTATCAAAAAAAAAATTGAATATAAAATTTTGTTGCAATCATATGAATTTTCTTTTATCTGGAATTCATTTCCAAAATGAACAAATTTGCAATAAAACAAGTAAAACAACAATATTAAATAACATATAAACAACTTGTAATAGATCTAATAATTGATAACTAAAAATTTTAATTTCAAAGAAATTGCGAATTAAAACAATAGTAACAAAAACTTTAACACCGTCAAAGGTATTTGATAACAACATCGATTCATTTGAAATATTTTTTTGAATTTTTTACCGCAGTCATTTACTTGATTGAGTTGATATCATTGACATATGTATTAGTTTGACGCATTCTTGTACTAATGAGGTATTTCGTGATAGGAAATTTTTTTTTGGGGTTTAATTTTTGAACGAAAATAACAGAATGAAGTTAGTTATGCATATATAATATATGTGTATTGTGCATATAAGTATTCACTCATGTAGATAATACAGATTCCTAGTATTATAATGAGTAAAACAGGTTCTTTTGAAGATATTAGTATTGCATTTATTCGTCAGATGTCACTACTAGACTCAGCAGTTTTTTTAATCATATCTAACGTCTAAGTACACTTTTATGTTATTTTTTAATTTGAAAATGTCAGTTTTAATAGGGGATACCGCATCAAAACGATAGGGCTATCAAAGTAACCCTGATGCATGGTTTGGTTCTAATTTTTTTTACTTCAAAATCCAAAAGTAGACAAAATATTTTTGGTAAGTATTAGAAATATACAACAGCTAAATATTATTTAAAGATGAAATTTAAAACCTATCAAAGACGCCACCTATCCAATAATAATTTTAACTTAGATTCTTTAAACACCATACAAATTCATGCATGGAGCGCCACTGTTGTAGAATCCGCCGGAACGTTCCGGAGGAGTGCACGACTCCAGCAGGGGACCTGTTTGTGTGTTGTAATATAGATATATGCTTTTAGTCTATAACCACATAGAGTGAACATGTCTGAAATAAATTGGCCGAAACCATGTGAACTACTTCAGTGGAAAACTACTAAACTTATTATATAATATGACAACAATATACGAGTTTATAGTTTTGCTTCAATATTTCATATAAGTAAATTGTATATTATATAAAGTATGTTTTCATGTTAGTTGCTTTAACAATAAAATCCAAAAGTCTAGAATAATAAAACGATGGTATTTTTTAATTCTAGATAGGCATTCTTTCATAATATTCTTCTTTTTTATTATTTGTGTCTTATCAACTGAACCATCTCCTTTTCTGACAGCCTTTGTATAATATAATATACTTATAAGAAATCATTTAGTACAGTCAAAGCGTCGTAAAAAATAGGGCAACCCTGCATTTTGGGTAGACAGTGATTTTGTTTTAGGGGGTTTCGAAGGGGAGTCGGTCATGAGTCTAACTTTGAGTTATCAGGACTGTGAACGATGCCTTTTTGGCGCAATTTTTAAAATAAGGGTGTGATTAGTTTTTTTGTTTATCTCCGTAACTGTGAGTCTGACAAAAATTTTGTAAAAAGCATTTTTGTAGGTATAGTAATTCTCTGTAACTGTTATTATTAACTTCTTAAAGTTTCATTTATAATAAAAAAGTTATGAGCAAAAAACAATGAAAAAATAGGGGATGAAATACTTTGAGGTAAGATAACTATTGTATTTTCAGTCTTACAAAAAAAATATATAGCATTTCCGAATAAACAATTTAATAGGTAAACGAACCAATATTTTCAAATTCTAAAATTGAATAATAGCAGAATACTCACAAGTATTAAATATGTTATTAGTTTTCCCAAATTATAATATAAAAATGGCATTTTTAATTATATTTTATTATGTTATAATAATAATGTACTAATGTACGTGTAGGTACCTACATGTATAATAACAAATATAAATAAAATAAAAAAAAATTATAATATTAATTTGAAAACACAGAAATCGTGACTGAGGTTTTGTACCTGAAGCCTTACACGAACTTTTGTTTTAGAGTGTGCAAAGTTTTAAAATTAATTATACAAAAATAACGATAAAATATACATTAATTATTTGCTTTATATATCAGCGATTAATTCAATTTACTTTTTTTATAGCATCCTCGAAATCAGACGCGAAGCTAGGGGTCGCTATCACCAACGAAACTGAAATAAACGCCCCCATTAAAATTCTTTTTCTTCATCATCATAACGTTTTTCGTGCCCTCGAGCTTACTTTGTACCCCTCTTGTATATATATATGAAGACCTTTTTTTGGGCTATGTTACTTTCGGTACCCTCTTCAGCTGGGTTTTGCACCTTTCTTGTATAAGAGAGAACATTTTTATTTTATTTTTTACTTATTAACCTGATATCTTTTCAATCGCCATTACACTTCAGACAGAATTTGCCGCCCCCCTAGACCTTACAAAACCGACGGCCTAAATAAATATAAAGAAATTTTAAAAAATCCGTAGTTGCAATTTATGTGCTGCCAATAAGACCCATTTAATGTGCACAGTTTACTTTTACATGTATAGTCCCCCTCCTTATTTATTTATCACTCTATTAATAAAATTTGTTACTAAATAAAACTTATATGAAGTTTTCTAAGAACTTTAATAATGCTACTGACTATATCATATATTATTATTTTTTAGATTATATCTTGACATTTTACTGCAAATCACTAAACAATTAAATTTTTAATAAGAGTTAAACTGTTATACGCCAACGTACGCGAACAGCAGAGTTTATTATAAAACTCGTAGGAGATATTATTTCATTATGAAGTTACTAAATGTTCATAAAATATTATTTTTTAATTTTATTATTTTTTAATTTTTAATTATTTTTTAATTTTTAACACAATTTTTTACATACAATGTTGAAATATTCACTGTGTCTATGTTTCAGATGAGAAATAGTATTTTGAAAGCAAATGAAAAATATAAATGATATATTATTAATTCAATAAAGGTGTATAAATGTGCAAGAGTGCGCGCATACTCTTGTCCAACATTTCGTTTTGTAAGTTTAATTTGCTTTTTAAGGTTTCGAAGAAACCCTATTAATCTCACATTGTCGTCCGTCCGTCCTTCTCAGTTAAAGCAAAATATCTCGTAAACTACATAAGCTAGAAACTTGCTCAGAAATCTCAAGGAACCAATCTTAGAAGACTGGATATAATGTATTTCTTACAGAGACTGGTGGCATGAGAAATGCATAACGTACTCAGATCGTGGTCATTACAAATGTGACGTTTGTAAGTGATGCGCACTTTTGTCGTCATGGGTAGTGCAAGAGTGCGCATTCAGGTGGCTTTCAATATTTTTAATAGCTCCTAAAGCGTAACTTATAAATTAATTAATATGTTTTTTTGGTAGCTAAATTACCTAAGATAATAAATAAACTATAACATCCTTAATATATATAAAGCTCAACGTCTCTCTGTCTGTCTGTCTGTCTGCCTGTCTGTCTGTCTGTCTGTCTGTCTGTCCGTTAGTTACCTTATCACTCGAGAACCACTTATCCGATTTACGTGTTTTTTTTTTTAATTCAAAGGTACGTTCTCTGGCCAGGTTATAGGCTATATTTTTTTACGTTAGGTAACATAACAACTAAGTAGTGACGATAATAGTAAATCAAGTCGGAAAAAATTTTGCCGTCGGCGCGCTGTTTTGTAATACGCTGCCTAAACCGTTCAATATAGATCAAAATAATGTATTAAAGAATTGTGTAGAATCAAAAGTTCTACAATAAAGTCCGCGACAGCATATGTCTAACTTTTATATTTAAGCCACAATGACTGCTTTTATGTTACAAAGAAAACATAAAATATTTGGGTTCTGTTTACATGGACTTATGACCTATAAAACATTAATCCATATCGAAATAAATGATTTCATCGTCATAAGTACTTAATGTAGATATAATTTGCCCTTTACAGAATCCAATTTGGTTTTTTGGTTTAGGAAATAACGTGAAATATACATAAAATAACATATTATTCGCGGCAATTCGCGCGAACTATGATGAAGTGTCGCGGGGAGAGGGACGATTCAGCGCTCGGCCGGCAGTTGTTTATTTTGTTTTCAATTATTAACTTTTAAATTTAAACAGAACAAAAATGATTTGTAATTTTTGTTCTGATTTGTTTTTTTAGGTACGTTAGGTTTTGATTAGTTATTATTACGATAATAATTAATCGTGTTTGTACTTAATTCAACTATGTATATTTTTCAAAAATCCTAAACAATAATTCCGTAGTCCAAGCGGGCGAAGCCGCGTGGGCCCAGCTAGTCCTCTATAAAATCTTTTTATTTAGTCCCATAGACTGAAACAGCGAAAGTGCGCACTCCTGCACCACTCCACCCTACTTACCTCGTATATATGCCTCTTATGTTCGTAAATAAAAATATCAAGAGTTTACAAAGAGTGTGTACACAACAAGTTCCCGGTAGTGCGCGAGGATATAAACGGGGTCGTTTCTAAAACAAATTGGTTTATTGTGCACCGTAATGGAAGATGAGGAATTGATTTGTGGAAGTAAATAAATTGGCTTCTGTTACAGATTTCTTACACCGTGTTTTCGTTAGATCATTTTTCAAGACTTAGATTAATTATTTTTTAACACGTACACACAACAGAACTGTTAACAGTTTCAAAGTGAATTTGTGTGATCTTGTAATGTAGGATGTCTTTGATATTTTATGTTCTTATACTCTTTAAAAAAAACATCTACCAAGTAAATGCACAGTTCTTCCTCGTGCTAAATTCGCCAAAGGTAGTTAGTTATTGAACAATTTATATAAAAACCGATAAAGTTGCCTAGCATTTGATTTTTGTACAATTTTACTAAAAAATATTAGTTCGAAATTTTACCTAACCTGATTATTTTTTCGTATTTTTTTTAATTATCGACAATTTCAATCTAAATCTAAATTTATGTAAACGTCAAAATAACATTTAATATGTATATCAAAATAAATATCAATTTAATTTTTATTTATTAAACGCACTTAGTTTTCGGATTCACGACGACTTTTCAGCAATTTATGTAGAAACGTTGTTGAAATTTTGAAATAAACTTATAAAGCAAATATTTTTGAAAATTTTAATGTAAGGCACGTCTCGGTATCTTTATTTGTCTTGAAGTTATTCAATAAAAACTCAATTAAACTTCAAACGGCTCTAATTTTTTTTCCACAAGGCCTATTGATGGGGACTTTTGTGTGCAGACGTACTATTATAGGTACTACCCAAATTTCATCGCACTCCAAATTTGTTTCAAAAACTGGGCAATTTTTCCCTTCATTGCCTGTACTACAAAGAATTCTTAAAATATAAAGATTTTTGTATATCTTTCTGCAATGGAGTTTTTGATACTATTGATAATAAATTTTAAAATGTTATAAAAAGTATAGTATATGTTTCTATAATATGTATACAATCAAGTGTTTTTTTTGTACGTGAAAGAAGTCAGTATTTTAATAATAAAAATAATTTAAAATTACAATTTTTAGTCTGTTTGTCTCCTGATTACAAACGCGTCTAGAAGATCTGTCACTGGTATGACGTCAAAAAATATATTTCACGTTAGAATACTCGATCCTTATTGGTTGGTTTCAGTTAGATAAGTAGCAACTGACGTCACGCATACCACGTGAGTGTTTGGACGGAAAACTTTTCATTTGAATTTTTATTTTGGTAAAAAATACGAAGGAAGTATCTATTATATACATACGCACAATTTTCAATACATTTTAAAATTATTTAATCACGTACTCTATTAAACATTAAAGATTAATATCAAATAAATTTGCAAATTATTGATATAAGTACAAAATCGAGCCCTCGTCTCATAAAAATTTCAGATGGTCAGGCCTGAATTTAAATCAATCTCGTCACGACCACGTCTCGTCTAAATTCAAGGCACTCTCGTCTAGATCTCGTTTCAATACCGATACGGAGACGAGATAAATTAATATAAGTAAACAGTCACACATACATAATAATATTTATGTTGAGTTAAATTATTATTATATAAACAAATATATATAAATATTTCATTTGATATTAAACGTACATTTTCCATTATAAGACTTAATTATTAATCAAGAAAATGCATTTAATAACTTCAGAATAGGATACAGCGGTGTAATGAATTGTTAAGAGGAACATTTACGCAAAGTATTATATAAATAATGAAATATCTCATGTATATTTAAAAGATATAAATTCAGAGCTAACAAGCAAACAATACCCAGTAGTAAGATTGTATGTGTGTGTATATGTGTGTGTATGTGTGTGTGTGTGTATACGTTTTATAATGTATTCAAGTTTCAAAACTTTGTCGGAGGATTATTCTATGTATATTTATACAATTTATTATGTTCAATTTAAAATGATCGATTTATGCTATTTGACTTATTTTATTATAAATACTAGTACCCATAGTTTCGTATGTGTTTTTTTTTCGATATCAAACCCAGTCCGTTTTTACACGTTTAATTTAAAAAAATTAATTAATTATTATCAATTCAATGTTTTTATTTTACTTGATCAACTTTTACTTGTGAACTTTTTTGCAAAATTTAATATATATTTAAAAAAACAAGAAGAAGATGTTAATCAGTGAAATTATCTCCGATTGCATCAATGACCTTTTGCACACAGCAAACATTATTCAAGCATGATGTAAGGATAATTTGGTCGATTTTTTGTTGAAGAATAAATGGCCGCCAAGCTTTCATGATTGCAATTCTTTGATTATTTTGTATGATCATAATATATGTATGTTGTCTAAGCTCCCAAATTACAAATTCTCAAATATTCAGTAATTTAATAATGTTATTCTCAAAATTTTGGACAAAATGGAAAAAGTGCAATGATTTTGAAAAAAAATTGAAGCTAGTTATCAAAGTTAAAAGAGAAGTTATTTCCAAACACTTATTATAAATTTTCAATACTTTAAGAATTGAATAAAAACTTAACTGAAACTTTATTATAAATTTAATATTTTAGCGTTTTCATTTGTATCAGAATATAATTGTAACGATGTAAATGATTACAAATTTAAGTATAATTTAGTTTATAAATGTATAAGTATATTATATTGATGATTTCCCTTAAATATATAAAACACCAGTAATATTTACAAATTTAAAAATAAACATACATTACTAATTTAATTTCAAATGCCAACACATCAAAACACCGAAATGTGTAAATTTACAAATTATAAAACAGTTTCTGAAAATTACTTAACGTACAATTTCAGTTTTGTAAAAATATTGTATTGTAACATATGTATATTGTATACACATTTAAATGATAACAGAATTATGGTGCAAGTAAAATACTGTAACATGAAAATTCAGCAACAAAATTCAAATTTATATTAGAAATCATTTAGAAATTATTTTGAACATATTGAATTGGAATGATTTATTGATATAATTATAGAAAATAATAATTATTATTACCTCAAATTGTATATTACTGCAGCGATACTAAAATACGAAAATAAAAAGAACTAAATAAAAGGACTATGTGTGTCTGGTAATATAGATTTTTACTAATGTTGTGTAATTTGTTTCAGGTTATTTCTGGCACATTACGGACATTCATTATGACGCTCTTTTTGATGTTAATGGTAACCCACGGAGACGTAAGTACATAAACTTTGTTTTTATATTGTGATAAATATTTGCCATTATGTTAATAGCACCGTACACATTTTTATTAACGTTAATTCACACATTTATATTTGAAATATATACATGCATACATATCATAATGTGAGTACATTATTTATGTTTGTATGTGTATATATTCATACGTTTGTGAATAGCAAAAATATTATATGAAGCTATTTTATTACGATAAGCAATACTTTTTATATTTTACATTTTTTGGTACAATAATTTCAACATTTATATTTGGAAGATACATAACTACATAATATATAATATACATATACAATATTAAAGGTACTTTTGAGCATATACTTACACGAAATTTATTTTATTAAGATAAATGTTTATTCTTTAAAAAAATTAACTTAATTAAATTCATCTTGAAAACGATGCTTTTTTTCTGCAAAATAAATTTTAAGTAAAATATACGTATTATCTCACCTAATGTAACAAACAAATACTGCATTTTGAGTATTCTCTACCGAAATCAGAAAAAGGAATCATCACTATGTGTGTCCGTCTGTTTTTCTATAACAGTCTTCTAATTACTGAACAGTTTGACCTAGAAAGCTAAGGTTTACCGTGCATAATGTTGACAAGAACACGAACAATATTATTATTTATCATTCAATATCAAAAATAATTCAAAATTAAAATGTAAAATAAATTGTGCTGCCACCTTTTCGATGTTGAAACTGGTTTGCTAATTTGCTACTAATTTCTGATTTAATTGGTTTTTATAATTCATAATCACATAAATTGAAAGACTATACGGTACGGGACACTAATACGCGAGGCTCGACTCGCGCTTGATAGTTTTTTTTTTTTTATAACGGAAATAAAATTTTTCAATCTAATAGTCTATCTACATAAAACTAGAAACGAATATACGAGTAGAATGATTAATATTACAGTAATATTTACGTCAAATATTTACAATGAAAAATTAATTAATGACTATTCGAAATTCCATCTCCCCAAGCTAACTAATTTGCATAACTTGAAAGAAATTTTCTACGAAAATATGTAGAAATCAGAACATGGAAAATTTGAATATAAGAATTTACGGGCGAAAAAGTTGACAGAGAAAATATTTTTAGTATTGACGCTCGTTTGGAATTTTTATTCAATTTAAAAAAAGTTTTTTTTTGTACAATAAAGTTCGATATTAAATTTTCAATACATCATAAAAATATAGTTTATCAAATACTACAGATATGAAGAAACATTTTACTTGTATTACAATCAAATCAAATTCTTGCTAAATGCGATTATAGAAAAGGTATTTTTTTCGTCAAAGTAAACACATTAACACTTATATCAATAACAACATTTTTATCAATACAATTTAAATTGATATATGTATGTCATAAATGAAAAATATTATTTTATGAATATCGTATAATTTCTGAAAAATTAAATTTATAATTTTAGTGGCTTTAATTAATTGTACTTGTATTTGTTAGGTGTGAGTGAAAATGTAACGAAAACAGGAAAAACTAATGAAATCAACAGAAATTATCAAGAACAATAAGAATATTTTTCATTCAGTACTAAAAATGAAATAAGGTAATGTCATCAGACTTGAACAATACCCCAATGTTAAACATTTTAAAATAAATTTATTTTAATGATTACTATCATTACTAAATATTAATCTATATACATTTTATTGCCTTACAACGTGATTTGATAATAATTGATCATTTTGTTTAAAATGGACAAGTAAATTATCGCGGTTCGGCAGATTATCAAGAAAAATGTTTTTCTTATTTATGTAAATGCTTTACATTGTTTTAATTTTTACGACTCTTTATTTTGTAACTTTTGTGTAGTAGTAGATACTAATCATTTTGTAATCTTTCGCAAGTGTTTATCACTGGGTGTTCATTACTGGTTTTACTGGAGAAAAAACATATACAAAATAAAAGACTATAATTTAAAAAAACAAACTATATTTTCGAATTTTGGTAATTAAATTGATTTAATGAAGAGCTAGTTGTTTTATTGGTATCATGAGTTCATGAGAATTACAAAAAAAGTAGCTCATTAATCCCGAATAAACAATAAACTTTGATCTTAAAGTGTTCAAGACTGGTGCCAGTACTTTATGTGTACACTACATAAATATACTATACACAACAGTCATATGTAAATATATTACAATGACTGTAGTACCTACCTATTTTTCAATCTTTCATCATACTATAATTTAGCCATATCAACTGGGAGCCATTTTAAAGATACACTTCTTTAGGCGCATTCAGGATAAAATATTAGTAATGCAACGGCAACGAAATGCGTTGCAATCAAGTATGCGCCTGCACCAAGTTAAGAAAACAACACCATGAAGTTAGGTAAGATGTAGGAAGATAATACAGATAATCGGTAAAACAGGTTTTTAATTTTGCATTTGCTAGGTTAGGTGTCACTACGCTAAAGAAGTGTAACTTCTAACGCGCGTACATAAGTACAAACATCCACTTTTTTTTATTTAAAAGTATTATATAAAACATAACCTTAAATATTAAGAACGTGTTATATATCTATCCAAAAGAAAAGAATATAATTTTGAAATTTGTCATAGCAAATGCACAGTACATCCTCAATCTAATTATTCTAAATATGACGGCATTCATTTGTTTAATTCGTTGCACGTACACTGCTGAAATTTACATAATTCTATTTTATTTAGAAAAGGAAATTAAATTAGTTTTGAAAACAAACAAGTATTATAATAATAAAAAATACTTTATATCCGTGTGGAATACTTAAGTACTAAAATTAAATAATTTTTGTTTTGGTATTTTTTTATTGAAAATCTAGCTGAATATTTTACAATAAATATTTTTTTAGGTTTCCGTAGAAAACTAAGAAACCTTATACAGTAGTTTCACCATGTCCATCCTCAAAAATTTTAAACTGATTGATGAAATTTGGTATACGGACGAAGAAGATTTTTGAAAAAAACATTTTTTTTTGGGGTGTCATTAGATAGGTTTCTTAAAATGAAACAAAAAATATTAAATGACCCCCTCCCATAGACTGAAAATTGAACTCACATTTTTTTCGCATATCCCATTAAGTGGGATGTCATTAAATAGGTCTCCTAAAATGCAATAAAAAATGTTAAATGATCTTTTGATTTTAACCCTTCAATCACGATAAATATGCATTTAAATGTCGTTATCAGAGCGTCCCCTCCCCCCTAATTTCTAAACTATCAATTTAAAAAATCTGAAAAAAATTCAGAATGTTTGTAGCTTTTAATTAGTTACATTCACTGAAAATTATAACGAACACTGTCAAATTTATTTTGGACCCCCCTCCCATAGACTGAAAAGTAAACTCACATTTTTTTTCACTTACCCCTTGTGGGATGTCATTAGATAGGTCTCCTAAAATGCAACAAAATTGTTATATGACATTTTGATTTTAACCCTTCAGTCACGATATATATTCAGCTCTATTGTCTACGTAGCTTTGTATGAGGGATGGTAATCGATTCAAATATTATATAACATTATATCATGCAAATAAAAATAAAACATTGTTGGAGAACTTTTTTTATTCCTTATGTTACGTGAAGGAAAGGATGTCCAAAAATTCTAAAAAAAATCATTACGTGGTTTATGTAAATTGAGGTGCCCGTAGAGATTGAAATATTAACAGGAGGCCTTCTGAATCTGTTCTTTGTGACCAAAAAGCGTTGACAATTAATATTTAGGCTATGGTCAATGCACTTTAAATTTAACATGTATTTTAAATAGCAATTTTCAAGTTTTTCTTAAAAATACTACTTTTTCTCAATATTTCCCATTTTTCCAATATATTATTACTTTTTCTGGTAGCTGAAAATTTTTTTAAGAAGACATTATAGTTTTTCTTTAATTAATTTATAAATTCCATCTCCAGAGAAAATCAATCAAACATAAAAATTTGTTAAATTTGTCAAATTTAACAAAAAATCCATTTTCTGCGGAGATAGAATTTAAAAATTAGTAAAGAAACTATAGAGCATTCTTTAAAAATTTTCCATACTCCAGAAAAAGTAATAATATACAGGAAAAACGGAAAAAATTGTGAAAAATGTCCATATTTATCTGTAATTTTTATTGTATTAATTAAAAAAAATAAAGAAATAGAGTCTTAAAAGTTAATAGAGAACGTTATTTTCTATAATTTATATTCCATTCATTTTTCCATACTTTAATTAGATTTTTTATAATATATATAATTTTAATAAAAGTACACTACTAGCTCTCAGTTTGACGTACAATAAAGATCAATGGCACCCATCGAAGATGATTTTATAAAACAATTTGAAAAAAATGTTTTAAATAAAATTTTAGAGGATATTATTATCTAAAATGTTTGTTCCAATCATTTCTTCGAAACAATTAATCATTTTCAAGATATCTGTTTTTGCATAATGTATAAAAAAAATCGTGTAGTAGCCACAACAGTTTATTCAATAATTTTACATTTTCGGTACAATGCTAGGATATTTACGATCTAAACGTGTGTTAAGATCGTTATACAATTTTCAGTTATTTATATTATTTTTCAACTGAAGGGTTGAAGAAAATAAAAAAGCAATAACAGCCAGTGTTCCGCGTGTTTGGTACTTGAACACTAACAATCAACTGTAATAAATTTGTTTTGCATAAGTGAGCCGTTGTTACAATAATGCGTTGTGTTACACCGGGGAACGATTTACGAAGAATTTAAATTTTTATTTCCAACCAAATGGCAGTTGGTTCATATTGAGCACATTGTTTATGTCTTTTTCATGGAATAGTAAAACATGCGAAACTATTCATTCTTCCAGGTTGTTCCGATTTGATAACGAAATATTAATATTTATAACACTAAATTCTATATCTACTTTGATTTACAATAAGAAAAATGAAATTATGTTACTTACACTTAAAAAGTGTACATATTTTTACCGCTGATGTTTTGTGTGTCCAAATTTTCTTATTTGTATCTAATATTAACACTGGACAACTCTCCGTGACCATCTCTCCGCCCCCTGCCCTTCCTTTAATACACTATATTATATTATATCAAATGCACAACCACTGCGATAACTTGACTCGCGGCGAGTTGTCCCATTCCGTTACCGTTTCTATTTAAAAAAAGCTACCATGAATGGTGTAGGTATAAATGATAGATAATAATATTCTCAACAACTTTTAACTTCTCATTGTTTATCTTATTTTTCATGAATAATTTGAAAAGTTAGAAAATTGGTAAGAGTAAACATCCGTTTCCGTTTGTCATTGTTTTCAAAAATATGAGATGAAAAATTTCACCCGAACGATTTATCGTTTTTGATTTACAGCACCTACAGAACGACAAATACATGATAGTAAAAATAGTCAAAATTGATTCCGGGAAGGTCAAAACGGATATTTCCATCAAAATCTCAAATTCGAAAAAATCACCTTAACAATATATACTTATACTACCTAGATACATTTCATAAATAAGTAAAAATAATTTTCAATTATTGTTTTAATAAATTCAAGATCTGTAATGCAAATTCTTTTCTTCAAAGTAACTTTTATTTCTTACAAAAATTCTACATAACATTTTTACGAATCCTGAATTGACATGGTTATTTAAAAAAAAAACATTCACCAGCTTTCGTACACCGTGGTAATTGGCTATTATTTTTGGTTATGAATAATGCCCCATACACACAGGCATCTAACAATAAAACAGCTGCAAAAGACCAAAAGCGTTTTCGTTCATACACAATGCGTTTGAACGCTGTATTTGAATAAATTCCCCAGCAAAATTGAATGGGGACTACAGTTATTTACGATATTTAGATATTGAATTGCTTTCAGACAATAGACCCGTACGGGATAGAAAAGGCGTCGCAATAATCTAACATTTCAAGTTTGTATTTAATATGTATTCAATTTAATAATATCTGGTATTGTGTATTTATTACATATGTTTAATAGAAACCGCAATGTATGTAATTGAAATATAAACCAATTTAATGTTTCCGTGTTGATCTCGAACTACATAGATACTTGGTTCTGAGGAGTATATTGTGGTGGGTTCTTCAGAGTTTGTGACGGAACATTGGTCAAAGATACAATAAAACGTATTGTATCCACCACATAAAGTTGCCTACAGGTATTTAACTGAACTATCTTCAGTTACATATGTACTAGTTATCTTGCTCGTATCGACTAATGTTACATGTTACATATAGACGTATCAATAATAAGTAACAGAATATTTGTTCAATAAAAATTACTATGCTAGTTTAAATAATTGAGGGGCAGATCAATATTATGGGGAAAATTGTGTTGCATATTGGTAAAATTTCCAATGTTATCGGAGTAACAATAATCGTTAACAACAATTATTTATCATTAGTATTAAAACAAAAAAACTATAAAAAATCATCTTCGTTACATTATTTCATTTAAATTATTCAAGAAAGACAATCATCACATATGTCAGGATTATTGGTATAAGTTTTATGATTCCAACTATGTGCGGTCCATTTTAACCAACAGTATGAAAAGTGAAAAAAAAATCGAACAAAAATATATCCTATCAAAGCCCCAATCAATTCATGACAGTTAATTGTTGATAAATTGCTGCTGCAAACTCTAAATTAAAAACGCTGTTTGTTTAACTTTGTACTAACTACACCCTTACCACTAGTGTTTGCAATCCCGCAATGCGGGATCCCGCATTCCCGCGGGATCCCGCACGTTTTGGAGATCTGCGGATCCCGCACTGAAAGTGCGGGATCCGCGCGGAATTTTTTGAACATTGAATTTGTAGGTCGCATGCGTTTTGAATACTTGTAAAGCGTAAATATGAATAAAAAAGGTAACAATTTTGAAAAAAAAAATTAAGGGTGAGATGACTGAATATGAAACTAGTGAAGTAAATTATATCTCTTGTTCACGATTAGTTAAGTGGTTACACTGAGTGCGACTCAGGCGACGAAAGAAGCTCGAACAGCCCCCAGATTACCAAAAAAAAACATAAAAAATACAAAAATTTAGAAGAAGAATAGCAGATTAAATGAAAGTTAACCACAAAAATTTAATACACAAAATTCGATGTACACGATATTTTTTTAACAGTATTGTCCCTAAAATACAACCGTAAATAATAATAATTAGTGGTTTAGTTTTACGTGACATACCGTATATACTAGCGTGTTTTTTATTTATTTTTTTCGGTCCCGCTAGCCTATGTTTAAGCTTTGGATCAAAAGTTAACTGTTCCAAAATTTCAGACTCATAGATCAAACCTGTGGACGGCGCAAACCGAGTCATTTTCCCATTTGATTAACATGGGAAAAATTACTTTTTTACTTATGCGTGAATATCTCGTTGAAAAATTTATTTATTTTAATTTCTTATAGCAGATTATTAAATTTCTTACAAAAAAGATCCCAAGTGATCAAATCATAGATCGAATATTTTTAAAGATATGTTCGTTTAAACATTATCATAAAAAGTAAAATCCAATTTTTATGATAATTTTTAAACAAACATTTCTTAAAATTTATTGGATTTATGAATTGAGCACTTAATTCTCTACAAAATATTCCCTTGAGAAATTTTCAAAAAAAATTGTTTTCAACGAGATATTCACGCGGAGGTAAAAAAGTAATTTTTCCCATGTTAATCAAATGGGAAAAAGACTCGGTTTGCGCCGTCCACAGATTTGATCTGTGAGTTTGAAATTTTGGGACAATTAACTTTTGATCCAAATCTAAAACATAGGCCTGCGGGAAACAAGGGCTAATTTATACGCAACGAAGGAGTTAAAACAATTGAAATGGATAATCGAACAAAAAGACAAAAGTAGTTAGAAGCATCTTGTTCTTATACCTAACATATTAGACAACCTCCTATTTACAGGTATATTTTATGGATTTTACATCGGTCTATACGGTATGAGTTACGTTTACGTATCATATGTTACCACTATAAAAATATTTTTCATGTCAATTGTCATGTATAATAGTAACTTTAAGTATGAATAATAAAATTTTTGGAAAAACTGCGGGATCCCGCGGGATCCCGCGGGATTTGAGGATTTCCCGCAAAAATCCCGCGGGAAAAAAAAGTCTGCGGGATTGCAAACCCTACTTACCACGAATCACTCAAAATTACATCAAAAATCATTTATTTACATTTGCGGAAACAAAACACTAACATTCAACATGTCAAAGAAAACAATATAGCCGATATGCAATAAAGTTAAGCGTCTATCGCACGGTGTTGCCATTTAAGAAATCAGAAAACTACTTTTCGAGATATAAGGCTGGTCAAATTTAGCGAGTGGTCCAATATACCATACTTTCCCCTATATTGTATTTAAAATACAACACGCTAATTCCTGTTTTGAATATAATACAAGTACATATACACCAACACGTTGTGTGCATCCAATAATGTAACAAATAGACCCGTTCGACAATTAGTGTGTTAACGTGTATAACCGACTAAGCATGTTGTACTGTTTCAGATTGTTGGCAGAATGGTGTTGGCGGCAACAACGGTGGGAACAGTAACGGGGGTGGAGGCGGTAGAGTCAGACACCGTATCGGTAGATTCGGTGACTACAACTGCGATTCGCCATGGACGTTGATAGAATCTGCAGGACGTGCGATGCGCCTTCGGCAAGGCGATAACATAGAATTCGTCTTGTGGACAGGGTAAGTTAATTAATTTAATTTAAGATCTTACTAACAATAAATATGAGAATTTTCTTTTGAGTTATATTTATTAATATCAAAACGAGTGTAGATGTTAATAAATACAAGACCGTCTTAAGATAATTTATAAAAATTAATAGTCGAAAAAATGCGTTTCTTAAAATACAAAATGAGTGAGTTTTGGGCAAACAAAAATAACTTGAAATTTAAGGATGTATGTGAGATATCTCAAAAAGTTACAAATTGCTTAAAAGGTGAGAATGTTCTCATTAGCATTCTAATACAATTTAAAAATATTAAATTGATTCACTAAGCTGTTTAGGAAATATATCGATTTCAAATTAACATGTTTTTCGACATTTTTTAGGTAAAATACATTGATAAAAAGTTACCAATTATCTAATTTTTGGAGGAAGTATAGTACTTGATTGTTGAATATTTATGCAAAAAATCATTATTATTCACTACACCGTTTTCGAGAAATTAAATTATAATACAACAAACTTTTAAATTTAACGCTCTGCGAATATTTTTGCGTATATTTAGCAATGTTGCATACGACGTTTTTCTTTGCAAATAAATTATGAAATATCTTTATTTTTTTATATATTTTTTAAATAAATAGTTTATGATTTAATTGTGTCAATAAAGAAAAGCCTGTATATAATATTAACTTCTTAATATCACGTATCATAAGCTAGACATACCTTTTTATTGTTATTTAATAAAAGAGTATTAAATTATAAAATAAATAAAATTAAAAATTCATACACGTAAACGATATATTTTTCATGTACTCGTAGACTGCTTTTATACAGTCACATAAACTGAGAAACAGAAACTATTCAGTACACTCCAAGCATTGTAATTCTTGGAAAATTGCAGTCTCTACTCTCTGCAACTCTAAATAATGCACTGTGTACTGTTATGGAATTTGTTTAGTAATGATTTAATTATTTCTAGAGTACAAAATATTTCTACTTTAAAGTTCTTTAGAAAGAAAAATCTTTCATATGTACAAGTTAATTCTCCGATGGTTGCTTTGATAAAATAATCAAATCATCAAAGATGAAAATATGCGAACTTAAGGATCTTTAAATAATGTTCAATATACAATTTAGTTTTAATGAAAATATTTAACATTTATATAAAAACGGCTTATATTTTTAAAAATATGAAATATGTTTAGTCAACACCACTGAACTATGTCATCACATATTTTACAAAAATTAGTTTGTACATTGCATAAGCAACTTTTCAGTATATTTTTGCTGGGAAAATCTGCGAAATTTCGGAATCTTTTTTTTAGATACCTTATCCTTTATTTGTATATAAATAATTTTTTACCTAGTGACTTCTTTGTACAATATTTTGTAACGTAGGTATATTGTATATACAGTAAGCAAAATAAGATTTTCCACAAATATCTAAAATAGTATTGGTTTTATAAAAAAGGTTCTATAACAAATTGAAGATCAAAAAATTTTCAATAAAAAATGTTTTTATACATTTTTCGTAGAATCCGTGGAAATGAATCGGAATATTTATATATTAATTTTTTTTCGTACCACCTTTGAGGTTATGTATCATGCGAGCTAGTATCCATTCTCCAATAAGTTTATAAAAAAAAAGTGTAAATAATAATTTTTTTTTCTTTAATTAATTTTTGGATCTTTTTTTCAATAAACTAATTTTTTTTTGATACATCCAAAAGTTATTTTTTAACTTTTCTGTGCATCGTGCAGATTTTTTTTATGGCGAGGCATTCGCTGGGAAGATATACTTACAAATATTACGTATGGGTGCAGAAATTTTAAACTTTCTTCAGGATTTCCAATTAATTGACTGAGCAGTTGTGACATTACAAATATAAATAATAACAACTTAATTGCGTAAATAAATATTATTATATTACTTATAATTTACTTTTAATCTACTTCTACTTTTGGATCTAGTAATTAAAATCGGTACAGTAGTTTTCGAGATTCGTGGTAAATATTAATTATATAAACAATCAATTTTTGTAAAAATTGTGTAGTGTAAATATACATTAAATAACTCAAAAACTACTAAGTCTTTGGAAACATATGTAGTACAAACAGTTATACAAAAATAAAGGTTTTACAAAAATTGTTATTGTTAATCAAATACAAACATGATTCTATTATTAACAATTTAATAAAACAAAAACAATTAAAGATGTCAGGTCCTAATTTTCGGTGAATATTCTGTACTCCAAAATGTTTATTTTCCCGTGGTATCAACTTAATAAACGTTAAACTTTATTAGCTTAAAAAAAATTTACCAATGACGCGGACCACCAAAATCGGTTAGGGTATTATTCTAAACCACATTTGTAACAAATCCTGTAAATATTAAAACTGTACCTAAAAATTCCTATTTTAGGTACTTTTTAGCCTAGAAAGCTTGGACTACTTTATCATCGTATTAAAACAAATTAAATAATTAACAATAATACCTGGCTATTTTGTAAGTTAAATGTATGTTTTTTTTATATCATTACTAAAAATGAACCACTTCCAACACTTGTGAAAACAATACCTAATTTAAAATAAACTAATGCTGTAATTATTTGTATTGCTAATCCTCATAGACTTCGTTAAAATAAATTAAACAAGAAATACGAGACCATAGAAAGATTTTAATTCGGCCACAAGGGTGTCTATATCCATTACAGATAATAACCTCTCGGAATAGGTATGTGTTTTTTGTTATCTCATTAATCCGGCGACTATCGGGTGCCTACAACCAGGGGCGGTCTCATTAATTTTAATTGTTACATACTGCGTTAAGGATCTAGAAAAAAAACTTGTAAACTTTAGCTAATGTAAGCAAAAAAGTAAACAACAAAGATAATCTAAAATATTAAGATGCATAAATATATACCTACATGTATAGAAATCTGAAAATTATTGCCACAAAATTAGTGTTTGGTACATGGAGAAATAAATTATAAATATAATATAAAAATATGAGCTAAGAATATTTATATAATTTGTACCCTGTAGTTGGGTCGCAGTCTTTAACGACAAATTTCAGAGTCGCAGCAAAAGTTCCTAAAGAAATAAAACGATTTTATTTAGATTTAAATATTATAATAAATGGGCCTACTAAGTTTGTGATATGCGAATATGAATGAAAACTGGTCTATCACTTCTACATGCGACTCTACATTATACATTCTATTACCTATTCCCAGATTTTATTTATTTGTAGTCAAATAAACGTACGATTAAAAAATTCTATTGTTACTATTTTGTTATTTTCAAAAATGAAAAAAAAACGATATATAATACAAAAACATACTTTGGAAATTCTTACAGCGCTTAATGACAAAAATAAACAATTAAATTAAATAAAGCTGTATGTGCATGTACATTAAAATTAAAATTAAATTTACACTGAAAAAGGGGAACTTATGACCAAAAAATGGTCCAAAAACGAGGTTTTTAATATTTCGTAGCATACGTAAAATATCCCTGCATCCAAATTAAAGATCATTAAATTATAAATAAAAACATCCCAACATATTCTTTATATCTATAACGGTTTTCGTGTTAAATTCTTAATTTTTTTGATTTGCACACTCAAATAATTAAACTATTATTAGTGCAAAAACTAAATTTGATTATAAAATAGCTTAAATATTATACGTATACTATTTAATAAGCATTTAATTTGTGGGCAAAGTGTTATATGTTCGCAGTCCTGGCCCGGTCGACCCTAGCTCTATCTCTTGTGTAGAGACCTCCGCAACTTCTTACTGTCACTCCGCGGTTGTGTATTTATGCGTCTTCTGCGAATTAAAACGCCGTGTTTGTCGATGGAGGGAAAATTAATTGAAACGTCTTCAGAGACGAATTTTCATTAGTCTCTCTCGAATAGTACTGTATTTCTTGTTTTCGTCAAAAGGATTTCTTAGCGTTTTGTAAATATATGTATATATGGAACGTTGTTGCTAATGTAATTGTTATTATTTACAACTGAAGAGAAAATTTACTTAGGCATTGTTGTGTCTTAAACATAATTTATTTAGTATATATTAAGAAGAAATGTTGTTTATAGTATTATATAATATTTTCATATCATCTAGAAGCTTCTGCGCTTATTTATTACTGTTTTTACTGTTTTGTTATTTTTTTTTTTTTTATACGGCCTTATGCGTATAAAATACAAAGGAAGTATAAATAAGCATTGTTAAGCAGATTTTTTTTATCGAATTCGAGATTTATTAGATTTGATTTTTCAAATATTCACTTTGAACTTCTCTGAATTTATTATATTTTTGCTATGATGTTTGCATGTCTGTCTGTTCATCTGTAAACGCTATAACTGAAAAACTTAATACTGGAAACGGATGTTTACTAAATTTTTCAAATTATTTCTGAAATCCTAAATGCTTTAAGTAAATGTTGCAAATGTATTATTATCTATAATTAATATTCTATTAAAACACATATTTTATGGAAATAATTTACAATTATATTTTGTTCATAACAGAAAAATATTCGCTGCGTCTTGGATTATTTTACGGAAGCCTCTACTTTCGGAGATTAATGTTATTGTTCATTGTTTACAGAAACAGAAAAAACTTGATTGTAATATGGATCTTAATATTTGTTTACAAACGGAAAAAAATTATAATTTTTTTTTGCCAAAGTTAAATGAATTTCGTTGAATATTATTCACCCTCTTTGCAAAAAAAGTTAATAAATAAACAAAACAAAACAATTTACACCACATAATCTTTCCGACATTGTTTATACACTCAACCACTAATCTAACTTGAATAACAAACAGTTAAGTCAACAATAACGTGAATATTTATTTAACTTTCGTATAGACCATGTATGCTGTGGTCGCGGAAAAAGGAGGCAGAAAGAAACTTTCCCTGGAAGCCGTAACTCAGTTTGTATTAGTTCGATACAACTTGTTTAAAGTTGGTTCTGACAGTCTCCGCGGCCAACTTGCGCCCCGAAATTGATTTCTAGTGACACGCTCGGCAAGTCAATGTGCGAGACGAGGTTAATAGCGTCTTCTTCTCGAATCGAAACATCAGAGGCGGAACAATACATTTTGAAGCGGGAAGCAAATATCATCGTTAATATTATAGGTACCTATATTCTATATCTTTTTGCTGAAGAAGATTAATTTTCTATCTTGCAAATGGGGCATTAATTCTATGATAGTATCTATGGATTAGTTATAGAATTTAGAGCAATGATACTTCAACTTATTATAACACAGTTGGCGACTCTGACCGTACAAAATGCGCGAAACTTCTCAAACACTTCATGAAACTTCAAGGGAACTGTCAGGTTGGTTTGATACCCCGTGCTTGCAAGCTAGTCAATTTTGTTAGCTCGTTTATAATACCGGACATAAGAGTTTCTAAATTTTTTACCCTCAAATAGATTGACAACGTATTACATTTACCCGAGTGATTCGGGGTTAATGTTATAATAATAATAATAAAAATTTATATTATTATAATTATTATTTGCAGATCGACTAATTATGGTATACAAAACGTCACATATGTATGTACATCGAAAGTTAAACAAATAATTAAATAAATAAATACAGTGCGGTACCATTTACTAGTGAATTTTATTCAAGGGTAATTAATAGGGTAAAAAGAAATAAAATTCACATTTTTCAACTTTCACTGAGATCAGATAGAAACTTTATGTGAAATTAACTGATTAGTAGGTTGCAAATAAAGTATGTAAACCTTTTACGAGATGGTAAACAATATCGATTACGAAGAAAAAATAATAAACCGTTATTACTTTTACCTCGGTTTTCCATTTTCCTCATTTTACCCTAATTAATATAAAGAAACTTCTTTGAACCGGCCAACTATTGATATTAAAAAACGGTATCTTATAACGTTCATCTTTTTGTATATAAATACTAACCTTTAACGAAAAGGAAGGATAGAGAGGAAAAAATATTGGTTCAAGAAGTTTCAATATGTAGGTACCTATATAATTATTAAACAGAATCCATGAAATGTAGCTGATAATATTTTACTAAAATTTCCTGGTATATAGAATGACCACCTTCTGCAGAGAAAAGCAAATGCGGCACGCTACCCCCTCCCTCTCACCCCACACCTGAAATCGAGTAAATTACTGTATTCTATAATCTACTTGTGAAATGAATAAATTATTAAATAATATTATATTGATATATGTATAATCCATCTAAAAGCTTCCCCCCCTCCCATTGGAAAATTTCTGTTGATGCCCATGTAATAAAAAATCCGATGGTCTTTGCTTTACAAGATTTATTGTTGGAATACATTTTCTATGGATCTTGGTTTCTGGGTATAATAATTATAATATTTATTATATTTGAATCGCCCAACAATGGGATACAAATATGCCGCGTCGATTTTGTCGTGTTATCGGTCAACGTTTTGTCACACATTGCGGTGGACATCTTCAGAGCTCTCTCTTTCTAGAAGCGCCTCGAAGATGTTCACTGTGTGACGAAACTTTGGTCGATAATACGACGAAATCAACGCCAAAATCCATATCAAGATCACCGCGGAAGCCTCAAGACTTGTATAAATTTTCTACATTCTAAGATAAGAGCGATACATTACTCTGTATGATCATACTTTTGAATAGTTAACTATTAATACATAAGTACACAAATTATATTTTGAATAAAATACTTAATTTATAAAATAGTGAATTTTGCTAAGAATTCTTACTTTTCAAATTTCCCGAACTCTTAATCAATAGGTGATTGTATTCGATATTGCTCTTTCCCGATTCCGCCTCTGCGTTAGAGATGTCTCGCCAGATCTGAACTGTTTAGATGGTTGGTTTTTATTGAAGAAGCGTTTAACCGTTATTTATAGAACCAGGTGGGATGAATGTCCACTTATGTCGACAACTTTAACTCTGTCAACAATCTGCGATAAAGAAATACTGGTGTAAATAATATTCTACTCTAAGGATTTATATTTCAGATTACTTTTGGATTTAGCTTCCGTTTTATTGTTTTTATTCATTTTGTATCTAATTTTGTTTTTTTATAGGAAATCGTAACATAAAATCTATTTCTTTTCCGAATTTCAAAATGAACATTTTTGTTGAATTTATTTCTATTTCTTCTAGCATATATTAATAATCTGTCAATAAATTAGTTATTTTGATGCTTTTAGCATTCGAAATTCAAAGGAAATATAATTTTAATATTTTAATCATTCGTTACTAACAATAAGTAAGTATATGGTTGTACACGAGACGAGATGAGAGTTAGGAAAGTTTGTCTCGTCTCGGTTTTTGTAACTGAAGTTTCATTTTGGTCGTAAATTTAACAATTGACAGTCTCATCTTCATCTCTTCTTGCTTTTGTCTCCAGGGGTTATTTTAAGAAAATTTTAGAACTGCAAAATTAGAGTCAAAAGGAAATTAAAAATTCTAGGTGCAATCAATGACCTTATTTTTGCTCTTCGCGTTATTTTTTGGCCACTGCACAAATTAACTTTTAGAACTGTGAGTGAGTACATTTCAATTTCAGAACTACACAAATAAGCTAGAGCTGCGCAAATAAGGTAGAGCTGCACAAATAAGGTAGAGCTGCACAAATAAGGTAGAGCTGCACAAATAAGCTAGATCTGCACACTAAAATAACCCCTACTCGAATAAGCAATTCAAAAATGTGAAAATATATAGGGTGTTCCATTTGAAAATTTAGAAAAAAATTGGGTTCAGAGTTTTGATACATCCTGTACAAAGAATACAATTTTGTAAATGTTTGATGTAATATCGCAATAATAGAGCATGAGCATATACCAAAACTATTTTTAGCAGAGAACAAAATTTTTTTTTTGTTCATATTTTCATACAAAAATGGTAATAATTTCTAAACCGCTCAGTATAATCCCACGTATGCTTATATCACAATATCCAGAAAATTAATGCTTAGATTATCAATTAAAAAAATATACTTATTTAACTTTGATTTGTAACGCACTAATGGCACACTCTGTATAAATGTAACTATTTTCAAATTTTGCTGCTTATCTATCCTGACAACTTTTGTATTTAAAGTTTTCTTCCATTTGTTATAATAAATGAAATATTGAACTTTGACACAGTCCTGGGACATCCCATATATATAGATAATACATTCTCTCATTATTGAAAATACCAATACTCTCGTCAATACTTATAAATAAAGTTCATATCGTTTCAGTCTCTCGTAAAAATTTTAGACGATCATGTCCCATAAATAATTATTTGGCGTCGTTTCGACCTAATCTCGTCAAAATTTCAGACGCTTTCGTCCCGTGAAATTTCAAGCATTATCATCTCGTACGAATTTAAGCCAATCTCTAGAAAAAATCTCGCAAACTATTCATTACAATTAGTAAATTTTAATTACCCAAACTGAAATTCATTATAATAGCATGATAAAAAGATTTAAAAAACTATAGTAAAAAAATGTTAAAATACATATATTGTATGAACAAATATACCCCTTTCGGTTACTGAAATATCTGAACTCTTTCCCGAGCTTTGCGAATTCACTCTTCTAATTAAATTATAAAACATTCAAAACAATAAACTCGCGTAATTAGGTGCTCGTGGTCTACAATAATGTATGCATGTATGTACAGCATACATGCATACATTACTTTAGAAAACATTACTCAACTTGGCGCAGTTTGAATTCGTCCGAAGGTAGGAATAAACTCAAATGAATGTTAGTACATACACGTACGTATTAATTAATAATATGCATTTGGTTTCAAAGATATTTTTTTAATAAAGATCTATGTACAAACATGCAAATATATTCTAATGTAAGTTAACTGAAATAGATCCTAACAATAAAACAATTTCAAAAATAGCTGTAGAATTATTTTTAAAATATATTTACCTTTTTAATGCAAATTGGTTCGCGCTTGCCAACTTAAATATTTTTTAATTATGTTGTATTTGTATATTAAAAGTTTAATGTCCGGTATCATAAAGGACCTAACAAATTTGTTAGCTAACAAACACTTTCAACTGAGGTATCAAACATATATGACAGTTCTTTTGGAGTTTGTTGATGACTTTGACAAGTTTCGCGCACGCGTTGAAGGTAAATACAAACGGTATTAAAACAGTGGTGATGTTATGAAAATTATTTTGTACGGTCAAAGATGCCAACTGTGTTACAATTAATTGAAGTGTCACTGCTCTAAATTCCATAACTAATCCATAGATACTAGTACAGTATTAATACCCCATATGAATGTAATTGCTAGCTAACAAATTTTGTTAGGTCCTTTATAATACCGGGCATAAGACCTTAAAAATAAATATAAATTTTTAACCTGAGCTTTAACAACATTAAATCCAGCCATGTTGGTCTGTCTTTATCTTTTTTTTAAATAAATGATACAAGAATAATAGATTCGAAATATCAGATATATCATACATCTGGCGAGAATCAATTCGGGCACGATTCATATCAGAATAATACCTATATACATAAAATTAATATACTGCAATCAGTTTTTTTCCTGTGCAATAATTTTTCAATACGTGATATCGATCATACATTATTCAATTAAAAAAAATACATACAAATGAAATATGTAATTCCCATAATCGATTGACAGTATTCTGTATTTTAAGAACGACACTCTAAAATTGAATTAGTAGTTTTTTCACTAATTGAAATAGTGGCTTTAAATTTCACTAAAAGAATAGTGATTTCGAATCGAAAGTGGCATCTTTATGGCAATTATTCTTACTTCGATATATCAACGTACAAATTATCAACGTTGAATAGTTAGCCAATAGCAGGTAGTTCATCTGAATACTGTATCGGTGTTTATTAAAATTGTTTGATAATTAAGAATCTTTGGTGAATTTAGTAAAAGGAAGCACTGTGCATTTACTTAGCAGATTTTTTTTAGTTTCGGTTTCTGATTCGGATTTTTACTACTTAGTATTTATTTTTTGTCCGCAGTTTTTTCTCTAGGCCTCTGGGCTCGGGCAACGAATATGAACTATCAAAATCGAATTATTTCGAATACGGTTTCTGTTTTCAGATATCCGGTAGTTTCAGTTTTGAATACGTAGCTCCGTAGCATTTCTACAGTAATGCTATGTAGTAATAATCATCAAATTATAGAATATACAATATAAGAGATGAGATTTGTATTTACTCCTGCTTTACCCTATCTATTCATATATTACAAGAATGTATTATTAATTTATCACATTTCTTACCATAAAGAGAAATAGTTACCAACCAAGCGATAATAAATCTTTTAAAACCAATTAAAAATTAAATACAACAATATAACGATCATTAATTAATACTTGATAAATAATAGTTCATATACGCTCACATAAAACTGACGCTTTCAGATAAATATGGCCATATAAATCTGCATTATCAATTATGTTTTAATTTGGAATATTACTTCACGTTACTACACAATACCACAAAGCTATATTCGCTTATTATTATCATCACAATAACCACTAATATTGCATATACTAATTAAATAACAACAAATGAAGATAAATCTGAAACATTTACATCATATTTCCAGGCGAAATAGAAACGAAAATGCTGTTTGTAATCGATCATAATAATATCCAAATGAGTCATTCCGGTATGTATATGAATACTAAATTGTGCTTACTCCTTTTATATTATACACCTATTACCTTCAGAAGGATTTATTAAATTTTATATTATCATATGGTTGTTTTCCAATTACTAAATTATATGGTAGGTTTTAATGGACTTTCAGAACTGAAATGCACACCTAATGGTGATTTTTTAAATTTATATTATGTATTTGTATGAAAAATCTATTATGCTTCTTGATGTTAATTTCGGGATTTCGATATTCAATTATTATCCGTCGATATTCAGGGATTGCAATCCCTAGTATCTATAGGTACAGTCACCTGCATTAATGGTCTTGCAGTTTGTATTCATTTTCGTTTATCACAAACTTGGTAGGCTCCTCCCATTTGTGCAATTATAATATTTAAATCATTTCTCCATGTATCAAACAAAGACAGATATTTTGAAATTCATTGCTAGATAAAGAACTACTCTTCGTTTATAGTTCTCATATATATTTGCGCAATTAAATTATTATGTAATTTATTGAAAATTGTATACGTAAATTTTGTGGCAATAAATATTTGATATTCCGAATTTTAGTATTTAAATATATTAAATTTGATAGAAAAAGATAACCGATGATGTTTGTCTTTAAATTTGGAATCTGTTGTAAGTGATTCTAGCCTTTAGGGTGCCAGGCGAGTTCTGCAGGCGACTGTACATACATATATTAACATGTTCTGACTGTCACAAGTCTCGTTGATGTTTCAATTAATACCTTAATACCTAATATTTTCCAATAAAATTAGTTCAATGAAACAACGTTATTCACAAAAAATATAACATGTTAATTGACTATAAAATAACATAAAAAATTCAGTATCTTTCATAAGATAATACTTTGGGGCATATTATATATTTACCTGGAAATACGATTTGACAAGCTAAAAGCGTAATATCTTTTTAAGGGTATATTTTGATACATTATAGTTTAGTGATCTTTTTATTTTAAAAATGGAATGTTCTTCAAATAAGATTCTTTAAAATTTTCAAGTAGTATGCATCGTTCTTGAGATATTAAAAAAAATGGGGACTACTCCTCCACTCCTCCCCCTTACACAGTAGACCCAATTATACTAGCCAGATCTAACCATCAAACCAGGTTTCATTAATATCGGTTAAGTAGTTCATGAGTTATACGTATAATAGACAGACAAACAGATACGGAATAGAAATATTTGTTTTGATCTGAAACTGAAAAATCAAATTAACATTTTGAAATCGGAGATTTTTTTTCTTTGAGAAATGATTCCCTCTTCTTTAAGATATGGTATATAAGAAAGCAAAAATAATTTCTAAAGGATATTTTTATAAAAAAATATCATTATCGTTTAATGTAAGAAATTGATACTTTCAAAAAGATTACATTACGCAATCGGCTTAAAAGTTATAAAGCGATTATAATATTACTCAGGATGATTAATACGATTATCTCGTACATAATCAATACTTGCAAAACATCAGCCTGTTCAACCTCAGAGTCAATAGTTAATATTTATGTTAAAAGCTTCCTTGCAGAATATATACGTACATTATTGTACATAATAATAATAATATGTAAACATATTTGTAGGGTAGAGTGGGGTAGTTCCAAATACCTAAGGCGAAAATCAGATTAACGAAATACTCTAATTATAAGGCACTTTTATTAGGAATAAATATAAACATAACAAATAAAAATAAAACTCAATTTATAGGTATTTCAATTCATTGCTTTTTGCTTCAATACATAAATATTCAAAAAAATGTTTTTTATCATACGTCAAAGATCATTTTGTTCATAAGTTTTTCATGATGAAAACTTTTTGCAATTATAAAATTCCATAACTCATTTTACAAGTACACCTCCGTCGCACATTGAACGCTCAGAAGTTTTTTTGTTCGCATCGAGATATTTAACATAAGAGACATAAATGCTAATATGCGGATAATTTCAAGATAAAACAAAATATTACTTTAACCCCACAGAGACACTGTCACGTTCTGTTTTCAACCTAACGTGCATAGCACCTCTAGCATTAATTCAGAATGTGATCTTGATAATTGCATTTAATCGTTTCTATTTCCTTTTCCATTAAGAAAAGCAATTTATCCTAGATTATAATTTGATCCTAGGTACATACCTATCAAATTAAAAATACGGTCCCATAATCCATTGAAATAACTTTTTAGTGTTTCGTACAGAAATAAAAAAAACACTTATGAAATCAACACTGTTTTCTGTCCGTCTGTCTGTCACAGTCTTCTTATTACTGAACCATTTGACCATGTAAGCTGAGATTTAGCATAATTATAGTAAATGGTTTGCATAAGTTATAAAAATAAATTTTTTAAGTTTCCGGTCCATTTTAACAGAGGTAAATACGTTAACATAAATAGAAAGAGAAATCTGAAAAAATGGAAATATGTATAACGATATCAAGATTATAGGAAAATTATCAGCATACTGCACTTGCGATTTTTTTTTAATAATTCAAACTTAAAATGTAGATAAAAAGTAAAATATCCATACTATACTGATAACTGATACCTTTTTTATAATATTTAAATTAACCTTAATTGGTTCATATTTTTGCTTAAAAAAATTTATGTACGGTACGGGACACTAATATGTGAGGTTCGATTCGCATTTTAAGTTTTACTCATTTAATATTTTCTAGGTTTTATATTTTGATATTTCTAAATGTATGAATATTTTGTATTCGGTAAGAAGGTATATTTGTGTATGAGTATATATTTAAAAAAAGCAAAACTGTACGTTTGTTACTGTTTATTGATTTCTAAAAATAAGCTACAAATGTCTTCACAAAGCGACGTTGTTCATTCCCAGAAACATTGTGAAATCTGTTCACGTGACAATTGTCTGACTACAACTAAAAAACTACAAATTTCACCCGAAGCTATGTTTTGCTGGAAAGTTTTTATATTTTCACAAAATATATCGTTCGCATCAGGGATATTTAACATAAGAGACATAAATGCTAATGCGTGTATAATTCCGAGATAACACAAACGCTGTTACAATTCCACAGGGACGCACTCTCACATTCTGCCTCGAAGCTGTCGGAGGCTGCCCGTCTGACGCTGCTTCAGAATGTGACCGACTTGTTGAGTCGGACATTCAGCAAGGAGTTCGTATTCCCGGTCGTGGGTCACGCCGATCCAGCGACCCCTGCTCAACTGGCGGATCTGTGGAGACGCTGGTTACCCCCCGAAGCTATGCAGACCTTCGAAAAGGGTAAGTCAACTCCCTAAACTCTTCACCCCTTGGGGCTGTTACGTATGCAAATTGCGTTTAAATATGAGATGCAGTGTTGGGGGGATGTCAACCCTCCCATCTACTTAATTTGATAGTTCTTTGTGTAGAAAATTATATGTACGTATGATGGTGTAGGTACGCGTCTCGCTATGTCTGCGTTGTTATAGGTTTTCATTATTGTTGTGTTTTATGCATGCTGTTCGGACGGGCATGTGAAAATTTAAAGATGCGATTATAAATGTTAAAAGAGACGTACTTCAATTGGGGTTAAATTGACTTTAATATTTACAACATTGAAAGTAGATTTTATTTTATAAGTCTTTGTTACATATTGCTTTGTTCAGATTTTTTAAGAGAAAAATAAAATTTTACTTTATAACTTGTATTACTGGAAACGGTCAAATATCTCGAAAACAAAATGTTTCTGAGAATAATGTTTCAGATTCTATTAAATGGTCATTTCCGCTTGGCCTTGAGTGGAGGAGTCAAGGTCAACATGTTTTTTTTTAATAGAATACCCCATTTTTTTATCACACTGTATTAAAAATGACAGCGATACGTTTCCAAAACACTACTTGATGAACTATTATTATTGAGAATTGTCTGAGTTATCAGCCTTAGAATTTACGATGCCATCGGCATTAGTGTAAAAACTACAAAATACTACAAAATGGTATTGACTGAGGTTGACCTGGATCATGTGAATAATACTAATGTTGGCGGCACCATAAATTCTATGGCTCGTAACTTACAATCAGACAATTCTTAATAATATTATAATAATACATCAAGTAGTGTTTTGGAAACGTATTGCTGCCATCTTTAACACTGTGTGGAAAAAATTGAGTGTTCTATTTAAAAAAGTCATGTTGGTCTTGACTCCTCCACTCAAGGTCAAGCGGTAATGATCATTGAATAGAACTTTTAAGACCCTACAACTTTTTTTTTAAGTTACAGTTTATCTCTAGAGTCAATTTAATTTTAATCATCGGTTATCTATTTCTGGGATGGAACAAAATAAAGTTGAACTATCATTTTAAAGATAGACAATAAAATATTATATATACATATATGATATTATAACAGATATATTACAATAATGTTTTATTATTACAAATGTTTTTGTCGTTTAACTTCCTATAATTATTATAATTATATTATACTGTAATTATATATCAACAATGTCTTTTTTGTCACATAGTAATGCTAATTGCAATTAAAAAATTGATTGTTAAATAATTTAATCAAGAACATATTATTTTTATCTGTATGCAGTATGCATATAAAAATAATACAATTTATTTTCTAATCATGAAAATACACCAATTACTTATAAAATGGTACTTGAGTATACAATACAATGTTATTATTTTTATTAAGTATCATGATATTTTAAATTCCAAATGTATACCTGTCTACATATTTTTACGAATAACATGAACAACAAAATTAAACAAATCAAAATTCATCAAATTTTATCTGAATAAAAAAAAATTGAATTTGAAGCGGGGGAGGGGGTGCATATCTTGCACTTATCTTACACCGGCACTATTTGCAAATATTTTTACTAATTGCTTAGGTGTTTTAGTCCCCTCCTCATATATATTTTAATTATATTTACAATAATCATTTTTTTGAAAATCACTGTAATATATTCACGAATACACACAGTTTTTAAAAATTCTTAATGAGATATATTTTTATAACAAACTTAACAATATATTTAAATATTATTGTTATTCTTGCATTCAAAATTTAAGTCACAAGATTCACTTATTTCAATTTTCAATACATTCGGCATTCCATAACAATTCAATCGCGCAAATATGAGTACTACGAATACTAATTGTAAATCATTTTCTCTCTTTCTTTTCTGGGTAATGTGTGTAAAAATATATGATTTAAACATTATAATCAACAAATGGGAGGAGCCTAAACGACTCTGCTATACAATTTTCACTGCAAAGTGGTCAGTTAATTTTTCATGCAATGTACATGTCATGACTGAATCACTCCAATGACGTTTTAACATACCTAAAAGCAATGTAGTGTTTGTATAAACTTTTTATTATTCGGTTTTATTCCGCATCGCACTTTAATGTCACTTGACGTTTCGACTAACATCTCATGGTATTCTTCAGAAGTGAAGTGTCGTCCAGAAGGTGTAGCTGCTTAAATAAGCGTTAACGAATGCTAAAATGAGTTTGAGATAAAAAATCAAGTGTTGCTCGGCAACAGCACAAAAATGCAGTGTTTGTTATTGCTCCGCTTTTCTTCTACTAGACAATATTTTACTTAAATAAAACGGCCAAGTGTGTGTTGGGCACGCTCATGATAGAGTTCTGTATTCATTCTCAGTACGAAAGAGTTATTTCAAATTTTTTTATAAACTATTTTTGCTTCAGTATTCGTTATAATTTTGATTGATTTGTTTAATAACGACATTTAAAAGCAAATATATCGTATCCGAAGAGTTAAAATCAAAAGGGCATAAAATATTTCTTGTAACATTTTAGGAGACCTATATAAAGATATCCCACTTAATGAGGTAAGTGAAAAAAATGTAAGTACACTTTTCAGTCTATGGTAGAGGTGTCCAAACAATTTTTGACAGCGTTTTTGCACAATCATTGTTATAATAACTTTATTTAATTATACTATTAAACCAATTTTAACGACCTTGGACTTATTTTAAAGAAAATTTTATGCTCTACAAAAGAAGTCCTTTGTACCGTATTCGTAAAATGAACGATTTCAGAGAAAACGCGAGAAGCTATCACAAAATGTACCCCGTCCGTCATTTTTTCAAGATGGCGGCGGTACACAACTTGGGTCAGCTCGGACTTTTTGTGGGATGATCAGCAATTAGTTCCAGGTAGTTGTTAAATTTTAGGAGACCTATCTTAAGACACCCCACTCAATTTTTTGAATATACATTACAATCTATGGGATGGAGGTCTAAAAAAATATTTTTTTTTTCTAAAATCTCATCATTTCTATTTTTTAGTTATCAATCTACGTCCTTATATCAAATTTTATCTTAATAGGTATAAAATTTATATAGACAGACAGACAGATGGACATACGGACGGACAGAGTAAAACTATAAATGTTCCTAGTTTTCTACGGAACCTTAAGAATACCAAATAGTTTGGATGGATCATGATAAATAATGAAATGTTCAAATGAAAACAAAACAGAATTTAACATACAAATGTACATTGATAATTTTGTCAAACATAAAAATTTAATAATTTTTAACTAAAATTGATACAATTTATCATGATATTACGTTATAAATTATGACCTAAAAGTGTTTTTAAATGATACCATATTTTACTATCAGCACGCCAGAGTTCAATATGAAACAATTTTTACATTTTAATTTAACATTTAAGTCATAAATATTCTATCTTTTATCTAACGGTGATAAAAAAAATTTTAAAAATAATTTGCAAAACGCAGTAATTATTCCGTATATGTTTCACATATTAACGTCCAATAAGCGAAATAATGCACGTATTATTTGAGAAGAACCAACATGTGATGTTTGATGACGGGGGATTAATACAGATATTAATTGCATTGAAACATGACATTTTTAACATACATACATACAGTCGTATATATTAAATGTATATGAAATGTAAATATAATATATATGTTGATTAAATACATAACCTATATAGAAGCTGAAAAAATATTAAAATACACATGAATGTTAATTATGCATAATTGGCACATTAAAATGTTCGTATATGTTTTGTATGTCGTGTATTATAGGTGTCACCAGTATCGAGTTTAAATTATACACACCCCTTGTTGACGAATTGAAATGAACTTGTATAAGTGAATTAAAATCATACCGTTCTGAAAAAAATAAATTCTGTTTAAGCAAATTCAAATGTGCGACCAATTATGTGCTTATAAATTATGTATTTCTTAAAATGAGTTCAGCCAGTATTAACGTCACAATTTATCGCTATATATGGCTTACCGAGTGGATAGAGACGTACCTCGGAAAGATCGAGGCAGGAATTGTATTTTTGAATTATGTATTTGGTATAATCTTAAATTGGAATGTTATAACAAATAATATAATTAACTGATGTGGCTACTTCTTAAAAACAGTTCACTGTACAGAAGTATGGTGAAAATATTTTTTAGATAATAACAATCTATAAATTTTATATAAAACATATTTTGTTTTTGACGTAGAACTACGTCTTACTCAGCGGTACTAGGGGGTACCGTAAGCTGGGGTTACTTTGACATTGTGGGGTACTTACAGTAGCGTAAAAACCTGTTAAAATCTGTTTAAATATTGCTTATAATTATTATGTTGAATTTGTAACCATTGTCTATTTTTATACCCTGACTGATTACAAAGTGTCATAAAACTAAAGTTCTTATTAAAAGTAAAAAGTTTAATAAATAATAATGTCAATGTGATTAATTAAAACCGTTGTTTTATTTTTATTTTACCCTTATATTTTACCTTTATAATGTGAAAATTAGTATTCTTTTAATTAAAATGATGTCAAAGTAACCGCATGCTTGTTATCTTTGATTTTTGAATCATTTTAATAACATATCAAATTAGCTCCTTACTCAGAGTTACGTTGACGCCATTAAAAATATATATATTAACTTGAGGGAAGGACGGCGTCAAGACTTGAATTACTAATAAATTTGATAGGCAAGAAACCTATCGTTCTGTGGGGATAAAAAGAAGTTCAATTTTGGATTTAAAAAAAGTGTATTATAGAAACTAGTGTTCTGGCAGAAACGCTTAACATGAAGTGAACATAAAAGTTTTTTGGTTAACCTGGTCATTAGTTTCTATCTCTTTCTAGTTACTTCTTTCTCACTTCCTTACACGCTTAAAAAATGACATTCTTTTAATTTCTGGTACATTCCACCAGAAATTCCATGAATCAACCAATCAAAGCTCGTTGTTCCGTTTTTTAGTCATTTCAGAGACCGTCAAAACGTACAATTCCGTTAAAATTTCAAGTTTAAATAACTTTACTTTACATTTTATGTATGTGTATGCTATGCATGTATAAAACAGTAAAAATGTTGAAAACAATAAACAAAACTTTTCACAATGCAAGCGTATACGTTGTTTGGTTTTTCAATAGGTACATTAATATCAAAGATAGATATCACAAAAATAAAACAAAGTGAAGTTTTACTCAAATAAATAGCTGACGTTTACTACTATAAAATTTTATAGTATTTCATAGAACTGTAATATTTCGGTCGAATATAAAACAAAATTGATAAAACAGTCGTACAAAACTACTTTCGTCTTATATTTGCTGTGACATATTGTCAAGCTAGACGCGTGTCTGTGAAACAGAAAAATGATAAGATTTATGTAGAGTACATGACCGTGAAAATACAAACAAAATAAAATTTGTTATTGGCATTTTCAACGAATTTCTGTTATGTTTTAGATTTTACACCATTTATGGTTTATTTCATTAAAAAAATTCTTGAACATACTACATCATAAATACATATATACTAATATGTGGACATATATATATCAAACCCACAAATATATCATTTTTGAGTTATTATTGCTATTTCATATAAATATAAATATATTTCAAATAAGTCTACAACTATAAAAATAGCTATAAAAAAAGCTCATCAATATTAAAATTTTGATTCAAGAGAGAATGATTATAAAAAAAAAATATTATTCAGATTTTATTGGAAAATGTATTTAGTTAACAAAAGTACGTTTTTCAAATTAAAATGTAAAAATGTAAAAAAAAAACTTAAATTTATTTTCATTGTATACATCAAAAAAAGTTCAGATCTTGAAATGTGTTTTGTGTGGGTTGATACATTAGTGCATTACTATGTCTATGTTAACGGTTGATACACAAAAAAATTTATTAAGAATATAAAATTATAAAGTTAAAGAAAAATTAACTAACAATAAGTTAAGTTGTATAAAATGTAATTTTATCATACCCAATTTCAGAAATAACTTTAAAAAAATTGAATTGAAACAAAGTAAATAAATTGCATTTTATTTTTAAACGATAAAATAAAAACAAAGAACACAAAATATAATTATCACCACAAATCTAACTAGGTTTCAAAATTATAACATGTTATAACTATAACATGTCAAACTTAATAATAATAATAATAATTTTATAAATTAAATAACATTACCACTTCTCTTAGTGAATTTTCTCCACCACTTCCGTAACATTATACAATATACATTTTTTTCGCACCATGTATCATTTTCTCTTCTTTTTTTTAATACTTTGGCTTTGAGCCTGTTCAACATTGACGACAATTTAGAGATGATAAGATTGATAAGATGAAACAACGTCACGTTTGACAGATATTTAATAACAACTAAATAATGTTTCTTTATTGTTGTCTCCATACCCCACTTTTCAGTTCACAATAAAATATCAATTTAATTTATTCAAAGTGCTAATTTTTTTAATACTCTGAAATTCGATATTAGGTTACAAAATTGTATTACAACAAAATTTCTTATTAAATATTTTTTTATATTAAAAAAAAAACATCTGTCAAGTAAATGCACAATGCTTCCTTGTGCAAAATTCACCAAAGATAGTTAATTATTGAACAATTATATAAAAACCGATAAAATGTTCAGATAAATTGCCTAGCATTGGTTAACCATTTAATTTTTATACAATTTTATTAAAAAATATTTTTCTTAAGACGCACGTGATTATTTTTTCGTATATGTTTAATTTTTTGACAATTTCAATCTAAATCTAAATTTATGTAAACGTCAAAGTAAATATCAATTTAAACAAACAAATGACGACTTTATAGCAAATTCAGATCAATATTTTTTAAGGGAATATTTTACAACAAACGTTGTTAACCTATATTATAGGAAATTGAATGCTCTACAAAAAAGATCCTATACAATTTTTACATAACATGTATCGTTCTTGAGATATCTTGAAAAAAATAATATTTTGGGATGTCAGCCCTCCCCCTTACACACGATTTTGATTATTTTGAAATGGGACCGTCCTCAAGTCAGACACAATCAATCAACCAAGTTTCATTAATATCTATTTAGTAGTTCATGAGTTATGCGTGTGAAAAGGATTCAGGGAACAGACACACACACACACATATAGACGAATGGACAGACAGACAGACACGGAACGAAAAGTATTTGTCTTGACCTGAAACGGAAAAATCAATCTAAAACGATCAATCTAAAACGATCATTCTAAAATGATCACAAAGCTTCTCGTATCTTCGATATTGCGAGGAAGCAATAAAGGTAGTTTGTTCTTGGTTATTTTTACAACTTTGCTTATAAAACATCCTGTAGAGTAGAGGACCAAATGGACTGATTATTGGTATACGTCAGTTTTACATCAAGCAGGACACGATCCCCATATGCCATTCCGAAATTCATTTTTTTTTGTTTATTACACCTCTTGTTACATCTATCCTGGAACATACATAGTACAGTATGTACGATTTGTACAGTGTAATAAATAATACAATAGTTTAGAAAGTTCCCAGTTATCGTTTTCATGTTAAACGAACCTTTCGAAAACAAGAAAAACATACACGTTGGAATGTTTTGTCAAACGTTAAACATTTTTGTTTGTACTTTATGTTTTTTGTATGTTAGTTAACTTTGTGCATTTGTCATATGCATGAATTATTATGTACCTACCTATATACAAAATTCATATTTAAAAAAATATGTTAACTGTTAGATACTGTTATTTTTCTTATTAATTATTTCTATTTATCACATAAAGTGCGTAGAGAGAAACTATATATTTCTATTTTTTTCTTACATTAACTACCCCCTAAAACAGGGATGTGCATAATATAGAGAGAGCAACAGAGGATGTGAGGGACGTAAAGACGATCATAATTTCATTTTAACCGAAAAAAATATGTTAACAAAAAATGTTAATGGCAAAATTCACGTTCGAAATATAATAAAATATAAATATTCTTTTAAAAGAAAATATCTTACATGAGAGCCATGGAACTTTCTTATAGGTAATCCTGACAGTGAACAGTGTACGTGATTTTTATTTTATTAAAAAATATTTCTGACAAACAAATAAAAGAAATAAAATGAATGGGACATAAACTATAGATTTCTTCCCTGTTATGAACCATTTGAATTATAATATATTTTTTTACAGTAGTCTTTTCGAAAAAATAAATAGAACATACATTATAGATAATAAAATTATCTATAATTTTTAACTTGACCATTTTTCTGCACTGTTTCAAAGTAATTCAACAAATTCAAAAATCGACGTCAGTAAACATCCGAATTCGGTTAAAAGATCGTTTTCAATATAAAAATTTCACCCTTCAACGATTTGTCGTATTTAAGTTACAGCGCTTACAGAGCAACAGACACACAGACATAATAGCGAAAATAGTCAGAATGGATTCAGGAAAGGTCAATGTGGAATCAAAATCCAGATTTCCCAAAAAATCGGCTTCACTATACTTACTTATACTATATGTTTATTTCACATACAGATACACATTGGTATAAGAATGTAAAAAAATAAAAAAATTGGATTTAAAAAAATCGAACTTATTTCTTTACATAACACCAGATTCTTACATAAATATATCAATAAAAAAAGCTATCATTAAAAACATCCAGAAATAAAAAATAATCTAACCTGAACTTTGTCTGAAAAATGTATCTGTAATCACAGCTTCCTTTTCGAAATGAAAAATTCGTAAGATTTTATTTTCCACACCCGGTATACATATTATTTTTATATTTCAAGATTATCAAAAGGAACCTGAGCTTTTGTATTTAAAAAAATGGGGGGGGGTAAAGAAGTTGTGTACCCCTGCCTTAAAACTGGCGAAATAACAAGAAAATCTAAAAATACCAAAACATATCATGATAACAACAAATATCTTAACTTATTATCAATTTAGAAAATGTAATACACGCACCGACCAATGATTCAATATCCAGTATAATATAATTTTATATTTCAACATAATCATCTATGAGAAGGAATTTTAAAAATAGGGAAGCGCGGCATAAAAAGTTTACGCACCCCTGCCATAAAAATTGTGAAACAACAAGAAAATCTAAAAAATATCATGATTACAACAAATGTCTTTACTTATAATCAATTTAGAAAATGTAATATACGCATCGAGCAAAGAACGAGGTCATACTACCAACAAGAAAAGGTGTTCGAAAACTGATTATAAAATTCTTTTATCGTGTAGAAAAAATTCAGATAAAACACACACATACATCCATTGTAGCAAATCCCGCTACGCTATATTGTAATTGAGGCTATAGCCTCGTGCGAACATAAAACTCAACCGTTGTGTAAAATAGATAAACAAGAAAATGAGAACTAGCGGCGAATACAAAGACGCGTGTGTACATTTATTTCTGCAGCAATGGTGGAATTATTTCCGAGCAATCGGATTTCAAAAGCAGTACAGTTTTTATGCATTCGAGTCGTGTGCGCCGCCACCATGTTCCTTTTGCCCGGATAAGTTCCTGTAATCCTTTATAAAAAGATGTCGCCACATGGACGTTGTCGTCATCTCATTTCGCGGAAACTTCGCGTTAGTTTTTTGATGTCTGGTTATACTAGCGTTTCATAATTCTTAAAAAATGAGGTGCACGTTACATAGTGTTCTTTGAGGATTCTGTTAATGATATATTACTTTATTATACAGGGTAGTTCAATAGAGCGTCCGGTTTTTCTAGCGCACTTCTCGTAGGAGATAGAAAAAAAAATTGGTACATAATATTATTGGTCTGGAAAGATCAACGTTGTAAAATTATTTTCAACAATACCATTTTTGCGCTATAACAAAAGTTTTCTTTAAATAGAATACCCTGTAAAGTTTTATGTCTTCCGATCTAATTTTTTAACCTCTACATTAACGTCTGTTCATTTTTTTGATTTAGTGACAGTGTTGCCAAATTATAATTTTTTTCCGAAAAATAATTCATATGCAGGTTCAACCATAAAAAAATCGTTTTTTTTTTAAACGATGAATTTTTTAGCAATAGTGTTAGTCCTGGTAAAGAGTAACATTTTGATAATAAACAATTTTAATTTAGTTTTATAGGGTGTTAATAAAAAAATGTCAAAGTTTGTAATCTTCAAAATGATAAAAATCATTTTTTTCAAATGTGACTACCCTTTTTTTATTTCACTATTGGATGGATTTTTTTCACTTTTTCAATTTGTATAAGGAATATCCTATCTCTAAACCCCATACTTTCTGAGATATTCAATAATTTGCACAAAAGTATTCATTTCATCACATTTTTATGGACCAAAGTAGGCCAAACAAATGCAAAACAAATGCGAAACAAATACAAGACAAATGCCGGTGAATTGATGCCTGGATGAAAATGTAAGACATTTCGAACATTTATTGTAGTCTTTTATTTTTTATAATCAGTTTTTGTGGAGATATTTGAGACATTTAGTTTGAAAGTAGGGAAAATATATTTTGCTTTCTCGCCATATCGAATATACAAGAAACTTTGTAATCGTTTTAATATGAGAAAAAAATTGTTCTCCGATTTCAAAATTTTAACTTGATCTTTTCGTTTCAGGACAATGTATCCATGTGTTTGTCCCCTGAATCCTTGTCACATTGAACCGATATTAATGACACTTGGTTGGTTGGTTGGGTCTGGTTTGAGGACAGTTCCATTTTAAAATTATTAAAATCGTATGTAAGAGGGAGAGCTGATAACCCAAAATATATATTTGTTTGTAAATATCTCAAGAAAGACACATGTTACGAAAAAATTGTATAGAACCTTTTTTATAGAGCATTCAATTTTCTATAATATAGGTGACCTGCTGTAAAATTTTAATATTCCCTTACAAAGTTTTTTCTCAATTTGCTTTAAACAATCGTCATTTGTTTTTTACAATCGCTACTTTAACATATTAAATGTCATTTTAACAATTGCATAGCTGAAAATTTTAGATTTATACTCTATTTCGTACCGTCAAAACCCCGGGAACCACTGCATTCTTAAATAAAATAGAGTAGGTATAGATTGAAATTGTCAAAAAATTAAAAGGATACAAAAAAATAACCAGGCGCGTATTAAGAAAAATGTGAGATTAACATTTTTAAAATAAAATTTATGAAAATTAAATGGATAACCGCAAAACCGCAATGATGGGCTGTTCATCTAAATACTTTATCGGTTTTTATTTAAATTGTTCAATAATTAACTAGCTTTGATTAATTTAGCACAAGGAAGCACTGTACATTTACTTGGCAGATGTTTTTTATTGCGATATATTTTAAAAGTTTGCAATCCATATTAAAGTTTATCAACACTGGAAAAAGAATTAGTTGAATTTAGTTATCATAGTTCAATTGAACTAAAATGTTTGGTCAAATACAAGCAACCCGAAAGGTTCAATTTACCAAATCTACTTATTAAAAATATTATTAAACAATATTTGGTCACTGTCAGTAGACTATTATTTATATTTAATACCCTCCCCCCTTAGATAGCGTAAGCTTAGCTTTTGCTCGAGAGAAAATTATTTATAATGCTGGACATTAAATTATTAGCATTTCTTTTCACAACGTTCATGTAGACCAACTGTTCTATAACTGCCTTCATATTGCATTTTAAATGGCTTCAGAAATACTAAAACCACCGTTACCCTTATTTATATGTTATTATTATACTTTTTTGTTTTTATAGTTCGTCATAGCTCACTTGCTCATATAAAATTTTTAATATTTTCATCTATGTCGGTACTATAAACCATAAACATATGTATAGCAGTCTAGTAATGATGCTATTAAATTCTATAACGAAGAAACATTACTTCCACCGTATAAATAAACTATTGACTATACTTAAACAATTATTATTTTATTAATATATTTTCTGCAAGGAGATCCATATAAGTTTTATAGTGTTATGCCATACTTACTAAAAATATCGGTATGGAGAACCATACATGACTTTCATGTTTCATAATTTTTTTTTATATTTAATTTATTTTTTTTAATTAAAATGAACAATTTTTTTTTTTATATTTTCGCATTTTTGTTGGGTAGGGGTCCCCCCCCCCCTACATGTGGATCATAACCCCCCTCCCCAATTAATTTTTCTGTTTTTAATTTGTATTAATTTGATTAGTTTTTTTGGGGGGGAGATGATCCATATAACTTCTCCCCCCAAAGCTTATTTTATTATTTGATTTGCTTTAATTTTTTGAGAGGGAGAGGAATATTTCAAAACACCTTAACTTATTAGCACCAAAATCAATAAGTCTGGTGTACTTAATGAGACAAACATTTTCCAAAAAAATAATTCAAATCGGTGCATTTTTACAGTAGTTATCGTGAACGAAAAAAAATTCTACCATCAAACACAGAGGCAGATCGACAGATAGGCACACGCACAGCCGCCATGCGGAAATCAGCTTTTCTGTACGTTTTGAAGGTAGTACAATCAGAATCTTCTTTTATCCCGGAATCGTTTTTTCGATGGTATTACAAATAATTACAATACTTACTTTTGTAGTAAAATATATCCTAACGAAATATATCTCCCTTTGTTCTTCAAATTCAAACCAAAATTTATTTTCTGTCACGTGCTTTTTTCATTGACAAATTAAACGTATAGCATAAAAAATTTGATTTAGATTGAAATTTAAAAAAAATTTAAATGTTAAAAACACGCAAAAATATAATCATAAAAAATACTAATTAGTATTTTCTAGTAAAATTGTATAAAAATCAACTGGTTTACCAATGTTATTTGTATATAACATTGTTACAAATACAATTCAATGTATACAAATACAATGTTCAATGATAGGGAAAGAAACTAAAGGAAAATATTCGTTTAAATTGTGTGCCTGTAGAGAGGGTTTATATTTTAACAGTGATAGTACTGAATAATTAAATTAACTACACAATTTTATATGTGAGTAAATATTTTTTTACGCTATTTAAGAAAATGTATAGGTACTCTAATTATTTTATGTAAATATATTATTTTTAAAATTTAAATTAACAAAATCGTTATTATAATGTTTGCACGTTAACATTTTTCATAAAAAGGCATATTCATAAATGAGTAACTTGGCGAAGGAAATTAACATAAAATAATATTAAAAAATATGTAATATTGCATGAAATAATTTACAGCTACCGACCTTTGCTTTGCAATGAATTATTTATAAATTCTGTAACCATTTTTCTTGCTTTGAGCGATTCTGTACACCTATATAACAGTATTTCAGAATATGATGATATAAAATATAGCAATAAAATATATTTTAAAGTTTCCCTGTTATAAAAACGAATCAATAAAATATTGTATAAAAATGTCTATTGAAAATTTTTAAGATTTTAAATAAAATAAACAAGACATACACGACTGTATTTCATAAGGGTTCCGAAGTTCGTACTACGTGGAATTAGAAAAAAATATAAAAAAGTGTCAAGTTCTACTAACTGAGATCTACATTTTGACACCCCACTTGCCTAGATATCAAAATAAAAAATTGACGCCCCTCCCTATTATTCCAAAATTTGAAAATTATATTGTTGACTTTAGTATTTGTCGTTGGTAGTCCAACCAAAGCCTCGTTACAGTAGTTACAAAGTTAGAGGGGGTGGGGACAATATAAAACAGTGCTTTTAGCCCCCTGCAGGCGCCATTTTTGAGTTAGAAAAAAATAAAAAATAGGGGCATATTCTACTAATTAATATGTACATTTTGACTTCCCACACGTCTTAGTACACAATTTTTTTGTTTTTTGGGATTTGCTTTGAAGTAACCTGCACCACCATTTTTGATTTAGAAAAAAAATAGAAAAAGTTTCAAATTCCGCTTGTTTAGTTATATATTTTAACGTGTCACATGCCTTGGTATAAAAATATATATATTTTTTTATCTAGCTTTAGTTCCTTAGTGTCCCCTCCATGAAAAATAATTTGTTCAATATATTTGTACATTTTTTCCTAAAGGGCGTCATTTTACATGTTCAGTAAAAATTTCATGTTTCTAGCTTATATATTTACGAGCTATTTAGCTTTGAGTGAAAAGGATGGATGGACGGACGGACGGACGACAAAGTGGGATTAATAAGGTTTCTTTGGAACCCTAAAAAACAAGAACGAGGTAATTTTTATATGACACTATGATGTTTTTCATTCGAAACCATGTAACTTTTACTAAAATAGATGGTTCTTGAAATACTTCATTTTGTGTACTTGTTTATATACTGTTTTCATTTTTAAATTATATTGTTATTTTTTTAAAACTGTACAAGTACACCTTTATTTAAAAAAAAAAACACAACATCTATCAAGTGAGCTGATCAAAGTGACTTGATCGACACTACACTATACTTCAATACATTAACCACCAATGACGTGAATGGGTAACAAGTCTGTAGTGTGTTTTTTTTCTCTGTTCGGCACTGATTTATTTTCCTGTGCAAGTCGCGAAATAAGATGAATCACATACCGGCACTGACTCTAATTGAAATAGGATTACTTCTTGGATAAAGCTTAACGCGTACTGGTAAGATAATATGGCAGAACTGTTCAAAACGTAATCAGATATAAAACTAACTCAGACCTTTTAAAAATTAAAAATAAAGATATAATGAAATGTCAGTTAAAATATTAGAAGTTTATTCATATACACGGATGTAGGGGAAAGTGGGGTAGTTACAAACACCCAAGGAAAAATAAAATAAATTAAAATCTGAATAAAAAACCGATAGATACCTAATTTGTGTATTATTGTTATATAATTCATTAATTATAAATTTTCATTATCAATTTTAGTAAAAAAAATATCTGCCAAGTAAAAGCACAGTACTTCCTCGTGCTAAATTCTCCAAAGGTAGTTAATTATTGAACAATTTATATAAAAACCGATAAAGTGTTAAGATAAATTGCCTGGCCATTTAATTTTTATACAATTTTACTAAAAAATATTAGTTTTTTTTATATTTTATGACAAAATCAATATCAGTTCAACACAAGAATCTTGATATTTTTCATTACAATAACCAAAATAGTTACTTTCTTTATCAACATCATCGTTTCTTCCTTTTTTTCTACTTGGTACTTTATCACTATTTATCAGTCTTCTTCATTTGGTTATTTTTTTTAAATAACTGCACCATTTTTATTTTCTGTTTTAATCAGTCTTTTTTACAACGTTCGGGATTACTTGAGCATTACTTAATTACATTTATATGAATTAGATATCAGTTATTACATGGCTTTTATTTTAATAAAAAATTAAATGAAATATGTACTATGAGCGTGATCTATACTGAACGTTAATGGTCCGAACTAGACATAGGTCCATCTGTCGGTAAATGCAGAGAGAGCATTAGTTTTCCCTCTAATAACACACTGAAATATTTGAATTCTTAACCTTTGACCTTGGAAAACTAAAAAAAAACTGTCCATTTAAGACCTTGTGCGCATAGTAATTGATCAGCAAGTCGCGAAATATATCATACTTTAGTTCAAATATTTATTTATAATTTTATAATTTAACTGTACCCTAATTAACATTGGTTTGATGCGGGGTCCTTTGATATATTAAATAATTAATTGTTATCATACCCTATTTAACCCCCTTGTTACTGAAACTATTTTTTATTTCCGATTATTATAATTTTTTGGTATGTGTATCCTTACGCATGTAGTTTGCCAGGAAAAAAAATAAAAAAAATATATGTTATCTAGAAAAGCTGGAAAATGAGGGGTGTTATAACGCCAGGTAGTTGTATCCACTACGGCCATAGAGATCGGTTTAAGTCATATATATTCATTTCAAGTTGATTAAAACACATAGAAAAAGTTGTTTTTATTGAAAATTTAGTTTTTTCGGTTTGTATTTGGAAGAAAGAAATTAGATGAACAAAATAGTAATTAATAAAAAAAAAATTATTGGAGTATAGTATGTTAAAACATGTGTTTTTGGGTGCAGATAGGGGGTCGTCCAAAAAATAAGTACGTAAAAATGGGGAGGAGAGGGGCAATTGCTTAGCTTGATAATATGTGACGAGGAGGGGGAGGGGGCCGAACAAACGTGACGTTTGAAATACCCACATTAATGTTATTCCTTTTTTTTAAACTATAGACTTTATTGGGGGGGGGGGGGGTAGGTTTTGTGACGTATAATTAGTTAAGGGGTTGAAAAAATATGATGCAGCGAAACTTAAATGGACAGAGGGGTCAAAAATGATTTAAATTTGCGTGACGAATTTTACGGATGACCCTTAGGTACATTACTACCGGGCGTTATAACGCCCACGTAATATAACGATAATTTTTCGAACGATAAATATCAAAATACAAAAATTTTATTTCTTGATTTAATAGGTTATCTAATATTCTCAAGGAAAAATAACAAAAAATATATATTAGCAAATAGTAACAGTATAGAAATGTATCATTTCGAGGACATGATGAAAAGTAATCACACCAATAAATTTTGAACCCCAAATGCACCTCAAAGCTATTTTTTTGTGGTAACTATATGTGTTCACAAACTCTTTTTGATAGTTACTGTGTCGATTGTTATATAATAATCCATGTTATAAAAATCAAAACTAATTAAAAATTTTACTTAAATATAAAGCATTTTTTAGGGCGTTATAACGCCCGGTAGTAACAAAAGGGTTAAGAAGTCCACGATCGACTATTTGCTGACTCCTGCAGAAGTGAATGGTACAATAAGACAAGGTTCGTATTCAGAACTCGATATTTGATCGTAATATACTATACGTGACAATATTATTTTTGAATAATTTCATCACGTCCTGCCAGATTGATGTCAGCTTAATTAGAAATAGGATTACACGTACTAACACACACATATATACACATAGAGGTGTGAAGGGGTTGGTGCCATTGCATTTACATTGAGACTTGTGTGTATGACCTGACACAACACAATTACGAGAGTGCTTTTAAATCAGGTTACTTGATTACAAACGTAAATGTTTATTTTGTTTCTCGTATGTGTGTTTGATAAGTGGTTGATTTGATACAAGTTTGTCAAGTCTCGGAGTGCATTTTCAAGTCAGTACTTATTTACGTAAATAGATTATTAGATTGTGTGCTTTGCAATTTACAATCGGTGCTTGAAGTTGATTTTTATTTTTTTATTTGAGTTATTGCATTTTATTTTAAATGTATACATAACAATAAAATATTAACATAATTATTTCAAAACGAGCATACATGCAATTGTACTTTCTAAATCTACTAAATAGATTGTTAATAATGCATTCTTCTACTTCTTGGATTTTTTTACCTATTAATACTTAACTCAAATTATGTTTATAAGATTTAATGATTTTTTATCAATTAAAAGAATATGAAATAACATATTTTTATATCTATTTAGTTATAAAGTTAAGACTCTCAAAATATTATCAAAAACATTATACTTACAATTATTGTTTCGTTGAAAAAAATTTTTGCAGCTTCTGATATCTCTGGTGTTGCACATTTATGTTCTTTCTCAGTATCACAACTGATCCATCTTATATTATAGAATAACAAATTATGAAACTCATTTGAATTAAAATAGAACTGTCAAAAATTTTATCCAAAGCTTAGTAGAGTTGAATTTTAATATTAATATATCAAAATACAAAGTATATAAATTAATTATTATATTATATTATTGTTAATATTATATAATCAATAGAGTTGTAGAAAAAATATTGTGTGCACCTCGGGTATAAAATGCGTTTTTCACACTAGTGCGAAAAACTACCATTTTACACCTTAGATACACAAATAACTATTATATTGCACTAAATATTTTTTATTTTGATAAAAAAATACATAATTATTACAATTAAAGATGCTAAGAAATTGGTGGATTCTATTACAATAATGTATTTTTTATGTTGAATTCATAAGTTAAAATTAAAATCTATACAGAAACATTAAAGAGGTAGTACTTTATAATGTTGATACCTTAAATTATACTATTTACTTGTTAATCAAAAATACTTTATTATATTTAAGAACATCAGTGATCATCACAATTATGGATCCTGTATTCAAAATTGAATCCTATTTGAAGGCGTCCATCATCTAAAAATTAATTAGAGAATACATTTTATAAATAAACAAAAAACAAGTGACGTAGCATGCATAATTTATTTAAGTTGAAGCTCAAACTTCGTATTATGAAAGAACACCGATCTAACAATAAGTACAGTTTTATCACATTACCGCATCGGACTTCTTTGATAATATAGACTATACATTTTTAGGGTTCCGAAGAAACCCTATTAATCTCACTTTGTCGTCCGTCCGTCCGTCCGTCCTTTTTCACTCAAAGCCAAATAGCTCGTAAACTATATAAGCTAGAAACTTGAAATTTTTACTGAACATGTAAAATGACACCCTCTAGTAAAATATGTACAAATTTATTGAATAAATAATTTTTCAGGGGGGGCAATAAGGAGCTAAAGCTAGGTAAAAAAAATATTTTTTTTATACCAAGGCATGTGGCACGTTAAAATGTATAACCAAACAAGCGGAATTTGACCCTTTTTCTATTTTTTTCTAAATCAAAAATGGTGCTTGTAGGGGGCTATAAAGCAAATAAAAAAATTGTATACCAAGACGTGTGGCATGCCAAAATGTACATCTCACTTAGTAGAATTTGATCTTTTTTTTTCTAACTCAAAAATGGCGCCGGTAGGGGCCTAAATGCAGTATTTTATTTTGCCCCCCCCCCCCCCTTCTAACTCTGTAACTACCGGCTCAAAAAATCTGAAAAAAATTTGGTAACGAGGTATTGTTGGGACTACCAACGACAAACACTAAAGTCAACAATTTAATTTTAAATTTTGGAATAATGGGGAGGTGTGTAATAGAATTTTAAATTTTTATTTTCATATCTAGGCATGTGGTATGTCAAAATGTACATCTCAATTAGTAGAATATGACCATATTTTTTATTTTTTTCTAACTCAAAAATGGCGCCTGTAGGGGGCTAAAAGCAGTGTTTTATTCTGTCCCTTCACCCCTCTATCTCTGTAACTACTGGCTCAAAAAATCTGAAAAAAATTTGGTAACGAGGCTTTGGTGGGACTACCAACTACAAATACTAAAATCAACAATATAATTATAGGGAGGGGCGTCATAGAATTTTTTATTTTGATAGTCTAGGCAAGTGGGGTGTCAAAATATAGATCTCAATTAGTAGAACTTGACACTTTTATATATTTTTTTCTAACTTAAAAATGCACCTGTAAGTGTTTCCAAACATTCCACGTTGTACGTACTTCGGAACCCTTATGGCATACACTCGTGTATGTCTTGCCCGAATTATTTTAAAACTTTTTTTTACTTGAACACATATCAAATATAGCGTTTTTATATTGTATAATTAGACAAAATTAAGAAATAGAAAATCAAAAAAATAATTTTCTTACCATCATCTTCCTGTTTCTTTCGATGTACTACAATAGTATTCGGACCTGGATTGTTACCTAAAAATTCAAATTAAAAAATTCAAAACAAAACACTACACTTTTATTTGAACAAAAACGTGTCAAGTGAGTATGAGTTGAATGGCCAAGTCTGGGATTTAAAAAAATTATTTTATTATAATCTTTAATAGAAGCCTAAGTTCATTCCCAAAATTTCACCTTTTAAAATTTGTAAAATAAATAAACATTTTTTGTAAAATTTTCCATAGTAGGTATATATGTTAAAAAGTATATTAAATTGACAATTATTGCACTCCTTATTTTGAATTAAAAATTAATTGCCTGTAGCAATCAAAATTCACTCAAAAATATGCATGTAAAATATATATTTTATAATACTTATAGCGTAAAAGTATACACACAGTATTTTTTCTACAACCCTATTATAATATTAATAATAATACAATATAATTAATTTTAATATACTTTATACTTTATTATATTAATTAATATTAAAATTCAATAAATTAATGTAAAAAGATGTCTGTGTTACTATGCTAACCTTAAACAAGGAAAGATGTAGGACTCATAACACATTACCTAACGAGTTACCATATCGCTCCACGAGTCATTGCCGTATCATTCGGATTTTAAAATAAATATAAATTGTTTTGAATTATAATTTTATAACAGTCTAAAAGTATTTCAGTGATAATTTATTAACAGAAAACGTCTATTTGGAAATATTTTAAAGCATAGTTACCAACCCATGCTCTAGAGTGTAAAAGTACTACTTTACATACTGAAATATCAATGTAAAGGCCTACTTTTTTAACGGTTGTAGAAAAATTACTATGAAAAAAAATTAAAAATAAATAAATAAATATACATTTGATTGTTTCGCCTCTTTTCATGCCTCCGCAATATCTAAAATGTTTGTCATCATCTTTAGAATATTTAGAATCGGGAATCATCAAACATGAATCCTCACAGTTCTTGTCGAATTTAGTATCTCGTTTAGTGTAAAGCATATGGAATTCTAATACAGTAAATCTAAAAAATGAAATAAGTGTTTAATACTTACAATTAATAATACGTATTTGTGTAATTACAAGGAAAACAATAACATATTATTAAGTTTAACATCACATTTATGAAAATAAATAAATAATTCTCAATTAATAATAATAGCTTTTTCGTTGTTACTTACGTTATTCCACATGTTCCAGGATGTTTTTTAAAGCAAATTGCATATTCATGCTCGTCGGTATGGAAGAAACTTTTATCATTATTTCGTTCATGTCCAAGACTCCAAATATTACCCGAATGTTCAGTAAAATATTGAAGACAATCATTTGGTGCTGAAATATTAATCTCATATAACAGGCATGCTATTTTTATATAAAAAGGATTTTTTTATTTTCCTACAAAAATTTATTATATTTATAAATAATGATTGCAATAACATTTTAAAAAAATTGAAACCACTTTTATAAGATTCCTTTAAAATTCTTTATTTGATTGGACATCTTGGAAAGTTACAGATCACTAAACGATACGTCAATAATTTTCAAAAATTTCAACTTTGGCTGCCTGTACCGAGTGTAAAATAATTCCAACTCAATTTGACATACACCATTTAAGTATAGACCCTCAATTTCAAAATGCTTTTGAACGGACTTTATTTTCGTGATCTCGAGTATATGTTTGTTCAAGATGTATAATTTTTTTGTCGTCATGAAAGTAATAGTAATAGCTTATTTTCTTTTGAAAATTCGCTATATTATATAGTATTCCGAAACTAACGGTCATTTTGTTTTTTAGCTAATTAGCTACAATTTTTTACAGTCGGTACCCGCTGCCAAAGTTGAAAAAAAATGACATTTTCGGGGAACCCTTTAATGGTTATAACTTTTTAAGATAATAATGAAAATACAAAAAAATATTGAAAGAATGTTAAAATAAAGATTTCAAGTTATAAAGATAACAGTTTACAATTATTTGCAATATTTGATCCTCTATTTTTTTTTTGATAAATGTAAGTTTCCTGTAAATTTTGTCGTTATTCTGTTTACATAATGATGTAACCGATTACTTTTTTATGAGCTACTCTACTTACTGAACACTTCTTTCAATGTACACCTAATATATGAATATTTTTAATAAAAATACAACCTACCTAAGAAATCGAAATCTGTTCCAGCAAATGAATTCTTCAAACCGGGAATATAGTTTAAATTTAAACTTTGGAAAAAGTTATTATTTGGTGGACATTCGAGTTGTGTTACTTTTATTATCCATTTTGGACGTTGCATTAACCCACTGTGTGATGTTCTAGCACCTAGCTTTACTGTAAATGTAATGCTATTGATCTTTTTATAATTGACGTGTAAGTAAACTGGAATAAAATAATTAGTTGTAAGTACAGGAATTGTATCCATATTTATCACTTAAAAAGTTCTATTATAAATAAGTGCAAAAATAAATTTATAAAACAAATATTTTAAAACAGAAGAAAAAATGAAGCAAGTTAAAGTTTGTTTTTGCATAAAGTGCGTTTATCAATAGGCCAATGCTTGAACACAAAAAAAACACTGGAAAAAAACAAAACCTAAAAACCCAATACAATAATTTTTTGGGCATTTAGTAAGTTTATGTAGGAACATTAAAATTAAAATAAAATTGCACTGAAAAGAAGGGAGCTTCTATCTCAAAAATGGGTCTAATGATCCGAAAAACTAGGTTTTTAAAATATCCGAAATTTTTACAGGTTCGAAACATTTTTTGGGGTATAAGCTCCCCTCTTTTTAATGTTATTTCCTCTGAGAATTAGATGTGTATTGTCGAGCGATCGCCGAGGTTACACCCGAACTAAACACGATGTGAAGCATCATATGGCGTTGCATATTTTAAAATGCTTGCCATTTTTTTGTACTGCTCAAAAAAATCTAATTGTTACCAGAAAACTGTATCAACTAATACATCATAGTGTTATATAGTTTTTAAGAATAAACTTGAAAATTCCCTGGATTCCCCCCAAGCGTTTGAAAAAACTAACCGTATTTTCAACTTTTTTAAATAAATCATTTATTTATAACAAATTGAGCCTTATCGGATGTTTAAAAACTACACCACTATTTTTTATAAGAACTAAGTAAGACAATGTTCAAAAAATTTTAAGCCCAACTTAAAAGGGGAAAAAATACGACGAGTTTAAGATGAAAAATAATATGTTTATAAAAACGCAAAAAATCAACCTTTTTGCGATTGAAAATTGTTCTATGCAACCAAATTTAAAAAAAATACATGATAATGTAGTTCTAAGCGTCTTTTTGGTAGCAAACCGCTCGCCTATATACACTTATAATATTTACTTACTGTGTTGGCCAGAAGCATGACCGCACATAGCAGGCATTCTAACAGAGGAATCGGCTGTGAAAGAGTCATGATGGCAACGATATCTGTCATGGCGGTCATCATGATCTCCATTTTCCATTTCAAATTCTATGAAATCTAATCTGAAGATGGTAGAAACAAATACATTAGACATATACATTAAAAAACATTAAATCAAACGTTTTTTTGTATTAGTAAATAGTTCAATTAGAGTTGGGTGCGTAAATGATATGAGCGGCCTACTTTTATTACCATAATTATTTAACTTTTTGTTCACTTTTATATGTACCTGCACCGTGAGTTCATTTAAAAACTAACCACTTGAATATTTATGAATTTAAGCATTTAAAAATATGTTACAAATAAACATTTTTTGGTTGAGGGAAAAACAAAATGACATTATAAGGACGTCTTCAAGGTTTATAATTTTTCTAATGGAAACATATTTTTTATTGCGGTATCTAATTTTATCCAAAAAATATTTTTGTCTCAAATAATATTTAATACGAGATTTTTGGACTTTTAAGAATTTTTTTACTCCGGTGCCATCATATTTTGAACTTATAAAACAGAAAAATGTTTTATATACAGGGTGATTTACAGCTAGTTTTTAAAAAATTTACAGGAAATCGAGGATGTAATTTTAATATCTAGAGAACCCATTGTGGTACATTTATGAAATTTGAAACAGAGATTTGTATTAATAAGTGTTATCGATTTACAGTATCAAATTATAATTATTTAGACCAGGGGTGTATGGGGCCAGTGAGCCCGCCGATTTTTATCAAATATTTTTTTGTTCTTGAATTTTTTCCTGAGTTGGGTACTTGTAAAAGATTATATGATACAAAATACACAAAAATATACATTGTTCATTTGTCATAAGATTAACCGTTTTCGAAAAATAAGAAAGCATTGCAGAATTTTACTTAATACGGATGCTTCAAATTATACTAAATAAGTTTATATTCTTGTTATACATGTAATTAAAAATAAGATGAAAAGTTAATATAAATATACCTGCAAAACTGCATTTTTAACAAGAAACAGCCAATTATAGTTTCATTTTTTAATCATGTAAGTAAAATAGATACTTGTAACAGTAATACAACTGGCTATAACTCTATGATGATAAGTATTAGGAGGTGTAATTTGAAGCATCCGTATTAAGTAAAATTCTGCAGTACTTTCTTTTATTCGAAATTTTTCGAAAACGGTTGATCTTATGACAAATTAATTTTAGGTGGGGGGGATTACCTGATTTGACAAATGTTCTTGTTTACGAATTTTATTTTATGAGTGCATTCAGTAGTCTTGGTTGAACTGTACGGGTGGTTAGAACTCTTGAATATTCCTACCTTCGTTTTTATCGTTTCACCGCATTTTTTTACAGCTAAAAATAAAAAAAATAAATAATGATCCTCGATTCCCATTATACATACATACCACCACCAACACGGAGCAGACAATCAGCGGGCCATCAAAAATTGCGTGTATTCATATTCATGTTCTTTCCAAAATGGTATGTGTCGGTACTCTCTAGTATGAATACTTTCATTTAAATTATTTAATAATCCGTGTCAGTGATGGTATACATTATACATATAGAAAAAATCATCCTTTAAAGTACTTTAAACAATACTATGACTAACAAGTCTCTGTGAAGCCTAGGTCATACTAGGTTAGTATTTTAGTCGAGTAGCAAGTGATTTACCTACCACTAAATTTGTTAGTGTACAGTGCATTAATAAATGGCGCACGTCAAGATGAACAGTGTAACAAAGTAAATATAAATAATGGCTATATTAGAAGAGAAGAAGTGGGGTAAGAAAACGAGAGAAAAGAAAAATGAATGTGGATAAGAAAATGAATCAATAAGAGAGATGCACTAGGAATTAGAAATGTCCTTCTCAAGAAATTAGAATGAAAAGATCTCAAAGAATACTTTGTAACATTAAATGACGGAGAATTGTTTTAATTTTTGTAACAATTAATGAACTAAACTAAAGATATCGCGTTCATATTTGTCTAGTAACTAATTTGGTATTTAGTGAAGGGTGTGGGGGTTACTACTCAACCAAAAAATAGAACAAAATGAATTGACTCGACTTAATGGTTTTTCTAAATTATTCGATTAAATTTGTATGTTCATACACATTTAGTTACTAAATTACTCGCCACTTGTCTAAACTACTAGCCTAGTCTGAATTGGGCTTTAGACATTGCAATTTTTAGTTTCGCTAACGGTATTTATATCATCGCAAATTTATTTTAAATATACTTACACACACAACACCCTGTCCCTAGAGGACATTTCAAATCTCTTCCAGAATTAAAAGCATAATGATGTCCTTCCAAAAACATACAAGCTGGCATAGATAAGCAAGTTCCTGGTAAATATGTGTGTCTCTCAGGTTCAACGAGACATTCGGCACCATACCTCAAATACTTGTGTTTATCTTCATTTGAGTTTTCTTCTTCTGATTTATACATTGGTAAATATCTAGTCATTATGATACTCTTGTCGCTTTCGTGTTCGTCATAATCAAAGGAATCCGCCATCATTACGTCATCTTGAACTGTCTGGCTCTCAGTTTCGATTATAGAGTCACTTACATTTGATAGGTTTTGGGTGTTATCTTCCAGCCGAAGCATGTCCCCAGGAGAAAGGTCTGTTTTATTAATTGCATCTATAGCTTTATCTAAGAATACTCTCAGTAAATTATATGTACCTAGAAACAGAAATTAATACGTTTGAATAATTTTTGGCAATTCTTATAAGTAGATATTATACAAATTCAAAGGTAATTTTAGATGATCTAGAACATTTTATTCAAAATACAAACTCTTCCATGGCTGGTAAGATTTTTATCAAGATTTAGTAAAAGATTTAGTTTGGAGGGGGAGGGAGGTATGTCGATGATAATCATGAAATATAAAAATAATATGTTTAAATACTGTATGTTCAAAAGTATAACATTACGAATTTTTATTTTGAAAAGTTAGCTATTTGCAGAGAAAATTTTCAGACAAAAGTAACTCAGTTCCATACTGAGTAAGGGGTGAAATATCATATTATTTTTTATCCGTCTTCCAGGTTTACTTAACCATGGTCTAGAAATATTTTTAGTTTACAGATATAAAGTAACTTTACGTCAGCAAATAATTTTCAAATAAATAATTTTTCATCTTATTATAAATTCGAGAAACACGCCCGAGCTTGGAAAGCGTGATGCCGTATCGTAAATCAAGAACTAGTTTTTATTTTACTAATATAAATAACCAGCTGGGCTCGCGGGGCTTCGCTCGCGTGGACTATGGAATTATTGTTTAAGTTTTTTGAAAAATGTAGTTGAATTAAATACAAACACGATTAGTTTTTATTGTAATAATAACTAATCAACACCTAAATTATCTAACAAAAACGAATCAGAACAAAAAGTAGAAATAATTTGTGTTCTGTATAAATTTAAATGTTAATTATTGAAAACTAAATAATAATATCATATAATCTTTAACAGGTACCCAAGAAAAAATTAAAGAACAAAAAAATACGTTATAAAAATCAGCGGGCCCACTGGCTTTATACATTAATATTATTTGATACTGGAAATCAATAACACTTATTAATACCAATCCCTGTATCAAATTTCATTACTGTACCACAATAGGTTCTCTAGATATTAAATAAACACTAATTTTGGGCAAAAGACTGTAGCTCCCTCACGAAGAATTTCCGGACATACTCGTAGGTTCACATAAGGTTTTTTGCTTAAAATTACATCCTCGATCTACTGTAAAATTTTTTTACACTAGTTGTAAATCATCCTGTATAGTAAGAATGTATGAAACTACAGTAAATGAGTTTCATTTCATTTAAGAATAAAATGGTATGTCTAGACACATATTATATTTTAGTTAATATTTATAAAATATATAATAATGAAAGAAAAAATAAAGTAATTTATATCTCAAACACTCTACAACAGTGTTTACCAAAGTGTGATACACGTACCCCAAAGGGTACGCAAAGATGTTTCAAGGGGTACTTGAACTTCATAAAAAATATTTTTATTAAATAATTTTGTATTTTGAACAACAAATTCAGCATAAACGTGATTTTTAACTCTTTTTTTAATTTCATTAGGCGTATTTGATTTTTTACATGCAAAAATTTCCCGATCCCCCCAGGACCTGTCCCTAAGGGTACGCCGGTAACATTTTTACTCTCAAACGGGGTACTTGTGGATTTTGCGTGTAAACACTGCTCTACAAGATAGGTAATATACTACTAGCTGCACTTAGAACACAATTACACTCCTTTCAAACTATCATTTAACGTGTACAATTTGATTTCACTTTAATTTATAATAAATATTACCAAATCTCAAATTTAATCCAACTCTTATACATTGATGTAAGTAGGTACCTACTTCAAATATTTTCGATTTATCTTTCACATATCACAGAAAATGAAACACAAAACAATTTAAAAATTATATTTTTATATTATTATTAAAGGGTAGTAGCACAAACTATTTTATACAAATTTATTAAATTATATTTTCTCATACAAATATATTTAACAAAATATAATAATAAAATCACTGGGCATTACAGAATAATAATTTTATTTAAAAAATTGGAGGGGGCCATGACTCATATGCACCCCCTTGTAATTAATTTGGTTGTGTTACATTTATATAATTTAATTATTTTTGGGGGGAGGAGGGACTCATACCACGATCCCCGGTCAAAAAGTCACTTTAGGGAACAAATATTTTTTCTGTTATTTTATTTTTTTAATGTACAAAATGTATTAAGTTAATTATACTTAATACTTTCTATTGCAAAAATGCAAAAAATACCGGTCGATAATTTTTTTAAATACTTAAATAGTTTTTTCAGCACTAGAATATGCTCTTCAACATTTCACATTTTAAAAGTTAAAAATAGCACGCGTTTAAATTATTCAAATAAATAAGTAAATAAATATTTCTTACGGTTTTTTATATCCTCCTCAACACCATTTTTCTCACACTTGACATCACCACTTTGCGCGAACGCATATAGATAAAACTGTGCAACAAACAACAATATTCCGATACGCATTTTTGAACGATTCACATTCGCGGTTTTTATGTTATGTTAATCCTGCATAGACATAACTGATGCTTGTCTAGCATTCCTAGTGATTTTTATAGCAAAAGCTTCAAACCGGCTTATTAATACTGGTTGTTGAACCCTTAAAGGTTTGCTTGGATTGGACATATTTATATATTCACCCATCCATTTTTCTATGTTTGTTATATTCATACCCATCTGCTAAAATAAATATAGGGTATTATATAATCTCTTAACACTTAAATCTTTTTTTAGACGAAACTAGTGAAAATTGATTTGAATGAACTAACAAGTCGTAACTAAAAATTTTCCGAAGTTTAGTTTTTAATTGGAATTGAATTATTAAAGCAATTTGCATCTAATTTTTGTAGGTCACGTCTTTGCTTAGATATATAAATCCACTCTAATTAATATTCATTTTATCTAATCAATTTTTTTTCAATGAGTAGGGGTTAGACCCTCCCCCTCCCGAGTTTATCAATAGACAGTATTTTATTTAATAATTGTGAGACATAAAAAAATAAAAATTATATATAATTACAAAAAAAGCTACCCCCCTCCCCGGGGTATGCCACTGTAAAAACTATATTCTTCCTCAGGATACAAGTAATCTCCCTGCCAAATTTTATCAAGATCGGTTCAATGGCTTAGTCGTGCAAAGATATCAAACAGACAGACAGACAAAGTTATTTTCGCATTTATAATATTTAGTATGGATAAAGAAACCTGGAATTATTATACTTTATATTGATTTAAAGTTAAATGGTAATATGTATCGAATGTTCTAATGGGCGATGTGTCAGATAGTAATAAACATATTTATTGGAAGAATAACGATACCTTCCACTTTGACATAAGTTTCGTTTATTTTGAATAAGGTTCGAAATAATGTAGATAAATATCGGATAATTATCACAGCAGTCGGGGAAATCCCGTAATAGTTCCGAGTAAGGTTATTCTTTCTAATTAATTATTTTAAAATTTATTGACACGTAAATTAATATACAAATATTCCCGTTTTTAACGCTCACAGATCCGACAACGAAAATCTTTTGTCAAAATTCTTCAAATCAACTTCGCACCGTTTGTTGTACAAGTGTTGACCATTTCAAATTCTCTTTAGTGAAAAAAATGACGATTTTACGAAAATGTGACGAAAACAAAGTGTTGAAAAAAAATTTAGCGAAGACTCTTGAAATTCTGGGGCCAACTCTCTGTTCTATTCTTAAAAATCGTTAAGAAATCAAGGAAAATGTTTCAAGTACATAATCTATTATACATAACGTATGTTATTTCTTCTTTTATATTATGATTTTACATTCAAACATATTTTTAGGAAAAATATTTATTTTCTAATTTATTTCCTGCTTATTGCGCTATCCCGTTTATAACGTGTTTCACTGTATTAATATTAAATGATTTTTTAAAGTCATTAAAATATTCAACAATAAAAATAAAATTTTAATAAATATACAAATAATGTTTTAACATTTTAATCAGTAATCGTTCAAAGGCAAGAATAAGATCATGGGAAATATATTTGTATAAGAAATAAAAACACATACTGTACATAAAGATACCAGAAAACTAAATCCACATAAAAAATCTTAGTCGTTAATGATAAGAGAGATATCCTTGAAAAACTGGCATAGAAAATGAATAAATATAAAAAACATTCTTACAAGTGTGAATGCCCTGTAGAAAATAGATGTTCGCATAATTTAAGTCCACGTAAATTATTATTCACTATTCATAAAAACACTAACTTCAAATGATACGAAAATATGACGGAATTTTACAGCTGACAGTCTCGTCTCGTAAAAAAATTTCGGTCTCGTCTCACGTAACCGATAAAAATCACTACCTCATATGAATTTTAATTATAAGAAATTAACTTAAATAATACTATAGCTGACTAAAGGAACCATTCAGGTAAAAATTTTAATAATAGAAAAAAAACTTAAATAATAAAATTTTATTTAAAATCGAGACTCGCCAACAAAGTTGATACAATCTCGATCTCGACATTAAAAACAGATATTCTCAATATTATGATAAGCGAGTCCTGCTACAATCGACCCATAGGCAACACCTCACTCCTTTTTGATTTCTTGTGTCTCCAAAAAAATAAGTACACACAGCACTAATAAGCTGTCTGAATAGGAAATTATTCAACAAAATTTAGAAGAAGAATATTAATAAGCAAAATCTCTTTCGTTAAATGTTTATAATCAATTAATTGACATAAAACACGTGCAGCAAAACTACAAATCTCTCGATGAAAACTTACTATTAACCATTTCATTTCGGGATTTTCTTCGTAACAAATATAAAATATGTGAATAAGTGAAATATATACCTTTATCTATCTATCATATAACACAGTAAAAACTCATAAGCTCTTCATTATTGGACTCATATATACAAAACGTACTCATTAAAACTGAATTAGTTAGAAATCACTAATTCATTGTGAATATTCACTAGTTGAAATAGTATATCACTATAAATGTGTCACTAGGGTGTATAAAAAAGCAGTATTTTTTTTCTTCGCTCTCATTATGAAATTAGTTAGTTAATGACCTAAAATAAATCCTTGTTTATAAAAACAATAGTTTAGTTGTGAGAGCCTTTAAGAGTTAAGACGTTCATTTTAACAAAGTAATCACGTAGAATGTCTGTAACTTTTGATACATTGAATAGATATGTAGATATTTTTGTAGAAAAGTTTATCTTCTACAAAATGATGTCCTTAAAAAATTTTCAACAGTTATCATGAATCAGTAATACCAACTTTAGTACTAAAGAATCATTTCCTCATGTTCTTTAAATACGAAACGGCACCTTTTAAAATTGAAAAACAGGGTAATCCTTCGGTAAGGATTAATTTTAGGTCATAAACTAACTTATTTCGTACTGAAAGCGAATGTTCATTTTTTTGACACACCATAATATTCAATACTTTAATTAGCAAAAAGTCACTTCTTAAGCTATGACAGAAACTAAGGTTTTTATTTTATTTATTTTTGATGTCAAAAACTAGAACCCCACAAATCTAAAAAAATCATTCATTATTTAATATACATAGATAAATAGAAAATCCTCACGCATGACAATAATATCTTAATCATTCATAACCTAATTTCAATGTAAGTTATGAATAAGTCAATTATCATATGCTAATTTATGAAGGAATCAAAGTTAATGAAAAACTTTTATTGCAAACACACAAAAAATTATTTTTGGATATACTTTTCAAATTTTGTATAAATAATTGTTAATAACTCATTTAAATCAGTTGAGTAATTATTCTTTTAGTGAAATTTAAAGTGACTAATTCAATTAATGAAATAACAATTAATTCAGTTTCAGAGAGTATGCGTATGCTCCTTATAATGAAAGGGTTAAGTCAAATCAATATATGTAAAGTTCAACAATTGAGCTATAGAGAATATACAATTTTATCTACATATTTAAAAATACAAATCAAATACAAGAACAAGGATAAAAATGTTTTTGCATTAAAACAGAGTTTTTCAAAGATAAATTTCTTAGATTAACGCGAATCTCTGATTACATGTCGTTGTGTGCCTCATAACAAATATCCCATCAATGTGGTAAAATTCCTAATATTTCAAACAAATTTACATAGGAATTAACAAAATAAAACAATTTCAGTATTTTCGTGCAAAAATAACTCTACCTTATTTTTTTACATTCTGGTAATTTAACAATTCATTGTTATATTGAATAAATTATTCTTTAGAAATATTAATAAATATTCGTGCACCCGATAGTGTACTCTCTAAAACTGAATTAGTAGTAACTTCACTAATTGTATTAGTCACTTTAAATTTCACTAAAAGAATAGCGATTTCGAATCGAAAGTGGCGCCATTACGGCATTTATTCTTACTTATGTCCGGTATTATAAAGGAGCTAGCAAATTTGTTAGCTAGCAAGCACTTTCAAATGAGATATCAAACTTATATGACAGTTCTTTTGGAGTTTGTTGAAGACTTTGACAAGTTTCGCGCACGCGTTGTAGGTAAATACCAACGGTATTAAAACAGTGGTGATATTATGAAAATTATTTTGTACGGTGAAAGAAGCCAACCGTGTTACAATTAGTTGAAGTGTCACTGCTCTAAATTCCATAACTAATCCATAGATAATAGTACAGAATTAATACCCCATTTAAAAGTAATTGCTAGCTAGCAATTTTTGCCAGCTCCTTTATAATACCGGACATTAGATTTATTAAAGTATCAAGTAATCAACTGATTTGAGTGAGTTATTAACATAAAATCAGGTAAGTTTATTTATACAAAATCTGAAAAACTATTCAAAAATAATTTTTAGTGTGTTTGCAATAAACATTTTTCATTAATTTTGATTATTTCATAAATAAGCTTATGATAATTGATATATGTACTTATTCATAACTGACTGTGGGGTTCCAGTTTTTGACATCAAAAATAAATAAAATAAAAACCTTAGATTCTGTTATAGCTTAAGAAGTGACTGTGCACTAATTCAAGTAGTGAGTTACCACTAATTCGTAGTAGTATACTTTTAACTATTTCAATTAGTGAATATTCACTATGAGTTAGTGATTTCTTACTAGTTCAGTTTTAGAGAGTAATATTTCACTATTTAATAACTTCATAATTTTGGAACTTTTTGATTAATTTAACTTTAAATTCACTTCACTGAATAATATAAGAAAATAATAACACACAAAATTCGTAACTATACCAAACTCGAAAACAACTTGTTAAATAAGTGTCAAATGCGAGTAGGGTTTCGCGCGATTAGTGTTCCATACCGAGTAATGCAGAACATTGTTACTTGTTATTGAAATCTTCGTGCTGACTCGCGCGATTGTGTTGGCGCGTGTCTCATACCCCTCTCCCTGCCCCACACCTCTTCTACTATCAAAGCCGCCACGATGAATAGAACATTATTTTATTCTTTCTGGTAGTTTTTGTTAAACTAAGATTATTGTATAACTTTCCCTAAAACACTACTTCAAAAAATTTTCGAGTCTATTTTTTTCACATATTTGATAGATTAAATAGAGAATAGAAGTATGTAATTGACCTTATACAGATTTCGGTACGAAACACTAAAAATCATAAAAAAGATTTTTATAATCCGTATAAGTACATAATAATATATTTGACAAAAAGGTTTTCATTGAAAAAATTAAAATATTCAAAAAATGTCCATACTGAATTTAATTATCATAAAATTATTTTTTTTTAGTCATCACTGAAGCACATTTTCTACTATTCAATATTTCTAGTTTATCTAAATAAGAATGAACAAGAAATATGATTTTTAATCATTTTGCTAACTCGATTTTCCATATGAAAATACTGTAGTAAATATAAACCTACGAAATAATAAATCATTATAGGTTTATGTATATTTATTTATTATTTATTATAATTAATAATCACGTTTTAACTACAGTTCATTCATTATTATTTATTATTTAATTTAAAACAAGTTCCTAACGTAAAAAAGTATTTGAAAATTGCCGATACAAATAATGTGTTAAATGTCGACCATCGGTCATCTATGTATATAATTAATTGCTTCATGTAAGGTACCACAAAAAAATCATTTTTTATGTATAACTTTCATACCATAATTTCACATTATGTACAAAAGTAATTCTGTGGTCCAAAAAAATGCGTGGGAAGGGCCCCAACCGATTTATACTATGAAATGTATATTGTACAGAAGCTAAAATAAAATAATATTAACACGAATACCAACTTTATAACAACTTATAAAATAAAATAAACAGACGTACCAAACGATGAAAAATTTGAAAGAAGAAAGTATTTAAATTTTATTCGTAATATTCTAGTTGGCAATAATCATATTAATAATATTTTGAGCGTTCATATTGTACTATAGCTTATTAGTAATGTCCGATCGAAGATAATTTTTTTACCAAAGCCGAAGCCGAACGTTCACTACTTATTAGAGATTGAAATTCATGAATAATTCGTTATTTTATTCATTTTCATTGACGCGATGGTAATAAAATTTATTCTTTCACAATATGGAAATATGACAAGCGAACATTTTTTTAAATATACACGTTTTACTTCCTCGCCATATCAAAGATACGAGAAGCTTTGTGATCGTTTTAGAATGAGACTAAAAATTTGTCTCCAATTTTCGTTCCGTGTGTCTGTCCCCTAAATCCTTGTCACACGCATAACTCATGAACCACTGAACCGATATTAATGATATTTTGTTGGATGGTTGGGTCTGGCTTGAGGGTGACATCCCAAAATATTTTTTTTGTTCGGTGTTTATCTGTGTGTCCGTGTGTCTGTCCCCTAAATCCTTGTCACATGAATTGATATTAATGAAACTTCGAAGCCCTGATCTTAACACTATCGGTTTTTATTTAAATTGTTAATTATTTAACTACCGTTGGTTAATTTAGCACGAAGAAGCACTGTGCATTTACTTGGCAGATGTTTTTTATGTCATTCATATTAATATACAAACAACACAATTTTTTTAAAACAATTCCAAAAAACGGATTTTTTAAATAATTTTTACAGACTAAAACGACTCAGTTAAGCGAACATTACATTATTTTACTTATTAATTGTATTTACATTTAAACTCAACAACTCACTGAACGTTTCAGTAAGAACGAATTTTTTTACTGAATATATTCAAATATCTCGAGTCACTAAAAAGACTTATTTTCTCCGTCTCTAATAGCTATATAGTTTAATTTAAGTGTGTAAAATTATGTATTATAATTGTCAAAATGTAATCTAGATGTATACAATTATGATCGATGGAGGGGGTATAAATTAATAATTTTAATGTGTCAATCATTACCAAACGAATAAAACTAGATTTAAATAATATGTGTAAAAATTGCTCAATCAATGTAGTATCCATACATAACATATACTAATTGTAAGTATTTTTTTGTATTAATTAAAATGAAACCAGTTTAAGAACAAAATAAACTGTCAGTTTAAGTAAAAAAATATATGCTAATTAAAAACAATCTTCAAGGTTTATACTAAATGTCTTCCAAATTACTTAAGAAATTGATACTTCATCAATACATCGGTCTATGGTCATTAACACTTACTACATTTATTTATTTATTTATTATTATTTATTTATAAAATTTTTTATTGGTAACTATAGATTTTTATCCTAAAATTGAGTGATCCTAAAAGGTTCCTAGTCCAGGCTGTGGAGGATAATTATTTATCTATTGGTGAAAACCGCATTAAAATCGATTCAGTAGTTTTTGAGTTATTTATATATATTTTCGAATTATTTTTGAAATAAGAAAATAATGTTTTAGATAAAAAATGTCGAGTATATTATTATCTATAATTTATTCCCCATACATTTTTTCCAACATTTATGATTTAGCCAGAAATAATTTTTTTTAAAAATTATTTAGACATTCCCACACTTTTCACTCTCACAATCAGTGTATGTATAAAAAAATCCCATGGTACCTATGGCAAACACGCACACTTTTCAATCTCTGTAATACGTATAAGAGAGTCCCATGACACTCATAACAGATATTTCTTCTCTGTTATGAACCATTTGAATTATAATAAAAAAAATTTCGAAAAAATTAATAGAACATAAATTAAATAAGTAAATAATTAATTAATTAATTTTTAACTTGACCATTTTTCTCTATTTCGCACTGTTTCAAAGTAATTCGAAAAATGCAAAAATCGACGTATGTAAACATCCGTATCCGGTTGAAAGATCGTTTTCAAAAATAGGACGTTTTCTTCCCAGATAAAAATTAATCTTAAATATAAAATTTCACCCTTCTACGATTTGTCGTATTTGAGTTACAGCGCTTACCGATCGACAGACAGATACACAGACATCATGGCGAAAATAGTCAGAATGGATTAAGGGAAGGTCAAAATGGATAATTCCATCAAAATCCGGATTTTGAAAAAATCTGTTTCACTACACTTACTTATTAATATACTATTGTATATTTCATATACACGGTATAAGAAAGTAAAAATAATCTCTTGTTTATGACCAAACTCAAGGACGAAATTTAAAACTAATGATTTTGGATCAAGTTTCAAATCTACAAGAATAATATATTTACGAGATATTAACCTGCAGAGATCAAATATTTGCATGTACATTACATACATACATATGTATATCTGAAATAACATTGATATTTCCCTATGTTTCGTAGTTAAATTCTACACCCTATATGTATACATACTCAATAATACTCATACATATATTGTGTAGTGTAGGTATAAACATGATCACAGTGGGCATTGGACACACATGACACGTATATGCGAGTGAGATGCCGGTCCGCATAGGCACACACTTATACAGACACACTCGCCACCCTGTGACGCTTTTTATGATGTGTCGAGCGTCGAACCGAGGACAACACTCACACACTTCATTCCCACGGGATCAGTTTCCTGGATACATGTGAAATCTCTCTAGTCAAACGTCGTAATATCCTGTCGATATAGACTTCCATACGTGTTGTCGTGACTAGGAAACTGTGGATAGGGCAAATATAATGTTGTTTAAGTCTAGTAGAGTTTTGTGTTAGTTTAATTAATTTATTATATTAAAATAAGCTGTTATTAAAGCGTTAGAGTGCAGAGTTTATAATACCTCCTGCGAGATTAGCACTCAACCGATATTGATCGAAAACTACAAATGAATTTGGAACATCTTATATGGGAGGGAGCATGATCAATATACCTCCCCCCCCCCCTAAACAAAAAGGTATTATTTAATAAGCTTTAATTTTAGAAAAAAAAATATTTTTTTATGGGGGGGGAGCGAATATATCCAAAACCCCTAATCTGATTTGCACCAAAATCAATAAGTCTGGAGTACTCACTAACAATAAGAGAAATATTCGTGAACGAAAAAAAAATTTCTACATCGAGACACACACAGACAGACAGGCAGACACACGCACAGCCGCCATGCGGAAATCAACTTTTATTTACGTTTACGATATTACGTACAATCAGAATCTGCTCTTATCTCGGACACGATTTTTCGACGATATTACAATACTTCCATTTCTTTCACAACATGGAAGTAAAAACTTATTAATTACATATTACGGCTGCACCAGATACGAGACGAGTGTCATGTATGTCTCGTCTCAGTTTTTGAAATTGAAGTCATCTCGTTTCGGGTTCGTATCGAAAAAATGGATCTCATCTTGGTCTCGTCTCATACTCATGACCTAGACTGAGACTAAGAAAAATGTGGTCTCGAGTAAACTTTTTTTTTATAAAAAAAATAATTTACGTAAGTAAACAATTCTTTTTTTTAATTTATTTATTTTATTTTAATTATTCGTTTAAAAATTAGTAAATTTTTAATAATTAATTATAGTGTTTTAAATCCGAGACTCTCGACGTGACTGAAATCAAAACTTTTCTCGGTCTCGTGCGTATTTTTATTTTATATATGTATTAAAGAATCTTTTTTTCCATTTAATCTATCAATAAAATTAAACACACGATAAAATGATTTGCTATATCATCAGTAAACCTTGAATCATGTTGAAATATGTCTCTTCAAAATTCAATCAGTCTCGTCTCGACGCGAAGCCCTATTAACAATTATATTACCTATGCAACATTTTTTTTTTATTATTATACCACGTAAAGAAAATTTATTCCGTGATCTATGAATGATTGTTCATTTCTGTATAATTAATCATGTATGAATGTGTCAAAAGTTAAAACCCTTTACCACATAAATTATGATAGAAAAATAAAAAATACATATATTTGTCAATAATAAGACCCCTTACACACTAGCGACTTTTGGTAGCGCGACTATCGCGCTGCTAAAAGTCGCTAGTGTGTAAAGAGTCTAAGTTTCTTATTAGTCGTACTAAAATTTATTACAATGTAGTCACAAAAATAAGCCTTCAGGACTCAAGCATATTTCTCAGAACAATGGTTCATATGCATTGAAGACAAGAAAAAATTCCAATATTCGTAAAGACCAAAACTATAATATCGAACAATGTATTGTTATTCATAGAAGTAAATTGTAGAAAAAAAAACAATATTAACATTAAATGGCTTCATTAAAAATAAAAACCTTTTCCACTTTAAAAAATAATAAAAAAGTTTAATAAACATTTACAAACAAGGCAATTAAGTAAAAAGAAAACTTGTATTCGTATTATCTTGTATAATCCAGTAATTATAATTATAATTTATACTTCTATCAAACATCGCCTAGATCTAACATTTATGTTGATTTATTCGTATATAGTGTATTCCAAGTTAATTAAGACATAGGAAATTTAACATGGGGACAATTAGAAGTGTTGTAGTAACCTTTGGTCAAATTTAATGATGTGTGATTGGTGCATTTTGAAATGCCGCCTCAAAACTTACTGATAAATTTTAAATTAATCAACAGTATTTTGCTTTCAACTTTAATAAATAATTAAATATATTAAAAGCAAGCATCCTAGATAAAATTATAATAATATTTTTTGGCAGATATAATTACTATTTTATTAAATTTTGTGGCGCCATTTCAAAATGCACCAATGACACATCGTTTTTGACCAAAGGTTACTACAACACTTCTAATTGCCCCCATGTTAAATTTCCTATATCTTAATCAACTTGGAATACACTGTATGTACTTTTAAAATCTATGATTGGCTTTAAACTGGATAGTTTGATGATTATATACATGTATCATATGAAAATAACTATAATATTTTTTCAATACAATACAATAAACAGTTTTTTTTTGACATAAACTTCAAGATAATCCAATTTATGCAATGATCAATGACTCAATAAATTATCAATTTGAATAAATGTTTGATATCTTATGACACTTTAGAATCTTTATTAGTTTTTTTAATTTATTTAAATTGTATCAGTAGATGCTATGAAGATTAAGCAATCATGATTGATTTTAATGGAAATAAACACGTTGTAAATCTTTGTTTTTTTCTTTATACGAGTATGTACATTAACTGTGAACTAAAAGATGTATTCGCGTGAAAAAGTGGATAATATACGAGTGTATGCCATAAAGGTTCCGAAGTACGTACTACGTGGAATGTTTGGAACCACTTACAGGTGCATTTTTAAGTTAGACATAAAATATTAAAAAGTGTCAAGTTCTATTAATTGAGATCTATATTTTGACACCCCACTTACCTAGATATCAAAATAAAAAATTCTATGACGCCTCTCCCTATACTTCCAAAATTTTAAATTATATTGTTGATTTTAGTATTTGTCGTTTGTAGTCCCACCAAAGCCTCGTAACCAAATTTTTTTCAGATTTGTTGAGCCAGTAGTTACAAAGATATAGGTGGTGGGGACAATGTAAACAATGCTTTTAGCCCCCTACAGGCGCCATTTTTGAGTTAGAAAAAAAAATATGGCCATGTTATACTAATTGAGATGTACATTTTGACATACCACATGCCTAGATATGAAAATAAAATTATTACCAAAAAAAAACGCCTGAAGATTATTCACATCCAATGTACTTATTTTTAAAATATTCGTATATATGTAAATCTAAAAATGAACAACATAATATAGTAATGTCATCGAAAATTATATAAATGTAAACTAGTTTCTATGATAATTACAATTAGTAGTGTGTGATAAGTGAATAAACATAAGTGATAAATAAATTTATTAAGGCAGTGTGAAGTAAAGCTGGACGTAGGCCGTGAATTTGTTGGGTCATGTCGGACGTGAACGAAAACAATTTTTAAATATATATAAATATTTCCGAGAACAAAATGCCATTTTTCTTTAGCTGTAATTCCAAAAAATATATTTTATAAAACTTAAATCGTGATATTTTTCTATAACCGTGCGTAATTGAACGTGAGTAATAAAATGAATTCATCAAAATTCGTGATCATGAGCGCAAAAAGTGAAGTAAAGGTCAGCATCCATGTACCCTACTTTTGACATTTTTATTTTATGCGATCTATAAAACATTCATCATATAAATTAATGGTTTGTATTCTAATATAAAAAACTTTATTAGTATTATTAATTTTATTTTTATGTGTGCAGCGAATACAAATGTGCACTTATTTTTTTCTTTTTGCATTTCAAATTAAATACCTTATTAAAAAAAAGAAAAAAACAACAAATCCGGCTCGCAAGTCCTAAAAAATGAGTGAACCTTGTTAGAAAGGGTAATGAACTTGTCTTATAGATCATTGATCCTAGCAAGCCTAATGAATCATTAAATGTACCTTTTTATACAATTTATCATTTACTAACCTTTTATTGAAAATTTCAAAACTTGTTACAATGAAATCAGTGACAAAACTGTATAATATGTTATAATGCTTAAAATTACTATAAGCTACTGCAGATATGATAAATTGTATAAGATTAATTTGTTTAGGCAACTTTTTGACTTAATAAATAATCAATGAAAAGGTATAAAATGGCCATGTGTCATTTTGTAGAGAAACCTATTAAATTTTTTATGTTTATCAGAATATCTGTAATTTTGTTTATACACAAAAATGTATTATATATTTTAAAAAGTTTATTCAGATAAAATTTTAAAATATATGTACAGGAAAAAGCAAAATTTTATTAAAAGGAAATCAGACACACAAGTCCAACGCAGGTTTAGAACCAATTACATCAAAATTCCTCCAAGTACAAATTGTACAAGATGTTTAAAAATACTAAAAATTACAAAAAAATTTGTACAAACAAAATAATAGTTAAAGTACTAACATATAATAAGTTTATCTACAAAACGACATAACATAATTTTTAAATCTCTTCATTGATATTTTTCTTTACTGAAAAAGTTGTCAAGACAATTCTCGGACATGTATAAAAAAAATCTGATAGCCTTCTAATTCAAAGTTTTACTTTTTTTTATAAATGAAATAATTTCAGTAAGGAACTTGAACCGGAATTTATTTTTGATTCGAGTTCGGTTCGGGTTAAAATATCAATGGTTCTGCTTCGGGTTCAGCATGGTGCAAATTATTTGGGTTAAAAAACCGTTATTTTGTCAGGGTACAGATTCGAGTTCGGGTTCAAGTTTATAATAGAAAGAAACTTATTTTGTTTGAAAAAAAATTTTTTTTTAAATAAAACATTTTCTGTAGAAGAAAAACTAGTAATAGCTTTTAATTAAAATATGGCTAAAAAAGGCCCATCAGCAACTTCCCATTTCATCTTGTGTCCCTGTGCTCCCTAACACACGTACATATATATATACTCTTACAAATACACGCACAACACATACTCCAAACAAAAATCAACCACGAAGGAGCTGTCTGAAAAGGCCAAGCCAGCAGACAAAAATGGATGATGAAGAAGAAGAATGGCTAGAAAAAAGGGCAAATATAAAATTTCATTTTAAAGATTGAAATCTCTACAGGATAAGTTCTGGTTTAGTAGTTTCTAAGGTATATAAATAGTCGTAGATATTTAGATTAAAATTAGTGTCTTTAGGACTCTGATGATGATAGCATTGCTATTGAAACACGTGTAAGTCTAAACTCTTAGAATATAATTTATGGTTAGTCGGTTGTTTGTTACAAACTGTGTCTTTTTCTCGAGAAGGGACATTAATTCTTTTATTTTAACATATTAGACCAGGGTCCTCGGATTGTACAATGTACAACAGTGACTGCCAAACTATGTACCGCGAAAAATAAAAAAATATAGGTTTATATTAAATATATTATTTAATTATAATAAGAATTTATGTATTTTTGTTCATTATAGCAAAATTTATTTAAATTTTGTTTAAATTGTTATTTGGTATACCGTAAAATAAATCTTCCCCACCCAGTATGTCGTAAGGTAAAAAAAGTTTGACAGACACTGATGTACACCCACATCATCAAACTATAGAACATTCTAGTACAAACGCAGTGTGCAACTCTATACTAACATAATTCGATACCGATAGTAAAGTATATCTCAAAGCTTCAAATTGGACATGTTCATCGTCAGCTCTCCTCAGGGTCATCACCGCGGGGGACGTGGGGTCATTTATATTACATGATATACGCAATGACCCGTGCACTGTTTGTGCTGACTTCTCTCATACATACACACGTATATGTATAGTAGATATTGCTTATATTTGAATAAGGGAAATATGTGTGTGTTATATGATCAAAAACCATATTTGGTTTATATCTCATGAAAAGTAATTACGGTCCTGTAAACCAGATTTATGTGTATTATATAGGGTGTCAGAACAAATTGTTTAATATTGATTTTAGATTGCTTATTTCAAATATAAATTTGTCTTGTAATTAAATTTTAATTATTGTTATACACACATCTTAACTAATGAAAATAATTTTGCTTCCTCGCAATATCGAAGATTGAAACAAAAAAAATGTTCTCCGATTTCAAAATTTTAAATTGATTTATCCGTTTCACGTCAACGCAAACACTTTTTGTTCCGTGTCTGTCTGTCTGTCCGTCCGTCCGTATGTCCGTCTGTCCCCTGAATCCTTGTCACATGCATAACTCATGAACCACTGAACCGATGTTATTGAAACTTGGTCGGATGGTTGGGTCTGGCCTTAGGACGGTCCCATTTCAAAATCATCAAAATATTATTATAACATAAAATAAATAATAATAATATTAAATAAATAACATATTTGAACAACATAAAAATCCGTAAAAGTGGCGTTTTTGTTTTAATATTACAGTTGATAAAAATCAACCCATTAATTAAACAATTTTATAAAAGGTTACATTCCCCATAATAAAACATTTAGAATTCAACTTTGCCTTTGCTAATGCTGAAAAACTATTTTCAATTAAATTCAATAACTTTTCAAACGTGAGCAAAGACATATTTTACATATTTTGCATCGCAAATTGGATTTGTCCACGTTATTGTGGACAGACTGTTATAATTACATATTCCTTTGTACAAATCTGTTTATTTCAAAGTACAGAACGTGTTGTACACAAATTTAACATTTCATTACTAAAATATTTAATTGTATGTATGTATGTATGTATGTAACATATGTAAAAACTACAATTGTTTATTAATCTGTGAATAGCATATTAACAAAATATGTTTGGATACAAGTAATTTATTTGAATGTCAAGCGAATTCTTATTGCCTTTTTAAACAAATACTTGAAATAAAGAGTAACCCTAAAATATAGATCTCATTTTATATTGCCGAAACGAATACTTAGCTTTTTTAGATCTACATAGACAAAAAGTTATTTATTTTAAACTTTTCAAATCGCTTGTATATTCTATACTATTACTACTATATATTGTATGTATATTGAATTGTATTGTATATTGTATACTATTACTACTGTTATTATAATTATAAATAAAATTTATAGGTTGAGAATAATTGTATTACAATTATTTTTAAGTAATAACTTTAAAAAAAAACACTCTGCTTACTAACGTAATGAAAAGTAACTTAAAAATGTTATTGTGGTGCACTTCTAAATTTTAAATATATCTATATTAAAATTTTTAATACTTTGCGTTTTCCCTTTATTGTTGGAAAATGTATGTATGACATTTTTTTCTTATATTTTATTGGACACAAATTCATCTTTTGAAATAAGCTGGTATGTTTATTTTATAGGTTGCCCTACACAACTGTTCACCTCACTGAATTTTATCAACATCAGGTTTCTGAAAATTGCTTTGGATATTTGTTTGAAACAAATTATATTTTTATCAAATATTTGTCGTTTCTTTTTATGTAGTTTCTTATATTCTGTTAGAACCTAATAAATGGAAAATTGTCTATTTCTTTTTTCTGTATATACGTTCTAAATATATATGTAGAACGTATGTTATTTCTATCAATTTCCTCAGGAACGCAAAAATTATTTCACTATTTAATTGAATTTGTAATATCATAAAATATTCCCTTACAAAGATTTATCTCAATTTATTTTAAAAATTCGTGTTTTGTTTTTCTAAATTGATATTTGCTTGGACATATTAAATGTTATTTTGACGTTTTAAATGTCATTTTGGCGTTTTAAATGTCATTTTGACGTTTGCAAAATTTTTAATTAAGATTGAAATTGTTAAAAAATTAAAAATATAGATGTTTTTTATGCTTTTTGTTACAATTTCTTACAAAGTTTTGTGTTTCTTAAGGAGGAAATAAAAAAGTATTCCATAATATAGTAGCTACATATTTTAATCAATGATAATTCTGCCAATTTCTATAATGGGGACAAATTTAAAATATACTTGTTATTCGGAAAAAAATTGCTATGCACTAATGTATCAACCTATTAAATTAATAATTATTGAGTTATTAATGCTGTTTCGTTCAATATAAAATTTACAATATTTTATTTAACAAAGAATGGTTATAAAAAAATGTTTTTCCAATTATAACCAATCGCTCATTTACTTTCGTCCAATAAAATAAATGTAACAAAATCACAAATGTATTTTTCTTTATACGTTTGATATATTAGTGTATAACAGTGTCCATTTGTAAGGTCGTTGGAAATTTATATTACTGTTTTTTAATAATTTTTGTAAATTCATGCTGGCATAAAGAATAACTATTCTATTTAAATGTTTTAATAAATATGATTTAATTTAAGATTGAACAAAAAAGTATTACCTTGTTATTTAATACTACCTATCAAGAAAGTCAAAATAATTCATATGGACATAGAAATAAAAAAATAAAAAAACATCACTCATATACTAATATATTCGTACATACAAGTTGACATATTATAAATGTATTCTTCTGAATTTCTACATTAATTTTAAATCAAAAGAATAAAAAAACATGTTTATATTTCTTCTTTGATTTGAAATATTTATTTGAAATAATAATAAAAAGGTAATTTTATTTATTTATTTTAAAGTATATAAGTTATTTTTTTTAATACTGAAACGCAATATACGCAATATCTAGGGTCCTCCAATAGTGCGTCCGGTTTTCCTAGCGCACTCCCCGTGGGGGATAAAAAAAAAGTTGGTACATAATATTATTGATTTGAAAAGATCAAATCGTATAATGATTTTCAACAATACAGTGTCTTATTTTTGCGATATAACAAAAATGGTGCAAGATCTTATTTTTTTATAAATTTAATTATAAATGGAATGACTCTGTTCTAATGTAAGTAACAAGTTATGATTTTTTTTGGTAACCTTCAGAATTTCATTCTTTCCATCTTTCTTAATGTAAATCATCAACTCTTATGAATTCTAACGGTTTTTGAAACAGAATATTTCTTGACGCTCGGTTTAATATTAAATATCATTTTGACGTTTTAAATGTCATTTTGACGATTGCATAAATTTAGATTTATATAGATTGAAATTGTCAAAAATTAAAAATATACCTACAAATAAATAAATTTATTATAAAAAAATATTTTTTAGTAAAATTGTATAAAAATGAAGTGGTTAACCAATGTCAGCAAATTATCTTAACACTTTATCGGTTTTGATTTAAATTGTTCAATAATTAACTACCTTTGATGAATTAAGTATGAGGAATCACTGTGCATTTACTTGGCAGATATCTCTTTATTTTTATTTTTTAAGATAGTGCATCTTTCAAAGATGGCTATAGCCTTCTACAAAATTAAATAACATTGTAACAATTAATTATATATAAACTAAAATATTACTATTTGCAAATAAATTGTTATGAAAAAAAATTGAGTAATTCATTCGTTTCAAATAAGGAAAACAATATTTTTTACGATTTTTAAAACTGTTATATATAATAACATTTTCTTTATATCAAGAGATACTAAAATACAGTAAATGTTACATTAGCAAATATATAAATGTATGTATGAACTGAACATACGTATGTATGTATATGGACATATTATTATTCAAATATTCAATTTTTAATATAAACCAACATTCATCCATGCATAGTAAATGTACATAATAAGAATGGAACGATCCCCTGCATTGCAAATCTAACATTTTATTAGTTTCGTATGAGAATCTTGGAAAATATGTGGTATTTGAAAGAAAAAAATCTCCATTTGAATTTGTAAACACCATTGCTTTTTCTACACACATAAATAACATTGGTTGAACTTGATAGGTGAATGCGGGGTGTAACCGAAGAAAAAGTATTTTTCAATATATATATCTATGTGTGTGTATACATATAGAGAGATGAGACGAGGTTTAAATCCCCAAAGCACACACATGTAGGCTGTGTCCCTATAACGGCGCTGGAGCCAACGTGTATACGAGACCGTGTAAAAATAACCAATTCTTCCATTGAACTTGTTTGCAGACCGGTGTGTAATAATAGAGGATCATATTCTGATCTCTGAAACGTCGACTTATGTAGGTACCTATATACAATAATATACATACATATATGTATTTTATAATAACACCGAGTGACTTTTATAGCACGTAGGTCATTTTTTATAAAAATTTTATATTTCTACAAAAAAATGATATTTCATAGAAGATCGATTCTTCAACTTATTAAATAATTTATAATTTCAGATAGTTTTAGACCTGGTTATAATAGCAATCCAATATTAAATATAAAATAAATATTGTATGTATTACTATACCTACTGATTGATTCACTAATCCATATTTTACAATTTTTGACTGAATCATTTTTATTTAACATTTTATAGAAATTATATACGACTTTCAATTACATAAGGGTGAAGTCTGTAAGATCTAAGGAATCATTATGTGGGGGTTTATTAAAATTGAAACCAGTTTCATCAGTTGATTTTGCTTTTTCTTATATTGTCAATTATAAAATTGTTAATCAATTTACTTTGCTACTACTATACAGTGCGTTCACGATGAAATGAACAAATTCGTTTAAAATTCAGGTAATTATTTTGTGGAAAAACGCTCGGATCCGTCGATTAGTATTTTTAGTTGCGGATTTTTTGACATAAGAAAATTGTATACAGGGTGTTTCAGGAAAAACATATGCAGTCATCATTGATTTTTTTAAATGGAACACCCTATATATTATACCATTTTTGAATTAAGCGATAAATTCTGAACACTTTTTGTACATCATATCATATCTCTAAAATCATCGGTTTTAGGAATAATGACGTTTGAAAATTGACATTTTGAAATACACACAAGTCAAATAAAATGTTTAAATTGAACAAAAACACCTTGAACATTTTTTAAAAGCCAACAAAAACATCCTGGTATGCCAAAAAAAAACATTGAACTTTTTTTTTTCTTTTTTTTCCTTTTTTTCTTCTTTTTTTTCTTTTTTTTCCTTTTTTTGCAATACCAGGTTATTTTTGTTGGCTTTTAAAAAAATGTTCAAAGTGTTTTTGTTCAATTTAAACATTTTATTTGACTTGTGTGTATTTCAAAATGTCAATTTTCAAACGTCATTATTCCAAAAATCGCTGATTTTAGAGATATGATATGTTGTACAAAAAGTATTTAGAATTTATCGCATAATTCAAAAATGGTATAATATATAAGGTGTTCCATTTAAAAAAATCAATAATGACTGCATATGTTTTTCGTGAGACACCCTATATACAATTTTCTTATGTCAAAAAATCCGCAGCTAAAAATACTAATCGACGGGTCCGAGCGTTTTTCCACAAAATAATTACCTGAATTTTAAACGAATTTGTTCCTTTCATCGTGAACGCACTGTATATATTTAAAAAAGAACCTTGCTTCAAATTAATATGCATATTTGCTAATTTTATTATAGTTTTAACCCCTCAGTTAACAATAAATTAATAAGATAAAAGAAATAATAAGAAACCCCAAAAAAACGAATTTTTCATTAACCTGAATCCGAACCGAACCGCTATATTTTAAAGTCCATAAACCTAAATCTGAATAACCAGTAACCATATATTTTTAAAAGGTTCAATAAATTAATTTTAATATTTTTCTCAAATGATTTTTAAAAGAGATTATAAAATGTACTAACTGGAAATCTGTTTGAAGTTTATTATATGATGTGACTCAAGTCCACTACAAAAATTTACATATTTTTTAATTCTATAACTGAATTATATTTCAATTTGCAAAAAAATCTTAAAAGTAAAGAATTCAATCTTTAAGATATAATTTTATTTTTTGCCATATTTTAAAGGCTATTAATGTTTTTTGTTCTATGAGTATATACGTTTACACAGCGCTGTTATTCCGGTTTTACTATAACCGATATTATAAAAACGGGTATAAGAGTAGTAGTAGATGGCACTTTACACCCGACATAACTTATCAGGTTTAGTTATGCTATTCCTGTTGACCTACAAGCATAACATAACTAAACCGGAATAGAGATTGAATAGAACACCATATACATATTACTATATAAAATTCAATTTAATAGTTTTCCAGACTATTGTCTGCAGATACTTTTTTACCATCAACTTATTTTTTATATTAAATGTAAACCATAAAAACTTTAATAAACTATATAGATTGATGATTGATGAATCACTTCTTAGAATGAACAAATGAGCATATTACACAGTTTACAAAGTATAATTACATTTTTTAATTATAGATAAATACATGAAACGTCGATATTTATAATTTCATCTTAATCAAAACATAAATTACAACTGTTCATTTTACATTAAATACTCATTTGTGTTGTTTATAATTATACATAAACTGTTATTTAAGTACACACATTTCACGATAAACAATACAAATAATACTGCATGCATGCTTATTTTAAAAATAATAACAGTTTTTAAAAACACTGTGTGAGTGAATATCGACATAAACTTTAACCATTAAACGAACATGCAACCGTATAATAGCAAAGTTAAATTAGTTAACTAACAATAGTTTAGTTAGAGTTTAAATACTGAAACTCTGTGCATATGATATCAATGTGTATAATGTTTACACACAGTTAGAACGATACTAGTTTAACATAACATAACAATTGAATGATACAGTTTTCTTTTTAATGTCCCAAAACCAGAAAAACGATTCACTTATTGAGTCAAAATACTTTTAATTTCTCAACCGCTTAACCTCGCAAACTGAAATTTTTCATAAATCTAGTAGGGGATAGTGGGGTGGTTACGAACATCTAAGTGAACAATCAAATAAATTAAAACCTGAGTAAGAAATCAATAAATGTATTGTGTATTATTATTATTATACATTTATTAGTTATAAAATAAATCGTCAGAAGTATATCAAATAATAAAATCTGAAAATGTATACAATCATACAGAGATTATTTATATTTATATTATATTATATTTTCTTTTTTAATAACGAATTATAATGCACAACATATGTACAACACAGCACTATAATCTATAATCAACAAATATATATTTTTATATACTAAAATCTAATTTCATTTGGTTAGTTTTAATTAATAATCATAAAAATGTTGTGTATTATCTTCTATATAAATAATAATGAAGGTTTCCAAGAAACTTATAATATTTCCAATAAATATAATAACAATAATTGCTGCAACATCTAAAAAAAAACACAAAAACAAAAAATGCAATCATATTCAAAACAATTACAAAACAATTTTATTTGTCAAGACGTGACGGTTCGAAAATTTAATAACAAACAATGATTTCCGGTTATTTTTGATAAATAGCGCACCACGTTCGGACACATTTTTCAGACGAGCGATGAAATATTTTAACAAGACGAAAAAAATAGCGCTCTTACAAAACATTCCCGGTGAGGAATAAAGGACGGGAAATAGAATCGTCGTGCGGAACAAAGTATGTTTTCATAGGAGAGAGAAACACACATACATACACACCTTAGTATATGTACACATTGGCGGTACGTGTCCAAATATATAAGATGTGACCCAAGATGTGTCATCGATCGAATTTTTCAATTTTTCAATTAATCTTCTTTATTTCATATTCTTTAAACAAAAATTGTCAACAAAAAAATATCTTCGGAATTTTAAAAACATTAATTATCGTCTTTTCTATTATTTCATAAATGTTAAAACTATTTTTTTTATATAACTGCTTAGCACTCTGAAGATGTATATTACAATAAGTGGTCTACAGCTGTAAACCTTCTTGGAAAAATACTAAATCATATTTAAAAAACCTTATACAAATCGGTTGAGTTGGAATGTATGTATATTCACTGAAAGCAAATACATATACATACTTATAGGTACATAGGTAATATATAATATACTAGCTAACCCGGCAGACGTTGTTCTACCCAAAAATAATTTGTTTAAAAATCAAACTATAATAACAAACAACAGACAAAAATTATGGTTATGACAATACAAATACAAATCCCCTAAGTAAGAGTTTAGACTTACACGTGTTTCAATAGCAATGTTATCATCATCGGAGTCCTAAAGATACTTAGTTACTTTAGAAACACGTGTAAGTCTAAACTCTTACAATTTTTATGTTTAGGGGATTTGTATATCAAATCATAAATACACATTTTCGTAAATATCTCGACTCCAGCGCCACGTAAAAAAGTCCAAAAAAAATATAAACATATCAGAGCACCAAACGAACATATGGTGTGAATATGGCTTAGATACGTCCAGTGGTTTAGACGTGATGACGTTTCATATATATGCACCAAGGTATTTATATACATACATTATATTTAAGATAAGTAGATAGTTTCCTTTATACATATGTACATATAGAAAATGCTCCTTATTAAACGTAACAACATGCATATTTGTTTTTTAATGGTACACCCTGTATATTTCTACATATTTGTGTAAGAATTTATTTATTACTATTATTTTTATTAATAAAATTAAATTATTTACTAGTTATAAAATTTGCTACCCTAAAATTAATAATACCTACACGAGTAATTTAACATTAATAAGTATACAATAACATGGAACATACTGTATACATTTTGATTTTTAAATTTTATGTACAATTTAGTGCGGATAATTTCTTGTTTCCAACATGTTTATATAAAATACAAAATAAAGAAGATGCCAGCATAGAAAACACCGTTCGTTGAATAAATAAACAGTGTTTGATTAAATTGTTGGTTAAATTACTCGTTTGTTTTTATCTTTAGGGCACCATCTAACATAATAAATATTTTGTAAAGAGAAATTTATTTCTTATACAAATATGTTAAAATATACAGGGTACCATTTAGAAGATATATGCATATTGTCACAATAATATTTTATAATAATATTCATTCATTTTATAAACATTTGTTTGCAGATAATTAAGTATTATTTCTTATTAATTGTTTTTTGTATTTTTATTTTTTGCTTTAACGAGTCTCAATGTGTGACAGTGACATATTGTTCAAAGTAATTTTAATTTCAAATACAGAAGGTGCTGATGACTATTTAGTTATCAGCGGTAATTTGTAATTTCTTACCGGAATTTCGATAAATTACAACTACAAAAAATGCAATTTGGAATTATTACTATCTCCAGGGCTGCATTTACTCGCAGGTTACCTAAGCTGCAGCCTATGCCTATGGGCTCATACCACAAAAAAAAAACATCTGCCAAGTAAATGCACAGTGCTTCCTCGTGCTAAATTCGCTAAAGGTAGTTAATTATTGAACAATTTAAATAAAAAACGATAGTGTTCAGATAAATTGCCTAGCATTGGTTAACCATTTAACTTTTATGCAATTTTACAAAAAAATGTAAGTTTGAAATTTTTAATCTCAATTTTCATTTATGCAAACGTCAAAATGACATTTAATATGTATATTGAGATAAATCTTTGTAAGGGAATATTTTACAACGAACGTTGTAGGAAATTAAATGCTCTAAAAAAAGATTCTATAAAATTTTTACGTAACATGTATTGTTCTTAAGATATTTTGAAAAAATAAATATTTTGGGATGTCACCCCTTTTCCTTACACGCGATTTTGATGATTTTGAAATAAGACTGTCCACAAGCCGGACCCAATCATCCAACCAAGTTTCATTAATATCGGTTCAGTTGCTCATGAGTTATCCGTGTGACAAGGATTCAGGGGACAGACACACACACACACATACACGGACGGACGGACAGACAGACAGACAGACAGGCATAGAACGAAAAGTGTTTGTCATGACCTGAAACGGAAAGATCAATTTTAAATTTTAAATTCGGAGAACAATTTTTTTTCTTATTCCAAAACAATCACAAAGCTTTTCGTATCTTCGATATTACGAGAAAGCAACTATTTAAAAATATTAATTTTGAATAGATTAAAATAAAATACGTATGTGTGTGTTATTTTTAAAATTGAAATACGTACATTATTGCATATAGACATGAATCTCAACTTTGTATTCTTCATATCGTGAAATTTACTCACTTAAACTAAAAATATACACCTTAAATGTCAAGAAGTCTTCATCATGTTAGGCTCCTTATGAAGACTTCTTGTGAAGTCGAAACACGTGTCGAGTGACATTGTTTTATTGTGGTTAAGGTGTATATTTTTAGTTTAAGTGACTAAGAAACCAGTTTCTCCGTTTTTCCAGTATGAAATTTACTGACAAAAAGCGGTTATTTTAATATCCTCAACAACTCCTGAAATTTTGTCGGGATGTTTAGGGGACAACCTGTATGTATTTACCAATAAAACATGGAGATTATATCTTAAGTAATCCTGGAAATATGCAGAACATTTTGAATAAATATGAATATTAACGTATAATATCATTTCTTTGACGGAATTGCAAGTCTCTTATTGTCCTGATACACGAAAATGTGTAAACGGTATACAAACGATACTTACCTTCCCAATTCCCCCACACAAACGTCCCCAATGCTATTACACTTACATCTATTCGTCAGCGTTTCAAAAACGTTCGTTCGTTCGTTCATATAGCATTAGGTGATTTATACATTCTTTCGCAATGTGTCAAAATGTCAAACTGTCAAAAGTTGGCACATACGTCAGACAGAAGGCCGTAGGTAATTGCAACTCGTATTTTATATATGTGTGTATGTATGTATGTTTGTGTGTACTGCCACGGTCGTCTGTCAACAAGACTTCGGCGAATTGAAAGCAGCGTTCACGACATGCGCCGATTTTCAATTTCCACGTCAAACATGTTTTACACAACTCGTTAATGAAATAACAAAAATATTTTCAAATATTGCATGTGTTTTTGTGCATTGTTAACTGCAGTTCTTTGGCTGACTTCAAAAAGGAGGAGGTTCTCAATTCAATTGATATATATTTTTTTATGTATGTATGTTCGGTCATTATATGCATCGATTTGGACGTTTTTATTGTTTGAAAGTGTATACATCCGAGGTGGTCCTATTTAATTTTTTTTCAGAATCTGACCATGGACCTCAAAAAAGGAGGAGATTTTCAATTTTTCTGTACATATTTTTGTATGTATTTCTGGGCATAACTCCGACAAATATGCACCTATTCGGTAAAAATTCTTTGTTTGAATCCATCAGAATCTAGATACATCAAAGAAAATCCCATACCCACATATACATAGAAGTACAAGCCGGTAATTTTCAAATTAGAGATTTTAATGAATATATCCTTTTTTACCTTCTTTAAATACATTCTAACTTGTTCACCATGATGTCTACGTGTCTAACTATCTGTCGGTCTGTAGATGCTGTAAATAAAAAATAAAAAACTTCTTTTGCGAGACTAGTGAATTGGAATGACTTCGACAGATTTTAAATTGCGACACATTTAAAGATGAAACGCTAATATGTACGAGTAGATTTATGTATAAGAGAAAGATGGATGAATAGAGCATACGTGAGAGAAAGAGAGATGAGTAAATGTATAAGAGAAAGATGGGTGAATAGCGCATGCGTACATGTCACTTTACGTCGGTTATGCGTGAGAGAAAGTTTGTTTATTAATTTAATATTTGATTATTTATTTAATTCGTATATGGTTAATGAAAACAAAAGAAAATTCATTTTAACTGTGAGCTTATTTGACCGTTTATCAGTTAGCCATAAATCAAGTATGCTGTTTATTTTCATTATTACGTATAAGAAATCCCGTAGCACTCATCGCAGCTTTTGTTATTAAAATCAACAAGAAAAATAAAACTTTTTAAACAAAAAAATTATTTCAACGAAAATTGCACAGATGTAGTTTTATACTTACCCTTTAAGAAACCGATGATCGTAGTCGACCAAGGGGTGCAGGATTAGCTTGGCATAGGGGTGAAAAACTGTTATTTCGCGAATAATTTCCAAACGGTGAATTTAATTGAAAAATATTTTAAATACTTTTTAATAAAATTCGCCGTTTTGAAGTTATTCGTAAAATAAAGTTTTTCATCCCCTGCCAAACAACCCTTGCACTGACTACGCTCATTGATTTCTTAAAATATAAAGCATACAATATGTGTTAATTTTCGTTGATCAAGTAATTTTTGGAGTATTTTGCTTTTTTTAATATTTTTACTATACTCTAATATAATGATAATTTTTTCATATATTCAAACAATGTTTTAATTTGTCAATTTAATAATTAACGTCGGGTCCTGATATAGCCCAAAAAATTTACAGTTCGCGCCTAACTCTATTACTTATAGATATAAAACAACTTTTGCAATAAAAATTTTAAGATTCTATCTTAATAAAGAATCCTGTAAATCACAGGCTTTCAAAGAATTCAACGTACGACCAAACTTTGAGCATTAACAATAAGATTTAGAGAAAATCATTCAAGTAGTTACCTCTCTGGGTATATCACCTCATATTTATATTCTTAATTTTAAAATTACTTACTATACTATAACTAAGTGTTTCAATAATATAAAATAAACTATTTTTTATTATAAAGAATTATTTATAAAATAAACAAACAAAGCAAAACATTTTTTTAGATGGTTTGATTTTTAAGGAGTGTATATTAAAATGTATTCGTGAATAATGTTATTGTTGTATAAATAACACATTTTTAAGTAAATACTTGCTGAAACTTTATTGACGCTGTTTGCGTTATCAAGTTAAATTCTTAATACAAGCCATTTATGTACAATTTAAAAAAAATTATTGACGTTTATTTGAATTTGCATAAAAAATAATGCGATTGAATATATTATTTAACTCATATTTTTTTTCGAATACCGTTAATAAATATAATCTTTGACAATATTGTTCTACTATAAAGAATGTCTTATACAGAGTGACTAAATATCAGAGTACAGTATGGGGATCTCGGAAACCATCTTTGGATGATAAAGTATATTAAATAAATAAAAAATACTTTTTTTATGATTTTTCCAGATATTTTGGAAAGTAAATATATCAAGTTGCATATCATTGAGAAGGTAATAAAATCTTCTGTTTGAAAATTGAAAAATTTTCACATTGCTTCTATTTAAGTGTGTCTCATATCTCAAAAACTACGAGATCTCTGTTAATTAAAAAAATATAATTAAATAAACAATACTTAACCCTGCATTATTGATTTGAAACGTTTTTTTTTCGAGTCGCCTAAGAAATATTCACGATGGATTTCAGACTAAAATCTTATAGTATAGTTTCAGATATCCTCATACTGTACTATGGTATTTAGACACCCTGTATTATTTAATTCTAGAATATTTCAAAATGTAATTGCACAGGAATCATGAATTTTAACTTTTAAGTTGAAATGTTTTGCACTCAAATAATGTATAGTATAAATATATACCGATCAAATGTTGTAAAGAGTGCAACCTACAAAAATCAATAATTTTAGCTTCAGGAGGTACCGAAACATTTTATATTTATTTATTTTTTATCTTCTAATTCGGTAGTTTTATAAAATATGAATAGATGTTATTAAAAATTTTAGAGGTTTTTTAATTAAAAAACTACGAAAGGTTTCGATACATAAAAATATTGATTCTTCGTAGGTTGTACTCATTATAAATTTTAATCACCACTTATTGAACTAACATTTCCCCGAGTTGCAAAAAATTTAAACCAAAAATCAAGTCCTTTATATATTAGCATTTAATCGAAATAGATACTTTCTAAATGATATTTTAAAAATTTCGCAAACTTGTTATACAATTGTATTTAACAATATGGTTAGGTATGACTAAAATTTGATATTAATGTTCAGGGTACAGTGTAACTTTTTATGTTTTATAAAATTATAATTATATTATACACACGTGACACATAAAAAATCGCATAACTCATTTCTATTTATAATTTTATATTTGTTCCAGGTTGCTACTACACGATAGAAATGAAAGAACGCAAATTGCGTATCATAGCTTTAAACACAAACCTGTGGGTTGGCCATTCTGACAGACCAGACAGTGTAGCACTCGAGGATGCTTCCAAAGCGCAATGGGATTGGCTCGAGTCGGTGCTCGTGAAGTCTCTTCAAAACCGGGAAACCGTAAGTTCATTTTCTACAATGCTTATTTTTTCGAATTGTTATAAAAACAGTTTACATTTTTATGAATGAAAAATTTTAACAACTGTATTATAATGTTCTTCTAGGCTTTCGATAGTAAAATTCGATATACAAGTATACAAATTATCTTTACAATTAGTTTTATTTTAAATTGTGTGCTCGAGATTGGATAATATAATTATTAACAAATTACATTTTTTTTTATTTGATAATTATTAAGCCTGTATTACATTTGTCAATTTTTTAAGCTCGGAATTGGCGAAAAATTTACAATGCAAATTTTATTAACTAAAGATTTGAAATTAAAATTAATGCTTCCATGTAGTATTATAATTAATAATTAGCAAACACAATTTTTTACATACTTTAGTTCATACATTTTTTATGTGAAATGAAATAGTTGAAAAATAATTCAAAGCAATTTTTTTATAAATTTCAAAAGAAATTCATTGGGAATATCAAAGAATTAATACTCACAGTGCAAAGTTCTTGCAAGATAACAAATGTTTGTCAATTTCTTTATAATACTGGGCATTAATAATAGAATAACGTCATTGTTACGTTTTTTTTACTGTCTAAATAATTGTTTGTACAATACAAACATATATATTTATATAAGTAACGTTTTTTTTTCTTTTTTTGAGTTAAGGTTAAATTATTTAAAAAAACACAATGTTTTTTAATATATTATTTTTATTTGGATATTTGCATAAGTGCTTTTCGGAAACTATATACTTCCTTCGTCAGTGCTCTTAAAATAAATGTAGAGTACAATGTACCTATTATTCTTTGTTGTATTAAATTATTTTATAAATGCATTAATTATTATATGTACATTGTACTGTACATTTATTTTAAGAGCACTGACGAAGGAATATATAGTTTCCGAAAAGCACTTTCGCTAATATGCAAATAAAAATAATATATTTAAAAACTATTGTGTTTTTTTTTATAATTTGACCTAAACTCAAAAAAAATTTTTTTTAGTTATTAATAATGATCATATATCTGAATTCAAAATTTATAAGTAACTACCTATAAGTAATTATGAATCAACTAATTGGAATCATTAAGTATGTAAAAACAAATAGTTTTATTCTTTTTGCTATTAGATACATAATAATAATACTTTTGTCGATATTGCTTACAAAGATAAATGTTATTTTGTAAATTGTTTCCAACAAAAGTAATTGTAACCTAACTATTATCTCAAGATAAAATCATACAATACTTAGATATGGATAAAACAAACGAATGCAACAAAAGTTTCCCTGATAAAGAACTTTATGCTGATTAACATATCGTTCAAGAGCAAATAACTACATTTTCTACAAAAGAAAAACAGTCCCAGGTACAATGTTTAAGAGTAAATCTCAAGATTGCTGTTACACTTAAATCCGATTTTACGAAATTTAAATAAACGTCACATAATGTAGATAAGTATTACAGTGTGAGTAAAGGCACTAGTCAGTGGCGGCTACAGAGATAGTACTTGTCACCTTCGGTAGCTTATGTATTTATACAAATGGACCTCATTTGTACGAAAGGACCCCGAACAAAACCAATGTAAATTAGAATACAGTTAAATTGACTGAAAGATTAGAAGTTCGTAACTTACTAATCAAAACTTCTGCTATGCACACGAGCAGTTTTTTTTAGATATTTAGCGTCAATGGTTGGAAATTCAAATGTTTTTGTCTGTACAAATGGTTATGAAAGGACTATTCGATTTTGTAGTGTGCAAAATGTAAAAAAAATTCTGAGCCCGTAAATGACCATTTTTGGACCTTGTATCAATGAAAAAAAGCTACACCATACTTCAGTTTCAGTCAATTTTAATGTACCCTTAATTTTTTAAATATTTGAATTCCTAACCTTTGACTATGACTATTTTATAACTAAAAAAAACTTTTAATCAAAAAGTCATGTACTACATCACACTTCAGTTTAAGCCAGTTTGAGTAGCCTAATATAAATTGATTTTCTAAGGTGATATTATTATTAAATTATTAATTTTTATTCAAAAGAATTATTTGTTTCACAAAACGTTAAAAAAAATATGTTTTTGAATTCATATTGTATGAAACAGAGTCTTTTTTAACAGGAACGTCAAATATTCCTAAAGCGATGATATTTATCGAAATATTTTATTTATTAAAATAAAACAAGACACCGAAATTTTAATGTTTCCAAAAACTGAACATTATTCAACCTGCTTATAAAAAACTTTGTCTTGACCAAAATATAACCAAACAGTTAAGTGACAGTTGTATAACATTAAGTAGAAATTAGCGGTCTTTAAGCAGTGTTGATTGGTGTACACCATATAAAGAATAGCAGTTTTATATTATACAATAGACATTCTATATTCTATATATTTGTACAGCTGTCATTTATAATAGATCTGATTGCGCCTGTGCTGTTCACAGTATGAAAGGTCTACTGTACATGTATATTTATTACTACATCCTAACCTCGCAAGCAAATAATTAATAATACTATGCATTAGCTGAATATACCTCCCCTTACCAAAGTTTTCACAGGCGCCTCTGAAACGAGTGTGAATAGTTAGAGAGAGATATATATATCGAAGACAATTGGATAATGGTTCACGCTAGTTGAAGGTTCTTCTTATCTGAATATCAAAGCCTCGTTACAAACAACCGCGACTAACACTAATGGCGTCGGGGCATCTGCCGTAGTGGCGTCTTCTATATCGCGCCTACTCACTACTCCTTCTCTCTACACTACGTCACGTTCCCGTCTTATGAACACATTTCAGGTCTACATATAGGGCTATTGGATAATACAGGGATGCATAATGTATATTTAATATTTATTCCGGTTTACCATTTTCATTTTTTTACTAGAAACGATCAGGATTGATTCCAAGAACATTTGAATAAATTAATAAAAAGTAAACCCTTGTATAAGTAGATATATAAAATAACAAGCCGCGGGGTACGACTATTGAAGTCCACGCTACCGTCCACAGAACATATACAAGTAGAAGGGACATATAATGTTAAATATTGTGGCCACAGCGCCTCTAGGGTTCGTTCATATGAACTAAAAAATAAAAGAAGGGCTATTCATAAAAATATAACTTTGTCCATCTAGCGTTTAATATGAAAACTAAAATCATCAGCGGGATTTATAAATTGAATTATTTATTATATAATTATTATTTTATTTAATATATTCTTATATTATCATTAGTAATACAAAGTTATCATGTTGAAAATTTTCTGAAAATGTTTAAATGCATTTAAAATAATAGGTTATATTAATATTAACTGATTTTATTAAAAAAAATTATTTATATTATACAGTACAAAAATATTATATTATAAACATATTCTATATAAAATAAACAGGTACACAAACAAATTTTATAACAGTAAACATTAAAAATATTAAAATCAAACAAACAACAATTAACAGATATATATAGACAGGTATAATTAATTTAATCACAGGCACAATTAATGATAATGTAGTAATAATTATAAAACAACAAACAATATTATAAAAATACAATTAGAATTTTTGAAATTCATATAAATATAACATGTAGATTTTTACAGTACTTGCTTAAAAATTTCAAAAATAATTTTAAATCTCCAATACTTATTTTCTTTTTCTGTGAAATAGAGTATATATGAATTAATTGTATACATACAATCATTCAAAATAAATATAAGTAATTTGATTGTCGTGTTTTAAAAAAATATTACATATACATACGTTCGTCATGGTTTGCGGCACAAAGCAATATGATGGCGTTAGATTGGAATTTACTTCTATACTTGACTGTAAATTTAATGTTGGCACTGCATTAAAATTTAATTTTTTCCTCTCGGACGTCTCGTACTGAAATGTGGAAAAGTGCTTATCGCATATCATTAAACTACTTAATTTTGATTTTGTTAAATTAAATAAATCTATTTCGTTTATGTTCCCCAGCCATATATTTTGTAGGTTCTGTTTTTTTTGTAAAACGGTGCATTTGTATGGTAGGTTTCATATTTGAACTTTCTTTGCACACTTTCACTGCACATTTTCTGTATTTGCAGGACATTTTCTAAATAAAAAATAAATTAATTAATACATTACATTATACATATAATCACAATTATTTGTTGACAATTTTAACGATTTAATTAGATCTTAAATCTCGTAGGGGTGGACTTTGGCCTAAGTAGACTGGGCCCGTAATTTCTGGAGGCCGGGATTTTCAAAAGTGGAAGAGAACAAAAAATTCTTTAGATATTAATGCGGTCAATTTTTAAATTAAATTTGCTAAAAAAATGATGTTGATTTTAATTTAACGAAGCCCGCAACCTTGCTTAGGACTATATTTTTCCTTAGTCCGCTCCTGGATCTACGCAGATCTTATTTAATCCCTGTAAATCTAAATTTGTGTTTTTCCCCGGATAGGATAGTATCGTTTAATAATAATTTACACTTATACATAAAAAACAATAGGTCGTAGGTAGCTAGACACTTTTTTGAATATATGTATATTATTGCACTTACCTTTTCAATAATAATTCTATACACAATAAAACTTTAAACATGGTGTAAGAAAATTTTCATTAACAATGAGAATTGAAAATGACAGAAAACAAAAGGTAAATATTATTATGCATAATTTTAAACATGTAATCTAGGTAACGCGGCGCAAATCAGTACAAGTGGCGCCTCTGAGGGTCGTTCATATGAAGTAAAATTTTATGACCATGGCCATCGTATCCTTATGACTCTTCTGCTTAGTAGTATATTCTGTGCTACCGTCTCAGCACGGTATGACTATCAATACTTGAATACTGATTATTTATTGTTTTTTCACAGTTACCTAACATTATGTTAAACAAATTTTAATAATTTAATTTGATAGCCAAATATAAATACGTTTTATTTAAAATCAAAAATTCAAAACAGCTATAGGTACTCATTTTTTTAAATTTATTATTAAGACTTACCAAATCCATATTCAAGTAAATAGTTATTAAACAATGATATTGTTATTTTATGGGTATTTATAATTTACAAACCCTGGACTTGTATATTATCAACGTAGATATAACTTTAAAACCTTTCAAACTTTTTACGAGTATATCATAGAAACTTTATCTTATATACAAGTACATCTTCACAACACCCACATACTTACTTCAGCATATCCACATAATCAATGGTATAGGCATTCTTTACGAAATGTGAACCATAAAACACTTCTATAGTGCAAATGTTTGTTTTATTTTGTTTCGAGGATATATAAAATTTACGACAGATACCAAAAAAAGCTAATTTATAATTCTGATATGGATTTTCAATCAGACATCACAACGAAGAGATAGTAGTGTTTCACGTTTCAAAAGAACAATTACTTATTTACGATCATAATATTCTTTAAAGTGCACGTCACAATCTTATTCAGCTTCAAGTATATCATTGTATTGAATGGTGATATTAGATTGTGACCTTTTCAGTGTAACGTGTTATCAATACATCTATATTTTGTTAGACAGTTATTTGATTCGTGTGTTGATGTAGAAGAATCACCATAGAAGCGGGTGAAAGTTTACAGTGAAAATGTCATGAAATGGTTGGATGGGTAGTAAATATGTATGTAGTCTTGAATGTAAACGCACGTACACTGTTAAAATGGAATTTGTTATATTGAAAGTTTTATTATAAAAATAACTTTATTCAAATTTTGTAAATAGTTACACAGGCCTACAGAAAAAAATTTTAACTGGGTAATGTTTTTTTTACATATTTTTAGGAGCTGAAAATGAATTTGACAATAAAAAAATTAATTCGCTGATTCCCAAAATATTATAAAAGTTTATACCAATTTTGAAATCCCCTTTATTTCCAAGGGCAGATTTAAAACACTGAAAGTCTCTTCTTCATAACTCGGTCAAAAATGGTCAACATCGATACAAAAAAAAATTAAAGAGAAAAGTCACCCATTACATTTGGTCCAAAAAATATATCACGGCCCGTAGAAGCTCTCAAAATTGGTATAATTTTCTTTTTTTTGTTATTTTAAGGAAAACAAAAAAATTTGTACGTCATCGAGCTTTTCCATTATCAAATTCGGTTTCAGCGCCCAAAAATACGTAAGAGTCTAGTTTAATAGAGTTTTTGGGTTGTAAAATCAAACTAGTAAAATATACAAAACTTTGCAGTGGAACGAAAAAATCATATTTTTCAATTTTTTGTCTATAGTTTTTTGTTTTTCTTCTTATATCTACTAAAATTAGTTCCTTTGATATTTTTTTTTAAATAAGGTCATGCATGTAATACAAGCGACATATAATATAATATTTTTCATCATAGAATTGAATATACCATTTTTTAGCGCGGCTTGAAATACTGATTTTATTGATATCTACAAATAACACAATTTATATGTAAGTAAATTTAATATAATAGTATTGACATTAAAATATAAATAACAACAAATTAATTGTGTAGACATCAGAATTTATTGAAGATAAAAGTAAATACAAGCTTTCGATTCACAGAATCATCGTCAGACTTTAAGAAGGAATAAATTTGAGAAAGTTGTTGTTATCTCAACGACGATGATTCTGTGAATCAAAAGCTTGCATTTACTTTTATCTTTAATAAATTCTAACGTTTACAAAATAAGTTGTTATTAAAGTAAATTATCTTACTAGAATGATTAATTTATTTGCATATAAATACTTTTTCGCGTTTTTCTCATATTTTATTTATAATAAGTATATTATGAATTATGAATAAATAATAAAATCTATCTATCTAATGAATAGTTCTCAATAAAAAAAGTATGTGTCTATTTTTCTTTTATTACATTTATTAAAATCTTATTTAAATGCAAATTAAAAAAGAAAAAGTAAAAAAACTTCGTGACTGATTTGGATTAAAAATATTAAAATAATCAAGCAATGTTTTTGCTCTAACACGTTTTTTATATACGAATGCTTTCGAGGAAAACATCTGCAAGTTAAAATGTAAAAGAAAATCGAAAGCGTTCCGAAATATTCTCTCGTGTACCATTTCGTAATTCCAACCCTTAAAAAATAAACTGGTTTTAGAGATTCCGTTATATATGACCACATAACAACACCAGTGGAGTAACCAAAACGACATTTGGGGAATATGTATAAATAATAATTCTAAAATAAAATAGAAATTTACTTTTTATACATCATTATATAGAAACAAATATCATGAAAACGGTCCATTTTTTCGAAAAAATGGTAAGAATATAAATTTTAGATAATAATATTCTCTACAACTTTTATACAAAACATTTTTTTCTAGTATGTACTATTTTCGATTAAAAAAATTCTACAGTACACAGACCGACAAATAAACACACTAACGTCGTTGTAAATGAACACCAATAATTCTTACTTAATTCAAAACGTGTTATTCCATTTTTTCATGATTACTATACTTTTTTATACATTTCATGAAGAAATGTATAAAAAAGTATTATTTAATAATAATCGATTATTATTTATTTTAATTAACTACGTGTACATTTATTATTGAAAGATTTTTGGAAAATTATAAATTAAAATTTATTTAAAGTATTGTAGGTACATATAAAAACAACACAGGGCAAAATTCATACTCTTACAAACTGAATTAGTAAGAAATTCGTAGAGAATATTCACTAATTAAAATAGTTAAATAATACTACGGATTAGTAACTATTCACTACTGAACAATCATTTTATTATATTTATTTTTGATGCCAAAAACTGGAGTTATCTAAAAAAAACTCATAGTATTTAATAAGCATAAATAAAAAAATAATAATCATTCATAACCTTACTTCAATGTCCGTTATGCATATGCCAATTATCATTGGCTAATTTATAAAAGAATCAAAATTAATAAAAAACGTTTATTTCAAACGCATAAAAAATTATTTTTGAATAGATTTTTCAAGTTTTGTACAAATAAATTTACCTGATTTATTGTTAATAACTCACACAGTTGATTCGTAATCACTATTCTTTTAGTGAAACTTAAAGTGACTAATTCAATTAATGAAATAACAACTAATTCAGTTTAAGTATTTTGAGTAATTATGTGTGATACAAAACTCAAAAAACAATAGTATAAATGTTTAATATACTTATAGTCAATTTATAATCGACATTCGTATCAATATATCATTATAAAAAAATAAATAAATAAATCGAACTCTATCTAACAAGATAACCGTCAATAAATTTAAACAGAAAAAGAACAATTTCATTTCTGCATTAATTTTAAAAAGAGTTTAAGGAAAGTTTTACAACCGGAATACAGAAATTCACTTTTTTGTGGCTAAAAGGAAGAAGGGAAGATAGGAGGTGTTAAAATTCGATACACGTAAAATAGACCTCCGGTTTTAGAGTAGTGGGGGATGAGATCGGCGAAGTAACGAGAAGAAGAAGAAGGGGTTGTTGTAGCAATATATTGAATTGAACCACCCACACGTTGAACAGATTAGAAACCAGACACAGTGTTGTAAATTTGGTAAGACTTATTTCCACATAAGTTTCAACTGATTGTAAGTGGATTTTATCGTGTAGGTTATTATGTAAAGTGATCTTATTTCATAATAGAAAATATAATAATAATATCAATTGCCTTATAAGTTAATTATAGCACCATAAAAGAAGCGAATCGTTAATTCTCTCTTACTAGAAGAAAATCTACAAAAAACGTTAATGTTATATGTATAGTAAAAATATAAATAAAACAATTGTTTGTCTAAACGTAAAAAATTATATATTAAGAAAAAAAAACGCAAGCTTTCGATTCACAGAATCGCCGTAAGGCTAAAAATATAATAAATAACAATTAAATACAATTAATATAATGAAAAATATTGATATTTTAAATGAAAAATTCAGAAATATACCTATTAAAAATATGAATATAGAATAACTTATATTATTAATAATGTATTTTTATTATTGTAAAAAGAATATAGGAGAACAAAAAAAGTATGGGTGTGTGTACTTATGTACGTACACGTATTCGAAGTTTATTTGGCGAAATTAAAAAATATCTACGAAAAATTTACCTCAAATATTTTAAAACAATTATCAAAATTTTATTGTACAATTTTTTATTTAATTTATTTTATAATAAATATTTTATGAACATAATATGACATTCAAATATTAAAATCTTAGTTTCGGAAAATACTTATTTGAAAATATTTATTTCGCCAGAATTAAATACCTATTGATATTATATATTTTTCAAACTAATATTTCTAATAATAAGGAAACAAATTAATATCACTTCAAAACCCATAAACATAAATATAAATTTCAACAAAATGTACTTTTATAATGTATTGTATATAAATGTATATCAAAGCAGACAATTTTTCGTTTACGGTAACAAATAATACTAACTTTCCCCTTTAAAATGAACTTTTGTTTATGATTGTATGATTTTTTTTCACCGAGATACACTATTAGTATAATAGTTTGAAGATTTTGTAATATTTCGTTTTTACACGTACAGATTTCGATTTTAAGCAATTCATTTTTGAAAAATTTGTATAAAATTTATGCAATTTATTATTTTCATACAGTGAAATTCTTTTTCTTGTTAAATTTTCATTTTAAATTAAATAAATAAATAAATCTTTTTTACACGGTGATAGGTCGTACAAATCTACCATGCAAAAGAACAGAATTGGGTGTACTTGTTATACTAAAAAAATTGTATAAAATAAAATGTACCAAGAACCAATGAACCATGAATATATAATTATAATTCTGAAGTGAGCACAATTAAAAATAATATTTTTTATAACAAGGGTTATAGTTTTTTCTCATTCCTTAATGGACAGCTTAATATTATTGTAACAGCAACATTAAAAAAAAACATAAACCATACACAACATGTCAAATGAAATTTTAATGAAAACTGACTATAATTACTACAGTAGGTATATTATACATATTATGTTATTTGTGTACGTGTATATATATTAACATTTTGTGCCTATTCAGGCACAGGCACTACATATACTATATAATGTTTATCTCTTTACAACATCACATTACAACTCTACGTATGTGTATATGTACATACATAGATATTATATATATGGTAACTTAATATTAGACTTGATATTAGAATCTATCAAACAGATAGAGTTTCAATCCACAAATTCAATTAATAATATGTTCAAATATCACTTTGACAAAACATTATTTTACAAACTATCCCTTGATCTACAGTCAATGGCTAACTTTATCATGCAGCTTTATAATTAAATTTACATTGAAATAATACACAGATGAACAAACAGGAAAAAGATAATGTTTGTCACAAAACCACTATAGTAGTGAATGTACTTCAATCTTGCAGTTCAAGTAACACAGGGTATGTTTGTTGTAAAAACATTCACAAAGATCAAGCTCTCTCGATGTTTGTTTTTACAAAATAACTAGTGCATGTCCTTATCTATGGTTTTAAAAATGTTTCCTCGTTTGTTTTGTAAAAGTATTTCAACCCATTAAACTTCATAAATCAGAATTTTTGTATAAGTATAACTTCTTTGTTTTAAAATTCTAATAGAATAATAATGCATTAATTGATAGTACGTGTAACTATGGGTAATAAACTATTTAGTTTATCGATTTTTAATGTATAGATAGCAAGTACTTGAATCTGTATATATATTTGTAGTTTATTGGATTCATACATTTTCGGTTCGATTTTTGGTTTGTAGGTTAAAAAAATACTAGATGATGTGTTTGTTTTTAGTATATAATCGAATTAATAGAATTTTGAAAATTTTTGTAAATAATAATAATTCAAATCACTAATTAATAGTATCAAATATTATTAATATTTCTTCGCGTATCTTAAAATAAAATAAGGTTTAATATGAGATATGACGAGTGTGTGTATTATAAAAACGAGAATTTTTTTAAAAATATCTAATAATAATCCTAGGCCTGTTAATTAGCAATCATAGGTACTATAGGTTCATTGATCTTGAAATATAACGGTTCATTCAGGTTCATAAAAAATATTAGTTTTTTAAGTTTTTATTAAGTTATTCGAAAAATATTAAAATATTTTATAAAATCCTTTAATATAACTTTTATGATATGACTAAACAAATATTGTGCAAACAGGCAAGCCCAAATAGAGGGGAGGCTTAAGGGCAATAACGCCCAAGCGCCCTGAAAAAATATATATAATTTATATAAATATTTATTTATTTATTATTTATATAATTCTTGAGGCGGTGGTGATCTTGATATGGATCTTGGCTTCTGGGTGTAAACCGCGTCGATTTGGTCGTGTTATCGGCCAACGTTTGAAGATGTCCACTGAAATGTGTGACGAAACGTTTGCCGATAACACAACCAAATCTACTTCTATAAGAAGTTCTCTCAGGGCCTGCATACAGGTGTTTGAAAACTCGTTAAAAAGATAACATAATACACATCGAATCTGGCATGGGAAAAATTATAATATCTTCTTGTTTATTGTACACTTTACTATTTTCAGAAAATATCTATAATACTAGCTGGGCCCACGCGGCTTCGCTCGCGTAGACTACGGAATTATTGTTTAGGATTTTTGAAAAATATAGTTTAATTAATTAAGTACAAACACGATTAGTTATTATTGTAATAATAATTTATCAATACCTAAATTACCTAACAAAAACGAATCAGAAGAAAAAAGTACAAATAATTTGTGTTCTGTTTAAATTTAAATGTTAATTATTGAAAACAAAATAAACACAAACGATCAGCCGAGGGACTCCGAATATCTACCGAGCGTACGCGAATCCAGTCTGATGTACTCGCTTCGATGCGGCACGACACCATACATTTAAGATATTATCTTTATAAATATATTTTAAGATATTTTCTAAACTATACGACCAAATTGGATGCTGTAAATGGCAAACTATATCTACATTAAGTACTTATGACGATGAAATCATTTATTTCGATAAGGATTAATGTTTTGCAGGTCATAAGTCCATGTAAACAAAACCCAAATATTTTATGTTTTCTTTGTAACATAAAAGCAGTCATTGTGGCTTAAATATAAAAGTTAGACATATCGTGTCGCTGACTTAATTGTAGAACTTTTGATTCTACACAATTCTTTAATACATTATTTTGTTCTATATTGAACGGTTTAGGCAGCGTATTACAAAACAGCGCGCCGACGGCAAAATTTTTTCCGACTTGATTTACTATTATCGTCACTGCTTTGTTGTTATGTTACCTAACGTAAAAAAATATAGCCTATAACCTGGCCAGAGAACGTACCTATGAATTAAAAAAAAAAACTCGTAAATCGGATAAGTGGTTCTCGAGTGATAAGGTAACTAACGGACAGACAGACAGACAGACAGACAGACAGACAGACAGACAGACAGAGAGACGTTGAGCTTTATATATATTAAGGATTTAAATAATTATATTTTTTTATAAATAACGGGAACGAAAATTGCTTGGCAAAAGAAATTCAACTAATTTAAATTCTTTAAAAAAATTTATTTCAAACGATAAAAAAATTATCATACTGGTTACTTAAAATAATTCTTTGCATATATTAACATATCCTGAGTCGATGATCTCTAGGTAAATGAAAACAACAATTGTAGAAATTCTTGTATCTTCAATAATCAATACCATGGTTGTCGCGTTCATATTTAAACTTTGATCATACCGACATTAATTATTTCCCAATGTTTTATGCTAAATTACAAATACTTAACAAATATAATATCGACTAAACGAATTACTAAATAATAAATATATTAAAATTCATTATAAAATGTCGTTCAAATTATTTTAAAAGCTGTCTTAAAGATATTTTACTATTTGATAATCATGATAGTTAAAGTCAAATCACAAATCAATTAGAATGAATTATTTTACTTGGTTAGATCGAGTAACTACAATGACTAATCTAAAAGTAGAGTAAAAATATTCGAAAAAATGCAAAATAAAAATAATCATTCTTTCATCAACGAAAATTGGTACACAGTTAGTTTTTTAATAAAAATCGTTATTTTGTAGTTATTCGCGAAAAACAATTTTTCACCTCCTGTTGATTACGCTCGTTGATTTCTTAAAGTGTAGGTACAAAACTATCTGTAACAATTTTCGTTGATGAAGGAATAATTGTGTTCAAATTGTTTATTTTTATTCTACTATAATGATATGAGGTAATCCTGATAAGATATATAATAAATAATTTTTCTATATTATCTTACTTAAAAATGAAAATATACAGTTATTTGTTCAAAACCAAAACTAAACATGGATGACTGGAGGTGCGGGGATGTGGCCTGAAGTGATCAGGGCAGGAAACAGTCCGAATCCCAACCACAAGTGTACTCGTATTTTATATTTGTGGAGAAAATAAAAAGGAAAATACTCTCTTAGTTCCTAAAACAACACTGAACTATAATACTATGGTCTATACACATATATAATACGACCACTTTCCGACTATATTTGCATTGTTTTCTTTTAATTAAAATCATCTAGTGTTTCTTTTTTCTCAGCATTTTTGATTCCTAGAGGTTTGATTAATAAAATAAAAACATATAACTTTAACATAAATATATTGTTCGAAATTAGATTTAATCTTTATTATCAAAAAATATCACATTTATAATAAATACTGCTCTTACATATGTAAGTAGGTACAAAAACTTATAACTATGCAAAGTTCAGTTACTTAATAAAGTTAAAAAAATATTCCTTATACAGAACTTGTAAAATTATATAGAATATCTATAGAATTTAATTCAACAAATTTTTAGGAATAACGCATTATAAATGTATTTATTTATTTTTAAAATTCTTACAGTTACGAAATAAACAAAAATTCCGAGAAACTTTGAGATTAATTTTTATGCCTATGTATTTTAACGGGTAGTATTGCTGAAATACCTTTCATATCACCATATATAATATATATTAATTTTTAATTAAAATTTCTTCCTTGTTTTATGTTAAATTAGCGTTTCTTAGAAACAATTAGCTAATTAACCCGAAAAGTTTCATTTTACCATTTAAATATTAATAAATAATGTATTAAAACAATAAATAAATTCATAAATAAACACATTTTTATCAAGAAGAAATATAATTTCTCGAGAAATGAGAAGAAATAAAAAAAAGTTTTACACATAGATATATATTTATGAATTAGTACAGTGTTGTATAATAAACAAACAACGCGCAGTTTTTTTTTACTGCTCGAAACTATATTTTTTGCACAGATTTATAATTGTTTAAAATACATCTAATGTCTTTTTAACATGCTTATAAAAATATACCTTTTCAAGTAAAACATGTTTTTTAGATAATAAAAAAAACTATTACATGTAATGTCTAACATAAGTTAAATACAGCAACATAAAGATAGATAAGCTATTGTTTAATATGTGATGAGTTTGGGTGTGTGTAGAAAATACGCGTACAAGCAAATGTGGTTGGCTAAGAGAAAGACTCGTGTTTGTTGGGACTGGATGGGGGGGAAAGAGATAACGGACAGATTAGAGGCTGCGCTGCTAACGACGTGGATGTAAGAAGTCCGGACGGAACTTGTGCTCGTTGTCAGGGATGACCATAGACATAGCGAATGGACCACACATCGGTCTCGAAAACAGAGTCGTGTCAAAAGAAAGAGATAGAAACAGGTTTGGAATATACTTGTCCTTTTTTTAAACAAGAGTGTAACTATTTCATTCTTGGCCCCGAACATTGAAAATATTCATAGATATATATAAAGAAGTTAAAAAACAAAAAATAATTAACGTTATTTAAAAAAAAACAATTATTGATTTCTAAATAATATATGTTTCGAATTTTTTGACCTAATTTTAATATCTTGTTCTTCCTTTTTCGTAGCTTCGTAATGTAACCTAATATCAAAATAAATATTTAAAATTTTGTTAAGTAAATCTTGTATGTGCTGTTTGTAAGTGCAATCCACCTCATCATTTTGTAGCAACCACATGGGAATTGATTTAAAATTATTTTTTATTAATATATATTTAATATTTTTGGTAGCAAAAATATTATTTTCCCGGAATATCCGTTCATAATTTTGCAAATTTCTATCAGATCAATTGATGTTTTTTTTAATTTCCTCGATGAAATATGAACCATTATAGTATGTTTATTGTTTGTATTATTTACTTTTCTAATAAAAAAACTTATTGCACAAAAATCACAAGATACATATACAAAAATATATCGGACAGAAATACTAGCCTAAACTATAGTAAGTTACCAATCAGATTCTTAGAAAAAGAGATAGATATATTCCAAACTACACTGCATCTCTCTCCCACTTTTTGAACAGATGTTACACCATTGTGTTAATACAGAATGCACTGTCCATTCTCTTTATCTATGGGGATGACCACATTGTGTGTTTTGAGTAAGAGATTTTAAACATTAATTCAATAGTTTATCATAAATAAGGTACTGGCACCAATCTTGGACGCTTTAAGAGCAAGGTTTTTTCGAATTGATGGGTTTATTTTTTTACAATTCTCATGAACTCATATTACTATTAAAACAAATAGATAGGTACCTCTTTATTAAATCAATTTATTTACCATAGTCCGAAAATATAGTTTTTTTTTTAATTATAGCATTTTATTCGTTTATGTTTTTTGTACAGTAATAGACAAAATAAAACCAGTAATGGGCACTCAGTGATGGACACTTACTAATGATTAAAAAATGATAAGAACTACAAAAATTTTTAAACAATGTAAAGCAGATGCTATGATAATATATTAATTAATAAATAGGTTTCATCTGCGATGTTTAAATGTCCACCATTTTTACACCTATTAGCCGATTATAATTAAAGTAATCTATTTTACAGTTAAGTGTTTATATATTAAGATTCAGTAATGGCAGTAACCAGATCAAAAAATAATAAATATTATTTAGTACATTTAATTAAACAAGTTTGGTATGTCCAAGATTGGTGCCACTACCATATAATATTGAATTCACTTTTCTGACTTCATTTATTAATAAAAATAGCTTTATATAAGTTCATATTCAGATCCGTAGTAAACTTTTGGGTACTCTAGTCAAGCCAAATATTAGCCGCACTTCCCTTCCTTCTTCATTAAAATAAGTAAATAACAGGTAAAAAGAATTTTTTTGTAGCAAATTTAATTTTTGGGATTACAACCTTATGTTTAGCAAGATAATTACACAAAAGTCTACTGTTTCGCCTGGGTGTAGGAAATAAAAAATAAAAAATAAATTCACACCAACATTGCGTGGAAGTATTGCGCCCTAAATCAATCCCTAGGTATTTGCTTATCTTGCTTAAGCTAAACTTATTTCTTAAATACACAAAATAATCTATGAATTGATGAAAAGTTATTAGCATCTGGTTCCTTTCATTTATCTGATTATAAACAAAATCAACATAGCCCTGATATCGCAAGAAATTCACCACCGTCCATTGTCGCAGTTGTTAACGTGGATCAAGTTACTTTGGGCTTAGAAACAACGATAGAAAGAGAAAACGGGAAGAGATGGAGTACGGATGACTTGTTACTTGAATCAACGATACAAATGGCCTATTAGATTCTGTTGGATACTTATCGTAGTTAGCATTATGTACATTCGGTATTTTATTTACACCTTTTCAGTGTGATTTATGTGTACAAGTATATAGGTATGTACTATGTATGTACTATAATGATAATGACATAATTTTATGAGTCACGCCTAAAAAAATATTTATTATTTCTTCAGATAAGTAATATTAATATTTCATTTTAACTTCCATGTGGTTAACTAATACCGAATATGAATTTTAAAGATACTCAAATAATTATTTGTGTTGTACAAAAGATGGAACAAACGATAACCGGTTTTTTTTTAATTGACCACACACTAATATAGGAAGAATTTACGAAAAACTAGTTGGGTTTAACATAATACATATTTATTAAAGATATTTACCGATTTGGAAAATATCTCAAATCTTTTTATTTAAATAATTTAATAATTAATATCATCTTGTCTATAAACAACCTCAGGTTATTGTTATGTCCGGTATTATAAAAGAGCTAGCAATTTTGCAAGCACTTTCAAATGAGGTATTAATTTTGTGGTAGTATCTATGGATTAGCTATGGAATTTAGAGCAGTGATACTTCAACTTATTGTAACACAGTTAATGACTCTGACCGTACAAAATAATTTTCATAATATCGACACTGTTTTAATACCGTTGATGTTTACATACCACGCGTGTGCGAAATCTGTCAAACACTTCATAAAACTTCAGAACTGTCAGATAGATTTTAATTATTATTGTATTAGACGCGTTTGGAACTAAAGTCGATTAGGACAAAACTTTTTTAAAAGCGAGTTTTCTAGACCACTGTTTTACAACCGGCGTTCCCCGGAACACCAGGGTTCCGCTAGAAATTGTAATATAGTTATATCTGTATTTGGTCTACGACATTGATTATTTATGTTTATTTGTTTTGTATACTACTACTACTAAATAATAAAAGCTAATATTAATAATGGTATATAGGTATAGGGTAGATGACCCGGTTTTGGCCACTTTAAGAATTTTTTTATTTTAAAAAATTCACTAGACATACAAAAACGAATATAAGCTCATTTTTGCAATTCCATAGAAAAGGGCATGAACTCACCTTAAGTATTTTGGAGAGTTATGCATCGAGAGTTAGTATTATCATATTATTTTTTTTAATTAAAAAAAAAATTTCTGAAAACATCAGTTTTGGCCACAATTCACCCAGTTGTGGCCATGTCTGTGCTCCAGTTTTGGCCATTTAAATATATGTAGGATTATGACATTTTAAGTGTAAATAAAACGATATTTTAGTTACAAATCAACATTATTATATTAAATATATTTTTTATAATAAAAATAATGACAAAAACTTAAATTTAACTCATTTAATTCCACTATTCCGCTCACAAAAATTTTTTTCGAAGAAAATAATTTTTTTTTTCCTTTTTTAGTTCCTTGTGTATAATTAGGTAGTGGCAAAATCATTTTAATGTCTCTTTCTGTCACATATACCAAATCAGGCACCAGCGGCATTACAAAATATTTACCAATCTCGTTTTTTTTTTTGACGTCATCAACCTCTTTTTTTAATAATTGTGTCAATTTTTCAAACCTAAAAAAGTAAATAATAAAAAGTAAACTGAACCATCATAATAAATAAGCATAAGCATATTTAGTTAAAGGTGGCCAAAACTGCCATAACATGTGAGCCACTTCTGGCCATGGACATGGCCAAAGCCCATACAAAGCATAATTGTTGTGTTAGTAGTGGCCATGTTGAGTTATAACACCTATGAAACCAATTTGTTACGATATAACCTCAAAAATATATTCCTACACCTTCATTTAATGAGCCTCAGTTGTTTTCAAATTATAACATACATTTATTTTTAAAATATTTATCTATTACTTACCAAAGGTTTCTTATTGTTTTCGCTAACAAATCAATCAAAATTGCAGTATTTTTTTCGCACATTCACCATAAACTACAAAAAAGTAATAGCGCCAAAATATCACTTGTCAAAACACACCATAGGCTAAGACATTTTTCACCGTAGACTAAACAGCAAATATATTTTCAATACCTTAGTTATTGATATCAAAAGTTTAAAGTGGCCAAAACCGGGGTAATGGCCAAAACCGGGTCATCTACCCTATAAACAAAAATATGAATATTATTTAAATGGTTCTGCTGGAGTAAAAATATTAAGAAACACTACTTTTGACCCTAGAATAATATATTATCGGTGTTTTGCGCCTCATTTAATTTTTGTGTTTTTGCAAATATAGTTAAACTATGTACAAAAACAGAATAATAATAATCATGTATCTAAGTCCTAAGGTAAAAGATTTAAATTTTTAGTAGTATAGTAACTTTTATTACTTTACTTACAATGAATAGTTTTTAGTACTTATTACACTTTCAATACTTTTAGTATTAAAATACTTAATAAATTCATATACTAAATTCGTGTACCTACTAAACTACATATATAGATAAAGGAAGAAATACTGAGTAACTGACTCATCAACGCCCAACCCAAGCCCTTGACTTAAAATCGTGAATTTTAGGGGTTTCTTCTTTTTATGACGTAAACACCCACTAATTGTAAGAGATTTTCCTACGGAAAAAGCTTTTATTAAAATTTAAATCGCAACTTTTTACAAGTTCAACCCTATAATAGGGATAAAAAAATGTTTCAGATTAACAGTAGAATGAATAAATTATATGAATGTTTATCAAAATGAAAACAACATTGGTGGGCCGCTAATTATAAATGAATAAATAATAATTATATGTAGATTTTGTAGATACATATCTATATTAAATATATAAATTAAAATTTAATATAAGCAATATTTACTAAATTTATTATATTAGTTTATTTTCAGACATATATCCATTAATAACATTATGTCTACAATACTTGAATAAAAATATGATAAAAACTACTAGTGACAAACCCAACTAAAAATAAATTGCAAAACAATTAATCCACTAACGACCACTATTCACAATCGTAAAAATATGTTATCATTGAAAAATACCACACATTCCAAATTTTATTACGCATAAACGCTATTTAATCAAAAGATAAGAGTTAATAAATCTACTAACGAAATTTTATGGACCATTTTTCACCCGAAAAACAACTGAAAATGTTTTCGCCAGCCAAGTTTGCCCCAATATGAGTAAAACTAACATTGGATACTTATACTCTATGTCTGTGTGTGTGTGAGAGTATGTAAAAGTGTGTATGTTTGTGTGATCAGTGGCAGTCTCAAAAGAAGCAATGAAGACGGTTTTAAAAATAATATATATTCTCTAAAAGTAATATTATTAGATGTTATTATGCACTAACGTTTTTATAACTTTTGTTCTAAATAAAGTTTACAATATTACATAAAATAGCTCATAGTAAATAAATTTTGTATTTAAATTATAATTAAAAAACCACATACTGCAAAACACTGTTTGAAGAGCGAATGTTTATATTTAAAAAAAAATGTTCTTCAGAGTTTATTGAAAGATGTACCTAATTAACCAACCAAATGGCAAATAACTTTTTTCCAAAAAAGGAATGTAACAAAATATGTGTTTTTCTATGCGCGCATCAAAAACGTTAATATTTTGAAATGAACTTTATGTGGATTGGTTAATTAGTGCATAACATAACATTATTTTTTTGTTATTTGTAAAAACTCCAATAAACTTACAACGCATTGTATTTTTTTATATTTATTATTTCATCAATTCTTATTTGAACAATCGATAACTCCACCTAGCAAAAAGTTGAAAAAACACAAATGAAATTCAATTTATCACCAAAATATTGATTTTTTCTGAAATACAGAAAACAAAATGCAAAAATTCAATTTGACACTTTGATAAAATTATTTTTTACTACATTCATATAAATGTAATATATCATCACCCCAACAGAATAATTGTCTGTATACGCCTATGAAAGTGTATATTTTATATCTGTATGTATTTTTTGTGTATAGAGGGCTCTTAAACTATGTATAACATAGCGCCCATGGGAAATCTATAAATGTTCATAATTTTTTGTGGGTTGCAAATATTTAATTCTTACGCAATGTGTGTGTGAGAAGAACAGTTGCTCAATACAGACTGAGCTTATGAAAAAAAAGAATGTGAACTTATATTTTGTTATAATAAATATATCAAAAATAATTAACCATACAATTTTTTATTACGTACTTAATATTAAGTAATTAATATAAAAATAAACCTAATGTTTTCATATAAAATTTCACGACGCCCCAACTCTCGTATTTTCTAGATTTTTGGAGTGAGAAGTAGGGAAATGTCGACATAAAGATTCATATCGGGAATTTTAAATTAAAATAGCACTCGATGATGGGAAGGGAGGAGTTTCAATTACATATATGTCCGGTTTTATAAATAAATTGATTAATGTTTGTTAACTAACCAGCTTAAACCAGAAATCAAACTTATATGACGGTTTCATTACGTTTATTGACAGTTTAGTGCGGTATGCAAAAAATAACTGTTTAATATAGTGGTGATATATATGAAAAATATAATGTACGGTAAGAGTCGCTAATTATTGTGCTTTAGCAAAATGAATGATATAATAAATTCTGAAACAAATCTGTAGAGAATTCCACCGATACTATTTATAGTATTTTTCAACTAACAAAAAAGTACTTATATAAAATAAAAGTATACTTACGTTTATTTGTATGTGACTAAATATATTTTTATGTACAATTTTTAAGTACAAGGACATTTACTTTTATTTAGTAAAATACTTATGTACTATTACATTAATTGGAAAATTAATAAAATACAAGTATATTTACTCAAAAAAAAAAAACTTAAGTACATGTACTTAATTACTTGTATCTATGTATATTTATATCGATATGTATTAGACTAAAATTAAATATAATATTGGATATCGTTAATAATTGATTATTAATTATTATTCACCGCAGAAAGCCCAAATATTAAACGAGTACAATTCCTTATTCAATTGCATTCACTAAGGAATACATTTCCATCATCCACACGTTTTGATTAAGATAATAAAAAATTAAATCACATTTTATCTTCTACAATATTTCTTTTCAACATGGGAAAGTAAAAAAAGACTCGTCCGTAACGACAACGATTATTAAATAATAAAAAGTCATCTAACTAGGAGTCGACATCAAATCCATACAACATAATTGTGTTATTAACGTCAGAGATAAAACGTCTCTTTGCGGTGTCTCAGAACAGAACCGGACCAACTGGAATTATTAAATTTTACAAGAATCAGGTAAAAATACAAAATTTATATTATTTTCCCCAATACTAAGTTTAGTAAATAAATCATTATTAATTTCATATTATTTGTACATTTATCAAAGCATATTTATTTAAAAATTATACGAAAAATTGCAATACTGTTTTAAATAAAACAAGGCTATGTTCCGATATACACTGCGAGCACTGTGACTTCTGACGTCACTCCACTTTACTGGATTGATCATTCCGTTTTAGATTTTGTATTGGAAACGATGGTGAATTTTCTATAACGGAATACTTTGCAGTTACTGTAGACCGCCATTTTGAAACTAATGTCAAAATAAAGACCAGATATATTTATAACGATGAAGTGGCCAGATTCATAGTATTTCTATGCAGGACATCACTTTTAATATCCTCTGATCATATAAAGTACAATAATAAATAAATAATTCAAATATTATTTTCAATAATGAAAAAAATAGAAATTCAAAAAATTTATATTGTTGCGTCAATTTGCTTAATTATATTAGTGCATTTCAATTAAGGCTAAATTATTTATTCTTATTTATACTTACTTTTGATCATATATACCATAAATGTTATTAATTCATCTTCAAATAACCTGATAATAAAAAATACATCCAAATTTAACCTTAAATGCATCTGCTTCTGTCAGTTGCATTCAAATTTTAGAGTACTGTGAGCACAGATGCAATAAAGCTACAGTACTGGCAGTAGAAAAATGGCGGCGATCAATGACGTCATTGATATTGCTAGGATACTGTAACAGAGCACTGGAAGCCATAACGGAACGCAAAATCCAGTAACTGTCACCACTGGCCAGTGCTCACAGTGTATATCGGAACATAGCCCAAATTGCGTTACTATTGATATTTAAGTTGTTAAAAAGTAGGCGGTAAGAGGGGATCGCTTATATTAAATTATGTGATTCAGTAATTGTTTAGAAACAAAATTTGTATTGATTAAACTAGTATACTTGTTAATTAAAATTTGTATAAAAAATGTTATTTTTTCCATTACAAATAAAACATGACAACTTTTTTTCAATAAATTTAGTTAACACTGAAATTGTGACAAAATAGCGCAAACGACTAAGTAAATAGTAATTTTGTTGTCATCCTACGTATCAAAACTATGCAATGTTGCCATACTTCTTATATAACTACAGTTCTAGCACGACTGATTTTTTATTGATATTTTTGAAACTAGTCAGAAGAAAAAAATATATTTCCTGTAATAATTCGAAAAGTTTCGTAATTCATGAGAGAATTTGTTTAAACAATTTTACTATTTTATGATAGAGTTTTAAATAAATTGTGTTATAATGAGCAAATGTTAAAGTAGGTATACAACATTAATTTTTGACTGAAGAAAAATTCGAAAATTTTTCCACGGAATCTCATTAGAAATATGAATATATGAAATATAAATTTGAGATCGAATTAACTATTCAGAAGCCAAAAAAGAATAATAAGGAAAATTTTCAAATTGCTCGTAAGAGAATCCCGCAAAGAATACTTTCAGAAGCATCAAATACTAACAATATACGGGATCTATCATTTCGAACTCATTTTGAACACCAAGCAAAATATTTAGAACCTGAATTTTCATTGCAACGACCATACCTACAGCCTGTAGAAATAACGACCAAATATATCTACAGTTTTACCGAACCTCAAAATGTAGAAATAACCTTATATAAAATTTACCCTACAAAAACTACCTAGTGATATTACAAATATAATTGACATAAAGTTATTTAAAAATAAATTAAAAGAATATTTATAAAATAAGTGTCTAAATAACAATACCCTATAATTAGAATTATATATTTCTATTTAATTATAGATTTTCATGATTAGATTTTAGTATATTATTATGTACTCTCTTTTATTTTATTTTGTTCATTCCTTATATTTTCAATTCTTTATTATTTTGACTTATTTATACTCAAAATTATCTTAATCCAGTACTATTATACTGCCACAAAAAAATCAAGCAGAATTACTATAAAAGTATAGCATTAAGATATTGGTTGAGGTTATATATTTGGATTAAAGTTTTACAAATTGTGCTAATCCAGCACTGTAGCCAAACAACATAGAGCCAAAGTGTATGAGATAGAACAAGGGACTGCAGGGGTGTGAAGAGACAATAAAAACGTATTTTTCTTTATAGCGAGCAATGAAAATAACAAAACGAGAGATTAGCCATTCTTGTGAAAATTCACCGGACGTTTTGACAACAATTTTAGCTGGAATAACCGTGAAACGGTTCTATTGTTTTGGTAAAATTCAGAAAATGTTTTCCTTTATCCTTCATACCAGTGATTCTAAACATACACCTAATGTATTACTGATGTTTACTTTATTTCAAATGATAGGTAATTGAAAAATAAAATATCTGCCAAGGAAGCTACGGGACTTTCTTATAAATTATACTGATAAATTATTAAAAAATAGAATACAATAAATAAATAAAAATAAAATTAAATAAAAATAAATTATAGAAAATTTTATTCTCTACACTTGTATGAAATAATTTTTTATAACGACTAATGATAGAAGGATGTTTAATATTTTGGGTTAATTTTCATCTGGGAAGACAACAATCTACATTTTAAAACGATCACGTTTGATTTATGATTTAACCAGAAATAATTTTTTTACATAATTAATTAGAATTACCCACAACTTTAACGTATAAGAAAGTCCCATGACACTCATGGCATATATTTCTTCTGTGTTATGAACCATTTGAAATGTAATTAAAAAAATTTCAACCATTTTTTAAAATGAATAAAACATAAATTACAGATAAAAATACCTATACCTACTTACTTTTTCTCTAATTTTCACTGTCTAAAAAATAATTCGAAAAATTTAAAAATCGACATCAGTAAACACTCGAATTCGGTAGAAAGGTCGTTTTCAAAAATAAGAGATTTTCTTCCCAGACAAAAAATAATCTTAAATATAAAATTTCACCCATCTACGGTTTGTCGTATTTGAGTTACAGCGTCTACAGACAGGCAGGCAGACACACAGACACAGACATCATGGCGAAAACAGTCAAAATGGATTCAGGGAAGATCAAAATGAATAATTCCATCAAAATTAAAATTAAATAAAATTGTCTGTATATACATACATGAAAAATAAAAACAAACTTGTTTATCTAAACGTCAAAATTTATTCAAGAAAAGGTAATCGCAAGCTTTCGATTCACAGAATCATCGTCAGGCTAAAATATAATAAATAACAATTAAATACAATTAATATAATGCAAAATATTGATATTTTAAAATAAAAATTCAGAAATATACCTATTAATAAAGATTTAAATGACGATGATTCTGTGAATCGAAAGCTTGTGATTACCTTTTCTTGAATATATTTTGACTTTTAGACAAACAAGTTTGTTTTTCATTTATATTTAACGTCACTACTATTATATTATCATATATGAAAAATATACTTTTTATAAAAATTGGATAATTATCTTTAAAATTGTAGAGTAAAAAAAAATATAATACTAAATTATCTGTATTGAAAATACATAAATACATATTTACTATCCATTTATTCAATTACGAGACAGCTGAATGCTATATCCGTCCTTAAACGTCGTCATTCACAAGGGAATAGTTACATTAACATCTCTTTACCATTATATCTGCGCTTCCAGTTCACTGTCATTTTATGTATATTTATTCTTCACTAATCATAAAATTATCAGCTGTAGTTTAGTATTCCACAGAATAGGAAAACCTTGAAACAACGAACAAAGAAAATATAATAAAAACACCATCACAAGAGCAAAGATCATCATCTGTTTTACACTCTGGTGAAGAATAAAATGCATATATACAGAGTGATAGTTCGCACAAGGAACTAATGACAAACCGACGATATTAAAAAAATAACTTGCCAACCGTACTTAAAATGCAAGGTATGTACCGGGTTCCCCAGTTTTACAGATGTCAAAAAAATTATTTTGAGGAAACTATGATTTATTTCTGAAAAAAAAAAATCATCCATACATTATGTACATTACGGAGGTTACATAAAATTAATTCAGTTCAAATTTATCTACTTTTTTACGAATTTCGAGTTTCATTCGTTTTTAAAAAATCCACACAAGGCACGTATCACATCTTATGGAATTCCATTCTAAATCTTAAATTCATCAATTTTCAAGCGTTCCACATTGTCCAGTTTTTCTAGCATATGACCCCCATACAAAATAATCCAAAGGATTTAAATCTAAAGAAGATGCAGGCTATTCAAATGGTTTAATAAAATCAGAGACATTGTCTTTTAACCACTCAATTGTCTTTTTTGTCTAATGTGCAGGAACTGAGTCTTGCTGAAAGCAATAATAGTCCTTGGCATAGAGTAGCAAATGCTTCTTTAAAACTATATCGATATAATAATTTTGATTAACTTTTACCCCTAGCTCCACAAAGTACAACAGTAATTTGCCTTTTTTGATAATGCTCCCCAAACCATTACACGAGAGATATTCTGGATACGTTAGACATCTAATTTACATTTAGGAACAACAACAAAAGATACAAAATATAATCTCGAACACTTTGAACACACACAGTTAATCTAAAAGTTGACATCAGTACTGCTGACATCTGTACCAATATTCGTTGATAATGATTGAATATATCCCGCGCAGACGCTGATTAGACAGGAGCTGCTGAGACTACCTTGATTTTCTATACATATTGCTTAAAATGAATAATATTTAAATATTTAGTCTATAATTTATGTAGCTTAAGGTAGTTGTGCAAAGCATCATTTCGGCAGAATTAAAACAAATCACAGGATAAAAAAAAAACAATATCTAATCAAATGTAAAATTTTAAAGAGATCGACCGTTTTAAACTCGAGATAATTGTGATCAAAGTTTTCAACTTTTGTATGTATCCGCTATACATGGGTACGAAGTACGTACCAGGGCCGTTTTCTTAATTTTTATGACTAAACTCTTCGACAGATTTTGATTAAAAAAAATACCTAACAGCAAAGAGTTATTATTTCATTTGATTATATGATATAAAAAAATCAAAATGATTGACCGTTTTTATTCTTTGAAATACAGCCACGGACAGTATCAAACATTAACAAAGTAAAAAGTAGGCGTTTGAAGGTGCGTGCGGTTAGTGGCTTTATGTGTTAATATGTTTTCCATTTGAGACAATATTTCATAGTATGAATGTCTGCATAGACGACTTTGAGTATAAACTTAATCAAAAACAACCAAAATTTTTAATTGTAGTATAGCGTGACAACTACCCCAAGTAGTACCTTCAACTACATATTTATAAAAGTAATAAAAATTATAATATATAATAAGAATGTATTCACTTTTATGTACACGTTTGGAAGCTATATGTATGGTATAATTTTAAATTAAATTTATATATGTAGGTACATAAATTTCAAACCATCCTCTTTTAGTATTCATGGAAAACTACCACTGTCCACTCACGCACAGATACACACACAAACATCTAAAATACACACATGCACACACACATTCCCCACACACAAATACACACACACACACACACACTCGCCAGAACATTCCGCTCTGGTGTGTAATCGTTGGTAGAAGTTTTCAGCGCCATTTCTCTCCCATATTACTTTTTATTTTCACGCGCGTACAATTATACTCTCCCAGACGAAAATTTTTGATATTTCCCAACGATTCATGTTTAATATTCTGTGCTCTTTATAAAAGGTTTTATTATGTTGCTACGGAGATGTTTTCTTTCTTCTACAGGCCTGAACTTATTTCATAATAAGCCCAAAATCGTAACTGTATACTGTAAATTCCTTGGTTAACATAAGTATTCTAAAAATGTTAAACTTTTTTATGTATTATTATCTGTCTTAAAAGGACGTAATAGAAATTCTTATGCCATATTTAGACCAGAAAAACAAAATAGCAACATCGTGTTTTGTTTTTTTTTTTTGAGAAAATAGCAATAAACCTTTTACATTTTAAAATACAAAGTATTGTAAAAACACAATGTTACTGTTTTGTCTCTTTAGTCTAAAAACGGCAATAAAAGATTTTCTTTGTTGCTGTTTTGTCATTTTAGTCTAGCACAACATTTGAAGATTAAATATAAAAAAATGTATTGATTTCACCTGAAATATATAAATGTATTGATAACAACCTACATAGAATTAAATGTCGATTTCCACGATGCGTATCAATCATCACCTACACGAAGCGGACCATCAGCGAGCTATCAAAAATATACACGAAAAAAAATGGTTGGGTGTAATGTGGGTAGATGCGAACATCATCATACAATACTGTATATTATATATTTTATAAATTTTTATTACATACTTTTTTGCTTGGGTTGGTTGTCCTTTTATTAAACTATCGTAACAAGTACACATTTATTATTATTGTATTATAGTTTCTAAATATTTTAAGCATTTACCCCAGCGATTCGGGGCTATGGTGTGAATAAAGATATATTTACGAATATTACGATTTTACCAAAAAAAAGTAATTTTTTACTTTTATTATGTCAATTATTATTAAGACCTCTGAGATAAAAGTATCATTAAGAAGCATTAAAATTAAAATTACATTATTTTTATTGGGTCGTGTCTTCTATCTATAATAAATAAAACATTAGATAAATATTATTTAATTTTAAACATTATATTATTATTACTATGTATGTATAATGTAATAAACTGACGTCAAAATAGCACCTTACCTGATTCATTTTGAAAATAACCTCGAAAAATCAAATTTTCGTGTATATGAAAATTTGATTTTTCGAGGTTATTTCTATAGGAGGCAGAATATAGAAAAATTATTAAAAATAAAATCTTAAACAAGTTGTATACCTACCTACATTCATAGAATAAATTAAATGTTCCAAATAAACAGACATTCAAAACTTCTAAAAATTAGTTCCACAAAAAAAAAATTTTGCTGAAACCGAATCTGAAGTTCTAATAACCCCATCACGTCAGGTTTTTTTTCTAACCTCAAAAAATAAAAAAGTCATAAAATTCAATAAAAACCCAAACAAAACCCCATAATCATATATCCCATCGACCCCACAACACCATAACCCTAAACTCTATAACCCTAAAATAAAAGTTGAATTCCGCGTGCAAAGGTGTTTTTTCAAATCGATTATTGCGTCAAAAGGAAAAAATACAATCTTCTTTAGTCGACTTTCACGTCCAAAGGGTTAAATAATGTATTTAATATTTTGTCGACCCACTAACTAACCACGGTCTCGGTCCGGTCTCGCTCCAATCAAATTTGTTTGATTGTATATTTATAAATAACAATAAACAATGAAATCATTCACACTATAGATATCGTGCCGGTCTCAGTCCATTCGCTCTCTGATACAGTATTTACTTTACTGAATATTTGACTAGAGCGAGACCGGACCGAGACCGGCACGATAGTGTGGATCGACCCTAATTGTCCGCTTCATATGATGGTAAGTATAATGGAAATATATAAATATTTGAACAAATGTTTGTACAATACTGGTCCAAAGAAACTGATTTGTCTCATCAAAAGCGGCCCTGTTCTTACATTCACATCTTTTTAACGTGAATAAAAGTAGAAAGGTCTTAGCAATTATACAATTATAATTTTATGAAGCGAAATACGTGTGTTACAACCTCACATTATGTTTCTTTTCCATTGTGAGAAGTTGCGAAAACATGAAAATAATGAGCCCTATGGAATATTAAATATTCTCTGTGTGTATATTGTTGGCAGATAATACATAGAGTAATAAAATGATAAACAAATTACACAAGATCTTTGTTAAGCATTGTCATTTGTATTTTTTTATATCAGGCTATAAATTAAATGCAAAACAAGAAACGTAGAATGAACTTTGAACCATACATTTCAAAATAAATATATATTTAATTGATATTTTGAATTATTGAAAATTGATTATTTTTGTCTTAATACTTTTATAAATACATAAACAAACTAGATTGAAGTTTTTGTTTAATACGTGATTTTTTTCTTAAACGGCCATTATATGTATGAAATAAATAACATTATATTTATATTGATAACTTCGGACCCTGCAAGTAAGTATTAAATTGCTAAGCCCATATTTTCGAACTTAAGTGCTGTAACGTAAATACGTTAAATCGCAGATTATATTTAAGATTAATTTTTGTCTAGGAAAAAAACTTCCTATTTTTGAAAACATTCTTTCAACTGGATACAGATGTTTACTGAGGTCGATTTTTAAATTTTTCGAATTAATTTAAAACAGTGCGAATTAGAGAAAAATGGTTATGTTAAAAATTGTAGTAATATTATTATCTATAATTTATGTTCTATTAATTTTTTCGAAAAAAATATTAAACAATTTTATTAATTATATTTTAAATGGTTCATTACAGAAAAGAAATATCTCCAAGAGTGTCTTGGGACTATCTTATACGTATTACAGAGATTGACGTTTGCCATAAGTACCATGGGACTTTCATATATACTTAATACTGAGAGTGAACAGTGTGGGTGATTCTAACTAATTATTAAAAAAAATTCTTTCTGGCTAAATCATAAATCAAAAGTGATAATTTTTAAATGTAGGTGGTTGTCTTTCCAGACGAAAATGTATAATTGTCCTTATAATAACATTTCGTCCTTCTATCATTAGTCGTTAAAAAACACTTTTAGAAAATATAATTTTCTGTAATTTATGCACCATTCAATTTTTTTTTATTCTTTCATTCTATCTTTTATTTATTTGTCAGTATTATATATAAGAAAGTCCCGTGGCTCCCATGGCAGATATTTTTATTTTACTTCTTAGAAAAAAATTGTTTTTTTTTTCAATTATATTTTAAATGGTTCTTAACAGAAAAAATGTAAAAAAGATAAAAGTTTTAAAGAACGTTATTTTCTATAATTAATGTTCCATTTTTTTATCTTTTATCAGTTAGCCAGAAAGATTAATTTTAAATAAATAGACAAAACAAACGTTCACTATATAATTACTATTTAGTACATACTGCGTATAAGTAAATCCCGTGGCACCCATGAAAGTTTTTTTAGGATATTTTTAAAAGACTTTATAATATATTTATTCAATTTTAAAGTGAAAAAAATATACAAAACAACTACCCTACCCTTATAATTTATTTTACTTGGCCCACTATCTAAAAAGTTGCTCATTCTTATTTAAATTGTCTTACTGTTTAATAATTTACGATACCTTTAAGTAGAATTAAACCATTTTCCATTTTTTATAAAATTATTGTATATCCCTAATTATTTATTTTTTTATTTACGACAATGAGTAAACAACTTTTCAAATTAAATGTAATTTAATTATAGCATATCCTTTTATATAAATTATAAAATTAAAGGTAAATATATTTGTTTCTGTATGAATTAGAGTATGAAAACAATATATTGTTAAAAAAATATGGTCGTTCATTTCTCACAAAACAAGCTAATTAGTTTTTCATAGCGCAACCTACAGGAGACTATCTGTAGGGTTTTAATGCGAGTAATTAGAACATGAAACATTTAAAATTAAAATTCTATGAAAACATCGAGACCTTTTTTCGGTTTAACGTACATCCGTATAATTAAAGGAATTTTTAGAAAGGTTTTTATGTCAGAGAAACTCTGAAAATCAAAAAAGGGAGAGCGTAAAAATATGTTTACTGTTTAAATTCATTTAAAATGGAACGCGTGAATAAAAACCGGAAAAATTCAGTGTAATATGATTTTAATATTTTCTTTTTCAATTTGAATTTTATGTTATGTTTTTTCGTCATCGTTTCTTAACATAACAGTAAAGAACACATAATATTTAAATGGTGATTGGAAAAAAAAACTTTAGTCACTTCATCATTAAATTTAATTTATAATCATTTATAATTTTTGTGCCAAATACTGGGTGGTCAAAAGTAGCTTTACAAGTTAATTTCTATTATTTCTGTAATAAATAAAAACTAACGAATATTTTTATTTAATTGCTCTATTTGTAACATATATTACTCGTGGAACAGAATTTCAACCAAATGCTCACCTCTTCTTTTGCTACCACATAAATGCGAGTTTTTCCAAGAGCATTTTCACTTTTAGACAGTGGCGTAGTAAGAAAAGTTTTCGGGGGGGGGGATAAATACATGAGTTTTTTAAGGTATTTTGAACTGACGTTTTCTCAAAACATACGGTTTTTTTAGAACACTGAATATTTCACACCTCCTCAGTTCCTCACCAAATTCTACAACAAACAGTCGCTCTTTGAGGATTTTATAGACACTGATGAATTTTCAGTGCCACTTTATCGGCTGTTTTGTTTGTTTAACAACCGCTGATTTTAAAATAGGTTTCGTCGATTAAATAGTAAAGAACTCTTTATTTGCTACGTCCTCTATGTTCAACTGTCAAATACCACTATCGAAACCACATCTAGCCAAAATATAAACCGATATAAGTTGTAAAATTAATTTTTGACCACCCAGTACATTCGTAAAATAATTTTGTGACATACAAATTTAATTCATTAGTTCTTTTATAACACTTTTTATATCTGTCGCTGTGTCTTTGTAATTTGAAAACTACTCTATTATTAGTTTTCATCTCCATTATTTTAATATGAATTTACTATAAAGTTTCAGAGGTTGGTATTTTTTTGTATAAATATTCTAATGCATTTTAATTCTTGCATAAAACAAGCAGTAATAATCACATTTTTGTTCGAGGCATTGTTCAAATGAAATGACTTTTCGAGAACAATTCTTACTAAAGTTTTAATAGGAATATTTTCAGATCTTGCTGACAATTCTTTTTATCAAGATGATTGAAGTATTCTCATTAAGGGATTCACAGTTATCGCCTTCCTCTGTCTCACTCTCTCTCACACACACTTTCTATTTCTCTCTATCCCAACTTAATTACAAATTTAGAATTGAATTTGCATTTTGATAAGTAATTATCTTCATATAAATATTTTCCATTCTTATATTTCAGTTATATATGTTACCACAATCAATTGCGTGTTTACTTTTATTTTTTATACCAAATCAATTGAAATTTTTGGCTTATATATTTTAATTACATAAAAACAAATTAATTGCTTAAACGTCAAATTTATTAGAATAATAAGTATTCGCGCAAGCTTTCGATTCACAGAAACATTTCCGTAGTCACATGAATATTGTTGATATAACGACATCGTTCTCACATTTTGATCTTTAATAATAGGTATATTTTCTGAATTTTTATTTTAAAATATCAATATTTTTCATTATAGTAATTGTATCTAATTGTTATTTATTATATTATAACCTGACGATGATTCTGTGAATCGAAAGCTTGCGCGAATACTTATTATTCTAATAAATTTGACGTTTAAACAATTAATTTGTTTTTATTTCATATTATTAGAGAATGGAAAAATAGTTTTTCAACTATTGCGTAAAAATGCATTTATTGTAATTTTTATTACATATCTCCACCGTTTTCAGAAAACTGGTTTGATTGAACACGATTTGAAATCAACTATTTGCAACTACCTTTTCAACTATTTTTATTTGCGACACTTTTTACTGCTTCGTTTGCACTAATTACTATTAAATCGTAAAAAAAACTATTTATCAACTATTTTCCGAAAAAAAATTCAACTAGTAACTATTTCATTGAAAATAACAACTATATTATATTTTTTAATTACATAGGTAGATTTATATAAAAAAATATCTACATGCCTATTCACTATGATCAGTGACCACTCTGCTAACTATCGAATAAAATTTGAACCCTTGTAAAGTTCCCAAACAGCAATTTAAAATTTAAAAATAATGTACTTAAATAAGTAATGAAAATTATTAAAATACAATCAAGAATAAAAGAAAAACTAATCTAAATTGTGATAATAATTCATCCAATAATACATTAAGTTTTCATATGTTACCAAAAAATGCAGCTGTCAATGAAATATGAGTGAAAAATTTAAACTTAACCTCCATTGATTATAAAAATATTTATGTTTCCTGCACACACTTTACTCCTAATTACATTTTTAATAATACATTTACATTGAACGGTAAATAATATTAATAATGCAATCTTAATATATATTGTATTGAATTCAAATCGCTGTTTGGGAACTTCAGTTTTTTTTTAAGTTTTATCTGATACGTGGCAGAGTGGTCACTTAATATAACGAATACAAAAACATATTTTTTTGAAAACGGCAAGTTTTTTAATAAGATATTAACATCTTCTACTTCCTTTCATCGATTATTATTACAAATGTTTCCCATAATTTATTACTACATATTTTATATCTTTTAATTAGTATCTTCAACACATAATTTATTTTGGTATTTGAATACGTATAGTAATCTTGTCTATGATTTTGATGATATCAAACTAATAAATAATTAAGCAATTAGAGATAAAAGAAACATAATTTACATTCTTTTTTAAATTTTTTTTCCATGTTTAATTGATATGAACATTTATCATAAAATTTTATATCGGATTTTATGAATATATTAATATAACTCCATTTTTTCAGTTTACATTTTGTTAGTTCCATTCTCAACCACTATAGGTACCTAATTAAAATAATATTTATCTGTACAGAAATTTTATACTTTATAATTCAAAGTAAAATATATATATATAAATTTCATACATATTGTTCCACCATAAAATATAAATAAATACATACATATATACAGATAATTCATTGGCGTATGTGTATACAGACTATATTGATTGTTATTCAATTGTACAATTATATCACTAAAATATTTTTTAATTACAAGGTATTATAGACGGGAAGAATTTTTTTTAATTATAGAGTTTATTTGAACAATAAAAACGCGTTTTTAATTATCCATAATACGAGTATCTCTAACGTTAAAAACAAATTGTGTTTCAAACTTATTACTGTTCATTATTTATATTTTAATTTTCCTGTTTTATTTGCTGACATAAAATATATACAGTATAACGTAAAATAAATATTATGTTTTATACCCACATAATCACCTTTCTACGAAATATCAAAAAAATATATAAATCCCCCATATGTTCTATGTGAATAACCTAAGTGACTTCTTACATAATTCCTAAAATCCCAGCCACCCTGTTTGCTTTCACGTGCTTTGATCGCCCTATCAGCAACTTCCCATTCCGTGTGACCCTAATACGCATTTATACGTACAAACTCACTTACAACACAATTTTCAAGTAAAAATCATCCTCGAAGAAGCTGTCTGAAAAATATAAGACAGCAGACAAGAATACATGAAGAAGAAGAAGGGTATTATATCATTAATGAGTACAAGACCGGGATCCCGATCATTTTTCCCCAGTATTAAGTAACAGTTAATGATGCAAATAATACTGGTATTTCGGTATTTATAATGAGTGTTAAAATACGTATAAGTAACATGAGGTTGGTTTTTAAAAAGAAAAACGTATTTTAAGCTAACATTTTTTGTGATATGTTATTGAAGTATCCAATTATGATTTTTTTTCGATATGTGATAGATTTTCTTTTTACTTTTACTAAAAATACCAAATGACAAAAACTTATATACTTACCAGTCACACAAAAAAAGGTAAAGAACTTTTTAGGAGACCATTGTATTTTTATATATTTTAAGGCACTGAATCCGAATTTGTGGTCAAGATAGCACTTTATCAGTTTCATTTTAAAAACTGCCTCGAAAAACCTAATTTTCACTGTCAAAAATTTGAATTTTCGAGGTTATTATCTCCAAAAAATGTATTTACTTTTTTTGTGTGGTTGTGTAATTAACAATTTCAAATTTAAAAGAACCTTCTTTTAAGGATCATATATTTAAGAACCCATATTTTTGTTTTAACAATTTGATTCTACGTGAAAAAAACTTTTGTTCGGAATATTTTTTAGTTCGGGAAAAAATTTCAGTTAAAAAAGTTTCTTTTGCACCTAAAATTCTCAAAACATACAAATAGATTCACATTTAAAAAAAGAAAGTACTCTCAAAAAAAATAAAATAAATAAATAAATAATGAAAAAATCACACAACACACACATAACCTGAATGGTTTGTCTGTAAGTAGCTTCATTTTAGCATTTTATATTAAACACCCGGTAGATTTATGTTGAAGAAATAATTCATCTAACAATAAGTCAAATTACTATTAAAAAATATTATTGTTACAAAAACATACAAAAAACAACATCCCTGTTTTATATTTATTGCATAAAAACTCACAAATTAGATTATATATTTTTTAATTCCTTTTTAAAGTTTAAAGTAAAAGATTATAAAACGAAATAATTTTTACAACCTATTTTACACCTCAATATTTTTTTGAGAAACAAAGAAAATTCGTAAATCATTCAAAAAAATAAAAACAACACAACGCACCTTCTTCGTACTGAATAAAGGTTCTATAAAACAAATAAAAAGCCATAAACCATCGATAACTTCGCGCGCGAAATAAAAAAATAGCAAATAAAATCTTATATAAAATAAGCATCAATTCACCACATAAAAATGAACTTTATGAAGTCTTAAATAAAAAAGTAATATCGCCAGAACAATATTCCTCAACAGGGGATTGTAAAGTAAGTTAGTTAGAGTGAGGTGGGAGACATTACTAAAAGGGCCGACTTCAGGCCTGCACTTATATTTTGTGAGAATTGAATTGTAAATGCGCCATGAAAATGAAATAAAAAGGGCTCGTTTAGTTTTGATTGCCTGTTTTTCTTAGTAATTTACTCGATCAATTTCAGCTAGCACAACGTTGGCAAGCAGAATCTTGTACTGAAACTTACATTATTTTTATAAATAAAATAAAACTTCTAGGGAATAAAATGTATATATTCAGCATACTATGACCCTACTTTAAAACCAATCTTTATATAATATACATATATATGTTTTCATGTAGGGTGAAGTGAGGCAAATGCAAACCACACTGCTAATATTGTTTATTCTATATTTTATGCTATTATTTACTATACCTAATAGTTTTTATAGTATTCCTTTTTGCTAGGGCGGATTGTCCTTCTATTAAACTATCGCAACAAGTTAGTACACATTTATTTTTAAATTAGAGTTTCGAAATATTTTAATAAATGAAAATAGAGTGGCATCGATTTGGGGCTAATCTAATAATATTCATCTAAATAGTCAATTATTTGCATATCGACCAATTATGGTATTATACAAAACATCACTTACATCAAAAGATACACAAATAAATACATTGCAGAACCACTTTCTAGTGAATTAAATTCAAGAGCATTAGAGGCAGTAGAAATAAAATTCACAATTTTAAATCAATATTCATTTTTATTTTATTGAACATTAATGACATGAGATATAAACAGATTTGTAGTAAATAAAATATTTGAAGATTTCGAGAGATTGCAAACTGCTTCGATCACATAGAAAATAATAATAGAGTGTTATTACTTTTACTCCAGTATTGCATTTACCTTACTTTACACTAATGTTGAAAAAAAAGTTATGTCTCCCGTCCTAGGTCCAACTCTGCCCCCAACTTCTGTTTATATTCTTCGTGTTCCACCCTTATTATACACGGCACTATTACAATATTTCACTATTTTCTAATTAACTATTTCATTTACGCTATCCACGGGCGCCTGGAGTGCTTTTATCCGACAACTTAATATCATCCCCTCTCCCGCCACCCACCATTGCCGGTTATTTACTACGAGTACGGCTACAGTTTTAACAGATGACACACTCATTGACCTCTTGACCTCCGAGAATGGTTTGCCGTCGGCCGTCCTACGGTCCCTTTTGCGATCAAAAGGTTTTTGTGTACCTTGAAAATTAGGATTAACTCTTATCACGTTTGTAATTATTTTCTGGTTATTTAAACTTAAATAATGCGTAATTTCATTTAAGCACCATCGCAATTGATTTATTTAAACAAGTGATTCTGAAACAATATATCTTTGTTATTTCATTTTTATGTATCTATTGAATGTTTCTGCATTGCAGTATTGGAGTGTAATGAAGTTATTATAATAATTAAATTCGACCGATATTTACAAATAAATATATTTTAAATATTTACACAAATTTTGAGTCATAAAAAATAAAAACTGAAATAATACTGTTTGTAATCGTCCCCGATTTCAATAATATTAAATTAAATAGCTTACAGTTTTTTAAACTTTTACAGAATGAGTATGAGTTTTAGGAACTGCAAAGTTTCGCAGTTTACATTGGAGCTTTCTTATTCAAATCGAAAAACACTACTTTTACAGACTTTAATGATATTCAAATATGCTGTTAAGCTTGTTAAAAAACATAAGTTCCAATACGCCGTCACTCGAATTTTTAGAATTTGTTGAGAAATTAAACACAATTCTGCCTTTTTACTAATCAATAGTATATTTTATATTAAAATATTTGTACGTCCCAAATAACTTTCGTGAAAGATAATATGAAAAAAACTTAATTAGAAAACCTTTGTATAATACATAACTTATAGGCCACTTATAAATTCCATAACTTATACAATATACGGTTCTTAAAAAAAATGAGGTTTTTATGAAACTTAACAACGTATATATTTGTATATCATCAAAATTCTTAGAAGATTAAATAATATATCATTTTTATAATTTGGTGAGACAATGTTTATTTAATTTTTTTGTTGCTATGCAAATACATTCTTTATAAACTTATATCAAAATGAAAAGCTTTTAAATAAATTTTCATATTCATCATAACATTGTGCATTTCCATTTTCTTTAAGAGACATATTTTAACAAGTACATTACCTGTTTTTGCTAGTTTGAATTCAATAATATTTCTCTGAATATCCAACTTCAAAATGTATGTAAGCTTGCGGTCTTTACTGTCACATGACAATTTTCACACTGTGCTTAAAATTGTTATCTCAGAAATATTATTTCTATTCGTTTCGACCGGTTTTTAGAATATACCATATGTTAGACACTTTTGATATAAACATTAAAGTTCGATATTACCTTATGTTCATCTGAGTTATACACGAATGTAAATGAATCGAGATGTAATAGAACAATGAATTAACAAACTTTGTAATTATATACTTACACCGATTATCATATTTAGCAGTATACCTGTATGAATCAATATTTAAAAAACATCTGCCCAGTAAATACACAGTGCTTCCTCGTGCTAAATTCACCGGTAGTTAATTATTCAACAATTTAAATAAAAACCGATAGTTTATGAAAACGTCGTTATGACATTAAAAACGTCAAAATGACATTTAATATGTCTAAGCAAATTTTAATATTAATTTAGAAAAACAAAACACGATTTTTAAAAATAAATTGAGATAAATCTTTGTAAGGGAATATAACAAACGTTGTAGACCGATATTATAGGAAATTTAATGCTCTACAAAAAATATTCTATAAAATTTTCACATAACATGTGTCGTTCTTGAGATATCATGAAAAAATAAATCTTTTGGGATGTTTGGATATTAAAAATAGAGTTTTTAATACAAGGTAAATGAGAGAACTCGCCAGAATTATATACAGAGCCGTTTTAAAATTATATAACACATACATTCACGTGTTGTTTCAGAACCAGGTTTATTCAAAGTAATGAAAAACTATAAATACATGACAGCATGTTTGTAAAGACGCGTGAAAAAAATCATCCATAACAGTAACAGAGTGCGACTTACAGGTAAACAATGTGTGTGAGTGCAATAACTAGAGTCGGTGTGGCCAAGTATATATTATTCGAGAACTATACACATAATATTTTCCTACATGTATTGTATCTTTTTTAAATCATCTTTTAAAGCTCCTTAATTTGATACCCATAATGATGAGCTTTAATTCAAAAAAAATTCATCTTACAATACCATCACGGCTACTATTTTGAATACTATGACACGTGGACAATGAAGGCAATTCCAATGATGCCTCAATTATTGAAATCAGTCAACTAGTTTAGGCTAGCGAAGGAACAGATGAAAATCATAACCTTGCTTATGGCTTCACCATAGTCAGGTAAAACACGTAATTATAATAGACCACAGAGAAGATGTATATTACTGTATATACCTACAACTTCATGTAAGTGGAAGCAGGCAGCGTTTAAATAATAAGAGTAAACAAATTAGTGAGTGCTTGTATCTTTATCTTTTGAACACATTTGCAATATTCAGCGCATGTGACATTTAACAAGGATAGATTCACTCACTTTTAAAGCTCCTTACATTATCTTCTTACCAAATATTGAGTTTTTCAGCTGCGATACCTGCTTTATATATAGTATATAATATGTATGGTTAAACAATTTATAACGGTATTTAATGTCCTCTATAGTAGTTGTAATATTTTGGCTCATTATCGAAGAGTTAGTATTATATGTATTATACTTATGTGATCTTTATCATTATATCAAACTTAAATAATTTCTTCCAATTTTTCAGTGATCATACTTATCTCAAATCTTCTTCTTCAATAAGAAACATGAAATAATTGATGTTTTTTTAAAACAAATTTTGCCTGGAACAATATAACCAAGTAGCTCATAATTTGTTTGATTGGTATCTACCGGAAACCGTAATAGTTATTATCAAAGAAGTTCTTTACCCACAAAGAGTCCTCAGAGAAAAAGTTAACAGATGACACTCATTGACCTTTTGACTTTTGTCCTATGTTCTATTCTCTACCTCCCACGCATTTCCGTTTAGCTTTTGTACTGAACGTTTTTTTATACCTTTAAAATTACACCACTATTTTTTATGTCGTTTGTGTTATTTCACATTCTACCAGGCATGTGTAGCTTTTTTTAATTAGAAAATTTATTTCATTGGCATCTCATGGGTCAATGAACATGAACACTTACCAGTAGTGTATTGAACATTTTTTTGGTAGTATTTTTTTTCGTTTCAGATGTGTTTCCTTCTTTAGTTTTTTTATTTATGATCAGTACATTTATGAATTAGTTATTTAAATGATAAATTTTCCATACCGAAATCGAGCAAAACAGACTGTCTGTAAAAAATCTTGTATTATTAATTTTATATTTGTCTATAAATTAATAACGAATTCAAAATTGCAGCAGTTGGCATTTTTATATGTAGTTTGATGAAAAAAATAGTAGTACAAAATTACTAATTAAACAATTTAGTTATACATTAAAAATCCAACAATCCAATATATCTAAATCAAAAAATTGTTATCGTATAGTCCGGAAAAAAATTCTATGAACTAAAAGAACTAGAAGAACGAACTAGTAAAAGACCACTGAACTATAGGGAGCAGTCTCTATCATGAACTAAAATGCCCAACTCTAGTTTTATATCCAGTACGGAACACTAATCGTGCAAGAGTCAACTCGCATATAACTGTATTTTTAATTTATTAAACATTTAAAATAAAATATGTTAAGAAATTCACGTAGAATATCAAACAGGATCATTTCAAATTATATATTTAACAAACTACTAATTTACCCGACAGCATCTGAACTGTTAAGGGAATAGTTGTAAAACGAATATATCGCTTCTTTATTCACGAGATTCACACAGTTGATGTTCCCATTTTCAAGTAATAGTTACAGTCACGTAAATGTTTTATAAAATACAGCAAAGTAGTGTCGTTTTTCATAAAACTTAGACTATGAATAGAAAGATTATGTGTGGTCTTAAAGTCGTGTCTTTTATGACAGAACTTGTGCACTTATTTACTCTTTTTGAAAATTTATATATTATACATTTACCAACATAATACAATACTATTGTCGAAAACTAGATTCAAAACAATGTATAATGTGAAATTTACATATTTATATAAAATATAAAATGAATTCAAAATTCGGTATTCATATATAATATAATTGTACTAAAAATCGGATAACTTGTGTAGAACAATCTACAATACATAGTCTATGAAGGTTGTCGGAAAAGTCTTGACGCATTTTTGGCAACGTATGGCGATAATTTTTGAGGTACCTACTAGAGTCATTCGCATCTATGTTATTGTTATGTTATTTGACAATTGACCGTTTTAGTTTCGTTTTAAAATAAAACGGCCAAGTGCGTGTTGGGCACGCACATGATAGAATTCCGTAGTCATTAAGATTTATAAACAAGAGTTATTTCAAATTTTTTTATAAACTATTCTAACTAGCTACAGTGTTCGTTATAATTTTCAGTGAAAGTACTAATTAAAAGTTACATTCTGATTTTTTGAATTGAAATGCTCTGATAACGACTTTTAAATGCAAATATATCGTGACTTAAGGGTTAAAATCAAAAGGTCATATAAAAAATGTAAGTTCACTTTACAGTCTATTGGAGGGGTTCAAATAAATATTGACAATATTTGTTATAATTTTCAGTAAAAGTACTAATTAAAAGCTACATTCTCGATTTTTTTCAGATTTTTTATATCGATAGGCGACGCTCTGATAACGACTTTGAACGCAAATATATCATGACTGAAGGGTTGTAATCAAAATGTCATGTAACATTTTTTATTACATTTTAGGAGAGCTATCTAAAGACTCCCTACTTAAAATAGTCCATCTTTATCGTTTTACTAAATTTTACAATAAAGTATTCATGTCATACAGAAATAATTATTTTAATAATAATAATGATATCGTTAAATATATAAACCCTTTATTCTACATTTAATTATAGAATTATATAGGTACAAAAACCAATTCATGAAAATGCCAAGAAAATAATAAAATATTTAATAGAAAACAAACAATTAATTTAATTAATAATCATAAACAAACATGATTAAATAAACAATTTGAATTGGAGTGATTTAATAAAGCTGTCATTGAACGAGGGCCATTGTATTATTATACACAAATACAACGAACGTTATTGTACAACACATGCAGTTGGTAAAATCTACGTCTACAAAAAGCGGCAATTGTGTGCACCAAGTGGTTTATAATGACCCGTAATTAAGAACCGTTATGGTGGAAATATTCACCGCACTGCACATAGTTTTCTATGTCTCTCCATAACTAATCCATTATTTACATAATTAATACAACTTAATGCAGCGTAAATATACATATAATCTCTTTCTCTCTTTCTCTTTCTTATTGTCTGTGTCATTTCAATTACCGATCGCTTCTATTATGAGTATAATATAATAATTCGGGCAAGACATACACGAGTGTATGCCATAAGGGTTCCGAAGTACGTACTACGTGAAATGTTTGGAACCACTTACAGGTGCATTTTTAAGTTAAAGTTAAAATATAAAAAAGTGTCATGTTCTACTGATTGAGATCTATATTTTGATATACCACATGCCTAGATATCAAAAAAAAAAAAAAATTATGACGCCCCTCCCTATAATTCCAAAATTTAAAATTATATTATTGACTTTAGTATTTGTCGTTGGTAGTCCCACCAAAACCTCGTTACCAAATTTTTTTCAGATTTTTTGAGCCGGTAGTTACAGAGTTAGAGGGGGGGGGACAAAATAAAATACTGCTTTTAGCCCCCTACAGGCGCCATTTTTGAGTAAGAAAAAAAATAAAAAATAGAGGCATATTCTACTAATTGAGACGTAAATTTTGACGTGCCACACGTCTTGGTATACAATTTTTTTGTTTTTTTTGGATTTGCTTTAAAGCCCCCTACAGGCACCATTTTTGATTTTAAAAAAAAAATAAAAAAAGGATCAAATTCCGCTTGTTTGGTTATACATTTTAACGTGCCACATGCCTTGGTATAAAAAAAAATATTTTTTTTTACCTAGCTTTAGCTCCTTATTGCCCCCCCTGAAAAATTATTAATTCAATAAATTTGTACATATTTTACTAGAGGGTGTCATTTTACATGTTCAGTAAAAATTTCAAGTTTCTAGCTTATATAGTTTACAAGCTATTTAGCTTTGAGTGAAATGGACGGATGGACGGACGGACGGACGGACGACAAAGCGATATTAATAGGGTTTCTTCGGAACCCTAAAAAGGATGCAGGCCGTGAATCTTTCGGATGAGCGTGAACGATTTTAAAATCTTGGATCGTGAGCACATATGACTGCGTTATTACATTTTCTTTTTGGACGTGAGTCCTTGTAGTAGAGGTGCTAGAAGGAAGTGAGTGAAAAAAAATATGACAACCGGCAACTATGTTTATATTCGTATACCTGAGACCTTAAAGAACTAAAAAAAAGTCATGGTGCCTGTCGGTACCTTGATGCAATTTTATTTAATTCGCGAAAAGGCCCTACAAACGAAAAGGTCTTCAGTTTTATATTCTGGCCTGCGGCTCTTAGTAAATTGAGTTTATGCTATGCAGCCCAGAAGGTTCAAAAGGTTGGACACCTATGATCTAGAGAGCCAATTGTAGTAGAGTTTTGTAGTTTATTATGCAGTTTAGTTTTAATAAATAAAATTGATTTGAAGTAATAATCCATTATTTATTTAGATCAGAGTAAGTCGTTCATTTTTCGTTGTATTTTTGTGTGCTTCGTTTCTTATATTTATTAGGGTATAAATATGAGAAGAAGTACCGAAAAACTACGTTGTAAGTATGAATAGGATCAACCCTTTACGAGTTTACGTCTATATAAAAGAAAGTACTGCAGAATTTGATGCTTCAAATTACACAAAATAAGATTACATACACCGGGTGTTCCAGACCACCCGTCCACTATGTTTTACACCCAAACTATTGAAGATAGAGTTTTATGATAAAAAATTGACTATATATATATCGACCCTAAAGAATTTCAGGAAAATATTTTCAACCCTTTAAAACTCCCCCTTGGGGGTAGTTTTGAGAGGTACATGCCCGTTTCTCAGCAAAATCAAATGGAATGGTATATCTAGTTAAAAATAAAATTTCATTAATATTTAACGAAACTAGAGCAATTTGAGTAAAACCCTAAAATTTGGAAACAAGGCGCCATATTTTCTAAACAATTGAATGTATGAAAAAATTTTTTTTACAAAAGTTTCTTACTTTTTTATGATCTTTAAAATGATCTACTTTTAGATATACCATTCCATTTGATTTTGCTAAGAAACGGGCATGTACCCCTCAAACTACCCACAAGGGGGAGTTTTAAGGGGTTGAAAATATTTTCCTGAAATTCTTTAGGGTCGATATATATAGTAAATTTTTTATCAAAACTCTATCTTCAATAGTTTGGGCGTAAAACATAGTGGACGGGTGGTCTGGAACACCCGGTATATACCTATTCTTTTTCAATGATAATAAAAATAAAACTTCATATAAACATACTTCCTTTAATGCATCCTTATATACACTGTATACAACACTCAAGTTATAAACAAAATTGTTGAGAGAATGTTTCGAAAATAAAAACAATACAAAACGTTAATTTAGAACAATCCCCATTGTAAAGTACATAAGCAGCACACCACGATTTTCACAAGTGTATTTATTTTGGCGTAGCCACGTTAAAGTGACATCCATTCTATATAACAACGTCTAAACGATTTATAGTGAATGTTGGCATTAACCGATGACACTTAAGCTGACCTCTTGTACTCTGAACGAGTCGAGACTGTCGTTGTCATTGTCTCAACAGTTTTGACCTGAGACCAAAGTTCAGATTCGGGTATAAAAAATTACTAATTTAAACTACTATTGTTTATAATATAATGTAACATTATTATAAAATACTGCACAAGCTATTTTTGGAAAAATGTTTCAGACAAAAGTCATACTGTTGAGAGAGAGGCAATTGTGATAAAAGTTATGACTCTGACTGGGGGCTTATAGGTTATTAGAGATAAACTTCTTTTATTGAAATTGAAACCTATATTTTTTGTAGGTTTAAATACAAAAGTTGTCAGGATAGACAAGCAGCACTTTGTTAAAAGTGTTACATTTATATAGAGTATCCCATAAGTGTTTACAAATCAAAGTTATATTTTTTTAAATACAAAGTATATTTTTTTAATTGATAAAAATCTAAAAGTATTTATTCTTTTGGATATTTTGATTTAGAAATTATGACCATTTTTGTATGAAAATTGGGTTATTTTCAAAAAAAAAATTGTTTTCTGCTAAAAAATAGTTTTGGCATATGCTCTATTATTGCGATATTACAAAAAACATTTACATAATTGTATTCTTTGTACAGAGTGTATCAAAACTCTAAACTTAATTTTCTTCAAAATTTTCAAATGGAACACCCTATATACTTTGATATTTTCGAATTGCTTATTCAATTCTAAATACATTTTATAAACAATGTTGTTCTATACCAAAATCTAGCTTTTAAAGAATTATTTGGAAGATTTTAAAAATCTTAACATGTTTTATAAAAACAATATTATAATCTTATAATATTATAATATTATAATCCATATAACAATTCGTTAGAACTAACAAACTTTAACAACATATAAATCTAGAAATTAAATAAAGAAAATGATACACAAAAGTTAATTTCTTTGTTCAAAATGTCCACCAGTGGCATTAATACAAAGTTGTAACCCATCATTCAAATTAAATTAAATCTTCAAATAACTTTATAACGGCTGGATTTAGGTATAGAACATAGTTTATAAAATATGTTTAGAATTTAATAGGTAATTCGAAAATGTGAAAATATATAGCGTGTTCTACTTGAAAATTTTGAAAAAAATTAAGTTCAGAGTTTTGATACAGCCTGTACAAAGAATACAATTTTGTAAATGTTTGATGTAATATCGCAATAATAGAGCATAATGCCAAAACTATTTTTAGCAAAAACAAACAAAAAATTTGTTTTAATTAGAAAATTACAAGGTGTTGAAAATAACCCAATTTTCTTACAAAAATGGTCATAATTTCTAAACCGTTCAGTATAATCCCACACATACTTATATCAAAATATCCAAAAGAATATGTACTTTTAGATAATCAATTAAAAAAAATATAGGTACTTTGTATTTAAAAAAATATAACTTTGATTATTATAGAACACCTATATAAATGTAATTATTTTTAAAATGTTTGCTTGTTTATCCTGACAACTTTTGTATCTAAAGTTTTCTTCCATTTGTTATAATAAATGAAATATTGAACTTTGACACAGTCTTGGGGTACCCTGTATTTAATTTAGTTATGTTTGTCAGTGCATGTGAGTGTTCACATTACAATAACTTTGTTCATACAAGCAATTCACATTGTAGATGCATTAGATATTATTCTCAAATCGACAGATATCGGATGCCCTCTTGACCTCTGAACATCATCATTGTCTCAACAGTTTTGACCTGAGAGCAATGGTCAGGTTCGGATCGGAGTATAAAAACTCACAAACTGCTTGACAATAAAACAAAATGAAACCAATGGCGGCAAACAGTTGTCACAGCACTCTCAGATGTGGTTTTTTGTGATCACTGTCTCAGATATCGATATAAATATATGATGTGGTTGGGTTTTTGTGATTGTTTTTTTGTCAACCCTTTGTGCTTTTATTTTAATGAAATTGTGTCTGATTTTTTCTTCGAATTTAGTACAGAAATATACATTTACCATATACGAATATTTATAGCTATTAATCTTTGTCGGTATTTTTTTATGTACATATTATTATGTAGAGTAAATATTCAAATCGTTCAACAAAATTAACATTTTATCTAAATTGCATTCAAACTAATTGTAAGAGTTTTAAAAATCGTATAGAATAATTTAAATAGAATTTCTTTTTTATCACATAGGTAAAGGAAATACGAAATAAAACAGACATTTGAAATTGAGGAAGTTTTTTTATTGAAATTACATTTTAAAAAAACAACTACGTTAAACACATCTCTAATTAATTGAGTTTTTACAAGTTTTTATTTAACTTCACCTGTAAGTATATCTTAAGACCAAATATTGCAATCCAAATTTCAACTAGTTAAAGCTTTGAAATTTTGTACACTTGTATAAGTGTAAAAACTTATATTGTCAATACAAACATAACATTAAGAAAATGCCATATTTATGGTATAGTCTATGGAGCTGAGTGATACTAACAACAAAATTTGAATTAATTCGTTCGGATAATTTTGATGTACGTTTCATTACGTATCTCCCCTATACACATGTACATTGTCCTACATACTATTGAAATTAAATTAAATTATTTTAATTAAATAAAGAATAGTCGTATAAATAACACATTGGTACAGTTTCTATAATTAAATTTATACAAAATGAAAGATATTTTTGAATTTCTGTCAGCTGTACACATTCAGAATATTAATAATGTGATATGGTTTAATATTAAGAACGTGACTAAGCATATATTAATGTTAAACAATATTCATAGAATTTCTACTGTCTGTATTAGTGATATTGAAATTTAATTTTAAAATCGTAGTTTCTGCGGACTCGAATATGTGATATGCCATCGTAGATAGAGCTTTAATGGATGCTTTGAATGGATTTCCAAACTTTTTGCATATTAATGCATTATTTTAATAAGCCCCAGTTACTCAAATCAATATTCTTAATTTGACTGGAATTATTATCTTGTGCACTCGTATTATCTAGTCTACTCTTTTCATAATTTGTTATAGTTATATTTAATTTACATATCATATTTATTATTTACTTATCGACAATAAACTTTTTTTATAAAAATAAAATAGACAATAAATAAAATATTTATATACAATTAATTAGATACTATATCGATGTTTGAAATTTCAATTGACGTAGGGATAAAACACGACTTTCAGGATGAGTAAAAAAAGTTACCTTTTTCGGCAAACTCATTCAAATTTTTAACTAACTGCTTTAATAAAAGAAAAATGAAGCAAAAATTTACGAAATTCCAATTTGTGATTTTTTAAGATATTTATAGTAGCGAAGCCAAAAAAGTGAGCTATATAGCGTTTTTTTATTGGTCGAGCATATTCGAAATGCAAATTTTTGGAATTTTTTGCTTTCTAGTTTTTTTTTTTTAATTTGAGTTTGAATTTTGGGTTAAGGTTGAATCTTCCAAGTTGGCTAAGCCCAAAATTCAAGCTCAAATATAAAAAAAAAACGGGTAAGCAAAAATTCCAAAAATTTGGATTTCGACTATGCTCGACCAATACTACAATGCTATATAGGTCGCATTGTAGCTGTGTAAGTTATAATAAATAAATAATCTCATCTTAAGTATGATATTAAACATAACAATAAAAATATTATAATATAAATATGATTATAATAGGGAAAATGTAACTGATAGGCACCTACATACAAATGGTATAATTTAATTGTTATTTTAAAACACATGTTAATAATTTCGTTTTTGAAGTAATATTTAACATCAAAAGAGGCTTTGAACTCGTATTAAATTGCTTCCATTATTAACATTCATTGTATGTATCAATAACAGTTAAACGCAATTTAATAACAGAACAAATTTGTATATTAATGGTGTGAAATTTATAGCGCATAATAAAATACTTAATTGCTTTGTGCGTATATATGATTAATAATGCCTAAAAGATTTATTTAATACATGTTTAAGTTGTGATTTTGAATGATTTCATTGAAGTTTACCGTTTATAATACGAGTACATATGTATTTATAAAAAATCAATTATATTTTTGCAATTCGCAAAAAAATCGGGATTGATTTGCCACAGCACTAAAAACGTCATGAAATTCCTGGAGGGTAGAAAAATTAAAACTTGATATTAGTTTGAACATTCTCCAGATTTCAATCCCATAGAAAATATTTAGAAGTTCATAAAGCGTGGAATTCCGAGGGAATTGGTGGCCAACAAATAGCAATTAATCTCTCGATTAATTGGTGTATGGCACAGGGATGAGAAAATAAAAAAAATATTTAAAGAACACGAGAGTATGCCCAGGAGGATAGAAGCTTTCATAGCCGCCTAGGGATAAATGACAAAATATTGACACTTATCCAAAGGTGGGATTCGAAAAATTAAACTACTAATTCGCTATTTCTTGTTTAAAAATGGGTACCATTATACGCAGTAATGAGAGTACAATGTACGTATGTTTAATTATATAAAATTAATCCTTATGGCTAATTCATAAAAGATATAGGCAAAAATTAATTGGTCATAAACTATAGAAAATAACGTTTCCTACAACTTTTATTCTTTTTTTTCTGTTATGATTCGTTTTTTATTTGGGGGATGAGGAGGGGGGTGAAAAATATATAAAAAATATAGATAGTAATATTCTTTATAACTTTTACATAAAACATTTTTTTTAATACTCACCGTTTCTGTGCAGGTCTCTTCCATGAAGAAAATTCATCCTAAAATATTTGCCATGGGAGCCACGGGATTTTCTTATACGTAATACTGATTGTGAGAGTGACAGTGTACGTGTCTCTGCTTTTATTAAAAAATATTTCTGAAAATCTAATGAACGATAAAATAAAATTAATGTGACATAAATTTTTGGTAAATACATTCTCTAATATCTACAATATGTATCAAATGATTTTTTTTTAATTTAATCACTAAACCGGAAATCGATTTTTGAATTTTCAAATTATTTTTAAAATAGTACGAATAAGAAAGTAATGTTTAAGATAAAAATTGTCGAGTATATTATTATCTATAATTTATGTTCCATTCATTTGTTTTCATCATTTATTATTTAGCTAGAAAGATTGTTTTTTTTTAATAAATAATTAGAATCACTCACACTGTTCACTCTCGGTATTACGTATAAGAAAGTACTATGGTACCAACGGCAAACATGTACACTGTTCAATCTGTTATGAACCATTGAAAATATAATTTAAAAAAAAAAAAAATTGTTTTTTTTTGTTTTAAATTATAGATAATAATATTACCTATAATTTTAAGCTTGACCATTTTTCTGTAATTTGCACTGTTTCAAAAATAATTTTAAAAATTTAAAAATCGACATTACTAAACATCCGTATCCGGTTGAAAGATCGTTTTTAAAAATAGGTTTTCTTCCCAGACAAAAATTAATCTTAAATATAAAAATTCACCCTTATACGATTTGTCTTATTTGAATTACAGTGTCTACAGACAGACACTCAGACATCATGACGAAAGTAATCAGAATTGATTCAGGAAATGTCAAAATGGATAAAACAAAAATTAAAATCCGAGTTTCGAAAAAAATCGACTGTACAATACTTACTAATACAATATTTATATTTCATATAGGTACATGAGTTAAGAAAGAAAAATTGGGTGTGTGGAATTTGTACGCGTGATAGGTAAGGTTAGTTTAGTGACATATATCGTGCAAATGTAAAACTTACATTCTGTTTTATCTATCATCCAGAAGTCTGTATTATTTACTTATGACCTAACTTCATGGTGTTATTTCCACTAACCTAAATTACACGCGAATAAAGTCGCAAGTCACAGCTACTCCTAATTTTTTTATTATATTTATATTAATTAGAAATAGTCCGAACTGACAAAATTTTAGGTTACGGTTCTCCCGAACCAGCTAAATCCCATCATTGCATGTACTCATAGAATATTAATATTTGGTTTATTTGTATACAATTAATAGGACCAAATTTATAAATACCAATATAAGCGTAATACAAACGAATCGTTCCACTGCGATGTTTGTTACAAAGTAAGCGTTTTCTAAAGATACACATATACACATTTACCAGATAATACAATTTCCTTAGTTCACAATTTCAATACAAAACAAAGGTCAGACTAACTCTGAATTAATACCTCCGGGATATAATAACACTGGCCTGAGTCCATTCCTGGGAACCGGAGCTTGACCGGACTGCAACACCTCCGTGTGTCCAATATCCGTTATTAGAGCGGGAATCCTTGTTGTTCTGAGTGGCGCGAGCGGCTTTCAGACTTCTCGACACGGTGAACGTTCAGTGGCGTCTCGACACAAATATCCTTATCCTTAATATATATAAAGCTCAACGTCTGTCTATCTGTCTGTCTGTCTGTCTGTCCGTTAGTGCTCTTATCACTCGAGAACCACTTATCTGATTTACGTGGTTTCTTTTTTAATTCATAGGTACATTCTCTGGCCAGGTTATAGGCTATATTTTGTTACGTTAGGTAACATAACAATTAAGCATTGACGATAATAGTAAACCAAGTCGGAACAAATTTTGCCGTCAGCGCGCTGTTTTTCAATACGCTGCCTAAACCGTTCAATATTGAACTAAAGTATTAAATAATTGTGTAGAATCAAAAGATCTACAATAAAGTCCGCGACACCATTTATCTAACTTTTGTATTTAAGCCACAATGACTGCTTTTATGTTACAAAGAAAATTTAAAAAAAATTGTGTTCTGTTTACGTGGACTTATGACCTGCAAAACATTAATCCTTATTGACACAATTAAATGGTTATTATTTATATATTTTTATTTATGTATCAAATATTAAATAATCACTGATTATTGATGATCTTTCAAAATTAAAACTCAAGACGAGACTAATAATTAAAGTAATTATCATTTTTTTCTCGTTTATCCGGATTTAAGACTCCCAATCTCGAAATCGTTTCGAGATCGAGAAAAATTTTGCTTTCGCGTACAGTCCTAGTTATTTAATATATTGGAATGCACGCCACTGCTGAATACGAATATAGCAGCGTAGTAAGTTCCGTCAAGAACAGAGAGAACCACTATCTGATTATTAGTGTCTCTGTTCACGCTATATGTATCTCCTAAATACGGTTTACTGCGTCCTAGACTATAATAAAATAGCAATGAATGTCAGATATAACATAATGACCAGTCTTAATCTTGTATTTCTTTTGGTACAGTCTGTATGTGTGGTATTACTTTAATCGGCTAGACATTCAAAAGCGTCGAATTATACTTTTTCCTCTTCTCTTTTATGTGAACGCGGAAGGACATGATGAAATAATTTACTGCCCAAAACCCATTTTTCGTAAGAATGTATGTGTACGTATATACATATATTTGTACATACAGGGCCAGTCAAAGGATGGGCATAACTAGTGTTTCTTCTCGATGAAAAAAGTCAAATTTATATTTTTCCATGGAATAAAAAAAAGCTGAATAATAGGGTGGAGTGAAAAAATTTTTTTTTTGAATCTTCGAAACGCTATATGCGCAAAATGTGCATTTGTATATCCTTAAAATACCTACCGAAGGAATTTGTAATTGGATATCATCCTGAGGTTTCTAAATAATTTTCTTTATTAGAAAAAAACATAAATTTTTGGGCAATATATCTCGGTAACAGGGTAAGATATTTGAATGCGCAATACTTTAAATTAAAGAGACATTCAGTACCTTTAAAATGATATATAACACTCAAACATTTATTATAGTTAATCGTTTGAAAAATGCTCTCAAAATAAGATTATTTTTATTAAAAAAACAAAAAATAAACTTCATTTAAAAAAAAAATGATTAACTATAAAAAAAAATTACAGTTACATATTATTTTAAAGACACTGAATTGCTCTTTAATTTAAATTATTGCGCATTCAAATATCTGTCCCCGTTACCGAGATATAACACCTTAATTTCATTAAATTAACAGAATTTAGAGTACAATATCTCGGTAACGGGGAAAGATATTTGAATGCGCAATAATTTAAATTAAAGAGCAATCCAGTGTCTTTAAAATAATATGTAACTGTAATTTTTTTTATAGTTAATCATTTTTTTTTAAATGAAGTTTATTTTTTGGTTTTTTAATAAAAATAATCTTATTTTGAGAGCATTTTTCAAACGATTAACTATAATAAATGTTTGACTGTTATATATCATTTTAAAGGTACTGAATGTCTCTTTAATTTAAACTATTACGCATTCAAATATCTTACCCCGTTACCGAGATATAATGCCCAAATATTTATGTTTTTTTCTAATAAAGAAAATCATTTAGGAACCTCAGGATGATATCCAATTACAAATTCCTTCGGTAGGTATTTTAAGGATATACAAATGCACATTTTGCGCATATAGCGTTTCGAAGATTCAAAAAAAAAAATTTCACTCCACCCTACTGAATAATGTCAGTGTTTGATAGAAAATATTGAATAATAATTAATTTCAATTTGTATAAATAAATTATCTTTAAATTCCTGCATTGTTAAATAATACCGATTTTCAGGTTTTTTCTTTAACAAGCCATAAATACAAAGATTTTTTGTATTTTTAAATTACGGTACATACATATATGTTACGGGCAAAGCCCGCGGGGTGTGCAGAGTCGCCACTGCCCGGGAAATGTCAGCATTGCACATCGCTACTGAGCAAAGTTCGGAAAATGGTTAATTAACGGACTTGACTCAGTTTTCGACAATTCTAAATCGTCGTGGGCAGAATGTATTGTTATGATGTTAAACTGATATTAATTATGATTAATTTTCGTTGATTCATTGTAATTAATAAATTTACTTTTAAACTTGTACCAAACAATTTTGTCTTGATAATTAATTTCAGTTCAATATCATAATATAGTACTACCCATGATGTTTTAATATTGTCGACTATGTTCGTTTACCTATACTGTATACTCAATACAGAAAATAAGAAAATCCCGTGGCCTCCATAGCATGTATGTAGGTAATCTGTTTATTTAGTTATGCAATATGTTGACTATTTTATTCCATACATTTTTATGATTTTTATAAAAATGAAATAAAGTTATTGTTAAAAATATATTATTTTTAGAATCTCTAATCTGAAAATTTGAATTTTATTGCGTTTGTTTCCAAGACAACATGAATTAATATTTATTAGTTTTTAAAATTTTTATGGTGGTTTTCACCCCTTCAATGGCTTTTTAGGCTCGTATAAAAAATACTGAAATACATGTTTCATTATTTGTATTATAGAATATTTATTTATGCTAAGTTTAACACACACACACACATAAACATCTAGTATATAGTGTAAATATACTATAGTTACCTACCTTGAAACATAAAAATATGTTGAAATTTTTTATTTCGATTTTCGGACCGATTACAATAACTGTTAAGAAATTAAAAAGTTATTTGGATATCTGGTAACAACTTTATTCAGAATTGAAATTATTATATAAATTATATTACTTTCAGTCATGTTAGTTTATATTCATACTTTTTGTACGTTTTAGTAAATTATGTTATGTTAAATATGAATACACTAGCTTCGTTATAATAATATTGTTCCAGTTTACTATCCCATTTAAGGCCTTCAAAAAGGTCCTCTGAAATACATGACCGACTCTGTACACATATGTGTTAGTGTCGGCGTATAAATTTATTTTATATTATGTCTTCATATGGTACTTCTATAAAGGAAATGGTTAGTGCTATGTTGAGAAAATAATGATAAGAAAGTACTTGATTTAATTTTGTTAATCAGTTTTGACATACGAAAAATTTACTTTGTTGTTTTCTTACTACTTAAAGTAATTTTCCTTGTCTGGAGAGTAATTGCTTTTTCACGCTCTCTCAAAAAAATTCCTGGGATTATTTTTTTATGTACCTACACTTTTTTGCGTCAAGATTATTTTGATAATAAATAATTTTTTGAATTTTATTTAAAAGTTTTTTTCTTTAAACTATTCTCAAGTAATTTCCTACATATCTGCAATAATTAATTAATTAATAATAATAATAATAAATTAATTACTTAAAAACAACTCATTTAAGTTTTAACTTTTTGTTAGGGTACCCTCAGTTTCGTTAATTTTTGAAAGAAAATATAGTGTATAACACCTAAAACTATAACTAACTTGCACCATAAGCTCAAATTCTTGAATGGTCATGGATTTAGTAAGTTTTTATCTGCATTTCGATATGTGTTTATTAAATCGGGGCGTTAGAATCCTTATTTTGTTAATAATAAAATTTAATAACTTTCAAACCTCGTATCAAAAATATTTTATGTTGTAACAAACGTGTATCACTTATCTTTAAAATGCATTTTATGTCAAGAAAATTCATCAATTCTATCGAATTATGCATGCATTTTACTAAAACAGCTTTTAAACATTTCTATATTTTACAAAAATATAAATAATAAAAGTAAAGAAATTTTACTATCAAAGTAAATAGATTTTATAAATGCTATTTTACTAAAACACATGCAAAATGCAATAGAATACATTTTTTTACGATAATAATACCTATTAATTTGAAGGACAAATTTTAACTTTACATCACTAGATTTTTTTTACTTTTGACTAAACTAAAAGTTTTAATCCAAGCTTTTATAACTTTTAACTTTATCAATAAGTATGTAAAAAACAAAAAAGTGTTTAAATTTTATTGTTAAGAAGCTAAGATTTCTAATACCCCAATTTAATTTAATTTAATTTAAGCCGTATTCATTTTATTTTTTGAGCTTATGATGCGAGTTAATTTTAGTTTTTATTTTGTCACTAAAACTAATGATATGTAGTGTACCTCAGTTACAATAAAAATAAATTTGTTTATCACTCTATCCTAATATGTATGGCGACTGTTTATACTTTTCAAAGAAGAAAAACATCGAATTAATTTGAGGAAAGAATTTTCTATAAGTAGTCTAAAGTATATCAGACATGCATATTTTATAAATTTAATCATGACATCAAAGAAAACATTCCTTCGCTAAAATTGTGCATTTTTCCGCAAAGTCCTTAAGACAAACAGAGTAATTTTACAAGATATACTCGCGACCCTTAAACGTCACAATAAAACTATTAACAGGGAGGAAACAGTCTCACATTGTCGGGACATTAAGCCATCATCCCGGCGCTTTGAAATCCCGAAGTAATTGTGAGGGTCGGCCCTAACAGAGATATTGGATGAAATAAATAAGGTGCGAGATAGTTTGCCGGAATTTCATAAAATGTTAGAGAGCGCTCTCACAGTGAATGTAATAAAATTTATTATATAAGGCAAGCAATTGAAATCATGGCCTATGTCCTACTGCATTCCTAAATATGGCAAGCTGCTGTAGCAGGTTAAATTAAATTTCTCCTCCAGTCGCTCAACATCAAATCTTTTTTAATCGCAGAATTTTATTTTACTTTAGAATTTTTTATAAAAAAATAGTATAATGAGTTTCTTATGTTGCAAAGGTTTATACCAAATTAAATTTCTGAAAAGAACTTTCTTCTCTTAAATGTATAACGTTTTGACTATTGACATTGATTGAACTTTATTATTAACATGTGTCTTTATCAAATGTATAGGTATAAGAATGAAAAATAAATTATTAAACAAGTAAGTTTCACATTTCTGCGATAAGCTCTGAAATTTTATGACGTATCAATTGCTCTTTTCATATTAATACAAATGGTTAATCAAAAGGACTGACTTATTTATTAGCATAACTGTCAATTGTATTATTTTTTCTTCGCGACTTCATAGCTCTAGCGTCATTAAACATATTTTGAAAATGCAATATAGGTCATATTTAGTATCACTGGAAAGGCTTTTTTCTCTTTACTGTGCCAAAAAAGACTATATACGTGCATTTGAATAAAATTGAATAAAAGGACAACTGAAAATGATTTCAAATATTGCTAAAACGTATAATTATTCCTATTATTAGGTAATCATTTTAGAGTGTTTAATTTTCGCTTATCGCTATGGTATACTTTATTAGTAATGATTTAAATAATTTTTAATAGTTTATGTCACAATAAAGAGAAAAAATGTATTTCCACTTACATATACCAAATATGTATGATTTTCTTTCTTTTGTGTCGATATTTTTTACACGGTTAGTCATTTGAAAAATTAACAACTAACAAACTACTTTTCAGTGTATTTCTTATCATATACTCATACTCACATACAAGTGCTCATTCAAGAAAAAAATTAAAGAACCAAAAAACAAGATACAAATTTAAATTCTCGCAAGTATCTATAAGCAAGAAAATACTGTTCATAATTCTGGCAGTTTAATTCTATTAAAATCTTAAATATTCAATAAAAATTCGTCAACAAAATTTAAAAAAAAAACCATTTAAAAACCACAACATCTAAACTTTAAAAAGTTTAACAAGCTCGTATAAAATATATACCTACACACAAAAACCCACTTTCAGTAGAACTTGTTGAAAATTTCGTACGGGATCAGATTTCTTGTTGTATGTTTATGTTGACACGCGCACTCTCGGCTTGGAGTAATCAAGAGAGCTGCGCTTCTACACCGGGGCACAGCGCCCCGGGGTGGTCCCTGTCCGGAAGGACGGCGTGTGTGTGTGTGTGTCGAAGACGCTCTCACTCCGAGATCAAAGACGGGGCCGTGAGTGGATTCTTGTGATGATCTCATACACCCCCATCCACCCCATTACCGACTCTGCCAGAGCCAGCCAGCATTGTTTACTCATAGCTAGTGCGAGCAAGCGCTAAAGGCTACTTATCAGTTATTGTGTCTCTCGTTCATTTAATTCGATATCTCGGGATGTGTGTGTGTATTAGCTCCTTTGTAAGGAGACACCCTCTCTACCTTTATCCGTGTATTCGGGGAAAACTTAGTTTCTTGATTGTCTAATGTAGTTAATTTAATAATATACACATGGTGGGTGCATTTTGATAGAGTGGAAAATCATGAGCTTAGCGATTTTTTTAAATTATTAAAATATTGTATAATTTTTTTAAATGTATTGTATATTTTTATCAATTCGAAAAAGAATGTTGTTGCTAAGGTCAAGGGACTACCCCAGTACAAGTTGAGGCATACCGAATAATTTTTCAATTTGTATGATTATGTTAAATAATTCGGGAAAAATATACACGGGTGTATGCCACAAGGATTCCGAAGTATGTACGTACTACGTGGAGTGTTTGGAACCACAGTTGTATTTTTAAGTTAGAAAGTAATTTAAAAATAGGGCCATATTCTACTAATTGAGATCTATATTTTGACACTCCACATGCCTAGATATGAAAATAAAAATGTAAAATTATATAACGCCTCTCCCTATTATTCCAAAATTTAAAATTATATTGTTGACTTCAGTATTTGTTGTTGGTAGTCCTACCAAAGCCTCGTTGCCAAACTTAGTTATTTGAAATATACGATTATTTTGCACATTTTCATAGGAGTATTTCACCCCCTTAAACCGTTTTACCGCAGCTAAAATAATTATTTTCTTACTAGCCTTGACCCCCTCCAACTATATACAAAATTTGAATTCGATACGACTTTATCACTTGAAAAGGTTCAATTGTTACTCATTGTTCCCACATAAAACGCGCCCAAAACATACATTTTTATTTTTATAACTCATGTCTATTATTAGTTCAATATCTACTATCATTATGCATAATCTCAGTTTGTCAGGTCAAATGATACAGTAGCTAGAAATCTATGACAGAAAAACAGTTTTATTTCCATAAGTATTTTTCCGATTTCAGTACGGAACAGTAAAAACGACAAAAATGATTTTAGTAATGATAACGACAGTTCTTATCTAAAATCTACATTTTAACTTAAGTTATAAACATCATATTGTTCAATGTTTTATCCATTCAGTCATCATAAAAATTAATATTTCAGAGAATTTTATTAAAAAGGTATTACATATATATACTAATCATATAAATTGCGAAATAAGCAAAAAGATAATAAAATAAAATAATAAATTAAATGCGAAATGTCGGCTGAAAACAACAGAATATGGACTAACAGAATGACAGAAACCTTAAAAAAAGCAAGGCAATTTCATAAAGAGAAATTTTATTAGAATCCATACAAGAACGGTTGAATCAACAGTTTTCATCAAATATTTTTATATAACAATAATGTGCATGTGAAAAACAAAATGACAGGAACTAATCAAATTGAATTGAAAACAAAATACTTTTTTAACTTTATATTCTACATTGTTCTCAAACAGTTTTCCTTATTTTTGCGAAAACATAAAAGCTTGTATATTTTTAATATACAATATACTCGTGACTTGTACATACATATCATAGATTTTAAGTCAAAATATGATAACAAACATTTTGTTTAACACTTATTCCAACTTAGTTGTGTTTGGTATATTCATGAAATCTTTATTTATTAGATAAATTCATTAAAATTAATATTGGTTTAATGATTTCTTAACAAAACATTAAACTTCAAATCGTTCTTCGTAGAAATCACATTTTTACAGTTTTTAGTTTATGACCTAATACTTAATGTCAAATTGGTGGGCATTTAATCTAATTGTAAATGTAATATATTTATTAATTGTATTATTATCATGGCATCTACAATCTACATAGTTTACATTGTTTACAATTTTATAATTTTTGTGTCATAGTACTTATCATTTTGTATTCATTAGCAAGTGTCCATCACTGGGTACCCAGTACTGGTTTTTACTTTATCCGTTACTCGAGATTTAAAAAAAAAGAAACTATATTTGCAGTAGTTAAATTGAATTAATAAAGACGCACTTGTTTTATTACCAACCCCAAAAAAAACAATATAGGTACCTGCCTTTAAAGAGGTCAAGACTGGTGCCAGTAACATATATATTCCTCAAATTTTACTTAATATGCTTTTTCATTTATATTAAAATTATTTATATTTAATTCCTTTATAACTAGCCTATACGTATAATAGGTTAATAGGTATATATTTTAGTACATTACCAATTACCAAGAATCAAGCTTTTATAAATAGAAGCTAATTAATTTTCATAAAAAAACAAAACCCAATCAACCGAGTTTCAACTCGCACAACCTCATTAAATACTCTTTTGAATAAACACAAATTTATAATATCATTATCTACTGCTGCAGTCGAGAACTACGCCAATGTGCTCTAAAATTCCATAGCTCATGTTTGCTTCGTATTTTCGCTTCTGAAGTAAATGAATATAATAACATCAAAAGTGTAAATGGTAATTTATGAACGCTCGATCGATTCTGTGATACACAAACCATTACACACGGGGGAGGCAGAACAGCGAATAATGGCTGGTTTAAATATGCGTGTAGCTCGACCAGTAGCTCGAATGAGCTCGAATAGATTAATTATATGTTTTTACATGGTTAGAACCGATTTATTTTTAACTTTTAATTTTGTTATACCTTGTATAAAATAAAGGTTTATAGCTAATGTTGAATGACTTCGAAATAAGTTTGAAATTAGCTGCACATCTATATAATACGCCGGTAAATTTTACAGTTTGACTGAAAATTACGATGAATATAGAAGCGGGAGTGGGGGAGAAGGGTATCAGTCGATGCAGAAGTGTTGCAGATTTTTTTGTAGCGCTTTTGCGGTTGAGGCGTATTTTCCAAATCAAAATTCGGTATTGTGGCAAGGCATGATTTTTGTTATCATTTTAATATTCGAAAAATAAATGATGGTGGCCTTCGGGCTACAAAGGAGCTTTTGGTAGATGCATTGTCTGTTTATTGACTTACCCTCCTATGTGAAAATGTGCCTCATCACTAAACAGAATGTTACCTAAACTCTAGCTACCGATTTTTTTTTTATTTGTATACCTAATGAAGGTTAATCCTTCGTGAAGTTAACTAAGCAAGTTTCATTTCTTAGATATAAAAGGTTTACATTTAGATTTACTTTGAAATCATTGAAAAAAAATTTCTAAAAAAAATACGAACAAAATAAATAGGTCAGGGCCGCATCAAAAATAATTTGTATGAAAATAAAAATCTTCTTAGGCTATAAACATGATAGTTAACATTTTGATCATTTTGTTTTCTCTATTTATGGTATCTGTATTTAATGATATCTAAAAAATTAGTATACTTCAAACTTCAGATCGTTTTCCTGTTATGTTAAAGTTATGGCTTAGGGCCATCGATTTACATTTACAAATACAACCTAATGAATGTCTAAATTTCCTATATACATATTTTTAACTCGACTGTTATCTTTCATCTAAGTGTGCAGCCACCCTTAATATTCTAATTTTAAAAATTATTTCATTACTGTGTAAAAATTTAATTTCCGGCCTAGGAGTACAGATCAATCACTTGATTACATATTCAATACCCCCCCCCCCCCCTCTCGCTCACCCGTTCATCAACACCCACACTCTCATCTTCGATGCAGCTCTTTGGTGAACTATGCTTATGTCCTACATTTTGTGATTATTATCATTATTTTAATTTTTTGAAATTTGAAGATTTTCATTAGTAAAATATATTTTTGAAAATAGTTAAAATATTTTCCAGTATAACATCTATTTAAAATGGAACTACATAAATCTGTTATGCAACAAATAGATAATATTGTTACCTAATTATTATTTCAGTATTACGAACTTTTTCAAAATGTTTATTTCTGTATTTCACTATTTATTAATTATACAAAATCGTAAATATCTCAACTCCATTGCGAGAATTTTCCCTAATAATTATTATCTTGATAAATATTCTTTGATGATAAAATTGAAAATATAATTTTTTAGCTATTAAGGGATTTCTCCGACCGTCTGGAGCGGGGAATCACTTTTTTCATAGATTTATAATAACAGTTATTAAGTAATAAAATGGTATGGATACAAAAGATGTTTCATTTGTGAAAAGAGAGAATACGATAATTACTTACATTCATGAATCTGATTCAAATTGATAATTATCTGAGAATTAGCACATAATTATCGAAGATTATAACTATCTTAATAATTTCACACCTTACTTCCGTCTATACAGGGGGCGAAATATTATGTACTATATTTATGAAAATTATTAAAAGATTAAAACTTTTTTGCTACTGTATTAAAGAGTTGAGAGATGAAAAGTTAAATTGAGCTATATAAGTTATCTATTGGCGTTATATTTATTTTTCTACGAATATTAGTTCCGGAGATATATAAGATAATACCTATAACCGAGTCACCCCCTAGTATCTCCATGGAAGACGTAATTTGTCTTCAAAAAAGTAAGTATCTAAAAGCAGTTTATTCATAAAATACCGCATTATAATATAATATAAATGTATTTAAAATATATTGAGAAATATGGACATAATTAAAGATAGCCAACACAAATGTTAAGGGTCTTGTATGATTTGACAATACCACAAGAAGTAGAACTAACTTTAGTAACACGAGTGTGTGTTTGTATATGTATATCGACTGTATAACGCAATGAAGCGGCGACTTAAGCGAGCTTGCATATACACACAAATCGCGAAATTGTGGTCGAATATTCGAAACTTTATACATAATGCTTTGTTCTTTCCGGTATTTGCGGCAAGGCTGAATGTTTCATAAACCAGGAGAACTAAAACGTGCCCTTTTAACTTACAATATATATTTTTTAAATCCTTGAATCCCATTGTATTTTATATAAAACATTTCAAATATTGTATTCAATGTGCATCGATACGTATTTATCATACGAAGGATAAATATAGAAATAATTTAGTATAATTTTAGATATTGTTTTTGTGCTTACGAATTTTATATAAAGAAACACATCATGAGCTATAATAATTGATTTATAATTTTTTAAACGTCATCCAAAATTTTTTACATAATTTAATAGCTCCTGAGACTTTTATAATATGATTTCATACTTATGAAATATAATTTCACATTAACGAAAACTGATTTCGCACAAATGAAAGAATTCACATATTGGAAAATTAGTTTATCAGGTGTGAAATTAATATTAACAAATCAAAAGTTTTTTATACCTTATAATATAAAATATACATGTTAATTATATTACATTTCAATAAGGTCTTCCTGGCGAATGTTGCAGCATAATATCGTTCGACATGATTTACATATCTAAGATGTTGTGAAATCTCTTAAATTCCCACATTAGTAATGTTTTTTCAAGTGGAGTTCCTTTAAATCTTTAGTAAAACAGCATATCCCGGGCAGAATACATGAACATAAGGAATATATTATACTCGTATTATTATAAAAGGAATATATTTTCACAAAATTTGATTAAAATCAAAAAATAATTCAAAATGCACTTTTTTGCAATCCAGCCAATATAAATGTAGATATTTTTAAAAAGAAACCGTAAAAAACTAATTAATTATAATGTAAAGATTTCAGTTACGTACCCTCTGTGATACCTAGAATAAGTTAATAAAAATTTACTCCTTTGTTTCAGTTCTTTATTTAAAAAAATCGCTAGTATATCTACTATAAGTCGATATTTTGAGGGCAACAAAAAGTTTCAGAAACACTTGTTAAAAATGACGTAATCACTCATAGGGGGCATTATATTATGAAACTGTTTGGCATTACATAATTGAATTAATATAATTCGAAGTGTGAGCGTGAAATTTTCCAGTCTGTTTACGCGAAACTTTTCGGCGCTTTATTATAATTATGATAAATTTCGAAATTAAATTTATTAGGGACGAACAAAGAGAGAAAAGTCGACGGCAAAGAATTTATGTAGAATGATTAAAATATTAGGCTTATTTTCATAACTCAGTTACAACTTTTATTCATACCAAAGGCACAAAATAGCGCGAGCGCTTGTTTTAGCGTCGAGGAAATGAATAATTTTCCTACAGTTATTAGTCGAAAGCAGAATATATCATTCTTTTCTGTGCATGTAAACTTTTAAGTATTAACACATTGTACCCGAAACAAACAATTTTACAGTCTTCTTTATTGTTTGTAAACAAACATGAATTGATTGTTCTAAAAATATTTATTTTCAGAAACAATTTTAAACTTTATTTATTTCATTCGCTAAATCTTCCAGCAATAAAATATTTATATTTTTATAGAAAGGTATAAAATTAAATATGCATTATCATTGTCATAATAGTCTACAGGGTGGGGTATTTAAAGTGTTACAGAAATGTTACAGAAATATTGCATATTTGAAAAAAATGTTTCAACCAAAAAATGTTTGGTTGTGAGGGGGTAATCGAACGGTAACATTTATTTTTTATTTTTTCGTGGCCTTCAAGGATATTTAAAGGTCAACATCATTTTTTTTTAAATAGGAACCTATAGTTATTATTTAGTAATCTTATTCTACGTGAAAATACACTTTACAAGATAGGTATTATATCTAACAAAATAACTCGAGATTTTGAACTTTCAAGAATTTTTTACTCAGAAATCATCAACTTTAAAGAAAAAGTACAAAAAAATGTTCATTTTAGGCTATTAAATCTAGGAAAGTTTTTTTTAACATTTGGTTTTTTTTTGCTTTTGCATAAATAAAATAAATAGAAAAAGTTTTAATTTTTTTAAATAATTCTCCAAGCCTTATTAGATCTAAATATACATTTGTTTGTTTTTTTATACTTTCACTCTAATGTTTAGCTTGTTCAAACAAAAAATTTTCAATGAACGATTCGTGTTTTTTTTCACGTAGAATAAGATTATTAAATAAAAACTATAAGTTCCTATGATGTTAACCTTTAAACATCTCTGAAGACCACGCAAAAATAAAAAAATAAATATTATTATTCGACTACCACCTAATAACCAAACATTTTTTGGGTGAACATTTTTTCAAATATGCGATAATAAAAATCTATAACACTTTATATGCTCCAACGTGTATATGTAGAGATATAAAACGAACCAAATTTAATATAATACATACATATCAAATAAGTATAATTCGATGTAAATGTGTTAAATCTTCACTCACACTTCCTAAAAATAACTGGCTGTTTTACAGCAGTTGTAGATACTTTTATTAAAGTCTTTTATCCAAAGGAGAGGGAAATGGAGCAATTGCTACCACGCTTATTAATTAGTATTTATGCTTTATCTTAAACAGATAAAAAACCAATTTAACTTTACTTTAAGATTTATACGCCATTCCCTTATTAGAATTTTTTGTGTATTAATATATCACTTAAATGTTTATGGAATTATTAGAAAAATAAATATTATTCGAATTTATTAAAACTGATTTATGATTCCATAAAATTGTAAGACAGATAATTAAGAGATCTACTTAATGTAAAATTTGTTAATATACAATGTGATCTAAATATTACTTTTAAAACCAAATCTGTAGATAAAACATCTGCCAAGTAAATGCACAGTGCTTCCTCGTGCTTAATTCACTAACATTAGGTTGCATAAAGCAAATTTAACTACGATTAGTTAATCAGTTGTTTTCTTAACATGATTAATGTTAATTCTGAACTTAATTTCAATTTGTAAATGAACAATTTACTATATATGATAATTGTTTACCTTATAAAATTTATCATATCCGTGATTGTTTTTTTGAAATTGACGTAATAATGGTTTAAAAACAATTGATTAACTAATCGTGATTAATTTTGCTCTATGCAACCCAAGGTAAATGTAGTTAATTATAATTATTGAACAATTTTAACAAACACCAATAAAGTTTTTTACAATATTATTAAAATATATGAATTCGAAATTGTTCTTAATACGCACAGGGTTAGTTTTTTTTCAATCCAACTCTAAATTTTTCTGCTATACAAACTTAAAAATGACATTTATTATGTCAAAGTAAATAGCGGTTAAAAAAAGATTTTTTTATATGAAATTGAGATAAATCTTTGTAAGGGAATATTTTACAATTAACATTGTGATGCAGAAATTAATATAAAATTGAATGCTCTACTAAAAAGATTCTATAAAATTTTCACGTAACATATCTTAAAATATAACTTTTTTAGATGTCATCCCTCACCCTTACACACGGTTTTAATAATTTGGAAATGGGACCGTCCTCAAGCCAGACCGAACTAACCAACCAAGTTTCATTAATATCAGTTTCAGCGTGTTACAAGTATTCAGGGGACAGACAAATAAACACGGAACGAAAATTGTTTGTTTTGACCTGAAACGAAAAGATTAAAATAATGAAATCAGGGAACAATTTTTTTTTCATTTTAAAACGATCACAAAGTTTCTCGTATCTTTGATATGGCGAGGAAATAATTCTATAATTCTGCTAAAAAATGTAATATTTTTTCTCATTTTCAGATTATTTGGAATGGCTATTTATTTTTTTAGACAATTAAAGATATAAAAATGTTGATAGAGTATATAGGGTCGAAATGGCTATTTGTTTCCCATACTAGTGTCCAATTAAATACTCTAACCAATCCCTTATACTTGCACATTTATTCTAGTAGAGCACTCCGCAATCGGGCAGTTTGTTATTGTTTTCAATTACGTATTATAAACATAAATTAATAATAACATGCACACAAACGTGTCAAAATTCCCCACCTTCCCCATTCTCCAACCGTCTGGTGTCTGCGTCAGCGATGTCCGATAATAATGCCGTGTTTACACCAAAAAGACAAAACAGCAAATGGTGTTTTTATAACAATCCATATTTTAAAATGTATAGTTTTTTTTTTTTTTTGTAAAAAAAATCACCGCGTTGTTGTTTTGTCTTTTTAGTATAAACACGGCATAAGAGGTACTCGATTAAATGGTGTCCAAATTACCACGACCATTTGATTGTAGTTTTACAGTTCATACAAGTATAAAATTAGAAAATAATAAAAAAAGTTTTTAACATTCTATATAATGCTTGTTTAAAAAAATTAACTCTTTCGTTTAAAAAGAACTGACATCTAACAGACTCTTAAATCTCGATGAAGCCTTAAAAAATAAAAAAGAATAATTCCGATAAAAAACAAAGTGTACGAACATACTCACCATTTTCTACATCACGTGAAAATAACTTCCATCTAAACTTATCTCATTCTCGCCATTTCAAGTACTTGATTTAATTTTTTTAGTTTGAGTAAACGTCTTAAACCTTGTCAACATTAAACCGTATCTCGAGTTGGCCGCTTTCCAACACAAGCAACAATAAAGTCAGTGGCGCTTTCTATGTAATATTAAATGAGTTAAAAAACATCTCCCAAGTAAATGCACAGTGCTTCCTCGTGCTAAATTAACCAACGGTTTAAATAATAAATTGCCTGACATTGGTTAACCATTTAATTTTTATACGATTTTACTAAAAAATATTAGTTCGACATTTTTCTTAAGACGCACCTGATTATGTTTTCATATATTTTTAATTTTTCAATTTTAATCTAAATTTATGCACACATCAAAATGACATTATTTAATATGTCAAAGTAAATATCAATTTAAAAAAAACACGATTTTTTAAAGTAAATTGAGATACATCTTTATAAAGGAATATTTTACAACAAACGTTGTAGACCTATATTATAAAAAATTGAATGCTCAACTAAAAAGATTTTATAAAATTTTCACGTTACATTTTTTAAAAATAAATTGAAATTAGAAATTCCAAGTTTTTTATATTTTTTTTTTTTAGGGTGGAGGATGAATAAATCCTCAACTTTCAGAGGGAGCTACATACCCCGACCTTCCTTCAAAACGATTTAATATTCGCCTTATGCATAGTTACTTAAATTTTCCTTTTATATATTTTCGAAAAGAAAATTAAAGACATATCGATTTTATTAATTTTTATGTTATTTAAAACAGTACGTGTTAAAAAGTGCAAAGTATTAAAATTTATGTTCGAGTGTACAAAGTACGTAGGTACTATCAATTTTTTAGTGCAATTATATATAATCCGGTATAAAATACCATATCTAAAAATGTGACAAACAGATCCGGTCTCCCGTTTTTTGTTGTTTTTTTTATCCACTTTCTACAAGAAATGTTTCATAAATCATAACTAAAAAACGAAAGTATGCTTAATATTTTATACTTCACCACATTTATATTTTAAAATAACCACCACTGAATGAACGTTACGGTTTTTTTTAAAGACTGAATCTCAAGTCTCAGCTGCAATATTGATTGGATCCTGACCTGACCTGTTCCCATTATACCCACCACCTGTCTTATATTAAAACTGCCATCTCAAAATAATGATCAAGAAATCTTTCTTATTACATTTGACGTTCTTGTAGAAAATCACAATGCATTGTATTTATATGATGGTTTTATAATTAATGTTTTCTCAGGGTTTTACTATAAATTGTTGTAAAATGTAGAAAGCAATTTATGAAAAAATATCTTGTAATAACAACCAATTTAAAATTCCTTATAATCGCATATACGAGTATACATTAGGGTGTTTTTTTAATTTTTATTTTTTCAGTCCCATATTATATGTTTTAGCTTTGGATCGAAAGTTAATTGTCCCAAAATTTCAGACCCATAGATCAAACCTGTGAACGGCGCAAACCGAGTCTTTTTCCCATTTGATTAACATGGAAAAAATTTATTTTTTACTTATGCGTGAATAACTCGTTGAAAAAAAAAACTTTTTTTTAATTTCTCAGAGCAATATTTTGTAGATTATTAAGTACTCAATTCATTAATCCAGTTATTTTTAAAATATGTTTGTTTAAAAATTATCATAAAAATTGGATTTTATTTTTTTTTCTATGAATTGAGCACTTGGGATCTTTTTTGTAAGAAATTTAATTATCTATAATATGCTGCTGTAAAAAATTAAAATAAATAAATTTTTCAATGAGATATTCACGCATAAGTAAAAAAGTAATTTTTCCCATATTAATCAAATGGAAAAAAGACTCGGTTTGCGCCGTTCACAAGTTTGATCTACGAGTCTAAAATTTTGGGATAATTAACTTTTGATCTAAAACTAAAACATACGCTAATCGGACCGAAAAAAAATTAAAAAAAACATTCTGGTATACATACACGTACTATAAACTACCATATAATATATAAAATATAATAAGGTACTGGCACCAGTTATGGCCACTATAAGAGCAACGTTTTAACGCAGATTGGGGAATTTTCTATTTTCATTTTTTTTTTTTTTTACTGCAGTCATGTCATGGTTTTTATTAAAAAAAAGTATTTCATTCAAAATTTATTGATTTTATTTACATATCTTATATCATCACAAATCGAGTGGATCGCAAAAAGTTTCGATTGGGTCTCGGTCCATATAAGTTTGAGAACCACTGATCTAAATGAACTAGACTTTTACTATATATAAAAAACGGGTAAAAACACAAGAAAATCCAATGATGACATACGTTTTCAATTAAACATTTTTAAATTGAACTTTCCTGATTCGAGTAAAAAAAAATAAAAAGTATATGACAATTTAAACATAGAAAACAAACAACAATTAGGTCGAGTGGGTACGAAAACGATTTGCAACACGAAAAATCACCTGAGCCACTTGAACAAACGTCAAGGGCGGCTCTGAGTTAGATCCATTAGCGGCGGCCGTTGTCTTTTGTTTCTCCCTTTTGACACAAACAGTCAGTCACAGGGTATGGAATGTCATAAAAGTAGGACGGCAGAGGCGGAGACTGCAAGACACAGTTTCACCCCGGCGTTGTCGTGTGTAATAGAGGCTTTGTTGGATATATCCTTATATTCCGTCTCTCCGTGGATTTACATCGTAATTTGCGATCTGTCTGTGGCCTTTTTGTACATGTTCTCTTGATGTTGGTGTGCATATATGTACTTAACTATATCTGGTTTCCAGATGTAATTCGTATCTACTTAGGTTATATCTTTAATTATAAGATACTAAAATGCACTATAAGTTAAACTTGATTTTTTTTCACTTATATCACTTATATCTTTTGTATAACACGGGCCAGAATAAGATTTACGTTTAGTAACAAATATTTGCAAGATTGCAAACACTTTCAAACGGGGTATCAAACTTATATGACACTTCTCTTGGAGTTTTTGACAGATAATTGCATGCATAGTAAGTAAACACAAAGGTATATAAAGTAAAGTGTATTTATTAAACTTGAGAAAAAACAGTAAAAAATAACTTACTACGCATGCAACTATCCGTCAAAAATTCAAAGAGAAATGTCATATAAGTTTGATACCCCGTTTGAAAGTGTTTGCAAGCAACGCTGTAATACCGGGCATTAGGTAGAGTGGAAATAATATTTTTTCGAATTTTTAACCATATCCTGAAAAAAATCCTGTTTGTTTGAGTATTATTTTCACATATTTTTTTAAAGATGTTCTAATCGATAAAATTTGAAATAGTAACGTTAAAATAGCATATGATTCAACACAAGCCAGAATTATATCCGGTGGTTTTATAAAGAGGTTTTTTTTTAGCAAAAGACGGGTATTAAACATAAATGATAACCCATTGACAGTTCTAATAAACTTATAATCAGTTTTATATGAATGATCCTGACGCTTGCAGTGGTGATAAGTGTACATCATATATTATTATACATTTATTAGCACTGCTCTAAAATCCCGAGAAAATGATTTGACACCTCGCAGATACCGTCAGCTAAACTTTTGCTATATAAATCAAATTCTTTACTTTAACAGACATACCTAAGTAACCAAATAAATCAATTCGAGTTCAAAATAATAATATAGTTCTGTTAATTTCGTTTTATTTAAGGTTTTGTTTTGATAAGTTGGTAGCACGACCCCATGTTATGTAAGGGCGGAGTTAACAAATGTTCTTGTCTTCTGTCATAATAAAGTTATGTTGGAATGTTCGAGATTTACTCTATCTAGCATATGTAGAAAGTGTTAAGTAGTATATTCAAAAAAAGTTACAGTTCGGCATAAGGATTCTTTCCTATTTTAAAATTTATTATTTTTTTAATTAAAAATTTAATTTGTTGGCCTTGACTTTCGAAAGTTAGTGCACAATGCTGTCGTTGAAAAAACTATTAACAAGACTGAAAAGCTAGCTTGGAAATCATTCTCGAAGAGGTCGTAGAACATTTTTTAGGAAACAGTAAAAGTCCTAGTTATGAAAATCTAGTTAACAACATGCTTAACAATCTCAAAAATCTGGGTTGCAATATGAGCATAAAGCTACATTTTCTGCATTCCCATATTGACGTCTTTCCCGAGAATCTTGGTACCGTTAGTGAAGAGCAAGAAGAGAGATTTCACCAAGATTTAAATGTTATAGAGAAAAGATATCAAGGAAGGTGCAACGTTAGCATGATGGCTATTACTAGATATTGCAGAGAAACGAACCAATTCGTGAGTACAAGAGAAAACGATTGAACGAGAGTTTTGAAGAAAGTAGAAAAAGATATCATAATTATTATATTGTACTTTTCTTAAAAATTGTTTAAAATTCTGTAAATATGTATATCTTATTAAAAATAAATCTCGATATGCTATGAAACTAATGTTTTAATTCAACATACCAAAATACATCAAAAAGGCGTTATTATTTAAAGTGGAAATTAAAAGTTATATTTCGCAGGACTGTGTTATTATTAATAGCAAATAAATTATGTCTTATCTAAAAATACAAATTTTAATTTATATCAAATTTCATCCAGCCATTCAAAATTTATTAAGAAAAATTAGGAATAATCAATGTCACGACTATATGTATAGTATTTGTTTTGCAATCAATCATAACTGGTCGGTTCTTATTCTGATAAATTTTACTAATTTGATTAAAAATTACCACAACTAACGTGTTATTAACACAAATTCTTTTAGAGACAACATTTTTAGAAATTACATTACGTAAATACTATTATTCATTCAATTCTTATTTACACTGAAAGAAAATTTCAGACAAAAGACATTGAATCGATTGCAGTTTCGTTCGACAGATGTAACCGTCAATGTATTCATCGTATATTTTACATCGTAATTTCATTTTACGTATCGACAATTGAAAAGCTTTTATAAACATAATATGTTGACATATAATACAATAATCAACAATAAATACAATCGACACAAATGCTTTGCTTATGATTTAATTGCAACGTTTTAATAACGTGCGTTGTCACTGTTGGTGAGTGGTACGTAACGTGAATAAGAAGTTTGTAAATAGACAAAGCACGCGCACTTGTTCGCATGGACCACAATGGATGCTGTGACAATGAGTAATCAGTCGTCTTCTTTCCACGTGGAAAATCTTATGTATTCATTTGTTTGTATAAATTGTTGTGTGTGTATTTAAATAACAGGGTTGGATTGATTTTTTAAATTTATTTTTAATAAATATATTCTCTTGACTAATATCGTTAATGTTTTGTTATACAAAATATAGGTGATTATATGTAGGTATTTCATTTCCGTTTCATTGCTAAAATTCCACCTTAAACGTGCCTAATTAAGTATAACTTCAAAAATGTCTTATTTTTGTCAGAAAACAAAGTACCTATTCTTTCTATTACTTAATCGGGCGCAGAATTAGGAATTCAAATTGCACACCCCAAGCATAGCTTTGAATGTGGTATATACATTGATAAAATGAGCATTATATCTTAAATTTCTTCTGTAATCCACATAAAAGTTTACATTTTCTGAAAGAGAACATTACAGGCTCCATATTTACTTAATTTAATATCGATTGGTTTTAATTTTCTGTCATAAATGTTAAATTTGTCGTTTTAGACCCATTTTTATACCAGGGCAATAACTGCAGCTCGCAGTATGTAATAAATTAACATTAAACTTTTTGAAACAAAATATTCAATCTGCACATCACTTCACTGTTCGTTCACATTTATTTTTTTACAGATATCAAATAAAATATATTTTAGTTAATTATAATTTTGTCGTTATTAACATTGTGCATTTTGCTTATTAATATATATGGTTGTACTGAACTAATATTATTAAAAAAATATATTAAAACAAAATTTTAAATCCACCTCTGTTTTTATAAAAAAACAAACGTGAGTAAGTATACACGTAACATTCCGTAGTATTTATTTATATCAACATGCAATATAAGAACAATTTTATGCAGTCTTACTCTGTATTTATAACAGTGTTTTCTCATGGCAAATAGAATGAGTACATACTAGAGAACAATATGCAACAGTACTTGACTCTTGACTCTAAGAATGTACCCTAATAAATAAATATAATATACACATAACTACTTCTAGAAATGTTTATAAAGTTCGTGTGAAATAAAAACTAACTTGTCTGCCCGACGTAACCCAAACGAATGTCGAAATGTCACCTTAGTTATTACCTGTCAATAATAACATAGATACCTTTTGTTCGTGAATAATACATAGAATAGTTCAATGAAATTAGATTTTTTTATGTTTTAATTAGTCTTAAAAGGCAAATTATTTATTATAAAAAATGAATATTATTTTTAATTTTTATTTTTTAGTTGTAAATATGCTAATAATAAATTAGTTTGAGTTGTTTCCACTCTCCACAAAAAATCTTATATAACATACGAAAAATGTATTTATACTGAAAAGACAAAAATGTCAAGACAAATTATTGCTAAATTATATAATAAAGGCAAATACACTTCTCTAGTGAGAGTTATTTAACCCTAATTTAAAATTTGTTTTGTTTTAGCTTCCTCGCCATATCGAAGATACGAGAATCTTTGTGATCGTTTTAAAATGAAAAAAAAAATTGTTCTCCGATTTCAAAATTTTAACATGATCTTTCCGTTCCAGGTCAAGACAAACACTTTTCACTCCGTGTTTGTCACACGCATAACTCATGAACCACTGAACCGATATTAATGAAACTTAGTTGGATGATTGAATCTGGCTTCAGGACGGTTTCTTTTCAAAATTATTGAAATCGTGTGTAAAAGTGAGGGGTAACATCCCAAAATATTTATTTTTTCAAGAGATCTCAAGAACAACACATGTTACGTGAAAATTTCATATAATCTTTTAAAGAGTATTCAATTTTCTATATAGGTCACCACAACACAATGTTAGATGTAAAATATTCCATTACAAAGATTTATCTCAATTTGTTTCAAAAAATCGTCATTTGGTTTTTTAAATTACTATTTTAGTTTGACATATCAAATGTCATTTTGATGTTTGCACAGCAAAAAATATAAATTTAGATTAAAATTGTCAAAAATTTAAATATATAAAATAATCATGCGCGTATCTATTATAAAAAATGTCGAATAAATATTTTTAATAAAATTATATAAAAATTAAATGGTTAATCAATGGTAGTTCATGAGAATGGTAAATTTAACACGAGGAAGCACTGTGCATTTACTTGACAGATGTTTTTCTTTCATAAAAAAATGAAAGAAAAGACAAAACTATTAAACACAAATTAATTAAGTGAGAAAAAGGGGTATCCGTAATTTTGGCACCCGTAATTTTATTCAGAGATAATAGGTATTAATTATTTTAAATTACTATCATTTTTTCCAAATGTATAAGTACTTTATAAACACTCTATATACGCGTTTACGTGCTATGCACTTGTATGAATGAAAAGTGTTTATTGTTTATAGTACCTACTTGGTTGTTCCAACATGAAAATATTTACAATGCGAAGCTATTCATTTCTGCTGCAAAGTTTCGTTAATAATGTGATATAAACGTAATGCACACACTTGAATAAGTTGGTTTTCAGAGAAATTATGTTTGTATACTTATATATATGTATATATACATATTATTTAACACAAGGTGACACTGAAGTTTATTTTATTTGTGGTTGAACTCTACCGCAACCATAGAAATAAACGTAACCATATAAATGATTCTGTTATGCACTAATATATCAACTATATAAAAACACTTCATTCGAACAGTTTCATTCAAAATAAAGTTTACAAATTTATAGAAAACAGCTCGTGGTTATTAAAATTTTAGTTGAATTATAATTTAATAATAGCACTTACTTACTTTGGTTGAAGAAGAAATGATTATAAAAATATGTTTTTTGATTTAACTGGTAGATGTATTTAATTAACCAACCAAACACCAAATTACTTTGTTCCAATAAAAATAAATTTAACAAAATAATAAAAGTATTTTTCTTTGCGTATATCAAAAATGTTGATATTATTATATTATATGTCAAAATGAACTTTGTGTGGAAATCGGAATCATTGAGTGATAAAAATTATCTCAAAATAATAAAGTGTAAGCCATGCGTTATAAGTTTAAACATACAGTTTGAAAAAATGACATAAATATAAAGTATACGAATTTCAGATTTTGACATCCAGACATAAAAAAAATGTGTAGAGTTTTTGCTAGAAAAATGTCATAAATGTAAGTAAACAACCAGATAAGTAGTATGTATTTTTGTCGTTTATCTCTCATGTAAAACATTATTATTTTTAAATTTTAAATCAACGTCTGCATACCAAGGCATAATTGGCTTAAATTCGAACTAGACCGTCAAAAATTTTGTCGAGCCCTCTTTAGAACTAAAAAAAATGAAAACATCAAAAGTATATAATATGAAATTAAAACTCTTTATATTATAACCGATATGGATAGTGTATTCATGAATTTATAATTTATAAAGATTCCTAAATTACAACCGTCTGTTTCGAAATGGAAGTATTGTAATACCGTCGAAAAATCGTATCCAAGATAAGAGAAGATTCATTGCGGCTGTGTATACAAAAATTCAACTAACTGCTATTTTTTCGCAGTTGAAATCTAAAATTACTGGACTAATTATTACTGTAATTATTACAGACCTATTATCAGGGGTTTTAGAATTATTCGAAATTTTGTAATTTTAATCGTCTAAAAAGTGAACAAACCCTAGATAATTGATAATAATTTTTAATTGAGGGTTGGATGTTCTATATACGCTATTAAAGTAACATATCTTAAAGTTTAATTTCAATTATTATATCACGTCACATTAAAAACATATTTAACGAAAACTCTTCTAAAATTAATCCCTGTCCTTTTTTGCTCATTGAACGATTTCAGTATTTGAAGGTAACATATATATTTTTATTTCAAATCAAAAATTGATTTAGACCGGGACAAAAAATCTTATCTATATCATCACACTCAGGTAACGAAAAAAAAACCCACACACGCACATGCGATGCCATTAGAACTGTGTTTTTTATGTCCACCGTTAGCGTTCACGCTCCACATCAATTCGCAGGATAATAATCACACAGGATCAATCCGTTGTATTATCGCCGTGTAAATCTCTTTATGGCAGGACTGTATGTGTATCTGAGTACACGTTTTCTTTTTCGCTCCGGTAATGGCATTTTGTGTGTATTTCGCGTTAAAATATTCACAATCATTTGCAGAGAACTGGCCAAGCAGGGAGGGATTTAGCTCTATACGTATAATTATATATGATGTTTATTTCAATTACCTTTGAAATCTGGATAAATATGTTTTATTGATCGTGTTATAATTTTTAACCCTTGATCATCAACTGAATTAGTCACTTTAAATTTCACTAAAAGAATAGTGATTTCGGATCGAAAGTGGCGCCATTACAGTATTTATTCTTACTTCGATTTGTCAACGTATACGAATCAATTGCTCTGAGTGAGTTATTAATAGGGGTGTACCGGAACCGGAATAAAATCGTGAATTCCGGCCGGAACTGGTAAATTCCGGCCGGATTTTCTGGAAATTTTAATACTGCTTTCTACTAAGAAATTCATAAATAATATATGTTGTATTTGTTTAAAAAATCAAACATAAATATAATAATTATGATATAACAATATTCTATAAGCAAAAATGTTAATGGAAACAATAATTTCATAACACAAATGCCGTTTTTAATATTTTGGGCAGCAAAAGTATGATTGTAATTATAACATTAATTGACCTTAAAAAAATAAAACCGGACAATAAAACAAAGACATTGAACTGTTTAATTAGACAGGGTCATATCAGGTGGAACAAATTTGAACAGTTGATCGAGAAAAATATTTCAAGAAAAAAAGTTCATAAACATGTGTCCGAAAATTCTTCGCGAGAGAGCTACGACTCTCAAATATTTTGTCTAAAATTAGTTTTTATATAATATTTTGAGAACCCATTGTGAAATAGATATGAAATTTTATAATCGGTTAAGTATTAAACACGTATTAATACTAAACCGATTATAAAAAGAAAGATCGAGTGAAAATTTTGAAATCGTAGAACAATTTTTTTTTTAAATGATCACAAAAGTTTTCGTATTTTCGATAATAAAACAACTCATAACAAAGATACAACGCATTTTATTCATTATTGAATAAAAATCACAATTGCCATGGAAAATTAAAATATTTTTGTTAGTCGAGGCGTCGGCCAAAACTACAACAATCCAGTGCAATATTAAAAAGTCAAGTAAGCTTTGGAAAAAAGAATACTTGATGTTTAAAATTTTTATATTTATTAAAATTCGTTGCTTAGTTTGTTAATGTATAACAGCAATGTTGAGTTTAGGGAGGGAGGCTGGGCGACTGCTTTGGGTTCCAGTTCAGAAGGGGCGGCGGACGGCCACATGGAGAAAAACTGTTTTTTTTTTAGGAAAAAAATTAAGAACAAAAAAAACTAGATATAACTCAATGGGCCCACTGGTCGGACTGGTCTCATATATCCCTGGTCTAAATAATCATTGGTTGATACTGGAAATCGATAACACGTATAATATTAAACTGGATGTCAAATTTAAGTACTGTATCACAATGGGTTCTCAAAATATTAAATAAAAACTAATTTGAGACAAAATCTTTGAGAGTCTGTAGCTCCCTCGCGAAGAGTTTCCGGACACATGTTTATATGAAATTTTTAATTTGAATTTTTTTTCTTAATAAGCGTTCAAGTTTGTTCCACCTGATATGACTCTACCTGTATATCAAAGTTTTTTTTAAAATTCCCAATTGTTATGGTGTAAAAATATGACTTGTTCTGAATTTTTTAAAGTTTTTTAAAGTAATAATACTATAGGCCTTAATATGTTTTCTTATTGGTGCTTTAATTTCAAGTAGTAAGCATTATTTTATCTGTAAAAATTTATACAATCTTCTCTATTGTGAATATGTCTACATGTTGTTTGTGATTTATCACATTTATAATTTGACACTAGAAATGTAATTAGATTCGATCAAGAAGAACGTATTATATGCAAACAATTAAAAACCGTCGATCTTGCGAAGCTGTAAAAATTACAAGATTTGTAAGAATTAATATTTTTTTATAATATACCTACCTACCTAATGTAGGACTCTACACGTCTACTATTTAAGAAATACCATATAAAATATTAATTTAAGATAATATATGTAAAAAACCATACATATATTGTTTTAATTATTATTATTAATTAAAATAGAACGTTTTTAAAAAAATCCGGTTCCGGCCGGATTTTTTTGTGAATTCCGGCGATTCCGGTTCCGACCGGAATTGAAAATTCCAGTTCCGGTACACCCCTAGTTATTAACAATAAATCAGGTGAGTTTATTTATACAAAGCATGAAAGTCTATTCAAAAATAATTTTTAGTGTGTTTGCAATAAACGTTTTTCATTAATTTTGATTCTTTCATAAATTAATTGACATATCCATAACTCACATTAAAGTTAGATTATGAATGATTAAGAGATTATTACCATGCGTGATGATTTTCTATTTCTTTATGTTTATTAAATAATGATTGAGTTTTTTTAGATTGCTCCAGTTTTTGACATCAAAACTAAATAGAATAAAAACCTTAGATTCTGTCATACCTTAAGAAGTGACTGTTCACTAAATTGTAGTGGTATATTTTTAACTATTTAAATTAGTAAATATTCACTTAGTGATTTCTAACCAATTCAGTTTTAGAGAGTCGATAAGTATAAGTTCAAGATTTTTCGTACCTTCTAATCGCGCTCTCATATTACAATAACATTTAGTTTTAAGAATCGCGTGGTGGTTCGTTTTGACAATTGTTGAGTTGAACAGTAAATATAGTTTCTCGAATTACAAGAAAAATAAGGTTATATGCATTTTTAGCATAACTTCTGCAGTGAATGTGTACAATTTTAATATATGTTTCAAGGAATGCAAGCACAGCATATGCAGGTACTATATTGAATATACTTATAACGTGAAGTATATATATCATGTAACACACATCTAGGATTTCTTATGCCGTGTTTAGACCGAAAAAACAAAACAGCAACATCGTGTCTTTTTGACAAAAGTGCAATAAACCCTATGTATTTTTAAATACGATGTGTTTTCAAACACCGTGTTGCTGTTTTTTTTTCTTTGGTCTAAACACGGCATTACATTTTGTGTTTTTTTTTTTTTTTGTTATGGGAGTAGGTATATTACATTTACAATCAATTCGTACTGTCATTAAATCAATTTTTTAAATACTTACCACATAAAAATATTTAATAATAATGATGTACATAAGTGTTATGTTATAATTTCTATGTGGTTTAAATAATTCATCTCATTTAACTTAATCTGTATCTCTTATTATAGACCAGTGCAATTGTAAAAATCACTTGCTTGGTTCATTCATTGGGTCATTTTTCGATTTGTTATGAACGAAAATGTAAAAATTGTATGTTATAGTTTTTTATAAACTTTTACGTATTGTCGAATGCGTACTATTGATATAAAACTTTGCTGAATTTTTTACTTATAGACATTTATTCTCTCTACACGATGGAATGTCATTTTATTACCTTAATTGATGTTATTTATAAGAAAAAATCAAAATTAAAAATCGAAAACTCAAAAATTTGTCGTTTTTATCCAAATTTGAAGGTAAAGATTAGGAAATTAACTATAAATAAACCTATATTCTATCATGTAGAACAGATAAAAATATATAAGTAAAAAATGTAGCAAAATTTTAATATCAATAGTACACATACGACAACACGTAAAAGTTTATAAAAAATTATAACAGACAATTTTTACATTTTCGTTCATAACAAATCGAAAAATGCATAAAAAATTTCTAATTATCGTTAAAAAATTCAGTATTCGTTTCTGAAGTTACAAGATTTTTTTCAGAATTTTTGGTTAATATTCAAATTGTTTATTTCAATTGTTTATTAAGCCAGCGTTTTGGTTTATTTCTCAAGTCGCGCGAAAGACGTATTTTGATACGGGCACTCGGGCATCTCTCATGCCTAAACTAAAAATATTAGACTTTTTAGTATAACTTCAAAAATTCTGGTTACAACTAACACGATAATTTTATAGTTTTTAAAGTAAAATTCTTCCCATGTAGTTTATTATCAAAATTTCACTTATACAGGATGTTTGATAATCGAATGTCAATATTGAAGGAGGTAAATCTTTTAGAACAAAAAATTCATCTTTTATGAAAAAAATAATTTTCAGTTTCAACCAGATCGTCCCAATTAATGTCACCTTGAATGAAAATTTTAAATGAAAAAATAAAGTGAAAATAGACCTATGTACATTTATATTAACTTTTTGTTTTAATATCATGCACAGATTATCCCCCTTCAATATTGACATTCAGTTATGAAACTCCATGTATATGTCTCTTAAATTGTATTTGGAAAATCACTACATAGGTCGTACAAATAATTAATTTTAACACACAATATCAGAAAATTAGACACCAACCCTGCTTACGGAGGAAAGTGTGGAAAATTCCTTGTTCAATAGCTGTGTATGTATGTCTGCATTCTCTATTCATTGCCTGTAAAATCCTTTTTCCAAGTGCGAACTTTTGAATTGGTTTGGTTGGGGATGCGGTCGCTGATGGGCATTATGGGGGATAAGGGCTGGCAAGAGAAATGGGGAAAAATACACGAAGGTGGTTGGTTAGCAGCGGCTAAGTATCGGGTTTACGATAATTCCATTGCGGTAGAATGCAGTGGGTTCTTTAAAGACGCAACTTTTGTATAGTGCTTGTTTCACTGATTTTATCTGCAATTATTTTTCGTAGTTGAAAATAGAATACATAAAAATAAATATACAATATCTTTATACAAAGAAATACAGGTTCTTCTATTTCGAAAAATAGTGTGTGCAAACCATTTAAAATATATTTAATATTTAAGGGGTAGTACTATCAAATCAAGGGTCATTTTCTCGATTATTTTAAAGAAAAGTATGAAAATTTATTGAAAAAATATTGTTTTGTTCAACTGTACATGTATTAAATAAAATTATGTATTATTTAAAAGCAAGTCGCTGTAGTTACCACAATCATATCTAATTTTTTTATAATCTCTCTGGTCGTATTTCTATTATTATAGGTCGCAATTTTTTTGCTGAAACAAAAAACTTAAAAGAATCTTAATTAAAAGATATGCTAAAACGAAGTGAGCAGCGTAGGATTTTCTTTGAAATATTAATTTTAAAAAATAGCATCGTTTTGAACAAAAACATTTTTCTTTTTCGAAGAAATCTGTTCAGAATCGGTTTCACTAAATCAATCGAAAAAATAGATACATAATATAATTGTGAAGCTACAGCTGAAATTTCAATTCAATCAGTTAAAAACTGAAGGTGCTAAGAGTACGGCCAGCTCAAAAAACATGATTTCAAGAAAAAAGCTATTTAAATTTGAAACCGCACTCGAGCGCATTCTAATTACCCGCAAAACGGCGCTGACTTCGTTCGGAAAATTAACTTTTTGGACCCTTTAAAAAATGTTCCCCCACATAAGATCTTTTATACGTCATTGTTAAATAGTTTGAGGATCATTTAAACATTTAAACCAATCAAAAAAGTGGTCAATTTTTTTACTAAATAATAATAAAATTGATGCTTTATCCAAATATATTACCGTATCGAAATATTATTTTAATTTATTAAATTTAATTTATTAACGTTACGTTATTAATTATTTGCAATAACTTCTGAAGATGTTTACGACCAAACTCGATAGTAAAATTTCTATCTAACATTAAATTTAGATAAAATATCAAAACAAGAAATAATAAGAATTGTGATATGAAAATAAATAAAATAATGTTTTAGTAGTAAATCGAAATATATGAATGAATAGATGTTAAAATTAATTCTACGCAAATTTTCAACAGTTAAAATATTTCCCTGCAGTCGAAAACACCAAATTTATAATATTAAATTATATAAGAAAACAATTCATATAATTTGTTCTAGGTAAAAAGGTTTCAAATATTTCAATATGAATGTTATTGTTCATAATTCCCTTTACTTTACCTGAGTGTGTGTTAGAAGAGATAGAAAGAGAGAGAGAGATAGATAGATAAAGAAAGAGAGAGTGTGGGTGTGTGTACGAACATATGGGTTCAATAAAATATTTCGGTTTAATTAATATCATTCTTCGTTATTTAAATATTGTATATAACGATCTCTCTGGTCGTCAAGGACTCCAGGGATTTCGTGGAAATTATAAAAAAATAATTTACTTTTTTTAATAACCATCGTTCAGATACACTCAAGAGTCTCTTAACCAAACAAAGTTTATTTTTATTTTTCAAGTATGCACTCAACACTCAATAACATAATTTGTTTTTGAGATTTCGAGAAAATTAAAATTACATTAATTTGAAATCTCACCAAAATAAATATGTACCTACCATTTTTCATTTCTCTTCATATTTTAACATTTAATATTTCACACACTGTTTCCATTTAAATAAAAATTAATTTGTATTTTAGATCATTGATTTTAAATTTCAAAATGGCGGATCTAATGTGGCAACCAAAATGTCAAAAAAATATGATTTTTGTAAAATTCACTTAGTTAATAAAGTTGTTTTGGTCATTAATTTGACATTTCTTGCTTATTTTTCAAAATTCAATAGTTTTTATTTCTGCGTAGAAATAATAATATATAATAAATAAGAAATAAATGTTTTTTATTAATTTTAACTTTCCGCAAGATAAGAAATTAATCAGTGAAGACTATAAACTGGCAATTCAGTAGCGAAACATAGCGGCGCTGCTGAATCGCACTGTACGCGATAGTGGCGCTGCTAAATCGCAAGGTATGCGATATGTCTTGGCTGCTGAATGTCTTGCGATTTAGTAGCACGAATTTTAGCAACGCGACTATCGCGTACTGTGCGATTCAGCACCGCAACTAAATCGCCAGTGTGTAAGGGAAAGTCGGTTAATTTAAACCATTTTTTTAATTAAGATATTTAGTATACTAGTTTTAGATTTAGATAAATTATTTTTTTATGAAATGAAACAACAATTTATAGATTTTGTTTTTATTAAGTATTAATCAACATAATTATTATTAACTCGACAAAAATCAACAAAATGTGAGATCGGAGCTTTGTTTCAATTTAGCCAACCGGTACTGTAAATTGGACCACAGGGTTGCTAATTTGAACTTTAATAGAATATTAACTAAAATACACCTGTAAACAAAACATAATATATATTTATGAATTACAGACTATCAAACAATTATTTATCATAAGTATTAAAACAAAAAATTATAATAAATCAGTCTCGTTACATTATTTCATTTAAATTATTCAAGAAAGACAATCATCACATTGACATCACATATATCAGGATTCTTGGTGTATAAGTTTTAACCAACAGTGTGAAAAGTGAGAAATTTTTTTTTACAAATATAACCTATCAAAGCCGCCAATCAATCCATGACAGTTATTGTTGATAAATTGCTGCTACAAACTATAAATTAAAAACGCTGTTTGCTTATCTTTGTACTAACTACACCCTTAGCACGAATCACTCAAAATTACATACAAAAATCACTTATTTACATTTGCGGAAACAAAACACTCTAACATTCAACTTGTCAAAGAAAACAATATAGCCGATATGCAATAAAGTTAGGCACCTATTACACGGTGTTGCCATTTAAGAAATCAGAAAACTACTTTTCGAGATATAAGGGTGGTCCAATTTAGCGAGTGGTCCAATATACCATACTTTCTCCTACATAGGTTTTGCGATTTACATATAAAACATTGTAAAATGAATGTACGCAATAATCGCGCTGCTAAAATTCGTGCTACTAAGTCGCAAGGCATGCGATTCATACAGAATAGAGGTTTTTGGATCGTCTTTTTCAGACGCAAAGGTTTGATAAATGTGTATACTGTATATATCAAAAACAATTACGTATTATTAACTAATAACTGCCTATTCTTTTTCAAGTCAGTCAAAAAATGCTGACATACATATATTTATTAATTTTATATTATGTATATTACACACGTACATTCATATTTATTTACTGATAAGAATTTTCTATTAAAAAACAGCACTTGGTATTCCATTTGAAATAACACTAAAGACAGATTCAATAAAAAAATGTCTGCAGATTGTATCGAAGCGTCAAGAAGTTTCGAACGCAATTTCATTATCAATATTTTATCCTAGATCTTGTAAATATATGTATGAACACATATGTATATGTATATACACAATTCAAAATACACACAATGCATATTTGATTGAAGTCTGCGTCATACAATTTTTTGCTACTTTGAAAAGTGTTCAATAGTCACATATTGAGGCTCATAATCAGTGACAGGTTTATTTTGGGACCAGTTAAGAAAATAAGCCATAACAAATAGAAGAACCATGGATATTTTATTTACATATTTTTACGAAAACACAAACATTTGAAAACCAATTAATATTCAAATCTTAAGGCTTCCGTGGTGATCTAAGTATGGATTTTAGCTTCTGGGTGTAAGCCGCGTCAATTTGGTCGTGTTATCGGCTAACGTTTCGTCATATATTTTAGTGGACATCTTCAGGTAAAAGCCAAGATGCAAATCGCTGCATATTTGTCGGAGCTATGCCCGAACATAGATAAAAAATATAATATATGTTACAACCGAATTGAGAAGTTCCGCTTTTTTGAAGTTGGTTAAAAAACCATAATTTTATAATTTATTATAATTATTATTTTTATGATTTAATAATGTTTATTAATAGTGTTACATGGTTTTTAATTTTCGTTTGGGAAGTAATTCCATATTAATGAACATAATTGCTAGTCTGTTATTTCGAGCTACCTAGTAAATCTTTAAATGAACCAATCAGAGTCCGGTATTACAAAGCGTACTTCTTAAATGACTTAGGCCGTTTTTCCACACACCGGTAAAACCGGTGCCGTTGCCGGTGACGACACCGGCACTGGCCATGGCTCTTTTTCCACACACCGGCTTTCTCAGTACCGGTGCAGTTGATTTCTATAACTATAGTGATAGAAACATGTATGCAATACTCAACAAGCGTTACCTTCTTGTGTTATTATACCTCAGAAGGAAGTATATAAATTGTAAATATAAAAAAGTCAGTATTGAGTACATCCGGTTTTTCCGGTGTGTAGAAAAATGCCCTTATTGTTAGCTGCTATAAAAAGCTATATTTATTAAAAACCGAGCATTATTATAAGTATTATATTACTATGATCGTTCCATTCTCAATAAATATTCTCAAATGAAAATTACAATACCAGTATATTTACCATAATTAAATTAATAAAAATACAGCCCCATATATATGTCTTAATAGACTGCCACAGTTTCAAATAGAGAAAATATTCCAGACATCACAACACCTGTTAAAAAAAGTATTTTTGATTGAATACGTTTTCTTCATTTACTTCAGTATGTGAATGTTCCATATGTGTAGAAATATCTTTATTTAACTTTTTAGATCATGTGTGTTTTTTTATAGTACGTGCCGCTATAACGTATGTGTCAGATCTTTCAAGCAAATTTATGTTCTGTAGAGAGAACAAATTTCCAATGCTATAAATATTGGGCCAGATACGATGAAATGAACGACGACATAGTCTGGATAGTAAAACTTTAGAAATAGTAGAATTCACATTGAATTATATTACTACATGAGAGTTTTTATTTGTTCGTAGAAATCATGTAAGTAAAATACGTTACTAGATAATGTATAATCTAAAATATTATGTTATAGAATCAGTTTTTTTATTATATAATATTCTTCATATTATGTTTTTAAGTAAAATCTACATAGAGAAGAAATGATACCCGCATGAAAAAAATTTTACGCCGAAATACATAAATAAACATCTGCCAAATGAATGTACAGTGCTTCTTCGTGCTAAATTCACCAAAGCGTTGTTAATTATCGAACTATTTTAATAATTACTGATAAAGTATTCAATTTTTACACAATGTATTAATTCTAATTTTTTTAATACGTGCCTATTTATTTTTAGTCAAAATGATATTTATAATAAATCAAGGAAATTTTTAAATTATTTATAAATTATATTTAACACCTTGTTAAATATTTTTCCATGAAATATTAAATTATGTCACCTAAGTTCAACTGAAATCACATTATAAAGTTTTTCTTTATTAAATTCTATAGAATTAAATAAACCGTTTTGTATGAAACGATAAAATTAAAAAATTTAATGAAGTATTGAGTATTCATATTTTACTTCGCAGAAAAAGTTAATTGCTGTGACCACCACAAGACTTTTTTATATAACATTATACAGAATCTTGAAAACGATTTATTATATCGAAAAAATGGTTAAAAATAAATTTCACCTTATAACATTCTCTACAACTTTTATTTAAGACAGTTTTCTCTAAAAATAATATTCGCTCTACATCTTTCATTTAAAACCTTTTTTATTTACTACCAAGTGTTTTAAAAATATTATAAAGATTGTATTAAATTTCTTTATGTAAATTAATGTTTTCTGGGAAAATTATATACATATAATTATATTATAATTATACTACGCATCATTTCCAAAATAATTAGATAAACTCAAAAAAACTGAAGTTACGTCTTTAAGATAATAATCGTGCGCGATTAAGGGAACCTCAAAAATCAAAATTTATAATTCGATAAAATTTTAAGTTTTATTACTGTAATTTATTATACAGCACATTTCATGCAAGATGTAAGTATAAAATAATCAAAAATTGCATTGCGCCAAATATTCAATTCAAATATTTTATTGTTTCTCTTATTTGTTGGAAGAAAAAAAAACTAATATATCTATTATCTATTTTAAACAAAATTTTGAAAATACTTTTATGTGCCATCATTATGTGTTATTACGAACCTCCAATTTAAATCTTCTGATCCTGCCTGCTTCAATACCATTATTCAATAGTTGACTGTTTTATTAATACATACATCTATTATATCGACTAGCCCCTACTTACAGTAATGGCCGTTAAAAAAGTTTTGCCTTATCTGCATCAGATGTAAATTTCCACCACAAAGTTTCAGTGTAAAACTTTTGACTACATATTTCGTATTCATAAATGCATTCTCTTTTTTCATTAAATAGGAATTTTGATGCCGCGCAGTTAGCTTGGAGCTGCTAGAGAGCTATATAGCGCTCTCGGGTCAGAGACGTTGATCCCGTCACGCGACGAGTTGTCGTAAAGCACGAAAAATGCTGATATGAGAGACACATGGCTCTTAAAACGTCATAGCAAGTCCGAGTGTGTGAGTATGTGTGCGTGTATGTGACGTGCTTGCAGATTGCTAGAATATTTCACACTTGTGGTTATTGCGTCACATACTTACATAGTCATTTCCTTAACGCCCTTCGTGAGTACATCCAGCATAAAATTACATTGTGATGTAGACAGATTTTATGGAAAAAGATGGAAATTGTAACACTCTCCTGACAAGTGGAAGAAACTGATTATATGAGTAATTGTAGTGTAAAAACTGACGTGTAATGTGTTATAATATTAAAACTGTACTTTATGATTAAATTGTGGAATATTTGCAGTAGGTATGCTCTACATTTCAAATCATGCATCTATGATTCAGCATTGTCGTGCCAAACTTGAACAGTAAATTGAGAAAAATATTTTAAGCAAAAAACTTGTATCAGGAAATTTTTCGTGAGGGAACTACAGCCAATTATTTTTTTATTTTTTTCAATTCAGGAAAAAGTTAAAAAACAAAAACAAAACTAGATAAAAAACGACGGCCCCACTGGACCCATACAGCCCTGGTCTAAATTAAAATTGGTTAATACTGGAAATCTATAACACTTATTAATACTAAACCGGTTATCAAATTTCATAACTGGACCACAAATAGGTTCTCAAGATATAAAATAAAAATCAATTTTGGGTAAAATCATCGAAGGGCTGTAGCTACATAAAAAAAAAATTTCGGACACATGTTTATATAAAGTTTTTTTCTTAAAATAGTTTTCTCAATTTACTGTTCATGTTTGGCATGATAGTGCTAGCTCACCTGTAAATTATAAAACGCAACGTCTCTGTCTGTCTGTCCATTAGTACGGTTATCACTCGAGAACCACTTATTCAATTTACGTGTTTTTTTTAATCCATAAATATGTTCTTTACCCAGGTTTTAGTATATATTTTGTTACGTCAGGAAATATAAGGAATAAGCAGTGACGATAATAGTAAATCAAGTCGGAAAAAAATTTGCCGTCAGCGCGCTTTAGCAATACGCTGCTTAAGCCGTTAAATATTGAACAATATAATGCAGAAAAGAATTGCGTAAAATAAAAAGATCTAAAATAAGTCAACTATATTTTTCAAAAAACCTAAACCATAATTCCATCTACATAAAAAGACTGAATCAAAGTAAGAATACAACATTATCTAAAATATACAACAAAAATATTTCCAATCATTATTAAACAAAAGTTTTAATGTAACTACCACTTATAATTAATTGTTTTACAAAGTTCTCATTATATGTATAAAACAATATGCATCCGCTTTTATATATTTCCTGGAAAATCAAATTGGTACTTATTTGTTGAAAACTCCGATTAAAAAAATCAGCGTTATTAAAGTTCAATGGAATGTTTTATTCACTAACAAACTAATAACTTAACAAAATTCATTTCCCGAAACTCTTACGATCAAAATTTATTTATATAATTTCAAACGTACAGTCGATCATCGGTTTTATCAAACTTTTCTATAGTACCATTTTTTACAATTCTTACATTATCCAAGCTTTAAGGCTTCCACGGTAATTTTGATATGGATTTTGACTTCTGGATACAAGCCGGCTGATAAAACTTCCAAATCGATGCTATGGAACTATTAAAATGAGAAATTGTTGATAAACAATAAAAATTATTTCTAAACTTGATTTGTAAAAAACACAGAAAAATAAGATTTTTTTTTAATTCGTTCACTGAATCTATCTTACTCTCTCTTCCCCTATACATTAATGAATAAAAAAGTTGTTATTTAATGTGTTTTTTTTATTACAATTTAACGTGTATGTAAAATTATGATGACGTCAGAAAATAAATACTATAAAATATTAAAGCAATATTACCGTTCTACAGTTATACGTCCACAACACCATTATTTTCATTTAAAAATGAACTTTATTAACAAACCATTAAAATGAGAAATGGCGTTCATTTATTAGGAGTAAAAACAAACACGTTAAGCTTACACACACTCGCACATACACATGAATAAAAAATCGTCAGCAAAATGTGGAACATAGGAATGATATCGATTATGTATTTTAAAATGTCAACTTTAAGCTATGTTATTCATTACTAATCTTTAAAATGAATACTCATTGAGTTATTTAATACATGTAGCTTAAAAAAAGTACAATGAAAATATATTATAAAGTCCGGCCGTTCCGAAATCAAATTTTTTAAGGTTCGTAAAATTTGAATCTAAAAAATAACTCCTGTAGTACTTTTGCGCTCGCCATGCGACAAAGTTATATAATACCTTTACGCCCGGCGTGCGCACAAATGTTTACTGTTTCCATAGTAACACATACATTTTTTTGCGATTAAGAATTTTATAATGGTTATTTGTGTATCTAGGGTGTAAAGTAGCTCTTTGTTGATATTTTAAAATTTTCAAAAAATTATAACAAATCTTGTAAACTAAGAGTCCCGAGTTCGAATCTCAATATATATTTTTTTATTATGTAAAGTCAAAAGTTAATAAACAATTAATGCTAAATAAAATTTGCGTTACAATTCTGCATACGGTTTATGTATTTCTTATTTGATGAATTATTAAAAAAGCGCCGAGGCGATTTTTTTCTTTTTGGTCTTAAAATGTTCCTTAAATACTATAGAATTGAATTGTATGAACAGATCAGAGGTAATCCATTTTTTTATTAAAATTGGCATCCAGAACACCAAGCATTTTTATGGTTGGTAGCACAAAGCAAAAATAATTACGGTTGGTTAATCGTCTGGTTTCAAACCATGATTAAAATTAATTCCGTCGTATCATGGTTTGAAAATAAACGTGATTATTTTTGCTTTATACAATTCAACATTAATAAATTAGTCCAAACACGAATAAAACTATAAAAACAGTATTCTACAAATGTATAAATTTTTTAAGTTCTTACATAAATTTCTAAGTACTAAAATGAGACATTTATTAAGCACTAATTCAATTCTCATTAAGTTATTTTATTGAACATTACAGCTCAAGCACGTACGACATCTAGTCGTAAAATGGACGTTTTGTTTTTATTCTGTCTTACAGCTCCATTACGTTCGAATGTTAATCATGTACACATGTATAATGTACATATATACATATGTACGTAGTACACACAGTTATATCCAAATATAATTACTTGTACTTCGTGTACATACTACATCTACTATTGTATTCTTAATTAATTAAGTACAAATTAGAATATTTCTAGCATCTGTGTATCATACGACATGTCACATGTCACGTTTTTTTCCGAAAATAAGTTGAAAAACATCTGCCAAGTAAATGCATAGTGCTTCCTCGTGCTAAATTCACCAAAGGTAGTTAATTTTTGAATAATTGAAATAAAATTCGGTAGTGTTTAGATAAATTGCCTAGAATTGGTTAACCATTATATTTGTATACAATATTACTAAAAAATATTAGTTCGAAATTTTTCTTAAGACGTATCTGATTATTTTTTCGTATATTTTTTATTTTTTGACAATTTCAATCTAAATCTAAATTTATGCAAACGTCAAAATGACAGTTAATATTAACCTTGAGTTAATATATCAAAGTAAATATTAATTAAAAAACAAAACACATTTTTTTTAAATAAATTGAGATAAAGAATATTTTACAACAAACATTGTAGACCCATATTATAGAAAATTTAATGCTCTACAAAAAATATTCTTATATTAAGTTCCTATCTATTTTAGCAAAAAAATTATAACCGTTTAAATAAAATCAAAATTTTAGTTTTTTGATGTAACCACCTTAACCACGTTGAATTTAAAAAAAAATTAGATGGTAAAAGTCACCCCTTTCAAATAATTCATATCATTTAACCAAAACCATATATTTGATAAGATCCCATACTGTAAAAAGGTATCTGGGACACTGGTATATATTTTTTTATAATTAAACAAAAAATACAATATTAAAATGCAAACTATACAGTATATTATATGATATAGGTATTTAATGAAAACAGAAGTATTAAATATATTTTATATTTTTTTCACATTTCTTCCATTTATTTGACAAAATAAGTAATTGATAAAATAAAGGCTATTGTATTCGATATCGAAGTAGAATGAGAAACAGAGATAGAGGACATGAGAAAGGAGGTAACCAAGAGTAAATGTTTTGGTTGATTAAATGTAATTACCTGTAGCGGCAAATTGCTCGTATGAACCAGTTATAGAGAGCCACCTAAATTTAATTACATTTTCTGTTGAATAGTTTCTTAGAAGTTTATATAGTCACAGACTGTCGATGGAAATGTATCGCTCTTTAGTTAAAAGTTTGCTTCATATTTGATTAATACCGACATATTGGTTTTTGATAAATGTAATTACTTTATTTGCGTTGTATATTAATTACAGATAGATATTAATTACAGATAAAACTAACAAAACTATAAAAATTAGAAAATATTATACTTACTTACAATTTTCATGCACTTACATTATTCGGTCTTGCCTATTAATTTTATTTTAACAATTAGAAACTTTTAGGATTGTTGTCCGTCTATCTGTCTATCTGTCCGTCAAGACCCTTTTTCTCAGGAACGGGTAGAGGTATTAAGTTGAAATTAATATCAAATACTAAGATCTATAGTCCTGTAAAAATTCATACTGTATAAAGATACGGCCTTTCAAAGCGTATTTTGATACTGACAGTCTAACTCACTGACTGAACATCAAAACCTATAGGGTTACTTCCCGTTGACCTAGAATCTTGATTTATTATTTGATATTAATTTCAACTTAATACCTCTAGTCGTTCCTGAGAAAAAGGGTCTTAACGGACAAAAGGACAACAAAGTGATTCTATAAGGGTTCCGTTTTTTTCATTTTGAGGTACGAAACCCTCAAAACGGTTTCTTCGAACGCACCGATAATAATGTTTTGAAACACAGAAAAATATATCTGCTTCCAAACTTTTGAACGGTAGTGTACAGTCGCCTGCAGAACTCGTCTGGCATCCTAAAGGCTAGAATCGCTTACAACAGATTCCAAATTTAAAGACAAACATCATCGGTTTTCTTTTTCTATCAAGTTTAATACATTTAAATACTAAAATTCGGAATATCAAATATTAATTGCCACAAAATTTACGTATACAATTTTCAATAGATTACATAATAATTTAATTGCACAAATATATATGAGTACCTATTATAAACGAAGAGTAGTTCTTTATCTAGCAAATGAATTTCAAAATATCTGTCTTTGTTTGATACATGGAGAAATGATTTAAATATTATAATTGCACAAATGGGAGGAGCCTACTAAGTTTGTGATAAACGAAAATGAATACAAACTGCAAGACTATTAATGCAGGTGACTGTACATGACAAAAAAATATTTAAAAAAAACATAAGACCTATAGACTTTTCTTGATCTCATTCTCGGTTACATGTACGAGAAGAAACCAAGACGAAACCGGTATATTTTTAAGAGATGAGATAGCCTAAAATTTCATATGCGACGGTCGCCAAACTGGCAATCGAAGGCTACCTGGCGGCATTTTCAATAGCTTATGTCAGAATAATTTTTTTCTGGAATGGAAAAAATATGTAACTCACCAGATAATTTAAATTTCAAAAGCAACTCCCACGTTTATAACATTTGTAGACCACTGCTTTAATCTGTGTGTTTTAATTTCAGGTGTACTTAGTTGGCCACATGGCACCAGGAGCTGATGAGAGACAAGGCGGTGCTCTGCCACCCGCACACCAGTCATTCTCCGACAAAAACAACAAACGCTACTTGAGTATGGTGAAGCGTTACGCAAACATCATAGTCGGCCAATTCTTTGGACACTTACATTCGGACACGTTCAGAATCATATACGCTAAAGAAGGTGGGTACTAATGTTATATTAAAGCTCTAATAAACGCAGACGTACATTAATTAAAAAACTCATTTGCTTAGAGATAAAATTATAATGCAATTTGAAAACTTGATAAATATGAAGAATTCTTTCTAATGTTTCGTTTGTATAAACTAGAAACCGTATCTGTCGGTTATTTTGAATCACAACAAAATAGCTCGTAAACTATAAAAAAAGTTAATTTTTCTAAAAATAATAATTTCAGGTGTACTGTACACTGTACAGCTCTAAGTTAAGCTTATGTTTTTGTATAACTATGTAGACATATAGGGTAATGAAGGTCTTAATCAGTAGAATTTGATCCTGGAAACAGTCATTAAATGTTCCCCACCTCTATCTCTGTAAGTACCTAATACTAAAAAAAAAAAAAAAATGTGTTTGAAAATATTTTATATAAGTAAATACATCGAATTATACAATCATAAATACAATCAACATCACAGTAAATTTCATAAATATTTTATTTGAAACAATAATAGCTACTATATTAATAACTAATGTTAAAACAATCAAATAGTAATTAAATTAACATTATCTACATTAATATAATGCACAATAACAAATCATATCCAATTTAAAAACAATTACATTTATAAAAAGCTTTTAATACTAATTAACCAATAATTTATATTGATGTAACTCATGTAAAATCGTTTTTGTAACCAATGAAAAAGTGTAATTACATTAACATTATAGTTTATTTATTATAAAATACTTTTAAAAGGATAGTCATTTACAGATCATATTTTCCACGTACGATATTTTCAAACATTTTTTATTGTTAGTTATTTTAAGCTATGTGCAGTACCGGAATACAACTTAAACTATTTAATTTACAAAAGTTAGAAAAACCATTTGTTATCTTCTTACTACGAAGATAGCTAGACAAATGTTATATGAAAAACAAAATAAAACAATTAAAACCAATACAAAATTAATATAAAATACATAAGTTATTTTAATAATATTATAACATATAAACAGTAACATGGATGGGGCAAAAAGGGCACTCGCTCCAAGCGCAAAAAAAGCAAGTCGATTAGTCTTTTGTTGGCCTTTTATCTTCGATGATTAAACTATAGTCTCCATTTTTTTCTTTCAAAAAATATGTCTTAAGACGTAAATTTTAAGCTCTAGCCCAGGGCTGGCCAACCCGCGGCCCGCGAGGCTCTTATATGTGGCCCGCGGCCACAAATGAACAAATTATGTTTTTATAATGTTTATTTTAATTATCACATGTGTTTCAGAATGACTGATGTTAGTTTTAATTTCCCGTTGTTTTATTTAAAATATTGTTCTATTTATGTGACTTAACTAATCATTTTTTTAATTGATAATTCTGTTTTATATTATAATACAAAAATAGAATTTGAAGTATTTTTGTAAATAAATAAAACCATTATTTATTAGGATCTTAAATACTAGAAACCATACCGATATATTTTTTTAATTTACTGTGATTGAACACTCGCTTATTTTTTCTCCTCGGATTGAATGAGACAAAATAACTTTATCTCTAATGTGGCGAAATATTGAGATTTTTCTCTATTTATGTATATATACAAAATCGTAAATATCTCGGTTTCTATGCAAAGTATTGGGTAATTTTTTCTCTAAAACTCCTGCAATTATGTAGGATTTTTCCCGATGAATAAGATCAACTACACCCTAATTAAAATATTAATAATATAATATTATGTTAAATAAAAACAACATAAGTCTCAAATAGAAAAAATCATTATTTTTAATTACATACGATTTATCTGTTGGGGATATTAATTTAAAAGCCATTTAACCTGTAAACCGACCCTGCCTATAAATGTATTATTGGTTGCGAATATTCACCCAAAACAATTAATTTTTCAATTCAAAGGTGTTTTCTCTGATAATTGGAATTTGTTTTACGATTAACCAATTACAACAAAAAAATGCTACTACGATAATTTTAAATGGCAATCATTTCATTTCCCGAAATTTTGAACCTACTTAATACTGTTTGTACATCGATAATGAGAAATTGTTCTCATTATGAGAGTATTTATTGAACTGTGCGTTCAGAGAGGTATTTGTTTAACGAAATAGGATTATAAATAATGATCAGGATAATTGTTAAGCCTTATATATATGTACGTTACATTACATAACTGTACTTTTCGTATACACAAAGAATTAATTATTATTTTGATATTTTTTTTAAATATCGATTTCAATTTAATAAATATACGAGTACCTACATAAAAACGAATTTATGTACAAAGCAATGGTTTATGAATCGTTAATGAAATATCTAAATATGTATTAGGGCGAGAGTCGTCTTGTACACGTGTCCGAGATTAATTTGGTAGAATTGTCAATGAAAACGAGATTAACGGTAAATTATCGTTATTTTTGTTTTTGTTTTGAATTTCAGTCAAAAAATTATATAATATAAAAACTTTTTAATACTAATTCCAAATTTCATTTTTTTTTACTTTTCAACGCAAATAGAGAACACATGTACGTATATTGCTATGTATAATTTATCGAACTACCGGTAAAAATTTAAGGACATTTTCATGATTTTCCGTAATCAAGATCGAGGCAAGAAAATACGTGTTTTTTTTTATTTATTCTCATATAATAAACCAAAGGATTTTGAAATATACAGGCTGATTCAGCACTGTCGTGCCAAACTTGAACGGTACATCGAGAAAAATATTTTAAGCAAAAAACATTATATAAACATGTGTCCGGAAATTTGTCATGAGGGGGCTACAGCCCTCTAAAGATTTCTCAAAATTAGTTTTTATTTAATATATTGAGAACCTATTGTCCCATAGTTATGAAATTTGATACAGGGTTTAGTATTAATAAGTGTTATATATATCCAGTAACAACCAATAGTAATTTTGACCAGGGTTGTATGGGCCCAGGAGGCCCGTCGATTTTTATCCAGTATTTTTTGTTCTTCAATTTTTTCCTGAGTTAAAAATTTGAATAAGACTGTATGAGACAAAATACACAAAAATATACTTTGCTCATTTATCATAGGATAAACCGTTTACGAGCAATAACGATGCAAAAGAAAGCATGCAGAATTTTACTTAATACGGATGCTTCAAATTAAACAAAATAAATTTATATTTCTGTTCTTTGATTAAAGGTAAGAAAAAAGTTCATGTACATATATCACCTAATACGTGTCCTATTAGACCTATAGCCAGTTCTATTAATGTTGCAGGTAATTTACTAACATATCTAGAAAGTGATACTTAAAATGGCTATTTGTTGGTAAGGATGAATTTTTGGAGGTATATTTTTATTATCTTTTCGTCTTATTTTTTATCATAGAACAAGAATATAAAAATATTGTTTGTAATTTGAAGCATCCGTATTAAGTAAAATTCTGCATCCTTTCTTTTGCATCCATATTTCTCGTAAACGGTTTATCCTATGATAAATGAGCAAAATATATTTTTGTGTATTTTGTGCCATACAATCTTATTCAAATGTCTAATTTAGGAAAAAATTAAAGAACAAAAAAATACGCGATAAAAATCGATGGGCCCACTGGCCCCATACAGCCCTGATCTAAATTATAATTGTTCAATACTGGAAATCGATAAAACTTATTAATACTAAACCCTGTATCAAATTTCATAACTTTAGCACAATGGGGTCTCTAGATATTAAATAAAAACTAATTTTGAATTAATTCTTTGGAGGGCTGTAGCCCCCTCACGAAAAATTTCCGGACACATGTTCATATAATGTTTTTTGCTTAAAATATGTCTCTTAATTTATTGTTCAAGTTTGGCACGACAGCACTGAATCATCCTGTATATCAAATTTTATAAATAACCAGCTGTTACCCGCGACTTTGTTCGCAAGGAATTTAAGTTAGGTAGGAGCTGTCAGAAAAAGAAAAAATCCATTTGACATAAAACCCACGACGAAAAAGGTGGTTAGGAAATAGATATTTCTGTTATGATAGTCGGTAAAAAAAAGATCGCGTGTACAAATATTTTTTTCGCGATACAAGCTATCTCCCTGCCAAATTTCAATAATATCGGTTCAGCGGTTTGGCCGTGAAAAGGCAACAGACAGACAGACACACTTTCGCATTTATAATATTAGTATGAATTTATTTACATTCTTTTAAATTACATACAAAACGCAAAATTAAAAAAAAACTTTTTTAAGAAACTATTCTTTTAAAAAACATTTGACGTCAACGCTCAGAATCATAAGTTTTTAATTACTAACTATTGATAACATGCTAAAACCAAAAGTCTCGCTAAGCCTCTTGATATCATTTTGGTCTCGTCAAATCAATATTTAAGATGGTCTCATTTAATTTTTCAAAACCGAATCCTAGCGTACATAATAATGTATACTTATTAATATATCTTTAAAAGTATAGAATAAAAATAAAATAAATATTTTTGATTTCATTTTTAAATTTTTATTTAGATAATAATTAATAATAGGTAAGTATAATAATATATACAGTAAAAAAATCCTAGACAACAAACATATTACCTAAAAATTAAAAGCATTAAAAAATAATGGAAAAAACGTTGATATTTCACAAAATGTACATTGGTTTTTTATGAACGTATTCACCTCCGCTCGTTTTAAGTAAATGAGGTCGTTTTTTGAAAATTTCCAGGCAGTTTTTTTGTAGAAAGGTTGTTTGAAAATACATTAACTGCGATTGAATGTATTAACAAAATTACACCGTTATTTGGATTTATATTTAGATTCCATTGTATAAAATCTAAATATATTTATGTATGCAATTCTTCGACAATTTAATTAGTGTTAGAATAAAAATAGTTTCCATTAAAAATAATTAATGGTAGTAACTAATACATAAAAACACATGCATTATTTTTAACGTATCTTCACTCATATAATTTTTCATTGCATTTTAAGGGGTTACATTCCTCCCATGCTGGTGAAAATTAATACTTTTTAGGTTGTATTTTAAGGACCATATTATTTTTAAAAATTACATATTATTTATTGGTCATCTAAAAGTAAGAAAAAAATGGTTAACAATTTTTTTTATCATAAATTATATGTGTCAATTGAGATTCTAATGTCTAAAAAAAATTAGGGTAAATTTCATAGTTATTCAGAAACCTTTTATAAGTTAGGTATCGCGCGTGTGCCAAACTCTTTTTTGTTTTCAATGCGCCTTGAAAATAAGAAAAAGAGCAAGACGTTCGTCCGATAGATTCCAAAATTGTTCTAATTACTTTAACGGTATTCCCTGCGGGCCGAACTTTGACTGGAAGTATTTGATTCGATCTCCAGTTCACTGGGCGTACACCGATCCGCTATCAAACTTCAAGCACTGTCGGACGTTAATTTTAAATTCTTTTTAAATACACCTCCGAGGTTTTGTGTAAGAAACTTCTACGCTTTTGGAGAAAATGTAAATTTCGTTCGACATAAAACTGTTTTTGGTATTTATTACATAAAATAAAATACTGATGCTTTTTTATATAAAAAAATATATAAATATATTTTCCGCGCCTTTAAATTATCAACTGAATGAAGATATTAATACAATAATTTTATAATCTTTTATTAGTTTTTTTAATTTAATTCTTAGCTAATATACAGGTCATTTTAATCAATCCACTTAAATATCTCTAGATTTTGAAGTTATTGGGAAAAAGTTTTCAGGCAAAAGTTAATGGCCATGACTAACTGTGAGAAGTTGTTCTTTAGGCCTTCTTTAAATTAAAAAAAAAATTTTGCATCTTATTCTTTGATGAAAAATAACCATGATTTTTCTATAAAAAAAATTCGATCACATTTTCCGAATAAATTGAACAAACTATAATATTAATCAATATTATATATTAATATATGAATATCTCTAACCTTAACTAGAGAAGGTATCCTCAAGATCAATCAAAGCCTAACTTTTTAAATGAAAATAAACATATTTTATTCTAATATACTTTTAGTTTAATCCAAGGTAAGCAATAACTGATCTTCAGAATTGTATGCCGATGTTAATATAGAATCTATGCCATTTAAAATTCAGGAAACTAGTAATTATTATAACTTTATAAACGGTAACCATTGTAATTAAAAGGTGTAACTAATGTTCGTTTCCATTATAGTATAAATAGTATTTTTGCCATTTTCTTCAAAGCTTTTAAATGAAAGTTACAAAATGTGAACAAAAAACTGCATGTTTCTTTTAAAAAAAGAAGGTTGGCCTTAAAACTTTAATGTCACCATCTCAAGATCAAAGAAGGTCAGGAGTTTCTATCCTCTAACAGCCAATCAACTTGTGTCCGAAACATTTTTGTCTATTTCTTCAAACTCTGGAAAAAAAAACATTTTTAAACATAACATTGTAGATTCAAACTACATCTACATATTATATACAAGTAAAGAAAGTATATATAAAAACATTAACTCTTACCCATCAGTTTTGTCATTTTTATAACTTTCGATTTTTTTAAATATAGCATTGTTTCTTTAACCATTTAAAATTTCTTTGTTTCAAAAACACACAAAATCTCTCGATTGCAGTCTTTTATCGCTCACAATAATTCGTCCAAGTGGATAAACAAAAAAAGAAAACACATTACTGTCTCAGGGCAAATGCAACAAATTCCTCCAAATCTATAAATTAAAGGAAAGAAAAAAATACCGTCTCGGCCCTACTATTTCATTGAACTTGTATCGAAGAGGGCGGCGAAGCAATTCTACCAACTTCTTTACAACTAGTCCGGACGTTAAGAGCGATATTTCGACTAATCTCTGCACTTTTTGATAGAAGCATGAAAATTGGTATAGTTATACATTAAACCTTCCTCTACAAAACTAGAAATGGCGACATTTCAAAAACCTGTGTGGTCCCCCTTTTAGGGGCAAAAATATCTCCGCGGATTTAGTTTTTCTTATTTATCTCGCAAATGGTTATCCGGACAACACAAATAGAAGACACCCAAAATAATGTTTATTAGATTCTAAACAAAAGTTGTTATTATAAATTTTACGATAAGAGTCACCGTTGCCGTATAAATGGGGGTTAAAATTATGAGAAAATTTGCGCGCGCGGTGAAACTTGCGTTCATGCTCAAATATATCGTAAACGGGTTTTCTCACGAGAAAAATTAATAGGACAAATATTAAAGAGCAGACAATTCTCTATCAGATGTATGAATCTGTCATCCTGTAAAATTATTTTTTAATTAATTTTGGTCACTACAAGTAGAATGACATATATGACAATTTAAGAAAAGTAACGGTTCTCGTCCAATTTTGTTTTCGTTATGTATAATTGGGCATTTGTATAGTTAAGTTATGGTTCTTTTATAATAATTTATGAATATGAAGAAAAAAAAATTGTGTTAAATTGACCTGCATTTATCAATAAATCAAAAAATAACTATACGAACAAAAAAAATTTTTTTTAATTATAAAGTACAACCTGTATAATATATTATATGTACTTATGTTATAAATATGACAAAACATTAAAATTATAAATATTTATAGGCTACAAACATGTTTTTTATTCTCTTTAGCTGGAAAAACTTCTATTAACACTAGTGCAGAATCTCTTGATAGCTCCTATTTGTTATACAAACCTTCAAACGCCTAAAACTTTAGGATGAATATATTCGTTATAATGTTTAGAATAATAAACAATTAATTATTTTTTACTTAACATTGTACATTTTGAGTAATTTGAAGTTGAAATTGATGACTATTAGACGATAACAGTAAGAATTGTGTCGGATATATTCTTTTTTGTTTCAAATCTCGTGAACGGTCAATTTGATGTAAAAAATGTACTGAAACTGAATTGTCGGCAATGAAATTTTGAATAATATTTCGTTATGTTTCACATGTCAAATATTAAAGTTTCCGAGTAAAAAAAGGTCAAAGTTACAAATTAATTGATATATTACATGAACAGTGTAAAGCAGGGCATATTTGTCACACAATATTTTATGACCAGTTTTTACAATTCAAAAAATTATAGAAAATATAATAGAGTGGACTTATATCTACAATCTACCATACATACATTTTACTTTTACAAAAAATATGATAGTTTTATTGTTAAACATGATTTCTCAACATTGTTATTTAGTATGATATTTTTAGTATGTACGGTAATTATTATTTTTTTTATTCCGGCTGATCTTTAGGAATTCAACCCTGCGATTCATGATGGAAATATAAAATTTTATACAGTTGTACATCAAACCCACCTCTACAAACCTAGATATAACTACCCTCAAATCTTGTGCGGTACCCCATTCAGAGGTTAACATAATATCTCCACAAGTTATTTTTATTTAAATTTTGTAAATAATATTATAAATAAAATAAATATAAAAAGCGTATTACACAATTCAAATATTACATTTTAAAAGAGAGATGAGTAAAATGCACATATGAATATGTAAATGTATGTATATATTTATCGTATCATTTTCAAAAATTAAAATTAAAAAATTTAAATAAAGGTAACTTGTGGAGATATTATGTTATCCTCTGAATGGGGGATCGCACAAGATTTGAGGGTAGAGACATATCTAGGTTTGTAGAGGTGGATTTGATGTACAACTGTATAAAAATTTATATTTCCATCATGAATCGCAGGGTTGAATTCCTAAAGATCGGCCGGAAAAAAAAATTAAAATTACCATATACATACTAAAAATATCATACTAAATAACAATGCTGAGAAATCATGTTTAACAATAAAACTATCATATTTTTTGCAAAAGTAAAATATATGTATGGTAGATATAAGTCCACTCTATTATATTTTCTATAATTTTTTGAATTGTAAAAAACTGGTCATAAAATATTGTGTGACAAATATGCCCTGCTTTACACTGTTCATGTAATATATCAATTAATTTGTAACTTTGACCTTTTTTTACTCGGAAACTTTAATATTTGACATGTGAAACATAACGAAATATTATTCAAAATTTCATTGCCGACAATTCAGTTTCAGTACATTTTTTACATCCAATTGACCGTTCACGAGATTTGAAACAAAAAAGAATATATCCGACACAATTCTTACTGTTATCGTCTAATAGTCATCAATTTCAACTTCAAATTACTCAAAATGTACAATGTTAAGTAAAAAATAATTAATTGTTTATCATTCTAAACTTTATAACGAATATATTCATCCTAAAGTTTTGGGCGTTTGAAGGTTTGTATAACAAATAGGAGCTATCAAGAGATTCTGCACTAATGTTAATAGAAGTTTTTCCAGCTAAAGAAAATAAAAAACATGTTTGTAGCCTATAAATATTTATAATTTTAATGTTTTGTCATAATTATAACATAAGTACATATAATATATTATACAGGATGTACTTTATAATTAAAAAAAAAATTTTTTGTTCGTAAAGTTATTTTTTGATTTATTGATAAATGCAGGTCAATTTAACACAATTTTTTTCTCTTTATATTCATAAATTATTATAAAAGAACCATAACTTAACTATACAAATGCCCAATTATACATAACGAAAACAAAATTGGACGAGAACCGTTACTTTTCTTAAATTGTCATATATGTCATTCTACTTGTAGTGACCAAAATTAATTAAAAAATAATTTTACAGGATGACAGATTCATACATCTGATAGAGAATTGTCTGCTCTTTAATATTTGTCCTATTAATTTTTCTCGTGAGAAAACCCGTTTACGATATATTTGAGCATGAACGCAAGTTTCACCGCGCGCGCAAATTTTCTCATAATTTTAACCCCCATTTATACGGCAACGGTGACTCTTATCGTAAAATTTATAATAACAACTTTTGTTTAGAATCTAATAAACATTATTTTGGGTGTCTTCTATTTGTGTTGTCCGGATAACCATTTGCGAGATAAATAAGAAAAACTAAATCCGCGGAGATATTTTTGCCCCTAAAAGGGGGACCACACAGGTTTTTGAAATGTCGCCATTTCTAGTTTTGTAGAGGAAGGTTTAATGTACAACTATACCAATTTTCATGCTTCTATCAAAAAGTGCAGATGAAATGTTCTTAACGTCCGGACTAAACTCCCCGTCAATATAGCAGACCGATACAGCTGTATTTAGGGTTGCCAACTCTCAACAAATAAAATAAAACAACCAATGCTAAAAAAATATTAGATATTTATCATTTTACATTTTTTTTACAAATTTTTAACATTATTCAATTCATTTTCATTAATAAAATATCACAAAAATTAATTAAAAATTATTGAATCCGTCAACATAATGAAATGTAAAAATAAATCAACTGAAAGCTAAAATTATAAATAAATGATACTGAAAAAAACGAGATTTGCTATTTTTTTCGAGCCAGCTGAATGTTAAGTAATTTTAATTAAACTAAAAAGACTATCTCACGGGCATTAAATCTGATAATCTCACTCTGATTGTCTCATTTAATAAAATAAATTTTAACTGATTTAAGCGTGATATGTATCATATGTACATACAGCACTTGTTTCAAGGAACATGTTGCAGCTGTATCAATTTACATCAATTAATTAACATTAGACGAGACGAGAGTTAATAAATCTGGTCTCACAAAACTGACAGTTTCATTAAAATTGAAGCCATCTCATCTCAATCTCGTCTCGCAAAAAATTAAGCTTACTTGTCTGTCTCGTGCAGTACACGTAGCAGGAACTGAGGCTACAACGAGACCGACACCGAAAAAAATATATATATATATGATTTTTACAAGTTTTAATTTAATTATCGATTTAAAGATTAAGGTATAGTCGCCAAATTTCGTCCCCGATCCTAATTTCGTCCCCTTGTCTATCTCCGAAAATAACCAGTATCATTTCTAATCAGTTTCTGGAATTAAAAATACTTAACGTTTCAATGCCATTTTGGTAATTTTGAAGGTGATAGCTCTAATCTACTTTGCGTTTTAAAAAAAAAATTAAGTAAAGGATTTAAAAAAAGAGGACGGTATTAGGCGACTATACCTTAAAATTAAATCTCAAGAAGACATATTAAAGTGAATATCATCTCGTAAAAATTTTAGATAATCTTGTCTCCGAATTCAAGTCAATTTTTACTCGATCTCGTTATCGTTTCGATACCAAAATAGGTATCATCTAGTTTGCACATATAAAAAAAAACCCTTAATTAATTTTAATATGGTACCTAAATGTAAAAAATACAGAAATAAATCATTTTATAAAACAACCGTCAAAACAAAACTTTTTAATTAAAAATTAAATTACATACATGTGCAAAGGGGTATTTAAAAATCCAATCAATCTGTAGCACTGCCCTGTCTATCATGATTAAAAATCAACGTTTTAAAATACTTTACCATCCCTAAACGTTCCAATCGATTGCGCAACTCTCTATAAGGAACCCAAACCATTAGCAGAATCAAATACTAATTACTTACCAATACATATCGATATGGAAGCAAACACTGTAAAATAAATCTTTATCACTGTATTTATGTATATATATCATGTGATATAAGACCCTTCTCTTGAATTGCAGTTGCTTCTACCCCTTTCATTCTTGTGCATGTCCTCCCCATATCTCCTTTCCTGTTCCCTCGAACCTCAGAACTACCGCTTCTCTTAATTACTTTGATCAAGAAATACTTTTCTCTGATTTGATTCGTTCTATTAGCCATGATAAATGTGTATGGTGAATGTGAATGGTTTCCGTGATTTTACAATCGTTTTGTATTCTTTTGATAATGTAAATAAGTAAATATGTTAATGTGTACGTATCCATTTTATAACTATAAATGCATATTGGTTTTATTGATTTTTTTATTTGTTATCAATTTAATATTTGATGAATAATTAAATGCAATTTTCTGTTATATTTTTTTTATCAAATACAAAATATTTATTGATATATTTCTATTCTGTGAAAATAGACGAAATTTTAAAATATGTTTATTAACAACTGTGTAAAAATAATATCAAAGGATTTTTTATTCAATCGTCATGGTTCTATCGAAACTATTTCTAGGTCTTAAAATTAGTGATCTTTATTTCTTCGCAAGTGAGATATTTTTCTAAAATAAAAAGGAAATAATTGTACCCTTAATAATAAATTTCCCTCCAAAAATATCTAATTAAGTTCGAGTACTTTATATAAAAAAATACTTAAGTACAAACACAAGTACTTTTTGTAATTGTTTTTGGTTTCTGAATGTAAGCCACGTTGTTTTGTAATTATTTCGACTAACGTTTCGTCGCATATTACAGAATGGAGATTCAGTGCATTTTTACATGTACTTTTTAAAGAGCCCTTGATTACTCTAATATACGACGAAACGTTAGTCGAAAAAATGATCAAAACGTAACACCCAAAAGCCAACATATTTTTAAAAGTATTCAAGTACATTTATAAGTACGTAGGATGTATAATTAATTTCCAATAAATGTATTTAAATATAAGTACAAAGCACTTTTTTCAAAAAAATATAAGTACCTCTGTTTGGTAAAGTACTTAAGTGTAAATACAAAAAAAAACCTACATGCATAGCTGTTTTTATAGTAAATAATTATTCACTGTTATATAATAATAAAGTTCTAGTAATAACAGCATATTTTATAAAACTGATTACTACCTGTAATTATTATGTATTTTTAGACCAACCTATTTCTTGGATAATGATGGCTCCAGCGCTGACACCACGTCGAACAAATGGAGGGGCAAATAACCCTGGCCTTCGATTATACAAGTTCGATACTGACACAGGGCAGGTAAATATACACCCATAAATAATAATTATGCTCATTCAGTGACCATTTGAAGTATAATTTAACGATCAAATTTAAATCCAACAATATTTGATAATTGGCCAGTCAACCCTCTAGATAGAAATAAGCATATTATGAAATTTACTAGGTACTTTAGACACTATTGGAACTCTATGACTTAAAAAAAAAAACAATTTATTCTAAATCATTATTTGAAGCATTCAGAACACATAAACGATTGAATCAGACATTTTACAAAATAATAATCGCTGCATTTATTTATCAATAAATTATAGAATTCAAATATATATCGCCAATATTTATTGGTTTATAAGCACTTGTTTCGATTAAAGAGTTAGTTAATTAGTCTGTGAGTAAACTTTTTAGACATTATTTTATTTTCCAAATGAGGAGGAATGCATAATTAGTGATTACATATTCTTGATAAGTGGAACGTATAAGATACTCATATGTGCGATTTATTTAAAAAATAATTTATGTATTATTTTTAGGATATATAAAAAAAGTCAAATTAAAACTGAGTATAATGTAATAATATGAAGTAAATTTAATATTATTGATCGATAAAATCAGAAAATACGATTGTGGGTGTGAAACTTGGTTACTACAATCAACCAGAAATCGATTCGGGTTATATAAACTCTTACTATGAGTATCTCTAGTATACGACAGTTTAACTGGAGTATTACAACACTGCTATATTGACAGGTTCTAGACTACACGCAGTTCTACTTGGACCTGGAGCGGGCTAACGCCGACCACGAGGCGGACTGGGTGACGGAGTGGTCGGCCGAGTATAATCTCACCTCATACTATGCGCTGAACCACGTGACAGCTACGTCACTCCATAATCTTGCCAACAGATTCACTCACGTATCGCCTGATGAAAACGTCCTATTTTCCAGGTATGTATTATAGGATTTTTTTATTTTCAGAAAATATTTGTAGTAAGAAAACTAGTGTAAGTAACTAGTGTTAATAAGCACTTTCAAATAGGGTATCAAGCCTATATGACAATTCTCTAGAAGTATCATGAAGTGTTGTTTGGCAAGTTTTTCGCATGCGCATCAAGTTAATATGAACGGTATTAAAACATTAGTGATATTATGAAAATTATATCGTACAATCAGAGTCACCAACTAATACTAATTCCAAAACAATATTATATCACAGAATTATTACCCCCTTGTTAGCTAACAAATTTTGTTTTGTTAGCTCCTTTATAATACCGGACATAAGTTTTATTAATTTTCATGGTGATAAAAAAAACAAAACATTTATTACAAGGTATGGCTGACACACATAGATTAGAAACAACGAATTCAAAAATCACTCAAAAATATTAATTTTAGATCTACAAAATTATTTTATTATTATATTTATCTTCTCAGGATTTTGCTTATGTTAGAAATGTAACACTGTCACAGAGATACCCCAAAGTTACATCAACTACGTTTCCTTATAAACTGTCTAACCCAGAACCCTCCCTCCTATACACAATTTTGATGATTTTTATATGGAACTATCTATTAGCCAAATCCAACCTAAAAACCACTTTTATTCAAAATCGATTCAGTGGTTCATAAGTTAAGTGTGTGACAAGGATTCAAGGGATGGACAGACAGAGATGGAACAAAAAGTATTTGTATTGACCTGAAACGGATAGATCAAAATTTTTAAACCGGAGAACAACATTTTTTCCTTTGAAAAATGATTACATAGTATCTGTAATATTATTAAAAATATGCAATATAAACATACTAAAATCTGTGCATTTGTTCTTTAAATTAATAAAACAGATACTTTTAGATTCACGTTGTACAATAAACTTATGACCTACATTAAGAAGAGATATAAAAATATATGTATAGTATTTTTGTTCGGTTATGAAAGCCATATGGCAAGAAATAAAAACATAGACTATTTTAATACCGGGCCCGAAGTAAACACCATAAAGTTTAACATTCGGTTTTTATTTCACACGCGAATTTCAGTAAGTTTTAATAATTCAGAGCAATTGTTTCTTTCTTATCTCTTTGTACCTAAAAACAAAGCCAATTCTCTTCTGTTGCACTTTATTGTGGACTTACACACCAATGTATACTCACACACATATTAATGTGTACCATATAATAATATGTACGTATATTATGATATTTAGACAGGGCTAGTGTTTTTTATACTACATATATATTATGCTTTACTCAATTTGTATTAAATATACAATGCCCGGCATAAGTCAATTAACCGCTTTGCATACAGAACAAAAAGAAAAGAAAAGCATACAGAAACATGATTTATTGATTGGTAATTTAGATACAATATAGTAATGACGATTTAAATGTTACATTTTGTGTTCAAATTATATTTATTGTTTTGTGGTTCAAATTGCCTACCGCCCTCAACAGAAGAATTAAAAACATGTAATAAAACTTTTGTTTTTAATAGTAATGAAACCAAGGCCCCAAAAGAGGGGTTAAGTTAAGTTTTTTATTATTTTTAAAAGGAAACTTAATTTTTTTTTCTATAATTTTATTTTAAGGATCTAATTCTATGTAAAAGAACACCCGGTATACATGTAGGCTATATCTTATTTATTTACTTAATTAAATCCATTTTGACAGTTTTTAAAATATTATTCTGTCTGTTTGTTCCGACATGACACAAAAACTGCTCAACCGATTTTAGTAGAACTTTTCATGACACGCCTGATTTTAAAGATGATTTACAATTAATATTTTCTAATAAAAATAAATAAAAATAAAAATATAAGGTACTTAATAAAGATATTGATGTTATTAAACCAATATATATATTTAATAATTAAGTCAGGCACGTAACTATTTAGAAAAAAATAATATCGATGTTTTCTAATAAAAAAGTTTTGTGCCTTACACACAAAAGCGTACGGTTGAAGTGGAACTTATTTTATTTTTATGAACCATGCGAATTAAATAAAACATCTACCAAGTAAATGCACAGCGCTTCCTCGTACTAAATTAATCAAATGTAGTTAATTATATTATTGAACAATTTTAACAAACACTTAAAGTATTCAGATGAACTGCCTGCCATTGGTTAACCATTTAATTTTTACACAATTTTATTTAAAAAATATTTATTCGAATTTTTTCTTTTAATACGTGCATGATTATTTATTCGTATATTTTTTATTTTTTTCAAAAAAATAAACGTTGTGGTGACCTACATATATTATAGGAAATTGAATGGTCTACAAAAAATATTCTATAAAATTTTCATGAAAGGTGTATCGTTCTTGAGATATTTTGAAAATAAATATTTTGGGATGTCACCTCCCCCCTTAATTAACAATCACAGCAGAGCAATATAGCTACTAGTAACTATTATTATTGCTATTGGTCTATTTACATTTAACTGGTCATATGGTCTTTCACCAAAGCAATAAGATATCGCCATATTGCCATGTTGCTATATTTTAGCAATACGTATTGCCAGCGATACAACTTGCATGTTGACAAGCGATATTTATCACTTTTAATATATGTAGTAATATTTCATACGATTTTTGTGTATATATAGACTTTAACCACAACTAGTTTCAAATATTATCATAATAATATTCACTTAGGTTAAACCACAACTAAATAAATAACATAGATATTTTTAAAGTTCAGTTTTGTCAAAAATAAACGGATTTTTGTAATATCTCCTTTCCGGTTGGCCTTACGAAAAGAGATAATTTCCAGTAACTCAGTTTTTGAGATACGGACCATAATAGGCTGGTTTAACCGTATCTTAGACATTACTGTACCTACAAAACAATATTTGAGACAAAAGTTATTGGGAATCATCTCTACTATAATATTAATAATAATTTTTTTGGTCGTAAAGTTCTGCTGATTAAGTCACAGGAATTTAAAAAAAAATCACCAATTTGAAGTAATTCAAATTAGTGGAAAAATTGACAAATGTAATACAAGCTTTCTACGAAAGAAAAATCGCCACTCCTTAGTTCAGTACTGTTAAAGGAAGGGTATAAATGTGTGTGTGTATGTGTATGTGTGCTAACGTGGATGTCTTTTACGAGTATTATTTATGACTCAATATTCGTATTGTTTATGAGTGACCCAAAATGCACGATATAGACTCGAACCAACGTTATGTTAATATTTCTCTGTACCAGTGACGTGTGTTTAAAACACTGCGCTACCAAAGTACTTCCACATCAATATATTCACAAAAGGAAGACTACATATAAGCCTTTGCAATGATTTTTAAATGAATAATTTTATATGTATGTATATCAATTTACTGCGATATAGATATTTGAAAATAGTCTCAAGCTATCGATAATATTACATGCTGAACTTACAATTAAGAATGAATTTCATTATAAAGAAGATTTCATTCTATAATTAAGTAATTTATCTTTTTGGTCTGTAACAGCTAGAACGGCACATCCAGAAAAACGCTAATTAAAAAAGTTTATATGTTTGAAAACTATTGAATTGTCTTTGTTTAGGTATAAGATGCGAAGAAAAAAATTGCAATTCCACCATGTTAATAGGTAGTTAAAAAAAATGAAAATTTTATATAATTAAAAACCCCTCCCCGAGTTTTAGGGGTGTTCGCCGTTGATTAATATTATTATATAAACGTCATATAATTCAAATCAAATGTGTTCTTAATTATAAAAAATAAATTTTCTAATTGTTCATAAATAAAACAAATCTTATATAAAAAATTTGGTCAAGATCATTTTCATCCTATGAAAATCTGTACTAAAATTGAGTGCGCCACATTAACCGAACTGGAGGGCGATGTGGCACACACTAGCGTTTCACAATTATGATAAATTAATATATTAAATTAAGAAAAAATATAAATCAAAAATTGTCAAATCAAGAAATACTAAGCTTACGCTATTTGCGTAGTATTCGTATAAATGACAGCCAACTGACAATTCTAATCAATGATATGGTTTATATGAATGAACTTGATGCATGCGCGTTAAGTAAACATCAGCGATCCAAAAGCAGTAGTGACAAGTGTACAACGTTAAAATGTAATTGATTTTTATCATTTGAAAATGAATTTATAACGATTTAAAACCACACAGATATCTTTATGCTGCGTTTACACCAAAAAGACAAATGTTTTTGACAGAATAACAAAAATACCTATACATTTTTTAATAAGAATTACTTTAAAAACATTTTTGGTGTCTCTTCTTTTTGGTATAAACTTTTGCTCTAGAACAAATTATTTATAAGATATGTATGTTTTTTAATTGTTTCATTTTCAATCATTGTATGTAATTATGATTATATATACATATATACAATATACAAACTTACATAAAATATTGTTAATTACTTTTCTTAATTCCGTTATTATAAATTTTCTTCTATACCGCTAAAATGTAATTAATTTTTGTCATTTCAATAATGTAACTTTTGATTATTTTGACTGAAAAATAATGAAACTAAATCTAAGTATAAGTGTGTAGTACAACAATTAATATAATAATAGAATGACTAATAGGTAATAATATGTAATATAAATGTTTTTTTTTATAAAAAACCTTTAATAAAGTTTCAGTTCATGTTATATAATTGCATTATCTGCCTTAATTTTTTTTTATAAAAACTAATAACATATACTTATCAAAATAGGATATTTAAATTTTCCTTAGAAGATTAAAAGTTTTTTCTTTCAACGAGTATTTATTTATAAAATTACAAATTATTTTTTAAAAAAATTAAAAAATTTTGCCTATTTCTGAATATAAAAATTATTATTAAAAAATTTATATCATATGGTATTCCGCTGCCTCTTGTGGATATTGAGGATGATTTTCCGGATTTTTTTTGAAGTAAAATTCATATAAATTATTATTATATTATTCTTTTTTTACCTACTTGTTACACGGCACTGTTTAACTTGAAACAAAGTCCATCATTTCAAGGCATCCTTATTCTTTGAATATTTTATTTCTAGATGTAAAACATTATTATTTGTCATAAATTTCACCTAAAATAATCTTTTTTATTGAGTAATATTTCAGTGACACAACATAATAAAAATATAAATAAATATTTATTTATTAAGCGATTAGGTTTAGATCAAAGCTGTGCACAAGTGCACAAATAAAAAAAATTACTTACGTAAAATTAAATTACTTTTGCCAAGTACTTGTACATTACTAAAAAAAATGTAGTAAATTGGTTTTTACAATAGATTAGGAAAGTTTATGTTTGTATAACAAGCAACCTAGTCCATTATATGAAACTATTATCAAAACTTGATAACACATGATTTTCAATGTATATGTTTTGATGGTTCGAAATACATATATGTTTCTTTGTATCACTGAAAGTTTTTTAAAGATAATATACAACGTTTATTATTAATTAATTTTATAATTTCAAACAATTGATATTTATTTTAAAATCCTAATGATACACCATTGACTTTAACGCGTTTTATGAGTTTTATAATTTTATTTGTCTAATGTTTTTAATTAAATTAAAATGTTTTTACTTTCCAATATTATAAAAAAAATTGAAGTATTAAAATATTTTCGAACATCCTATGTATTTTCATATGAACAATAAAATATGATTTGTTTCATATCAGTTCACAGAATCTGTATTCAAAGCATTTGATATAGTACATTGAAAATTAACTGATTGTGTTCATTGCAGCTCTGGGAAATATAAAACAATATTTATAGATTCAGAATATTGGTGAGGCTAGAGCAAATATCCAACGGTATCTACAATTAATTTTCTTTATGATATAAAATGTTCCGGTATTATATAAACGTTTAGGGTATTAAATCATACGTGGATTGCATAAAATACTACCCCTGGGTAATATTTACACCCATATGGATTGATATTTAAGGGCCAAGTAATTTTATTAACGATTATAAAATTAATATCTGCATATACTCTTATAAAATATTAATTTACATTTGAATTTTTAGTAGAAGCAAGGAAACAAGTTTAGAAATTCAAATAAATATTAATTAATATTAAATATTAATTTGTGAATGAATCGTGTTTACGATTTTATTAGATTGTTAATATAAAAACTATATTTGCATTCTAAATTGATCAGAATTTATAGAACTTGTCCCGTTTTTAAACATTTTGTTCCATTGTCTGGACAATCTTCGTCACGCTTAAGTATCGCGTATATCATTAATTTTTTTATTTATTTCATTTTCGTAATACATTATTGTACTTCGAGTTATTTAGATTTATAGTAAAACATTACGCGCGCTCATGAACCAATGAACTGTCGAAGTGGCTTTTTGAACTAAAGACACCATAATATAAAACTTCGAAGCCTCACGCACTAGTGTTCCGTACCGTATTTTTTTTTTCAATTTATTTGATTAATGTAACTTTGCAGATTTCAAACATATCAAGTTTTATCAATGATAAGAAATACTATCTGTTTTATAAATTATTTTTAATTATTTTTGAAAAATACGTAAATGCGGTAAGTGCTAATAATTTTCATTATAATTCGGCACCATTATATATTACATAGTTACTCCCAATTTTTTGACATGGATAACGTCTAATGTTTCACTCCAACCAGATACTGGGAGGGGAGGGGATTTCAGAAACTTGATGTAATATTTTCAGGGTGATCTAAAACCACTGAATAACTCAGAAACTAAAAGTCCGACCGGGATGATTTTGATATCATTCTAACCGGCGTATTGGTCTGTATATACCAATTCAACACTGAGCCGCTCCGCGGAAATGCGGTACAGGTGGATAGTGGCTAAACGCACAGCGTCCATTTTGCGCGCTATCTAAATTCCACGCGAACCATTTACTTCTTATTCTATATACATATATACCTATGACGCGAACGAAGTCGTGGGTATCAGCTAGTTACTATAATAAATAAGTGAAATCTTAGCTTTGTGGATTAAACAGAACAGTAACTAAAAGGTTATGCCAGACAAATAGATACAGTGCTAATTCCATAAGTGTAGGTACGGAACACTAAAAACAAGAAAATTCACGGCAACTTATACAGAAAATTGTTTTTTTACCCATAATTTCAGTAAGTCTAGGTATTCTATGCTCATAACTTCCCCCAGCCTGTATCCGCCTATGGATGAATTTAAAAAGTATAATAAATATTCACGAATATTAAAAAACAAAACAAAATATATTTTCTGACCTGTCTCATACATTTCATCAGTATTGCACGTACATCTGTACATAAATACACAAACACGTTACTACAACGTGTGCTTTCATTAACAAAAGTCCCAGACATTGTGTCTCTGACATGATCACGTCTGACAATGCGAAAATAACCACAGTGTCATTATAATACATAACAAATCTGCATTACGTACGTTATATTACCACAGACAAGCGAATAATGATGATAACTCAGACGCCTGCATATGTTGTCGTACTCGTATGCTTTGTTCTCTAAGATGTGTATGCATAAAAAACCGTTCATTAGCTAATACTCAAGTTTAATTGTAATTGGATGAAAACAGTTGTAAATTTAATATGTATATATATATGTATAACACACAAAACATGGGATAAGTAATCACTGGATATCCTATTTTAATGTGTAAGAATTGTTTTAGGCTTGCTGAAAACAAATCCGTTGCCCAAATTGCACCATCACGTCTGGTTTTCGAAATACTATAACCTAAAATTGCCAGATTAAGAGACACATCGGGAACCTGACGTGATGGAGTAATTTTGGCAACGGAATTGGTTTCAGAATGCCAAATATCTTTGAAATTACTTATTCTTGGATCGGCCATATTGTATTTCTCTAAAAAATCATTCAATTGAAGTAAAATTGAAAATGTATGGCCAATTTTGATGACCGAGCATGATTTTTTGTTTTTAATAAAAGGGTTATGTGTTTTACACCTACATTTGTTGGTCTATACGTACCAAACGTAGTAGCTCTCTAATGCATCAAACAACTAGGTATATCGTCCTCTGTGTACTGCATCATGAACCAGCAGTTGAATAAGTCACTTATTCAATTTATAAAATTGAAAATATAAATAAAATAAAACAGTTTTTGAAGTTATACTTCTTTAGGCGCGTTCAGGATCAAACGAAATGCGTTGCATGTAACGATGGACTCACCCCATGTAAATAAAGCAAAACCGTGATGTTAGGTTAGGTAGATAACACAGACTTCTGTTACGATAGTCGGTAAACAACTTTTTAGTTTTGCATTTGCACACTAGATGCCACTACACCAAAGAAGTATAACTTCTAACACGCATACATAAATACACTCACCCATTTTTTTTAAATCTCCGACCAAACTTCAAAAATAAAAAAATAATTTAGATAAAGATTGTATTTAGACTAGTATCGTCTATGGTCGAAATTTAATGACAACATACACACATGATTTTTTTGTACACATCTATTGCACAGTATCTTTCAAATGATATATGTTTCATTCACCTCCTTTTATAATAAATACAAAAAAAAATCGTACGACAGTTTTCGATGTTCGCATAATAATACATAGATTGAGTGGAGGGAGGAAGCTATCACTAATATCTTATTTACATATTTAAGCGACTTTCCTTTGTTTAGATACTACGTAGCTAACTCAGCAAGTCTGTACAAGGCTCCCAGCGAAGGTGGATGCGACGCGAGCTGTGCGCACACCCATTTCTGTGCGATTACCAAAGTAGACTACATGGACTACAAGCAGTGTCTGGAGATGGCGGCGAGCGCGTTGGCCGCGTCCGAGTCGCCTCACCACGCGGCTACGCTGCTCGGCGCCTCACTACTAGCCCTCACCGTCACGCTGTTGCGATGATTCCATCGTTAGTGAGTGCTGGTGATGATAAGGATACAGATAGCCTATGTGTGTTAATGTGTGTACGAATGGGAGAGAGACGGAGAAATGGATGATATGTGTATGGAGTATTTAAATTCATATTTTATGGAATTTTGTGGAGTTTAAATATATCGTTATAGGCGAATTTGTATAATTGCAACCTGAAAAATAATTTTAATATATTTTTTTTATCACTTATAGTAAGTAAGTTAGGAAAACATCGAAAAATAATAAAAACGGTAGAAATGTTAGGAACGATGCCCAAATTAACATACAAGTTTTAAAACTTAAGTTTGCCTTATAATTTTTTCTAAAATATTAATATTCTTACTACGAAAATTATTAAATAGGTTACTCCATTTTAATGTTCACACGCAATTATTTCGAAAATGATTGTCGAAAAATGTTCTGGACTTAAGTTTAGTGGGGGGGGGGGGGGAGTCAATGGTGACACTGACATTGTGAAATCAATTTTACAGTTTAATTAAAGTCAACTTATTTTTTTTAATGAATCCAAAATTTTTTTTGCAGAATCTTTTCTTTTTGTGTAAAATGATAAAATAATCTTTTGTGGGAAACATTTTTTTACTTATTTTGAGACATATTTAACATAATATGAAAATGATGATTTTGAAAATTCATATTTTTTTTACTCATATTTAGAAAACATGGAAGACAAAAAATATCCATTTTAATTTTAATGTAAATAATATCTGCGAATTTTCTCAAACATTTGAACAATAGTTTTAAAAACTGAAAAAGATCAAATAAAAATTGTCCAGAAAATTCGCAGATATTGCTTACAAAAAATTGAATATTTGTTTTTCGAGCATTTTTCTCTACATTCGATAGCTTCCAACTAAAAATATATGTAAAATCATAATTTTCATATTTTGTCAAATATATCGAAAAATATGAGTAAAATAAAAAATAGTTTCCTACAAAAAAAATCTTAGAAAATTAGATTCCGTAGGAAAAAATACTGGGTTCTAATTAAAAAAATTAGTTGACCATGATTCTGAGTTGAACTCAATCACATCTCATGTGCAGAACATTTTTTGACAAATCGCGTCATTTTGGAGATTTATGCGTGTATAAATTAAAATGGGACATCCAGTATATTTTAGGTAATTTAAAACTAATCTTATATTTGTCCTCTATCAATCGCTTGTATTGTTTTCAATAAAGATACATATATACGTACATGTACAAAAAAACAAACAATAATCGTTACTAATTTATAAAGAAAATTGTATTTTATTTATTTATTTTTTACTATTAAGAAACACATGATATTTTTTCTAAAAATACGTTTATTTTGCTTGAATAAATACGCTATGTTTTCCATTCCAATTATTTTCCCTTTTATTTTCTCAATAAATACTTTCCTAAAATGTCATTTCGTCTGTTATATAAAAAAATCTATTTCAATCAAATATCGAATGTATTCCGCATGCGAAACATATTTGTTTTTCTTACTAATTGAGTTTTTTTTTTATTTGAATGGAATTTCGATTTTTTTGATAATATTTGAATTGTTACGTTTTCTAAATATTATTCGTATTTTTATTATTACAAAATAAAATATATTACAAAGCTTACGAAAATTAAGGAAGTCCGCGTTGTTGTTTGAACAATAGAATCATTTTATAACAAGTACAGAAATATGAATGTTAATATATTTTTATTGAAAAAAACATGATTTGTGATTTACGTATTCTTTCTTTTTGATTGTTTCCAACAAACTCAATTCTTGCATACAGGATGATCCAGAACGTAAATACAAAACTTGAACAGTAGATCTAAAAAGTTATTTTTAGCAAAAGAAACTGAATATAAGCCCGGAAATATTTCATGGGTAAGTTATAACCCTTTATATATTTAACCCAAAATTAGTTTTTATTTAATATCTTAAGAATCCATTGTGATACAGTTATAAAATGTTATAATCGGTTTAGTATTGGTAAGTGGTATCTTTTCCAGTATCAACCAATAATTAATTAAAACAGGGGTGTATGGGGCTAATGAGTCTGTCGATTTTTATCAGTAATACAATAATATAAGCTTATTTTGTGATATTTGAAGCATCCGTGCTAATTGTAAGAAAAAATCTTTTGTTTTCTTTTGTATTAATATTTCTCGTATGAGAAATGCGATAAGAATATGTTTGTTTCATATAATTATAAGGTACTGTCACCAGTCTTGGATCATAACCCAGTGTTATATCCATCACTGAGTGCCCATTAACATAAACATAAACAAAATAAAAGGCTATAATTAAAAAAAAGCGGATTTTAGTAATTAAATTTATTTAATAAAGAGGTATTTGTTTTATTAGCAACGTGAGTTCGTGAGAATTGCAAAAAAGCCCACCAATACCAAAAAACAATATACCTTGCTTTTAAAACGGCCAATACTGATGCCAGTACCTTATATTATTATTAGTGGTTCACTCAGGAAAAATTTAATGAACAAAAATAATAGATACAAATCTACATACACCCTTGGTTTAAATTATTATTGGTTGATACTATAAATCGATAATACTTATTAATAAACTGATTATCGAATTTCATAACTGTATCAAAATGGGTTCCCAAGATATTAAATACTACTATTTTTTGATAAAATCTTCAGGATACTATAGCTCTATCACGAATAATTTTCGGACAAATGTTCATATTGCTTTTTGTTTGAAATAATTATCTCGATTCACTGTTAACGTTTGACACGCCATTTCTAAATCATCCTGTATATAGTTTATTCTTTATATAAAACAATCATAAAAGCGGAACTATTAATAAAAAATAATATTTTTTTAGTAAAAACGATTCTTTCCTTATACTCAATATTATCATGCAAGATACCGTGACATTCTAAAAACAGTTTATATTTTCCCATTTTATAATAGATTTATTGAAAGTATAAGGTTGACAATATTATTGATTGGCTTTTTAATGGTATAGCAAGTTTTTATCAGAAATATATGTACGAGGAAAAATGGCATAGCAATATATTCATGAAAAACATGAACAACGATGTTTAATTTTAAAGTCAATACAAAAAAAAGTTTATATATAAATTATTTTTTAAACTTTATAACTCAACAAATGTAATAATATCATTTTTTGTAAGTGTTTGCTTTAATAAACATTTTTTTTTAAATATTATAATTTACTTTTCATTCATAACATTTCATAATGAGACATTTCACTAGAAATAAAATTATTTGGATCCAGTTCTGAGAAAAATGAATATAAAGTCGATAGAATGCTGCTCCAATGTCTGTTTTTACTTGGGTATAAAAACAACGTTTTCATTCAGCGGCTGTCAAAATGTTGAAATATATATCAAATATCCAGATGGTACGCTTTATAAAAGTATAGGAATATCATTCGTTGACATGATATTGCCATTAGATTAAAGATTCATATCGAAGCTTTTTAATAGTTGATTATCATGTATTTTCATTCATAATCTTCGATTGTTTTTTGTGATGCTATAAAATATTTCTGAACATTATTATTATTGTATAAACTTTTTATTATTGGGTTTTATTCCGTGTTGTACTTTAATATCACTTGACGTTTCGACCAACATCTCGTGGTCTTCTTCTGCGACGATATCTCTATTAATGTCGAACTTAAAACAGTAAAAAAATATATTAACAGACAACGGTTTTAAGGCCAATGATATCCACAAGGCCTTAAAAGAGACAGAAGAAAAGCTACAGTTTCTCAAGAAGTATTGGGCCAAGAATTTCTACCCTACATAAAAGGTAATACAGACAAAATAGAGAGAAGTTTCAGTAAAAATGCAATCCGTACTATATTTAATGCAAAACAAAAAGTCGCTAACACAGCAGCATCTACAAAATCTCGTGAAATTGTGGCAACATGTATATAGGACAAACCGGCAGATCCATAAAAACAAGAACAAACGAACACCTAAGAGATAACAGTAGCTGAACAGTCGATGCTACAAGGCCATATAATAGACACCAATGATGTCAAAGGCTTAGCCCAGTCCAATAAATTTTGGTCTAGACTCTACAGAGAAGCCATTGAGATCAGTAAGAATCCAAATAATTATAACAGAGACTTCGGCTTACATCTCTCCGGCGCTTGGAAACCGGTGCTATTGCCAAGCAATACTTGATTTTTTATCACAAACTTATTCTAGCAAACGTCAACGGTTATTTAAGCAGCTACACCTTCTGAACTCGACATTTAACTTCTGAAGAAGACCACGAGATGTTAGTCGAAATGTCAAGTGACATTAAAGTACCACGCGGAATAAAACCCAATAAAAAAAGTTTATACAATAGAACAACCGCGAAAGTAATATAAAATAAATAAAGAACATAATTTTTGAAATATTACCCGCGGCTTTACCCCCAATTATATTTATTTATTTTTTAACATTTATATAATTTATAAAATCTAATACCATTGTGCTGTTAGTTTGGCACAATTGTTTACTCCTATTTGAGTTGAACGTTGAAAAATCGTGATGCACCTATTTTTATTTCAATAGAATAGTATTTTGTCTATAATTCACCCTTTACTCCCATCAAACGTCAAATTTCAAAAAATCCTACGTCATAAAAAGAAAACGTCCCTAGATTCAGAAGTTTGGGCTGAGCGTTGATGAGTCAGTCACTCAGGACATTTATTTATAGACATCTTATAAGTAAAACATTAAGGCTCCAGCTGTGATCTCTAAATATTGAAGGACTCGTCCATTGCAACGTTTATTACTCCAAAAAAAATAATTTCTGACTTCTTTCAGTCCACATAACTCTAAAAAAAAATTTGATAGCACAATAACGTCTGATATCGATTCAAAAAATTATATATGCACATATATAAAAGTAATAACACACACATCTAAGGTGTGCAAAGTTTTTATTGATGTCTCTATCTCACTTTCACCAATACATTAACATATACTTTCATCTCTCACTGGAGCACATCCTAAAGTTTGAGCAATATGCGTTTAATATCAGAAAGAAATATCTATATAGTGTGTATATTTTATCGATTTTGTAATACAGGAAGTCAGTTAAGGTGCTTATCATACAATATACAATAAATATGTAGGATGGAAAATGTAATATTTCAAATATCTTCTAGCTCCTGCATGTTTTAAATTGGCTGTCAATTTTCCGGCATAAAAAATATTTATGTGATGCCAATATAAATATTTAAGCGGTTTTTGGAATATAAATTAATATAAAAAAGTCAGTACTATGCATAATAATTGATCATATTTTATATATTTTAAAAATTAATTTAATTTCGATGATAGACTTTATACAACAGTCCTTCTTACATATCAAGAAAAGCGTAACTACATAGTTGAAGTAATAAAAGTTAAATCAGGTATAAATAAATTCTACACCTTTATAATGATATTATTACACTTAAGGTGACTATAATTTCACTCAAATCCTTATTCCTTCGCAAGAAATTATTTATTTATGAGAACAAGCGATTTCCGCGACACTAACTGATCCGAACGCAAACAAGTGATATTATTTCAACCCACCTCCCTTCATTTCTCACTCACTGTGGTTTTATCCATTGAACTAACATGAAACAGCGATTACTCGCGTAATAATCGAGGACATTACACTAATTGTTATGATAGTTTTATTCCGCCCCCTCCCCCCTCTTCGTTTATAATAAATGACAGATAAGGACAGATATAGCTCGTACTAACTTCATAATTACTTGCTAGAATTAGTTGAAAAGCCTCCAATATTTATTCACCTCGTATCATTGCCGTATTTAAGGGTAGTAGTTACCCTTTAATAGGGTGCAATATAAATAACAATTAACTTTGAGTGTTTGCAAATTAATTGTTGTTGGCAATTAAAGTGAACGTGATCGAAATTATAAAGAATTGAAGAAGATAATAATAATAAGACTATTATTTTTATCTATTATACTTACTTACAAGGCAAAAACAAAATATATTATAATTATAAGTTGTTTTTACTTTTTAAATGGTTACTAAAATATTTAAACCCCACAAAACTTCTATTGCAAATCGACGTATAATGATAGATAGATGAATATGTGAATAAATGAACTTGAAAACAAAATTCCGATGTCTGTCTTAATTCTACATTAAATATGTGTATATTAAATATGATAAATTAAATGTAACGCTTTTTTAAACAAATTGTGATTCGGAAAAGATCTTGAATTCTTTTGTGGGAAAAGAATATTCGATTCTATAGATACTAAAAATTATATTTACATAAATGAACGGATGCCATATTTAGATAAGAATTATATAAAATATAATATTGTTTATTTCGTTAGTACATTGTATATAAATTAAACATAATTTTAATTGTAGTTTTCTCTGCTCAAATTTGCAAAATCAATAGTAATTATTTTATATTTTAAAAGAAAAATATAACGTTATGGCTAAAAATAGTAAATATTTTGCTTCCATTTAGAGATAAATACCATCCAATTGTAATTACCATATTGATCGTCGTATGGGTCGATTTATAATAAATACATAATAATTAAAAACATTTTGTTTGAAATTCGACTTACACGCCAATCAAAGAGGTAAATGCACATGCATCTATACAAGGTGAGTCAATAATACCTACGTATTTCTTCGATACCTATTATTAAAAGTTAAAATGCACATTATAAAATTATATTGAAATATACAGTCTGGTCCCAAAAAGTGTATTATAAACGACTTTTTTTAAATATATTGACCCATATACAAAATATTTTTTGAAAAAATAACGTTTTTAGCAAACATATACTTATATTTTCGTGTGACAGTAGCTTAAATTATGTAACAGTTATAATTCATCAAGAATTTAATTATTTAATACCGGCTGTCCATTAAAGAACCGCAAACTTTCAAAACCTGTATATTTATATATATATATATAATATGTCTTTTACCTAAAATCACTAATTAAATGTATCATAATTAATGCTACTGCCATACCAAATCGGAAGAATAAATCTGCAAAATTAAAAATTAAATTAAGCCCAAATGATTTTTAAAACAATGTTTATAAACTAATAAATTCTTTTAAATTTATTTTTATCTCATTTACCCCTCAACGTTTTTAAAAAATGTTGTACCACTGTATAGATAGACCTACTTAATAGGAAAAAATGAGATAAAAATAAATGAGTACTTCCATTTTTATGAATTATCATATACTTTTTTCGGGACCACACTGTATATTTAAATATATATTTTTTTTATAATGTACAAAATTTGAATCTTGTCTCTATCTTTAAAAAGAGAGGAGATATCGATTGACTCACCCTGTAGATTTTCTGAAAAGTTTGCTTGTTTTCTGATATAAAAATTTATACTTTTATGTTTTTAGTTATCTACCGATTTATATTTCTCAAAATTTATATATGTACTATATACATTTACTCATAAATAATTTTAATAACATGCTAATGTCCTATAAAGTAACATTACAAAGAAAATTATGTTATGAAACTGAAAAGAATCACCACCTATTGTACATACATTTTCCAACTAATATATATGTATATTTTAAATATCGTTATTATTTATTAAAAATATCTGTACAGATAATTATAATTTTAATAGCATAATAATTATTTTTATTACTATTATTAAAATTGAATATTTAATGATTTTAAATCAATTACTAAAACATGCAAAAATATTAATTGTGCAATCTCATATTTATTTTTCACAGTTAAATTTTAAAAGCACAATTTGTTATCAATATTAAAATCACATCTATGTTATGGTATTATTTTAATATGATAAAATTTATATATTTATTATAAATAAAAAACATAGATTACATAAAATACAATAAACAGCATTACTGCAACCGATTGTTAATTCATGTGTATTATTATTATTATTATTATTTTAATTCACGAATAAATATTTTAAAATCACATTCTATCGTATGATTTATTATTATTTGTTAAACTATTGAAATTATTTTAGCAAAAACAATTCGTGATTTCTAGAAAATACATACCTACATGCAGTTTTTAAAATATATTATATGTATATTATATTCAATGAATATTAATTCATACATAGATACGAATATTAATTTTAAACTATGTTATCTGCACACATAGGCGCCGACTTTTCATTTTACCTAAGGGGATGGGATTTTTTTTAACCAGTTTTGAATCTCGGACGGTTTGGTTCAGTATATGAGTGAAGAGAAATCGTAAAAAAATCAAAATAATATTTTGAAGCTGAGGGTCTCAATTTGGAAAAATTAAATGTTTCAAATTTAGCTACAATTATTTTTACACCAAAGTTATAAAAATATTTGAAATTTTTCGGTTACTCTTAATAGGGTTTTAACATTTTAAAATGAATTTTTCAAAGAAAATTTTAATTATAAATATCAGGCTTTGATTTTCTTTTTGAAAATTTTCATTGTGATTATTTTTACCAATATTACAGCTGTTTTGATATTGTACAATTTTTTGGTAAAATAAAAAAAAAATCTTTTAGTTTTGTTGACAAGTTCATGCTTGGTTTAATTCAATAAAAACTATAAGGTGCAGATTCAAAGGGGGGCGATCACCTCCTTGGAGTCGGCGCCTATGTCTACACTAACCAGTGTGGTCCAAATTGCGGACCGCGAGCCATATCACCAGCGGCATGTTTTATTTTGGTTCACCATTCATATTTTAATTGTTATTATTTTTTTATATTTTGTTCGAAATATAAACAAACATAACTTTTTTCGTTCATCAAATAATTGAATACATATTTCCAATGTTAGTGTACGTTTGTTTTATTAAATTATAGGACGCCATTTTACTGCATTACGCTGATTGGTTCACGGGACCATGGAATTCTGGTTGGATCATACTGAATCCTAATTATGAAAATTACAAACAAAAAAAAACAGTTTTGATTTTGTGATATGTGATAATGATGAAAAAGTTGTAACTTAAAATTTATATTGATGTGTTCAAAATAAATATTTTTTGCAGCACATTACCAAACCCTGTCGTTGTATATATTATAAATTTATATATTCATCCTAAATGTACGGAGAAATATATAATATAAATATAATTCTCACAAAACAACCCTATTGAAAAATGTTATAAGTAAGCATATATATTTGAGCGTGAATTTAAAAAAAAAACATATTTTTTAAAGAAAATATATTGATGAAATATCACAACATTTCTAAAAATATAAATGACTGTTAAAGTATATAATCTAACGAATATTTAAATGTTACCTCGATCGAAACAGTTCAGTAAATTCACGTAGATATTCTAAAAATCTACGTACTCTGACTAATAAAGAATAAAGATACAAATATTTTGTTCTTTAAAGTAGATAATCGATATTTTCTACAAAATAACGTATTATATACTCAAACGGTACGTATAAACTGTTGTCATATTTCAGTGTACCGAAAAAATATACATAAAAGGACTTGATAAATTTTGTAAACGAAATGTACTCAATTTAATGGTACGATATATAAACTCGTTTCAATAATACGGGAGCATAAAATATTTTTATATTTCTTGTATAATCAATATTGATGTGTACAATTTAACCTATTTAATTGTAATAAGGAATGATGAAATTACCGTGAATAATCAATATTTTGACCCATCACATGTAATAGCTTTTAAAGGACCCCGTACAGAAGCAATGGATTTCGCATTTTGATTTAATTTTTTTATAACTTGGGAAAATGATGGTTTAAAATGTGTTGATAAAGAGTTGTTATTGGTGTAACCTACGAAACCCACTATTTCTGCTCCAAGGGGCATTCATCTCCTAAAGGATCAACTTTTGAAAAAAATGCAAAGAGTAAAAAAAGGTGCTTCGAATTAGCCAGATAATATAAATAAATTATGTTTAAAACTTTTCGTAACATTTTTGGTTCACCAGTTTCTTTATAAAGTTAAAAAATATTATGAACAATTCAATTCTTACTTTTTGCAAATTTTTCTAAAAGTTTCTACTTTAGGACTTAAGAGATAAAAATAAAATGTCTCAGTGTTTTGGAGCGAAAATTTAGGATTATCGTAGATTGTGTCCATTAGCACTTTTTATCAATACACTGTGAACTATCATTTCCCCAAGTTACAAAAAATTTTAACCAAAAATCAAAATACATTGCTTTTATGCGAGGTCTTTTGGGAAATATAATCAGATATAACTCCTGAATGAAGATCAAAAAATACTTTTAAAAAACATTACTACTTTTAATTGCATAAGTAATAAAGAAAAACGTTTTATTAACACCAAATTTCAAAGTTCATTCATTTATTGGTTTTTCATAAATCAATGTATTTTTATCATTCCTATAAAAAAACACACACAAATCTTATGTTATAAACCGGCTTTCATTGTATATATCTTATAAAATGAGATTTAAATATTATTATTAAAAATATTACGAAAATTATATTATATGTACGTAAAAGTATAAGGACTGTATGAGAAACTATCTATAACAATAACTGTGTTAAAACTGTGAAAAATTAATGTTTTTATTTCAGAATAAAGTTTTAAATAAAATTTTAATTTGCTTAATTATTTTCCTATCTATATCCAATCCACTGGTGCCGAAACAATAGGAGGCAAATTGCAAAGTCTTTATATCTAGGCGGTAAAAGGACATCGCCTATGCAGGGTTCCTGTAGATTGGGTCATGAATGGGCAAATCAGGACGATTATATATATAAAACACTACTAAAACAGTACCCAACTTACCCTCACTATATCTCCCTACAAGTCGGCCTTGCAGATTGGCTGGTGTATAGAGGCCTTTATAAGTATGTAATTCACTGACAATTACCAACTGCTCTGAAACAAAATTTTTATTGAAAAAATAATGTTAGTCAGATAAAACTTGTATAAAAATATAATTTTCCATCATAAATAATACATAATAATACCATCTTAACCCAATCGTGACCGAGGTTTTCTTTTGTTACCGATATTGCTGATTTTTCTGTCATCATTTCATACCTATCTAAGTATACTAAAACCCCAAAACGTTGGTAATTGTATGTTGATGTATTCAGTCCAATACTCGAAAATAAGTATGATTTCAAACCCATTCGAAAAGCGCTCTGTTACATATATGTTACGCTGGGCACGATTGGGTTAATAAAATCACTACCAAGAGCTTCGCACGAAACGAGATTTAGGTAAGTCTCGTTTCGCCTCGAATTTAATAATACATTTTACTCGTTATGTAAAAATTAAAGCTATATACTCTCGTCTCAATAACGAGTGTAAATGCCTGTTGATACCTATGTTATAACAGAAAGATACCCCTGAAATTTCACGTTTCTAGGTCCAGGGATTTCGACAGGGCGATGATGAATCAGTCAGGACATGTTATTATAACATATGTATATAAATTATACATAAAAACGTTCATTTCATTTATATTGTACCTACAGTCATCAACAAACCTAAAATTATGTTAAATAATATAATATAAATAAATTATAACTCAATATCTACATAAATATCTTCCTTAAATATAACTACAAATTTCATTTTTATATGTCTATACATTGAACATATAAATTAAAATACTTCATTTTCAATTGATTGATATGAAATATATTTATTACAGATATTTAAATATTAAAAGTATTAATTTCCAATTAATTAATTAATAATAATTTCAAAAATTTAAATTTCTCACTTTAATAAATACTTAAGCATAAATAAAATCTCATTTTTTACGAACAGTTAAAAGAAAATTCTTTTAAATGTTTTTAAGAAGAAGAAAATACGTTTTACTTGAGCCTTTTATAATTGAGCAATCAAGCGCGTACTAATTAATCTTGGTCTTTAATCTCTGCTATGAACAGAATTAAAGAAACAACATGATGATGCGATTATTGATTTCTATAAAAAAAATATTGTAAGGTAATTTTAAATTTTTGTCGTAATGATGATAGTAATAATAATAATCATAATAACAATATTGTATACAAACAAGAAAAAAACTATATATTTGTCGATACATTTTATATTTTATAAACCTACAGTATCTACCAAAGAACGTAAATATAATGTTTATTATTTATTATTATTAATATAGTGATGATTTTATATATTTTATTTTTAAAGAGACAAACTAAAAGTCCTCCTTATATCAACAAATAAAATTAAATGAATACTCTCACTGAGTTGCCGGACTAGAAGCATATCTGCCGACATATATTGATGAATAGAAATAAATCGGTTGACACCCGACTAGAAATTGTTGCTTAGGTCCTCTTTAGACGTGCCGAATTTCCGCGCCTTGACTGGAAAAAAACCTCCATGAAGCATACAACAGAAATGTAACGATTTGTCCCAATTAGAAAAAAACCATAAGAATTTAAATTATAATGAATAGTACACACTCATATAGTATTCATTGAATACTAAATATATGAGTGTGTATATACTCGTAATTGTATAGTGAATATAATATGGTTGTATATATCTATGTACATATGTGATGTATACATTGTACCATTGGCCCCTTGTAGGCGCCTTTTTTTAGCTAGAAAAAAAATAAGTAAAAGGGTCAAATTCCATTAGTTTAGTTATACATTTTGACGTGCCACATGCCTTAGTAATTTTTTGCCTAGCTTTAGCTCTTTAGCACAACCCCCCCCCCTAGATTTTTAAACACCATTGTCTAGATGATAAACCTTTACATGTTCAGTAAAAATTTGAAGTTTCTATATAGCTTATATAATTTACGAGATATTTTGCTTTGACTGAAAAGAACGGATAACAAAGTAAGATCAATATAGGGTTATTTCGGAATTCTAAAAATGAATTCGTATAATAGATCAAAATAATCAATAAAACTGCTACTTTATGAATCAAAAACTCATGTAATAAATATGATAACAATAGGTTCAAAGAAAAATTCTTTTTCGGACATTTCGACATACATATGAGAGTAAAAGTGGTAAATAATGGTAAACTTTGAATGGCCAAATCACAGCCAATTTTCGTCGAAAAAACTTTTTCGACCAGCTGTTTTGACGGACGTGGCTTCTACTTTTTTTTCTCTACATCCTATACCTATCTTTACTCAGAAATAAGTTATGAGCAATTAAGTAAAAATTTGTGATTTTTTATTTGTTTTTTAAATATTTCTTGCATAACATTTTTTTTTTATTTGTTAACCTTCCATTTTGCTGGAAAATTCAATTTTCTATAAAAAATTTAAAAAAATATTCTTGTAAAATTGTCCAATTCTGTTTACTTTTCGAGTTATACTAAAAACATTGAAAAGTGACTAGTTTAACCTTCCCCTCAAAAACGCAAGGGGGAATTTAGTAACACTTTGTGATTTTATCATCTGGAGATGTCAAACAAACATATAAAATAATAAAAACTCTTTAACGCAATTGTTTATTTAGCCTAGTAATATAATTCTTATTCCCATAAATCAATAATCATTCAGTAACATCCCGAAAGTTTCAAGTCTTGTATATTTGCAAAACAAAGTACAGTTGACAAAAAATAAAGAAACAATAAATAAATAAATAAATAAATAAATACAAAACACTCCCACGGTTCCCCGAATATGTCCAACATTCGGAAGATTGCCTAAAACCTGCATCGAACAAAATAAAATGTGACTGATAGAATTTCCCCAAAGAAACAATTACGTGTAGATATATAAGGGGGAGTTTGGGCACCGCACGTTCCCCGAACTCCCATTCGGCGGTTACTAAATCCCAGCACGTACCGAACATATAACTTTGGCGCGTCGATTTGGTGGCCCCCGCCAGTCTACTTTTGTGTGTCTGTGTGTGTGTATACGAACAGTCAAACGCATCTGTGGCGACTTCCGGCTACGACTTATACATAAACAAACTCGTTCGGGTATATTTCCGGTCAGTATTTTACAAATATTGACTATGTATGTATATGTCATATGTCACTTAAATATTATTTTTGTATACATACTCTGTAATGTATTTTTTTATGATCCAATTCTGTTATAAAATGTTTAGAATTATAAATCATTTTAGTTTTTTTACTATAAATTATAAAATTCAGTAGTGAAACTTCTCGAAATGGACCAACTATACCTTTTCAACTTCAAATTGAGACTAATCAATTTCAAATTGGGAATAATCAATTTCAAATTGAGACTAAACAATTTCATATTGGGAATAATCAATTTCAAATTGAGACTAAACAATTTCATATTGGGAATAATCAATTTCAAATTGAGACTAAACATTTTCAAATTGGGAACAATCAACTTCACTTTGAAATTGATTATTCCCAATTTGAAATTGTTTAGTCTCAATTTGAAATTGATTATTCCCAATATGAAATTGTTTAGTCTCAATTTGAAATTGATTATTCCCAATTTGAAATTGATTAGTCTCAATTTGAAGTTGAAAAGGTATAGTGTTTTCGAGAAATCGTTTATTACTTAAAGAAAATTTTCAAAGTTTTCTACCTTCCTCCCCCTTGTATAGATTCTTAAGTATTAGATGACCAAGCCCCCCTATCATTATATAAGGTTTAATTTTTTAATTGAAATTCTTATCATCAGTGAAAATAATCATAATATATTCAAGGAAGGTCAAAATAGATAATTCCATCAAAATCTAGAATTCGAAAAAATGGCTATACTATACTTTATGGCTGAGTAATGACAACCTCCTACTTTTGAAAATAATCTTATAACTGGAAACGGATAAATACTTATAATAGGCATGATGCCAGTAACAAAGTATCACTGAAATTATGATTTTAAATAATGAAATAAGTTAAAAATATTCTAAAAAATATATTTATATATATTTATATATATATTATATTATATATATTTTTATATTAAAATAAAATAAAAACGCAAAATACAGCAATCCGCCATGTTTGATAAAACACCAGTCAGAGTGGATGACGTCACGGCTACGTAAACGTCATTTTTGTTTCATTAATATCTGCACTGTTTATAAATTATTTTGTGGTTTTAAATTATCAATTTGCTCAGTTTTGTGTTACCAAAAGTAAAACCAAGAAACATTAGCGATGGAATAAGGATTCATTATAGTTGACAAAGAGTGTTTACATAAGCGTGTCGTCAAAAATGCGCCATGACACTTGCGAGCGTTTTGGCGTAAAATTCATAATTAGTTTTAAAAGGGTCAATTTTGTGATTAAACCTTTATTTTCTGCAGGAATAAACATTTTTTTGGAAATAAGAGACACGTAAGATCATCATAAAATAGTTTTTAAAGTAGCAGTTACAACTTCACCTTTTTTATGAAGCATGTATTTAATTTTGTTTGACATAAAAATTCTAGTGAACATTGAATTTGACGATAGACATTAAAATAATTTTATAGCTGAAGAAATTATCACATCATTAAAAGTCCAACTGGGTCAATCCATATGAACTGGTCCAGCACTGGTTGCTCGATCATTCTAAAAAAAATTGATTTTTTGTGTGTAATTACCCTAACATGTTGGTAGTTCGAAACGACCATTATTTTAATTTTATTGTTTTTTGTTTTCGCGTGACGGCCATATTTGTTCTACAGGTCGCAGCAATTTTTGTACTTTAAAGGGTTTGCGGAAACTAAAATATCTCAGCTTCTATCAAACCATTCAACATCGGAGTAAAAGCAAATTATTCAGAATAAAACGGGCTACAAGATTACTATTAGACATTTTCACCTAAATGTTATCCTAAAGGGTGAAATTTCAGCCTTAATTCTTAGTTCTATTTTTGAAAAAATCCCATTTTCAAGGGGATGGTTTTGCAAGAAGGGGAAAAGTTAACAAGTCAAATTATTTTTTACAAATAGGTGGGTACTAGTTGTATTCACACACCAAAGTTCAACTCTGAGACTCGCCCCCCTTTATTTCAAAAAATTATCAAAATTTGAAAATTTGAGAAAATGACACTTTTCAAAGCTAAATAACTCTGGTGGGGGACCAGATAAAAATCTGAAATTTTGGCCCATAATAGTACTACATAATGGTATTATGTACCAAAAATTTTGAGATTGAGATTTAACTACAGGCAGTGGTATTGCAACCACAATATTCAATAGGAGTTCATATGTTAATACAGAGTGTCAACATTAATATAATATCTATTACTATCTTTTTCCTTCTTGGAAATAGAAGAATGCTTGAATGAAGAAAAAAATTGTATTTTTTCTGATTGTTTTTAAAATCTCATTTTTTATTTTCTGTCACTTCCGGTTGATCCGGAAATGATGTCAACTTTTGTTTTTCAAAGGTTACACCCTATATATATTTTATTTTTAGATAGAAAATTAGGTCAGCTTTAAAAATTTATAACACATATAAAACTTAAAGTAACTCATAACAAAGATATAACATGTTTTAATTATTATTGAAACAAAATCACAACATGTATACGCTCATTGAAACATGCATTTTTGTGGTTGCAATACTACTGCTTGTAGTTAAATCACAATCTCAAAATTTTTGGTACATAATACCATTATGTAGTACTATTATGGGCCAAAATTTCAGATTTTTATCTGGTCCCCCACCAGAGTTATTTAGCTTTGAAAAGTGTCATTTTCTCAAATTTTCAAATTTTGATAATTTTTTGAAATAAAGGGGGGCGAGTCTCAGAGTTGAACTTTGGTGTGTGAATACAACTAGTACCCACCTATTTGTAAAAAATAATTTGACTTGTTAACTTTTCCCCTTCTTGCAAAACCATCCCCTTGAAAATGGGATTTTTACAAAAATATTAAAAAAATTAAGGCTGAAATTTCACCTTTTAGGATAACATTTAGGTGAAAATGTCTAGAAGTAAGCTTGAAACCCGTTTTATTCTGAATAATTTGCTTTTACTCCGATGTTGAAAGGTTTGATAGAAGCTGAGATATTTTAGTTTCCGCAAACCCTTTGAAGTACAAAAATTGCTGCGACCTGTAGAACAAATATGGCCGTCACGCGAAAACAAAAAACAATAAAATTAAAATAATGGTCGTTTCGAACTACCCACATGTTAGGGTAATTACACACAAAAAATCAATTTTTTTTAGAATGGCTAAGCAACCATTTAATTTAATTTTGGACCATTTCATATGGATTGACCCAACTGTTAATATTTGCAGTGTCATTAAAAACAAAGAACATACATAGTACGCAATTTTCCTACAGAATAAAAAATTATAATACAACATAAGAACCAAGTTTAATAAAGTGCTTATAAGAAGTTAGTACATACTATATTCTTAACACAAGCGGTGGCAATACTGGAAGCTTTGAAACACGCGGCAAACAAGAAAACTGTAAGTATAACAATATTCACAGACACGAAATCAATATTCTAAAAACTAGAAAATAATACAAAAACATACCATAAATCACATATCTTCTACACAATATCATAAATATAAAAAAGTGCACTATATTTGCCTATAAGTGCATAAGGTAGAGCTGCTCACAAAAACAAGAGTAAGATAAGTCACGACCATGGATTTTCGAAGTACTTATCCTGCTAAGGAACTTAAGAATTTTTTTTTGACGACGACCAAAAAAAAGTTCGTTTTTGTAATTTAGTCTCGTCTGACAACTGACAGTCTCGTCTCGTGAAAATTGATACCATCTTATCACGGTCTCGTTTTGAAAAAAAAATAAACCTGTCTCGTTTCAATATCGTCTCGTACATGTTCTCATGATATTGGCAAAAAAATATTTTTGCCCACTTATTTTCATGTAATAAACAGATAATTTGAAATATAATTAATCTAATATATTTTACTGTAATTATTTATTCAAAGATAAACATAAAATGATATAGATGATATCATATTGGTCTTATCTCATGAAAAGGTCTAGTCTTGGAGAAAAAGGGTTTTATAGAAACAAAAGAACCGTGTCCCAATTTATATGGATTCTGGGCCAATTAAAAAAATTAAATATTATCTTTAACAGTAACTGACAAAATTCTTACAAATTACCCCCACTCCCCAAAAAATAAACTCACAACCATAGTTTATTTATTTATACACAATATCAGATCACATGCATGAGAAATTCAAACACACGTTACATAATATTCAGAAAATGTAAAACTACAAACAATATTTAAAATACTTTTTAATTGGTTATTATTTATAAATACCTACATAAATTGTAGATTGTTTCCCATGTGGAACTAGAGTAAAATAACAATATTTCGTCGGTGTGTTTTAAGCTACATGCACACTCATGCAACAAGTGTTAGTACATATTTGTATTTACACATCCAATATTTCCATATCTATGAAAACGGAAGAATCAAAATAAAACTTATGTTAATCTCGACATTATTGTCAGAGTGATTGCCAAACACAAGAATAAACATTGACAGTTTTATTGCGGAAGTGTCACAAGATAGATCATTTTAATAATTAATTTTGTCGACAGCTCAGTAGTGTAAGTGTAGGGTTCACAACAAGGTCAGATTTAGGTAATGCAGAGCCCTAAGTAACAAAAAATAAGGAGCCCGTATTATATATTAGATACAAGTCAAACAACTCGGTAAAAAAAAACTGTAAATAAAATCTAACAAGTTATTAAGGTGAAACTTGACTCTCTCATTAAGTGAATTTATCTTAAATTTTTACAGCCTTTTTACAGGAATACAAGGAAGTGCTTATGGACCGATCACAGCACATGGTGTAGTAATATATACTTCGATTATATCCAATACTTATCTGAAAACATGATGAAATAAAATTTTACTGTTGACAATAAAAACGACTTATGGCTGATTAAGTAAAAAATTAAACCAACAATTTACATAATAATAATATAAGGTTTTGCGTCACATATTGTGAGTTCTAAGTAACTAAAAATATTCTTTGTTTGTATTATTCCATCTAAAATATATCACATATGTGCACTAAACTGCACTGATTCAGTATTGTCAGAATGATGACGGTATTTAATTTAACAATCATAATTTCACTGTGATTCTAATATCAAGTAAATATTTACAACCTTATACTTTGACAGTTAAAATGGTTAATAGTAAAATACATTACAGATCACAAAAATAAATAGTTAACCTATGCAAATATATGCGTCATTTTAAATACAGTTCAAAAATAAAATACGTTTTATTACCATGTTGGTACACTGACTTTATTTGCATGCAATTCGGAATTTAAATTGGATGAGGGGGAAGAAAATGAGTTATATAATTGTTATTGAGTTACTTGATTAGTATTTTAACATACTGATTGGATTTATTTTGAATGCTTTTTTGAAACATGTATCAAAAAAGTATTTAAAATCCATTTACTTTCTGATTCTTTTTAATAATTTTTAAAATGCTATTTAATAACTGCCATATTATATTTATTCATTTTCCTAGTTCCACAACAATCAATGTTTCATCGCACTCTAGATATGAAAGAACAATATTCGCACCTTAAATACACGCACCTACAAACATATATACACATTTTATATACAATAATAACAGCTTAATTGCGTAAACGTCAGAATTTATAAAAAAAAAGTAAATGCGAGCTTTCGATTCATAGAATCATCGCCAGGCTTTTATTTATATTCTATTTAAAAGCCTGACGATGATTCTATGAATCGAAAGTTTCATTTATTTTTTTCTTAAATAAATTCTGACGTTTACGCAATTAAGCTGTTATTATTTATATTGTGTTGGCTCGAAACCAATACTGGTTGGGCTGGGTCGTAGATTGAAACGTGGACTGTATGGATTATATAACTCCTGCACTCCACTACACTTTTAACTCTATGTATTGTTTGAATATTGCTATTTGCTTTCAACTAGATAATACTACTATAATGGATAAAATAGTTGTTTGTGGATAATCAAATTCACTTATATGTATCACCAACGATGGTTTTATTCCTCTTATTATCATTTTATACACCTACATACATTTCAATTGCAAATATTATAGTATAGTAAATAATAAACCTGAGTTACAAAAATAAAATGTTTTGGTGTTTTTTGCCAGGGGGCAAATTAGTTTACAAAAAAAATGTATAATATTGCCGAAATTAAATCATAATTATCAGCGCTCACCGCACGTATTTTCCAAAAATAATTTAAAATTATAATGTTTCAAATAATAAATATAATAGTAGATTATACCACGAGTCAATAATAATAGCCATTATTGCTAGTACTTTATCTACGACTAATTTAATTACGTACATTATAAAGCACAATTGAATACAAGGAATGCAAGTTTCAACACAAGCATTTTTGACAGTTTAAATATTTTGTTTCCAAGAAATTTTGTAATTGGCTAGCACAAGAGGGAATAATGACGATTAATCTCTCGTCATTATTTCCTTTTTTAGGGTTCCGAAGAAACCCTATTAATATCGCTTTGTCGTCCGTCCGTATGTCCGTCCGTCCGTCCGTCCGTCCGTCCTTTTCACTCAAAGCTAAATAGCTCGTAAACTATATAAGCTAGAAACTTGAAATTTTTACTGAACATGTAAAATGACACCTTATAGTAGAATATGTACAAATTTATTGAATAAATAATTTTTTAGGGGGGGCAATAAGGAGCTAAAGCTAGGTAAAAAAAATATTTTTTTTTATACCAAGGCATGTGGCACGTTAAAATGTATAACCAAACAAGCGGAATTTGACCCTTTTTTTATTTTTTTTCTAAATCAAAAATGGTGCTTGTAGGGGGCTTTAAAGCAAATCCAAAAAAACAAAAAAATTGTATACCAAGACGTATGGCACGTCAAAATGTACGTCTTAATTAGTAGAATATGCCCCTATTTTTTATTTTTTTTCTAACTTAAAAATGGCGCCTGTAGGGGGCTAAAAGCAGTGTTTTATTTTGTCCCCCCCCCTCTATCTCTGTAACTACTCGCTCAAAAAATCTGAAAAAAATTTGGTATTGAGGTTTTGGTGGGACTACCAATGACAAATACTAAAGTCAATAAAATAATTTAAAATTTTGGAATAATAGGGAGGGGTGTAAGAGAATTTAAAAATTTTATTTTCATATCTAGGCATGTGATATGTCAAAATGTACATCTCAATTCGTAGAACATGACCATATTTTTATTTTTTTTCTAACTCAAAAATGGCGCCTGCAGGGGGCTAAAAGCAGTATTTTATTTTGTCCCCCCCCCTCTATCTCTGTAACTACTGGCTCAAAAAATCTGAAAAAAATTTGGTAACGAGGCTTTGGTGGGACTACCAACGACAAATACTAAAGTCAACAATATAATTTAAAATTTTGGAATTATAGGGAGGGGCGTCATAAATTTTTTTTTTTATATATAGGCATGTGGTATGTCAAAATATAGATCTCAATTAGTAGAACTTGACACTTTTTTATATTTTAACTTTAACTTAAAAATGCACCTGTAAGTGGTTCCAAACATTTCACGTAGTACGTACTTCGGAACCCTTATGGCATACACTCGTGTATGTCTTGCCGGAATTATTTATAATTTATTTTTGTCTTCTAGCTCCTCTAGAACTTTTTAGACAGCTTTTATACTTTATCGTTATTCTCTTTGGGATTAATATATGGCATTATATAGTAAAAACTACGTATATAATATAGGTATGTATTATATATAAGTCGTGGATAAAATATATTGTGCTGCCACCTTTTCGATAATTTTTATATTGTTACTTATTGCTATGTTTTATATCGGTTCTAAACTTTACAAAGAATTTAAAAAATTTAACCATTTATGTTCAAAATTACAATTACAGGATTTCTGTTATTTAGTTACAATACTAGCATTGTGGAAATGAAATTAATATTAACATAATCAATACTATATGGTAGAAAAGTAGAAACACTTGTACGCGACGCTGAACTCACGTTTTGTAATTTTATTAATAGCAGTTTTAATACTATTCTACTTTCTTTTTTCAATAGAAAAGCATTATTTCATTCTGTTAATATGTCAATTCAAATAGTAAAAACAGAAAAATATTAATTAAAAAGAACAAATTACTTTGAAACCTTCCATAGCAGATTTGAAACACATTATAATAAAAGCAAAAATTAATTCCATTGACTGAAATACGATTCGCTAACGACAAATACTACTCGTATCATCCTTTATTACAGTTTAAAAATTTCAAAAATGCAGTACATAGCTATATTTGTACGCCCACCCACCCGCACCCTCAACCCCTTCTTCGTCCGCACAAACACGTACACGATTTCTCATTTCGTATATTACAACACAAACATGGGAAATTTAATTTCATTAAGGCAACACAATTTCAGTTAAAAACAATGTTAGCGGAAAATCTACTTTGTTAATAAATAAATAATTGACTTGAATATAATCAACTCTTCGTGTATTTGTTTCTGTTATTGTTTGTTCTATTTTTTACACTTTTATTTTTTTTAATTCGTGATATTGTACTTGATTGTAACATCTAATTTTTACGCCTATGTAGTAAAACTAAAAACATTGAAATCAAATTTGAACACCAATCAAATTTTAGGGAATGTGGATCTAACTCATTTTACAAATATCTTCATAGGCTCTAAGTATTTAATGTTTTTTTTGAGCTGTAGAGATGCCTGAGTCTTCAAAAAATAATGTTTAGTAAGGTACTGGCACCAGTCTTGGCACTTTTATGATGGGCTTCTTTTTGTAATTCTCTTGAACTCGTTACCAATCAAATAAGTACCACTTTATTAAATCAATTTAATTAGAGAAGTCCGCAAATAAGTATAGTTTTTTTTTATTATAGTCATTTATTTTGTATATGTTTTTCTCTAGAAATGTATAAAGTAAAACCAATAATAGGCATCCAGTGATGGACACTTACTAATGATTACAAAATTATAAGTAGGTACCAAGACACAAAAGTAAACTTAGAAACAATGTAAAGTAGTAATAAATAGATTATACTAATAATTAGTTTAAATGTCCACCATTTTGACACCCATATTGAACTGTTTTACAGTTAAGTGTATAAATTATGATTCAGTAATGACAGTACATTTGTACATTTTAATATATGCTTCTTTCCCCCCTCTTCCTATCATTGTGAGAAAAATTTTACCGAATGATAAAAGTCTGCGAGAAGTGGCGAAATATTGTGTTTTTTTAATTTGTTATCTATTCGCTATACAAAATCATAAATATCCAGATAGCAAATAGATTTTTCCCCTAAAAAGTATGCACGTCTATAGAAATTTTTCCCACCGTATCGAATGAAACCAATTATAACCCTTCATCTATGACAAGAGGGGAAATATTGAATCATATATAAATATAATATGTAAATACTAAAAATAATTCTCTGAAAACTCAGTAAAGATATTTAGGACTTAGCGCCTATCGAGAAAATTGTTCAGTGAGTCAAGATATATAACATGTTTCAGTTTAAAAAAATCCACCTAAGCTTTATACCGAATTCTTTATCTAATTGGATATTTTAAAGTTGACACAATCACCTCAAACACGATAATTAAGAAATAGCTAAAAATTATTTTGTTAAAATATAATATTTCATTCAATGTGTCACAGAGGTTTAACAAAATATTATTATACTTAAATGTTATAGAAAGTAAATAATTATATTTAGCGGCATTTAATTAGTCATTAGGCAAACTTTGAAAACACTTGTAAATTATCAATTCCATGAAAAACAAAACAACCAAGAAATCTGCCTTCTTAATATCCGCAAATAGCGTCACGAATTTAATAAATTTTGTCTTTATTATTGAATTACGTGATCGGGAAAAAGCACATGTAGTACCTATATACTATATTCATCGTTACATTATATTGAACTTATTGGAATGGCGTATAAAAAGCATCAATAAAATATAATAATAAATTATCTGATCGCAGTTTCAGACCAATAGTTTGTAATTTTGGCAGCCGCTACACGAACCATTTTATTACCTTTTACGTTCTTTTTTATATATGTAGGAATATCTCTATAGAGTTGATAATATATGTTGGTATATTAAAATGTATTGTATATATAGTATTAAATCGTGAGGCATGGTTTATTTTATTTTATAACGTACAAGTATAAATTATAACCTCTTCAGTTTACATTAATATTTAAATAATAAAATATTTCAAATATTTATAAAGAATATATATAGTAAAATAACCATACTTATAAAACATCTACCACAGCGTGCGCTAAATATACCAAAAAAAATATTATTAATTTTATACAATATTATCACAAAATAGTAATTAATTTTTTTTAAATTATTTTCATATACTTATTTTCATTTTATTTTTTTAACAATTTTTTATCTCAATATAGATTTTTCAGCCATACAAAACATCAAATTACATTCAGGAAGCAAAAGGAAATATGTCTTCATAATATTTTACTACTATAATTGAAGCGACCTTTTTTAAAGAAAATTGAATGCACAAAAAAAAAGATTCTATTAAATTATCACGTAACACGCTTCCTTATTGAGATATTTTGGACAAAAATATGATTTTTTTATGCAACCCCTCACATACGATTTTGATGGTTTTTATATGAGTCCAACTACTGCCAGATTCAACCGACAAACTAAGTTTCATTAATATCGGTTAAATGCATGGTTCAGAAGTTATACATGTGACAAAGATTTAGATGACAAAAAAAGTTGGCCATTATATCGATTTAATTTCCCACACCTATCAATTAATTTAAAGCGCCTTTAGCACTAAAGGCTCCTTTAAACTAAGTTTGATGTATTACATACTAACGTGATTTAAATCAATATTTAAGCTTTCAATGAAAAATATACATAATATGCGTTGTAATAACTTAATGCAGAATATTAAAAATCCCTTTAATTAAATATATTATCCTTGGTTCCATTGATAATAGGTATTTAGATAAAGTTAGTAATGCTGGACGTTAATATTAAAAAAGTTTATGAATTAATAAATATATTATCGTTAAAACATTTTAGTTATTATAAAAGCAAAAATGAATGCTATATACATATTTATAATACTGTATTAAACATATATACACTCAAGAAACGTATTATAAACTATATAAAATTACAACAATATAATGATTAAACATCTAAAGGTTTCTTTATCTTCGCGAAAAATATATTAGAAAATAAATATTTGCCGATACTTGAAAAAGATTTCAAGATAAAAAAGGTTTCAAAGCAAAATCTTCAGTAGAGGTTTTACCTATTTCTAAATTGATTAAGCGCCCCAAGTAATCCCGGATCATAAAGGAATACTTAGAAAATAAAAGGTCGGTTAAATTGGTATAAAAGTTTCGTATAACGTCCGAGAACATATCGACCTTTAGTCAAATTGAATCAGTTAAACCATTCATTTTAGTTTAGCAAATCTACATTTCAACGGGTGTATACCCTTTCTATAAAACCCAATTCAGAGTCGTAGGTGTATAAGAAGCTTGGAGTGGGAAATTCCACAATGGTTTGAGTTTGAATGTTTGAATTAGACCATGTCATTTATTTCAATTCAAAATATTTTAGTTATATACCTATATTATATATACAATCAAATTTTCTTTTGGCTACAGTTTTGTTACAATGTTTTTGTTATAATTTTAACTTTTATAATTTTTGTAGGGGAGAGTGGGGTAGTTACAAACACATAAGGGAAAAATCAATTAAATTAAAACCTGAGTATGAAACCAAAATATGTATTGTCTATTATTATAATGTATATAATCCATTAGTTATAAATTTTCATTATCAATCTTAATAAAATATAAAAAAAAACCTTAGGTGACCGTGATTTCTCGACTAGCATGGGGTTGTAAGGAACAGTAAGATAATTAAACCTAATTGATATAAAATTTGCAGCAAAAGCCTCTGGATGTACTTTGACCATTGGTACACCTATTATGATAAAACCACAAATAAATTATTGTAGAGAGTGTTTGTCACATACATTGAATGGCAACTTAGTAGTTGCGGCACTGGTTCTATTAATTTGCCGTTGTCAGAATGAGATGGGTCATACGTTCCGACCATGATGTACTGTTGTTATTGATGTATTGTTCTCTCTGTTTAAATATTGATTTGTAATCTGAGTGTCGAACGCTCTTGACGCGGGTTCATTTCTAAAAGGAAATTGAATGTATACATATTTGAAGTTTACGTTTATGACTTGACTCTCCGGCATTCTTGGTTGTACAGTTGTTATATTACAATGCGTATTAACAGTGGCGGAGTTAGAAAATATTCGTAGAGTAATGGAAACGTCACCAGTCTGAGAATTTTCCACTTTCGGGAATCAGGTACTGAAAACTGACTTAGGTCAGACAATGTTTTTTTTTCAAATGACAGCTTTTTAGAAAGCATAAAGAGAGTAAATAGTAGAGCAACAATAAACCTGTGTTACAAAAGAAATAGTTTTTGACGCCTTTTTACGAGAACAAAATGAGTTTCCAAAAAAAAAATTCATTCCCAGCATGTGTGATATCAAATAAAAACTAACAATTCAAGGAATCTTCATTTAACAAATCTTTCAAAAAATTATAAAATAGTTTGTCTCCTGTATCTCCAAAAGTACCTAATAGTGAGAATAACTTTTAAAAATAGATGATGTCAAAATCAAAAGAAAGTTACCAGCTCTTACGTTTATTTTTTCAAAGCTAATTCAAAACTAATTAATTAAGTATACTAAAGGAGCCATCTGTAAAATATTGGTTTGCTGAGTTTCATCGTGACCGTATGATCACAAATGATGCACCACGTTCAAGAAGGACAAATAACGCAGTTACTTACTCCAGAAAATATTCAAAAAAAAATTCGTGAAATTGTGTTGAATGACTGCAAAGTGAAAGTTAGAGAACTAGCACCATAAATTTTGCGAGTGATGGATACCGCGTTTTTTAACAATTGACCAAAATATGAACGTGTTCAAATAAAGCAAAATTTGGCACTTTCACCTCAATGGATGAAACATGGATCTATTACTACACACCGGAGTTGAATCAACAATCAGGTTATTGCTTGATTAAGCCATCCGAAATGCCCAAAAACACAACAGTCGGCCGGTAAAGTTCTTGCTAGTATTTTTTGAGATGCACATGGTATAATATTCATTGACTACCTTCAACATGGTAAAACAATCAACAAAGAATATTAATATGCATTACTGGATCGATTAGACAACGAAGTTAAGGCAAAACGGCCGCAAATGGCGAAGAAAAATGCTGTTTTTCTACAACAATGCACCATCTCATAAGGCTCACGTTACGACCAATAAATTGAATGAATTACGCTGTATATAAATTGGTTCTGCACCCACCGTATTTTCCTGACCTGGCCCCCAGCGATGACTACCTTTTTCCGAAATTGAAAATGTGGCTCTCTGGCAAAAGATTTTACTCTAATGAAGAGGTCGAGTTGGAAACAATCGCCTATTTTGAGGGACTTGACGAAGGCCGTTGGAACAAATGCATAACTCTAGAGTCTAGATGGAGATTATATCGAAGAATAAAAGTGTTTTTTCATTGTTATGCCAAAGACTTTTCAGCCCATGTAGTATTACTCTATTTACGCGTTTTTTAAACTATAGAGATTACTGTATATACAAAATAACTTTTTCATCCTTATTTTTTTAAATTACACCATTTTTATTTTCATTTTATCACTTTTTGCCATTAATTTTTCATTTCTCTATGCTTTATTAAATTTTTATAATCTATATGTAGGTATATTCTGTTTCACTAATATGTCTTATTTTTATGATGTACAAATATATTTCAAATAGGAACTTTGTACATAATCTACAAAATTATTGATAAGAAATATATTACAAAGAACAATATTTATAAATTGCAATTAACATTCTTAATGCTTGTCTATTTTAAAAACAATTAATAATCATAAATAAACGTTCCTGATCGATGGCTGAATTTGTAATTATAAACGTCAAGAAACTAGTATAAAAATAAAAATAATCTTTCCTATCAATATAACTTTTTAAATAAAGTATAGGTAAAGAAAAAGTACCAACTTCATCAAAGTTATTTCCTAGACACTCACAGCAAAAAACAGCACTGCAGTAACATAAATACAAAATTAAAAAAAGAAGTCATGTACGTGTACGTGTTGGAAAAAAGTTGGCATACATTTTAGATAGAGCCATTGGATTCATAAGCGTACTGTAATACCGGCCGTGCAATACATACACATAGATCTATGTACAGGATTAACTAGACCGTTCTGAAAACGCTAATTACTGGCTGGAATGGAGATTAATCAATGGCAATTTCCTGTTCCTGCTGTGCAAAACTAGACTCAAAGTATACTCGCTCTCTCTCTCTTACTCTTCTTATGAACACTTGTGTATAATAGATTTTAAGAAACGAAAGGAAAATATGATTTATACTTCCATATTGATATTTTTAGTGATTCTTGGCTTACAGATAGAAGATGTATTTTAAAATGAATGTGCTAATTAAAAATCGGGATTAAAAAATTTCCTCAATGATCATTAATAACTTTCTTGGAAAAATATGTCACATCTTCTTGGTCGTATTTTATAAGGTGTTTTTTTTTCGTTTTGCAACGTATTCATAGAATAGTTTGAAGCGTCTTCAATGTAACGTCATTGTTTTAGACTGTTATTTTAATATCAAAGAAATATGTCAAAAAACTATAAAGATAGTAAAAACTACAAAGATAGAATACTGTCATTATCTGAATTATCATAGAAATAATGTAAATAAAAATATTAAAAGTTGACTTTAAACTGTAATATTTCTTTGATCATAAAAGAGCAGCCTTAAACAATCAAAAACTTGAAAAATTATATCACTTTTGAGAAGCTCCAAAAATCTTGATAAATTTTTTTAAACATAGGCTTTTCTCTTTAATTTTTGCCCTTTTTTGTATAAGGGAACAAATGATCGTAAAAAAATTCCTAGGGCAGATATAGAAAACTGAAAGTATTTTCTTTATAACTCGGTCAAAAATGATCGTAAGTATAACGATAAAAAAAATTGAAAAGAAAAGTTGATTTACAAAAGCCATTCATTAGATTTGGCCAAAAAAATTTATCGCGGCTCCTGTAACTCTCAAAATTGATAAAATTATTTTATAATTTGTTTGCTATTTTTTGACGATAGCAAACTTTCTTATTGCCAAATACGTTTTCAGCACCCAAAAACATACCCCATTTGAGGTTAAGACTATTAGTTGTTTGTTTTTTAAGAACAAATATTCCATTAATACCGTATATTCTAATACATATAATTCAAATATAATTCCGATCACTTTTTAAATGCATCTTGAAAATGCTTGAATGAAAAATGCATAGGTATTTATTAAAGACGCATCAACATGAAGAAATGCGTTTAGATCATAAGGTATCGAAGATTTTAATTACTTCAGATAATTTCAATTATATGTGTTTACAGACACAAATATTTTTTTAATGAATTTTAATCCTATAACAAAACTACAAGCAAATTTATAATAAATCAAATACCATTAAACTTTCTAAACCTAACCGAAAAACGCACACAAACCAAACCGCAAAACAAAGTTAAAATTTTAGTTAGCCACAACTTGTTCTAAAATAATAAACATAATCTGGTAATATTTCATCTAACCAAAAGGAAACCGAAACGTTTCCAACACAAATTTCGTTTGTTAACGCTGTTCTTCTTCTTTCCACAGTATATATGTATGTATGTGTGTCTAAAGTGGCGGTCACTAGTTAAAACCATTGGGTTGTCTTAAGAACATTTTAAAATGTATATCAATAAACTGACTCAACGCTTATTGTTAGTCTAAACCTATGAAATAGAGGTGCTTTCCTTTTATGACGTAAGCACACGCTAAGAAGAGATTTTTTCTAAATTTGACCCCTAAATGAAAGACATTGATATTAAACTTTTTTTAATTTTTATTCGTTATTTTCATAACCGCTTTTCAAATTTTGTTTCAAGTCCATCTACACCGTGACAATTATATTCTGATACAACTGAAAACGCTAAAATATAAAATTTATAATAAAATTTCAGTTAAGTTTTTATTCAATTCTTAATGCAGACATATCTATCGAAAATTTAAAAATAATTCTGCTTTTATTTTTGATAACTAGCTCCAATCTTCTTTCAAAGTCTTAGCAGCCATTCATTATTCAACAAAAAATCAACAAAATTATCCTTACACCATGCTTCAATAATGTTTGCTGTGTGGGAGGGGGCTCCATCTTTTTGAAATCAATATTAATCATCTCCGAATAAATTTTTAGCATTTGGCATGATATTTTTCTTCAATAGTTCCTCCAAATAGAATTTTGCATTGATTTTTCAATAAAAATTAGGGGTAATTTGCCTCTTGGATTGATGGCGCCCCAAACCATGACCGACGCAGGATTCTAGAATCTTGGAACATGTCTTTTGTCTTCCGGGATATCAACAATCCTAGCAGACCAAAATCTGTCATACTGAGAGTTGTAGGATTGCTCCAGAACAAATAACTTCTCATCAGAAAATATAAATTCATCACCAAGCTATTTTTTAAATATTATTTCTCGACTAATTTAAATTGCAAGTCTTGAGGCTTCCGCGGTGATCTTGATATCAAGATTCATAATTTAAATTGCATAAGTAATTGTTTTTCATGATATATTAGATAACATAACGGTACTTTTAATTGTTTTTTGGTAAATAATGGGTTGCTAAAATAACACCAATAACGGTACATCGTCGATAAAGAATTGTATCAAAATATAATTGTCACGGTGTATATAAGGATTAATAAATTATTCCAGGTTTACAACATAAATAGTATTAGATTTTATATCTATCCATACTAATACATACTAGTACACACAAATATTATAAATGCGATAGTGTATCTCTCTGTCTATCTGTATGTCTGTTTTTTACCTTTTCACGACGTAACCGCTGAACCGATCTTGATGGAATTTGGCATGAAGATAACTTGTATTCTGTGGAAGGACATAGGCTACTTTGTATCCCAAAAAATGTATTAGATAAAAAAAGGGTATGTGACATTTGTACGCGCAACCTATTTTATCGACTAGCATAACAGAAATATATATTACCTAACCTTCTTCTAATTCTTGTCTGATAGCTCCTACCTAACCTAACTTCTACGCGAACGAAGTCGCGGATAACAGCTAGTATTATATAAATGTTCATAAAAACGAATAAAATGAAGGCAAAACTGCGGACAGGCTGTTATTATTAAATATTTATAAATATAAGCAATTGACATTTAATTTTAAATCATCACAAATATAAAACAATCATTCTACTAAATTAATCGTCAAAAAATATGTTCTGTAGATAATTTGAGTACCTACAGAGCTGTAGATACTTATGAGGCGCTAGCGGGGAGCCTCGTAAGGGACATTTTCACGTTATACCTGTATAATAGGAAAAATCGGTAAATGTGTGACGTCGAACATATAGTTATTTAACTTTTTTGTGATAAAGAGCAAATTAAAAAAAGTTTCACATCATTAGGTCACGTTTTTTTTATTTTTATTATTTGTAAATAAGTTTTTTCAATGGGGCCTCAATTTTTTTTGCTCCAAGAGTCTCAGAAAGTACAGCCCTGAGTACCAATAAAATATTATACCAAAGCTCTACAATTTACTAATGAATAAATGAAATATAGTTTTTTTTTGCTAGAATAGTATAGGAAAATTAACAAAATCCCTAAGACCAAAATAAAATATCAAATAATAAATATTAATTATTCATTTTATTTTGTTAGTAAAAATAATATTTAAGTGCAATCTTAATCATTACTATAATACGTATCTCACTTTATAAAATATAACCTGATATATTTTTCAGTAAAGTGGTACTTATCTTTATAATGATGTTACATTCTCGTAAGGTAGGAGGAAGCAAAATGGAAAGCACAACGTTTAGTGACGGCCTTCGTTAAAATTATAATTGGAAAATTAAAAACATGTTCATTGATTATTTTTACAATTTAACTATTGAAAACAATGAAAATATTATTCTAAGATTTTTTTAAATATGGCACATCTTACCCCTATACTTGAGGCAAGATAAGTACATATATTTTACATGTAATTATACTCAATATATCCCTATATTTGTTAAATATTACTTTTTTATATTTTTTCAGGAAGTTTCACTCATTCTCATTTTATATTGCAACCATGTTATAATGGATATCTCTATATAAAAAAATGAATGTTCGTTTGTACGAGTATGAGGCTTATAGACTCGGGAATTACTAAACCAATTTCAATGCGCTTTTCACTAATAGTTAGATCATTTTTCTGTGCATGTTCGTGGCTATTAATATTTTATGAAAAAATCCTTTACATAGTAGCCATGGAATAAAGAATTTTATAATTTACCGTTTCAATATTTTTTAAATTAAAGTAACTATTTATTTTTTTATTTTCCTAAAAATTTTAAGACGGGACCTGATATTTTCGGGAGTTTAAAAATATAATTTTAGACGATTTTCTCAGTAACTATTAAACAGATTTTATTCAGATTTTCACAAATGGATAGGTAAGGTTTATGTGTATAATTTAGGGATATTTTGTGTAAATTTTATGAAGTCGGAAATGTTGGGTGGGTATGGCATTATTAGATCATTATGATTTTGTGGATATTAATATTAACTCGGGTAACACCGGGTCCAATGCGCTAATTCTTAAATAAATATTTACGTATAACTACATTTTTTTTTCTAAATAATTACTAAATACTCATTAGAACTTACACCCCTTATGTTTGCCACCAGTGCGCGTATGTGTATGGTTAGTACAGTAGGCAATGATACCGTAGCTCTTTGATGATCCCCTAACGTTGTTACAAACTGCACACATCAACATTTACAACAACTTGTTGACCATAAACACGTAGATTAGTGTTACAGGATTAGCCCGATGTTCAAACACGTTGTTGAAACTTTTGGTGTGGCATTCTGCATAACTTGAAATATTAATGTCTGTGTATCCCTGTTAATTGGAAAAAGTGCTCAAATTTTTATTATGAAATTCGAAATTAATATAAACAGATTTTTGGGAAATTAACTGGTTTATCCTAAAATTAACGCGAAATCTAAACGAATGTATGAATCATTAAAATTCTTTGTATGTGGCGTTTTTAACTAATTATCAAAAAATCAAAAAACCAATACACTGCAATTTTAAACAAAAAAATTTCGAGCAAATGTCAAAAAAAATTTATTTCTCATTTCTCGAGCTATGTTTATCTTAATACATACACAAATGGACGTATCGAAGCCATATTCACACCATATGTTCGTTTGGTGCTCCGTTAAGTTTATCTTTTTTGGATCCGGTATTTATTGTCCGATTTGGCTCATATTCAGAAGATAGATTAGTTCCGTTGAAAGAAATATTTTTACAAAAAATGAATCTGCTAAACAAATTATTTTTGGGCAGAACAACGTTTCCCGGGTCAGCTAAAACAACAATTACAAACCTCCATACGTGACAGGGGGTGAAATATTAACTCCCGTGCAAAGCCGGGACGGGTCCGATTATACCATATATTTTTTCATTTCCTATCCCGATAAATCAGAAATATCAAAATATATTAGGTATTATCAGAAAATGGAAAAATTGAAATTTCGTCAGGAGCCTAGTAATATCAGACTATTCATTTTTATGTGTCGAAATATTATTGCATTTTATTATCTCTAAAATTGCTCAACAAAAAATTCCAAGAGAGAATCGTTAAACTACAAAAATATGATGAAATATTCATATTTCCAATTAACGTTGGCGTAGAATAAGCTTCTAAAAAATTATAACAGTCCACCAATCGAATACGGATTTGAAATATATGTTTAAAACCAAAGAAAATCTCGAATTGACCAAAAATAAACCTGGAACCAGGGACCCGAACCCGAAACCCGAAAAAACCGTATTTTACATTAACCTGAACCCGAACCGAACCGCTATATTTCAAAATCAACGAACCTGAATCCGAAATTTTTCATGGATAACCGGTAAGCATATATTTTTAAAAGGTTCAATAAATTATTTTTAATACTTAATATTTTCTCTAACGATTTTTAAAATAAATTATAAAATGTACTAATACTGGAAATCTGTTTAAATTTTATGGAATGATGTGATTTGTCAAGTCAACTACTAAAATTTATATATTTTTTACTTACTTTTTTAATTCTATAACTGAATTACTTTTTAATTTACAAAAAAAAATCTGAAAAATAGAGATTTCAAAATTTTATTTGTTTTTTCGAACAAAATAATTTTTTTCAATTACAAACTTGAACCCTAACCCGAACCTGAACCCTAAAAAAATAACGGTTTTTGAACCTAAACCCGAACTATAAATAAATTAAATACGGATTTTTGGAACTACAAATCTTTGTGAATCTTTATACTCGAAATTGAAAATAGTCAAACCGAAGAATCAAAAAAGGATGACGGATAAAAAAATGAAGAAATTATATATATACTAGCGTATTGGACCTGATGTTACCCGGGGATATAAATTTTATCTGTATTAAACCTATTAAACATTGTTTTCACTTATCGCTTACTATTTACTTCATGAAATTTATACAAAATATTCACAAATTATACATACACATAAACCTTCCACGTGAAACACTCTATCCATAAAAAAACCGGAATAAAATCCGTTCTGTAATTACTGAGGAAATTGTGCACAGACAGACAGATGCAGCGAGAGGCTTTGTTTTATTGAACCATTAATATTTGTCCATTTAAATACAAAACACTGAATATTTATTTTCCTACAAACTTCAGTTTGCCGAAAAAAATAAACCACAAAAATGTTTTTCAGAGAACCTTTTTTCTTTAATAAAGCTCTACGTTGACTTGAAAGTCGCTTAATCAATGTTAAACAATATATACCTACGTTGACTATGTACAGAAAACATTTGACTTTAATTTCAACAACCAACAACAACTTCTTAATTAAATCCAGTGACGTTGACGACAAGTCGCAACGTGCAGCGGCTGAAAACTGACGAAATAAAACGTTGTGCACGTACACATACCCCGCGTGATTTAACGTCGCTACGCCACGATGACCACCACGGTGACCACCATAGGCGTGCGGTCTGCGGCCATCTGCTAGTGGTGGCCGTGCGTCACGTATCCAACGCACCAAATATGAATCAAGCCGGCAATGATTTTCACTGTGTGTTTTGTTTTTTATTACCTGTTTGGTTGTTTGAATTTTTAACAGTTTTCATGTCGTAGATATAGACTATAGAAGGTAGAGTTGGGATTCTGGTCGTAATCAAATATTGTGAGATGCTTTATCCATAATATAATATGAAGTCATTGCTCAAGATGTAAGAACTTTATATTATTATTATGTATTATAAATTGGATTATATACGCTATCTATTGGCGTCTTATGTATTGCTCTACGATTATTAGTTCTGGGGATTAACCTTTCAAAATGTGACACGTTTTCCTTGCATTCGTGCTCCCGAAGTTAATCCCTAGTACCACCGAGGAATAAGTACGTATACGCCAAAATAATTATAACAAAAAATAGTTTTATTGGTTTATTTTTGTTTTCATACATTGTTTGCAGGAATGTTTTATTTATGTATCTAATAGTGGATTTAAAATCATATACGTGCAGAAATTATTAATAGGTACCTAAGATTACTTTTTATATGCACACAAATAATATGAAAATACAACATTTATCGATAAATTTTGGGTAGCACATAAAATAATAAGTCTGAAACCCGTTTATCTAAATAATATTTATACTTGATATCACATCTGATTAATCATAATTTATTCCTGGCATCATTACAAGCATATTCTCTCCAACTAAATGTAATGCTATTAAAAACATGAAATAATAAATTAAATTATACAAAACGAACAGGCATCATAAATAAAATCTGTTTACTATGTTCTGTTACCATTAAATCACGACATGTCGTCGTTTTATAGTAGAGATGTACGTGCTTGGGCGACAAATTTCAAACAAGTTTTTAGCGCGTTGTATAACTTGCGCTCTCATTTTATGTGTCCGCCGTCTAAAAACTGTGAAATTAATGCACAGCGAACGAAGAGCACATTGCACTAATCACAGTTTGAGGGTAGTTTAGTGCCACACTAATAAAGATACGAGTTAACCAAACTGCCGTTACGTCTTCATTTTATAACAGAATGTGTTCTACAATCATTATTACTGTTTATAAGACATAATATACTCGTATCAACTGCAATAGTTCTTCTTGGTCCGTATATGGATCTTGGCTTCTGGGTGTAAGCCGCGTCGGTTTGGTCGGTGAGCCCTGAAAATGTCCACTGCAATGTGTGTCGAAACGTTGACCGATAATACGACCAAACCGACACGGCTTACTCCCAGAAGCCAAAATCCATATCAAGATCACCGCGGAAGCCTCAAGACTTGGTCCGTATAGTTTAGTTTTAAGTTGTTGCATTGTAAAAATATATATTTTATAATATTTCTAGTCCTATTGATCGTAAAGATATAAGCCTTAACTCATTTTCATCAGTAAATAATATATTTGCATAAGAGCATTCAACCCCAGTTACCTAAAAAGCCATTGTTTCATTAAATGAAGAATGGCTATAACCGGGTAAATATGCAAAACATGCCTTTGCATATATAGATTTTACTCTTTTTTTTTGGAAGTTATATTCAATTTAACTCTCAACCTGATCAAATATTAGCTTCCAAAAATTTATAGTTTTCGAGAAAATATTTTTTTTTATAATCCATCAATCGAATTTAATGGTGCTTATAATATATTATACAGGTACTTATGACTCATCATTAGTAATTTTATTATGATCCTCTGTACATAGTAAACCAAAAAAAAATTAATAAAATTAAAAAAATTAAAAACACTATGATGTGATTGCCCTCCGAGTAATCACCATTTTTCATATATTATACCGTGTATGTATCCAAACAACATATCAAAATCCCAAACTGATTCAAAGAATATAAATTCGCATGTGTTTGCATCAGTGCGGCGCGGGCGGACTCATAGAAGTGCAAGTGTCTTAATACTTTTAAAACATATCTAATTTGTTGCTAAACAGGGCTGGACTAGCCCGCATGGATACCGGGAATTTAACGGGACCCATGGCCTGACAAAAACAAAATATAGAGAACGTAGCCGAGAAAGTATGGGAACTGTGCAATTGAATCAATTTAGCTTTTTTTTTACTCGTAGGTTGCTTTTAAGTAACAAAAAATCAAATTCAAATTGCACGAGCAAACTAGCGAATCTTCTTGCATTAAAAACTATTGACAAGATTTTTTTTTAAATAAAAATGATTCTAGCAAACATGAATATATTGAAGCACAGACATTTAGTGCTATTTAATTTAATGATAGTTCAATTGTAATGGTACAACTTTTGATCAGCATAATTTGAACTATCATTTCCACAAGTTAGAAAAAATTTCAACCACAAGACAGAATCCTTTGCTTAATTACGAACTCCATTCTTTTCCACTACTACTAAAACGGCTCGTTTGCAGACATAGATTTATTTACAAAAAGCGATTGTTTTAATGTATTCGATAACTCCTGAAAGTTTGTCGGTATCTTTACGGAACAACCTGTATATATATAAAACAATGGTCATCAAACTTTGTCACGGAACCCTTAAAACTATAAGATTTTTTCGGCGAACCTCTTTCAACCCTAAAAAAATATATCTTTAAATAATATTAAAAGTAAATTATAAATTTAAAAAATACATTAATTAATATTTAAATATAACTAAATGTATCTTTATATTTTTTAGTTGTTAAACAGTTAACTAGGGAGAATGTTTATAACTTTTTTTTCGAATTTTTATTCCGCGAAATACAATATGAAGATCACTGATGTAGAGTATTTTAACAACCCTTTATTTAATAACTTTCACATCAACAAAAATCACATATAAATGTCATTTTATATGCCACTTTGTTTTAATAAATAAATATTCATAGCAAAATTTCTCGTCAAATCCATACTCAATAACAAACAAAACAAAAAACACATCATCGGCAAAAAAATTTCACCACTATCATCAAAACCATCTCGCGGCTCCATTGAGCTGAGATAAATTCCTCTAAACACAAAGACGGTGTACTGAGAGAGACAGTGGAATCCTCTCGAGCGCCGCCGGTATTACATAGACGAGGGGATTTGTGTAATGGAAACGTGTCGTCGTGCCAGACGAATTTGTTCTCCACAATGAAATTACGTGACCCAAGAAAATATTATTATGCTAGACTGTATTTTTCAGCCGTTGCATAAAAATATGTTACATTGGTTAAGAGGTGCATACTTGTACAGTCACCTGCATTAATGGTCTTGCAGTTTGTATTCATTTTCGTTTATCACAAACTTAGTAGGCTCCTCCCATTTGATTATTATAATATTTAAATCATTTCTCCATGTATCAAACAAAGACAGATATTTAGAAATTCATTTGCTGGATGAAGAACTACGCTTCGTTTATAATAGGTACTCATATATATTTGTGCAATTAAATTATTATGTAGGTAATCTATTGAAAATTGTATACGCAAATTTTGTGGCAATAAATATTTGATATTCCGAATTTTAGTATTTAAATATATTAAACTTGATAGAAAAAGATAACCGATGATGTTTGTCTTTAAATTTAGAATCTGTTGTAAGCGATTCTAGCCTTTAGGGTGCCAGACGAGTTCTGCAGGCGACTGTACATTAGGGTTAAGCGAAAATCACATTTTTTTTTCGAAACCCTGTACGCGCGATAATTATCTATTTTAATCCTAAAAACATCTGCCATAGAAAGATTTTTCTGAGGACTTTTTATATATCAGTGGACAATATTTATATATAAATAGTTCTAGCTCAAGCCCCTAGATCTGAAAATGTGAAATTTTGAGGGTGTATTCCTTTAATGACGTAAGTACCCACTAAAAAATGATTTTCCGTAATTTAACCCTGAAAGAAAAGAATGAAAAGTGTTTTTTGTTTTTGTTTTTTTGACACGCATGTCTACATAAAGATCGTAAGTCCCTGGACTTAGAAACAGGAAATTGTATGGATCTCTTTCTTTTTTGGTAAACACTCTTTATGAAGAAATTTTCGAAAATTCAACCCCTCAATACGTTTATTTGCATATGATATGCTTGTATATTAAAATAGTGAATTTCTGACAAAATACTTTTCATTTAAAATAAAAATACACATGTACCGCAATTTTCAACCCTGATAGGGGTAAAAGTTCCAGACTAACAGTACAAATGTTCATGAAAACAAATAAGACGCAGGTGAAGCCACGAGTGGCTCGCTAGTAAAAAATAAATAAAAATTAAGGCGTTAAATCTCGGTATATATTTAGTTTGTTTTTTAGTAAAAACAGTCGATTTTGAAACTGCCGCCAAATATTTTGGTTTCTACATTCTCATTTAATGTAGTTTACAAATATTTATATATTTTTTTAATTTGATCAGAATCTTTTGAAGTTACACTTGTTTTAAGTTGTCTTATTTTCAAAAAAAAAAACGCTATATTCACACACTCAAAACTTTTTTCTCCATACTCCATATTGCACCAAATTTTGGAAAAAAATATTTTTTTTATCCTTAAAACAATGCTCAAGAAACATTTTTTTCATATTGAGCTCCTAAGTGAGATATAATTTTTATAAAACACCTAATTACTCGCATATTAAAAATAAGAATTTACAGGAAATTTCAGTGAAATTCCGTACAAATCTACATATTTAATTTTTTTGATTAACTAAAAAACCTAAAACAAAATAAAAACCGAACGAAACGAGCGCAAGCCAGCCAGTACATATTAAACAAATTCTTTTTCTCTCCTTTTAAAAAGATCACAAAGCTTCTTGTATCTTCGGTATGGTGAAGAAGCAAAATGTACATTCAACGACTTAAATAAAAAATACTTTTTGATAAATAATCTTACAATGTATGGACATATATATTTAGCGTCGCACGTCACATGTAAAACCACCATTTATACTCCAATATCTACTAACACAACAAAAATCCAAACACACTTTACGCGCCAATAACAAAAGGGAGATATCGTCGATAAACGATCAAACTAATGAAATTTGTTGTAGGTGGCTCGATTTATTATCATTTTCAATTTGTAAGTAACCCGGTGCGATGACGCGTCGTCCTATGTGTAGCGCAGTAACGGCAATCTGTCAATTATGTACATCCTGATTGATAGCATGGAATGGGAACGGGGTTAAATCATGGTCGACGTGGTTTTGTGTTTCACAGGGTTGTAGTTATACCCTTACTGTAGGACCAGGGCCGGATTAAGCAAGCGCGGGGCCCGTAGCAAATGTTATAAAGAGGCCCTTGGTAGTGGCGTCGGGGGGGGGGGGGGGGGGGGGAACTCGGGGAGTAAATCGATTTCTCCACCCACTCCCCCCGAAAAAAGTCAATAGGATTTTTTTTGCACATTAAGCGGGCGTCACACCGCTGACTGACTTGATTTAGAATATACAATCCTTAAAAAAATTGATAAGTTAATAAAAAATTAAGGGGGTATTTTTTTGAACCCTTTTAACCCTTGGCAAAGAACAGAAAGGGATGATAAAATTTGTTGAAATTTTTATTCAAAAATTAGAAAGCACAAACTTTTAAATGTGCTTTGGAACACGTAAATTAAATTAATTTTTGCGGAAATATAACTGTTTGAAAATTTGAATTTTTTGTTTTGCTTTTTTTTTAATTATCCTTTAATTTTTTTGAGGTGTGTATAATAAAACACCACTTTTACAAACAAAATTTTCTTGATTTGAGCAAATTTAGAAAAATCGATTAAAAAAATCAAAGATCGGAGCTTCAAAAATCGATTTTTCGATTAAATCGAATCGAGATCGGAAACCCTAAATTTAAATTATTAATTATTGTAGATTTGGACACCCCGTATCAACCATTGGACGGTAAGTGGTAAGTCCAATAAGAGATATTTTTCCGCGAAAGTCGCGGGGCCCCCAGAGACGCGGGGCCCGTAGCATTTGCTACTCCTGCTACGTTGTTAATCCGGCCCTGTGTAGGACTATTTACATATGAAACGCAATACTCGTTTAGTTTAAACTTTCAGGAAAATATAATCCTATACCAAGGGTTTCGAACCGAAACTGAACCAAAAACCGGAAAACCCGTTATTTTTTGCCGGAACGAAAACCGGAACATAACCGAAATAAAAATATCGGTTTTTATTGTTCAGTACATGTTAAAATACGTGCGTTGACATGATCTTATTTCCCACTTCAATTGTCGTTCGGACTATCATACAAGTAACATAAAATGTTCTAAATTATGGTAGAAAAAAATTTTAATACAAATAATTTTTTTTTTTAATTAATCACTCGGAGCTGAACCAAACACCGGAAAAACCGTTCTTTTTTCGGAACGAAAACCAAACCGAACCGAAATATATTTGTTTGCTCGAACTGGAACGAAAACCGAAACAAAAAAAATAACGGTTCGAAGCCCTGCCTATACCTATAGACCACATAAGTTTTATTATCTTTATTTAATTATAACTAATTCTTGCACCTATACATTCACCTCTCTAAGGAAAGGTGACATTCGGGGCAGAGATTGAGAATTAACCCCCCCCCCCCCCCCTCTAGTAGGTTTTATTTTTTACACATTAGACTACTGTAAACTTTAAATATAACAACAAAAAATTACACGGTTGTCAGATGTCAACTCTTATAAATCGATTACCAATAAAAAGTCGATTGCTTTTTTTTACACATATTACCTTCTGGTGAATAATAAAAAAAATTGCATATGAAATGGGTGTCACCTGGGACAGTCCGCCCCACCCCAACCCTCACCTCTAACGATGCCAATGCACCTATACACATTTTTGGTAGGTATAATATTATGACACACTAACAAAAAAAATTTTATAGAATTATAAAAATTATTAATTATAAAATAAAACAATTTAGACGATTCATAAAGACCATACTAATAATTACAAATTCTTTAAATACAATTATTTTGCATATTAAAAGATATAACATTTACAATCACTATAATTATAAGGTATGAAAAATCTCTATCAAATAAAGATGCATACCATGCGGAAAACAACTTTTCTTTACGTTTTGAAGGTAGTACAAATCAGAATCTGCCCTTATCTCGGGCACGATTTTTCGATGGTTTGCAATACTTTCATTTGCTTCGGAACATGGAAATCAAAACTATAATTGATTTAATATATACCTAATATGACCTACATATTATGATATATGTGTAATTATTTTCATAAATTATTTATACTCGAATCCGTGCCTGCTTACTTTCAATATCCATTGTTATTAAAATATATGTCACTATAATGTCATTCATTTTACCACCACCTTGATGTATTCATTTGTGAATTCCATTTATCTTAATTAGGTACCTATATGTATGTCTGGTCAATTTTAAGAAAAATCAATAATAAAAAATAAAATTAAAATAAATAATATATTAACCATTGCATATCACAAAGAGTTAATATCATTATAAATGTATTTTAAATGGTTTTACATTTATATACTCAATTACTTATTAATATGTATTTAAGTACAACGTAGAAAATGAAATATAATAAATATATTATCTTTAATTTTTATAATTAGGTTATATTTTATGTTTCTTATAGAATTTTGGAGAAAAGTTTAGTATATAGTACAATTAAATATGCATATATAATAAAATATCAAGATATTCTATTATTGCTTGACAGCTCCTATTTACCAACCTGAAAATGTTTACAGCATTGTCAAAACTGATATAAGATATTTACGTCAAAAATCAATAATTGTTATCTTTATAATATAGAATTTGTGTATTAGGATAAATTAACTTCATATATATGTAAGTTAATTAACGACTCTAGCTATAATTTGTATCATTTATAACTTCTATTACAAAATTTATAACGCGCAGATATTTGTAGATTTATGGCAATTATGTACTTTTACGTAACTACTTTTTTGTACTGCATAGCTCCAGGCTAAGCTTAACCCCAGCACGTTCCAATGTAACTCTATGTTATTATCTTCTAAAAATAACTAAAAACAATTAAACAACAATGTTTGCTTGACACATACATTGTAAATACTCCGAGGTATAAACTCTATATACACATATATGTCAACTTTGATTCCGCACCTTCCACACGGAAGTGTTTAGAAGTTGCAGAACTTGGGTAATTATACAGTACAGTAAATTCTCCTGTTTTCAACAATGCTTCGCCTAACTAATAGCTAGCAGGAATGCGCGAGGCGATTGTTTTATTATGTTCAATTATATGCAAAATGCATTTGGAGTAACAACAGTGGCACTCTAGAGTCTAGATCGTTTAAGTAAATGTTTACCGTTGACATATGCATGTGACACTGAAGTGGTAAGCACACGTGCCAGATGTAATTGTATTTATCGGTTTGTTTATATAATATACATCAGGTGAAAAAAAATACTCTTGTTTAGCGACATAGTAGGTACTATAGAGCTACAAATCATACAAACTCCGGATGTTCGTTATATGTAGTCTAGTTTTATTAATTAATTTTAAGCATTTAGCACCACGGGCAGCATCGACGACCAAAAGTTTTCCAAGGGCGGCACATAAATAAAAATAATTCTCAAATTTGTTTAATACCTTGCTGTGCTATGAATTTCGCACTTATTGATTTTTTTAATCACTTTCATTTTTAGACGTAGAATTACGAGTACGTCTTCTCCAGCGATACTAAAGAGTAATCTCGGAAGCACAAATGCAACAAAAATATGTCCCCTTTTGGAAGCTAATATCTCCGAAACTAATAACCATAGAGTAATATACATAAAAACGTCAATAGATTTATAATAATACGAGTTTTACGTTTCCATCCCTTAACTCTTATATACTTTATTATAAAAATATTAAGCTAATTTTCAAAGGTTTCTGAAACTTCAATATTTCGCCTCCTGCCACAGATAAAAGGTTGTAAGTGGTCTCATTTTATCCATGGAGGTGTAGGGTAAAAAATACACCATTTATCTCGCATAGAAACCAAAATATTTACGATTTTGTATTATGAATAAATAGTAAAAAAAGGATAAAAAAAATTGTATAAAAATAATGCCCCCCTCCTCCCAAAAAACAAGATTAATCTAGGTTAAATTACCATAAAATATGTATGTCTTTTTTTGCTCTAGAAATTACAAATTTCATATCACAAACATTGTGCAATGGAAAAATAAAAAAAAGTCTTCATTATCAAAACTTTTTAAACTAAATATTGCATTCCCTCTAGATATACAACTCAGAGGGGCAACATTATCAAAAATTAAAAAAACACGTTACTGTTGTGTTACTTTACATTACGTTATGTTAGGTCATATCCTAATGGTGCCAAGCACCCCATTCCCCCCTTCTGCGGACACCTATGGTGATTTTTTGTAATTATAATTTCGACACTAAATAAAACAATTATATTTAATTAATTTTTGTTCATATCTTTTGTTCACTTAATAAGGCATTTTAGGTGATATATTTCTGAAACGCAACCATCTAGCCCAGCAGATCAGGGAAATATTACGCAACATAAAAACGTAAATTCATCTCTGCCTCTTGCAATACAAATTATTAAACAATTATAATCTTAGTGTCATAAGTGGCACAAAAAAATACTTCACTAATCAAATATTTAGAAATTTTACAATTAATGAAATGTTTGTAAGTATTCTTATTATTATACAATGAGATATATATAACTACAAGAGTTTATAAAACAGATGTTTGTTTACACAAATACATAAGCTCTTACAGTAAAACGATAGTCATAGCAAGTAGGGCAATCCCCACGCTCTTCTGCGCCGCCACCAATCTTATAACGAGGTAGCTACTCACAAGTGCGGAAACAATTAGCGCTACTAGAAAATGAGTAGACAACAACAACCACAATCAGCTGTCTAGTCGCAGTGCGAAGGATTAACTCCCTCCTTGCGGTATTACCTACCTTCATCTAGTAAATACCTATCTGAGGCACTTCACGATACAAATTATGTCATGGTGTAGGTGCGTATTAAAATATTTTATACCAGTGAAACTTCTTAAACCGATTGCCGTTGATAAGACTCTAGTTCTGGGGCCAGGGGTTAAGGGAGGTCCGACACTTCGAACAAAAAAAGTCATTGATTGGTATTTACGAATTAAAATTTTTAGTTAAAAGACCTAAAAAACTTATATTACCGAAAAAAACCTAATCGAAAAAAAATTCTTATGGGGTCCATCAACAATTCAAGTGTGGGGGCCCATAGTAGTATGTGGAGGCTATGACGACATGTATGTAATGAAAACCAGTCATGATTGTTTTTTTATTGTACCGTACCGATATCGAAAAAGAGCACTTATCATAAATATTAAAAAGGGGGGCTCAACTCGCACTTGGCAATTTTTTTTTGTTTAATATAATTTTGTCGCAAAAAGATCACTACCGTTTTTTAATTACAATAACTGGCTCGATTTTGGTATGTTCCACTGTTCTATTTCATTTATTTGCTAATCGAAAGTAATTTTTTTCATTTCTCATGCTTAAAAATATCGATTTTCTTCTTGCAATTACTTTCTTTGTAAAACGAGGTGTGGTAGGTAAGTGCCATTTTGGGGCTAATGCGGTAATTGGAAATAATTTTCAAATTACGCCAAATCAAGCGTGGAGCCAGCGATGGGGGGGGAGGTTATGAGGGACATGAAAAACAAACTTTTATTTAGAACCCATATAGCGGTTAAATGGTTTTCCATCGTGAATTTTATTGTCATTAAGTAGTTAAAATTCCGAAGTACGGATTAAAAATTATAAAATTTTATAAGAAAACTTACATGCTATGTAGCCAAATACTCTCTCTAATTAACGAGTATTCCGATTGAAAAAAACTCAAAAAAAGATTTTTTTAAACATTTCTATTGTTTATTGGTGTATTTATACCAAAAAACAAAACAGCAATACGGTGATTTTAAAACAATTCGTAATAAAAAAAAATTTTTTGAACTGAATTTACTAGTCTAGCCCGAACGTGACTCGGGCAAAGAGTTTGTAATTCAATTGTTAAGTGGTTAATTAATGTTTTTTAAATGATTGACTTTATGTAATTATTGACATAATTGTTATTCATTAATAATTATTAAAAATTCAAACAAAAAGAAGATGATTTGGTAACGATAAGTAAATAAACCTATTTCCGATTTTAAGTTTTGATCTGCATTAATTACCTGACGGAACTAAAGAGCCTTCTCCTTCCAAATATACCTATCTCCATTACATTAGGTATTATAATTGTGTTTAATATTTAACTGAAATCCAATCAAGCCAATATCGTGCGAATGTGATTAAATTAATAAATATGTAAATTTTAATACTTCAACATATAAATCTCACTTAACTTTCTCGTAGTTAATACAATAATTTTAAAATCTATTCTATTAATTATGAAACAAAAATTATTACCCAGATAAAAACATATAGGGTAAGTGGAGGTAAATGGGTGGTATGATTTTGAAATTCAACCCTACAGGGTAAAATATTCTTAAAAATTGAAAAGTTAATACTCACTCGTTTTTGTACTCCAATTTACTTTTTAGTTATGAAATATTAAATTTTTACAGTTACTTTTGAATTTAAATAAAATTTTTAAAAACAATATACTACCCAATTACCCCCAGTGGGGGAATTGGGTGGTTACTCATAAAAAATACATTTTAAAATTAATAGGCAACCTGGTTTTAATTTTAACATTTTTTTAACATAAAAACCATACATGTAAAGTTCATTTCTAAAAACTTACTCCTATTTTGAAAAAGAGGTGCGAGGAATTAAAGTAATTTAACATAAAACATGTGGCATTCAGTACTAATTTGTAACTAAATATACAGTGAAGAAAAACCTAACTTTGATTTTTAACATCATTAGAAACCTATTTTACAAAGCTTCAAAACTTTGTAAAAATCATCAATTTTCGCAACTTGTCAAAACAATTATAATCTAAAACATCACTAATAAGTCCTAATCTCCCATGTAAATATTATTAATGAATGTTTTCAAGCATTTAAAGCATGTGGGTTATTGGGTGGTAACTAAAAACTTTTAGTGTTAATGTTTCAGAATGAAAAGTAAAATTTTATGATTATTAATCGTGCTTCAAACATAAGTTTATACTCTTTATACATTAAGATAAGATCATGTTTTTTGTGATTTTAAAAATAGCCACCCAATTTCCCATGGTAAAATTTTATAGTCCCCACCACCGCTCCATCGGTATTTGTAAAAAAAAGTAAAGTTGAAAGAAAAATCAAACCCATTTTATTTTTGTTGAATATTATTGTAAAACCGGACAAAATTTTAAAAAGGGTATGCCGATAAAAAAAATTATACATATACGTATATTTTTGCCATAAAGTTTCTTAACCAATACACCCATTTATGCATTTTTTACAGCTCTAAAGTTCATATCAAGCTGGTAGATAAATTTCTAAAAAAAGAAAATACCACACAATTACCCCTCACGCCCACTTACTATTTAATAAACTATACTTATTTTATTTTATTATTTTGTATCAATATGTTTCTAAATAACTTTTTATTCAAACAAATAAAACATGGAAAAATTGGTAGGATATGATGAAAACGGAATAAATAACTAAAACTTTCAATTAAAGTATATTTATTTACTGCTTCAAACAAGAAATTAGATTAGCGACAACCGCCCGGTCATGTAGACAAAGTTGACTCGTATCGGTTTCTCTGAATTCCCATCGTTGACTTATTTGACTCCATATACGATCCACACTCAATCCCAACGGGAGTTGAAGTAAACGTAACCAATCTGGCTTCCAGTCACCTGTTAATAACTAACAACCAAAATATATTGATTGTGTTTCCAAGGACATGAACAATGACGTAATGAAATTTACAATGGGAAATTAATTACATTAAGAAAATGATTAAAAGTAAATTATATCAACATGTAAGTACTTCCACTATGGTGAACCATACAGGGAAAGGGGTAATTACACCAATTAGGTACTTCTCCTATAAATCCTGTTTTATCTACATTGTTTACCTTTGTATACATCAGTGACGTAACTAGGGAGGGGACAGGTGGGCATGTCCCTTTCCCAGTATTGGTATGAGTAGTATAGTAGTCATGCAAAATATATAGGGTTGCCCTCCCCCCAGCCGTTTTGTGAAAATTAAAAAAGGTAATGAGAAAATATGTAGTTTGCAATATTGAAATTTTTAAGTGAAGAGCAAAAGAAGGTCATTCAATTACACCTAGAAAAAAATTTGGGGTGATATAACGTTTTTGCAATTTATTTTAAACTGTAGGTTCAATTTTCCTTTAATTGGAAGGTTGTAACAGACCTCAGGGTGCCGAAACGTACATGTATACAAAGATATAAAAAAAATATTTCTAAATTACAATTTTTCTATTTAGATTTGACGGAAAAAAATATTTTTTATACATTTTTTAAAATATACATATTCAAAAATATGATAAAAAAAGTTAAAATTCCGAAAATTTCCTGAATTACAGTCAATTTAATTACAGCAGGTAGCGCGGCCGGTTATGACCCTTAGAAAACTTTAAACGCGTTTTTCTCGAAACGACATTTTTTCGACCTTAACTCATTGTCAGCAATTCTTAAAAAAATAATGAACCAATTAAAAAAAATTCTAAATTTTCGTAATAGCAGTGGCAAAGTTTGTGCGTAGCCGATTTTTTAAATTTTGATAATAACTATTTTTAAAAAAGAACGCCAACAGAAGAAGAAGAAGAAGAATAAGAAGAACTATTTTTAAAACTACTTGAATTTTTTTAAATGGTGTTAAAAATGAAAAAAATAATTCAAATCGTCACCATTTTCTGAAAAAATAAAACGGCTGCTCACAACCATAGCTACATTCATATATTGTAGACTCTAGACATTGATAAAAAAAAATTTCCGATAACCTATTCCAAAATTTCGATGGGACTAATGGAGAAAAATATTTTTTTGATCGTCACATCGAGGCTCATAACTTTGTAAATTTTAAATATTTTTCAATAAAAATTGGTATTGAACAAGTTGTCCTCTTATCGATTCTAAAATAATTAGTTTTACCTGTGAAAAAAAAAACGATAAAAACAAACTGACTTTGCGCATGCAACTATCTGTCAAATAAGTTTATACCACGTTTGAAAGTACTTGCAAGCTAGCAAATTTTTGTTATTGTATTTAGCGAACAAAAGAAACTCAAATGATAATTTTAATCTGAAAAGTAAAACTTAATCAATTTATATTACTTGATCAAACGATCTATCCCCAATATGAAAAGCTCTGTACAAGAAGGGAGATTCTTCAGTACACATTCGATTTGGTTTATGTGGTTTTGCGTTCTTTTCTCCTTTCAACTCTTGTAAAATCCAATTTTGATTGTGAACAATAAAATTATAAAGTACCTGAAATAAAAACACTCCCTCTCTATCACAATAAAAATATATATTGGCTACAAATTTTTTTTAAAGTACACAGAAACATGGCTTTTGTGATATTATCAATGACAAATACTGAAATTTTATAAAATAATTCTGTAGATACCTTCTTCTATATAATATTGTATAACTTGTAATACTACAAACCTTGAATGCCAACTTTCCTTCCTGACTCATCAAAATCTCACTTGTATTAACTTCAGCCAAAAAAGAACTCTGATCTAGCAAGAGATCTACCTCATCTGTCAAAATATCATGAACCCTAGTCTGTTCTATAAAATCATTAATCTGTTCAGTGTGTTTATTATCTTCATCAATACTACAAAGTGCTTCAGCCAAAGCTGTGCAAATCGAACCAACATCGTTGACTCCTCCATCAAAACTAACAACTGAATCTTTATGAGGACGAGCAACAGATATACTTCCAACCCTAGATTGACTGCAACTCTCAGTTTCATCAAGTGTACTAATAGCTTTAAATCAATCAAAAGATAATTAATTTTTACTCGATAAGTTTTCATGAAAAATAATAATTACCTACACAGCTACACGCAAAAAAATTGTGCGATACCAAAAAAGCAACCTGTATAGCATTGTAGAACAAAATCCACTTTACTTGGAAAAATTCAAGCTCAAATTTAAAAAAAAACTGGTAAGCAGAAAATTCCAAAAATTTGGATTTCGACTATGCTCGACCAATATTACAATGCTATATAGGTCGCTTTTTTGGTATCGCACATTTTTTTTTATGTGGCTGTATATTTACCTTTAACATTCTCTTCTTGAATTCTTTCATACAAACCACCATACAAAGCTGTTATTAATAATTGTAACAGGACTGAATCAGATAAAGGATTGACATCTGCCGGTACTATATCAGAAAGTAAAGATGACACAGTAGCTACTTGAGGTGGAATTATCTCCCATAACTGACTAAAGCATGCTATTGTTAATGACATTGCTTGGTACATGCTGGCACCAGTTTGGACTGCGGATATTAGAGTAGTTATTATCGGTGGTAGAACTGGGTTTATATGGGCTAAGATGGCGTGTAACCAAGGAGGTTTATTTTGATTCCATACCTATATGGACAGAAATTAAATTATTGGTCGGTTTACTGTAAAAAAAACAGTTAATTTTATGAGTGCATTTTCAAAAACATACCACCATCATAAAACATGACCTCATATTCTATTTGATGAATTTTATTTTTTTAAATTATTTTATAGCTTCACATTTTACCTGTCTTCTGTCCAAACACACAGCCCATGTTCGACCACACTGTTCTAACGCAGGCAGAAAAGTCTGTTTCAATATCTCTTTTGTGCTCATCGAAGTTAAAATATACACAATAGCTTTTACTATTTCACAGTAAAGTGCATCTAAACTCGTACCTGATTTCATTTGAGGGTATTTACATGTTCCGTCTCCATTGCATAAAAATCCTTCACACGGTATTTTTTTTAACTTGAAATTATCCACACCAAAACTAACGTTTATTATATTTTTCATCATGTAACGTAAAATAACAGATCCGACTTTACATTGACGCATGAGTAATATCTATAAAATGAATTTAAATATATTTGAATATTTTTATAGGTAGAGTAAATTTCTTATTTCGGCAGTTCTGTTTACTTTAAATAAAACCATACCCTTAATAAATGTGACCAACAAGGCTGAGGCTGAGAAGTAAGAACTTTAAATTCCAAAGAAATTGCTGAATAATCATCAAGATCGTCAATTTTATTAATTATCTTATTTTTATAACTTGCAAATAACTCTGGAGATGTTAATAATAACCATGGATGTAAGGACCCATGACAAGGTTTAAGAATTTCTAAATTATCTACACCTTGTTTAAACACCTGAAAAATGAATTAAATTTAATATTTTTATTAGCTTATACAACCAAGAGTACGTGGAGAAAACTACAATTCAATTAAAATGTTACCAAATGAAATAGTACAGTTAAAACTATATGAAAGTAATTTTTCTTTCATTTCATGTTAATTGTAAACCAAAAATAGAGAATTTGTTTCTTACTTTATGTAATATCTCAAGTGAAGCTCCTCTGAGTAAAAAGCAGCAAAGTAATTCATGGCACTTAGCGTGAATATCTCTCAGAATTTTATTGTGTGCGCTAAGTGAAAGGCCTGTAGATTCCTCAGCATTACCACAAATAGAGGGTAAAAGTTCATTCACACATAAAAGCACATTACTTATATCGACAATTAACAGCTTACTTCTTGCTTCACTAGGTTTTGCCTAGATAATGTTTTATAATTAGACGTTAACCAATTATTGAATTTATTTTATATAATACCTGAGTATATCTGACAGTTAGTATCGTTAATGTTTCGTTTAACATTCCAGAAAATATCCTCTGTGCGATTTTTGGTGGTACTGTATTCCATAAATCTTCTTTTGTACCTATAAATAATTAACCATTATTTAGACAAATATAAACTTTTAATATTCATATAACTAGATTTACTAACCATGCATATAAAACCACCACATCTGTATTGTAAAAGATCCTCTTTCTGATTCAAAAAAGGGGTGCATATTTTCCCAATCTAAAGATTCAGCATCTTGCAATATATACAGAGACATCAAACGACAATGTAAGTCGAGTAAACGCTCCGCTATAGCTTCAGCCATTTCTGAGTACTTCTTATAACTTGTTTGCAGTGTCATAGAATCACTTTGTACAGTAGAACTGCCAGATGACTGTATGTAACACCAGATACAGTTTTTGATCATTGCCGAGGCACCTAAGGTTCCAGTTAGCACAGTTAAGTCGGCATGATCTAAAGCTTCTTGACTGAGAACATGAAGATGGGCTACAAAATAAAATTAGATATGTATTTACTATAATTTATCAATGAATCAGTTACAATGACCAAATGTTATGCTTTTGGTGTTATAGTCTCGGTTTTAGACACTGCCCCGCTACCCTAATTATTAGATGTCACACAGCTTCAAAAATAATGACTAGTTCACTTGTATTTGATATAAAATTATATTTAAATATAAGACAAATAAAATCAGGACTTGCGTTTAATGAGATTTTTTTTAATAGCAATAAAATTTTCTATATTTTCGTAAGAAAATTTATTACATTGCCTTATCGTTTCCTAATTACACTTGCATTTTTTTCTTAAATTAAATAATTTTCACTAGAATTTAAGCTAAGATTTTCTCTATGTGGCCATTTATTGCCGCTCCTGATCTGGCAACCTGGGCGGTTGCCCTTTTATTTAATTAATATATTTAGGTACCCCTTACACTCATTATATCTATATATTTTTTTCTTATAGAGGTGTGGGATAAATTTTTTTGTATCCTGTTTTGTGAATTCAAAATCTGGTTACCTTAAAAATAGTGTTCTTTATAATTTAACTCTTTGTACAATTTTGAAACATTAATTATAATTTCTATAATATTTATTACGTATGAGAATAAGCAGTATACATTGAACATTATCTTCAAAATACTTTATATGATAAATAAGCATATTTAAATATCACTGAGAATTTTTTATTTACTTTTTCCAATTTTCACTTGGATCACAAAAAATGAGAACCAGTGCTTCAATGTACGTATATATACGTATATATTCAAATTAGATTCATTTCAGACCTAATAGTTGTTCAGCTGATTTAGTAACCATCGATACAAATTTCTCAGGATCTGATGATTTAATCACCCCTCCGCAGCCACCAAACAATTCATCAGACGTCTCTTGCGTTGTCTCCACCGATCCTTCCATCAGGCCTGAACATTTACGATACGCTGCAACATATTCTTCTTCCCACCATAAGACCAACTTTACCGCTGCAAATGAAGCATGTCTTGGAAAATCTAGCTTTCCACCGACTACACCAGGACAAATCGTTTCTTGAAGTACCGTTTGTTTTTCCTGTTATATTTATTTCTCATCAAAAAACTTTTCATTACACGCATTTTAAAGTGCTGAGCACTGGAATTTTACATTTTACAAGAATACAAAAAATGGGCACTCAATCTAATTATAATCTATATTTTATCATTTAGATGTTTAATATAAATAATACATTATAATAATAAAATAAAGTACTCAGAGTATTTCAAAATAATGATATATGAATCGATAAGTTTTTATTTTGTAACTATTTATAACAACTAAACTGACAATATATCTGCTCAGCACTTACGTTACAATTGCAAAAACTGTAATAAAGAGTTAAAATAAATATACCTGATAATACTGCAAATCTCTTTGTATTAAAATTTGGACTCTGTCCATTAAATTCCCATCTTCCATAATCTCCATGATTCTCGATTTTGTAGATAAATCAAATTAAAAGAAAATTATAACAAGAAATCAAAAATTTAATAAAATAATATATACAAAAATAATACAACAAAAATTATATTATAATAACTACAATTCAATTATAATCGAGAATATGAACAGCGTGACAGATCTAATTTTTCTCTGCAAATCTTTTCTATTTCATCTTGTAAAAGTCTATGTAATGTAACTCCATCGTGTTTGTATATCCAGTACCCATTTTCATTATCTGTTAAAACAAAATCGTATCTCTTTGGACCAGATGTCGGTGAACTTAACCAAATTTGTTTATTAGGGGTTTGTCTATTAATTACATATGTACCATATGGTTCTCCAAATTTAACTGTTAACACTCCATCCTAAAATTTTAATAATTAGTAATACATTGTTTATATTTATTTCTTAAAAAGGCAATGGAATAATAAATAGATAATAGTTTTTACTGTTGTCTTAATACATAATCTTTAATGTCAGCTATAGTCAATTTTCGTTATTAAGATATTATGTATTATTTTTATTTAGTTAAAATTAATCAAAATAGAGTACTTACTCCAAAATTAACATCGGTTGATTTTAAATGTGTATTTCTTTCTATCAATTCATCAAATAATTCGTACAAAGATTCCAAAGTTTCTGTACAGACTTTTTCATACAAATTAGAGGAAATAGAAGGTACATTAACATCTAATGATGTTTCTGTAGAATAATTATTAAAACTTTGTACATTTTGGTGTAGGTTTGTTCCTGGCACTGCATGGTACTGCTGTATACTTGCATATTTATTTACAAATCTATTGATCTTCACTGCTGAAATATTTTTACTCAAATTGTATAATGATTGATAAATAATTTTCGTTCTTGGAAGCATCTTGATCAATTTTTAAATGTATTTTAGGTTATGTTTAATGTCACATTGACAAAAATGTCACTTGTAGTTTCGATATTTGTCACTAGATGTCACAACATACTTTAAAAAATTGTGTTATGAATTATTTAAAATTTAATTGTTGTGTTAAACAAAAAATCAATATTTTGTAGTTTTAATACATGTTTATTATTCTGCGGTTTTAATTACTTCTATAATATGTGCATACGATCCGTCAGTGTTTATTGATATATATTGTATATCATAAAATGTATGTATTTTACATTTAAATGTAATTAGTCATGCTAAATAAAATTTATATATTTTTTATTGAAATTAATACACCAAATAAAATCAATGGTAATATTTTAGTTTATTATGTATAGCTTACTGTTAATTTAATTTAATTAATGAAGAATTCAATTATTTTACTAAAATATAAACAAAGGTTATTTACTTATGTTAACAATATTTTACTATTTTCACTAACGGTATAATATATAATTATTATTATCATAGCCCCCACAAGGGGGAGGAGGACTGGCAGGACTCTAGCCTGGGGACCCGGTGCTAAGAGGGGCCCGGGGCTAAAGAAGCACGGTGCGGCGATTCAACAAAAAAAATTTTTGATCGTCATCTATAAAATTCTTAGATTTCTTAGCCGGAAAGGGCCCGCCGTATATTCTAGTCTGAGGGTCCGCGATAGGATGTGGGAGCTATGATTATTATTATAGTCAAATAAATACAAAAACATTTTCAAGATTCAAACCTTTACTTTTTAATGCTTTTTACAAACTAATTTTATTATTTTCTACAAAATTATGGGATTATTAAGCAATTTTTAATTTTTAAAAAGTTTTTAGACATAATTAGCAGATTTAGTTAACGCTTGGTCATTATTTTAAAATGGTTAAATTAAAAAAAAAATCCTAGTTTTTGTGTGCATGCACACTATTAATCCTCCGTACGTGGCTGTTGCAGGTGCGTAAAAGCGTACGTACTCCGTGCAGGCGCGTGTATACTATCATCGAAATTCAATGCATTTTTACCCCCTATAACTCAGATGAAAATTATTTAAATTACAAATTTCATAAGGTTTTTTCTATTTTTGTACTACCATTTTAACCATAATTTTTAAAGATTGCCTTATTTTATAGAAATATATTGACGCATTAACGCCAAATTTTTTTGTGTGCATGTATATCAAAACGTACGGGTCTATAACTACAAAGTGACCGGACTGACAAAAAGCTAAGGACCTCCGGCAGTAGATACTAGATAGGCGGTGGCCGCCTATCATATATAGGCGTTAAGATTTTTGGGGAGTTATTGCGCAAAAATCTTGAAAAAAACGTTTATTTATAGATAAAAGAAATAAATTTTCAATCATTACAAAAAAAGTCTTTGGCTGGAGTAGAGGGCATTTTTCAACCATCAGAAGGTCAATTTTAAGTTGTTTTTTATAAATGAAACATAATAAAGTTCCTTCATTATGTGCATAAATTGGGCCCTACCTAAATATCTTTTTAATGTTTATATAAATATGTTAATTTTATCGACTATCTGTTCTATAGCAGTGATTCTCAACATTTGGATGGAGAAGGACCGCAAGGACTCGTATTTTAGTAGAGGGTAAATATTGGAATAATTAATTTTAAAGCCATACAGTCAAAATAAATGACTCGACAACATCCTTTAGTCAGGTTTAAACCAAAAAAGACAAAACAGCAATATGGTCTTTTTAAAAACACTTCGTATTTTAAAAAGTATATGTTTTTTTGTTATTTTGTCAAAAAACACCGAGTTGCTGTTTTTTCTTTTTGGTGAAAACACAGCATTAAAGTTTGTAATTTAAAATTTCAAACCTTATCTCACAATCAGTTCAAATCGGCAACAACAATAAGTAAATTAAAGACAATTTTTAAGTTAAGTCTAGCATAGACGAACAAAAAACTACCGTCTTTTACGATGATTACATGTGGGTAGAATAGAAAGATCATAACAATTTTACACATACATACATAGGCACCGACTCCACGAGGGCCACGGGGGCAACCTATCTTATACGGAGGCATTACCATCGCGTGAAGCTACAATAAGATATGGGCAAATCCACAGAACGTGGCCGCATTAGCTTTAAATTAAAATACTCAAATGCTTCTTCAAAATGGAGCATTGAACGCACACTCTTCTATGTCGTCTCAAAATCTTCGTAACAAAGAGAAGAATAATTGGTCTCAATTTCAGGAGTGTGCTTCGGATGTTCCAAAAGTTACAGCAAATAAATCAAATAAAAAACGCTGAAATTGCCGTTCGCTGGATAAAACAATCGCGCATATGAAATGTAAGAGGTGTGCGCCTTTGAAACTCCGGGAAAAGGTTCATTGTACCAAAAAACATGTCCAGTAAAAATTTCAGATTCATTGGTTTGAATCTGAGAAAATTGCGGTGGTATGAATTTTTCTTTTTTTGAAAGTTCCATTCTGAAAACGTGAAAATAACCGATTTTTCAATGCAAATTGTGCTGCAGTTTTTATATGAATCAAGCAATCGACTTGTAACTCCATGTTTACATCCACAATAAAGTATACTTTGAGTTCGTGTACTTATGGGTGGGTAATATACATTCCCGCACGCGCACTATTGCCGTTCCCCAAAGCGGCCACGTTCTGTGGATTTGCCCATATGAACAAAAATAAATTAAATTAAATACACAAATAACAATAAACAATTTTAAATAACCTTATGAAGAATTTTTATACAAAAACATACTTTAATTGATAATATTTTTAATAAGTATATATGAACGAACAGTAAATTTTTTTATTAAATACCTTATAAAATTTTCACTCCGAGAAAAATAAAAAATCGGCGCCTATGAAAACATACAAATACACGCACACACGTATATTTACGCAAAACTCCTCTGCATTAATACCATTAAAACAGCGGCTCTTGTAGATGCATGTACTCGTCTTATCTGTTGAAGTAATTAATTAAACGTCTGGAGTACACAGTGGTCAAGAAACTGTCAGCCAGCACGTGCCTAACAAAAGTAGGTATATTGTATTTCCTCGATTGAAAGGTTACTTCTCACGCCACGGTCGTAACCTCAATTGACTGACAATCACTGCACTAAGAAAATCGTTTTCATCCATTTTTTATCTAAAATAGTTGCAACTTTCTATTTTTAGTTTTTTACTAATATTAAAAATAATCCAAAAATATTCATATTTTCCAATCTAATACCTAAATAATTGAGAATAATATGCGTATAACTGCAAAAAAAAGTTTTATTCCTGCTAGCATTTCAGTGTTTTGGTTTAACTGTAATGTGTATATATGTAGCAAAGTTTTCCTTAATTTTTCTCTACTTCTGTAAGCAATATTTTTCATATAATAAAGAATTTTTTAATTAAATTAACATTTTCGTGTATTTCCTAGCCTTTTTGAGGTTTTCAAAGTTTTTTTGTTCTGTGATTTATGTGACCACAATCTACTCACATTGGCAATTAATTTTCTCTTTAAGGGTGTATGGCAGGTACAAGCCGAATCGAAATTAATGTAAATCTAGATGCAATGAACAATCAAAATAAAAAATTTGAATTTTATAATTTTAGGAAATCAAATTGGTTTATAAACTATATTAATACTTTTGTTCTAGGCTTTTCTTGTACTGTAACGCGGTGGAACGGAGTTCCGGCACCTTTTTTTCGTGGCATTAGAAAAGCTGCTTTACATTTTTTTGAATATAATTTTCTTTAGTAAAAAGCTTGACAAGTAGTGAGTTCTGGTACTTTTTTATTTAAAAAAAATCCTGCTTTTGTTTAAAACCTTACTTTCCATTCTTATGTCATTTAAATTCATCTGTCAGAAATAAAAATAAAAACACAAGTATTTTATAATAATAAATGACATAAATTAAAATATTATTAAATAACACTATTTAGAACATACATGGAAAAGCCCATGTTAATTTTTTTTTAATTTCAAACTATATCTGGTAAAACCTTCTGAAATTTTGTGTGGGTACTTGAGAATTATTAAGGAATAACTTCTCCAAATTTCAACTACTTCTCGGGGAAATTAGATATCTGCCATACATCCTTAAGTTTGAGTTTTGCTTCCTCGCAATAACTTTTTTTTTGTCTCAATCTGAAACGATCACATAGCTTCTTGGGATCGTTTCAGATTGAGACAAAAAAAAGTTCTCCAATTTCAAAATTTTAAATTGATTTATCCGTTTCACGTCAAGACAAACACTTTTCGTTCCGTGTCTGTCTGTCTACTACGTTTGTTGTAAAATATTCCCTTACAAAGATTTATCTCAATTTATTTTAAAAATTCGTGTTTTGTTTTTCTAAAATGATATTTGATTGGATATATTAAATGTCATTTTGACGTTTTAAATGTCATTTTGGCGTTTTAAATGTCACTTTGACGTAATAAATGTTATTTTGACAAATAAGTTGAATAGTTAATATGTCAGCTTGGCGCGATCGACGACACTCCAGTTTTTTTTTTAATATAGCGTACACCATTATCTTTAAGACTATCTAATGCCCGAAGACCTTTGTAACCGCCTTCGGCTATTATTAAGAAATGTAAATTGAAAATTTAACAAATAAGTTGAATAGTTAATATGTCAGCTTGGCGCGATCGAGGAGACTCCAGTTTTTTTTAAATATAGCTCCTATCCTAGTCCCATTTCAAAATCGTGTGTGAGAGAGGGGGGCATGCCAAAATATTTATTTTTTCAAGATATCTCAAAAACGACACGTTACGTGAAAATTTTATAGAATATTTTTTGTAGAGCATTAAATTTCCTATAATATGGGTCTACAACGTTTGTTGTAAAATATTCCCTTACGTAGATTTATCTCAATTTATTTTAAAAATTCGTGTTTTGTTTTTCTTAATTGATATTGCTTGGATATATAGTATTAAATGTCATTTTGACGTTTTAAATGTCATTTTGACATTTGCATAAATTTAGATTTAGATTGAAATTTCCAAAAAATTAAAAATTATGAAAAAATAATCAGGTGCGTTTTAAGAAAAATTTCGAACTAATATTTTTTAGTAAAATTGTATAAAAATTAAATGGTTAACCAATTCCAGGCAATTTATATAAATACTATCGGTTTTTTTTAATTATTGAATAATTAACTACCTTTGGTGAATTTAGCACGAGTAAGCACTGTGCATTTACTTGGCAGATGTTTTTATTTTATTTTTCAAGCAACGTATGTCTACTGCTCTAATATGCAATATTTGAACTATAATATCACAATTAATTAAAATATTAATACTAGTACTAGTATTAATACTAAGTACTTACGATTTAATTTGACTATTCGTTTGATTTTTTATTAACAATAAATCTATATTATTTTATAACACAAACAACACATATTTTCAGTATATTAAATATACCCATATTTTTTATGAGATTATAACACATGGCAACCTGTACTTTCTTCTATTATTATCAAATTCAAATTCGTATCAAAACTAACAACAATTGATATAACCCTAATTGCAACAAGCAAATTAAAATTTTACTTACAAATTTAAATCAATTGATTATTCCAATGCCTACAATTAGTTATTTTCTAATTTTAAATTGACATTTACTACCATGTTAAACATTCTATGTTCTAGTTTTAATGAAAATATAAATTTCGTAATAATATCAATAAAACCAAAATCTGTGGACATGCGCACATAACTCCAATCTAACTCCCGTGTTCGTTGTGTTTTCAGTTTGGAGTTGTACATATAGAGTTGGAACACTAATATTGAACGGACAGTCTGATGCTTCTCGGGGAAAACGGCAAAGGTAGGACCGTCATCCACCTAAATAATATTATATATCTGTACGATTTGCATCTTCTATTACAATGGGAGGGCAACCTTCCGCCATTACCGTAGAAGCGACTCTGACTGTCTTTTTCAAGTTTTTTGTTTTATTTAAATTGAAAAGTCAACATCCAATAAAAAATTTCTTTCACACCATTGTCCCAAAAATATAAAAAAAAAACATTCTGCTATTATAATAATAAAGCTACCAATTTAGATATTGATAAAAGCAATAGCCTATATATTTGAAAAAAATCGAAAGCTCTATAAAAAAAAGCTCGCACACACTAGGCCGGGGTGAGTCGCAATGCATCGCACAGCAAAAATCCACACGTATCGTTTCTATAAAAAAAATGGCGCGCCTTTCTATTGTTTATTACTACGTGGAAATTCAGATTAAAGGTTTGTTTATCCCAGGGGTTATTTTAGTGTGTAGTTGTAGCTTGTTTCTGCAGTTCTAAAAATGAAGAGTGCAGTTGAAAAAGCTAATTTGTGTAGTTGAAAATTATAAAATATGTATATTATATGTATACCGGGCGTTTCAGATCACCCGTCCGCTATGGTTTACGCTTAAACTATTGAAGATAGAGTTTTATGATAAAAAATTTACTATATATATTGACCCTAAAGAATTTCAGGAAAATATCCCCCCTTGGGGGGTAGTTTGAGGGGTGCATGCCCGTTTCTCAATAAAATCAAATGGAACGGTATATCCAAAAGTAGATAATTTTAAAGATCATAAAAAAGTAAGAAACTTTTGTAAAAAAAATTTTTTCATACATTAATTGTTTAGAAAATATGGCGACATGTTCCTAAATTTTAAAGTTTCACTCTTTTTTATGAATTAATGTCATTTTAATGTCAAGACCAATTACATATATCGATATTTTAACAAATTTTCATCATGATTTATTGTAGATAAAGGTGTACCGGAATTCCGACCGAAATTCACGTGTAAAGTCACTACTATTATATTTAAAATATAAATACATAGATTATTATCTTAAATTAATATAAAATTGTTCTATATGGTATTTCTTTAAGAAAATACATTAAATTATAAAAATTGTGTTTTCTACATATTCTGCAATTTTTACAGCTTCGTAAAACTGTTTGTATAGCTATAATTTCGTTAAATTATTTTTATAGCATACGTTCTTTTCGATCGAATGTAATTACATTTATAGTGTCAATAATAATATAATATAAAAATAATAATAATACAATAGTAGTGACGTTAAAATATTCACTTTAAATCTACATCGTGAGTTCTGGCCAGAATTCCGGTACACCTCTAATTGTAGAAAACATTTTCTTTGGAAAAAATACGTATAATAACTCACCAAAGAAAAATTGAATTTTACTCTTTTACAGCATTATATGTAAATGTAAAAAATGTGTTCATAAATGATGAGCGAATGATAAGGTATATTCAAGGGACATATATAATATACTATTACAAAACAAACATAATGTGACGTGTTTGAACAGAATAATAACTCCTACGCGAACGAGAAAACTGCAATATGTTATACGAATATATATGTATATATATTATACATATTCCAATATAGAATATAATAGCTTTTTAAATTATGGCACGTTTTGTTATTCTAAATAAGTTCTACATAGATTTTAGGGTTGCGATAGTTACAAATAAATAGTTACAATTTTATATGCGTGTAGTATTAAGTATAAGGAAAAATTTCAAAATTTCAGAGGAATAGATTAAAAATAGGTGCAAAATTGACCGCTGATCCGATTGTCTCCAAAATCAATAGGCCTTTAGTCCTTACTAAAACGAACATTTTACAACAATCAATGAAAGAAGATTCTCTGAATACATATGTAGACACACGCACAGCTGCCATGTAGAAAACCACATTTACGTTTTTAAGGTAGTACAATTAGAATCTGAACCTATCATGGACACCACCATTTTTCTACCATAAGTATACTTCCTTTTCCACCATAACATGGAAGACAAATATTTTAACTTCTATACTTCTATACTACCGTCCAAAAGTTTGGAAGTAGGTATATTTTTCTGTCTTCGAAGAGACCGTTTTGACGATTCCGTATCTCAAAATGAAAAACATAAATGCACATCAGTCACATCACTGATTTCAATAGCTCATACATATATGTATACTTGTATTGTTCACCATGATCAAGTTTTCCAATTTAATAAACGATATAACATTTACGCTTTATTCATTGTTTGCAATGACATTTATAGATACTAAATCAATCATATAAAATAGATCAGTTCAATTAATATGACTTGCAGAAATTTTATAAATACATCAATCTTCATATTTATCCATCTCCTGTAACTTACTCGTTTGTCTTATTTAATCATTTCAATAGATTTTTTTAAGTTAATAAACTATATATAAATAGGAGTGAGGAGAGGAGGCAAGATGGCATGTTATACGATTAAATGACGATGCACGCTAAAATTTTAAAACAAAAAATGATATCATTATTTTAAGATTATAACTAATAAAGATGATTATAAATCTATTGTATGATTCATAATATGATTAAGCGAATTTTACTCAAAAGTGACATTACAATATAAAATAATGCCAAAAATTCTTTCAAAGTCCACTGACTACTCTTTTTTTAATGAAACGAAAGAGTTTTGGAACTCACCGCCTCATATCTATAAAGAGAGAAGTCCTGAGTAATTGACTCTTCAACGCCTAGTTGGACTTAGAAACGTGAAATTTAAGTGGTGTTCCCTTTTATGACATAGCACCTAATTGTAAGAAGTTATTATATCCCGGGAAAAAATTTCAGATCTGAAGTGATCTCGGTTGATCTTCATTTTGGAACAAATCAGATCTTTGTAAATAAATAAACTTTTGTCTACCTTAAAAACACAAATTAATACACATATACTATATAAAAACCTTGTTTATAATTTAATCAATTAAAAAAAAATTGTACAAAAACGTATTGAATGATATTTGAGGCCCGTATATTAAATTAATAAATAAATTCACAACACACCCCCTGTCACAGATGAAGGGTTGTAATTGGTCTCATTCGATCCAGCGGGAAAAATACTTCGGGATACTAGGGATGTGGGGGGCAAAACAACCCTCTATCTAGCACAGGAGTCGAGATATTTACGATTTTCTATAATGAATACCATAAGTAGCGAAACAGAGAAAAATTCACCTAGTATCCCGAAGTATTTTTCCCGCTGGATCGAATGAGACCATTACAACCCTTCATCTGTGACAGGGGGTGTGTTGTGAATTTATTTATTAATTTAATACACGGGCCTCAAATATCATTCAATACGTTTCTGTACAATTTTTTTTTAATTGGTTAAATTATAAACAAGGTTTCTATATAGTATATGTGTATTAATTTGTTATTTAAGGTAGACAAAAGTTTATTTATCTACAAAGATCTGATTTGTTCCAAAATGAAGATCTGAAATTTTTTCCCGGGATATTTAAGGTAAAATACTCTTATATTAAAATAAAAATATACATGTGTATCGCGATTTTTTAAAGTCCAACCCTAACAAGAGTAAAAAATTGTTCCAGAGTAACAGTAAAAATGTTATTCGTTTTTATAAATTACCAGGTTTTACCTCCGGTTTCGTTCCCGTGGAATTTGTATTTTTTTAATTAATTAATTTTTCGGGATACAAAGTAGCCTATGACCTTCCTGCCTAATTTTATCAAGATCAGTTCAGCAGCTTAGCCGTGAAAAGGTAACAAACAGACATACAAACAGAGATACTTTTGCATTTATAATATTAGTATGGATGAGATCGCGCTATTTGATTTAAAGAAATGTTTAGTCTAAAATATTATTGTTTGAATTTTTTTAATATGATCTATCTTACCCATACCCTGAGGTGATGGAATGATATTTGATAGAAGTTTTATAATTATCTAATTATAATCATATTAATTTTTAGGCACAGAGATTATGATGGTCAATGAATATTTCACAAAATCTTACCAAATCTATTTTTTTAACATTAAAATTTAACTGCATTTACAAAAACAACCTCATTCACCCTTCATCTGTAATATTATTATATTTTTATTTTTTAAATCAGTGCTTACTTTTCGAGGGTATAATAAATGTTTTAAAGAAATTCTGATATTGTTGTAAAACTCCCCTCCAAACTAAAATTTAAAATATTGACTACATTTTGGAAGGTTAATTTCCCACTTTTTTACCAAATATATTAGTAAACACTGTACATCCCTTTTAGTGATGGAATTCATATGAAACAACTCCTTTGTATATGTTATAATATTCGATTTTATGTCAAATTCCATTATGATATCGTGAAAAGATCCGTTAACAAAATTCCATTGAATCGTATTCAGGAGTACTTGGTACCGAAGTGGGTAACCAGGGAATTGAATAAACTTCTGTGTAAAGAAATCATAGATATATATTTTTGTTGTATTATTAATGATAATGCGAAGGTTAATGATGCACGAATACTCGATTTATTCAGTTTAAAAAAACTGTAGTATTTTACGATATAAACATTGGAATATTATATATATTGATTGTAATGACATGTTATAATATGAATGTGGATAAAGTTTGATAAATTATATGTTTTATTTTGATTTGGTATTATTGAAATTATTTTAAAACAAATTTCTATGATCTATCTATGGAATATTAAAATGTATGGGATATTAAAAAGTGCTTAGATATTTGTACAATTTACATCGAATTTTAAAGATTGATACTACATAAAATCTGATACCACTAACGTCAAAAATAATTTTAAAAATTATCAATTGCGATTCGAGCTTCACGTATTGGTGTCCTGTACCGTAGATTAAAACGTTTAGTAAAATAAATAACCAATTTTATTTTTTTTAATTTATATTTTACTTTCATTGTTATTTTGAATTATTTTTGAAAAAATACGTAAATGCAGCTATTGCTGATTTTTTATTTTTTTGATATCGGCATCATCCTTAATATACATATATAAAGCTCAACGTCTGTCTGTCTGTTAGTGCCCTTAGAACCACTTATCCGATATAAAAGTTCAAACACAAGCACACTTACATACAAGTACAAGTAAATACAAGAATGTATTTAAATACAAATACAATTACTCAAAAAAGTACTTAAGTATTAAGTATATATGTACAATGCACAACTCTAATGTCAACTTATATAAAACACTAATTAAGGTCGAGCGGGGTAAATATGAAACATCAAAAAAATAAGTACAAATACAATTACTCAAAAAAATACATAAGTATTAAGTATATGTACAATGCACAACTCTAATATCAACTAATATAAAACACTAATTAGGGTCGAGCGGGGTAAATATGAAACACCAAAAAAATGGGGTAAAAGTGAAACAAGCTTGCAACTAATAAACTAATTTGTTTATAGGAGAATTATAAAAACTGACATCATCATTAAAGGTTTGTTAAAGCGACCTGAAAATATGAATCGCCTAATAAGTAATGTGTCACCCCTACAGATTTCCCTGTTAGTCGATGTCAAAACGTGTGAATTAAATTTTAATTCTTTGCACATAACTTTCTGTATAGCTCAGATATTAATTAAAGTTACAATTTCACATTGATATGCCACAAATAAGATAAATCAAAGTTGCCTTTGTAGCTTTTCTTTTAATTTTCGAGAAATATTTTCCATTAAAGGCCTGTTTCACTTTTTCCCTTACCTGTTTCACTTTTTCCCAAATTAAAGGTTAAAACTGAAACACACTTTTTTCTTTTTTAAAGTCCGTGTTGTATCGTACAGTTCAAATGACGTAAGTATTTAAAATGGGTTATTCATAAGCGCATCTAGTAGAAAAAATTAAAGTATGAATTTGTATCGTTAACTGTCAAAAAACATGAAAGATTTGTATTTTGTTTCACTTTTATCCCAGTTGACCCTACATATGAAAGTAGTTAATAAATAATTAAACCAATAAACGTCCGTAGTATTTTCCACCCACATCGATTACTTTCCATAACAACTAATTTTTCGCCAATAAACACTGAAAAGCATAAAACTATCAGTCAATAACATCGTCACGATTCACGATGATCAATGAAATACCTAATGTGTTGTCTATACATGAGCAATGAGCATGTTCCAGCCCACTGAAAAAGAGCATTCGGAATTATTTTACGTATTCTTGCGCTCGGTTGAGCTGCAGTTACTGCCGCTGTACCTAGCTCAAACGGTCACATATCTAACGAAAACTTACCTTTTTGACTGAATATTACGTTTATACGTACTCTATTGAAGTAGATTTTCTTGTGAATAGTATAGTTGGTAACAACTGAAATATTTTTTTATTAAATTGACTTTTATTCCAGCCGTTCAGAAGCAGAAGAAAAGAAATTCTATTTTTAATAATTATATAAAATAAGATTAGATTATACGCCCACAATAGACAGGGCCAGAGATGTGCAAAATGGTTGTCACAATGCATTTGAAATAAAAATTCAAAATATTTAATCATTTTATTTCAAATGTAAAATGCAAAATGGTTTTTAGAGACAGGCATTTAAAATAGAAATAGGTATTTTACATTTTGCATTTGCATTTTAAATGGATCCATTCCATATAAGTCACCTCTTGCAGTAGGTGCGTACTGTATCAGAAACGGGTATTTGTTCACTAACTACAAAATTTAGTGCATTTTGATTATTATTCACAAATTAACCAAGTTTCTACGGTCTGGATTTTTCGATTTTTACTATGTGTAAATAATAGTATGTAAGTACGAGATTATTTGATTGAGATCTATTTTTTGGCTTGTAATTGACTTATAATCATCGTAGAAAAGATAATGACTTTTTAGCGATTTTGTTACCAAAGCTGGGGCATTTAAATACTGAATACTGTTATCCTCAATATAAATGTATAATATATTAATAAAAAAAGAAACATTAATTGAGCTGAGATATATCCCTAAATTTAATATTACCTACTCGAAAAAGAGGTCTAGAGTGGCCTGTGATCGTGAGTCAAATTTTGAATTCAAAAATGCTCAAATATCTATTTAAGAACTTTTTATATTAAAAATTGCAGTAAAAAAAATAAATATCATTTTTAGAAGAAATATATGGGCAGAATTGCCAACTCTACCAGAACACCAAAAAAAAACTCCAGATTTAATTCCATGTTCCGAATGAAATTGAAGTATTATAATACCGACGAAAAATGGTGTCCGAGATAATGAAAGATTCTGATTGTACTAACTTCAAAACGTAAAAAAAAGTTGTTTTTCACATGGCGGCTGTGTGTGTGCCTGTGTGTTTGGATGTAGAATTTTCTTTCGTTCACGGAAACTACTGTAAAAATGCACCGATTTGAATTATTTTTGGGGAAAATGTTTATTTCAGTGAGTACTCCAGACCTATTTTGGTGTTAATTGGATTAGGGGTTTTGGAAATATTCAAAATTTAGAAAACTAATATTTATATACCTACAAAGGTGAATTTTTTTTCTAACAAATCCCATTGAAATTTTTCATTTATTTATTTTATTTGTTATTTTTTAAAACCGTGAGTCAGTGGGCATGATTAAAAATATTTTGTCTATGAGTGTGCGTGATCGTGAGCAAAAATTACTCACGTGCCCTGCTTTAGTGTAGAGTATATATTTTTCTGTGGTCTAGTTAACATACAAATCATATTTACAAAATACTCAAGTAAGCGCTTGTACCTATACCAACTATACAACACCGTGATTGTATGTATTTATATAAAAGCCGCGATAAAACGCGTTTCTTGGTATTTGTCTCACGGGTGTCTCATTGCCGACGCTGAGTGGAACCAACAACAATATACTCAACAACCCTACTGTTGAAGCTTTTGTGTGCTAGTTCAGTCTTTGGAAGCCCATAGTTCACATTTTTTAATCAAAATGGTAAGTGTACTTTTTATATTGTGTTATTGATTTATTTTTCTTCGGTGTAATTAATTTTGTTAGATAATTGTTGTGATACAGAAAGTTTTTCGTCGTTGTTTTTGTTTGGATATTATATTTTGTAGTAATATAGTTTTTGACATAATTATTTAAGATATCAGATATTTCCTTAAAAGTTCTGAATTTTTTAATAATATGTATAAAATTAAAAAAAAACAATACTTACTTTATGTATTTCATACAGTATAAGAAAGTCAAAAATTTAAGTGCGATACTTTTTCAGTTATTTTTAATACATAATGTACTGATGTTCCTGAAATCAGCCATTGTTTAAAATTATGTGTACTTTAAATTTTAAACACTCAATTTTTCTAATTTAAAATACCAATCAAATAAATAAAATTTATTTAAACAAAAAATTTCATTGATGGTAACGGGTAACCCTAACCAAACTAATGCATATCCATCAACGCACTTTAGGCAAGTATCTATGGCCTGAGGACCTCGAGTTAAGGAAATAAGTAAAACATTTCATTTATGTTTGAAAACATAATTTTGTTCTCACAATTATTTGAAGAAAAAAAGGTCTTCAGGCACTGTGAAATAATTTTGTTTAATGTCGGTATAATTTTTTGAATTTTTTTATTCAAGAAGAAAATGGGGGGGGGGTCGAATATTATTTCTGCTTGAAGCTCCCGAATTATATAACGCGCTACTGTAATAACCAATTCAAAACTTTAAACATGTTTTGAGTTGTTGCAGCAACAACTCAAAAAATGTGATTTTTCAGGAGACATGTTTAAAGTTATGAATTGGTAAAACTTTATATGATAATTTACAAATAATCTATGCTCGTATTTGAATTATATGTACAAAAACAGTTATTTGATTTTAAACAACCTTCAAAAAGTTAAAATTTGTTGGCCCGTGTAATTAATAATGTCGCGGTCGTTTAATTAAATCTTAAATAAAAAATAATCTCAGAATATATGTATATGTGCATAAATTGTATTTAATTTAATGACATACTCGTCAAAATATGTCATATCATGTGGGTTATATATACCATCTAATTACATTAAAATTGTGTGCTTATAAAATATTAAATGAAGGCGCAGACGAAATTAACTGTTATTAGTCTCTAGAAAATGAAAACACTATTTAATTACTAAACTAGCCACATCAAAATATGATATATGCATGCGTACTTACGTGACACGTTATTTTTAACCAGAATTTTCAAAACTTACTGTGATTCAAAATTTATGTTTTTATTTTCTACTTGCATAATTTTTATATACCTATGAACATATTGTACATAAATATATACAGTGTGTTCCCGAATCGACGCATGAATAGTTGTGAAAGGTAAAAAAAAATGAGTTGAGTTGAATAAAATTAAATTCATAATTCTGATTTTTTTAAATATTCTATTTTCAAGTAATTTTTTTTCTTCTGCATATCATTTTTATAAGAAATTATAACATTATTTATTATTATTAAAAGTTTTCTCATTAATTTAATAACCAAGTTACCATGTTCATCTTCATGAGCAGGGCTGGTCAACCCGCGGCTCGCGGGTCACATGCGGCCCGCGTCCTCATATGAACAAATTATGTTTTTATAATGTTTATTTTAAGTATCAGGTGTTTCAGAATGATTGAGGTTGGTTTTAATTTCTTTAAAATATTGTTATATTTATGTGACTTTACTAATCATTTTAACTGATAATTTTGTTTTATAATACTCGTATAATACAAAATTAAAATTTGAAATATTTTTGTGAATAAATAAAACTATTATTTATTAGTATTTGAAATACTTGATACCATACAAATATATTTTGTTGTTGATTAAATATTTTTTTATATTTACTATGATTGAACACTTGCTTGTTTTTTCCCTCGGATCGTATTAGACAAATTGCAATCCTTTATCTGTGAAATTTTATATAAATACAAAGAAAAAATTTTCTGGGTGCGCCGTTGGGCTATATATTTTACAATATGTGATTTAATACAAATATATTTATACGATGCAACGCGACGCGACGTCGCGGTCATTGTCTTCTCAATAATATACATTTTATATTTACATATATGAACATATATTTAATATTTACATGACATATTATATCGATTACTTACAAATCGATGTTGCAGGTAGCAATTTGCAACTTACTGCAATATCAGATACATATCAGTTATTTTGATATATGGTTTATACTTATACCTGTGTAAAATACACATATGTAACAATGCATAAAAATACCGCTTCTAATTGTTTATCTTTTAATATTAATTATATTATTAGAGCTTTAATGGCTGATTCTCAAAAAAAAATTAAATTGTTGTCCTTTCTGATTTCTATAAAACGAGATCGAAAATTAAAGTTAAGGAGATTCTCTTATGAAACTACATCACTAGGTGTACCAAATTGTATATTAATTTTATTTAAGTTATTTTAAACTGTAAAAATATATTAAAATTTATACCTCAAAAATCATTCCCTCACTGTGTCCCAACCACCAAATTTAAATACATTTCTAATTTGTTTCGAAAAGTTTTATAGAAGGTGTTTAATAACTTATTATTTATTCATTTATAATAATATTCTCTATTTAAAAATGTACAACAGTAAGTAAAACACAAACAGAAAAAAACAGAAATAAATTTACAAGTATGTCCTTAAAAAACGAAAATTCCCTCACAATTTCTGTAACAGTGAAATAAGACCGTAATTTTAAATCTATCTGACCGCAGTGTTATTGTTTTTATAATGTGGCAATACTGACATTAACAAATAAATATGGCGAAAGGGCTGAGTGTTGAAGTGTATTGTTGAAATTGTTTTAAAGTATTATTATCCAAAACATTTTCGTTTGTCATTCCCTCACTAAGTGATCATTCCCTCACTAATACACTAAGCTATCATATCCTCACTTTTGAATTTTTGTTTTAACCCCGTTTAAAGTCAAAAATATTGGGGGCCACTATAACCCTTCAGAAAATTACCCTATGTTTTATTATATTTACGAAAGAAATTGTACATTATTAAAAAAAAAAAAAACACAATATAACAAAATCATTTTTCTACTTTTTTTTGAGAATCAGCCTTATACTCATTTACTCAATATTGCAAAAATAAATAAATATTAAAAATCGGGTAATGTGGTAGTTGTTATTTGCCTGCATTTTGCATTTTTTACAATCAAAATTAAAAGCAGTGCGATTTACATTTTCTTAATATTAATGTTAATGATGTACCGAATATATATTATTTTTATTATGTTCAATATAAACGATACAAAAATGTAAGGATCAAACTTTTTTTTTAAATATATATAACATAACGCAGATTTTATGTTCATTTTATTCCCGAATAATGTTCATCAGAAAGAAAAATAACCATATCTTATTTCAATTCTCATTTTACAGAATATATAACATGTAATTGATGATGCCTATATTGATATTATTTAATTAACGAAATAATGGTAAGGATGAATTCGCACTTTTAACAAATCAATTCAGTTAGGTATAATATCACAGAAATTCTACCTGCAACTCAAACATCCGTTTATATTATATTGTAAACAAAAAAAGTTTTTATGAAACTGTAATTTTAGTAACAAATCGATAAAGTTTTTGTTAGTTGAGTTACTTAGATTTTTTTTCGTACGTACATACAAAAAGTGCGTGTTCGAATAATCACAGGTTATTATATTTGGTAAAAAAAACAATGTTCACCAACACTGACAAAATATACATACACATCCATGCATACATATGTGTATGTAAAAGTTGTCACAAAAATTAAATATAACTGTGAAATAGTTCAAGAATATAAGGATTATAAAAAATACTTAATATGCTTATATAAAATTAATATTTTATTCAATTAATAATAAACACTGATACAAAAATTTGTGTAAAATCTGTGTGAAAGAAAATTGCAGTATAGAAATGCAACAAATGATAGGAAAAAAGAAAATTAATTTTAAAAAATATATTCGGGAGTAGGTACATCTCTAAAAAATAACTACCAAAAACACATAAAGTACTGGCACCAGTTTTGGATCATACTCTAGTGTTGGACTCTTGTTTTATTAAATGTACTTAATATTTATTGATATTTGATCACTGCAATTACTTAATCATAACCTATAGAATTATAGACAAATAACTGTAAAACAGCTTAATTTGATGACAATCGGCCGATGGGTGTCAAAATGGTAGACATTTAAACTAATTAATAATTACTATGCTATATTTATTAATTATTACATTATCATAGCATCTGCTTTCGTGTCGTAGTACTTATCGTTTTGTAATCATTAACAAGTGTCCCGAACTGGGTGCCAATTACTAGTTTTATTTTATCGATTACTGGAGGAAAAACATAAACAAAATAAAATGCTATAATTTAGAAAACAAACTATATTTGCGAACTTTGGTAATTAAATTGATTTAATAAAGAGGTACTTGTTTTATAATATTAGTAACATGACCGAGTTCATGAGAATTACAAAAGAAATGCTCATCGATCTCAAAAAACAGTATAATTTGATCTTAAAACGGCCAAGACTGGTACCAGTACCTTATAATAACTTAAAAAGAAGTATCCGATTTTATTGTTGGATACACATATGTTTTTCCTAGAGTAAATATTAAATATAGGTATGTATATGCTGCCAAAACTGCCAATTGTGGATTTATCTAAACTCAGCCAGTATGGATGTCACATTCTATCACCAGACGTGGATTACCGGGTGATAGGGATGTGCCTCCGGGCGATCGAGGCAGGAGACGTTCACGAAATCCTGATAATATAGCGAAATCTTAGAATCGCACGATATAATGTTCTTAATCTATACACCTCTTTGAGTATCGTAATTGAGCAATCAGCTATATATGTATCAAGTATCTATAATATATAATTATTCATCAATAAATAAACAGATTTGTTATTTGATTTTTTAATCATACTATTTAACTAATCACATATCAACGTTTATATTATAGTGATGTTATGTTTATTAAAGCATTGATTATTCATACTAAGAAATATTCATGTTATTGTCATTATAAGCACTATAGATTGTTTAAAATACCAATTGTATATATAGTATAGTATGTATATTAATGTATATGCTTTAATGCAGTGGTTTTTAAACTAGGGTCCGCGGACCCCCGAGTTCCGTTGAACTTTTGCCGGGGTCTGTGAAACATGTTTGACATAAATTAAAGTACTTTTGCATTTCTATTTACCAGTGACTAATTAGTATCTAACAACCTTCTTTGTTTTTCTATCCGGGGGAGGGGATCCCTGAAAAATAATTGTTCAAAAGGGAGTCCCTAGACCATATAAGTTTAAGAACCGCTGCGAGTCTAATATGATTAGTTAACAAACATTAAAATTTAAATATGTATTATCTTTTTCTCGATAGTTAAAAACAAAAACATCCATTTCTTAAAAAATCTTAAGATTGTTTAAGTAATTCTTAAATTTAAACTTGATTAACACAGCTATATTATTAGTAGTACGTTACACCGTAGGCAACTGATTAGGACTCCAAGGTAAAGGGGGCTCCGACGAGATGGTTGTGTAAATTAAAAAAGCTCACATTTTTATGACAACCTTATATAATATTTCTAAAATTTTAATTCTGCGTACAGTCCCGAACCGCCATAAGGCGCCACTGTATATTATACAAATAATTTTAAAAACAATATACCTAAATCATTTTATATAATATGTTATATTCAATGTGCTTCTAGCTAGTAAATATTGTATAGTTTTAATAAAAAATACAGTAGTTTTGAGTTATTTTTATCACAAATGTTTCTTGACATTTAAACAAAAAACAAGTTGACACAAAAGTTTTTAAAAGTAGGTATCTTTAAAAAAAGTTCTAAAATAAAAAAAAGTTAATAATTTTAATCGATCAAATGTTTTTTAACACAGGTAACTTATATATGTATGTAGATACTTTTCTCTTCTATTATATTTAATTGAAAACGCGCGTTCTTATACTTATTCATTATTACACACAAATCTAATTGTAAGTAAAATATTTTCAAGATGAATAAATTTATAAAAACACATTATACTAGTAAATATATAAGCACACAACACCAGTACTTCTTAAACCTTAGTAGTCTGCAAACCCCTATTTCAATTTTGAACGACCCACATTTTGGTAAAAAATAAAATTGATTGATAAATATAATTATAACAAATTCTCACACACTCTTACAAAAAAACTAATTTATAAAAATGACAGTTTACATTTATATACAATCATATTCGATTTAATATTTCAACGAATCTTTTATATAAAATAAAACTCACATTTCCATTAAAACGCATATTATATTTATACGCTAACATGGATGTAAATAATAATTTAAAAGTAATAAATCAAGAAAGAAAATAGTCCAAGCGTGTATATAAATCACTAAAATTACAAATTAAAAGTGCTTTATATAATTATCACAAAGATCGTTAATCTATCAACAAAAGAACCATAAATGAATTTACAGTACCTACATTGTGTACAATAATAGTGTACATACATAGGCTGACATAGGTAAATAGGTACTTACCTTATTTAACATTTGCATTTGTCTATTGACTATAAAATAGTATTTAAATAACTATACACGCAGGGTAACTATTTATGTGTACTTATTAATTAATACATATTATTATTATGTAGGTACCTAACCTACAACAATTTTTTGTTTTCTTTATTGTTAAACTTAAGTTATCTCGATCCTTATTTTGAATAACATAATATATTATTTTTTACGGCGAATAAATAAGATACTGACACCAGTCTTGGATCGTACTCCAGTGTTAGACTCTTGTATAATTAAATGTTCTAAATATTTGTTGATATTTGATTACTGTCATTCAGTGGCGTAGATAGCTTTTTGCGATAGGGGGGGGGGGATAGGAGTGGTGGCTGCGAAAAAAAAAAAAAAAATATTATTGTAATTTTGAATTGAATGACTTTTTTTACTAAAAAAAAGTTATACAAAATTGAAAAGTAACTGAAGACATTTTTTTTTACTCTTAATTTACCAAATTTTCCCTATTTACTTGTACTATTTTGTTCATACCACAGAATAATAAATAAGGACGTTCATACTAGACGAGTTTAAAAAAATGTCTTTAAATTTTCTCATTAAATAAACCCATGGGGGGTGATTTATCATCTTAATCTCCCCCCTATCTACGCCACTGCTATCATTACTGAATCATAATCTATAGACACTTAACTGTATAACAGCTTAATTTGATGTTAATCGGCCGATGGGTTTCAAAATGGTGGACATTTAAACTAATTATTAGTGTAATTTATTTATTAATTATTATATTAACATAGCATCTGCTTTACATTGTTTCAAATTTTACGATTCTTTAATTTATAACTTTTTTGTCGTAGTACTTATCATTAGCAAGTGTCCATCACTGGATGCCCATTACTGGTTTTACTTTGTCTATTATTGAAGAAAACATAAATAAAATAAAAGGCTATAATTCAAAAAAAATATTTGCGGAATTTAGTAATTAAATTGATTTAATAAAGACTGTCTTTAAAGTCTTAATTTTGTTATAAATCATACCTATATACATATGTTTCTATTTTTTAATATTTTATTAGTTTATCTATTGAATCGTACATAAATCTCATGATAGATTACATTAAACAAAAAATTATGTTTTTATATAATAATTTATCCCCCAGACGATCATTTCTTACGGCACTGTACTGTAATAAATTAACAGTGAACTCATTTTGAAATTTAAATAAAAATACAATAACACGAACTAACAACCATAATTCTCATATCTATATCTATTTACATAGCAATTAAATCATCACAGTTTTGATTCACCCGTTATAAATGTTGTATGACTTTAATTAGAATTCCAAATTAATCAGCTAATGTGTTACGTTTCCATTTTAGCGAAACTTTATGTGAATGTCTAGTCATAAAACAAAGAGTGCATTGAACGTAGTGCAGATCTAAAAACGCAATGTTTTGTTTAACTTTTGTCCAATACAATGCAAGTACGAGAAATATGGTCGTTATTGGTCATATATATATTTTTATAGAGCGTCATTTTTGAAACACAATTTAATAACAAGTATAATTATGTGATTTTAATTTCATATAATTTATTTTTTCAACTAAAATTTTTCTATTATACAGAGTGGTCCGGTTTGGGATACAGATATTTTAAGAGCTGATTCTTTGGCTCATTCTGAGTAAAAAATTGTACGGGAAGGTGGGGTCTATCTTCAACACCCTCTGAGCTACAGAGTGTTTAATAATTTTCTTCAGAGTAGTACTTACAAACAAAGATTATCTCGTAACTTCCAAAGTAACGTAACTAGAGCAACCACAGTGAGTCAATTTCATAGATTCCCGTAATTTTTTTTACTCAGAATGAGCCAAATAATCAGCTCTTAAAATATCTGTATCCCCAACCGGACCACCCTGTATATCTATCATGTATTATTATACAAAAATATTTATTCTATAAATACACCGAAATTAAGAGTTGAATTTCAAAAAATTCCTTATTTTTATTAAACAATTCTGGCTGAGGCCAATAACTTAAATAAAATAAAAATTACTGAAACTGAACTGATTTCCGACTTTGGATGAAAGAGTGTCACAAAAATAGTAAACCTTACTCTTATAGTGGCCATAACTGGTGCCTTGTACAATATGGTACTTATAGTTTTTCGTTTATGTACTCTCGTATATAAACTGATAAATTTTAAAACGTTTTACACTTTAGTCCTTATAATAATGAATATAGTGAACCATGATGAATTTGATTAATTATAGCACATATTCTGAATACAAATGTCTAATGTAAGTCTAGTGTATACTGCATTAACAAATGTAAATTTGTATACAATATACATGTATGGTATGTACTTGTACATATTATTTAGAGCAAAATGTATATGAATTTTTAAGCTTAATGAAAATGAGTCATACTTTAGAGACAAAACAAAGAAGTAATTCATAATTTGTTTTTAACTTATAATATATCGATTCAAGCACGTATTTCTGAAGTACTTATAAACACATGCATCAAGTATCGCTGGAAACAAATTTGAAAATACATGTGTTTAAAAAATAACGTTCTGTAAATGATATAAGTATGCCACTATTCATAAAAAAGTCATTTTTAAGATTTGTAAGTATTTCAATATTTACATTAATATGCCATAATAAACTGAAAGTTCACCCTGGATACATAAGTAGGGGTGTTATACAAAAATATTATCAATAGAAAATTAAACTATAAATTAATTGTAATTTAACACTTATTGCTACATTTTTTTAAATATATAAAAAAAGATTTACAAAAAAGTTTTTTTTTGTGAGGGAGTGCATAACAGACATTCCTGATTCCTTATTTACTGCAGACAATGATTTTCTAAGGTTTGATAATAATTAGCTGTAATTAATGTAGTATTATCAGAACAAGCAATATTACGTTTATTTATAATATATAAAGAATTCATACAACTAAACATTTAAAGCCTTATAAACTTAATTAAATGTTTTTCATAAAACATTTACATTGTAGTAAAATATTTAATGCAACATTAACGCTTTGATTAGAATCAAAGATCAAAGATATTTTTAACAATATAACAGGTAGACACTTTTGCGTGTCACATCTAATTTATTAAAGAGAACTCTATTACATAGTGACCCAAATTACCAATTGTTTACCAAGAAAAATTTCTTTACATAAATAAGGGGTTATAACATTAATTTTCATATACCTATAGAAGACCGTAGAAGTCAGTGAAAGAATTTCTGTTTGTTTGATCAATGAAAAAATATGTCCGTATATATAGAACAGTGCTTCTTAAACTTTTTCAAGAAAAATGTATACACAGTTATAAAAATATTAATATACTAATAGTGACGTTAAATATATAAATAAAAATAACTTCTTTGTCTAAACGTCAAAAAATTTAATAAAGAATAAGAATTCACAAGCTTTCGATTCACAGAATCATGGTCAGGCTTGCGAATTCTTATTCTTTATTAAATTTTTTTACGTTTAGACAAAGAAGTTATTTTTATTCACAGATATAAAATATATAAAATATTTTCCAAATATTTTAAATATAATACATACCTATAAGTTAAAATTTGTATATTTTCACGGTGATATTTTGATTAGTACATACATTTAATAAAAAGCAAACAATTGCAAGTACCATGTATATAGTTTAATATTATTAGATATGTTATGTATAATATATAAAACAGCTGTAATGTAATAATATGCATACAAGTTTATATAAATAGGTTACTTTTTCTTGAAAAAATCAATAGAATCTAACTTATTTTAGGCTTAATATGTAGACACAAAGTAGTCATAAAGTAAAATAAACAAATAAAATTCATAGTTTGGAATAAAAATACATGTACCGGGAGTCCCAGTTAACATTTCCAGCACGGAATATCAGTACCTATAAAATCAGATATTATAAAGAATTTGCTCCAAAGCAAAAGCTAAGCTAACACTATCTACAAAGTATCAAATCGTTTTGAATTTACTCAAGATTATAGAAAACACTGATCAGGGGTTATTTTAGTGTGCAGTTGTAGCTTATTTGTGCAGTTCTGAAATTAAAATGTGCAGTTGTAAAAATAAATTTGCGCAGTGCTAAAAAAAGAACATTTACTTTGTTTTTTAAATTGTACGATCAAAACAATGTCATTCAGTTGCATCTCGTTAATTTCTACTTAACGTGCATACTTCAAGATCGTTTTTATAAACTGTACCATTCGTTAGAACTGTTAGTGGGATGTCATTTATATTTAATACCCTGCAGATAGCTTTAACTTAACTCTTATTTCAGAGCAAATTCTTTATAATACCGGACAAAGGAGATACAGATGTGGATAAGGGAACATCCATAAACCACGTAACGCTTTTTTGTAGAATTTTTTGACAATACCTTTGACTCCCCCCCCCCCCCCCCCCCCTCCTGCCTAATGTTACGTAGCGCATTACATTACAATATGTTTTTTTAAGTGTTGTTTTTATTTCATTTTATTTGTAAGTAGCATTTAAATATGACCCCCCCCCCCCCATTAATGCCATGTAATAAAGTTGTACTCCTATTCCCCCTAAAAGCGTTACAAGGCTTATAGACGTTCCTTAAATGAGATGAATTATTTGTATAGAAATATAAATATATTTTCAAAAAGAATAGGTAGTACAATGATTTAATAAATAATAATTTGTTATTTTTTTTATTTTCTTCTATATAATCAAATCCCAAAATCTAAATCACCTGTACTACAGACAATAAACATGTTAACTTTAAAAATAAATTCAGACCGATCGGTAAAACGCACTCCTGCGCAAATTAAACAGAAGGAAACATTTACGTCACACCTGCCACTATTAGACACACCCTCTCACTTACTCCCACCTTTAAAAATAATGTATACCATTAACAGAAGAGGAAAATAAACCACAAACTATTTATATCGTTAGTTTCCCTCTTTCTCATATCGCAATGAACTGTCTTATACTAAGAGTGGATAGGTTAAAAAAGGAATTCAAAAAATCCCCTCCCGAGAGAATAAAATATATTACAACATCTTTCCCCACTAGAAAAACATGTGCCCCATTAACATGAGGGTATACAAGAGACAGCTCCAGTCACCACTCACTTAAACTTCCCCCCTTTACCCTTAACATGGAAAAACGTGTAGAATTCAGCAGTTTGCACCTTCCATCGTTAAATACTCCTCCTAACCCGTTAGCGAAAAAGTGGTACCCCATTAGTAAGGGGAGGGGTGTACAAACGAAGACCCCAGTCATCGCGAACATCCGTTTAGACCGGAAGTCCACTTTCGCGACATGATGCGGTTTCACCCCTTCAGCCCTCACGTAAGTTCTGATATCTATTGATGTGTTTGTGTATATTAATTTTCTTATGCTTTATATCACCAACCCCCTCCCTCCCCCCCTCCTTCATCATACTGTGTATTTTTTGTGACGTCATAAAGGGTTTCGCATCATATTGGATATCGATTTCGAACAGGTGACGCTAGTTGTGAATTTGATATTACTTTTTTTGGTATTTTGACGTATATAGATAAGAAATAACATTAAAGTTTATTTTTATTTTTTATATTGCATGTTTATCATAATAATAAAGTTTATAGAAGTTTAAATAATAATTTACAAACGCCTGTGTCCTTATAAAATGTGAATCTAATATTGTAACATTTGTAACACATTGTAACTAAATATAATTAAGTGAGTGAAGCTATAATTTCAAATCAAAACTATATCATAATATAAATAATATACCTATATGACATCTTAATCTTTAATCACCTTACAATACATCTTCCTTATATCAGACACTCTTCATATACCTATGTATCAAATACAATATTTAAGTCAAAATTTTATGGAAAATATGAATAGCAAATTATTTATAAAAAATAAAATTTTTTAATTGACAAAGTAAGAAAAGTAATTACAGAAACATAACAAAAAATTCACAAAATAACAATCAACATTATTTATATAAAAGTAGAAAGTTTGAAAAATGCTACGAAGCTCAGCATTTTTCAAACATTGAAAAGCATTTTTATTTATAATAATAAAAATATTTAAAAATTTGTAGGTGCCCTAAATATTTCAGCTCACTTACAATTAGTAGTAAAGAATTGTGTAGAATAAAAAGATCTAAAATAATTCTACTATATTTTTCAAAAATCCTAAACAATAATTCCGAAGTCCGCGCGAGCGAAGCCGCGAACACAGCTAGTCTAGGTACTATAAAGAAATAAAGTAAAAGGTAATGCAATTATCTACAATAATAAATGATAATTTTAATAAATCCTCATGATAATAACGTCTTTTTAAATAACAAATAAAATTGACTTATTTTTATTTTATTTTTTAGCATTCAAGTCAATTTTATTCAGGTTTATTATATGTAATTATGTTTATTTGTGCCTAATTTGAAATGATTCAGTAAGGTTTTTTTTATGAAACCGTAATAAAATTTAACAATATGAAACATTCATCTTTTTACTGACTTAAGTTAAAATTAGATTTCCTGTAACGCATTCTTTTTATAGGGTACAATGACTAATATCGGTTAATAAAAAATAGATCAAAACTAATATGGGTTTTCCTAGAATAAATATGTCATAGGCGTCGTCTAAAATATTTATTAAAAATTTATAAATATTTTAAATATTCGCTTGCCTATTAAAATTTTTTATTCTATTAAAATATGATTTTATTTTTATGATATGTTTTGATATATTAAATATTTTGACATTATATTTAGATTGAAATTGTTAAAAAATTAACAATATACGAAAAAATAGTCAGGCGCGTATTAAGAAAAATTTCGAACTGATTTTTCATGGATTAAAAAAAAATATTTGTATAAAAATTAACAAAAATGGTATATTTTAATTAATAAGGAGGTAAAATTACAAAAGAAACAGAAATGTGTCATTTACGTTTTTAATTATAGGGTGGGACTATAACAGTCCCTCTATGCCATATGAATTCATGCACGGTATTTGTTATAGCACATCTTTTTCCCAATGCACAGAGGCACTTTACATACGGTACAAGACCTTTTTTATTTGTAGTTTGACTAGATGGGCCTATTTTAAAACCTCTGTGCTAGTAACGCTTTAATACCACCACCCATATTTACGTATTGAAAAGGTGGGACGCTATATGCCTGTTTTGCCTCAAAAAGTTAATACAATTGTATAAAAATTAAATAGTTAACCGAATACCTTATTATTAATTGTTCAATAATTAACTACCTTTAGTGAATTTAGCACGAGGAAGCATTTTTGCATTTACTTGACAAATATTTTTTTAATTGTTTTTTTTACGCTCATTAGTTTGATTGTCCTACTTCGACTCTGACTACCAATATTCAAATATTATTAACTCTACCTAAGACAACAATAACAGACTACATACTTAAACCGCGCCACTCGCAATGATCCGAATGATTGAATAATAGTTAAGTAATTACTACTGGCGTAGCCTAGAGAATCTTTAACCAAACCCAAACGACAATGGCTCATCATCGTCAGCCAACCGTACACTCATCAAAGTAATGCTTCAATAACGACGATAATATAAGCACGAGCTATTTTTTGTTCTTATGTGGGTTCGTTCTTAAAATTTAATTCAATGATTCACTTTTTTTTCTATCTTAACACACATTATGATGTTACACCGATTATTTATATTACCTATATATGTAGTTTTCGGTAATAATGTTACATAATAAATGGACCAAATATAGGTTAATATACAGTTATTATACGTTCTACAAATATAAAATATTATATAGTACTTAATTAGTAGATATCACTGGACAACATCATTTTTGCTGCCGAGACCTGAATAAACGATCCCGAAAGTTTTTGGCGTGCTGAAACCAAATCCGACCCCCAATTTTCTCAATTAGCTCAGGTTCCCATGTAGAAAATATCAACCTTGACTATGGGCCCAAACTGGCCCAATATTGGGTTGTCAAATGTAGCTTTTTCGATATTGGTCCCAGTCTAGGCTAACCTTCAGATACCGAGCTTCGGGTCACCTATTTACCCAAGATTGGGCCAACTCTAGGCCAGCCTTGGTATGACAAGCCTTGGCCGAGTCTTGAACGAAATTATCATTTGTATCTTGGCCCAGTGTTGGCTAGCATTAGCGCAAACCTGGGCTAATCGTGGCCCCTTTGTAATTACCTACAGAGGTTATTGAGAAAACTAAAAGTGTTAATGATAACAATTTTGGACATATTTATGAATATATTTATCTCTAGGCTGCAAAACAGAAGTATTTTTGTTACCTGGTGTAGTTAATGTAAATATGTTTCCAACAAAATGCTCTACGATACCTCATAATTCTAAAATTAAATATTAAAGTTAGATAGGTATATGATTTCACAGAGTTTAATGCAGAACTAATGATATGTATCTAGATCTACAAAACGTTTATACATAATTTTGATATATCTCATATTTTAGGCCAGCGTATGCGTTACCCTAATTTTTCACTGATCACCTATTTTGAGTGATAGCGTGATTATATGTACCCATAGCACTTCTGAGATTTCGAGGTACACGTTGGTCCAAGTTTCATCAAAATCGGTCCAATAATTACCTCGAGAACAAGATCATACTTTATACCTAAATTATATTAAAAACTGTTTAAGGAATCTAGAAAAGTAATAACACGCAAATTATTAATTAGTTATTAAAAATATAACATTTAAGCTTAACAATTACTTTAATATTATTAACAGCGCCAGTTTTGAGGGGGGGGGGGGGGCTAGGGCGATCGCACAATGGGGCATAAGTGACTGTTCTGGTTCAAAATTGATTTTTATTATTATTATAGCTGCTAACTAACAAATCCTTATTCAGCAACCCAACTATTCAACTTATTTGTTAATTCATCAATTTTAATTTGTTAATAATAGGGAAAGGAGGTCAAAAAGTTGGGGTCTGTTGGATCGCAACAAGCTGTGATATTAACTATTCTTGTTAATTTATCAATTTTAATTGACATTTTCGGTGATTTTTTTAGGGGGAGAGAAAACGGAAAAATAAATCTGACTCAGGGAATCAGACTTGCTAAGGGCGGCTCTGATTATTAATAACCAACCAAAATAATCTTAATATTGTTTATTTTATTAACGCAATAATAATAATATAATATGTCGTTGAACATACATATTTACGGTTGAGATACGAGTATATTATAGCAGGTAATTTTAGGTATATAAATGTACCATATAAAATTTATACAACTCATTATAAAAACAATTAAGGTTTCATTCAATGAATCATCTATTTGTGCAAAAATTATGCACGCTCTGTAATGTAACCATAAATTTCAAATGTATACTTATTCATTTAATTTAATGTTACTGTACTTTTGACCTAATATTAACATTTATTTTTCATCCATAACTAATTTTATTTTTATTAAAAAAAATAATTTAAATATTTTATTTTAGTTTATTATTTCAAGATCAACGATTTTTATGTAGGTAATTCATAATATCGAGAATGAAATAATCAAATAATTACCTTAAACTTTAGCAAGAAAATAATAAAAATAGGCACTATCTAGTATTTTTAATATAATAGTATACATTTCAATTTGTATTCTTGCTATCTTGTAATCTAAGATCAAATATTTTTTCATGTAAACAACTCTACGGTTGACTAGCAAAGAGGAACGATTCTTTATTATTATTGGTTTTAAGAACCTGACAGTATCTTTAGAGAAAATATATACAATGTAGCTACCTATATTTTGATGTAATAAAAAAATAACAAAAAATCTTATACTCACATAAGTATATTATTTAAAACCATCGAAATATTGTGAACATATTCTTTATACATACATATGTTTATAATCACATATCATAAAACAACCACAATCCAAATTTGTAGGTACATATGAAAAAGTATGATATACCTAATGCAAACATACATTTATTTTATTGTTAGAAATATTATAAATTTTTTATAATAACTATTAGTTTACTTCTCAGATTGTAACTGTAAACGTAACGTATTTATAATATTTTACTATTTTTTCTAGAACAGCAATTAATTGAAGATATAATTTTATGTTATCATACATACAGTGAATACCCCCCCCCCCCCCCCCCGCGCAAAATTCTCAGCCGTCTGCAAAATATATTATTGCATATTTTAAAAATATTTTAAAGGTATGACAAATTAAAATTGTTGGTTCTCTTACATTCATTATATTTTATTTATTATATATTTTGTATTACAATTTTTTTTGTATAGTGTTCCCACTACAGTTCTCGGCTCCCTTGGCGGTATTGGGTGGATCAAAGGGAGCCCTGGTGAATCTGGGTGTTGTTGGGAAGTCCTGGATTATTATATAACACTAAATATGTACCTATATATGAAAAAATGTTCACTACTAAAAATCAAAATTATCAAGAGAGCCTTGTGATTTTTTATAGCTGAAAAGAGGGTTGTGGGTCAAATAAGTTTGGGAACCTATGGTGTAAACAAAAATTAAATAATTACTGATTTTGACTCCAGAAAGTCTGGTCACTTATAACACAATATCCTTAATATATATAAAGCTCAACGTCTCTCTGTCTGTCTGTCTGTCTGTCTGTCTGTCTGTCTGTCTGTCTGTCTGTCCGTTAGTTACCTTATCACTCGAGAACCACTTATCCGATTTACGAGTTTTTTTTTTTAATTCATAGGTACGTTCTCTGGCCAGGTTATAGGCTATATTTTTTTACGTTAGGTAACATAACAACAAAGCAGTGACGATAATAGTAAATCAAGTCGGAAAAAATTTTGCCGTCGGCGCGCTGTTTTGTAATACGCTGCCTAAACCGTTCAATATAGAACAAAATAATGTATTAAAGAATTGTGTAGAATCAAAAGTTCTACAATGAAGTCAGCGACACGATATGTCTAACTTTTATATTTAAGCCACAATGACTGCTTTTATGTTACAAAAAAAACATAAAATATTTGGGTTTTGTTTACATGGACTTATGACCTGCAAAACATTAATCCTTATCGAAATAAATGATTTCATCGTCATAAGTACTTAATGTAGATATAGTTTGCCATTTACAGCATCCAATTTGGTCGTATAGTTTAGAAAATATCTTAAAATATATTTATAAAGGTAACATTTTAAATGTATGGTGTCGTGCCGCATCGAAGCGATGTACATCAGACTGGATTCGCTTACGTTCGGTAGATATTCGGAGTCCCTCGGCTGACGTTTGAGTTAATTTTGTTTTCAATAATTAACATTTAAATTTAAACAGAACACAAATTATTTGTACTTTTTTCTTCTGATTCGTTTTTGTTAGGTAATTTAGGTATTGATAAATTATTATTACAATAATAACTAATCGTGTTTGTACTTAATTAATTAAACTATATTTTTCAAAAATCCTAAACAATAATTCCGTAGTCTACGCGAGCGAAGCCGCGTGGGCCCAGCTAGTTAATATATATAAATGTATGTAATTCTAATCATTTTTTCAGTGACGCAATCTAGCATGAAACTTATTCAAAAAAATTTCGGTCAAGTAGAAATAAATATACAAATCACAGAACATATAATAATAGTACAAATTAACAAAAATAAATGTAAAAAAATTGCTATCGCAAGTATTGAATTTATTTTTTTGTAGGTACTGGAATGTTGATTTTTTGAAAATGGTCATTATTCGTACATTTCCTACTTAGTTTGAAATCTTTCTTAAAAACTGCTGACAGAACAAAAATAGAACCAATTACAATTTAATTAAATGAAATCACGCGAAACACACACATATATTTTTTACTACCAATCGAACACACTGTTATCTATTATCTTTACTACAAGATCATTAACCCTTAACAAAAACAAATCAGCGGGTGGTGGAATAAAACAGCAATTTAAATCAGCGCATTGCAAACTGTGTCAGTGCTGATAATCTGTCTGAACAAGAGCGCAAGAGATGTTTGTAAAGATATAACACTTTGTTAGAAGAGGTTTGAACCAGTGTACTTCTACCTGTCACGCAAGAAATTCGCTCAAGTTTACACGATTCTGTTATTTAGACAGTTGTGTTTCTTGAATTAAACTTAATAAACATATTTTTATTAAATGTCTCCCACTTATTTGATTAATAAATTTGTAAAAACTCCGGCAGAATAGTTAATGTACTACTTAAAAACGTATTTATTATATTTAAATGATTACGGTATAGGGTTACCAAATTGCATTCTAAACAATCTTTATGGATTTTTTCATATTTTGAAAAATATAGGTAGTTTGTTCTTGGCTATTTTTACAACTTTGATTATAAAACATCCTGTAGAAAACCAAAACAACTAATTTTTGGTATACGTTAGTTTTACATCAAGTAGGACTTGATCACCAAATATCATTCCGAAATTCGAAAAAAAATGTTCATTACACATTACACCTCTTGTTACATCTATCCTGGGACACATTGTATATCTACATAATATAATATCGAAAAGTAGATCATTTCAATAAAACTTTTGTTTGAAAATAAATCATGTTAATTCAATTATTAAAAAGCCTTATCCAGAAAAAATAATGTTCAAAACATAAATTGATAAAAAAACTCGTCAACCTATAAATTCACCCTTTGTATAAAAGATACGAACAGGAAACAAATGTTTGATATTTAAAATTGTAGTTTTGATTACGAAAGTTCGATACCCCTTATTTAAAGGCTACCTGTACATATTTTCATTCATTCTTACAAAGGAAAAGTCGCTTATCGGTCGTTGGTGAGGTCAAATTTGTACAAATTTATTATTGCTATTAGCATATTTCTCGCGATTTATTATAAGATTAATAGGTCTAATAATGCAGGTGGAAATTTAGTACTGTAAAATTCAGCTTAAATTATATGTGTTGCTAATTAGTAAAGTATACGAAGACAAAGCAAACAATCAACAAAATCGATAAGTCTTGTAGGAACGTAAAAACTTATGTAAATTGTTAGTAAATAAATTAAATATTTTTACTTGGGAAATTAGTTGTTACAGAAAAATTTATTTTATATTTAATATTTATTTTTAATTTTATTTTACAGAGGGAATGCATTTCTGTACATATCGGACAAGCCGGCGTCCAGATCGGCAATGCCTGCTGGGAGTTATACTGCTTAGAACATGGCATCCAGCCCGATGGGCAAATGCCGTCTGACAAGACAATCGGGGGTGGCGATGACTCCTTTAACACTTTCTTCAGCGAAACAGGAGCAGGCAAACACGTACCCCGAGCAGTATTCATCGATCTAGAACCCACCGTAGTAGGTAAGTGTACAAAAAAAATGCAGATTAATAACCAATGAAAATTTATGGGGATAAAGCAATGTATAAAATTTGGGATCATTTTTGATAAAAAAAATTCTCATGAGAGGAGTGATTATTAATTAAAATGGTCTTTACATAATAGGAAGAGAGATTTTCGAACCATAAATTATCTATATAATTTCACTATAAAGTAACAAAGTATAATTTCAATAATTTAAGATTTCATTATTTGTTACAATAATTTTCGTAGAAAAGTAATTCGTCGTTACTATTCTCATTTAATGTATGTACTTTTAACAATTTGATTATAATCTAATGATCACAATATGTGATCAATTTATCATATTACAACCACTAACAATATTTTCGTAAATAACTAAAATAACTCAGTCACATGCCACAATGCTAAATTCTTGCAGGGTAAAAAAAATACATTATTTTGGACTGAACATTCTTCAGATCTCAACTTATTATATAGATAATACTTATTTAGGAGTTCACGAAGCGTGAAATTTCCAGGGAAACTGTAATCAATAATATTTTATCGAGAAATTAGTTGCTGTATGGCATAGGGATGAAAAGATTAAAGAAAATTGTTTAAAAAATACAAAGAACATGCCCAGGAGTATAGAAGTTGAAATAACCGCTAATTGTTCGAGATCAAATTCTTTATAATACCGAGCATAAGTGAATGTACTTATATATTACTTTTGTAAGGATTGTGAATTTCCCACAATATTAAAAAAAAACATAAAACTGCATGCACATCTAACATATCTATATTTAAAATCGTGATGACAGAAACAAGGAATATTTTATATAAATTGTGAAATTACAATGTAAAGATACATATTTCGCGGTTTTCTTAAGATATCGAATAACAAACACAAAATAAATTTAATATAAATTACAAGCGTACTACACTCAAATGTATACTGTTTCACAGTTTGTAAATTCCACAAAATAACCTGATCTGCAGTACTAAATCAGTTTGTGCTATTTAATGAACATCAAATTTGAACATATTATTATGAAAATTGTATTATACATACGAGTTTTTTTCCTAGGGGAGAAAACTATTTTTTTAACAATTGATTGATACAATAATGCATATTTCTTACTAAATATTTATTTGCATATGAACGTATATAAATAAAAATAAAATTTTATTAATATTTTCTTGAGTGGAGTATTAAGTTCCTTTATAGAATACATAAAATATTTCCATATTTTTAATTTTCACAAGTCACTGTATCTCAATATACATATATTAGGGTGTTTTTTTCCAACCTATGAACGGTGCAAACAGTATTATTCCATTTAATTAACTTGGGAAAAATAACTTTTTTTTTAAGCGTGAAAATCTCGTTGAAAAATATTATTTTTTAAATTCTCAACAATATTCTGTAGAGAATTAAATTTCCTAAAGATCTGAATACTCAGTTCATAGAACCAGTATTTTTGAAGATATGTTCGTTTAAATATTATCATAAAATTGGAAATTTTCCAAAATCCAATTTTTATGATAACATTTAAACGAACATATCTTTAAAAATATTGGATCTATGAACCGAGCACTTAGCTTCTTTTTTTGTATGAATTTTAATTTTCTATAAAATGCTGCTGTGAGAAATTAAAAAAAAAATTTCAACGAACTATTCACGCGTAAATAAAAAAGTAATTTTTCCCATATTAATCAAATGGGAAAAAGACTCGGTTTGCGTCGTTCACAGGTTTGATCTATACGATTCTGAAGTTTTGGAACAATTATCTTTAGATCCAAATCTTAAAACATTGGCTCATGGGACCTAGAAAAAAACACCCTAAGAATACATACAAAGGTACGGACGATACCCGAAACATTTGTTGTTTTTATATTATATCTGTAGTTATGTGCGTGTGTATATGTCTGCATTTTCGTGACTTGTACGATTGCGTGTCACGGTACGCACCTAGCGCCAAATAACACGCCAAAAAATACAGCAGAAAATAATTCATAACTATCATAGCGAACGCTACATGAACATATTTTTTTAATCTCCACAGTTCGATTTGCAAGTATTAATGAAGACAATAATGTTATTGATGTTCAACATGCCATTATTAATATAAAATTGTATATTATTTAGTTAAAAACATATCGGCTGGATAAAACAGGTGAAATATAACTCTAAAATCTAGAACCATCAATTACAGAAACTTCAGAACGGTATTAAAATATATATTTGAATTATAACGTTCTGACACCAGTCTTGGATATGATGACCCCATTCATAGTGAATTAGAAATATTTGTTGATATTTGATTACTACTATTTCTGAATATTAATCTATATACATTTAACTGTCTTACAGCGTGATTTGTTTCAAAGACGATTATTTTTTATATATTTTATGTCGTAGTACTTATCATTTTGTAATCATTAGCCAATGTCCATCACTGCGTACTCATTACTGGTTTTACTTTATCCGTTACTGGAGAAAAAACATAGACAAAATAAAAGGTTATAATTTAAAAAAAAAACTATATTTGCAGACTTTGGTAATTAAATTGATTAAATAAAATGTACTTGTTTTAGTAGTTTCATGAGAGAATTACAAAAAAGAAGTCCGTCAATCACAAAAACAGAAAACCTTGCTCTTATAACGGCCATAACTGGTGCCAGTACCTTATAGTGTTTAATAATATGTATGAATGTACGTATTATGCAGTGTTTTTTGACAAAAGTGCAATAAACCCTATGCATTTTTAAATACGATGTGTTTCCAAACACCGTATTGCTGTTGTGTTTTTTTCGGTCTAAACACGGCATTAGAAGTACTAAGCATAAGCTAATGGGAATTTGATTTCGGAAGAATTGTTTGAAATTGTAACATCCCGAAATAATATCTCCACGGATACATATCCAAAAATCAAGTCTTCAATAAGTAATAGTCCAAAAACCAGTAGCCAAAACAGAGAACCAAGACTCTCGGCGAGATCTTCATCGAGATTTATAAATAAAGTTAATATCGCGACGGTCTCGTTTTGTCTAAATTTCAGATAGTCTCATCTTGATCTCATCTCGATCTCGTCTTGTCCGAATTTAAGGCAGTCTTGTCTTTGTTTCGAACTCGTTTCAATGTCCCGCCTCGGCGCGGGCGTACAGTTCTACTATTATTACTATTATTTGCAAAAGCTTATCTCGAAAATCCTAATTTAGTTTTTTTTGAAAAATTTGTAAGGTTGTAATGACCCAAATAACGCACTCTTAAAACTACCTCACACATTCTACATAAATACAAATTATTTTATATATAGCCATATAACAATTACATTGCAATTAAACTGTCATTATCTATTAGTAGACATATAAGCAATGATGCAACGAATAGAAAATGTTTTATTGTTTTTAAAATTGTTCTTTATATTCTCCATTAAAAAGTAATTTTGTAGGTTTTAATTGTTTGATTACCGCACGAAACCAATGATGTCGATAATAACCCATGTGGGTTTTTAATGGTGTACCAAATTATTATCAGTTCACAGCAGATATGGTTTTTTGATGAAATTAAGTTTTTTATACAGAAGTACATTATACCTACTTTGCTATTAAATACCGAATAAAAATACTATAGTAGTGTAATTATAACTAATAGTGCGGCTATTGAAATTACTCCACATAAATGTATAGCGTAAAAATGTTTTGGAGATTCGCGTGCTTTAAAACAGTCAAATGACTTTCACTACAAATTATCATAATACATAGGTACAGGGCCGGCCGAACGGCCAGGCGACCCAGGCGACAGCTTGGGGCGCCAATTTCGTGGGGGCGCCAATTGTTTTAAACTTTTTTTCTATGTTCTGTTCTAGGGCGCTAAATTTAAGCTGTATATATTTTTTGAATAATAGTTTTGATTTTTTCTGCAAAATAATTCATTTTACTTAATAAAATGCTTAATATCAAAAATAAATTATTTATAAATTTTTTTTTTACAAAACTTGAAAAGTACAGTGCCAAATCTGTGGGTGACTTTGCGAATTCTTGTAACAATTTCGGTTAGTGTAGCTAGTGGTGAAAGAAGTTTTAGTAAATTAAAATTGATAAAAACTTATTTGTGATCGGCTATGATAGAAGATAGGTTGAATAATTTGGCTATTCTTTCAATTGAAAATAAAATTGTAGCAAACCTCAATTTTGAAACAGCAATCGATAATTTTGCAGACATGAAAGCTAGGAAGAAATATTTTATATAATTTTAGTTATATTATGTATTATTTATCAATTATATGTTATATTATATTATTATATTACACTAATGAATTAATAACAAGTGTATTTAATGGTATTTTTCATTTTTCTATACTTTTATTCATTTCGATAATTTTCTCACGCTTTTTTTTGTGCGGGGGGGGCGTCAAAAAAAAACTCGCCTGGGGCGCCAGAATCGCAAAGGCCGGCTCTGCATAGGTATTACATATTATATACTAACCCAAGTTTATAGAACTTAATATGAATGGCAAAATCTAAACCAAAAAAATGGTACTCACAACAAGTAGCGAACTAAGAGAGGGGAACCTCGGGCGACGAGGTAAATTTTAAAATTGAATATAAAAAACATATCGATGACCTTTTTTTGCCCTTTCAAAACGTCAAAATAAAAATATTTATGAATAAGGGAGGAAGGCATAAATAACTTTCTGTCCCGGAGTATAATCTTCCTTAGTCCGCCATTGCTGACAACAAATAATAATGAACAAAATACAAAAACTGATTACTATCAGTAACGTAGAGACAGAGATCATTTTTTTCAACAAAAATGGATTTATTATTTAATTATTAAATTATCTTACATTTACACAAGAACTATAGTCTATAAAAATTGTTTTATCGTAAATTTTCTTAAACCGGGTTTCAGTGGTCGTTAATGAACTAGTTCGTTCTTCTAGATCTTTTAGTTCATAGAATTTTTTCCGGACTATGCGATGACAATTTATTGATTTAGATATATTGGATTGTTGAATTTATATTGTATAATTAAATTGTTATTTTATTGTGATATTATATGAAAATTTTGGCAATATATTTCAATTTCATTAAAATCTATGACATTCCTTTTTGTTGATTGTGATAAAATAATATAATCACGTGCTTTTAATAGTCATATTGCATTCATGTGAACAAAAAAAATCAATATAATATATCTTTAGTAAAATAAATTCAAAATTGGTAATATAAAATTATCAAACATAAAAATCGTACAATCTCATTTTTAGAACAGTGTATTTGAAGTGTATCGGGAACTATTGAACTAAAAGAACGAAGCGCATACGAACTAGTTCCTCTAGTTCTCGTGTGGGGGCGCTCTTTTGAACTAGTTCGTTCATGAACTACACAAGTCTACTCGTTGCCTTGATCATCCCGTGGTAATTTCTATTCCCTACTTCGATCTCAGTTAGGTGGTAGTAATGTAGAATAGTGGAAAAATCTTAAAAAACGTAAATGTATATAAAAATAATGTTCTATTTATTTTCAGATGAAGTACGTACAGGTACATACCGTCAACTGTTTCATCCTGAACAACTTATCACTGGAAAAGAAGACGCTGCTAACAATTACGCCCGTGGACATTATACCATTGGCAAAGAGATTGTGGATGTGGTTTTAGATCGTATTCGAAAACTAGCTGACCAATGTACTGGACTTCAAGTAAATATCAAAAATATATTTTTATACATGCATTTCAAAGTTTAGTATAATAGCTAAAAATATTTTAAGATGTGATTAGAAATTTTGCAAATTTAAAATCCAGGAGGAAGAATTTCAAATTATAAATATATTTGCTTTTGATAAAAAAATGTTAAAAAAAACTTGTTTTAAGATCTAAAAAAATTCCAAAAATTTTCAAAAAATGTAACACAACCAATACTGCTTATTTATTTTTTAATTAAGTATAATAAAACCTGCCTAAAACGGAACATAATCATTCCGGTATTTTTTTCCGTTTTCACAGGTTTCCAATCTACAAAGGGTTGTGTTTTAATTTTAATAAAACAAAGTACAAAAAAAAAACTATTCCGAAATTTATTTTCCGTTTATCCAGGTTTCCGGTATATAGTTGGTCCGGTTTAGACAGTTTTCACTGTAAAACCATTACCAGTGGTGTACCCTTAGGTGGGGGGTAGATGTCAGACCCCCCCCTCCCCATTCCAAATTTGTCGATTTACATTAATTAATTAATTACCCGCCCCTCAAAAAACATTTCTGGGTGTACCGCTAACCATTACTAAGTTAAAAAATTCGAAAATTTGCCTAATCAATTTATTCATATTTCTATTGATTCAATTTTTATTGTTACGGACTTTTTACCCAGGGTTTCCTCGTATTCCACTCATTCGGTGGAGGCACCGGATCAGGTTTCACTTCATTGCTCATGGAAAGACTTAGCGTGGATTACGGAAAGAAATCCAAACTAGAATTCTCCATATACCCTGCACCTCAAGTCTCCACAGCCGTAGTGGAGCCATACAACTCAATCCTCACTACCCACACGACTCTAGAACATTCCGACTGTGCCTTCATGGTAGACAACGAAGCCATCTACGATATCTGCAGACGCAACTTGGATATCGAAAGACCAACATACACGAATCTCAACCGTTTGATCGGACAGATCGTTTCATCGATCACAGCGTCTTTGCGTTTCGATGGAGCATTGAACGTCGATCTTACCGAATTCCAAACCAACTTGGTGCCTTATCCACGTATCCATTTCCCATTGGCTACATACGCGCCTGTTATATCAGCTGAGAAAGCTTACCACGAACAGCTTACAGTTGCTGAAATAACAAACGCCTGCTTTGAACCTGCAAATCAGATGGTCAAGTGCGATCCAAGACATGGAAAGTACATGGCATGCTGTATGTTGTACAGGTAATTGTTCTAATTCAATGCTAAGATATATTATTCACTCATACTGTCTAAAAAACCGTCAAGTAATAGAGTATATAAAGTTTATTAATTATTAATTTATGAAATTTAAATTTTATTATATTCTTTTTTATCCACATAAAATGTTTAAAAATAAATTAGCGACCCCCTGCGTCTTTACTTCATGGACCGTTAACTTACGTATGTTTTTCACTTTTTTTTTCGCTAATTAACAATAAAGTAAAATCACACATACACTCTATCCTCTTTTACGCAATAAATACTCATACATGCATATGTATCTACTACTTACATTTGATCATATATTAAACATACTACGAAAAAAAAGTTATAAAATGCAGGATGGGTTTTATTAGTGTGTTTAATACATATATGATTTGTTACATATACATATCATTGGTGGCAGATTTAAGATGATGGTCGCCATTTATAAATTATATTATATTATTATATATATGATAAATAGGTACAAAATCAAATGGATAATTAAAATTTTTATGTAAAAAAAGTATTAAGTAAATCGCTATATATGTATATAGTTCAGGAAACTTGTGCAAAAGTTCCAAATAATTCCAATAGTTCAGGGATTTTTCATGGATTTAGAGATAGTTGTGAGGAGTATTTTCTGAAAAGTCCCCATTCCTAGGTGTTGAGCAAACCCTACAATCAGGGTTGAAAGAAACAATTTTGAGTGTTTATAAAAATCGGAATATCCCCGAAACGATAAATACTACACATTTGCAATTAGGCCCAAATGACGCAGAACTAAGTTCTTTATAGATACAGAGAACATTTTTTTAAATGTGGTCCCGTTAACTATGCTAAATTTGCAGTTAAACATTAAAAATATATATAATTCCATCTTGTACCACAAATATAACCTACTTTGCGGACCCAAATTAAAAAAATATGTTATTTTTGTCTGTGCGCAATTTAATTTCGCGTCATTTGAGCCTAATTGCAAATTTGTACTATGTACCATACAGGAAATATGTTTTTTTTAATTCCAAACTTAGAAAAATTGTTGGTTAAAACAGTAGTAGTCAGAGTAACGAACAATTTCATAAATAGTCCAGTAATTTTAGATATAAATGCACTCAATCTGGGAAAAAAATAGCAGTTAACTGAATTTTTGTATACACCTTCGTTACAGTGTTATAAATAACGTGTAAAAAGTCCCCAACGATATCGTGTCGGCGTTGCGAGATATTGAAGGTCTAACGTGACGAAAAACAGTTATTAACGAATATCTCGCTTCCTATTACTCGGAAGTCAATAAGGGTTATTATATAAATGGTGTGTTATAAAATTCTTAAGAAAAAAGGTTGTTTCCAATTTTAAAAAGAAACAACCGTTCTCGTGGTAGAGCGCGGAGAAAGTATGGCTATATATTTGCATACGGTATGACGCACTCTATGGCAATTGACTATTTGCATATGACTATTTCTAAGTGAAAAAATTACAGGACAAAAATTAAAGAGTAGCAAATAATCTATAAGGTGTGTCATTCGGATATATTAAAAAAAAATTTAATCAATTTTAATCACATTTAGTAGAACTGCAAAAACATAGCGATTTATGAAAATTTACCATTCTTGTTCAATTTTGTGTTCAAAATCCACACCTAAGCTTTTTCAAATTCATTTAATGGTTCTACTAAAATAAGCTTAGGACATATTGAGTAGAAAAGAGAGAAAAATGTGTTAAATTGACCTGCATTTAACAATAGATACGTCAAAAATTAAAAAATCGAAAAAAAAATTATTTTATTATAAAATGCACCCTTTTTAAAATTTTATGTGTACTTATGTTATAAATATGACTTAACAGTAAAATTATAAATATTTTTAGGCTACAAACATGTTTTCCGTGCGATTCTTTTTTATAATATTATAATTTTAAAACATTCGATTTTAAATAATTTCGCTTTGTAAAAACAAGTTTGTAAGTTCTTTAGTTAAGAATCTTAAGGAAACCTACCAAAACGTACCGTAAAAAAATCACTAAAAACCAAAACTAATAATATCGATATAATTTTTTGCTCTACACTTACAATTAGATACATATAGGAATATTTGTGAAAATATTCATCTATGTATTAAAATAAAATAATGTAATAACATGTATATGTATAAGTATCATTTCATTTGAATGCTTATATGGAGCTTTGTTAATTAATAAATTAAGCTGTGTTTTTCTTCCCTGGACTATAGTAACATTTTCAGGCTAAAATATGAATACTAAGGCCTTATCGGTTTTACAGGATTAAAATGTAAGGATTGGGGTTCTCACATTAAGGTAATAAGAACATTAAATATTATAGAATATGAAATAATTATGGTTCCATACTATTAATGAATTAGTTGCTCCTTTATTTGTATGCCTTTTGTTTATAAAATAGATGGATCTATTGTACCTGTCTTATTACGATCCTATAAAAATTGATCCAAGTATATTGTTTGGCTACTGAAATTAACTATTTAATATAGTTAAATAAACACGCAAATATTTGCAGTGAATCGGTTAATTTTTCACAAATACCCGGACCGAAATTCCTCCCTAAACCGTTTCTAATAATACACCATATACTCTGTAATGTTGTTGAAGTAATACTTATAATAATACTCTATAATATATTTAATGGAATATGTTCATAATTTGAATTTTTTACATCAATACTGTAATAGGAACGTATCTGTTCTGGTATACAGCAATGTAGTAGTTAAAAAAAATAACCTTTTTTCCGTTACCACTGCATTAATCTTGATGTTTTTGGTTTTTATTATACGCGAAAATTTCTGATATTTGAATAAGATTCTACAAAAAAATTTCGAAATAGCATCAGGGTCAACTAAAATCGAAAAAAATGCAAAAAAATGTTTTTTAGTTAACTATATTTTTTTTAAGTCACAATGCTCCTTACGCTAGTACATAACTGATCTTAATAACCTTGATCTTATTTTATAGTAAATTATATTCTCTACAAAAAAAGTTATTTGCATCGTGTTCGTAGAGTGAATATTTTCAAAGAAAAACGCGAAAGACCGTGGAAAATTGTGCCCCGTCCGCCATTTATTTACGATGGCAGCGATATCACCGCTTAGGTTAGTCACAATTAAAAAAATATATGTATATTATCTATGCAAAATTTAATTCTGCGTCATTTAAGGGTAATTGCAAATTGGTTCTATGTACCGTTCAGGTGCTATTTCAGTTTTTATAATCTCTTAAGCTGTTTCTTCCAACCATGATTGCAGGGTTGGCTCAACACTTAAGAATGGGGACTTTTACGAAAATACTCCTCACAACTAATTCTAAAACCCTGGAAAGTTTCATAACTATTGGAATTATTTAGTACTTTTGCACAGTATTTCTAAATTAATAGTATCGAGACTGAAATAAAATTGAAAATATTGTAAAAAAATTACATTTCGTTCACTATTTTTTCAAAAACCCAGCTCTCCTAACATTAATATTTAACCGATCTCAATGTTCTTGATCTTATTTTAAAGAAAATTATATGCTCTACAAAAAAAGATATTTGCTATGTTTTCGTAGAACGTACGGTTTCAGATAAAAACGCGAAAAACTGTAGAAAAATGTGATCCATTCGCCATTTTTTTAAGATGGCGACGGTAGCACAACTCGGATCAACTTGAACATTTTGGAGAATAACCAGAGTCATTAGTAGAACATTTTTACCAAAAATAATTTTGGTCCGAATTAGTTTCCGATAGTTGTTTAAATTTATGTTTATTTGACTTGACTAATAATGTGTATAGCAAATTTAAATATCTTCTCCCAGGCAGGTAAATAAATTTTTCGGGGTCATTTTAAAACTTGGTTTTTGGACAGAAAGGTTCACTTAAATGACTAAACAAAAAATAATATTTTCATTTCAAATGTACCTATGTAAGAACCTAAAGAGAGTATCTCCATTTTGATTTTTTTTTAAATATTCGACATAATATGCATTTTTAAGTATTTGTACTATAAAAGACATAACATAATAAATTATATTCATTTAAATCATTCGATTTTAAACAATTTAGGTCCATGAAAAAAGTTTGTCAGTTCTTTAGTTCAAAAGATACAACCATATTAAGAAAGCACTTCATTACAAAAAAATATCAAAAACCAAAATTAAAATAAGTGTATCTTTTTTTGCTCAACACCTACATATGGGGATATTTCTGAAAAGATGCATCTAAGTACTGGGAACAATATGTATAAATATCATTTCTATTGGAATTATTTAGAAGTTTATATGGAGCTGTGTTTTTGTTTCCTGAACTAATATTAATTTATAAAATCTAATAAGTCTTGAGGCTTCCGCGGTGATCTTGATATGGATCTTGGCTTCTGGTTGTAAGCCGCGTCGATTTAGTCGTGTTATCGGTCAATGTTTCGTCACACATTGCAATGGACATCTAAAATTGCACTTTTAGAAGAGCCCTGAAGATGTCCACTGCAATGTGTGACGAAACGTTGGCCGATAACATGACCAAATCGACGCGGTTTATACCCAGAAGCCAAGATTCATACCAAAATCTAATAGCTTTTGTACTATTAATCAGGAACAATATTTTTTTACTCTTTTTACAAATGAACATCCCCTTTTAATGGGTGCGTCATAAAAGGAAAACACCCCTAAAATTTCACGTTTCTAGGTCCAGGGTTTGAGCTAGGCAGTGGCGCGCTAGACAGTGAGCAAATTAGGCATATGGGCTCCTTACAACAGAGATATTTCCTTTTCTTTTTTTTTTAGAAAAAGAAACCTTAAAAAGCAACTTCCTTTTTTTGATGAAGAAATATTCGTAGTTTTTTTTTTAACGAACTCTCAACAAAACACCTAACGGTCATAGCGCGTCACTGAGACTGAGCATTAATGATACAAACTTTATAATTATCATTTTTTATTCCAGAGGTGATGTTGTACCAAAAGACGTAAACGCTGCCATTGCTACCATCAAGACAAAAAGAACAATCCAATTTGTAGACTGGTGTCCTACAGGATTCAAAGTAGGAATCAACTACCAACCACCCACTGTAGTGCCAGGCGGAGACTTAGCCAAAGTACAGCGGGCAGTTTGTATGTTGAGTAACACAACCGCTATTGCTGAAGCGTGGGCTAGGTATAAAATATTACATTTAAATTTCGCTATACAAATATAATAGATTACTTTGCTAATGCGCCGTCCTTAAAAGGTTAAAGTAATAATTTGCAAATATGTAAAAATTTATGGAATCCCCAGGGTTTCAGTTTCTGCCCCTATTTCTCTCCTCTAAATCCAGTCCTGACAGTACTATATATATAAATTGTATAGAACAGAAACATTCATGTAGTTATAAATTTTCAGATTGGATCACAAATTCGACTTAATGTATGCAAAACGTGCATTCGTTCATTGGTATGTCGGTGAAGGTATGGAAGAAGGAGAATTCAGTGAAGCCCGTGAAGATCTTGCAGCTTTGGAAAAAGATTACGAAGAGGTCGGAGTCGACTCGGTTGACGGAGAAGTCGATGAAGGAGATGAATACTAAATGAAACTTACCTCGTGTTAAAGTTGCTTATTTATGAAATGAATAAATTAAAATATTACACGATTTAACTTGATATATATTTGGAAGAATGATATTGTGTCAATTTTTGTTAATATTTCGATACATTTTTACAGGACGCCTTTAAAACGCCAATTAACATTGACATAATATCAAACTTAAAAAATCAAGTTATAAAAGTTGTTTCAAAGGACTGAGTAGTTAAAATATAAAAATGTTCACAAAGTTAAGAATAGAAGCAGTCGGATTTATGCCTACGCAATTTTACAAAACAGAAAACAAGTTCAATCTTTTAATTTTTCATAATGAAATTAATATAATATTGTGTAAAATATATAGATATAGAAAGTAGATACTCATTTAATAGGAAATATATTTAGGGTCCTAAAAGGCTCTTAATCCGACACTGTTTAGAGGACACATTTGATAGTAGTTATGATATTTGTATGTAGAAGTAATGTTTTATATGATCTGTAGTTATTAAAAATATTATTTCACCTGGTTTGATATTTTTATAATTATATAAAATGTAACAATATTTTTTTATTCATTCATAAACAGTGCAACTTTTTTTATATCAACCATTTTTTAATAACGTTAACATAATATTATATTAATACAAAGTAACAAAGTGCTTGTTTATTACATTTTATAATATTTAATATGTTAAGTCACAGCTATACAATACAAAAATTATTACATTGTTTTATATACAATGTAATGAAGTTGAAAACGATATTTAAATAAGTATATAAAACAATAGTATCTAAGAATTGTTAGATATTCAAAATTGTATTAATGTGTGCTTTTATATTTCTGAATTTGCACAAATAAATATATAATTTAAATTTTTTTTTTTAATCCTCTCAAATGATCACTATTAATTTATTAAGACAATTGTTTATACATCCTGGTATAAAATATTTCACCTTCCCCGCCCCATGTAAGGATTTATAAGATTTAGGTGACAGATTAATGAACACAGAGCATAATGTAAACAAATAAAAATAAATAAATCCTTCTACATAAGGATTTGTAAGATTTTACTCTTTTTTCTACCCCTTTGCCTTAATTAACGGATGTTCCCTTATCAAACTTTGTAGTACCAATTATGAAATACTTACAAGTATTTTATATTAATAAAGAAAATACAATATATTTTAATAATGCTATAATTAAAAAATAATACAATACATACAACAACATAACAAAAAGTTTTTATTAAATTAACAAAGAACGGTAAAAAAATCGTTAATACTTTAGTTTGTCTTATGAAATAATATACTATATTTCTATTATGGTACTTTCATGTGCTGAAAAATATTACATGCTATTACAAAAATACATTATTTAATTTTTTTATTGACGAAATGTTGATGACTAGAAACATCATTTCCTTCCACTAATTCTACAGCGCAACGCCTTGGAAACCATCCTCGTAATTTAATCATTGGAACTGAATCGACATCATCTTGAACTTTTTCACCAAATAGCCATTGTCTATAATAATTATTAAAATAAGTTTCAAGTTTACTACTTCAATGGTGATTTTATACCAAACAGACAAAATACAAAGAATTGTTTGATGTATAAAACCTTAAGAACGATTTAAATATTATAAAGAATGCTATCACCCCCCCCCCCCCCCCGAACCCCTAATGAGGGCTATACTTTACATCCAACACTTTTAAACAAATTTTAAATAATTACATACTTTCTCCATCTGGTAACTTGTACAATATCTCCTTCGTTTAATTTAAGTCGAGGCTCGTCACTGCAAGGAGGTTGCAAACACACTTTAAAACCTTGCATTATTGGGAACCATGAGCCAGAAGCTGGTCTTATAATGGAATATATCTTTGTTCTTTGTCTTTTTTCACATTTTTGTTCAATTTGTTCACGCTGAAATGATATAAAATGAATCAAATTTATACTCGTCAAAAAAGTACAATATTAAAATAGCTGTAACTTGGATAAAAACGAATACAATAAGCTTAAAATTTCTACTTTAAGACTTCAAAAATATTTATTTTCATTAACTTTAAGACGTAATATAACACCAACAAGAATAAACTAAAGAAATAAAAACATACGGTCAGTGTATATTGATCACAGTCCTCTGCGACTTCCCATTCCATTCCATCACCAATGGGTCTGCATGTCATGTTTACAACCTGCCAAATGTTATTCCATAATCCTAGCTCGTAAGGAAATTTAAACTTCTCTTTAGAATTTGCCCTTCGGTGATTAGCTTTTTCAAGAATCCAGTCTTCAATTCCGGTCCTGTTACGCAAAATAGCTCTAACCTGAAATTTTTCATATTAAAATAATTGAAATTCATTTAAGTAATTGGTAGTATTAACAAAAAATAAAATTTTAAAAAGTATTAAAACTGATTGATTAGTAATTAAAAAAAAAGTTTTACATGCTATTAGATTATAAATTTAAATACATTAATGTTCATTATTATTATAAATCTTTACATTTAATTCTATAAAAATGATTTTGTCATACAGACACCTAATTATAATTTTATATTTACAGCACCCATATCCATGTGAAAAATATATATCAAGCAAACTTAAAACTAAATAATACTCGTAATATCAGAGTTCTCGACATACCCAGTCAAGTAAATACACGGCAAACATATGACAGAATAACATTTTAAATGAATTACCTGAAAAAACAGTAGCATTCCAACAGCTAGAACTACGCCTATTGCTAACCCCAAAGCAAACACACAAAAAACAAGACTGTATATTCCAAATATGACGACTGGCTCTGTGCCATTGCCGTGATACAAGTACCAGACCCTGTTTATACCCCAGTACAGTGAGCAACCGAGCACAAACGATGCGTGAGAACAACCAAGTACGGCAAAGCCCAAAAATGCAGTGAAATGTGCGTGGTTACCCCATCCAACGCACCCATTTATCCATGGGCAGTGATGGTCCATTTTCATTATGCATCGGCCACCTGCAAATGATTACTTTTGTAAGTAGATTAAAATTGATTATCTTCATTTATACCTTCAAAGCATTTGCAATGAAAACTAATAAATGGCAGTTAATACTAAGAGAGGCAAAAAAGTTTTAAGCTGATACACTTCTTGTTATCATAATTGCCCGTGTTATGGGTCGCAAGTTGTGCAACTCTGTAAGAGTATACAGGGCAAAAATCAAGTCATTAGTGTAATTATGCCTTAAATAATTAAAAGACAAATGTCAACATGTCTGAGACATCGAAGCACCTTACGAAAATGGAGTCATTAAGTTCCTGATCAAAACTGGGAAAACACCTAAAGTTTTTAAAGATATCTCAGACATGATGACAATTATCCTTTTTCAAGATGTAAGATGTGGATTGTAAAGAGTTACACAACTAAAAACCCATAGCACAAGCAATTACAACACAACACATAATTTAAAACGTTTATTTAATTTTAACAACCTTCAAAACAAAACAAGTTCTCTACACATAGAATAATTGATATTCAGCTATTCGGCCAGTACCCACTTTGCCACATCACTAATTTGATTAGCTTATAATATATTCTTAAAAATACTTATATAAACTAGATTTCCTAAGTAAATTTATATACATAGGAAAATTATTATTATTAAAATGTTCTGTTAACTTATAAATTACATTAAAACTTACATTTTCTGCAATGATGAGATCGTGGTGCTTTATACCCTTGGCATACATTGCACCATTGTAAAAACTGACAATCCTCTTCATTTTTCTAGTTTAATAAATTGTTATTTAATAGTAATATACAAACTGATTCAAAATTAACGCATTCCAAAATGTAAAATTAAAAAATTTTAAATTTCCTAAACATAATTTAATATCAAAATCAAGTTTACGCTAACTTCAATTTCCTGATTCTCTGGTACCCAATTGCAAATTAGCTTATAATATCATGTTTTGTTATGAGATTCTACCCTTCACAAAACTGGAAGTCAGCAAAGTCAGCATAACAATTAATACACATTCATATCAATTGATATATATAAATCAAATTAAAAATGACTATCAAGCAAGAAATTCAGTATAGAAAATTTTATCATGTGCTAGTAACCACTAACACATCTCTAACAAAGAGCTAACAGTAGTTACATAGTTACGGTGATACTTCAATTGTAACCAATTAATAAGTATTTACATTTTGGATTGCAATAATTTTGATGGCAAGTTACAAATGTATTTTACATACTTGTAGAAATAAAAAAATATCATAATCACACTTACCGGTTTCCACTTTAATGGAAGATAGCCTGGTCCATGAAATATAGAAGACATGAAATTATATAGCGTAAGGCCAGCCAATGTCATAAAACATGAAAAATTTATTGTACCACCTAATGTTGAATTCGGAGGCCACCACATACTGCTACAATGTACTGTCATTCCAGTAACACATTTTACAATAACTAAAAATTAAGAAATTATGTTGTTATATACATAACCTAAAACCATGCAGTTTTATAATTACAAAGTGCTGTAAGTGGTCCCCAATGGAAAATTCTTGAAAATGGTCCGAAACACATCTTGAAGGGTGAATCGTATTTACTATTTATGTATAATTCATTTTATTATTATTTGAGGAATGCAAGCCAGAGCTTTTAAAAATAATAAACATGAACTATATGAAATGACAATCGTTTTAACCACTACTACCAATAAAAGTCCACAAACACCCACAAACGTCAAATCATAATACCAACATAGAAATTGAATATATTATTATGTAGCAATTTAATTAACAAGCAAATAAACAAAAGGAAGGCGAAATAGGCAATAAAAATAATCAAATTGAAAAAATATGCATTAAAAAGGGATAGTTAATACTTTGCAAAATTTAAAAATAATATGTTTTGTAATATATTGAATTTCTAGAGAAAAATATGTATTGGTTGTCTAAAAAAAATTTGGCAAAACCGGAAATGGAATTTTATTTAACTCTCGAAAGCTCGAATATTTAATTTTTCATCCTGCCCGGCAAAAAATGATCAGATCCAATTGTTGAAATACTAAAAATAGTCTAATCTAATTAGATCCAATAGGAACTGATATCTACTGCTGTTACATCAGATCTAGTTGGATCTAATTAGATTTGATTCCTATAAGGAGAAAAAAGATAAATGCAAGCAATTAGTGTTCTGTGCCATCAACTTCCCACTTAAATGGTTCATAATGGAAATAAACAATTACATTGTTTACTGGCCCCTCTTTCCCACTGGGCACTCTGGACACGTGCCCAGGGCCCCGCGATCGATAGGGGCCCCCATATCACCAAACGATAACCAATATTTATTACCGAAAAACATATTTATTTCGAAATTAAATTAATTTTTTAAATAAATTCTTATATATTTATATAGTAACTAAATGAGTCTACGTCTTATTTTCTTCTATTTAAATCGATATTTGTATGACAAGTTGAAGTTCACTACATGAAATTTCACTAAAAAATTTTGATTTCGTTAAAAGTATGTTTATTGTATAGAAAATGACGTGAAAAGTTGTTTGTTTCAAACCGCATGTATCTCAAACCGTTCTCGAGATATAACCTCTCAAAGTTTTAGATTTTTCAAATTTTTGGAGAAAAAATGGAATAACTTTTGAACGCGTGGTCGGAATTGATTTTAGTTGACGGATTTGAAATCAGCGTGTCAAAATCTATATAATGACATGTATAATACTTTAAAATCCGACAAAAAAATTTTGGCCGAAAATCGACATTTTTTTAAGGTATACCCCTTTGAATTTTTTTGATTTTTCGCGAATTTTTTTTTTTCGAGTTTTAAGGTTTTATACATGTCATTATATAGATTTTGATACGCTGATTCCAAATCCGTCAACTAAAATCAATTCCGACCACGCGTTCAAAAGTTAGGGCCATTTTTCTTCAAAATTTTGAAAAAATTGAAACTTTGAGTAGCTATATTTCGAGAACGGTTTAAGATACAGACCTGCGGTTTGAAGCATTCAACTTTTCACGTCATTTTCTATACAATAAACATACTTTTAACGAAATCAAAAATTCGAAATTTTTTAGTGAAATTTCCTGCAGTGAACTTCAACTCGTCATACAAATATCGACTAAAATACAAGAAAATAAGACGTAGAGGTATTATAGTTTTATAGTTGAGCGTGTAAATTAATATTAAATGCTATATTTGGTTTAAATGTTTGAGTTGCGCATAAAGACGAATATTCTAATAATATTTTTAAATTATTTATTAACTAAAAACACAGATTTGTATTAATTTACCCATAAAGTAAGGGAAGCACTGCTTCCCCTGCTTCCATGGACGCTTCGCCACTGATCTATTAATTTATGCTTATCTACTTTTATTTGTCTATCCTAACAAAATAGTGCTCTGTCAAGGTCATAGAAGCCCCATTATCCTAATGTGCCCAGGGCCTTCAATAGATTAAAGACGGCCCTGATTGTTTATAACAGTTGATCGCGTTAGAATTTTTCAATCCAGATCATTTTGGCTTAATCTACACCTAATTCTGAATGTTCATGATTTTGCTTCCTCGCAATATCGAAGATACGAGAAGCTATGTGATCGTTTCAGATTGAGACAAAAAAAAAGTTCTCCAATTTCAAAATTTTAAATTTATTTATCCGTTTCACGTCAAGACAAACACTTTTCGTTCCGTGTCTGTCTGTCTGTCCGTGTGTCCGTCCGTCCGTCTGTCCCCTGAATCCTTGTCACACGCATAACTCATGAACCACTGAACCGATATTATTGAAACTTGGTCGGATGGTTGGGTTTGGTTTGAGGACGGTCCCATTTCAAAATCATCAAAATCGTGTGTAAGGGGGAGGGGTGACACCCCAAAATATTTATCTTTTCAAGATATCTCAAAAACGACACATGTTACGAGAAAATTTTATAGAATATTTTTTGTAGAGAATTAAATTTCCTATAATATGGGTCTACTACGTTTGTTGTAAAATATTCCCTTACAAAGATTTATCTAAATTAATTTTAAAAATTCGTGTTTTGTTTTTCTAAATTGATATTTGATTGGATATATTAAGTGTCATTTTGACGTTTTAAATGTCACTTTGGCGTTTTAAATGTCACTTTGACGTTTTAAATGTCATTTTGACATTTGCATAAATTTAGATTTAGATTGAAATTGTCAAAAAATTAAAAATATATGAAAATATATTCAGGTGCGTTTTAAGAAAAAATTCGAACTAAGATTTTTTAGTAAAATTTGTATAAAAATTAAATGGTTAACCAATGCCAGGCAATTTATCTGAACACTATCGGTTTTAGTGAATTTAGCACGAGGAAGCACTGTGCATTTACTTGGCAGATGTTTTTCTAGGTTTTTCAGGAGATAAAAGTGGGGGACAGCAATTTTTAAGTGTTTTCTCTGAAAAATGTTTAATAAAATGCATTTAAAAAATACATCATTTACTGTGTGCTCAATTTTAATTTCCCCAGGTCATTATCTCGAAAACTAAGCAAGTATGGTGAAAAATGTTTTAAGCAAAAGTTGTAACATTTCGAGAGAACATTTATTACTACTATGGGTTTTTATAATTTATGGAGTTTTATGAAATAACTTTTTTTCAAATGGTTATCTATATTTTTTATTGCGTAATATACGAATTTTTTTTAAAACATCAATTATTTACGATATTAAGCAAAATTAACAGAAATTTATTTTTAATAATTTTTTATTCAAAAACTAATTTTTTTAAATGTGTGACAGGCTATATTTTTACATACACCTTAGTATTAGGGTTCTTAAAAGAATGTGTAAAAGTTCCTCATCGATTTGACCGATGCAAGAGTCCATTACACGGGGTCAAAGTTCGCAAAAATAGTATATTTCATATCTCGAAAACGGTGACGTTTTCGGAAAAAAACATATCTTACTAAATTGTAGCTGAAATAATTTGCTATAAAAACGAAACCAAAAGTTTTTTTTTAGAGAAACCGTTCATGAATTATTGATAGTTGTTTGTAACTCTACAGCATACGTTTCTTCTACACAAAAACTTTTTGGTATCGTTTTTGTATTATTTCAGCTACAATTTAGTAAGATATGTTTTTTTCCGAAAACATCGCCGTTTTCGAGATATATGAAAAATACTGTTTTCGCGAACTTTGACCCCGCGTAATGGACTCTTACAGCGGTTAAATCGATGAGGAACTTTCACAATTATGTATTAAGATTCCTAATACTAGTATGTATATAAATTTTTGTCACAAATTTTTTCCAATCTTCAATAATTTTATATCAAATTTTTCTGGATTATATACATTTTGACGTGCCACAAAAAAATTAATAGGATATTATTTCTCACTAAGGGGAGTAAAACCCCTTCCTTGTAGACTTTTGATAACTAAAATCAAAAATATAGTCGTAAAGCCTATTGGGAAAAATAGTCACATATAAGGAAATAATCTCAGTAGAATTAAAAATTATATTTTGGAAATATAAAATGCCGGTCGTTTAAAAAGGGGCTGGTTTATTAAGTTTCACTATATAATAATTAAACTCCTAATATCCATAATAACAAAATAACATTAATTGTACAATTTCAACTTATTAAAAAAGTTAAAAACAAAGAGTAATTAAAGAAAAAAATCATACTAGAAAAATTACATTAATTTTTACGATATAAGTTCCAGAAAAAAAGTATTCATTATATTAGATTATTATTGAAACTTTATAATAAAGCTAATAAAAATATACATAAAACACTCATTTGTAATACTGTAAATTTAAATAATTAATCAGTAATTCTGAAACAAACAATTTTTCTACTCGTACAATATCTGAAAATATTACAAAGAAAGCCATTGCAGAATTGACATACACTTCTGTCTTAAAATGGAAAATAATTTTCTTTATACGTTACATGAAATTGTAAAACGAACAGGCATTTACATAAACAGAAAGAGTAAAATTCAAATGGTATATTCGATTTTTATAATATTTATTTGTTCATTATTTTATATTTCTGAATTAATGGCTATCTCTTTTATGGAAACTACAAGTAAGAAAGTAGACATAATTGTAATAAATGCAAAGCTATCGAGTGCAGCTTTTTTGATTTTTTACTTTAATTTATACCAAGAGGAAATAGAAAAACTTATACATGTATTCAATGAAGGTGTATTCAAAATATATAGAAACGAAATAAGAGAAACAAACATTATTTTGAAAAGATTAGCTTATTTTATTGTATTTTTTTCTTGTATTGAAGCATTTTTTTGGTTTATATTCAACACATTTTTTATCGAGGAACCAAAACAAATATTATATGGAAACAGTACTGTATATGTACGTGATTTGCCATTTCATGGATGGTTTCCTTTTGAACATCGGTATCCACTAAGTTTATATTTTACCGCATATATCTGGAATTTCTTTATTGCTATAATAATAGTGCCAGCTTACATATCGATAGAAATGTATTTTATATCTGTTTTGATGCTGATTCGAATGCACTTAAAAATATCTGTTAAAAAATTTATGCAAGTTACGGAGAAAGCAAAGCTAATAGCATATCAAAACCATATTACATTTAACATGGCTTTACACATTGAAATGCGAGAATGCATTATACATTTACAAAGAATTTTAAGGTAAAACATAATTTCATTATTGATTTAATGTTCATAATTAAATATTATTAATTGCATTTTAGTGTATCCGATTCATTTGAGAGCTTAAATACCATTCAACTCTTAGGATTTAGTTATCCTCATATTTTTTTTGTTGGTGGAACATTATTCTTTTTACGAGAACTGGTAATTTAAATATACAAATATAATATACATATTAATTATTATCAAATTATGTAACATAAAATTTTTTTTCAGAATAAATTAAGTATTACATATTGTGTAAGTTGTATAATGACAGAATCACTATTATTAGCTGTTTGTTGGATTGGAGAAGAAATTTTAACAGAGGTAAGTGTAATTCAACACTACCCGAGAAAGTTCAGATCAAATTAGATCTATTTTTAAAATTTTGATCTACGTCGATTACACAGCCACAAAAAAAATTTATGTGTCAGAGACTGAAACCGAATCCGACCTCAGAATTGCTCTATCAGGTCACAATTTTTTCTACCATCTTTGGTTTTTCTACATTGATCTAATTGTAAGTAGATCTATGGTAATTGACTTAGATCTAAAAAACAAATATAGGAGAGTTAAATTTTAAATCTACATAGAATTTAAAAAAAAATAGATCTACAAAAATCTATGGTAATCAAATTGATTAAGATTTAAATTAAATAACCAGAACTGTATTGGTTAAATTAAAGCTCGCTGATTTGAAGTATAAATGAATTAATAAAATTATTGAAGATTAAAATGTTTATAACACAATATTTATATTATTTTAGTGTGCTAACATACAATTTGCATTATATAGTATCAATTGGACACAATTTGATAAAAAATTTAAGAAAAATTTAATGATTACGATGACCAGAATGCAAAATCCAATTAAATTTACAATTGGAAAATGTTATCCTTTGGCACTTCAAACATGTACAATGGTAATATTATATCAGAGTTATCGTAAATCCATTATTAAAATACATTGTAATTTATTATTTCAGATATTTAATTCTGCATACTTTGTATATGCTATTATTTATACATTTCATCATTCTGGAAGATAAATATCTTGTTAAGCAAAATAATTATAAATGTTTAAAATGTTGTATGTTATAAAGTGCACTATTAAAATAAAGACTCTAAATAATCTCTGTTAAGGAAGTTGGATATCGAAACCAGAATAGTTAAATTAATCTTAAAATAGAGGCATAATTCTAATGAAATTCAGTGGAATTTTTTTCAAAAATTTTCTCTACCCTATTTTTAAGTAATTAAATGTTGATACACTTTTGAAGTGGTATTTTATGTAAAAAATGTCTGTAGAAACTTAAATATTAAAGTTAGATGTATGGTCTCATGGACTTTTATGTAGAACCATTCAGTAAAAAAATATATACATATGTATTTAATTAATGGTAGAACTAATAATATAAAACGTATATACATATTTTAAGGAATACATTGATGCAGGTTTCATCAAAATCGGTCCAGTTGTTTTTAAAATTATCTAAGAAAAAACCACAAGTACACAAACTTTATAACTAATAAATTTTCATGATTAATAACATAAAAAATATATTTCAATGCACTTTATTGCCTGCCAAATATACAATCATCAGCTACATTTCATAATATCAATACAAGTGTAAATTAAATTAACAAATAAATTAAAAAAAGAAAAATATGTTTTACTATTTATACATTGATTTTGTTTCTTTCTGAAAAACTCAGTACACTGTTACATTTATATTTTTGTATCTTTTATTACTTCAAAGTTATATAGTGCCACTTGTGAACTGAAACAAAAAATTATGTTACTTAAATACTCCCAAATCCCAAAATATATCACTCACTACTACAATTAGGCCAGTACCCAGAGTTAAATAAAAAATCTTTAATATATACAAGGCAGATTATTTGATAAATGGGTTTATTAAGGCTTAAACTTAATTTTGTGATCGTGAATTCTGACCAGAAGGCATTAGAAAAGGCACACATATAATATGCAATTTTTAAAGTTTTGTGCTTTATCTCTGACCGTATCACAAAATTTGACAAAATTGTCGAATACTGGCCTAAATTGAAATATAATACAAGAGCAAGCAATAAATACTTGCCTTAAAAATTATTTTTATAATTTTGATTTAAAACCAGATATAAAAAACCATTTTTGTACTATAAAAACAAAACAGAAAAATAAAAAAATAAAACATGAAACTTATAAATAATTTTGTATTTGGAAAATTCTTATCTTCTGAATGCAAGTCTCGTCATTCATATTCCTTTAACCACTTAACAATTCAATTACAAACTCTTTGCCCGAGTCATGCTCAGGCTAGACTGGGAACTGGTTAAAAATTTAATTTAAAACAGAAAAGTAGAAAACATGAAACTTATAAATATGTATTTAGATAATTCTTAACTTCTGAATGTGTCTTGTCATTTGAATTTCATTAAAAGTTTAATTTTAAACCAGACATAAAAAACCATTTCTTTACTACAAAAATAAAAGAGAAAAGTATAAAACATGAAACTTATAAATAATATGTATTTAGATAATTCTTATCTTTTGAACGAAAGTTGTATTATTTAAATTTCTTTAAAGATATGGATGGTTCATTAGAGTTATATGCCCAGTATCTTAACCCCACCCATTTTTGAAAAAATATAAAAAAGACTGCTGTATTGTGCTAGTGTTGACAAACTAATAGTCCAGGAACATTAGGTTTTCTCTGGGGAAAAATTCGCAATAAGCTGAATTTTTGTATACACCTTCATTTTGTCTTTATAAATAAGGTACCAAAAGTCCCCAACAATCCCATGCGAGCATACTTTTTTACAGCCCACAAAAGGTGCTAACAATTAGTTTTAAGTAAATATCTCTGTATCTATTGGTTCTATGACTAATTAGACAAATAAATAAAAATGAATAGTCACTTTTCAAAATGCCGCCATTTTTTTATTTGAATTATTACAATTATTTTTTTTGCAACCCGCTATAGCCCAACTTATATATATTAAGAAAATTATTGGTTTTGTTGCCCACTGATATAATTACGATAAAAATTACCTACATACAATTCATTTTAATTTTTTTTATGTTTTTAATCTTTCGCTCTCTATACAATAAAGAAAAATGTTTTTGACTAAATTCTGCTAACGGTGGTAATAACATGTGTACTGAAGGTACACAGAAAATTTGAAGTCAATCGGTTCAGTAGATCTTGTGGTATTATGGCAGCCATTTCCAGTTTTCAGTTTCGAGAAAAACGCGTTCAATGTTTATACATAGCTGGCTATTCAATGTTATGCATCATCTTCAAATCGCTGTAACTCCGTCAGTTTTTGGAATTGAGGTATAGGGTTTTGAACACATATTTTTGAAACCCTGTTTATTGATAAAATGCAAAAAAAAAATTTTGATATTTTCACATTTTTAGACTAGAATACCCTGTTAATATGCGAAAACGATTACTTGTATGAAAAAAGTTGTAAGGTCTTTATTGTAGGTAATTGTCTAAACTTTATATTTGATAATAACTATTTTAGTCATAGAACCAATAGATACAGAGATATTTACTTAAAACTAATTGTTAGCACCTTTTGTGGGCTGTAAAAAAGTATGCTCGCATGGGATTGTTGGGGACTTTTGGTACCTTATTTATAAAGACAAAATGAAGGTGTATACAAAAATTCAGCTTATTGCGAATTTTTCCCCAGATACAGCTATTTTTCGTCTAAATGTACTGGACTAAATACAATTTTTGGAGTACAAGTTAGCTGTATGTATGTTATATTTTATTACAAAGCACTATATTTATATTTATCATCTTGTTTTAAAACAAACTGGAATTTTCAAATAATTATCTATTCCCACATTTTAATGTTTTATATACCTGTTACGGTACAACAACATAAAATTAACTGAGGTTTAGAATAATAAGTGTTGATTTTTTCTAAACAAAAGAAAATAACTATCCAGTAATCAAAAATAAAATAAAAATATTACTTATCGGTTCGACATGCTGCGGTGACCCTAGCGTTGGTGATTTGTGTACAATATCATCAGCATCTTTCCTTTCTATCTTAAATGGACTATCTGATACTGTTAAGTTCACACTACAAGAAAAAAATTGATTATAAACAATTTTACCGTTGATTTCAAAACTTTAAACTTCTAATACTGTAAGTTACAATTAGTTCTGAAGAGGAACTGTAATGCCAGTTATTATAATATAACCAAACACTTTCTTTTCTATGGTATATAGTGTACAGGTGTACACAGTACTTTTTGATCAACTAAACATTAGAAAAGTTTTAAACAAAAATTTTATTAACTTACCATGAAATTCCATTACCCTCTAGTTCCTTTTTAACAAGCGACCTCCAAAACTCATGAACCTGAATTTAAGAATATAAAATATTTAATTATTTGACTTTGTTACTTGTACAACCACAACCACTTTTTTTCTTGGTCAATTTTTATTTCATATAACTGAAAGTCCAGACCAATAATTATAATTAGTTATATAGTTATTTACCTCATCTATAACTTGATGAGCATAGGCAGCCGGTTTTGCTTCTCCATTGAATGCAAACTGATTTTCTGGTTTACCATCAGGTATTTTGTATATTTTAAACCACTCAACGGTCGCTTTTAATAAACCTGGAAAATGTTTCTCGACATCCATGACATCATTAATTTGATTAGCTAGCGGATCATTGACATCAATTGCAAGTAATTTCCAATCTGTTTCACCTGAAAAAAAATTTTCATAGCATTAAATAATGTATTATTAAAACATTCTAACACAATAAAAATAAATAATTGGTAATTATGATTGTAATGAAATTTATCAAAAAGGAAAGTAAAGCTAGAAATCATTATTTTAAGATTCCTTTACAAAACGTATTTGTTAACATCTTAAAAAATTACAGGACAATAACGGGTGCGCCAAATAATTACAAATTTGACAGCATGTGCCGAGTAAAAAAAAAATGTAAAGAAATTTTAAAGGTGCCCTTTGAAAGTTTAGACGTTCAGCTTCAAAATGGTTTGTTTTTTTTCTAAAAATTTTTTTCACTGAATTATTGAAATTTTCAGCAAAAATCAATGTTTTCACTTTGTAAGCATTAACAAATTAAATAAATTATCGTAAAAAATTAATTAAAGATTGATTGATTTTTTTTGCAAAGCTACACTACAATCAATTGAGGGTAATTTTTAAATCAAAATTGTTTTTAACATTTTCAAATATAATAAAAAGTACTTAAAAAAGGGGTCCAAGTTTTCAAATGGCATATTTGTAACTGTAAATAAATATTAATGATGATTAATAAATAAATAAAAATAAGGGTATTAAATACTGTAATTTATAAATAATATCCCAAAAGAAATCTAGTCGACCCTAGGTACTATACATTTAGATAATTAATATTAATTTTAATTGTTTCTTTCTTAATTTTATCAACTCTTATCTAAAAAAATATCTAAACAAATAATAATATTGCACAAACAAGTATGTATAAGTGTTATTTTAAAATTTTCAAAAACAATTATTTTAGAAAGAAACAATATTTATTTAGTTATCATTTCATTTGTTTTTAACTTATCTTGTATAATGTTATATCAATACCAACAAAAATTAATGTTATCATTTCTACTATGAGCATAAAAAACTGTTTTCACATTAAATATATACAACACAACCCAAAATATCTTAATTTATAAAAAAATACATGATCTAAAATCAAAAATATTTAACTAAATTCCAAAATAATTTACCTTCATCAATAAGTGCTAATGTTCCTAAAATCTTAACCTGTAGTACTTCGCCTCTTTTCGCCACTCTATAACCAATTTCAAGAACATCTATAGGATCATTATCCCCCTTACAACCTGTAGCATCATCCAAATGTTCGGGGTTCTCCCATGTTTGCGGTAATGCACCATAGTTCCAGATATATCCATGGTGAGGGAAACAATTAGCTACATATCGTAACTTTCCTTTCTTTGTATCTTGTTTTATTGGATTAAGTACTTCTTTCAATGTAATCTGCAATGAATAATTGTTGTAAAGAATATTATTTTCTATGATTTATGTTCCACTCTTTTTTATATCTTTTATCAGTTAGTCAGACAGATTTATTTTATAAAAGTACACACATACACTGTACACAGTGTTACATATAAGAAAGTTCCATAACAGTCATAACACCCATAGTAGTTTTAAAAATGTTTATAGTGCAAAGTATGCAATATACTCATGTAAAACAAATTTGAAGGGGAAAGGATGATAAAGAGTTATTGTAATTTAATTTAATTAACTCATCTAGTACCTACTAAATATTATTATGTACATGAATAATATTTAATAATATTAAAATATAGAAAAAAATCCATACATTAAAATGCAATATTCTTTCTAAATTGTACAACATTTATAAAGTTATTTTTATTTATTTCATTTCTTAATCAATATTTTGTATACATGGGAGTATTTTAATAAATTGAATTGGTAGTTTGAGTAATTAAATAAATTAGTAAATAATTGGTCTTAATTAAATTATTGATCTAATAAAGAAATGAATTATTTTACTGTTGTCTAAATAATTACTATACAGAAATATCAATAATGAATGATAGAACAGGGATCAACAACCTTTTTTGAGGGCTGTAATCTATTACAATTTTTTATTTATATTTAACTTTATTGTATAATAATAAAATGTGCTGTATTTGGACAAAGTATAAGTATATAATACATGTTTTCATCAGTCGATATTTGTTGCAAGTAATTTATTTATTGGTAATATACCACATAACATTAAAATTAACAATTATTTGTAATGTTCTGTGGGTAATACATACACAGTGGTGCATCCATGGAGGGGGGGGGGGGGGGTCGGATATTTGTCAATATATGTACATTTTTAAATTTAACAAATATTTAAAATAAAAAAATGAAAAATGAACTATAATTATAAATAATAAATAAAAGTCTCCCTGAATTTTTTTCTGGGTGTACCATTGTACATATATAAATTATAGACCATAATAGTAAAAGTCAGGCAAAATAAGCATGCAAAATTAATACAATCAACCAGAAATACAACTATTATGTAAACATTTTATATGTCAATGAATGCAAATTACTTTCACTTATTATCAATCTATTGAAATTTATTTTAATATTTTTCCATATTCAATATACTTTATATGATGCTTAATTATTATATTCTAAATTAACATTTTTGCAGAATAAAATTATATGTGCTTTAAATCAGAACATGAATAAATAAAAGTTATTATAATTTTTAATATTATATTCTTATCGGATCATACTTTTAAATTAATTTATTTATTTTAGATCTTACGATAAGTTTATAAACTATATTTATGAAAATTTGTAATGTTATAATTTTTATTTACCTCCATTTTAGCATTTGTCCATCTAGGAACTTCGACAATCATGTTGCATGTTTTTTTGACAGGGTCTGCGTAGAGTGGGACATCATGAAGTGGTGATATCGGACCATTCTGATCTTCTAAAAATAAAATTAAAAAACTTATTTTTACCTTAAATACATTAAGAAACCATATAAAGTAAACTACTTTAAAAATTAGACAGATTTTTCTTTAAACATCTGTTATATTTGAGAAATTATAAATGAACTTACTTAAATACACTCGATAGTCAGTAGAATTTGGGGCCCCACGTTCTTCCACTGTATACATTTTCGTATTGAATGTACGAAATACACTTTGTAACTGTGGAAATAAACGTCTGAATGACAAAATTTTAGAGTTAACTGACAGCACGTGCGTAAACGCGGCACGAACCATTACGCCATCTATTCGTACATTTGCATAACAGTTTTATTCGTGACGTTATTTGCCGTAATTCAAATTAATTATTTTACAGGCATTTCATAGTTCTTATCGTCCTTATCATTTCCATTTAAGCTTCTGCTATATTGCCCTTGCACTTTTGAACATGATTTATTTAAAATCGAACAAAATGTTTTCAGTTCTATCATATTTATTTTTAAACGTGATTATTTGATTATACATGATAGATAACGCTACTTATCTGGATTAGACCAAATGAATAATGATTAGACAACTAATTATCAGAATTTATGATAAAGTGGATAGGTACAGTTCAATTGTCTGAAGATCAAGGTTTTAAATAAATTACCAGACTTATTATACATTTTCAATATTTTTTCAAATGTAAACAAAAGATATTTACATAACTAATTTTCACCCGGAAATACTTAGTATTGATAATAAATTATCTCTTTTTTTTGAATTTGTGTTTTTTATTTATCAACTCATTGCATTTGTAATTGAAAATTATAACATAGACAATTATTAACATTATTTTCAACTAGGAGATTTTTATATATTCCAGCGTCCCTCACTTATTTAAATAAATGACAAGTTTATTTCTACATTTATGTTATCAAACTGCAATCAATATTTCAACGTTCCAGTTCATGAAATTATTTAAAATATCATTTTCAGTTGTACTCAAGATGCCTTTTTTCATTTTTTTTTTGTCTTAACGACTTTGAAGTGGTGTTCTGCGCAGTTCTATTCCGAGTCCTTGTATTAATAAAACGATTAAATCAATGTACATATATATTTATTAAAAAAACACCAAAATTGTGTAAAATAATTTATATAAATCAATATAAAACATGTATAATATATTACTTAAATTGCATATAGAGTGATTAATAATTATTTAGCTAAATTACTATCTAAATACATACTAATATTTTATAATACCATTCGTGAACAATACATTATAACAAATAATTAAAATATATATTCAAATACTTCCTTATCTATTTTGCAAAACCTAACATTACTTTATTTGATATAAGATGTATACATTCTAGTTTATAATATATTATGTTAATCAATATCCAAGGTTGATCAAAAAGTATCTGAATGTGATCTGAACTAACTTTGTAACGATATTAAATAGATATTGAGCTTTACTGTATATTTTGAGTAATAATAAGAGTGTGACCAGGAAAACTTATGTTTGGAAAAAGATTATATTGAAAACTTATCAGCGAGCAGGTAGAAAGTATTGTCCCCTACAGAAAGACTCAGTTATTGTCCTACCTTCGCTAGGAAATAATGTTAGATTATAGTTATTATTATTATACAAACCCCTACCATCGCTACGACAATGGCAAGCCAAATTGAAGAAAAAAGGTTTTATTTTATTATGTGAGTATTCCAACTCATCTACAAGCTTATAACCACAAATACTGGACCGCAAAATATGAAACGCGGTCGGGATAATGATATTATCGATGAAGCCTATAAACTTTTACTGTGGATCCTGAAACACTCGGTAAAGATACATTTTTGGGGCTGCTTTTCAAGTCAAGGGTTTTAGTGGAAAATATGCCTTGAAAAAGTGAGGCAATAATTGACAACGGTTTACTTTTTAATATATAAAGAGCTGCAGTATTCAGCGTAGTATACATATAAGTCTTTTGTTTCATTTTTTTATAGTACATATAAAAGTTATGTCAGTCACGCTCTTATTGCATAGATAATAATATATATATATATATTATATAAACATTATGAAAATTGACGACTGATATATACACAAAAATTACATTACAATAATGTCTAACAAATATATAATTTCACAATTATGATAACTCCTTTCTATTTACTACATCTCTTTAATTCATCAGCACCACACAAGCAAAGCAACTTGATCGTATAATTTGATAAATGCTTTCAGTAATGGAGCAAACGTTTAAAAAAAATTTGTTTTTTTAATATTATTGTTTTTGAATTTATAGTCATGATTCTGATGCTTTTTGATAATACTTTGCATGTTATATAAATATATATATAAATTTAAATAATATTACGATTATTTGATTTAAACACAAGGTTCCACATAATTTCCTGGGAACAAACCAGTTATTCCATCCATCACACCTTCCCACCATCCGTCATCGTTCTTCTTCAACACGTAAATAACAGAACTTTCTTGAAAACTTAACTCATCGTCTTTGTCTGCATAATAATCATATATTGCAATAACTGAAAAACCAAAACATTTATTAATAAATTATTTACTTATATAATTAATGCCCAATATTATTTATAGTAATATTGGTATGAGTCATTGATGGTAGCGACGCCTTCAGTGGTAAAAATCAAAATTAATACAATCGGGTCACTTATCATCTAACTTAACCGATGTTTAGTAAACAATTAAATCATTGACTATATACGTTTAACAATTAGAGTATTTGATTTATTTTATAAAGAAAAAAAGTATAAGTCTTCAAAACAATTTCCCATTTTAATGAAACGAGTTTTTCAAACTAACAACTGACCAGTTAGGAATACTTCCTTTTTTCACTATACCATGGTGTACGATCTAAGACACATACCAACAGAAAGAGAGATAGCTCATGTGTATTTGTTAGGAATAATCTAGAAAACTACTAGACCCATTTTAATGAAATCTGCACTAACGTGTCCCTTGAAATCTCTTAGCACTATAGGAAGTATTTATCATCATGTAATTACTTAAAAGAGCTAAGCAGTGAATAATTTATATAAACTATTATTATTAAAGTCAGTGGAGATGTTTTTTATATAAAATGCAAGAGAAAATATATTTTCAACCAACATTATCTTAGTATAGTTCAGTACAAGTTAAAAATTTTAAACACAGGCAAGCCACATTATAATATCATTTATTTACTGCAATAGGGGTGAGCATCAGGCGACACTTTGTGCATTCATCAATTTTAGAACACATGCGGGTGAAGATATATTTAAATACCTTTTTCAATATAGTTTTTTGGTACCCAACCAGGTAAGTCATCTTCATCGGGTACAATTGGCATGACACCGGAAGCCCTGGGACGTCCAAATGATGCGTGCTCATCCTCTGGAGGTGGAGGAGGTGGCAGAGGGGGCGAATGAGCTCCAGGTCTACCTCCTCCTTGAGACAACCGCTGTTGATGTGGTAGAGTGTTATGCATTAACATAAGATGTGAATCTGGCAGGTCCCCAGTAGCTCCGATCAATGGTGATGGAGGTGCTGTTGAATAAAAATTAATGTTAATTTTAAAATATTAAAAAAAATAATTTTCACATTGATATAAGCAACATAAGCCAATTAATAAAAAAAGAAAAAGAAAACAAGCATAATAATTTCCTGTTAATAAAGTCAATATAATAAATATGCCACATATTAAATACTCGTATGCTCAGTGTTCAAAATAAAATGTAAAACATTTAAAATTAAACAGCTTTTTTACACAAAAGCTACTTAGTTTGATTTTTTCTTTAGCAAACGAATGTACTGAATGCAAGTTTTGTCATTTAAATTAATTTGAAGTAAAAATACAAACAAAAATGTTGTATTATATCACAAAGGTAAGAAGCATTTTTCTGAAGTTTTGTTTTTAATAAACATTTTTTTTCTTTTTTTCAACTTGAAAACAAAAATTACTTTGGATTAAAAAATGTTTTGGATAAAAGTATCTTATTTTTCTTATAGAATCTTCCTAAAAAATAAATGGTATCATTAAAAAAATAGGTAACCTTCTGACCAGAATTAGTAATGTAATGAAAAGTAAAAATTAAATTAAGACTTCAATATTAGAAGCAAAGAAGCGCCCATTAATCATATTACGTTTTGGAGAAGGATCCATAAAACAATAAGAATTCTTATGTGTGGATTGAAGTAGAGGTTCCAAAGCGTTACTTACGGTAGTTTTTCTTTCTAGTTAATTATATTAAAGTACATTAATTATATATTTCATAAATAGGAAAAATTATGCATAAGAAAATAATTTAGTATAATTTATTTTTTCATGAATTTTGCAAAAAATTCACAATTTTTGCTACACATAATTTTTCTATATAAAAAAAACTTACGTAAGAAAAGGGGATAGGGGGGGGGGGGGGGGTTGCTTAACTCTTACAGATCCTTACAAAAGAATTTTAAAAATCCCTCTTACGTAATCAATGGACACTCCCTAATCAAATCACCTTTTGAAATCAACAACATCTAAATAATAATGTAAAAAAACACAAGAAAAACTCAAACATCAAACAAAACAAAACAAAAATAAAAAAATCTACTAACGTGGCATGCTTGAATGCGGATCGACGGCATAGGTATTTGGTGGAGGTGGGGGAGGCGGCGTTTGTGGATGCAAGGAATGAGGCTGAGGATGAACCATTCCAATCTGTGGCTGCTGACCCTGATGAGGCAGCGTCGCAGTGTGATGCGGCAGTGTATGTGCCAGTTGGTTCGGCGGGGCTACCGGTAGAGTGCTGTACCCCGGTCCTCGCTCGCCTGACCGCCTCGGGTGGCCGATGGGGTAGTTGGGCGCATAGTGACTTGGGACTTGAGGTGGGGCGACTACTGGAGGGGTGCGATATTCACGAGAACCTAAAACAGTTCATTGATTTTTTTTATGAATATCGGAGAATATATTCCAAACAAACTATGTTCTACTACAAAATCTTATAGGATCTTTGCATAGATACAATAATGTACAGTTTATATTTATATACAAAAGGGTCATTCCCAAGGTATATAAAGTCTCAATAGTTCCTTGACTAATCAGCATAGGCGTGGGAAGTGACATCACGCGGGGGATATATTCAAATGTTATAAATTTTTTAATAGAATATCAATTACAAAAAAAATCCTTTATTTATTTTTGTTTTCGTATTTTTTGATATTTTAACAATACATACAATCGAAGAAGTACAAATTCGACATTGCAAAATCATAAAAAGCTGTCAGAATCATAGACATATAGCATGGACTACGCTTCTGACTCGAAAACAGAGCCGTGTCAAAAAAAAAGATAGAAAATGTTTTGAGATATACTTGTATTATACAGGTGTAATCACAGAATGTATTGCGAACTTAAGAACAATAAAAATGATGCTTTCCAAATAGACCAAATTGTCTGTGATAGTTTTTTTTATGATTTTGCAATATCGAATTTGTACTTCTTTGATTGTATGTGTTGTTAAAATATCAAAAAATACGAAAATAAGAATAAATAAAGGATATCCAATTAAAAAATTTATAACATTTGAATATATCCCCTGTGTGATGTCAATTCCTGCGCCAACGCTGATTGGTCAAGGAGCTATTGAGACTACCTTGTCTTTCTATACCTTGGGTCATTCCATAATCAATGAATCACTTTTCTGGTCAACCTTGAGGATTTTCATGAATTTACATTTTGTTTTGAAGGATATGTTCCAGTAATCAATCCAGTTTTTATAGATATTTACAAGAAAAGTTATAACAAATTGAATTTTTCAGTTACTTTTTTTAAAGTCAATTATTTAAACAATTAAACACTACGTAAAAAGTAGCTGAAAATATCAATTTTATGTGAATATCTATAAATATTCATTTTATATTGGAAAACTTGAAAAATGATTTTTTATTTATAGAATGACCTAAAAACATTTGTGAATTTATTCGCAATATTAGAAAACTGACAAAAAGTGAAATTATTTATTTTGGGTTCTAAATGGTTCGTATATTTTTGGATACAGTGACAGTAGAATTTTTTCAAAATTACTAACCATGTGTTACAGGTCTTTACACACAAGCAGAAAATGTATGCAGTTGTAAATTAATTTTACATTATTTACATGTTATTTAAGTTTTTCTTTATTTCTTTATATTTGAATTATTAATCTGTCCACACTGACATATCAGATATATTTGATAATACCTTTACTGAGAGTGCCACCTGATATGGATACTTTACTGCCGACGCGACTGACTTGAGGTGGAGTTGGAGGTTTAGTGGTTGGTGCTGGTCCAACGTAGCTTCCTAACATAGCTGTACTAACAGATGTAAGTGATTGGATGCTACCTTGACTAGATCCTCGCTGTTTTTGTCTGGGTGTACCACTTGCTGTTGTTTTTACACCGTGCCCAATATCATCAAGTACTGTATTATTAAAAATTAAATTAAATTATTATTGTTTTCTACGTTCATTTTTTATCACTATTTTTGTTACCTGTGTAATCTATAGGTTTCCGCACATATTTTATAGGTTTTTCTGGGTTGGCTGGTGCAATAATTTTATACTGCCTGTTAGTAACTTTATTTGCAGTTAAAACACCGATTTCTCTTCGCGCTACTTTTTCTTTATGTATCATTACAGTCTGTGCTATATGATTCATCTGACTTTCCATTTCGGCCATTTGAGTAGATTGTAAATCAAGCAGTTGTAAGAAATTACAAGCGAGTGTATTGATCTGGTATGCAACACTCGCAAGTGATTGAGTTGTGTAGTTTTTAGTTTCTTCGAGTGCATTTCGTTTATTTTCCGATTGGAAGTAATTAGCTTCACAGTACTCGGCCACTCGTTCTAAGTTTGTGTGACTATCGGTTAGATTGTTACGGCCTTCTGGTATCTCTGTACGTAACAGAGCTGCTAGTTCAGCCATTGTATCACATTCACTCCCGACACCTGATTCTCGATTTGGGCTTAGTCTGTCTGCAACAATATATTTTGATATCATTTTACTAACATTACACAATTTTTATGCTAAAATTCACTGTAAACTAGAAATTTATGTATCTTACAAGATAAATAATATGTATAGTGTATAAAATGCATTAAATATAAAAAGTATTTTTTTATGAATTAATAGTGTATTTTTACCTTGCCCATAGTATGCAACACTCATAATCATTAAAGTAAATATATTTTATTGAAAAGGAAATAATTAATCAATTCATTTAACAAAATGTATTTAATGTCAAAGGGCGTTAGACTCTATTTTGAATGTTGGATGCACTGATTGACTGATGTCATCATGCCAGTATTACCAACTATGTACAGTTACCGCCAGTTATTAGTGTTCAAAATAAATAACGTATGCGAATTTTTTTTCCAAGACAAAAGTTACAGTGTTTTATATTTGTGAGTGTTTTTATGGGTTTTTAAATAGTTACTTTGTTTTAAAGTTGAAATTCAACTTCTTTAGTTAACACTAAATGCCATTGATTGAATCGATTTCGAGAAAAATGAATAAAAAACGATACCAATGTGATGCAAAAATAGTTTGTAACGAGCACGCATTGTTTAACACAGCCCGTCTAGACTCCTCCTAAATGTTTAAAGGGGGAGGTCATAGAGTTCATGACCCTCCCACCCGTCCAAAAAACTTACTTATAAAATTATTTTTTTGAAATATTAACACACACTAATACAATAGCTACGAAGTTAAAAAAACAAAATAAAAATTAAACTGAACTAAATTAGAGTTACATAATTCTATATTTTTGTTTTAAGTATCTGATCTTACGTTAAAAAAAGAAGAAACTTTTGTCTGACTAATTTTTAATCCGTTGCGATTTTTTTATTTTCAAAAACTTGAAAAAAGGTTTGCGAGATACACATACGGGCTTGCGTGCATACACACTTGACGACGTATAAAGCCCGTTGGATAATAATACGACAAGTCACCTGTATTTTTGTTTACGATAATACTTACAATGTTTGTCGTATGGAAATGTATTGCTTACTATAAGATATTTATTTCTGATATGACACAACAACGAGGTATTTTCGCCTTGTCGCTTCATATTCATCATTCGGTCTTTTATGACGACTTACAACCAAGCAAACAACGGTTTGAAACCGTGTATATGAACCTGACGCGGGTGAACCTGATTCGCCCGATTAAAAACCTAATCAGAACCTGAAGGCAAAATTAACATGCTTTTGCTATGGTCTCCGCATACGTACGGTTTGTATGCACGGTTTCAAACGAAAAGTAGCTATTTTTATGACTTTCATTTGTAATTTTTAATAAAATTTCAGAGATATATTAAAATATTATTCTCTACGAACTAACGTTTTTTCTTTTTTTTCACTTGCGACAGTAAAAAAGCAATTGCTAATAGTTCATCGTCGTCCATGTTGTTTTTCTCACTAACACTACTGAACTGAGCAAATTAAAAACTATCGCAATCAACCGTACGTGTACGGGGCTTGTTAGGTTCCCTGATCCGGTAACCGCGTCAGGGAACCTGATACGAAAACCGGACGTATGTGGCGACCCTTATACGATATTTGCTTATACATATTACATACCTTAAACTAAAAATACAAAAAAAAAATAAAAAAAAGATTTTAAAGCTGATTGTCTAACAATAAGCTTTAAAATGGCATGTTTTCAATTTAGTTGCAATTATTTTTTACACTAGACGCATGCTATCAAAGTTTGTTATTATTCAAAAATTTTCGACGCACCCTTTATTGACATGCCATTTAAAAAAAATGAAAATAAATGTTTGAAAAAAAGAAGAGATCTCAAGCTTTAATTTCCTAGTTGAAAAATTTATTTGTGATCATTTTTAGCAAAGTAAGAACTATTTGAATATTGCACATTTTCTTAGAAAAATTTAAATTCCTTTAATGTTTTGTTTAATTTAATAGAAACTAGAATACCTGATTCACGGGGGGGGGGGGGGAGACGGTATCATGGCTAGGGAGGGCGGTTAATCTCTAAAGTAATTGAAAATATTTGAACAACCGAGGAAAAAATGGATTTAATGATAGATCTAATCTATTCTTCCTGTTTTTTTGTTTTATATCAGGTCCATTGTTCTCTGTTGTCCACGCTTTGGTACATAGCTTTAATTTATTATTTACGACTATTACTATTCAAACCCCTAGGAGAATATCTATTTTTTTGACCTGTAAGTATAGACTTTATAAAATATAGCAACTTAACAACTCACATCAATTCCCGACTCTAGAAAATAACTCCCACTAGATAATTTTTGGTCGTGTACAAAAAATAAAATAGGTCGCATATAAATAATTGTACAAAAAGTATATATATAATAAAATTTACGCTGTAACCTATAGACCTCTAAACTTATCATATATTGCATTCCCGAAGGTGTAATAAGTGTGCGGCACTTAGGCGCCAGGGCGTTCAGACACGAGGAAAATGTTATCAACTGATAAAAACTGATCATCAGCCAACAGTTGCTGCGGAAAACTCATGCATACAACAATTGGGGTTGTAAATTGAGAAACATTTTGTCTATTTGTGATCCTTATTATTTATCATTCATAAGGTATATAACAAATATAAGTAAGTTATGGAGGTGCCAGACCAGGAGGAGCAATGAATGGCTACACGGAGACAAAGGTCAAATTCTATCGTAAAAATAATAATTTTTAAGAAAAAAGTATAAGCATTGTAATTTAGAATCGATAAACCATAGTTTTTCTTCGAAAAGATCGGAAACTTTATTTAAAGATCATTACCAACTGAGACCATATTTTTTGAATATTCAATTAGATTTTTTCCCATCATAAATAATACTTGATAACACCATATTATGGGTTCCAAAAAACATTTTTTTAAATTACATTTTGTAGCACTGAAATGTGGGAACATCCACAGAACATCTGTCAATTGTTGGATATTGTGCAATACACACAGACACACACACGTACATCTTACTTACAACTAGTGAAGCGTTATGAATATTCGGAGCCCCCATTAAACATTTTTTTGGAAAATAAGAAAACTACAAAATTTATAACTAAATAAAAAAAATATATGTCATCGATATTTCATCAAAATTGTGAATATTTTGTACTAGCGGACTTGCTTTTGCTTCGCCCGGGTTGTTAAATTTTTTTATGTGGGCAGCACAAATAATATTTTAAGATAGGGGATGAAATTATTTGTTTCCCTTTTTATTCATTATATATATACAAAATTGTAAATATCTCGGTTCCTATGCGAGATAGGGGGTTGTTTTTCCCCTAAAACCCCCCACCTTCGTAGTATTTTTTCCGCCAGATCGATTGAAACTAATTACAACTCTCCGTACGTGATAGGGGATGAAATATTAAATTATTATTTTTTATTCATTACCTATACAAAATCGTAAACATCTCGGATCTTATTAGTTAAAAATTGAAAAAAAACACCCCCTGTCTACCTACGCCATTAGGGGTTGAATGTCGAAATTTTTATTTTAGTTGAATATTATCTTGTCCGAATTTACTTTAATATCATAAAGAGTTGTGTAGATAAATATATCAAAATTTTAAAAATTTAATACCAGAGGTTCAATTTTCGAAAATGTTATTTGTCTTATAGAGTATTTATGACAATGCTTATTCGAATGAATACATCAAAAAGATTTTTCTCATACAAACTTTAACACCCCCTTTTACCCCCGTAGAGTTTGAATTTCAAAAATTCCTTTCTTAGTGAATGATTACATCATAAAAGGAAGACACCCCTGAAATTTCACGTTTCTAGGTCCAGGGGTTTCGGCTTTGCGATGATGAATCAGTCAGTCAATCAAGATATGTATGTATGTTATTATACATATGTACCTATATTAGATAAAGAAATCAATTTAACCATTTTGGCTTCGGTAGTAAACCTGCTTGAAATGAATATGAAGACCAATAATACAGCATCCTCAATGCACGCATGTCACAACAAAACACAGAAAAAGCTTTATGTACATATAAACGTTAGCCAGCATGGCATGTGCAGTTCCGTAGTTGACTTCGATCGGCGGACACACGGAGCAGAGCGCGGCGAACGATCGAGCGGGTCAGAGAGAGACAACTGGAGAGACATCGCAACAACAACACAACATCCACACGTCGTAGGCGGCCGCGACGAGTAGAGTAGTTTAGTCTGTGAGTGCGCGTGAGGCAGGCAGTATCAATACGCGTTTCGATTCTATTATAATGTGCCTTTCGCGACCATCTGACATGTAAAGTAGTCGAGTGACCAAAATGACTAACGTGGTGGACTGTTGTTGTTATTGTTCTTCGTGCGGTACAGTGAGATAATATTGTATATGTGGGTGGTGTAATTATGTGAAGCATGGTGGTGGTGTTAAGATGTTGCTATCTTCCGTTGGCGGTTGTTGTTTGGGCATCCTTGACAACGTACCTGGTCGGATGTACACCGCTTGATCCAGCCGTCCAAGCCACAAGTAATTATTTATTGTATAAACGTTTCTCTTACCTTAAGTATTTGTCAAAACTTCGTTTACACTACACTTCTATTAATTATTTACCCTACCTAAACACATGTAAATGCCAAGTCATTCCCCTCCTGAATAAATTACTTTTACTAACAAAATTCGTATTGTTGCCACCTATACACTAATGTTCAAATAACACAGAAAAACATTAATATTTTTTCGATTCAATAATTATTTACCTTTTATTTTCAATTACTTACCTATACATGTAAGCAAATCGTGTTTGCAGTCTAATACCTTTCCAATGACTAATAGTTTTGTGTAAACTTTTTGTACATGTACAGTTTTAGAATAACAGTCACATATTAACTCGAATATATGTAATCAAAGAGATTTACTTAAGTCATTATATACTTATATAAATTACAACGTTTTTCTGTTCGATAGCTTAAATATTTTTAATATTGTCTTCAACGAAATGAACTTTCTAGGGCATGTTATAGGTATATTATTCACTTAAATAATTTGATTTCACTTTTCATAAGTCTATATAAAGTCAAGATGTCAGTTACTAGGTTTATATAATTTTTCTAATTGCCACATTACCATTTTAACATGTCTTTGTAAAACAAGTTTAATAAAAATAACTGTTTTATATTTGTGAAATTGCATTCTTAAAGATTTAATCATAACTCGAATTGATTGAATATAAGAAATCTTATAATAAAACTAATACCTACTGTTACAGTATAGGTATGTGCAATAATTTACGTTTAATTAATATACAATTTTGTTAAATAATATTAAAAGACAGATAGCAATCTAAAATATTAGAATTATTTAGATATACATAAAATGTATGTATATTATTATGCGATTTGAATGCTTGTATAAGTTACATACATTACTTAAGTAACTTTATAAAATGAATTTGTATTTTTCATTGTTAAAAATACTTGTACCGTATTTATTTTGTTTATTAGTATTACGTATTTATAAATATTTTGTTGATATGACATACATTTAAAAAAAATTGAGGTCAGTGATTTTTGTATGGAGATGAACGCAAAATTTTGAATAATATTAGTCATTGGTATTTATTTTAAAAACATGGTGGGATTTACCATTTAAATAACGTTATAATAATTCCTATAGGTTCTTATAATAATAATACCTATAGGTTCGTTATAATAATATCTATAGGTACTTATAATATGTAAGATAAGTAAAAAAGTATGTTTTGGGTAAAAGCAACGCAATTTTTAAAGCGTTCTAACTATAAAATTTTTCTACAATCTTCAATGTATTATAAAAACTGAAGAAACATATTTTCAAATTGGATCAACCTCTACTTATATATTTAATAAATTTCCATAAAAGTCTGATCCTTCTAACAGCCTTATAAATCTCCAAATGGGCCAATCAAAACTCAACATTTTCTAATTAACAGATGGATATCTCGCTGTTAGCATAAACTAGTAACATATATAGGTATGCGAAACTGGGGGTTATATAATAGTAATACTACTAGTAAAAATTTAAAAATAAGCCGTGGAATGCGATCCTTGAGGTCTACACAACCAACTTCTCAACATGATATAGGACCTAAAATATCACTTAATACGTATCTGAGCTATTTTTTAAATTGATTAAATTATATCCCAGGTTTCCATATAGTTTAAATGAGTATGTTATTTTAACAGTAGGGGCCTAGTTTTTTTTTATCCAATATCATGAATCAGTAATACCAACTTTAGTACTAAAGAATAATTTTTCAATGTTATTTAATTGGGAAACAAGCCCCTCTTTGCGGCACCTCTTAAAATTGAACTACAGGGTAATCCTGTAGTTCAATTTGAGAGCGAAGAAAAAACTATTTTTTTTTTTTTTTTGACAAACCCTAATACACATATGTTTAATCAATAATATATACATTTAACTTAACCAATACAAAACCTAATTATAAACATTTTATTTGTTCATTTATCAACAAACAATAATTTTTAATCATACGGTGTTTTATAAAATTATCAGGAACTCGACTCTTCACATTTTCAAATTATTTATTTTATGTTCACAGAACAACGCACAGTGAGCGTAACAAAATATTTATATGGCTGTTATTAATATATGATATTGTAACTAACAATTGTGTTTTTGTTTCACAAAATCTCGATTAAAACGTTTGTATTATTCAATTGGCTAATGTTTTTTCATGTAATTAAATTTATTGATTATGTACGATTATCAATAATATATGATATAAATAAATGATAGAATTACTAAATGGTTAATACATAATTAATATGTACTGTTTATAATTGGCTCGATTTAATTTGATGTAATAATTAGTTATGAAGTTTGAGAGAATTATTATATACTACCAAATGTTTTATTTATAGTCATGTTTTGTTATAGAATAATTTTGGTACTAAAATTAATTTCACACAATATAACACAATTTGTACAATTATAACTTTATAAGGGCTGTATTTAGCGAGTCTGACAATCAGGGTGAAATTTTTTTCGACGCTCTCCCCCCCCCACTTCATGGATGGTTATTTCACCATGTCAATCATTAAAAATACATTTCATTAGGTACTTTATTAATTTATTCAAATCAAATAAAAAAAATTGAAAATGTTACTTAAAACATTACATTTTCTTAACTAAAAACAACAAAAGTGATCAAAAAATGTGTGTAACAATGTCGGGATGCACATTGGTGGGATGGACGTGAATACGTACCAGTGGGGTTAAATAAAACTCCGACCAGTATTGTATATATATAGTTATTCTTATGATTTGTACGAATATAAAAACAATTATTTACAAACAAAATTGTGGAAATATGATATTTACTTTTTTATTTATTTTATTGCATTTAAAAAAAACTTTAGTTAAAAAACTAAAAACGTTACTCCCTAGAGAATTTATTTTAATATACTGTTATTTTAGTTTCAATTCAATCAATTCATATTTACAAGCTAAATCGTGGAAATACGAAATATTCTTTTTTTGTTTTTATTCAATTTTAAAAACTAATAAAAAAATTAAAAACGTTACCGCTGAGAGAATATATTCTTATACACTGTTATTTTTGTTTCAATTCAATTCATTAATATTTACAAGCAAAATCGTGGAAATGCAAAATTTAATTTTTGTTTTTGTTTTTCTATAGTATGAAGTTTTTCACTCATTAAAACTAGTTAAATGTTTTGATTTGTTCTTGTATCACGTAGATCTAATCGAGATCTATAATTTAAGACCAAAACCCGTGTGGTAGCTGTTCTGGGTGTCGAGATACACTGATTATAAATTTTCGCTAGCGCGCAAACTCATCTCTGCGCATTACATCATGTTTCTGAAATTACCACCCAGTATCTGGAGTAAAACATTTGACGTTATTCACGTCAAGAGTCTTAAACAATACGAATGATTAAATATTTGTTAATTAAAGTACTCAATAGCAATATAATTTATGTTTTTTTTTTACAAAAAAACTAATAGATTCCGAATTACATAGTTTTTCTCCGTGTAGCCATTCGCCGCTCCATCTGGCCTGTCGCCCCGGGCGATCGCCCAACCATCCCTCCTTCACCTTAAACCCGATACTGAATACCTGGGATAAATATTTCGTGATTATCATTCACTCTATTGGATAAAAAAGATGGGATTTTTACCAAAATGATATTGTCAAGCTACACAGGTATAAAAAAAGTTTCCATTATATGGACTCTTATTTAATATCGGATAGATATCATATTTTCCAAACTGATGGAATCGGTTTGACATTTGTCGAATATCACACAAGATCGTATACGCGATTTAATGAGTTTTTGACATCAGAGGTATTGTACAAATTTATCTATCAGTCAAATCCCTCCTCTTTCGTTTTACAACACACATGCATGTGGTAGTAAATCAATATACATATCACACAACCCCGTTACTGAAAGTGTGTGTATATATTTTGCGAAATGAAGCGGCAAATTGTAAGTAAATATTGCTCTAATTGTTCACATTGTTGCATGATATACATGCATGCATGCATTTATATTGTATTCATGTATAAAGTTTGCTTAAAATAATGTTTATAATATCTTATTTTGTATATCTTTATAAGAGTTTTACTCTCTTAAACTGAATCAGTCACTGATGATAATGACTATGCCATACACTCTGCCAATTAGAACAAATCGGTGGATTATTATTGTTGCAAGAATCCTTTTGTGTCAGAAGTAACTCATGTTTATTCATATACTTAACATTTTTATGCATTGTAAATATTTAAGAAGTAATAATTAACTCACATAACTGCCCTAATTTATTTTAAAATATGAAAAGAGACTCTTTTTTGTAAGAATTATGAATATATGGTATGTCTTTTACAATAAAGTGGTACTCTGTTAACCTGAATCAGTGATAATTCTACTGATTCCTTCAGTGAACGTAAAAGTTACTGAAAATTATTGGTACCATATAAACCATTGATTTGTTCATATTCAATATTTAACATGACATATAAAAATAAATAAAAATTATTTGTCCTAATATTGTCTAAAGATACTCATAGTAAGAGTTCCGACAGTCTGAATTGATTTCTGATTGATTGTAGTAGTCAAGTCTCACTCACAGCCATATTTTTTATGTTTACTAAAAATAATACATTAACGATTTTTTTAGTAGGTACATCACGTCAGATTCAAAAGATAAAATACCTAAATAATTAAGTTTAGACTACCCTAAAGATTAACTATGATTATTTTTTAATTTTATTTTCTTCAATAGACAAAAATTATACCTTGATTAGATAGCCAGACAAGATAAATAAAAATTTCCCCGCTTTGGAATTTTCACCTCTCTCGAACGTTCTGTGCCTTAGGGCTACAGCCCTTTTAGCCCATATATGTAGTTAAGGTGGGCCCGTATATACCTTTCTAATATTTTAATAAATTATATTTCAATATTTTGTATAGTTACTATTAAAATACTTTTGCGGTATTTTGTATAGCTTTGAAAATAAAATGTGTCTTCTTGTCAATAATTATTATATACGTACATACATAACGAATTATTAATTATACATTTTTGAATTTATTTATTTTCTTTGGATATATACTTTATAAAGATATTAATTTACCTACTCATCGAACATATGTCAAGCTCTCATTAATGATAACATAATACCAAAATGCACGTAACATAATACACGTATATACATACATATATAATTCAAAACCACAAAAATGTGGCATTGTTATTACAAATAATACACAGCACCTGCTAGACACGCTATTTTATACACGTAACTGATAATCAACATATTGAGAAGCAACTATTTTTATACAACAGTGAACATTATATACCTCTACATATATGTACGTAAACATAACCTCAACAAATACTCTACATATTGCATTATTTATATAGGATTGTATTGTGTGTGCTGATCGAATTGAATCTCGTTGTAATATTTATAGTATACAAATACCTATTTGTTAAAAAATGTTTATTGTTTGAATTATTTTTAACCTTTGTGACACAGTTTGTATTGGTTCAAGTATTTACAAAAAAAATTTAAAATAATTACATAAAATTAGATAAATTAAGCTTCTTTTACAGTTACATATTTTCTTTTCAAAAATTCCCAGCTGAATTAATATATGAAGAATGTTTTCGACATTTTAAACAAAATATCAATAGTCCTTAACGATATCATTGGAGCTTAAAAATCAGATTAAAGACTATTTATTTTACTATTGACTTTATTACAAAAATATATACTATCGAAATTGTCCTTATTTCAGAAATTTATTTTTAACTTTTGCTTTTTCCAATAAAAGTTGTTTATTTTGTCACAAAGAACACGATTCTTCAATAAAAATAGGATCTTTTTTTAAAAAACAAAATCAAAGATGACCTCCATATTTACTCCATCAAAAATAATTTTGATAGCACCATTTTTATGCTCCCCTTAAAACCCATCAACCGTTGTCTGAAATACTTTTCTCTATCATGCTTTGTTTTTGAAATAATAGCCTGAGAGATTAAAATATATCACGCAGTCATTTTAGGATTTTGCTTCTAAATAAATCCTGGTGAAGGGATTTTTTTACAAGCATCTTTATTTTGCCATCACAAACAACGTGCAAAAAATTATTTTTTTAAAAGCCGTTTTGATAACATATTTTTTATATTCATCCGTGCGTCAATAAAGTAATTTAATTCGTGAACGTGCGTGATTGTGATATTCATTGTTAAGTCGTACGTGATCAGGCGTGATCATGAGCGAAAACCACTCATATCCAGTAATAACTATATTATTATTTAGTTTTTGTAGATCAAGTATTTTCTGTGGTATGTACTATGGGCTTCAGAAGTCATCTGCCACCCTAAGGGTCAATCCAGACTAACGAGCTGGTCTCAGTCCAATCAAATTGTATGGTATTCACATTATCACGCAAGTTTAGATCACGTTTTACTCGGTGATCAGTACTAGAATGATCGAAGACGAACTGAAATTCTTATTCACACTATGGGTACAATCCATGCCAGGTTCGATCACACTTCAATACTATGTTATACTGTATTGGAGCGTGATTGGACTGAGATCTGACCGATACCTCTAGTGTAAATGATTTAATTTTTTATTGTTTATTTATATTTGATTGGAGCGACTCGGACCGAGACCAGCCCGAGACCAGCTCTATAGTGTAGATCAAATAATTATTGCCAAAAAATTTACTAATACAATTTTCAATAGATTACATAATAATTTAATCGTACAAATATATATGAATACTATAAACGAAGAGTACTTCTTTATCAATCCAATGAGTTACAAAATATCTGTATTTATTTGGTTCATGGAGAAATGATTTAAATATTATAATAATCAAATGGGAGGATTCTACTAAGTTTGTGATAAGCGAATTTGAATGAAAACTAGGCAACCACTTCTGCATGCGATTGTACATAATAAATATAACATTTTATCACTTTATATTTACTTCATATTTTTGTGAGGTAAAAAACGAAATCTAAAAATATTACCGAAGCAATAAATATTTCTTCAGTCCTTTTTTAGCCATCTCAAGTAGATTAATATTCTTTCTTCAGAGGTCTGTATAGACGTTATTTCTCACCCATTTATCTAAGAAATTGGGTTTTTATGTTGTGTTAAAGCTCACAATGAATTTTATACTTCTTTAGGATATGAGATTTTTTTATTTGCTTCTCACAGCTGCTCGATATAAAAATTGAGCTATGTATAAAAGAGATGAATTTTCCCCGGGAAAATAAATTTACATAGGTAATATATTTGCCGTTAGGTACTTATGTATATTTTACGAATAATTTTATTCTATTAATCGGTAATGACATGACATGAGTTTATTGTACCGGGTGCTCCATTTTAATTTCCCCAATATATCAAAAACTAAATATGATGAAAAAACATGTTTTAGACAAAACATAGCTATGGGTTTTTATAATTTATGGAGATTTTATGGGGTATTTTTATTCAAATAGTAACCTATATTTTTTACTGCAGATTCCTAATCAATTGGAAAAAACGTAACTATTGTAGGATTAAATGGTTTTTAAATCAAATCAAATCAAGTTTGATAAAAAAATGTAACTATACTGTAACTAATACTGGTAATTTTTTCAAAATATTTTATCAACTTTTTAATCATGTTGATTTCGTTCTTCTTTAACACTTTTTTTAAATTTAGTTTTTGAGTAAAAAATTATTGAAAATCCAGAAATACTTCTAATTATGCCCGGTATTATAAAGGACCTAACAAAATTTGTTAGCTAGCAATTACATTCATATGGGGTATTAATACTGTACTAGTATCTATGGATTAGTTATGGAATTTAGAGCAGTGACACTTCAATTAATTGTAACACAGTTGGCATCTTTGACCGTACAAAATAATTTTCATAACATCATCACTGTTTTAATACCGTTTGTATTTACCTTCAACGCGTGCGCGAAACTTGTCAAAGTCATCAACAAACTCCAAAAGAACTGTCATATATGTTTGATACCTCAGTTGAAAGTGTTTGTTAGCTAACAAATTTGTTAGGTCCTTTATGATACCGGACATTAAAGTTGTTTATTTTTTTTGTTAATTACGAATCTGCAATAAAAAATATAGATTACCATTTGAAAAAAAATTACCCCATAAATTATAAAAACCCATAGCAATAATAAATGCCCTTCTCAAAATGTTACAACTTTGATCCAAAACATTTTTCACAATCTTGTTTAGTTTTTAAAATATTGGCCTGGGAAAATTAAAATGGAGCACCCAGTACATTATCAATTTTTTTGTACTTTCAAATGATCTTAGTTTTGTGAGGTATTTTTTTATTAACAAAAATATAAAAAGCCCAATATTAAGTTTTAATAATTTTTATTAGATTTAAAAATACGTCGTTATATGACTCTTTTTATTATTATTGTTTTTTTCTTCAAAATAAGATATTTTTATGGTAGTTGGACAAAATTCCGTGAATGGCAAAATGGCGACCTCAAATTGACTATATTTCAGCTCCTAGTGATGACATATCAATTTTCTTTTGTTTGTTGTAAAGTTATTATTGAGAAGAATATATTTTTTTATTATTGTTCATTTTCCTCTAAATTTTAAGGGTTACCTACAATTTTCGAAAATCTGAAAAGTTCACTTTTCTTACGAACTTTATTGTGTAAAAGCTATTTTTATTATGTTCGATATCATTTATTTACCTCATATAAAAAAGAAAGACCATTATTACGACGCGACGTTCCATTGATAAAAAGATAATAATGTTTTAATGAATAACTTCTTTAGAAATCGCGAGTAAAATTAATAAAAATAAACTGATATTGAATCATTCCATATCAAGTGTCCCACCATTAGTTACTTTGATAGTCGCCATTTTGTAACCTGCACGGATTTTCAAGTAGCTCCCTATCTGAAATTACTTCTTTTGACCTCATCTATGAACACTGAAAGTGCATATGCCAATTAAGTAGCGCTTTGGTTTTATTTGTCATGTTCTAGACATACTATTAACGTAAAAACTATTAATAATTGGAATTAAAAGATAAACAATCGGTTTAATTATTTCACAGCACACGCATATAAATAACACACATGCATAAATAAAAGAACCGAAAAGCACGTGTATAAACCAATGTTGCCAACACGTGACAGACAGAGATAAGCAACTTTGTGTTACGCGTTTGTTTGTCTTTGTTACGCACGACGTCCGGTCACCATGGCGACGGAACGTTAGCGCCGTCACAGCCGCCTTTGACTGATTGCAACGGCAACCACATCACACCTTCAATCCATTATTGTTGTGTATAATACATATGTACATAGCCAATAAATTAAAATGTCTTATAAGTACATCGCGGTATTCGTTATTTTGATGGTGGTTGGTACGGCTTTGTGTAAATATTTAATTTTATGTATAATTGAATGCTTGAAACTCTTCAGGCAAGAACGGATGCAGCCTTAAAGTCCATCACTCAAATTGTTTATTCAATATCATTTATTTTGAGTTTTAACATTTATGTAATTAATTCACTGCTTATATCTGCCGTTTTTAGTGGTAACTCTCTATAAATATAAAAAAATAATAGTTGATGTATTTTTGTTACTAAAGAATAAAATACCTGTACGGTTTTTTTGACAAAAACTATAGATTAATTTTTAATATATCTATTAATTGTTAAAAAAAACATATTTTTTGTGATTTTTTTATTGATTTAAAATTTAAAACCACCATTAAGGCCTCTATACACTACCCAATCTACAGGATCGATTTGTAGGTAGGTAGATTGGGGGTAAATTGAGCACAGTTATAATAAGTACTGTTTTATATACAGGGTGAGTCATATCAGGTGGAACAAACATAAACCGTGGATTGAGAAAAATATTTTAAGCAAAAAAGTTTATATAAACATGTGTCCGGAAATTCTTCGTGAGGGAGCTACAGACCTTCGAAGATTTAACCCAAAATTAGTTTTTATTTAATTTCTAGAGAACCCATTATGCTACAGTTATGAAATTTGATACAGGCTTTGATATTAATTAATGTTATCGATTTCCAGTATCAAATAATAATAATTTAGACCAGGGGTGTATGGAGCCCGTGGACCCACCGATTTTTATCAAGTATTTTTTTGTTCATGAATTTTTTCCTGAGTTGGGTTCTTGTAGAAGATTATATGATACAAAATACACAAAAATATGTATTGTTTATTTATCATAAGATCAACCGTTTTCGAAAAATATCGAAAAAAAGAAAGTACTGCAGAATTTTACTTTATACGGATGCTTCAAATTACACAAAATTAATTTATATTCTTGTTCTATGATTACAAATAAGATGAAAGTTAATATAAATATACCCCCAAAACTGCATTTTTAACAACAAACAGCCATTTATAATTTCGTTTTTAATAAGGTTAGCAAAATACGTGTAACAGTAATACAACTGGCTATAACTCTATGATGATAAGTATTTTATATTTATATTAACTTTTTATCTTATTTTTAATTATAGAACAAGAATATAAACTTATTTTATGTAATTTGAAGCATCCGTATAAAGTAAAATTCTACAGTATTTTCTTTTTTCGATATTTTTCGAAAACGGTTGATCTTATGATAAATAAACAATACATATTTTTGTGTATTTTGTATCATATAATCTTCTACAAGAACCCAACTCAGGAAAAAATTCATGAACAAAAAAATACTTGATAAAAATCGGTGGGTCCACGGGCTCCATACACCCCTGGTCTAAATTATTATTATTTGATACTGGAAATCGATAACATTAATTAATATCAAAGCCTGTATCAAATTTCATAACTGTAGCATAATGGGTTCTCTAGAAATTAAATAAAAACTAATTTTGGGTTAAATCTTCGAAGGTCTGTAGCTCCCTCACGAAGAATTTTCGGACACATGTTCATATAAAATTTTTTGCTTAAAATATTTTTCTCAATCCACGGTTCTAGTTTTTTCCACCTGATATGACTCACCCTGTATACATATAATCTCACCGACTTGCCTATACACGACCCAATCTGTAGAGTTCCTGCAGATTGGATCAAATTGGGTGGTGTATAGAGGCCTTTATAATAATGAACCCGAATTGCTTTTCAATTTCTTTACGATTTAATCAATAGTAGTTTCTTTGTTAAACCGAATTACCATAAATGTTGAAATACAAATCTTTAAATATCTCGAAACTTTAATATATGGACTTTTACCATTTAAAAAATGTTTTTAAAACCATAAAAATTCTAGAAACTGACCAAATTTGACTCAATTTTGAAAAAGAATAAACAGTACATTATAACTTATAACAATAACCCACTTATATGAGAACATAATAAAAATTAATAGATGTTCGGATTTATTTTATATTTCAAAATCGATTTATAACATATTTGCATGTACAAAGCGCAAAAATAGCCTAATTTTTATAACATTCATATTTTCTATTCCAGAGTCCGGAGTTTTATGAGGATTTTAATGCTTCTCTGATTTTTTTGTAATTTTTGTTTGCTTTCTGAATCAAAATCACTATGAAGACCTATCAATCTTCTTTGTTTTACACATTCAAATTTAAAATAACAAAAAAAAATATTTATAAATATAAGAAAACATATATATAATAATAGAATATTTTGCCATTTAAAAAGAATGAAGTTTTTTTTATCCACAACCAGACATAATCAAAAACAACCAATATCGTGGGACTCTAATAAAAAAGGTTATTCCCTTCAGTAGACTATAAAGGTTTCCTAATTTAGCTCTCCGAGATAAAATATAATCAGATAGAGTACAATGAAACCTTATCATTATTGTAGACATAATTATATTGGAACAAAATAGGCTAAGGTCACATATACTAAATAAAATAAAATATAATCAGTTTTAGACAGTATGCGTGTGGAAACTTTTATATGAAAAAACAAAGAAGGAAAAAGGTTCGTTGTAAGTATGGCGGAGTTGACCTTTGTGCCATATGGAAAATAAAATTAAATTACAAAAGAAGTTATATTTATTGATAAAAGAATTAAGGTTTCTTCGGAACACGTTTTGTTTATATTACTTTTTATTATAACATTAAAAATATGTATTAATACAGAAACAGATTAATTAAAAAAGTTAAGTATCTTTCCAAATGAATTCTCTTTGTGGAAAATATTATCCAAGAATATTTTAATTAATTTTATTTTTAATGTATTTACTTATATTCCTATATTGTTTTGAACAAACTAAAAGTCTCGATAAAATGAGGTCAACTAAATGACATCACAGCTTCAATAATCAATAAACATTTGCTGTGTGAACTAAATAACAAAAAAGAATACTGGAAATAACATTAAGTTAATTATAGGAAAACCATAGATATGAAACATCCCTCGCCCATTTATACCGTTGCATAATCGTTAATGTTTCTTAATAAAGAATAATAATATAGGACAACATCATTTATACTAAGAGATCATTTTGTTTTTGACATGTTGAAAACGAATCCATTTCTCAAATTACTTTATCGCGTCAGGTTTTTGAGATAACCTAATACAAAAATTTAAAAATGACGATTTTGGCAATGTTTAAGAATTTATTACCGAGTAGGTATTTTTTTAAAAGTTTTCGTTCACGAAAACAAATAGTAGGTACTAACTTACCTCTTTAAAATGAATTTTAACTTTTCACTGATATGTAGTTTAAAGACGTAATATTTTAATTAATAGAATTTTGGAAAGTAATTCTCAAAACTTTGAAAAAACTTAGTCATTGCGATTACGAGAATTTTCTTATTTTCTTTTTTTAATCAGGCTATTAGTGTGCGAGTTTTTGCTTGGTAAAACGAGATTGATCAATTTTTTTGATTTGATGACAATCGGTCAATAGGTGTCAAAATGGTGGACATTTAAACTAATTTTTGTTATAATTTATTTATTAATTATTATATTATCATAGCAACTGCTTTACATTGTTTCAAATTTGTCGATTCTTTCTTTTATATCTTTTGTGTCGTAGTACTTATCATTTTGTAATCATTAGCAAGTGTCCATCACTGCGTGCTCATTACTGGTTTTACCTTTGCCATTACTGGAGAAAAAACATAAACAAAATAAAAGGCTATAATTTAAAAAACAAACTATATTTGCGGACTTTGGTAATTAAATTGATTAAATAAATAGTTACTTGTTTTATTAGTAAAATGAGTTCATGAAAATTACAAAAAACAAGTCCATTAATCCAAAAAAACCAATAACTTGCTCTTATAGCGGCCATAACTGGTGCCTTTATCTTATTTAGTTTGTAAACAGAGACATAACTTTAAATACTCGTTTTAGTTTAGCATAAAAGTGAATACTAATAAAAGTACTATCTGCCATCACTGTTATCACAATTATATTTTATTTAAATTTTTATAACACCCATAGAATAATAAGCGAAATCATATTTTCGTATAAACAAAAAATGCAAATACGCCTTAAGTAGGTAATATAAAAGTAATATTTTAAATGATATCTCACTTTATTTGTAAAATAATAGTAACAATGCTGATGCATTCGTGAAAACAAAACCATAAAACCAAAATAGCGCTGATAAAAGAAAACTCTAAGAAAAAGTGTTGGGAATGAATATAAATGTTCTGCGGTCTACGAGAAAAATGATGTGCGAAAAGAAAAACTAGCACTGCTGGTAATGCTTTGAACCTTCTGACGTACGTGTAAGAAAAAATCAAGTTGGTATTCATATGGAATAGTTCACTGTATTTATTATTGCTTTATTTTTACAAAAAGTAATTCATGTGTCGAAAAATGTTTCTTTTAATATATGCCACTGTCTTCTATCTATTGAACCGTTTGAACTAGAAGGCTGAGATTTGACCAAATTATAAGTAAAAGGTGGCTCAATAATAAACATAACTTTTTCAAGGGGAAAATGAGTTATATTTAAAAATATACAATTCCGGCGAGTGGGATATCAAATAAAGATGACGATTCAAAGAATTTAAATATGTAAATGTTTTGTTATTATTAAAATTTTAGTTTAACAAATCCAAAAAATCGTAATCTCTGAAACTAATGAGAAAAATCTGAAAAAAAGATAGGAGTATGTATAATCAGCACTAACCGCAACTTACGTATTTTTTCAAAAATAATTCAAATTGTTTTAAAACTGTATAGTATAGTAAATTAGAAGTCATTTGTTTTTAGTCCTCGGTCCCGGCTTTAAATTTTGAAAAAAAAAATATTCCTCTGAAACTTCGTGAGTGGATTTATTTTGGCGTAACCTACAACTTTTTTATCTTCGAAAATTCTGAGAATTGGGGCGTTTTTGATGTGGCATGCGTCAAACATGTTTAGGGCGTAGGTCAGGGCAAAATACCCTTGATTTTTGTTGGCCAGTATAACCATAACATTTTACTATTATTTATCTAGCAATTGTGCAAAAATCAGCCGGTTATTTATAAATTACATATCATCATGAATTTTACATGTTGAGGGTGTAAATCTCGCTAAATACCCCAATATTTTTGTAGGTCAATATATTTCCCGATGTTTGCATTATAAAATCTTGTAATTCAAGTAAAAAAGAAAGGGTTATTTGTATATTTTCTATAACTAATTCTCAGAATTTTCGAAGATAAAAAAGTTGTAGGTTACGCCAAAATGAATCCACTCAAGAAGTTTCAGAGGAGTATTTTTTATTTCAAAATTTAAAGCCGGGACCGAGGACTATTTCTAATAGATGATATATTAAATATGACTAGTGGTTTAATTTTGGTGTACCCATATAGGTGGGTTAAGGGGCGTGGGGGTTAAAAAAAGAATTACAAATCGCAAATGTTTTATGTAAAAAATCAAATAGGGAAATTAAAAAAAGAGGAAAATAATTTGTTGTTCAAAACACAAAATTATTTAATAAAAAAAATATTAAAAAGTACGCCGTGTACCCCTTGAAAGAAACTTGGAGGTACGCGTACTAAACATTGGTAAACACTGCTCTAAATAAAATAAATGTAATTAACTAATCAATTCAACTATCCCAATAATTATAACGTAGAAATATATTTTTGTAACAAAATGATTAATATACCCACTCAAATAATTTAATTATATTACAGTTTAATAAATAAATGACGAAACATGAACAACAACGAAGATATTGGATTCTAAACAAAAATCACTTTTATATATAACAAAAGATTTTTTAACGTATTTTTAATGCCAGTCCTGGACATTGACAAGTTCAATGTTCTACACATTCGTTCCACGCTGGTGAATCATTAACACATTTTATTGTACATACAAACAAAAACATAAAATAAAAATTTACAAAATCGAGAAACCCGCATTGCGAATTCGTGATAATTAAAAATATGTTTAACAATAAAAACAAATTATCATTTTACTAACCCATAACAAAAATCTCAATTTTATAAATGGAACAAACTAATTATGTTTGCTAAAATATGCTTTTAAATATATATGTGTAATCATTTATATTATATTTAAATTATAACTTTTTTTAGTTGTGGTCCGTACCGAAATTGGAAAAAGAAACTTATGGTATTCGCATATTATGTCTCTGTCGTTTGTTGTCAGTTGAGATTTGGCATACATACTTATATATTAATTATATAATATTATATGTATATATATTAATACGTTTTAGTATTTATTATAAAAGGAGGTGAATGAAATTTATATCTTCGAAAGTACTGTGCCATACATGTGTACAAAAAAAACGTTGTATATTGCCATTAAGGCATTTATTTATTTCCCTCCGTATCGTTTAACAGCATAGCAATACTCCTAGCGCCATTAGAATTACAGTTACGATTTCGCTCATTTTTGTCTAAAAGTAAACGGAAAATATATTTGAGTTCTGTCTTGAAGAACGCTAACGGGTCGGATTGAAAGGCAAAGACATAGGGAGGGACAAGTTTTGCGTCGAAATTAAAATGTAAATAGACCGCGTAAAAGAAATAATGTACCACAAATATAAATTGATAATGATAGGTTAGGTTAGGTACTGTGCCATAGATGCACATACAAAAAATCATGTGTGTATGTTGCCGTTAAGGCACGTAAAATATTGGTTGAATTTCGACCATAGGCGATACTAGTACATAGTAATTGGTAAATGATAGACTTGAGTTATAATATTATATATATTCCGGCGAGACAACACGAGTGTATGCCATAAGGGTTCCGAAGTTCGTACTACGTGGAATGTTTGGAGCCATGCATTTTTGAGTTAGAAAAAAATATAAAAAGTGTCAAGTTCTACTAATTGAGATATACATTTTGACACCTCATTTGACAATTTTTAGGGTTCCGTATCTCAAAATGAAAAAAACGGAACCCTTATAAGACAACTTTGTTGTCCGTCTGTCTATCCGTCAAGACCCCTTTTCTTAGGAACGGCTAGAGGTATCAAGCTGAAATTAATATCAAACATAATCCTGTAAGAAAATCATATTTCTAACACAATGCAATAAAAAAATACGGCCTTATGATATAACGCGGATTTTGATACTGACGGACTGACTTATTGATCATCAAAACCTATATAGAGTACTTCCTGTTGACCTAGAATCTTGAAATATGGCACGAAGGAAGGTCTCATAGTACAAGTAAAGGAAAGAAACCAGAAAAACCATAATTTTATAGTTTCTTTTACACAGTGTCTACGAAAGACGCCTACATATAAAGATGCCTTGGGAATAGGGCCTATTGTCTACGTAACTTACTTTTGTCAATAATTAAGTTTTGTTTAACGGTTCGAAACCCTCAAGGCGCGAGTTCTACTTGTTTTTATAAATTAAATCATTTTAATTATGTAATACGAAACAAAATTCATGGTTCATTATGTATAAATAAAGTCATTAATAAATGAAATATCATATACGAGTACAATTTTAATTTATTACCAGTCCAAACTCTCAAATCAATGTATGGACATACTCAAATTTTATTAATCTTTAAATGAATTATCTTTTTTTAAACATCACAATGGTTGATATGTACAACGGCATCCTAAATATAATAACATTTTGAACGTATAATTAGGTCTCATAAAATTTATATTGCTTTCAATACTAAAGTTAAAGCATGTTTTAATGTAATTAACTTTTCAATTAGTGCAGACAATTAAAGTCAATGCGTATATAAGGAAACAAAACATTACAGTATTGTTATTTTTATTCTTTACTGTTTTATTAATATATTTATTTTTGATTGAAGAATAAATAACAAGAAAAAAATTAAGATCCGATCATAGGGTTTGCGGAGTTGTGTGTGAAAATAAATGAAAGCCGAAAATATTGATTATTCTTTATCTATTTAAGATAAAAAAATTTGGAAAAACTCAAAGTATATAAAGACAAGGTAGTCTCAATTGCTCCTTGACTCTTGACCCAAAGTTTATAATGACAAGGTAGTCTCATCAGCTCCTTGACCAATCCGCGGCCGCGCGGGAATTGACGTCACTTGGAAATGTATTCAAATGCTATAAATGTATAATAGAATATCAATTACGAAAAAAATCCTTTATTTATTCTTGTTTTCGTATTTTTTGATATTTTAACAACACCAACAATCAAATAAGTACAAATTCGACATGGCAAAATCATAAAGAAGCTACCACAGACAATTTGGTTTATTCGGGAAGTGTCATTTTTACTATTCTTAAGTTGGCAATACGTTTTGTGATTCTGACAGCTTTTTATGCTTTTTTAATGTCGAGGAATTTTTTGTAATTGATATTTTATTAAACATTTCTAACATTTGAATATGTCTTCGTGGTGACGTCAATTCACGCGTCAACGCTGATTGGTCAAGATGCTGATGAGACTACCTTGTCTTTATATACCTTGGGTTAGGGCAATCTATTGGGGTGAAAAGGGGTTAATTTAATACAGTATAAAAATGGTCATATAAAATCGGTCTGAAAAAAAGTTAAGACTTGTTTTTGCTTTTTTGGATGATATGGTCTTAAAAATTAAGTGAAGAGCAACAAAGGTCACTCATAACCCATACAATAATACACCGAGGAAGAAGTAACCTGTGTGGTCTCTTTTCTTCGTGTTAAAACGAAAAATATAATAATTAATTAAGTCGGACCGATGTGTTAATGCAATTCAAAATGAATAAATATTTTTAATTTGATTGATCACATGTTTTGATTCTACTTGTAATAAGTTTATTACTGACTAATTGTTATATTTGTTTTCAGATGGCGCTAGCCTACATTTGACACCGTTCATCAAACACCATGCGCCCGCTCATTACGATGCAAGTGCGCTACGTGCGCAACACCAGCGCGTAAAGCGAAGTCTGCGCACTCCTGCGCAACCTGTACGATTGGACGTTCGGACACATGGCAGGTGAGTTATTTAAGATATAGTTATGGTATTTTTTACTAAAAAAGTTTTAGAAACTAACCCTATGAAGCATTATGACTATAAAAATAATACATACATAAGGTACTGGCACCAGTCTTGTATATGACCCCAGTAATGGCTATTTTTAATTAAATGTACTGAATTAGAAATATTTGTTGATTTTTGATTACTACTATTTCTGAATATTAATCTATATACATTTAACTGTCTTACAGCGTGATTTGATGATAATCGGCCAATAGTTGTCAAAATGGACATTTAAACTAATTATTAGTATAATTTATTTATTAATTATTATTTTATCATAAATACTGCTTTACATTGTTTCAAATTTGACGATTCTTTCTTTTAAATATTTTATGTCGTAGTACTTATCATTGCTGGTTAGACTTTATCCATTACTGGAGAAAAAATATAGACAAAATAAAAGGCTATAATTAAAAAAAAAAAAACTATATTTGCGGACTTTGGTAGCTAAATTGATTAAATAAAGAGTTACGTGTTTTATTAGTAACATGAGTTCATGAGAATTACAAAAAAGAAGCCCATCAATCACAAAAACAGTAAATCTTGCTCTTATAGCGGCCATAATTGGTGCCAGCACCTTAGTAACATAAAAAATTGCTTATCCACTAAATAGTAAAATTTAATATGTAACATGAAAAACAATATACCTATAACTTTTTTTTTCATTATATCTATTCATAGTATAAAACAAAATCCCCCGCCGCGTCTGTCTGTGCACGATTTTCTCAGTTACTACTAAACGTATTTTATTCCGGTTTTCACTAATGGATAGAGTGTTTCACAAGGAAGGTTTATTTGTATAATTTGTGGATATGCTGTGTAAATTTCAGGAAGTCGGCAAAAAAACAATCGTTGGAGAAGTATCTTTGCGTGCGCTGCGTAAATAGTTTGCGATGAGTGAAAACAAAGTTTAATATGCTTATTACAGAATAAATTTATATCCCCGGGTAACACCGTATCCAATGCGCTAGTTTAATATTTAATTTTTTTTTCCAGAAGTAAGTAAATTTTCAATTAATTATTCAATGGTAGTTTTATTTTTTACAACATTTAAAATATAACCATACAGTAGAGCAAAATTTGCTTCAATTATATTTTACTTTATTTGTTTCTAAAAATTTTGTGCAGTCCTTTAATATTCTTCATAATATCGAGTTGTCCTACATTTTTATGGAAATATTTCCAATAAAATTTTCTACGTGTATTTTTTACAATTTTTTTTGTTGTTATTACATGCTTGCATCAAAGAGAAATCCGATTTTCTATGATGCGATTTAAAAATCTTGGAACGCTCTTTTGTTTTTATCAAAAATTTTATTAAATACGCTGACAAACAAAGAAAAGAAAATATACATTATGAATTTCTCGATTGTATCATGGTCATATATAATTAAAGTGCATTAATGAAGAACATATAAATGAGAGTGACAACATGACAAAATTATCGTTATCGAAATCATATTTTGAATACTTATATTAGTTAGTTTAATAGCAATGGTGAAATGAATACAACAAATCGAAATATGAAACCGTATTAATGTGAAAATAAATTGAATATAGGTGTATGACATTCGCGAAATTTTTAAATAAAATAAATAATGTAAAACCAGTAATGGACACTTGTTAATGATTTCAAAATTACAAATACTACGACACAAAAGTTATAAAGAATCGTAAAATTTGAAACAATGTAAAGCTGATGCTATGATAATATAATATTTAATTAATAAATTACCTACACTAATAATTAGTTTAACATCTATAAGCTGATTATCATCAAATTAAATTATTTTAATGTTAAGTGTGTATAGATTATGATTCAGTAATGGCAGTAATCAAATTACAACAAATATTTCTAATTTAATAGGTACATGATCCAAGACTGGTGCCAGTATCTTATGTATTCTTAGTTGCGTTTTAAAGAAAAATTACCTAATTTATATTTTATATGATAGATACTCGTATATTCGTATCTATGTATATCAAGGAGTTAATAATTACGGAATCATTATTTTTATGATATGAAGTATTGTATTATTAAAAAAGATATCTGAACCATGTATTTAGTGCAGTATAAATATGTGTATTAGTTTGATAATATTTCATAACGTCGCAATACATTTTGCATTGACAAATACAAAATACTTTCTACGGACTCAGACATATCCCTCACCTCTCTGTATAGTGTATAGATACCTATACATATTGAGAATTGAATGACTGACTTAAAAGACATTTTCTTCGTATTGCTAGCAAACAGTAATGACGTCACAATTGAACCGTAGGAGTAATACTGTTCTCGCTCTCTCATTCTATCTTTCACCAACAGCCTTGCCTTTCTCCCCCACCTCCGAGACGCCCCTCTTTCCCCACACAGGTATCTACAATGGTTTAGCTCGGAGACAGTCGACTGTACGTTTACCTGTGTGGAAGAGGTGACTGAATCATAATTGTTTTTCTTATTTCCCAGAAACCTTAAGTGTGGCCCCACTGTGCAATGGATGTAGGGGGTTATAAAAGTCTAAAGAAAAATAACAGTGTTTTCTTTTAATTTCAAATGGATTGTATGAAAATATAAATTTTGGAAAAATTCCAGCTGTTATTGTTCTTTATTTTTCTATCTGTTGTAGGTCACCGTGTAATCTCATTCGAAGAAAATTTATATTTACTGTTATTGGCTTTTCAATAAAATGCAGTTGAATTTCTATAGTTCGTTGTGAATTTATGATAATAATAATAATTTGTTCTTATTATACATATGCAGTTGTATTTCTTTTGTTGTTATAACTAGTTTCACTTTTATTTAATCATTTTCTTAATTACAAACCATTCAGGTAGATAAAATTGTTGCGCAAGTTTTCAGAAACAATCACACTGCATGAATACCTATTTTATTGTGAATTGAAATTGAAAGAAGAAAGTGTCTTACCCATTAATAGCCAATAAAAAATTATACGAATGTATAAATTATAGACCAAATATAATTGATTACAAAGGTCCGCAAAAAAGGTCTTGACCTCTTAACCGGACTATGATGTTCTTACGTATTTTGGGCCGCTGAAACAAAATCATGTTGACCGCTTAAATTTTCTGCTATCGTCAAAAAATTGATATCAATTTTGAAAATCAAACTTTTCTCTTCAATTTGCTATTTTTGGATCGCTGTACGACCATTTTTTTGACAGAGTATTTTGCAACCAAAGCAAAAACCACATTTTAAACTTTGAACGCTTATAACTAGGAAATAATTGTAAAAAATTCCAAGGGCAGATCGGGAAAGCTAAAAGTTTTTTCTTCATAAGTATGAAAAGAAAAGTATGATTTATATTATATTTGGTCAAAAATATTTATTACGGCCCATGTAGGCTCTCAATATTGAAAAATGTTAATTTTTAACTATAGTTAAAAATTTGAGGTCAGCGAACTTTTTTATTGCCAAATTTGTTTATGACGTTAAAAAATACGTAAGAAAAACATTCCGGTTAAAAGGGCAAGACCTTTATTGAAGGGTTGTGATATTAATATAGATAAGACACCACGGAACAATAAAATTGTTCTCATACTCGAGGGGGTTGTAAAAATACCCTTTAGTTACGCTTTTTACACTTAATTTTTAGTTTTCTATAATAGCAAAGTTTTATTTTATTTTTTATGTATATAAATAAATAAGATGTACATATGTACATTGTACTTACATATGTATACATATATGGTATATATGAGACACAATATATAAGTACACATTCCTATCAACTAATTCAATAATTATAAGTGGATCTCGATGCAGGAGAGTTTATTTTGCTAATGTCATTACCAAGCATGACGCAAACTGTTGGCAAAAAGTACGTTTTCAATGTGGTACGCTATATAAGGAACAAGGTAAACCGGTAAATGTTATTCGTTATTAATTTAGTTTGAAACAGCGCGTGACAAATTCGCTTAAAAATTGGATTTGATTTTAAACTTACTCGCTATGTAATACACATATAACGTTGGAGCATCAGTTAAATAGAACATGATGTCCATAGTAGATACATATGCAGTTTACTAGAGCAGATTCCCAAATTAGGCGGTAATAGATGCAAGGGGTGCGAAGACGGTCATGATTGAATTTTAACTCTAAGTAAACAAGCTAATAAAATGCTTAATACATTTGTGATGTTTAATCTATTTTTTCTCTAAATTAATTGATTATAATGACAAACTTTGTGTTTAAAACAGTCATTAAAAAATGTCTTATTTTTTCACGTAGAATCTGATTCCTAAAAAATATATATAGTTCACAATGAACAAAAGTTACCATTTAAAATACTTACTAATAAAAAAATAAAATATTTCCCTCTTTCAAACTAAGTATTTTTTTCTGAAAAGATTTTCAGCTTACTTTTCAAAATAAAAATTTGTAATGTTTTATTTTGAACACCCACCCAGATGTTATTTTTATATTTCAAGATTATCATTGACATGTCTCTCTCCATAATACTTAATTTTGATAAATCTGACAACTATGGGAGGGGACCTGAGTATTTATTTTGAACAAAAATGGGGGCGGAGCATAAAAAAGTTTGCGCATCCCTGCACTAAGATATTTAGTAGACCCGTAGGATATTTAAAATATAAATTCTAATAAGTTTTGTTTGTTTATTATTTAGTTATCATTACATAAATATATTTAATCTATAATCGATAGGTAGATAGAGAGCAAAATAACTAAATCAATTAGTATTGTGCGCCCATTGTAAGTGATATCGGCAGAATCACATTAACAAATAATTTTTTTTGGTTACTTGACGCTCACAATATGTGAATATTATTACCATATTTTAAGGTGAAATGACTAAAAAACACGTTTTCCAAAAAATGTCAGTTAGCAGGTATTGTCAGAATGCTGGCGATATACCTATAAACAATTTGGCACAATTTTAAAAACGATCAACTAAATATATAATTATATTTATTTAAAACTGGTTAGTAATCATTATTTTGATTAGATCAGAGAGTCCTGAATTCATATTGAAAATACATACAGGATGGCGCAACGAAAACGAAACGGTCGCGTTTTTGGTCAGTTAAAATAAGATTTTGTAAAAACACTCGAACACGTCGATTTTGCTTTCAAGGGGGACATCTTTTGCAATAAAATTTTTGCAAGAATACTTTCAACCATCTACGCTATGAGCACAACCCTTAAAATTTTAAATAGCATGATAGGGCAAGTGATACTTCATTTGAAAGGTTTTTGTATTCTAAATAAGGTGCTTTTTGTTTTTTTCAAATCTGTTGAATTTTAGTCAAGTTATTTACATTTTTAATTCCATGAATGCATTTATTTTCTGATCAACAAAACAAACATTCAGAACAAAAATTCAAAACAAAATAGGTTTATTTTCTTATCAGATAATTCACAAAAATTTACTAACACCCAAAACTTTAATTAATTCAATAAATGTTCAAATTGAGCTCCGCTAGCTTTCATACAAAAATACAAGTTATGCTCAAAATTATTTCTCATTTGTTGAAACGTTTGGGCAGTATTTTGGCGACATTCCTCGATATTAAACCTACTTTGTTTTGAATTTTAGTTGTAAATTGTTGTTTTGTTGATTAGAAAATAAATGCATTCATTGAACTACAAATGTAAATAAATTGACTAATATTCAACAGATTTGAAAAAAACAAAAAGCTCCTTGTTTAGAATGAAAAAACCTTTCGAATGAGGTATTACTTGCTCTATCATGCTATTTAAAATTTTAAGGGTTGTGCTCATAGCGCAAAGGGTTGAAAAGATTCTTGCAAAAATTTTATTGCAAAAGATGTCCCCCTTGAAAGCAAAATCGACGTGTTCGAGTGTTTTTTCAAAATCTTATTTTAACTGACCAAAAACGCGACCGTTTCGTTTTCGTTGCGCCACCCTGTATATTAATTAAAATAATATATTTATCTGTTTGTTTGGTTGTATTCAAGCAACTGCATGTTTGAAATACGAGACGAGAGTTTTAGAACTGACAGTCTCGTCTCGATCTTGCCTTGTGAAAATTGAAGCCATTTCGTCTCGACCAAATTTACGACAATCTCGTTTCGAGTACGAGAAATGTATTTTTTCGACGTCGCACAGTGGGTCTAAATAACACTTTTTTGCGCGAAATTTCGCTTCAAGCCAATTTTCAACCAATTTTAATAAAGTCAGTGTCATGTCAAAGGTAAATAGTTGTAGTTTCTGAAAATTACCCCAAGAATAGTCAATTCACCCTCTTAATTATTCTTTCATCCCCTTAAATCTGAAAAATCGATTAAACGATAAATTCATAAATTAATAAATCGAATAAGATAATATATTCTGCACAAATATAAATATTTATTTGTTAGTACTATTATATAGTATGTGTAAACATGTGTGAACATATTTAAATATATACAGGGTGAGTCATAAGTTCGTATTTCTTCGATATCTCCTCTGTTAATAATTAGAGAAAAATTTTAATTTTGAATAATATTATAAGTAATAATACACATCTAAACTTATATTAAAATATATAGTGTGACCCCGAAAAAGGTGTATCATTACAGGGTGAGTTGAGTTGAGTTGATAGTGCGTGTCTCTTCGATATCTCCTCTCTTTTACAAGATACAGAAAAAAATCAAATTTTAGATAATATTACAAGTAAAAATATACATTATAAGAATGTATTGAAATATACAGTGTGGCCCCAAAATAAGGTGTATCACAAATATAATGTATTTTTAAATGAGATGACCCATTTATTTCTATCTTATGTAACTCTTGTTTAGAAGATCTATACAGTGGTACAATATTTTTTAAAAACATTAAGGGGAAGGGGTATGATATAATTTTTTTTCTTAGTTGTTTTGAAAAATTATTTTCGTTTTGGTGTGGCATTATTTTAACCTAGACACCACTAGTAATCCATTAGTAATAATATGCAGGCTGAACTTAAAACTGTTTTATCCACGACTTATATATAATACATGTATTACATACGTAGTTTTTACTATATAATGCTATATATTATTCACAGAGGGAATAATGAATAATTTGAGAACTTGTGATTGGTGCACAAGCGGGTATAATGGCCATTATACCCGCTTGTGCACCAATCACAATTTTTCAAATTAAAAATACTATGGAAACAAAATACACAAACTGTAAAGTCTATTAAAATGAGTGAAACGTATCGGTGATTACATGCGAAAAATGCGATAGAAGCTAATAATGGTACAAGATAATTTCCCTAGTGGCTGTTTGCGGAACTAACGTTTGACATATACTTTCACAGCTGTGTGATATCACAGCGAGTTTATTGTAATTTTTTATTCTTTACAAAAATTATAGTACGAAGTAGTGAAAAAGACTATAAAACCTCTTCGCGAGTGTGAACAGTATTTTAAAAGTGAAATGTTGATGTGTAAGTGTTTCCTTTTTTATCATTATTCATATTCATTTCTACATGACGTTTTGTTGAAGCTTGCATTCCTTGTATTCAGTTGTATTTTATGAAAGTAATTCAAATAGTCGTGGATAAAGTACAGTATACTACTCGCAATAATGGCAATTATTACCTCGGAATTTCTTCTCCCTCGCCGCTACGCGGCTCGGTTCGAAAATTATCCTCGGTAATAATAGCTATCATTATTGCCTCGTGGTATAATATACTATTATTCTGTAGAAATACTGATTTATATACACAATAATAAATACATGCTGAAACATGTATAACATAACTATGTGTATATTACAGGACTTTTTATGTTTTTAATTCAATAAAGATTTTTAAAGTTTTTTCAAAAAATTAGTCTAAATCCTGCAAGTTTAGAGAATAATTTTTTAAGACACGAAGTCTTTATTCTTAAGCATAAAATCTAAGAGTTTTTTTCATAAATGTTTCATGTAATGTAAGTAATAAGCGTATTTAGTATATTTATTTATTTTAGGTGCAGGATTTACCTGCCGTGAAAATTTGTAGTGTACCGAATATTACATACTTAATGACAAAAAATATTTTGTTCCATTAAAAAATAGTTTTGTTACATATAATTTTTGAATAATTGTAGTTTTTTCAGGGGCACCTTCTATAAAACAAATTTCTAATGGATTACTAGTGGTGTCTAGGTTAAAATAATGCCACACCAAAACGAAAATAATTTTTCAAAACAACTAAGAAAAAAAATTATATCATACCCCTTCCCCTTAATGTTTTTAAAAAATATTGTACCACTGTATAGATCTTCTAAACAAGAGTTACATAAGATAGAAATAAATGGGTCATCTCATTTAAAAATACATTATATTTGTGATACACCTTATTTTGGGGCTACACTGTATATTTCAATACATTCTTATAATGTACATTTTTACTTGTAATATTATCTAAAATTTGATTTTTTTCTGTATCTTGTAAAAGAGAGGAGATATCGAAGAGACACGCACTATCAACTCAACTCAACTCACCCTGTAATGATACACCTTTTTCGGGATCACACTATATATTTTAATATAAGTTTAGATGTGTATTATTACTTATAATATTATTCAAAATTAAAAATTTTCTCTAATTATTAACAGAGGAGATATCGAAGAAATACGAACTTATGACTCACCCTGTATATATTTAAATATGTTCACACATGTTTACACATACTATATAATAGTACTAACAAATAAATATTTATATTTGTGCAGAATATATTATCTTATTCGATTTATTAATTTATGAATTTATCGTTTAATCGATTTTTCAGATTTAAGGGGATGAAAGAATAATTAAGAGAGTGAATTGACTATTCTTGGGGTAATTTTCAGAAACTACAACTATTTACCTTTGACATGACACTGACTTTATTAAAATTGGTTGAAAATTGGCTTGAAGCGAAATTTCGCGCAAAAAAGTGTGATTTAGACCCACTGTGCGTCGGGTTTAAAAACTATTTAACTGCGGGAAATCCCGCGGGATTTCTTGAATTCTGCATGTAACCAAAATTATTGTCCTAATTTAACTAAAAATCTACGTTACTAAAGTGGTTACTGGTGTATGTTAGTGTTAACTAAAAGTAGTTAGTAGTTAATCTTATTTTATATTGTATATTTATTAGTAGACAAATTGACATTTAGTTCCAATTTATCGTCTGATAAAGGAGAAGTGTTAGTTAATATTAACTTTATTTTTATTATAACAAATGTATGTTTGCTGAAACCTCAATCCTGTGGGATTGATAGCAATCCCACAAGATTCCCGCGGGATTGTAATCCCTAATTGATACTGAAAGCCACATTTATATTTTCCAAGCAAATAGACATTATAATTTCGAATTCTCTAAATAAGTACCTATGTAACTGGTACAATCAAAAGTTACTAGAAATTTACATATGTAGTTGATTTTAGTGAAACCAGTTCGATCATTGAAGCATTATTTAACTATAAATGTTTGCTAATAGTTTGTTTATTGAAACAGGGCAATAATTTTTAAATTTTATAATAATGGCTCTTGGAATATAATATACCTATGCAGTGCCGGGCCTCAACTTCCGTTAATATTGATATGATTTAATTAGAGCATTCATTTTATGCCCCCAGGCCAGCGATTTTTACAAAAAACCGATATCTTTCCAATACAACTATAATAAAGACATTACTTTAACTAAAGAAATTAAAGAAGAACCTAAAAACTACATTAAACTCCCGTTTGGCCAGACTACTAAAGGATTGCCCAAAATGTTAAAAAAATTTGACTTTAAATTGGTATATTCTAACAATAACAATATTAAAACTCTCCTAGGTAACCCCAAAGATAAAACAGAAGTAAATGAAAAATCGGGTATTTATAAAATTAACTGCTTAAATTGCGACAAAAGTTACATAGGATAAACTTGGAGATCAATAAACATTAGATTTAAAGAGCACATGGCTCACCTAAAATACAACCGGGTTGATAAATCCAGCGTAGCTCATCATATGACTACATTAAATCACACTACAGACATAAGTAATTTAAAAATAATTAAAGCATGCAGTAATAACAATCAATTGGACGCAGCAGAAAGCTTAGAAATCTTGAGGGATAAGACTAGGATTTTTAATAGTGGTACCGGACCTATCCCAGCTTCAGTCCTTCTAGACCTTGCAGTCGATTGGTCAGAACCATTGAAGCGGGATAAGCCCCTTTTAGTATAAATATTAGGTTTGACCAAGACTGTATCAGTCTGGAACTGTTAGGCTCCTGATGAGAACTTCTTGTGAAGTCGAAACACGTGTCGAGTGACATTGTTTTATTGTGGTTAAGGTGTATATTTTAGTTTAAGGGAAAAATATGTCTCAAAACCTTTTTTGTAGATCACAAATTTTCCTGTCAAAAAATCAAGGACATATTTATGTCTAACTTTTTTTGTTTAGACGTGAGAGACGCCCGAGTGCCCGCATTAAAATCGTGATTTTTATGCGGGCACCTTGAAAAAATAAATATGGTGCCCGTCGTCCGACCGGTATTCTAGAATTTGCTCTTAATTACAAAAAAGTTGGAGGGGCCTGGTCTAGGTCAGCGAGAATTAACCCTATAGGTTTTGATGATCGGTCAGTGACTCTTAAAATAAAGGCCGTATCTTTTTATTGCTTTACAGGACTGAGACTGTAGACCTTAGTATTTGATATTAATTTCAACTTGATACCTCCAACCGTTCCTGAGAAAAAAAGGTCTTGACGATCGGACAGACAAAAAGTAATCCATAAGGACCTAACAAATTTGTTAGCTAGCAAGCACTTTCAACTGAGATATCAAACTTATATGACAGTTCTTTTGGAGTTTGTTGATGACTTTGACAAGTTTCGCGCACGCGTTGTAGGTAAATACAAACGGTATTAAAACAGTGGTGATGTTATGAAAATTATTTTGTACGGTCAAAGATGCCAACTGTGTTACAATAAGTTGAAGTGTCACTGCTCTAAATTCCATAACTAATCCATAGATACTAGTACAGAATTAATACTCCATTTGAATGTAATTGCTAGCTAGCAAATTTTGTTAGGTCCTTTATAATACCGGACATTAAAGTAAGGAACTCTAAAAACCTCATTTGATAAATACAAAAGTCCAGATATAACATTTATCGATCGGCCAACGTTACTCGGAAAAATAGTTGAGCACAAGTGCAATATCTTCTTACTTCGACTTCATTAAACTACACAGAATAACATTTTGAAATAAACTATATTGTGGCCAGGAAACGAGAACACTGAATATTGCATTTTATCCTTGATCACAAGGATGTCGCTTAGACGGTGACATACGCGTACGTGTACAATTTTTGTAAACAGTTTTCTGATACAGACGTTTGTGTGGGTGAATTTTTTTTTTGATTTTTCATTCAATCGGAGACCAGCAGGTTGTTTGCGAGAATTGGAATTTGATTATTTGTTTATTTTCCGGTGTGATTTTATTTTTGTGGATTTAATCGGGAATGTATGATTTGTATTTTGCTGGTGTAGTTTTTGTTGGAAAATGTTTTGTTTTTCTATTTTCATACGTATAAATATCCAAATATAAACCGATAAATATATTTATTTTATGTTGTTTATGGTGTTTACCTATTTGTTGATTTTTGTATATATCTATTTAATAGAAATGTCTACTCTCTAAAACTGAATTAGTTATAAACCACTAATTCATAGTGAATATTTACTAATTGAAATAGTTAAAAGTATTCCACTGCGAATTAGTGATTATTCACTACTTGAATTAGTGAACTGGAAAGTGAAGCAATCTAAAAAAACTCATTCATTATTTCAATCACAATAATCTCTTAATCATTCATAACCTAACTTCAGTGTCAGTTATGAATATATCAATTATCGTAGGTTAATTTATGAAAGAATCAAAATTAATGAAAAACATTTATTGCTAACACATTCAAAATTATTTTTGGAAAGATTTATCAAGTTTTGTATAAATAAACTTACTTAATTTATTATTAATAACTCACGTAAAGTAGTATACTTTTAGTAAAATTTAAAAGGACTAATTCAATTAGTGAAATAATTATGTTTTAGAGAGTAAATATAAATATGTATGTATGTATATTGCAATACATATTTGAATATTTTGTTGAAATATTTTAATTTTTATTGTTTCGTACTGATATCGGAAAAAGGAACACTTATGGAATCTACACTGTATTTGTCTGTTACAGCCTTCTAGCTACTGAACCATTTGACCTGAAAGCTAAGATTTGATATTATTTCAGTATTATAATATTGAGTAATAAAAATTTTTTTTTTTTAGTTTTTAGCGCTTTTATAGGAGAGAAATGAGTTTAAATATTTTTTTTATCCAATTCAGGCGAGTGAAGTATCAAATATGAAAACGTTTTATTATTAAAATTTTCGTTTAGTAAATAAAAAAATGCAAAAATCTTTTGTTTATATCTCCCTTCATATTTAAGAAAAATCTTAAATAATTGGGAATACATATGTATAATAATAATATCGAGATAATAAAATAAGTAGTTCCATTCATAAGAGTCAAAATTGTTGTCGGAAGGAAAGGACAAAGTTCAAATCTGTGTAAATACGATTGGAAAAAAAATATGTATTTTACTGTTTAAAAAATATACCTTTCAATGTTTTTCACACATTGAATTTTCATTCATTTTCCACAGAGTAATGGAATAAAGCAAAACAAATACACTGATTTTTGTAAACTGGATCATGGAGTTAAAAAATACATTTAAACTGATTTAATCGTACCATTAAAAACATCAATTTTAGCTTAAATATTTTATAGATTTGATCTATAATTTTTACCACAGATTTACCTATTTAAAATTCAGTAAAAATCATAATTTTTTGCTTAATATTTAGTAGACGAAATCGAGAAAATTCAAAAGAGATATCTGTGTGTTTAAGAATAATTATTCTTACGAATAAATTTGTCAATACATTATTTTATCGGGTAGGTAATACTAAATCCAAATATTATATTCTAATGTATTTAAAAAAAAGATTTCTTCAAAGTCAGAAATACTTGCAACATAAATCATAACAATAAAAGTTATATTAATGTTCAAACAGAGAATTTTGTTTTGCAACTGTTTGAAATTATAACGTTCCCACAATTAATCTACAAAGTTGAAGGTTAATATTCTCATGTTTGTTTTTTATTTAAGTCATGAAATACATACAAATTAAACCAGCGCGATGAATAATATTAACTTAATATAGCTTGAAATTATAGATCCAATAATTAACCACATCATTGAATAAGTCGTAATCGTTAATGCTAATTATTTCTCGATATTGATTGTCACTAACTATATGAAATTAGATACGATCACGAAAGAATGAAATTATGTTTATGTAGGTACTAACAATAAGTACAGTACATATATATTTCGCTTACCATTATTCTGTTTTTCTTTAGGTGATTCCGGGATAACAGGTTTCTCTACTGACGTTCCTACCTGCATTGCAGTAGATATAGATACATGTGTTGTTAGAATGGTATTTATGTGTAACTGAAAATGAAAATAGATTTTATTAAAATAAGGTAAACTATGCCCTTTATGAAAACAATAAAAAATGGGGAAAATTCACCATCTTAGATAGTTTTATTTTAAATTTTACATAATTTTATATTGCCTTTTGGTTTCTGGATGTAAGTTCCGTTAGTTCGATCTACTGTAATGTTAGAACAAACAAACAACGTGGTTTATACCCAGAAGCCAAGATCTGCACTCTACAATAAAGTCATCGTATGTATGCTATTGTACACGAAGAACTCAAATTTGAGGAAAAATTACAATTCCTAAATAAAAATTTGCTATCCGTATTGCAATAATTTACAGACTTATAAAAATTATAATCTTTTATTTAAAAATACAAAAAAAATTATTTGCAATACGGATAGTACATTTTACTTCCATGTTCTGAAAGAAATGGAAGTATTGTAATACCATCGAAAAATCGTGTCCGAGAAAATGACAAATTCTGATTGTACTAACTTCAAAACGTAAAGAAAAGTTAATTTCCGCATGGCGGCTGTGCGTGTGTCTGTGTGTCTCTGTGGATGTAAAATTTTCTTTCGTTCACGATAACTACTGTAAAAATGCACCGATCTGAATTATTTTTGGGGAAAATGTTTGTCTCAGTGAGTACTCCAGACTTATTGATTTTGGTGCTAATCGGATTAGGGGTTTTGGAAATATTTGAAATTTTGTAACTTTTTTCGTCTAAAAAGTGAACATTGCGAGTATCATCTCACTAATTTTTATAAGACTTGGTACATTTGAAGTTAAATTGAATCTAAGGGACATTTATTATTTGTACATACCTAAACAGCCATTGAAGGGGTGAAAAACACCCTTAAAATTTGAATTTGAAATACTAATTAATACGTCACTAAATTAAAATTGTCAAATTAGTTGTTTTACGAATGTGTAACCGTCGTAAGTATATATATATGTTTTTTTATGTATTAAGAAATTTATATTCATAGTAGTAGATAATATAAATAAAATATAAAAAAAATAATTATATTTAAAAATTATTTAAAAAGATAGAAAGAACATGAGAGTCATGTATGATTCTCCATACCGATATTTATTTAGGAATTATAATTTTTCTTAAAGTTTGAGTTCCATTTTTCTCCGTGTATAAATTAAACTTGTGACTTATTGTTAGCGTGTACGATGAATTTAATTGTTTAATTGTTATCAGATCAAATTACAAAGATATTAATTACAAAAAGGTTACATCAGTAAAACAATAAAGAATAAAGATTGTACAAGAAAGAAGCTGTTATATTCTTATTTACTTTGTTTGGATTTATTCATGTATTTAATTATTTTCAAATGTAAAAAACAGACAAAAGCACAACAAAAGTGGTATCTTGAAACTTCCGCCCGCGCACAATATTTACTACAGTTATTTTGAAATACATTAGAATTACATAAATTATAGTAGAGTGCTGTTTTATTCATTTTCTTTATGTTAATGCTTAATTTATACAGTTACGTGATATGAAACTTATTTGTAACACTTTCGCTAAATATTATAGGCCAAGTGCTTTATTTTATACAAATTAGTGCATAACGTGTGGCGCGTCGTAGTCTCTTATATGATAATTAAATTCTATTTAAAAATTAATTGATAGATATTTATAGTACCGTAGCCAGAAATATTTTTAAGGGTCGTAAGGAGTTATATCATCAACACCAATATAGCACAGGTCCAAAATAGTGGTACAACACACACAAAACACTAACAAAAAACACTTTATTCTCGTATATATCTAGATTATTCTAGATATTATAATAGTTTCGTAAAATTATTATATCGGGTAAACTAAATGCTGGATCAATCTCATCTTTAATGTATTCGAAAGATCATTTAATGCATTGCTAGCAAATATAACATTTTTTGGTTATAAATAAGCTATTTATGATCAAAAAACTTTTCAAAATGACAACTGAATTAAAAAATTCGATTTTTTTAAATTACAATGTTTATTTTTGATGCTGTTTAGATAAGTATAAATCTTTTTTGTTTAAATAATGTTAAAAAGATTGTAAACAATTAAATTATCTATATTTAATACAGATACAGTCTGTTCACAAAATCCTTGTAAACCAAAACATAGAACTTTTGGATGAGGGTGTTCCAAAGCATATTTTGTTAGAGAGTTTTCAGGAAATATAAGTGTCGGCATGTTTCAGCTAGTGGCTTAACCAGGATTTTTTATGAGGGTCAAATTTTTTGTTTGTAGTAGAAGGGGGAGGGGTATTGACATATAAGTCATATAACATATGAGGATGTGAGTTCCAAAACTCGTACGTTCTATTTAAAAAAATGAGATGGCAGTGGATTTTGAAATAATTTTTGGCATTCTCTGTTTTTTTGAGCAAAATTTTGCTCAATCATAATATGGCTGAGCAAGTTCTTTCAAAAACCAATGTAATCTCGATTGTTTTTAAATGGAAAGAATGAGTTCCAATGTAGAAAATTACAAGGGGGCCACGGTTGGCACAGGCTTGCACCTATGTTAGCCAACACTGGACCAAGATACAAATGATAACTTCGTTCAAGGCTCGGTCAAGACTTGTCGACCAAGGCTGACCCAGAGTTGGCCCAATCTTGGGTAAAGAGTAGGTGACCCGAAGCTCGGTATCTGAAGGTTGGCATACACTGGGACCAATATAAAAAAAAAAAAAAACACTTGGCAACCCAATATTGGACCAAGCTTGAGCCTATCGTCAAGGCTGGCATTTGGGTTTTGAAACTCACCTCCTCATATATATTATATAGTATAACCATCTAGCCCCTCGTTGGTTACTGAAGGGAGGGAGGGCACTTTGAGTATGCCACTGGTTCTAGTTACTGTCAAAATTTGGCACCACATACATTTTCCTTACATTTTTCCTTTTATTTTCTGAGCTATACATGTTTAAATACGAATTGTTTTAAAAACACCGTGTTTTTGTTTTGTTTTCTTGGTGTAAAACCACCATCAAACGTCATTGACAATATTGAACACAACGGGATAACATTATTACTAAAATATACACTGAGAAAATATTAAACTCAAATATAGTATTTTAAATAATGTATACTTTTTTCGTTTTCCGGAAACTTGTTAAATGAATATTATTATCATTTTTTTAAATAAACTTAAAATCTACTTTAGTAGTATCTAATACATAAATTAATGATCTACATACTTAGAAATAGCAGATGTTATTTGCACCTGTCTATATAATTTTTTCGTATGACGCATAATTGTGTGCAGGTAATATACAAGTCTTGACTTGTTTAAAGTCAGGATGTGAATCCATAAGCATATAATTATTACCTGAATTTAATAGCATTCAAAGTATTTTAAACTAATAATCAGTAAAAAAATGACTTCACTGTAGGTATAACCTAGGCTGTCTTACTAACGATTTGTTACAAATGTGGTTTGGAATGATATTCTAATAATTGTCCGCATCATGAGTAAACCATACAAGGTTCAATTGCAAAATTCTTCAGATTTTCTGATTTCTGTTAAATCAATCTAAATAAATAAGTTTTTGGGAACACATACAAACAGTTGTACAAAAATACAGGTTCTACAAAACTTTTATTGATAATCAAAGACAAGCATGATTCCATTATTAACAATTAAATAAATCAATAACAATTGAAGATATCAGGTCCAAATTTTCAGTGAATGTTCTGTACCAAGGTATATAAAGACAAGGTAGTCTCATCAGCTCCTTGACCAATCAGCATTGGCGCGGGAATTGGCGTTATCACGAAGACATATTCAAATGTTAGAAATGTATAATAGAATGTCAATTACAAAAAATTCCTTTATTTATTCGTGTTTTCGTATTTTTGATATTTTAACAAGACATACAAGTACAAAAAAAGAATACTAAAAATGACACTTCCCGAATAGACCAAATTGTCTGTGACAGCATTTTTATGATTTTGCAATGTCGAATTTGTACTTTGATGTTATGTGTCGTTAAAATATCAAAAAATACGAAGACAAGAATAAATAAAGGATTGATATTATATTATACATTTATAACATTTGAATACGTCTTCTTGGTGACGTCAATTTCCGTACAACAAAATATTTATTTTATTATCAATTTAAAAACGTTAAGCTTTATTAATTATCACAGCTTAAAAAAGCGTGTTTAAGTCACTTTTTTCAACGTAGCGGATAAACAATTGATTTATTTTTGATTTTTCCAAAATGGAGGTTGTAGGAAATTTTATATCGAACAACTTTTATTTGAACCTTTTTTTGTATAATATTTATTTAGACCATTTAGCAAAAATCAGAAAATCTGAAGAATTTTGGAACTGAACCTTGCTTGGTTTACCCATGACCCGAACAACCAAAATCGTAGCAAACTTAGGGTGTTATTCTAAATCGCATTTGTACCAAATCCTGTGGGTGGCAAAACTGTACCTAAAAAAACCTATTTTAGTCTCCGCAGCCTGGACTAGTAAGGGTAAGGTTATACAAATTACAAAAAAGATTCAGTAAAAGTTTTAAAATAAATCTACGAAATATTGATGAATTTAATGTCTGATTACAACGAATATTTTTAAATATTTTCTTTAATTCTTTTTACAATTATTTTTTAATACTTCATAAGTCGTAACGTGTCACGGGGAGGGGAGATAACTAATATTCCGCCCTGTCCGCAACCTTCTTTATTTCGACACTGACTGAACCTAAAATCACTTTAATATGTAAGTCTATATTACTTTTGTTTTTGTGTTTGATCCTTGAGTTTAACTTTTTCCACCAGTTTTCAAATATATAAAATCAATGTTTTTTTCCAAAATGCTAAATAAATAACAAACATATAAATGTTCCTTACTTTTTATTCACCCTGTACATTATCAGCAATAATAATAGGAACAAAGTAACATCCAATTAAAATCAATATAAAATCAATTTGACACAAACCATGAACTATCAGTACAAATAATGATGCACCAAACTTCCGCATATATTTGAATATCTGAATGAGAAAATATAAATAAATATAGAGGAGAAAAGCTGTTTTAAAAACATGTATAAAGTTCCGGCAGATATGATAAAATAAACATAAAAACTCCTAACACGTCCGAACAGGGACACGCTGAAAGTTTTCGCAAAGAAGAGTAAGATAACAAAAAAAAAATCGAGTTTAATCTCGACAGACCGAACCGGTCACCAATCGAACCGGTACCTGAATACAAAACAACCGATTTGCATAGAACCGGCACGGTCTCGCTCTGCATCACCATTCGTATGTAAATTTTACCGTATAGGGATGGTAACGATACATCGATTTTTTTCATCGATGTTTTGTTGTATGTTTGTAACAAAATTTTGATTTTAAATTACGAATATAATTGATTATATTTATAAATCACTTAAACGAAAAAATATACACCTTAACCACAATAAAACAATATCAATCGACACGTGTTACGATTTCACAAGAAGTCCTCAAGAAGTCATCAATTCCAGACAGTCTGAAACTGTTAAGCTCCTATGTTTAAGTGACTATATATTCATATTATAATGCATTTTTAAGTATACAGTATATGGGTCAGTGACCAAATGATTTGTCCAAAAAGAATAAATATGTAAGGTACTGGCACCAGTTATGTCCGCTACAAGAGCAAGGTTTACTGTTTTTGTGAACGATGGGCTTTTTTCTTGTAATTATCATGAACTCATGTTACTAATAAAACAAGTAACTCTTTATTTAATCAATTTAATCATTTATTTTGTTTATGTTTTTTCTCCAGTAATGGATAAAGTAAAACCAGTAATGAGCACGTAGTGATGGACACTTGCTAATGATTACAAAATGATAAGTACTACGACACAAAAGATGTAAAAGAAAGAATTGTAAAATTTTTGACACCTATTAGCCAATTGTCATCAAATAACGCTGTAAGACAATTAAATGTATATAGATTAATATTCAGAAATGGTAGTAATCAAATATCAACAAATATTTCAAATTCAGTACATTTAATTTAAAAATAGCCATTACTGGGTTCATATCTAAGACTGGTGTCTGTACCTTATTGCCATTTGGAAATAGATATGCAAGTGGAGCTTAAAATATTTGATTTACCTATTCACAAACTGGAGTAACTACATATATATATTAAATCGAAGAGACGTAGATAGATATTTTCGCACCCCTAGTTCAAATTAATTCCGATATATGTAAATATCACAAACAAACGTAACAACGCTTGTAGATGACAGTTTGAATTTTAGATTAATTATATACAAATCATAATACAATATTACCTGTTCAATTATGAAAAAAGGTAATTGCTTTCTTTTGAAATATGGATAACATTACATCCTGCACAATAATTGCGATATCCGGTAGATAAATAAATAGTTTTACAAGCATAATTATTTAAAATTACTTCTATTCGTATTTACATTTGAACGTGTATGGCATATTGTTATATGTTGATAAAAACATCATATTTGATTTTATACAGGGCGATGAGACGTTAACTAAATAAAAATATAAACTAACAATAATGAAAATTGATAGCTGTTGCTAATATAAGAACTGATAAATGTTAATATTTTATTTAAATTTAATTTTTTATATTATATTTTACCAATATTCACAAATTCGAATCAGAAAAATTGGGCTGCTCGGTGGACACTGGGAGAGTGCGGATCTCCAGATTTTCTGGATTTGTATATGCAGTAATTTTTAAATTATTTAGGGAGGAATTAACAAATTATGATTTATTTATTTACTATGAAATAAAGACAATGTAGTATTTAATTTTTTAAATTATTATAAAACGGACATTTTTTTTTGAAAAATAAATAGAATAAAATAATTGGCAAAAAAGTGTGATTTTGTTTCTACTTTCTAATAATGTATGTAATAGACTCACACCAAACTGTCTCATTTTTTATTATTTGTTTACGTTTGATAATTAGTACATTGATTTATTTAATAATATTCAATTCATGCCAAACATGAGCTTCCAGGATATTTTTTGCTGTCTATTAAATTATTTCAATAATTTTTTTAAAACTATCAAAATTAATTACAATGCTTAAAAAAACCACATAATATAGAATATAGACTCAAATAAACAAAAAAAAAATTAATTGTAGGTACAGACAGAATTTTCAGATATTATTGATACATTCAGTAACTATATTTATGTGTTTGTTTATAGAAAGTCTATTTGTTGAAGTATATATTGGTGATAAAATATTAATTATTTCCCAATTATTAATACTACGTCATTTCGAAATAATTATGATTTTTGTGAGTTTATTATAAATAAATAAAATAACCAATAAAATAAATTTTTAACATGCATATGCAACTAATTTTACTTCAATGTAATCAAATGTATAAGTTTGCATGGCAAATATATATATCGGTTTTAAACACCATCCGCCACAAGAGCAGAGTGGCGCAGTGGAAGCGTGCTGGGCCCATAACCCAGAGGTCCGTGGATCGAAACCACGCTCTGCTAGTATATAATTTTTATTTTTTATATCACTGGTTTTAATGTTAACATTATATATTTTCATATTATTACTTTAAAATATAATATTTTACATTGCTTTTCTTAATAAAAGCAAACAAAAAAAATTCACAATTTCAATTCAACACACCCATTTATTTATGTATAGGTACACTTTATATTAACTTTTTTATTTTATTATTATTTATTTATTTATTATGTTATTTTGGTCTAAACATTACTTTACTTACTTCACTTTTTAGCGTAGTTTGTTAATGATGTAATTTAATTTCACTGATAAATAATAATAAGTATTTTGGTTTTTACATAATGTTGCCATTTCTTGCACTTTTCTTATCTTATCAGGTATGAGTCAAAATTATGTCCGTATATTTTTTACTATTTATAATTTATGTCTATATTAACATTGCTTATGAGTTGTGCATTATACATATTATGATATATACATTTGTACTTAAATTATGTAACTTTTAATTTATAATACGAAAATAATTTTTTATAGTGTATGATTTTATGTTTAATTATTTTTATTTTTTGTTTTAGAACACATAATTTAAAAATTTACATTATTTATATTAAATATTAAATTCGATTATTTATGCTTAGGTTTTTGTTATCTATTTTTAAGTGCTGAGAACGGATATGGCAATAAAAATCTTTTAATCCCCAAAATTATTTGCTATCGTCAAAAAATTATAAAAATAAATAGTAAAAAATAATCAATTTTGAGAGCCTCTGCGAGCCATGATAAATTTTTTTAACCAAATCTTTTGTATACATATATAAAGGTCACGACAACATCTGTAGTCAAATTCCTTTTGCTTCTTTCTATGTTTAAATGTCATTTCGAAGTATATGTATATGTATAGTAGCATAAAATTTAGATTTAGGTTGAAATTAATTATTATAAAAACTAAAATATATAGTTAAATTATAGAAAAATTTTAAATTAATGTTTTCTCATCAGGTCCTGACCTGACATATATCGCTATATATAAATTTTTTTCGATAATTACATTAATTACTTACCTTTGGTAAATTTAACACGGTGAAGTATCGTGAAATTTTGATACGGAATATCAAAAAGTGTCTTTCTACTTTTGACATTTACCACCTGAGTAATAAGACTCTTAAATCTACCATCTGCCGATATATTTACACCACTGTATTTGACATCTCTATGCCTCGGTGCCATACACACGTACATACTCACACATACAAAGGTAAATAGAGATGCCTGCATAATACATTACATTGAAATCATTGTCGATTATGACGTCACGTATCGCGGCAACGGGGTTTCTAACAAACGACGCTGTGATGGGATTCGAAGTAACCTCGTAATAATAATTACACAGCCCCACAAGAAAGGAAAAAGGTCTTGACCTCTTTCATAACAGGAACATGTTTTTCTTACGTATTTTTTTAAGAGCCTCCACGGGTCGTAATAAATTTTGTTTGACCCAATTTAAATTATGATTTTTCTAGAACAGACTTGTTCAGTCCGAAGCCACGAGACTATGGATCTGAGTGTCAAGTGGGCCACTTTTGGTAAGCAGAACTGGCGCTGTGGGATGAACCAAACAACCGAATTATGAACATGTCAATGAAAAAATAATACAATATGTTCATTACTGACCAAAAATTTAGATTTTGGATCATACAGCTTTAATTTATAATTGACAGGGTTCATCTCCTTTTTAGGACGCTTTTTTGCTATTTTTAATAAGAAGTTTTTAATTAGAAATAGAAAGAATTATTAGAAATATCACAAATCATAATACTTAGTAGTTATAATATATAATTATTTATTTTTGTGATAAGAGATTAAATATTTTGTGATAAGATTTTATTAAATATTTTATTTCTCTTGTATTATAAAAAAGAATAGAAAAGTTATTTTTAAATAATTCTGGGTATTTTTTTATAGAAGAATACGCAGTCATATAGTAGATAAATATAAACTTTGTACAGATTTTTAGTTCGTTAAAATAAGGTTTGGAGAAAACTCGGTGATTCAAAAGGTCAGACTTGAATAGCTCCTTTGTAATAAGAGCACTTAGATCTTTTATTATCGGAGAAGCTTCCCAGGAAGAATATGCCATAATTAGTAGGTTTGATTGAGTAAAGGAATTGTAAATAGTCATTAAATTTGACAAAGGTTTTTTGTCTTAAATAGTATTAATTAAATATATTTACATAATATTATTTAATTTCTTATGAGATAGTAAACGTGTGAATTCCAGTCAATTTGTTAAAAAATATTCCTAAGGAATTGTTTTTGTTAGGTAAAATTATGTAGATAGTTGGAAATGTCATTATAATTAAGTTTAGGAACGTAGGCCAGCCTGTTTTGAAAAAATATTTAAAAAAATTGTGCAGTATAGTGTTCAATAATGTATGCCATAAGGGTTCCGAAATACGTACTACATGCACTGTTTGAAGCCGAATGTCATTTTTTAGTTAGAAGAAAATATAAAAATAGTGTCATATTCTACTGATTGAAATCTGAATTTTATTTTAATTTAATGTATGATATATTTAGTGTGACTGGAACAATTCTGAGATATGTAATATGTACGTACATAGGTATGGCTTTGTAAATTGACGGTGAAAATTAAGAAAACTGTTGTATCTTTACTTTAGTGTATCTAGGAGTTGAATTTAAGTAAAGTCTTAATTATTTATATTACTTATATCGCAGTAGATATTTTTAGTTCACTTATAGATTACTATTTATTAAGCAAAGTAATATATATTTTTAAGGAACTATTTTTCTTTGTTTCAGATTATTTCGATTACGACTTCGCGTTGATTCAAATCTATTTGCCAATGATGTTGAATTCCACTCCACAGAAGGTCCAGTACATTTTGACACATCTTCTGTGTACACAGGAACACTTGAAGGTAAGAAATTAAATTAACATGCCTATATTTTTAAGACAAAAATATTATTGACAGACAATCAAAAGATATATAGGATGTAAATTTTGAGTTGGCAAATCGAAATATTTTGAAGAGCTATGCATTTTAGATTGCCGCTTCCAATGTTCCTCTAAAATCGATACATTCCAGTAAAAAGTAGTACAATATTGATCTTATATTGACCTTTAAATCGTGCTCCAAATCAAAAAATGTATTATACCATGTTTACTTCTTGACACTATATTTTTACCAACAACATTTTCTTCTAAAATGCACTGCTCTCGAAATATTTCGTTGTGTTAACTTAAAATTTACACCCTTTATATATTCATAATCAACGTTTCGCCACTTGTTAGATATACACGATAAATAAAACATGAATATTCATCCTCTAAAAATATTCTTATAACAATTTAAAACTTCTATTTGTTTGGATTAGTTAATTTAAAAAAAAAACGTTTGAGAAGATCAACACTAACATTTACTTGGAAATACAAGGAGTTTTTATTTATTTTTATTTAAAAGATGTTACATGTTTAAGATGTTACGTAAAGAAAGAGGATTACTAGTTAACGTTTGTTATGTCGTCGTTCACATTTCGATGGATTTGTGCTTCTTTCAAAACTTCAGGACGTGTTTCGTGGTGTGCGATTTATTTCTATACTCGAGAAATATAATATCAAATATTCTTTTCAAAAAGGAAACATTTATAACAGAGTTTATTTAATATTTATAACAAAATATGCGATTACATATATGTACCGTGCCTTATTGTATGTCATATGTATATATCGACGTCAAGTACTCAACATTTTTTATCAGTGAAGCGTCGATTACATTAGGATGTAATTGTAGAGTACACTAGCATACTTTTTCTCCATTCCACTTTACTATACCATTTTTGGTAGAGTAACCATTTATAAGCTAGTGTAGCTTACAATTAAAGTCACTCTAGTAAGAGTCTTGACAGCGTCGCCATTTTTAGTCAAATCGGCGTTTTAATAAGATCATTTGTATGTTCTTTTTAGCAAGTATAAAAAATTACCATTAAAATTGAACATAATGTAATATAATATAAATAATATTTAATGATATTGAATGATAATTAGAGGTGTACTGGAATTCACGATTTTATTCCGGTTTCGGTTCCAGCCGAAAGTAGTATATTCTGGCCGAATTTTCCGGAATTTTTAAATTTTATTACTGCTTTCTACTAAGAAATTCATAAATAATATACGTTGTATTTGTTTAAAAAATCAAACATCAATATAATAATTATGATATAACAACATTTTATTAGCTAAAATTTTAATGGAAACAAACATTTCATATGCCATTTTTAACATTTTGTGTAGCAAAAGTATGATTGTAATTATAACATTAATTGACCTTAAAAAAATAAGTAAATTTTTTATAATGCTATATTAACAAAAATGTCATTATATTACGGACATTGAACTGTTTATACAGGGTCATATCAGGTGGAACAAATTTGAACAGTTGATCGAGAAAAATATTTCAAGAAAAAAAGTTCATAAACATGTGTCCGGAAATTCTTCGCGGGAGAACTACAGACTCTCAAATATTTTATCTAAAATAAGTTTCTATTTAATATTTTGAGAACCCATTGTGAAACAGTTATGAAATTTTATAATCGGTTTAGTATTAAACACGTATTAATACTAAACCGATTATAAAAAGAAAGATCGATATTGAAATCGTAGAACAATTTTTTTTTAGATCACAAAGCTTAGATATAAGATATAACGCATTTGATTCATTATTGAATAAAAATCACAATTGCCATGGAAAACTAAAATATTTTTGTTAGCAGCCAAAACTACAACAATCACTTGAGTGCAATATTAAAAAGTCAAGTAAGCTTTGGAAAAAAGAGTACTTGATGTTTAAAATTTTTATATTTATTTAAATTCGTTGCTTATTTTGTTAATGTATAACAGCAATGCAGGCTTTAGGGAGGAAGGCTGGGCGACTGCTCTGGGTTCCAGTTCAGAAGGGGCGGCGGACGGCCACATGGAAAAAACTGATTTTTTTAAGAAAAAATTAAGAACAAAAAAAACTAGATATAACTCAATGGGCCCACTGGTCGGACTGGCCCCATATATCCCTGGTCTAAATAATCATTGGTTGATACTGGATATCGATAACACGTATAATATTAAACCGGGTGTCAAATTTAACTACTGTATCACAATGGGTTCTCAAAATATTAAATAAAAATTAATTTGAGATAAAAAATTATTAACATGTTTGTATAAATTTTTTTACTTAAAATTTTTTTCTTAATAAACTGTTCAAGTTTGTTCTACCTGATATGACTCTCTCTGTATATCAAAGATTTTTTAAAATTTCCAATTGTTATGGTGTAAAAATAAGACTTGTTCTGATTTTTTTAATAATACTGTAGCCCTAAATATGTTTTCTTCAAAAACTATCTGAACTTAGCTAATAGTATTAAGATAATGCAGTATTGTTTATGATACATGCACTATAATAAGAATGTATTGATGCTTTTATTTCGAGTAGTAGGCATTCTTTTATCTGTAAAAATTTATACAATCTTCTATGTTCTGAATATGTCTAGATGCTGTTTGTGATTTACCACATTTATAATTTGACACTAGAAATATAATTAGATTCGATCAAGAAGAACGTATGATATGCAAACAATTTAATACAATCGATCTTACGAAGCTGTAAAAATTACAAGATTTGTAAAAAATAATATTTTTTATAATATACCTACCTAATGTAAGACTCTACGCCTCTACTATTTAAGAAATACCATATAAAATATTAATTTTTGATAATAATCTATGTAAAAAACCATTTTAATTATTATTATTAATTAAAATAGAATGTTTTAAAAAAATTCCGGTCGGATTTTTTGTGTGAATTCCGGCGATTCCGGTTCCGGCCGGAATTGAATATTCCAGTTCCAGTACATTCCTACTGATAATATTAGAAAATACGGCTGTGAGCGAGACCTGGTTACTACAATCAACTAAAAATTGATCTGCGCAGTCCAGACTCTTACTGGGGTGACTCTAGTGTAGCTATGTGTAGTTTGGTAAAAGAGAGTTTAAAGTAAAGTGCAATTAATAAATATGTCTACTACAATAAATCTGTATACATTTACAACCAAGGTATATAAAGACAAGGTAGTCTCATCAGCTCCTTGACCAATCAGCGTTGGCGCGGGAATTGGCGTCATCACGAAGACATATTCAAATGTTAGAAATGTATAATAGAATAACAATTACAAAAAATTCCTTTATTTATTTTTATTTTCGTTATTTTATTATTTTAACAAGACATACAATCAAAGAATTACAAATTCGAAATTGCAAAATAATAAAAAACTGTCAGAATCACAGAACGTATTGCTAACTTAAGAATAGTAAAAATGAATAGATCAACATAATTATTTATTTTGACAGTTCTGATATTTTTAATTTGCTTTATAAATAATAATGGAATAGTACGTTTTCATATATTAACATAATAACAGTCATTGTGTTTTTACATTCATTTTCTCATATAACATTTAAAACATTTTGTTTTGTACACAATTTTACATTGTTTTTAACTAAATATGTTGTTTAATTTTGTTTCGCAAGTTTGTATTTATTTATTGTAGATACAAAGAAAACAAAACAATGTAGATATGGGTTAATGTACAGCATAATATAAAATTGTTGATATTTAAAACAACAATTTGAGAAAAAAGAATACATTTAAAACAATGAATTCAAAAAACTTCATTTAACAAATGATTTGTTTTGCAAATAAATAAAATAAATTAGAATTGTCCGTACTAAAGAAATATTTAAATTAAAATAAACAATTGAAATTCTGCTTTTATTTGAGGCAGTATAAAAGAAAGCATTTTTATATTACACACATATCTGATTTTATTTTTTATTTTATACACAAAAACAAATGAATTATGAGCAATTTAATTACTTCCATCATTTTTTTTAAATACCTATGCTTATACAAAATATCGGCTTTGTGTGTGTATGTGTGTGTGAGGGAGGGAGGAGGGGGTGAAATTCGGTAACCACTCAAGCCCGGAGGAGCGGTGGACGGCTACTATGAGAGGAACTATAGTTTTTTTTCTAGTAAAATTATTAATTTTTAAGATTCAAATAACATACATTATAACAGAAAAGATCGAAAATTAAATTTCCTATAATATGGATCTACTACGTTTGTTGTAAAATATTCCCTTACAAAGATTTATCTAAATTAATTTTAAAAATTCGTGTTTTGTTTTTCTAAATTGATATTTGATTGGATATATTAAGTGTCATTTTGACGTTTTAAATGTCACTTTGGCGTTTTAAATGTCACTTTGACGTTTTAAATGTCATTTTGACATTTGCATAAATTTAGATTTAGATTGAAATTGTCAAAAAATTAAAAATATATGAAAAAATATTCAGGTGCGTTTTAAGAAAAAATTCGAACTAAGATTTTTTAGTAAAATTTGTATAAAAATTAAATGGTTATCCAATGCCAGGCAAATTATCTGAACACTATCGGTTTTAGTGAATTTAGCACGAGGAAGCGCTGTGCATTTACTTGGCAGATGTTTTTTTAATTGAATAAATTATAAGAGAAATTAAATGTATTTTTAACGATTGTCGATGTAATGAATCTCGCCCAGGGCGGCGAACTTGCTTTGTGTAACATCTTATTATTTCTGTAAAATAAAATTCATAAAAATTGTAAGGAACCGCCCTTGGTATATTGAACCCTAAACTCTTTATATGTAGATAACATTTCTATTCTTATCTTCAATTTAGGGTTTATGTATTTTGAACTTTTTTTCATACATTTATGTTTACAAAAATCACAACTGCCGTACTCATTATCTTTATTAATACAATATAACTCTAATTTCAAACTTTGCGTAACATTACAAAGCCCAAGAAGACAATAATTTTATTTAATACCTCATTAAATTTGATACGGATTTGGCACATACGAGCGCAACATATGTTTGACTTGAGATTTAAATTATGTGCTATCCCCCGGAGTGAAACTTCTCCGGGTAATGTCATAAACCAGCCGGTATCATTGTCCCTTAAGTTTAGTTTACCTTGCGAACTCTCTCCACCAATTAACTATCGTATACCTACCAATCCTGGTTAACTATATATTGTACCAGGAATGTAGGATTTTCAACATATTTTAAATAGTAAATACTATATAAATATACATTTTATGTACGTAGTGGCAAAATTTTGACCACTAATTATTCGGTCTCATGTGAATACCTAAATTAAAGTTTTAAAAATCGAAAAATTATTTAAAAAAAATTTGTTTTTAATTTTTTTAATCAATTTATCAATATGGGGTCTTTTGATAATCAGCAAAATATTAATATTTAGAAATCGCTTCAAGAATAAAAAAAAAAGTTATTAACTAAAAAAGATTATAAGAAATTTCATTCAAAATCCCTCGTAATGTTAAATGTATTGATTTTATTTTGACGATAATAATATCTTTGCTCAGAGAAGATGAATCATTTCAGGATTTTCATATAATCATATTTTAGTTATTTACAAAATTTAAGTGTACTCGTGATATTTTTTTAATATTCCGAGAAATAACACGAAACGCGTAATATTTATATTTTTCTAAAATACAGCGAAAATTTTTGCTCCCCTTGAAACACCTTAAGAATACTTTTGATATTACAAATCCGAGAAGGATATTCAACTTGTAAATAAAAACATCAACAACATTTAAGGTACTAGCACCAGTCTTGGATATGACCCCAATAATGACTATTTTTTAATTAAATGTACTGAATTAGAAATATTTGTTGATTTTCTAAATATTAATTTATATAAATTTAACTGCCTTACAGCATGATTTGCTGACAATCGGCCAATAGCTGTCAACATGGTGGACATTTAAACTAATTATTAGTATAATTTATTTACTAATTATTATATTATCATAGCAACTAATTTACATTGTTTCAAATTTGACGATTCTTTCGTTTATACCTTTTGTTTCGTAGTACTTATCATTTTGTAATCATTAGCAAGTGTCCATCACTGCGTGCTCATTACTGGTTTTACTTTATTCATTACTAGAGAAAAAACAAACAAAATAAAAGGCTATAATTTAAAAAACAAACTATATTTGCGGACTTTGGTAATTAAATTGATTAAATAAAGAGTTACTTGTTTTATTAGTAACATGAGTTCATGAGAATTACAAAAAAACAAGCCTGTCAATCACAAAAACAGTAAACCTTACTCTTATAGCGGCCATAACTGCTGCCAGTACCTTAGTTAGTTTTGAGTATTTTGAAAGATTTTCAGTTTGTTGCTTATTGTTAGTTGTAAAGCCGCCTTTACAGTAGCCAAGTCAAGAACTTTACCTACTGAATATTTATTGGTACACAGTATAATACTTGAACCATTATCATGTTGACTTACCTTCCTGTATTGATCGTAAACCCAAAACTTGAAAGTATACATATTGTTTGCGATGTCCTGTCTTAGGTTGCTTTGACCACGTTGATGTAAATAACCAATTAGTGTTTAATACATCTTGTTTATGAGACTTGGCTAAATTTAATTCTATCTCTCATTCTCGTTTCTTCCAAGACGAAGTTTGTTATAGTTAGGAAATATTGTTTCAATTGACAAATTTGTTTGTTTTATAATGTTTGAACTTATCTACTGTAATGTGTGTCAAAAAACTATAAATATATAAAACTATAATATATTCGTATACTAATCAATACTTATTTATAAAGGGTCTGTCTGTCTATTTTTTTGTTTAGGTTCTGTCGCTTTGCAGTTAGTATAAAGGATTTTGATAGCTTTTAGAATTTTTGATAAAACTACTGAACCGATTCTGGTGGAATTTTCACTATAGCAAACAGTAAAAAAAAGGTAAGCTCGTATTAAGGAAAAAAATACAATTGTTACTTTCTACGTCTGCACACGAGATGAGACGAGAGTCAGATAAGTTTATTCTCGTCTCGGATTTTAGATTTAAAGTCTTGATTTTATCTTTTGAAAATTTTGTTTAAATTTATGACAATCTCCTCTTCGCGTGTAGCCCTAATATTTTCTAATAAAAATATATACAAATTAAAATGATAATCAATGACAGTTATGATGTTAATGTAGAGGTGCTACGTTTTTTGAGCAGCCAGTCGTGTGATCATTCACCGATTTTGAAACACACGTGGGTAAAACCGCGAGGATTTTTTTGTAATCAATATTTTTTTTATTGTTTTTCTTAAGAATAAACATCTAAAAAATCTGCAAATTAAAAATAAATTGTAAACACTTGATTCATTATCTTCTTCTATAAACAGGAATAAAGTACAGTTAGTACTGGTAAAGGTTAAGGTAAAATATAACACCGTATAAAAGGATAATAATCAGCCAATAAAGAAGAATAGACATTACTTCGTTTGAGAACCACTGTGTATAAAACATCATCAGAGCAAATACATTAGTAAACAAAACACAGTTGCAACAAAGGATTTTTGTGAAATTTCCGTTGTTAATTAGTTGGTAAACGTACGGAATGGACATTAGCCTGTGCGTGTATGTGTCGGTGGGTGTGCGAGTGTCGGCACAAAGTAAACAATGGCGCGAATAGCATCTGTGCCGAATCGATTATGTAATTAATTGATATAATTAAACTGGAAAACGCATTGGCTGGTGATTCACAGCCACTTAATTATGTTCATTTGCTTAGAGTACAAATTACCTTCGCGAAATTAGGCACGTTTTTTTTTGTGTAACCTATATTAACGTAAGTGCTAAAATGAATGCTTCCACGGTAGCATCAAGGAGGTAATGTGCTGTTAATTATAATTTTAAACAAATTTCTAATCAAAATATTTACGTAGTACAGTAAGCGCTGGTTATATTATAATAAAGTTTTTGAGTCTAATTAACGGTGGTTCTATATTAATCGAAAATACTTATATAAGTTTTCTTCTAGAAAAGAAACTTCCGTAAGTAATGCTTCCTAACCAGCGACGCGATTCTAAAAACCAGTGAAATAATACATGTTATTTGATTGTTAGTTTACAAAAATATTGATATTGAAATATAATAAACTAGCAGATCTGGCCCGGATTCGCACGGGAGTTAATATATCACCCTCTGTCACGTATGGAGGATTGTAATTAGTTTCATTAGATCTGGCGGGAAAAATACCACAGGGGTGGGGGTTTTAGGGGGAAAAACAATATATACGCCACCTATTGGAAGTATTTGTACATAAAAATATTTTGTACACATATTCTGAATATGAGCCAATTCGGACCATAAATACACATTCTCGACCCCAGCGCCACCTACCGGGTCTAAAAAAAGATAAACCTAACGGAGCACCAAACGAACATATGGTGTGAATATGGCTTCGATACGTCCAGTGGTCTATGCGTGATGATCTCACGTACATACACACCAAAACCGAGATTTTTATATGTATTATGTATATTACGATAAATATTTATATTTTTATTAATATACTTTTGTTTAGAGCCGAGCCTGACTAATTTATGTATATATCGTTGATAATAGTACATCGCCAGTAGATACGTATTTGCGTAGCTAACCAATAAAGCATTTATCTAAGATATATGCTTATATTCAAAATTTAATCTCAACTCCAACAGCTATGTAAAATAGTGTCTATAACTACATTACTAAACTGTACAGCAAATTACAAGATGTCTTTAAACTTATGTCGTTAATACAATTTAAACATGGTTCTAAGTTATTATGTATTCCAATGGATTAAAGAGGATAATATATATAATACAGAACAATTTATACAAGTGGTACTTAAACATTTAGTAGGTACCTTACTCTTTCTGTACTCTTTAAAGGAAATCACCATTAAATTTTCGAAAGGATAAAAATACTCAACATGTCCATATTAGTAATGAAAGAAAAATTGGTACTCTACAATTAGGGGTGAAATAGTAATAATAGCTATAAGAACACATTTAGTTTTAAAGGCCAATAGACAATAAAAATATATTTTTGAGGTGGATCTTTTTCGAAATTGGAAGAACTTTCAAGACTGAATAACACAATAGTTTTTTCTTCTGAAGGCTCGGATTTGACAATGGGGAGACATGTACTCTTTACAAAGTACTTACTAAATAACTTCCACCCTTTTATGATAAATTAATATCAGTTATACAAAATGATCTCTGGAATATGCTAATAGTTTAATAAAATATAAGAAAGAGTAATAAATATAAATGAATTTAATTTCATTAGTTCTAGTACAAAAAACAACTAATATCTTTGAGTACATGAGTTTACCGTACTTGTTACATAAACACATGTCTATACATACGTGGTATATAATAAAACATGACGTCACTGGAGAGGAAACTATATGGCACTGTACAACACCTCTGAAATGACACAAGTTACGGAAGATGAAGTGTTATTATGCAGTAGGGGAGCAGTGGTAGTCAATGTAGAACAGAGGTATTCAGCAGTCGGGTTATTATTTAACACACAGCTATACCAAACTCAAGTAATAGAAGAGATGGCGATAAGGGACTAAATCAGCCTTCGGTGATTTTCTTCTTTGTACCATAGATTAATAGCGTTACTAGTAACTAATATTCAATTGGCCATTATTTGGTATTTGTATTATAGTAAGTTGATTTTGTTTAAGCAGTTCCCAATAACTTTTATGCATTACATATGTGAAAATTTTTAATATGCTCCAATGGCGCTTACGAAAAATATAGCTACTAAATGCAAATTTTCATCAATTTTAATCATTAGATCTCGGTTCAGAATTTATATTTTAATGAATATGTTCTCAAAACATTTATTTTGTATATATTATTTAAAAAGTTGAAATCGCGTAGGCTGAAACTGCTGAACTTAAAATGATAGTTGTAAGACCTTTCTTATAGAGAATATAATTTTATATAATTTTTTTGACCTAATTCTAACAGTTTTCAAGTTATTTAAGATATAATGAAAAACCACCCTATTTTTATTTACAACTAGCGCATTGGATCCGGTGTTACCTAACTTTTGTCGAAAACCGCATTGAAATCGGTTCAGTAATTCCCGAATCTATAAGCCTCATACAAAGGAACATTCATTTTTATATGTAGAGATAATGTCCATTATTAAGTCCACAAAAGGGGCATAACCGGAGCAGTTTTTTTGGTGATTTTGTTGGGTTTCGTTTATTTTATTTCTATTCGATGTCGAAAAATCGATCTAATTTGACAGGTCTATTATTAAAAACAAATTTATTACATATATTACTTTCTAGCATCTTATTTTGATAGTGTGTGATTTTTTACCATAAAGGTTTCAGTGTTTTCAATAATTAGACATTTTGACAAAACTTTATAGGAAATAAATTTTATTCTCTGAACGCCCTTAATTATGCCTGTAGTTAGCGCCACTGCCATCACTGGTATTAAAATAGAAATTTCCACGTAGTATACACCTCCACTCTCCACCCATTCCCTTAGACATAAACTTAGAGTACAGGAGATGTGTGCTCGAACAAAGAAAGGTAATTTATCCGATAGAACCGTGTCGAATGCAAGCGGCGAAAGTGGTTCAGAACGCAACAGTGTGTCTGGCTAACGAGTATAGACCACTTATGTCGAGAGGTGATGGAAAATTAATGGGGACATAGACGCCGAATTAAAGGGAAGATATCTGTCTCATACGGACTGCATTTTCTTATTTACATATGTATATTTTTGTATGTTGTATTATCTATAATATTAATACGTAAACAACAACGAAAATTGTTGTATTCGTTTTTTAGTATTTATTATAAAAGGAGGTAAATGAAACTTTTATCATTCGAAAGGTTCTGTACCATAGATGTGCACAAGAAAAATCATGTGTGTATGTTGCCGTTAAGCAGGGCCGTAACTATTGCAGTGTTTTTATTTGGAAATTTTTGCTGTAAATGCTTTCACGTTCAATAATAGAATTTTATTAAAATATAAAATTTTTGTTAAAAAGTAAACGGAAAATATATTTGTATAATGCATCGATGAACGCTGATGGGTCATATTGAAAGGTAAAGAGATAGGGAGGGACGATTTTTGTGTCGAAATCAAAATGTGAATAGACTGCGTAATAGAAATAATGTAGCAAACATAGAAATGTTAGGTTTGGTTAGGTACTGTGCCAAAGATGTGAATAAAAAAAAATCATGTGTATGTTGCCGTTAAGGTAGGTAAAATATTGATGTACCATTGATGATAGACCAATTGTACATACATTGTATCAGGTAATTGTGTTTTATAAATACAAGGGTGTGGTAAAGTATTGTTGTCTTTAAACTTGAGGGTCGTCAAGACAGTTAATAATTATGTATATACATATATATGTCTTAATAATTTACATTTTTCAAAAAATTGCAATAATCAAGGTTTTCTTCAGGAGGTATAAATTGGAATGTAATATGACAAATTGTATAAACAGTATAATATTTAATGTTACTAATCTTATTCCTCGTACTTTGTAGGATAGACCGAAATAAATTTGATCATAGGGAGAATCGGATCCAAATATTTGATAAATTACAAACGAAGAAAGCATTTCAGGTACGGGATAGACAAAAAAGAACAGGAATACATGTTAGGTACTACCGCAATGAAGCAAATATTTGGATCCGATTCTCCTTGCAATCTAATTCGCCTCGGTGTACCCTATATGGCATATGTGCTCAAATCGCATTGGCATATTTTGATGTGAAATTTTAATTACAATAGTTCTTACATAAAACTTTTTTTTTCTAAAAATTTATAAATCAGAACGCGAAAGTAAAATATTTGTTTCACAGTGTAATTAAAAAAATTAAATCGTAAGTAGCGTAATCGTGAGCAAAAATTACTCACGCGCCCAAGGTATATAAAGATAAGGTAGTCTCAACAATCCTTTGACCAATCAGCGTTGGCGCGAGAATTGACGTCATTTGTATTCAAATGCTATAAATCTATAAAAGAATATCAATTACAATATATTCGTTTCTTTATTCTTGTTTTCGTATTTTTTGATATTTTAACAACATATACAATCAAATAAATACAAATTCAACAATAAAATACGTCACAGACAATTTGGTCTATTCGGGATGCGTCATTTTTACTATATTTAAATTTGAATTGAAAATATAAAATGTTCATAAATTATTAATCGGAGCAACATTCAAACAAAAAATATTCAACGATTCAAAAACTACTGATAAAGTTACACTTTGTTTTTAATTTAATTCCATGTAGTTTTTGCATATATAGTATATGTAAAACAACTGCTTAAACGAGTCATTGATGCTTAAGCAGATGTAGAGAACATTAAGCTATTACATACACATGTATAGCTCGCCGCTACACGCAAAAAGACAAACTCATGAAATTGTTCGTAACCTACAAGTTTTACAATACATTGTTAACTGCCCCAGAGAAATACATGGCTGTAATGAGTTGTTTTGTGATGTGCTGGGTGTAAATTTGATTTGGTGATTTAAGTTTTATGATAATACATCGAATCGTAATGCTGTGTTTAGACCGAAAAAACAAAACAGCAACATCGTGTCTTTTTGACAAAAGTGCAACAAACCCTATACATTTTTAATTACGAAGTGTTTTGAAACACCGTGTTGCTGGTTTTTTTTGCCTAAACACAGTATAATACTGGACTAAAGTTGCTACTCGTCAATATAAACATATTTTTAGTGTTCTATGCCAAACGAAACACTATGGAATCACTTTGGTGTTCGTCCGGCTGTCACAGGCTATTTTCTCTGAAACTATTCGACGTAAAAATTAGAAATTTAACTCAGAGATAGATAGATGGTGGCTCAATTATAGACGTAAAGTATAAAATGTTAAATCTTGATTGTGGGAGGTAATTTCAGGAGGTAAATTGGGAAATGAAAAAAAAATCAAGGGAATTGTGTAGGAAGTCAAATGAAAGCTTATTGAAGCACGAATTCAACAATATATATTATGTATTTTTGATGCATTTTTGTAAACATTTTTCGGGGAAAACGCTTAAATTTGCTGTCCCCCACTCTAATCACTAAAAGGATCGCTCATAAAAATCTGAAAAAATCATGAACATTGAGAATTTGGTGTAGATTAAGCCAAAATTATCAGGATTAAAAAATTCTAGTGCGATTAATTGTTATAAACAATTTAACTGTTTATTTCCTTATAAATGCTGAATCATTGAAAAAGTTTTTGGACAAAAAATATTTCTCACGACGTAAGGAACAACATTTGTTTATTTTTCAAAATTTTCAATAATTTAAGTGGAGGGCTTATGCATGGAACACTAATTATGCAAAATTAGATCTCCCACTGTAAAAATAAAATTTATATAATTAAAACAAGTTGTTACTTATATGATCAGCAATAAAAAAATATATCAGGAGCGCAGGAGAATCTCTCGGTTCCGTTTTGGACAAAAATTACCTATATATTTTGTCCACCTAGCATTGTACTGAGTTTTCGTATTTCGGTGATGTACCTATTATGAGTTGTGTGACTCTTGACTCGTACCATTTTAAAGTGAATATGACTTAGAAGTCACCATTGCGAATTCCCCTCACACTGATCCTTAACGACCAAACAAACAAATATTATATACAGACGTGCTATTATAGCCACTATTCTTTTATTTCGTTACAAATTAATAATTATTATCAATGTTGGGCATTTGTGAGTATGACAACAGAGTTACCCTAATGAAACTTTTTTACGATCGACACTTACACACGTTTGGGCGAGTAAAAATAATATAAAAATATTAAGATTTTAACCAATGTAGAACATTTGTCTTACAAATATAACCTTACAAACTAAACAAACTTTATTTTTCCTATTTTACATATTTTTATTCTTACTGCGTATACGTATTTTACAATTTACGACTCAATTTGTCTTTTTTTAAACACAGTAGTTGTAAAATCGGGCTGCTATTGATACTGGTAAATATTTATATAATATATCATTCATGGAACTTTGACATGTGGTCAGCTGAAGATTAATTACATAATTTCAAATTTGAATTCAATTTGTGATATGAATCATATATGCTTTGTCCGGATGTTGATGTTGATTTTAATTATAGTTTAAAGTTATTTACCTTAAACAGTCAAACGTTTTATGTGCTAATTTATATAATTTAAAATATTTTTTATATATTTTTTGCTTTTTTTTTTCGAAAAGAAATATATGATATTTGATGAAAAATGTAGAAGCATTATATAAAAAATGTATCTATTTATTGTATATAATTAAGCAGATACAATAAAATATATTGTTAAAAAATTGTTGTAGAATGGGATAATTAAAAAAACTATCCTGGTAAAATTTCTACGTCACTTGTTTTTCAAAATATATATTGTATAAACATAAAATAGCAATGTAATAAAGTTAAATGCAGTCAATTATGTTTAACGTTTTTCTTGTTTTTAATTTACAATTTCTACATGCAACTTCATATTCATACATCTCATAAACTGCACGACGAGTCGCATGACTAAATTTAATTTCAAAGCGGATTTATTCATATTTTTTTTCGTTTCTATGAGAGATTCAACAATTTTATCAGAAACAAACAAATAAAAAAAGGCAATGAGTATTCTAAATGCGTTTGTATTCGCATTCAATTTGCCTACTTGTGACACAGAAATAGTAAATCGGGGATATTCATATCTACATACCTTTGAATGTTTGTATTGATGTTCGGTCAATGGTTGTACAAGACAAAAGAGCGGAAGTTAGTTGATTGAAGAATTATAGCAATAAATTTGAATGTTTATACATTGTCAAAAAACACTGAATTATAGGTATATATTTTATATAAAAATATATGAACATTTTTTTATATAGATATTGACTTTATTTATCAATTGTTGTGTGTGTAGAGAGAGAAAGAGATGATGTTTATATTGTATTTTATTATAAACAATAATAATGTGTGTAATACAATTTATATATGATAAGTATATTGTATATTAACGTAGCGTAGTAAAGGAATCGTAAGCGTCTTGAGGTTGGAAAGACGTAGGCTGGTGTGGATGGCGTCGTAGGTGCGAGTGGCCGTGGAAGCCTCAGCGAGATGGCGACGACAGGACATCGTGTGGTGGAGTCACGAAGAAGGTGACCATGGATGGAGTTGTGCGTCATGACGTAAGTGATCGCGAAAACCTGGGTGGCGTGGTCACGGCGGATGCGTCGATGGCGAGTGTGTCCATGAGTGGGCCTGGATGCGTTCGTGGGAGAATCGGGCTGAAACGTCGACGAGTAACGAGCCCTGGTGTCGATAGCCCACTAGGGAACATATAAAGAGAAATGCATCACTATTCATCACTTTTTTTTACTCTATTCCCTCTATCAATAGTACATCATATTGATTGCCAGTCGGCCGATTTCTAGTCATTTGGTGTGCACACATCTATATGCATATCCCCATACAAATTACTAAACCAAACAAAGTATAGGCTGACTAAAAGTCTGTAGGGTGCGCAGGTTCTTAGTCTGTAAATATAAAAATATGCAAAATAACGATCATTTTTATCAAAATCATAAATACAATTACCTATTTAAAAAAAATAAAAATGCATATTAGCATTCATGTCAAGTTCAGACCTATGCCCCCATTTGCACCGAAAATTAACATTTTATATTCCATATATAGTACTTACGTAAAGTCCTACAATTTAGTTCACTTTAGTGTACAGTAATTCAGCATTTAAAAAACGATTTTCAAAGCTATTTGCATATCTTCCGTTCCGTGCAAACTTTTATGAAGGCGCCAGATAACTTATAATTACTTTAGAGTTTGTCAGAAGACGTGAAGGACATGTTAAATATGTTGTTATAAACGTTATTAGTTTATATAGAGTCGATGTCTTCAATGCTTTTTATTTTAGTTTGCAGCTAAGAAGATTTTTAATTAAGTTCAGTTTTTCTTTCAAGCTTTTGTAGTGGTAATTTTATTTACTTTGATTTCTTAATTTGATTTCATGTTTAAAGTTGTAGATTAAATTATAATAAGAACTAATGAAAATATAAATACATTATTAAACAAGTTAGTACACATTATTACTATTAAGGCTGCTATAAAGATATTTGACAAAGATTTGATTAAATTTCTTTGATAACAACGACCAACAAAAAAATTCTGTTTACTGCAACAACTTTTTTTGGGTAATTTGGACACACTTAATCCAAAAATGATCATCATTTTACTCAGTCAGCTCTTGTTTAAATGCGATATTGTAAAAAATGTTTTTTCGATATGCAAGCATTCAAATTCGTATATAGGTATATATTTTTAAATAAAATACTCCAAAAATCATTCATATTGTAGTTATGGGTCCTAATTGAACTAAAAAATCTTGAATTTTATACATTCATAAAGAGATTCCCTTCGCCAATTTACAAAATGCGAAGCGCTGTTACACAAACAATTTTTGTCCAATTTTAATGTAATTTATTAAATTTGTAGCTTTATATTATATAGCTAATATTCTTTAGTGTTAAAATTTTAATGTAATCGAATAAATATTGGCGAAATAGCACAAAAATCAACCGCGCGTGTCAAAATTGGTGGTTAAGCGGTCATTTCCGCTCCTGACGATATTTTCTCATTATCATCTGGGAATATTTTATTCTTTTGTTGGGTAAAATTTGATTATCAGTGCAAGGATGATCGTAGATGACGCGATCTAGATTTGAATTTGCAACCGCTTATTACGGTTTTTATAATTAATACGTAGACTAGAATATAATACTGGATTAGGTTTATATTCAATTATTAATAAATGTGTAGCTACAACTGTCAATGAGAACATAGCAGTTGTCATTTTGTTTTTTCAGTCAAAAAACTATTATCAAATATAGGATGAGCATAAAAATATTATAAAACTTGACTAATTACAATGAGTTGATTATATTTCTTTGATAATGTAATGCCTAACACAAAATATTTTTATATTTTTGAATGATTAATTTTTTAAATTTATAAAATAAAAATATTTATATTTAAAGAAAATCTATATATTCTTTACTACATGTATTGACAATTTCCATTAGGATAAGTGTATACTACTCCATCACCCCGAGAAAACACCCTTGATGAAAATATATTTCCTAAACTTAATACATTATTCAAAGTATATCTCTTTACACGAAACTAAATAGTACGACCGAGAAAGTCTACTTAATTTAGTTTATATTGCTACTAAAGAAATAACATAAAATATATGCCCATATCCGTTGCATACATATTTGCGAATGCCTATATTCATATGTATATTATAACTTTACAAATTTAAGCTGTAGGTAGTTGTCAAGTGTATTGTGTAATGAAGAAGACATTCGCAGATAAACCGTGATCTTGTCTGACATTTGCCTCGTTGTAAACAATCCCCAAATGGTCGGTACTCCCCTGTAGATATAGACATTTCACTCCTGAACACGCTGCTATTTTGTTTTCTTACGCTTTATATACATATACATACCTACGTAATCTACAAAGTATTATACATACAATAATACATATACACATACACAATAATATGTACATACACACATATATATATATATGTATGTACAATATTGTACAATGTACATTCTAGATATGTACATATACAGTGCGTTCACGATGAAAGGAACAAATTCGTTTAAAATTCAGGTCATTATTTTGTGGAAAAACGCTCGGACCCGTCGATTAGTATTTTTAGTTGCGGATTTTTTGACATAAGAAAATTGTATATAGGGTGTCTCAGGAAAAACATATGCAGTCATCATTGATTTTTTTAAATAGAACACCCTATATATTATACCATTTTTGAATTGTGCGATGAATTCCGAACACTTTTTGTACAGTATATTATATCTCTAAAATCAGTGGTTTTCGGAATAATGACGTTTGAAAATTGACATTTTGAAATACACACAAGTCAAATAAAATGTTTAAATTGAAAAAATAAACTTTGAACATTTATTCAAAAGCCAACAATAACATCCTGTTATTGCAAAAAAAATTAAAAAATAATGTTTTTTCTTTTTTTCATACCAGGATGTTTTTGTTGGCTTTTAAAAAAAAGTTCAAGGTATATTTTTTTCAATTTAAACATTTTATTTGACTTGTGTGTATTTCAAAATGTCAATTTTCAAACGTCATTATTCCGAAAACCACTGAGTTTAGAGATATAATATGCTGTATAAAAAGTGTTCAGAATTTATCGCACAATTCAAAAATAGCATAGTATATAGGGTGTTCAATTTAAAAAAATCAATGATGACTGTATATGTTCTTCTTGAGACATCCTGTATACAATTTTCTTATGTCAAAAAATCCGCAATTAAAAATACTAATCGACGGGTCCAAGCGTTTTTCCACAAAATAATTACCTGAATTTTAAACGAATTTGTTCCTTTCATCGTGAACGCACTGTATATGTATAAAATATGTAAACTAATCTTGAAATGTTGTTGAAAGTACTTATAGTTATATTATTGTATTATAAATAATAAAACACTGGTATGTTTACATGTTACGTTAAAACATGGAAACATACAATGTCAATGTGACTTTGTAATCCAACTTTGACGATTTATTATTTTTTTATACTAAAGTATGTAAGCTTTTTAATAATAGAGTAAATTGAAATTTTAAATATCCTATTTCTTGCTAAGAAATGACTTACCTACTTGTAATTTAATCATGTACTCTCTCAAACTGTGATTTGTTCAGTGAACGTAAAAGTAACTGAATATCAATGGTCTATACCAGGTCTCACTGATCAACCAGTGATTTTGACCATATTGAGGATCCTTGTTGATTTATTCAGTGACTATCCACTGATTTGTTTAGTGATTATCGCCTGATTGGCACTATTTCATGCTGTTAATTGTAAGAAAAACGAGGAATTCTCAACACCCTAGATGTGTGAATGCTTAAAAAAGATATGAATGGATAATTATCAAAGATTATATTTATGTTGATAATTTCGCACCCTGCCACTGAATATTTGAATTATTTATAATATGTAAGGAATGACGATTTGAAATTGATAAGTTGAGGCCTAGTAACATGTAGATACCTACGTAAAAATATTCTTTATACTTTCTTCTTTCATTCAACAAAAATCACGAGAATCTTGTATATGTGCTTATTTTTATTTATTGGATAAAATATAAAAATACCTAACCATGCCTGTTATATAACTATATTTATAAGCTTTTTGATGTAAAAGCTTGACAAGGCTTTTGTATCACTTTTCTATGCCTTCTCTATTCACTATGGTATATAGTAGGTATTCATTTTTCTACGTGGAACGCTATTATAAAACTTGTAAGTTCTTAATCTTTTGTTGCGTCACATCATTCTATGATATTTTTATTAAACCGGCAGAATCATGTAGGCACCTTGTATTGAAATTGCTTTTGTGTAGTTATTGAAATGAAGTTTTTGAAAATGTCGACTAGAATTTTATTCTTGTCAGTATCACTCAAATTATACTAGGTACCCTTTAAATTTTATGTTTTTTTTTAACGAAGAGGGTTAAAAAATGGTGTGTGCCTCATCTACATACATATGTATACGCATAGTTGAAGTGATACTTTTTATTAACCATGTGAATTAAGGGGAGGTTCTCATCAAGCACGACCAAAAAATCGATTTTTTTTTTTGCTTAAAAAGTTGGCAAATGTCTTGTAGAATACGCTCGTGAAACCCGTTTTGCCGAATTCAATTTTTTTTTAAAGTTATAGTCAATATATACACACATACACACACATATATACATGTTGTACTAAAACTTTAAACGCGTATTTCTCGAAACCATGTTTTCTGAGACGGGCGGCAAGATATCTCAAAAACTACTATAGATATCGATATGATTTTTTTTTTATTTTAAAGATAATTAAATTTTCTGGATCTTGGACTAAAATCATAATTTTACAATCATTATTTTTATTGTTACAGCACTTTTTAGAGCCAAAAAAAGTGCAAAAAAAATTTTTTTTTTTTGCAAGTCCGCCATTTTGTTGATTTTTAACTTTTCTTAATGATTTTAGTTCAAGATCCAGCAAATGTCTTCTATTTTATAAAAAACTTTGATTTTTTGATTTCAGACAAAAATTGGATGCGTTACCTTGCCGCCCGTGGAGGTGTTTTTTTTTCGATGACTATCTTTGAATGCATATAACTAATAAACTATTCAGTATTTTTGTTCATAAAAATTTGTAAAAGTAGTTAATAACATACATAATAAGTACCAAAAAACTTGACTACTTTATTTACTTCCTTCTATAAGAAAAAAAATCGCGAAAATCACGTAATTTTTGGGTCGCTAGATGAGAACCTCCCCTTAAATAAATAAATCAAACATATTAAATTAATAACCAAACGTATTATTTTAACGCATATAAACAGATAGTTGATACATCGACACCAACTTAAGCTCGTGGTTGACTTGTACGCATGCAATATTCATCTATCATTCTTTTATACATCTACTCATCGCTCTCTTCCTTAGCGTTTCACTTTTAAAAGGAAAAATTTTAGGTAAAATTTATAGTTCTTTAATTTTTATAGAAATTAAATATAAAAAGTGCAAAAATAAGAGAAAGTTGAGGTGAAGCAGGGGTAAGGAAATGTTACTGTGCACTTTGTAAAATTTACAGTGCGAACTATAAAATTTGTGTATCATAATATATTTCCTTGCTTGAGGTAGTGCTGGATTAAGCCAGCGCGGGGCCTGTAGCAAATGTTATAAAGTGACCCTTGGCAGTGGTGTCACTAAGAGAGAGAAAGGGGGGGGGGGGTGACACTATCGATTTCCATTGAAAGTGCAAACTTTTGAATGAGCTTAGGATTTTTCGCGGAGATATAACTGTTTCAAATTTCATTTTTTACTTCCATGTTCTGAAAGAAATGGAAGTATTGTAATACCATCGAAAAATCGTGTCTGAGAAAATGACAAATTCAGATTGTACTAACTTCAAAACTTAAAGAAAAGTTAATTTCCGCATGGCGGCTGTGCGTGTGTCTGTGTGTCAGGATGTAGATTTTTTTTCGTTCACGATAACTACCGTAAAAATGCACCGATCTAAATTATTTTTGGGGAAAATGTTTGTCTCAGTGAGTACTCCAGACCTATTGATTTTGGTGCTAATCGGATTAGGGGTTTTGGAAATATTCGAAATTTTATAACTTTTTTCGTCTAAAAAGTGAATATTGCGAATATTATGTTTTTTTAATGTATTACGATATGTATATTCATAGTAGTAGGTTATATAAATAAAATATTTAAAAAAATGTATATTTAAAAAGATAGAAAGAACATGGAAGTCATGTATGGTTCTCTATACCGATATTTTAATTATCAATTGAACAATTACTTTCTGATCTAGGTACATATAAAAAATACAGTGACATAAACTTATGCCTTAGTTATAATACAGTATGGTAGAATTTTGTGTATACAATTTTTGTGGTTAACTTACTTTTAATTTGTCATCCTAAGTCCATACATTTTTTTTTTATGTTTTTTTTTTTTGTAATCTGCGAACTAAGCTATTTGAACTTCTTTCGTTGTCAAATCTTGACATGTTTTTATCGATTTTATCGTTATAACTTCGTTATTAAAAGGATTTTTCGAGTATTTTTTTAAATGTTCATAAAAGTATAGAAAATAATATTTAAAATGAAAATAAAAACGTTTTTTTGAAAATTCTGGACGTATGTTACCCCTCAAATATGGGTGTAAAAAAGAGTATGGTTTGGTAATGTGAACCAAATTTTACACATGATATCAACACAGAATGCACAGTTAATTTCTCTATGCCTATATAACTTACCTGTTTGACAACCAGTTTATAGATACCTATTTACATAAAATATGTCTATGTTAACCTACAATAAATTTTTTAACAAATGTAGATTTTATTACGTATAAATTTTGCAACCATAATAATACGACTGAAACATAGATGTGACTATACGTATTGGTTATTTACTTTTAGTATACAACATGTAGCGTTAATATTTTAACAAGCTGGGTTATATTCATGACGCTTGCATTTAATACACATTATTACACAAATTTATTTTTGATGGTGGAAATTGATTATTCCAAATTTAAATAGATAATTATGATTTTAGTTTGGACTATGATAACAAAAATACATATATTTGAATTAATTATCTATTTTTGAATTGAAAATGTACCAATTAATTGATCCTGATTAAAATAAACTGCTTTGGCCAGCACAGGACTTTTTTTATACATCATTATACAGAAAAAATTACTTAAGTTAACAATTTCTCTTACATTATTATTAAATTTTTGACATTTAATATATATATTTTTAAAGTACTACGACACAAAAGATATAAAAGAAAGAATCGAATTTGAATTTGAAACAATGTAAAGCAGTTGCTATGATAATATAATAATTCATAAATAAATTATACTAATAATTAGTTTAAAAGTCCACCATTTTGACACCTATTGGCTGATTTTCATCAAATCACGCTGTAAGACAGTTAAATGTATATATTCAGAAATGGTAGTAATCAAATATCAACAAATATTTCTATATCAGTAAATTTAATTAAAAAATAGCCATTACTGGGGTCATATTCAAGACTGGTGCCAGTACCTTATGACATTTATTTAAAACATTTTTTCTGTCACACACCGTTTCAAAAATAATTAAAAATTGACAAGAGTAAACATCCGTTTCCGGTTTCGTGGGGCTCTTCAAAAATAGGACATGCACATCTACAGTGTACAAGTTTAGACTTATACAGTTTAGACTTTCATGTTTATAATTTTCGCTGATTTAACTGTGGAACGATCACAGACACACACATACAGACAGACAGACAGACAGACGTCATTGAAGTAATGGTCGTACGTGATTCAGAGACCCTCAAAATGTGTAATTCCGTTGAAATCTTGAGTTCGAATTTTTCATGATTACTATATACTTATACATTACTAATCAAGTTTATAAAATTAATTCCAATTAAACATACTTTTCATAAGAATCGTATTGTGTATAAATTACAGAACTCAAAGTTCCGAACAGTTTTTGTGTTTATTTATTTAGCAATAACGCATTTTCATTTTTCCAATATGTGTATTGAGAAAGTTGTTAACTCTGTCGGTAATGTATTGCGGTGCCCCCTCGTGGCACACACCAGAATGTGTGTATTTTAAAACCGATCGCAGCGCGAAGTTTCCATTGTGCTCGGAGTCCCGTAGCGGGCCTACTTCCCTTCGTGATCACGTGATTGATGATTTAATGGTCGCTAAACGCTACACAAGGGGCTACGCCATTACAAAATACTCTGTACGACAGTATCAGCTTTGAAATTATTATCTCCAGGGACGTGCTGCTGAAATTCGAACTCTCGGAATACAAATAATAATGTGTAGGTAGGATGTTGCTGTTTGTCGATTTATTATCTGTATTACCGACGAGTATACAGAATTGAAGTTTCTTTTTTCATCAATAATAATAAATAATGACACCTAAACTGAATTTAAATTTTGATAGAAACAAACAGAGATTTATATTCTATATTATACATATAACCGATTGATTTTTTTTGTTTGCTTTTAATTATAATACAAGAATGTCTTTATAAAAATTCAGTGGAAATTGATGCGCATTTTCAATCAATCTTTTGTGTTTTATTTATGGCAATATAGGCCATATTTGATATCATTGGAAATATATTTTTTCTTCCTCGACATATCGAAAATACAAGAAACTTTCTGATCGTTTTTAAAAAAAAGTTGCTCTCTGATTTCAGGTCAAGACAAATACTTTTCGTTCCGTGTCTGTCAATCCCCTGAATTGCTGTCACACGCATAACTCATGATATTAATGAAACTTGGTTTGTTGGTTGTGTCTGGCTAAAGAACGGCTCCAAATAAAAATTATCAACCCCCCTCCCATAAAATTACATCAAAATTAAATGGTTAACCAATGGCAGTTAATCTGCATACTTTGTCAGTGTTTATTAAAATTGTTTGATAATAATTAATAAAGTACCTTTGGTGAAGTTAACACGAGGAGCACTAAAATAAAAATAAAAATATTCTCGTATATTTGAAGAAATTAATTAAATAGATATATTTTTAGTTCTTATACAAATCTTGAGGCTTCCGCGGTGGTCTTGATATATTTAGTTCTTGAAAAATAATTTTAAAAATATCTAATAAACAAGAATCCAGTGAACTCCATAAATCTTCAAATCTCGATTAAACCTTTCATTTTGGTTAGTATCAATAATAATTATTTCATTGAATGTTTGTTTTTAGCTTAACTTTTCAATCAAGTAACCATTCTATCAATTCTTTTTGATTTATTTTATAATTGAGAATTGATCTAACTAATGTTTGATGACCTATATTGTCAAGTTTTCATAATGTCATACCGATGCGACGCTTGTTATGAAGAATAGCATGTTTTAATTTTCTTTCGAAAAATATCTTGCTTAAACTTCCTAGCACGCTTGAAATAATATTATCACGAAAACTGACATGTTTAACATATTTTTAATAAAAATAACATATTTAAATCACGAAATCTAACTTTTGAAACTTTATTCTTTCAATATTTTTCACATCAGAATTAATAATATATGTATGTAGGTACTCTTTTGATAAGTACCTATAATGTGATAATTTCCGTGGTTAAAATTCTACTACTTTCTCAGTGAAAACAAAAAAAATTAAAAATAAAATATCACGTCAGCGTATTATATCAAAAATTTTCATATACTACCTTCAATTTGCTATTCCCGATCCATACTTTAAACAATACCTATTGTGATTCATTCTCTATACAACAGTATCCGTGGCGCGGGTTTATTCCCTACCGCGCTAACTTCTAATCGCTATAACACAAGTAATTTATTTTTCGAACATTTACATGATCGACCACGCAAAATTTTCTTAGAAGCTGTAAGATAAAGTAAAAAAAATAATTAAAAATTAAAAAAATATATTTTTTTGAAAGGTGGTGTTAACCCCTCAATAAATTGTTCTTTATCTCTCCCGAAAAAGTCATAAAAATTGACGTGGTATTTGAACTTAAGCATATTTCTAATATGTAGTATTAAGACCCCTTACAGTGCCTTACACACTCGCAAGACATGCGATTCAAGCGTGGCTAAATCGCCAGGGGTGTATAGGTTTCACGATTTACATATAAAACAATATAAAATGAATGTACGCGATAATCGCGCTGCTAAAAGTCGCTAGTGTTTAAGGAGTCTAGGTTCGCTAATAAATCGCCTGGTTTCACTAACCCTGTATAAAAAATACACGATGGGTTCCTTTCTAGAAGTTTTTTTAGTTTTTATTTCATTGCAAAGTATTATGTGACACATTAATCTGTATATTTGGCGGAGTCAAGAAATAAGTATACAAGTAAGCGAAGAAAAATGTTATCAAACTTTTTTAGCGATGTTCTTGTTATAAATAATTTAGTTTTAATTTGTACTTCAATATCAGTTCAAACTAAAACAATAAGAAACACTGTTGGTTGTATGTAAGTAAAAACAGGCAGAGTATTATGATTTTTTAAATTTTATGAGGAGTTTTACATATTTGACAGACTTATAGGTACACAGACTAGTGCATAAAAGTAATTAGATCATGATTATTTCTACTTGATATTTATTGCTGTGCTTTTTACCCATAAAACTATTTCTTCTTGTAATATAGTGATACGGGGAGTTTCGGCTTCATTCAACATCGATATCTAATACTAGCTGACCCGGCAAACGTTGTTTTGCAATGTATATTATTTGTAGGAAACATTTTTTTAGTTCAATAAAAATAATTATCTACTATAAGTGATTTAAAACTATTTTCAAAAAGCGTTAAGTATAATATATACAGGTACGGTAATGGCCGTTGTTGGCGGGAGATCACAACACGTGTTTATTTATATGAGATCACTTAATTAACTAATAGTTAAAACTGTCTTTATCAGTTATTAATAAAATGTGAAAAAATAATTATTGCACTGGAAATTAAAATAAACTCACGATGAGAGTAAAATTAACGTAATAGATGCACAGAAAAATTAAAATAATACGTATAAGTCACTGCTACGATCGATACACAAATGAAACCAAAAAAAATGGCCGAAAACTGTATATTGAGTAAGAAGGCGGAAGATCAAATTGAATTGAGAAAAAAAAGAAATTATTAAAAATAAAAATCGCGATGGTAAAATAGGGGTTGATTGTAAAGGGTTGAAAATTCAGGGTTATATGCATTTACTAATACTGTATCATAAAAAAATTAAAAAAAAAAAATTTATCTAAAATTGAAAAAAAAAATATTTAGGGGTGGATTACCCTTAACATTTAGGGGGATGAAAAATAAATGTTGTCCGATTCTCAGACCTACCCAATATGCACACAAAATTTCATGAGAATCGGGAAAGCCGTTTCGGAGGAGTTTAACCACAAACACCGCGACACGAGAATTTTATATATTAGATAAACAAGGTCTGATTTAATATCGATATGAGTTTTCCATTAACTGGAATCCATAGTTTTCCGATTCAACTGGGAATAGGGATTGAGTGGAGTGTTGGCCAATCAGCCTCGTTGCAGCTCACAATATTTTTTTAATATTAAATGAATATTGAGGTTGGGAACTTATTTAACACTTGATATACTGAATTTTTGCCCTCCATTGAAATTTTCTATATAAATCCGTCTAATTGACAGATTCAAAAACTAAGTGAAAAATTTGAGGCAAGATTTTAGATGAAAAATATAGACTGAATTTAGATTTATATTAGTCCAATCCAATTAGATTTTTAAATGGAATTAATATTCGCCTCGATTATTTTAGCGCCAATCGATGACATATGATGCCCTTAATAAAATATCAAAAATGCAAGGCTGTAGGCCCCCGAAAAATAAAAATTTACATATTTTTTACTTTATTTTTTAATTCTATAACTGAATTACATTTCAATTTGCAAAAAAAATTTGAAAAATAGAAATTTCAATCAAATATAATTTTATTTTTTCCCTTTTTTCCAGCAATATTTTAATGGCTATTAATGTTTTTTTTCTTTTTCAGAAAATGTTTTATTTGTTAATTAAATTTTTTTTCGAACAAAATAATTTTCTTTCAATTACAAACTTGAACCCGAACCCGAACCTAAATTGTTTGTGCTATGCTGAACCCAAATCCGAACCCGAACCTAAATTTATGTTTGAACCCGAACCGAACCCGAACCATAAATAAATTCCGATTCAAGTCCCTGCTTCTTACTACTGAACCGTTTGACCAAGAAAGCTAATATTGTGCATAATTATAGTAAACGGCGAACCAAAATAGACCTGAGTTATATCAAAATAAAATTTTGTTTCACTTTTTAAGGGGGGCAAAAGTAAGTTATCAAATAATTTGTTTTATTCAATACCAGCAATGAAAGGAATTTAAATATGTAAATGCTTTGCTATTAGTCAAGTCTTCGTTTTACAAATTTTCAAAAAATTATCATCACTCACCACTCACCGTACTTACGTATTTTATCAAAACTACTTTTTTTAGATAGTGTTCAAGCTGCTACCAATTGCACTATCTTAAATTGGTTCTTTGCTTTAGTTTTAAAAGTTTTAAATTGTAAAGTTTGTGTTAGTAATGTTCACAAGTGGAGTTAAAAATAAAATAATCGTATAAATTGAAAACTATACGGTACGGGGCACTGGTATGTGAGGCTCAACATGCACTTGACAATTTTTTTAAATAAAAAGCAACATTCACATAAATATTAATGCATACAACAAATACATCAAATCTTGAAAAGTATAAAAAGTATCCATTATACAAAACAATTTGTACTTAAATGTACATACTGAGAAAAAAAGTATTAAAGAAACAACAATCATTCAAGTTAATAGTTTATGCAAATGGTATTACGAAATTAAAAGCGTCTACAGTACATTCCCGATTAGAATCGGGAATGCCGTAGTAAATTAAATAAAGTAAAATTCGCCTAGTCATGTATATCCCATTTACTTCCATCTATTTTATTGTTTGGATACAAATCTATTTGTAACATGTAAACATGTTTTATCGATTTCGTAGTTTAATTTGAAACTTGAAAATGTGTTTGATGAATTTTCAAAAAAAAATCTACATTTTACTTTCATGTTCTGAAAGAAATGGAAGTATTGTAATACCGTCGAAAAATCGTGTCCGAGATAAGAGCACATTATGATTTAAAATTTAAAGAAAAGTTAATTTCTGCATAGTAGCTGTGCGTGTGTCTGGATGTAGAATTTTCTTTCGTTCACGATAACTACTGTGAAAATGCACCAATCTGAATTATTTTTAGGGAAATGTGTTTGTCTCAGTGAGTAATCCAGACCTATTGATTTTGGTGCTAATCGGATTAGGGGTTTTGGTAATATTCGAAATTTTGTAACTTTTATCGTCTAAAAAGTTAACGTTGCGAGTATTATCCGATTAATTTTGATAAAACTTAGTACATTTGTAGTTTAATGCCTAAACAGCTTTTGAAGGGGTGAAAAACACTCAAAATTTGAATTTTAAATACTAATTAATACTAACACAACACTATTTCTTGTTGCCTTGGAAACAAATGCAACTAAATTCAAATTCTCAAATTAGTTATTTATATTACGAAGATATTATGTTTTTGACATTAGAAAACTAATATTTATAATACAAAGCTTTTTAATTTTTATTGTCTTAAAAATTCTTGAAAAACTTAGTTTACCGATGCGCAAATGCAACACATACTTTAACAATTATTTACAACTACGACAAAGTGTAGCCAATTTCATACATTATTTAGTTTGCATTGTTGGTATTTTCTACGTATTTATATAGTTTGTAAGTTAACGTTACCAACTTACATGAGTTTGAATAATTTAGAATATTTTTTTAGTGTTCAGGGAAAAATAAAACACTTATAGAATCACTTCGGTGTCCGCCCGTCTGTCACAGGCGATTTTATCTGAAACTATTCGACGTAAAAATCTGAAACTGAACACAGACATAGAGTGTGGTGGCCCAATTCTTCTGGGGGTAAATTGGGAAATAAAAAAAATCAAGAACATCGTGTAGCGTGTCAAACGAAAGCTTATTGAATCACGAATTTAACAATATATATGATGTATTTTTTTATGCATTTCTTAAAACATTTTTCGGAATAACGCTTAAAAATTGCTGTTTCCTTCCTTATCACCAAAAGAATCAGAAAAATCTAAAATAAACATGAACATTGAGAATTCGCAAAGATTGAACTAAAATTATCAGAATTGAAAAATTCCAGCTCAATCAATTGTTATATACAATTTAATTGTTTATTTCCTTATAACTGCTGAACCATTGATTTTCGATAAAAAGTTTTTTGACCAACAATATTTCTCACGATGTAAGGGACTATTTTTTGTCCTTACACGTTTTCAAAATTTTAACTAACTGTGTATGTATACAATGTATAGCTTGCAGTTATCTTAATTTTTCTAGTTTTAACGATTTCGATGAGGGAAATACGAAGGGTGTTTATATAAACAATTATATATATTAAAAATTTTATTATTTGCATAACCTTTTCGAAGCGCGATGCATTTATTGCATCTTTGTTCCAACTTCGTTGGCCTCTTTGATAGACCAATACGTCGAGGTCTGCAAAATAAGATTCTACAACTACTAAAACTTCCACATTTCATAAAAATGTTTGTTTTTCCACTTTTGAAACATATGGTGGTCAGAGGAAGACAAATCAGAAAATTACGGTGAATAGGGAACTAATTTGAAGCCAAATTTTTCAATTTTAGAGGTTGTAATTCGAGATGAGTGGGCTGGCGCGTTGTTGTAATGAAAAAGCACCGTTTTCTTCATAGAACACAGTCTTTTTCAATATTTTTTTTTGTTTTAATCGATCAAACAAGCTATCATACTACTCCCCAGTTATAGTGTTACCCTTTGAAAAGTAGTCAATCATGATAATGCATTTTATGTCCATAAAATTGACGTCATTACTTTTCCAGTCGAAGAAACCTTCTTGCCGGAGAATCCCTGTATTTTCATTGTTTGGATTGTTCGTTCATTTTTAGTAGGTAGTGATGAACCAATGTCTCATCTGAAATGATAAATATCTGCATACAATCGCTTGGGTTCATCGAAAACCGGTGCAATATTGCTGAGAAATTTGGATTTTTTCCAAATTCACGCAAATACGTTTTAACTAGTTGTAACTGAAAAACTATTCGACAGATTCAACTAAAATTTTAGGTTATGTTATACAAGAGATGATATACCAGCTTGGCAAAAGTAGATAATGATTCGAGTATCCTTTCTATAAAAGGCTACGAACTTTTCAAACGTCCCTAGTAATGGGTTTACTAAATTACCACGCTTAGTAAATTAAAGATAATTTTCTATAAACGTTTCACTATAAAATATGTGATTCACACCGCGCGATGAACGTAAAAACTTTACATTTTGTTGTAACAAAATCGATAGATGTTCAGTCTACCGTCAATATTATTTATGTATACAGTGTATACCTGTGTATATATAAATTCACATATTGGAAAATTTCCTTCTTCATCCGTTCAGTGTGTATTTTATCCGTTGTAATCCGCGTTTCGTACGGATTCAGATAAGCTTTTCCGGACGGAAGCTAGTTCGACTTCCGTCCAGCACTCGTGTCTACTGACCATGTAATGATTTTTTTCGCTACACTGGATACAAAATTTCTGACACCCTCAGCTCTTAGTGTTTACGAAAAAAAGATACACGGATTATTTATCACTATTTTTTTATATACAAGGTTGTAAGTTTTTTATACTGAAAGTAGAATATTTCGTGTTTTTGAAAAGTCAATTTACTTGTCAGCATTATTTATTATTTTTATTGTTTAACCTTTTAATGCATTAAGGTATTTCGTGAGAAAGTAAAAAAATAACGAAATAGTAAAAATTATAAATAATAACGATTTTGAATTCTCGTTTATAATCTCATTATTATCTTTCGCTGTTAATTTTTATTAAAAAACAACAAACTATTTTGATGAAAATTGTTGTACTCAAACTGAAAGTTGACTATCATTATCGCCACCACACAGATATTATTATTCCATTGAAATATAAATACCGTACCAATTGCATCGGCGCAATGTAACAAAACATCGAATCAGGTGGTATGTAAACACCCCATTCAATGGACGAGTACGGTGCGTTATTTCCCGTGGGACACGCTGGTTATTTCCGTCGCGTTGCATGATTTATGCGTAGACCCACCGCGGAAGCTTTTGTTTCCATTACACACAGAGATAATTGCCCTTCTAAACGACATTTATAGCGGTTTTAAATGTATTACTTTTACACGTACGTGTGTGTGTGTATAAATTATTTGAAAATATATTTTATGTGTGCATTTTGTAAATTTCGCAGTTTGGATTATTTTAGCGAATTTTGATAACTTTTGTGTTATATGGTACACAGATTTTATTGAATTTTAATCTTTTGATAAATGTTGTGCATATTACTTGTTTGTATATTTTGTTAACATTTTGTCATACATTTTCATTAAAAGTTTCTGAACTTATTTATTGTCATATATATGTATGAAACTTTAGCAGACGTTATTTCAATTTTTCTATACTGAAAAATATGAAATAGTTAAGCGGGAAAGTCACTGTGGCGGGTCAAAAAATTGTCAATGTTTAGGAATTTTTTTCACATGTATAACTAATTATTTTAGGATCGGGTTCAAGGCATTTTATTAAGTATATATTCAACTTATTTAATACCAATTTTCATTGAAAAATATTATAAAATTTCAAAGTTATAAGCCTGTGACGACCAAAAAATATATTTTTCTCTATGGTTCTATCGAAATTTCAATTGGTTATCGGAAAAATAAATAAATATATTATCAATATCTATATGAATGTAGCTATGGTTGTGCATAGCCGTTTCTTTTTTATTTAATATTTTCACAAAATGGCGAAAGTTTGATTTTTTTTACACAGTGGAACCTCGTTAGTACGTTTTGCTTTAGTACTTTTTGTCGCCGAAGTACATTTCTTTTTTCCATAAGATACCATGTTAAAATATTTCGTTAGTACGTTTTTCTCGTTACTCTTGTAGGAAATGCTAGCCTTGACGATGGGCCCAAGCTTGGCCCAACATTGGATTGCCAGTGTTGCTTTTTCGATATTGGTCCTAGTTTAGGCCATAACGAGGTTCAACTGTACTTTTTTGTAAAGGGTTAAACCGCGTGAAAGAGTAAAATAAACAAATGGGATAAAATAAAAGCTAACGCCCCTTTTCTGTTCTAAATTCTTTAAAAGAATAAGTAAATCAATATTTGCATAAAATATGTATACGAAAATATACCTCTATAAACCACTAAATGTTCTCTTTTATGTTCTAAATAACCATAAAAATGTAAACGCATGTTATGTAAATCTATAACATAAATTCTTTTGTGTATGGAATGTACATTCTTACGTCTATATCCCTTTTAATTTCATATTTATGTAATACACATACGCAGTTTCTGACACATTTTTAACAAGACCGTTTACAGTAACATATTTTAATGTTCAAGCATGAATTAAGTACTACTTTAGTGCTCTTGAAAAATGTTCACTTTTTATACTCTATATTTTGGTGCATTAAAAAGATTATATTGAAGAAAATTTTTGATTTCTTGTACACTATATCTTCTTTCTATAACTTTTTTTTCATTTAAAAAATAAAATTAGTTATATCAACATTTATTTTATTTAAATAATAAAAAAAGTTCGTCAAGTGCAAATAGAACCTCGCGTATTAGTGTTCCGTATTATAGATAAAAACCATTAGCAATGTTGAGAACCAATATAGTGTTTAGAAAAGGTGGCAGTATTTTTCATTTTTATTTAATTCTAATTTTTGAAAAATACGTAAGAGCAGAATCCTGATTTTTTCTCTCATGATTTCAGCATCATTATTTATACATATTCCTCATTAGTTTATAAAATTTAGTCACCGCGATTAAATTAAAATTTTTTTGAAAACTATTTACACTCCTAAAAAATCTGAGCTTTATAGGTCATACGTTTCAGTAGTTAGAAAGCTGTGATGTATATATGTGTTTTCAAATTTTTGTATGGGACACTAAAAAACATATGTTACATATCAAGTTTCTGAAATCCCCCCCCCGCAGTATCTAACTAGCATGAAACACTAGATTTTATTCACGTCAAAATATTTATTCCTAGATTTTATTTATAAAAAAAGTAACCTTATCGATTTTATTGAATGAATGTTAACATTTAAATTCCATCTTATCTATTTTTAGTAAAATGTAATATGTTATGTTATTATTATCTATAACTTATAATTATTCATTGCAGAAATAAAAGAATATAAATGTAAACTACAGAAATGATATATCTACATGAAAACTTTTTCAGAACAGGGTAAATAAATTACTCTTTTGTTCCCCATCAATTTTATCTTGATACTGACAGTAAAATATAACAGTAAAGTATGCCAAACATTTAAGTTTGTTATTTTTAAAGGGAAAACTTTAGAAAAGTGATCATCAAGGTTAAATGAATCAGTCCAGAATTTAGTTAAAATTTATTTTTCATAACAAAACGTTTCTGTAGTAATAACTCACTGGAAACTAAGTGCGAGAACTAAGAAAGCGATATTTCCTTTCTGAATATAATAGGTCAATAACAATAAATTTCACGAGAAAACACTCCACAAGTAGTATTTATATAGATTTATTGGACTATTTGGTTGTTTTATGTCATCAAACTCCAACACTTTTTATTTAGTTAGTTAGCAACGAGATATATTACAGCTATTCAAATTATCGTGGAATTTTTTACATTTAAAAAAAAATACAGTTGAAAATGTATACCCGAATGAAAAAGTATAAAACGCCATAAGAAACACATCTGCCAAGTGCTTCCTCGTGCTAAATTTTCCGAAGAAGAATTGTAATAAACACCGATAAATTAACTGCCCATGGCGTGCTATTTAATGTTTATACAATTTTAATAGAAAATATGAATTCGATATTTTCCTTAATACGTGCTTTATTTTTTTATGTATTTTTTATAATATTTTTTATAATATTTTTTAAACAAATTCAATCTAAATCTGAATTCTGCTTTACATGTACATATATCAAAATTACGTTTAAATATTTTACTTCAAAAGTTGTAGTTCCTTTTATAAAAAACTAAATGATTTACAAAAAAGATTCTACAAAATTTTCATTGTTGAGATATTTTGAAAAAATAACAATTTTGATTATTTTATATAGAATTAAGTATATACTATAGTAAGACATACCAAACAAACCAAGTTTTATTAATATCGGTTCATTGATTCATGAGTTATGCGTGTAATAAGGATTCAGGGGACAAACAATCAGACAGATATGGAACGAAATGTGTTTCTTGACTTGAAATGGAAAAATCAAGTAAAAATTTTAAAATCAGAGAACAAATTCACATACTACTCATAGCTTCCCCTTTCCTCCGGATATTGGGGGGAAGTAATGATAAATTATGTAAATTAAAAATGTATTTTTCATGAAGATATTATAAAGCGATTTAAAATACATTGTGGGACATTTTCATAACCACTGTATCCATAACGAAGAATGTAAACTGTGGTACGGTTCGAGTATATAGTAATTTTTCATCTGGAAACGTGCATCAAACATTTCACAAAACGGTCTACTTTCAAATACCGATTTGTATACATTTATTGCCATTTTGTTGGTAGGGTATAGGTACAAAATAAATTCAAGCGAACAAAGGTGAGGAGTACGGAAAACGATAGATATCCGTAGCAAATATTGAATTTCATTTGAAAAGAGTCGCGCAACCACAACGGCTCGTCGTCTATTGCGGATACTGCATGGACCAGTGGTTATCAAAATGTATTGTCACGACCTGATTGACAGGTGTAGCGTAAACCGTGACATATTGATTTATTGTTAGTCTATCAAAAAATAGATGGATATTTATATTAAAACTACATGATTTATAGTTAAATCATAGTTAAATATCACAAATATAGGTTCTTGGGAACGTTTACACTATCTACCTAATCAATAAATCTAAATTTGTGGGTGCTTCCTAAAACAAGGAAAGATATAGGACTTGTAACACGCTATTTAATATTAAAACCAGTGTGCTCCGTAAAAATGTACTCCGTAATGTCAGCGGTATATAATTCTGGTGTTAAAATAAATATTAATTGTAATTTTTAGCATATTATAAATTTTAATTTTCAACAATATTAATTGAAATTAACATTTGATAAAAGATGGACGTCACAGTTTTAGTATAATGGAATAGGTGGATTGTTAAGAATCTATAAAATTTCCTTATTAAGGAAGTAGTAGTGTTAAATAAATATTGCCATAAGCTTTTAAAAAGAGTATTTATATTCATCTGTAAGACTATAATTTAGTTCAGTACGAAGTAAAAACTTACCGGTGATACAAAGTAGAAGCTTCTCTTTTCGATACCTTATTTTATCAATTGCATAAAATAAGGTTATGTATCGTAAAAAAAATTTTATAAAAATTATTAGCTAAGTCAACTGGATAAAAATAGACTATTATTACAATCTAAAATTTTGATTAAAAGTAGCTGTTATCAATGATAAAGTAAAAAGAAATACTCCCCTATACTAGAGAACTGATTTCTGTACAATTTCGAGTGACCCGAGGTATAGGTTAGAAATAATCATGTAACATTTTTCAAATACAGTATTTTAACATTACTCTTTGATAAAAACATGAAAATCAACGTATCAGAAACCGTGCAGTGTTGCCAACTGCTGGTTCAAACCCGTTGTCATTTACCGTCAAATAGGAAACAAACAACTCTTGTAGCAAGTAAGTACACATTTCATTTTGACAGGAAAATAGACGTTCGATGACAACATTTTTTTTTCAAAAACTAATACAAAAAGTTAGTCAGTTACGGACGTTCTGGCGGACACGTAAAGAAACGACAAAATGAAGGGGTGGAAGGGAGGAGGAGACAGCTGCGACGTTTTGTACTGCAGGCGTCGTATTTTGTTCACGACAGTTCGTAAAAAGTTTTAAATTCTACAAGTTCGAAAAATGACAGAAAAATAAATTGTTTTGGCAGTGTATTAAAACCTGAACATTGTGGATATCCATCATGTTATTAATGTTTTTTTCTTACTAAATTTATGTTCTCTGTATTCTTTCGACAGTATGTAAAATGGCTTACTTAATTTTTTTTAAAGTAATATGTATTATTATAACTAACTTTGAACTATAATTATGAGTATACTTCATAAATTTGATCTATGGATGAAACTGTCTCATTTATATCTAACTCATTTTTGAGCTGTAGGATATTATTTATGTGATTTTTTAATACAAAAAGTATCGTTGAAATTATAAATACAAATATTTATTATTTTTAATTTTGAGTTATATTAAGAACTAAATTTTACCCGTAGTTTCACATGCATAAGATACTGGCACCAGTTATTCCCGCTACTGTTTTTGTGATTGATTTTTTTAATTATAGCCTTTTATTGTGTTTATGTTTTTTCTCCAGTAATGGATAAAGTAAAACCAGTAATGACCACGCAGTGATGGACATTTGCTGTTGATTACAAAATAATAAGTACTATAACACAAAAGATATAAAAGAAAGAATCGTCAAATTTGAAACAATGTAAACCAGTTGCTATGATAATACAATAATTAATAAATAAATTATAAGAATAATTAGTTCAAACCACCATTTTGATACTTATTGGTCGATTGTCATCAAATCACGCTGTAGATTAATATTCAGAAATGGTAGTAATCAAATATCAACAAATATTTCTAATTCGGTAAAAATTAAAAAATTGCCATTATTGGGGTCATATCCAAGACTGGTGCCTGTACCTTATACTTGAATTAAAATCTGTTAATGTCTGCGTGACTTTTAGGAAATACTGCGTAGCCTTTAAAAAAATTATATTGTAATATACAGGGATATTTATACTACAAAATATTTTTAATGTCACCATTTATTAATGTTCATAATACTCATTGTACATACATTAATTTCAAAAGGAATTTAATTCCATTCGTTATTACGAGAAAAATGATAATTAATAATCGGATAACATTTTGATTAATTAATCTAGATATTAAAACATAATCCGATTGAAAAAAATAATTGTACCGTTTTACTGTTTCAATAATAATTCCTTGAAATAAAATGAAAGACTGCTTTGTAATTATGCATTCTGCTACACAACCTACGAGTTTTTAATGAAAAATACCTATTATTATTCCTGTAATATGAATTTATCGGAAAATCTTATTAAATTTTTGACTGATGATTTTGTCTACTTTATTAGATAGGTAAATGGTAATTTTATACCAATTAATCATAAATATATTATCATATCAATACATTATACATTGACGTCCTTATTTTATAATATTATATGTAATCTCAATTCAACAGAGAAAATTTTAAAAATAGAATAAATGAGCAGCTTATTAAAAATTCGATTGGCCCAATTATAGAGGCGAAGTATAAAAAGTAGACTTTTGTTTTTGGGGGTAAACTGAGAAATGGAAAAAAATTCAAGGGCATCGTGTAGCTCATTGAAGCACGAATTCAACAATATATGTATATTATGTATTTTTTATACATTTTTTTTGTCATAGTTGCGATTAGTATAAAATTGAAATTTGTTCTCTTTTGATCGAAATTTTAATTTTAATATATGTTTTTGATATACGCATAAAACAATCCTTTTATTATGTAAATTTTTTAAATTATTAATTATTATTGTTTTATGGATCAGTGTTCTTAATAATTGATGATTGTCAATAATTTAATAGTAATAAATAATTTTTGAAAAATGGTTCTTTTTGATCCAAATTGTCAAATTGGAAATTAAAAAAAAAAAAAAAACAAGTTTTGTTAAAAATAAATGAAAAATTATGTGTAGAATTGAAAAAACATTTTTTTTTGGTTACCTTACAAATATTTGCGTGTTTATATAACTATGTATATTAAATAATTAATTTCAGTAGCCATACACTATATTTTGATCAATTTTTATAAGATCAAAACAAGACAGGTACAATAGATCCATATATTTTATAAACAAAGGTATACAAATAAAGGAGCAACTACCCGGGAAAAAATTTCAGATCTGAAGTGATCTCGGTTAATCTTCATTTTGGAACAAATCAGATCTTTTTAGATCTTTGTAGATCGTTGTAGGTCTTTGCAGATAGTTGTAGGTCTCTGTAGATCTTTGTAGATCGTGATCTTTGCAGATCGTTGTAGATCGTTGTAGGTCTTTGCAGATAGTTGTAGATATTTGCAGATCGTTATAGATCATTGCAGATCGTGATCTTAATAGATCGTTGTAGATCTTTGCAGATAGTTGTAGGTCGTTGCAGATCTTTGTAGATCGTTGCAGATCTTTGCAGATCGTGATCTTTATAGATCGTTGTAGATCTTTGCAGATCGTTGTAAATCTTTACAGATCGTTGTTGATCTTTGTAGATCGTTGTACATCTTTGCAGATCGTCGTAGATCGTGAGATTGAAACGTATTGTTTGTATTTTAATCAATTTAAAAAAAATATGTGTATTTGTTATTTTAACAATACGGGCCTTAAATATCACTTAATACGTGTCTGGACTTTTTTTTCATTTTATTAAATTTAATAATAATATCTTATGTTTCTATGCTGTATTAACAGTAAATATTGAATTTTTCTCTGTTTCGCTACTTATGGTATTCATTATAGAAAATCGTAAATATCTCGACTCCTGTGCTAGATAGAGGGTTGTTTTGCCCCCCCACACCCCTGGTATCCCGAAGTATTTTTCCCGCTGGATCGAATGAGACCAATTACAACCCTTCATCTGTGACAGAGGGTGAGTTGTGAATTTATTTATTAATTTAATACACGGGCCTCAAATATCATTCAATACGTTTCTGTACAATTTTTTTTAAATTGATTAAATTATAAACAAGGTTTCTATATAGTATATGTGTATTTGTTATTTAAGGTAGACAAAAGTTTATTTATGAATAAGTACATATTATTATGTATCTATAATATATGAATATCGCAACATAGCTCTCGCCAACACAGTATTTTCACTTTCATTCGTATATATAAGCCAAGTCGGATCAGTTAGTAATAAGGTAATACAATACATATATGATGGTTCTCTTCTCCAGGATTGCTCTTCGAACCCAGTTACTGCGGGGGAAGTCAAGCTGTGTGTGTGTACAAAAAAACATAATCAAATCCCCGATCTACGCAGATCTGTGTTGATCTGTTTTGATCTGTGTTGATCTACGCAGATCAAAACAGATCTACGCAGATCTGTGTTGATCTGTTTTGATCTGTGTTGATCTACGCAGATCAACACAGATCTGTGTTGATCTGCGTTGATATGTTCCAAAATGGAGATCAAAACAGATCTGTAAAAATGCAGATCTGATTTGATCACTTTAGATCTGAAATTTTTTCCCGGGTAATTCATTAATAGTATGGAACCATAATTATTTCATATTCTATAATATTTAATGTTCTTATTATAAACTTTTTTTTGGTTACCTTACCGTATTTTGATCTTAAAAAAGAATATACCCGCACATTCTTTTATGTGGGTATATAGTGGAGACAAGTGCAATAAAAACGAATGATTCTCCTCTAAATAAAACTTTCGAAAGAACGCTTTATAAAAAGACCGTGAAACTAGAAGCCTCACAGTTTCAAACATAATTATAAATAATAAATATTCAAAGCGTAAATAGAATTAATTCACCTAAATATAATTACCATCAGCAACAGCAGGCCTTGTTCATTGCAAGCGACTTTTCTAAACGCGTGAAAATCTAATTAGATCCCGTCAGCGAGATAAGAAGGGCAGCTTTTATATTCAATCCAATTTTATTAAATCGTCCGGATAACTACCATTCTAAGGTAAGGGGTCATCCACTGTGTCTACATTATTAGGCTATAACATTATGTCGACCTTTTTGTTTGCCTAAATCGGATTTGGTTATGTATACTCATTCCGATAAAGTATCACAATGAAGTTTGCATTAAAGGGTAACATTGATATACACCCCAGGAAAAAATTAAAGGACCAGTAAATTTTCGAAACAGTTCTGGTAGATCAAATTCATTGCGTGGAAATTGAAGGAAAGTATCCACTTTTCGAATTAAAGTTTTTTATGACTACAGCGCGGTTAAAGAAAAAAATTGAAAAATATGTATTTTTTTGCAATTTTAAAAGTTTCACACGACGAAATCAAATTTGCTTTACAAATTTCAAAATAGGATTTTTTTAGGAAATTTTCTTACTTTTAAAACGGTTTAAAAAATATGAATGTGTAGCATTTTTGGTACTGAAATTTTCGAATTTGAATGAAAAAAACCAAAACGCTTTAAACGATCACAAGAAAATAAAAAATAAAAAAAATAAAAACGGTGACGGAGACAGTTTCTGTAACGTGCCAAGGCTTTAAGCTGAGAAAATTCAGTTTCGCTCATAAATATATTTCAAGGACCTTTTATACGGTCATTCAGTTACAGTTTTAGTCGAACTGTCCGTTTTTCCTATGTGTGTCTGGGAGTTTACACTATCTGTTCTATTCTGAGTTCCCAGTCCTTTCAGTTTTCTGTTCAATCCGAGTTGCGTTTTCAAAGTGTACTAGTTGCACATGTACATTGAAACAGACTTTCACGATAACTGACACGATTGTTTACACATAGGAATTCTAAGAACTGAAATGAAACAGATAGGTCTAACAATCCTGTCAGTTACTCGTTTTCTTTTCTGTTCTCCTGTCAGTTTTTAGTTTTTACACATAAGAAAAACGAACAGTTCGATTGAAACTCAGACTGAACTGACCGTCTAAAAGGGCCTTTACGAGTATGTCATACCATTTAGTTTTTTATTTATTTAGAAATATATTTTTCCTTTCATCACTATTATGCACTACTACTTTATGAACCTATCAAAACAATCTCCAAGGGTTGTAGGATACGTGCGGGGATGATCAACCCTCAGTACATTAAGAATCAACTGGAGCCCTGGCACACCCATTTTATATACATGATATTGAATATTAGATTTTGCTTTAATTTTAATTAAAGATTTATATCGTACATGAAAACATAAATAAATTTACTTGTATCTCATTTTGTTATGAGCCTATAAGGCCCGAATTATATAAATGAACTAAGGACATTATATTTATTAAATTAAAAATATAAATAGTAATAAAACTGTAAAATGAAAACATCTGTCAAGTAAATGCACAGTGCTCCCTCGTGCTAAATTCACCAAAGGTAGTTAATTATTCAACAATTTAAATAAAAACCGATAGTGTTTAGATAAATTGACTGGAATTGGTTAACTATTTAATTTTTATACAATTTTACTAAAAAATATTAGTTCGAAATTTTTCTTAAAACGTACCTGATTATTTTTGCTTCCTCGCAATATCGAAGATACGAGAAGCTATGTGATCGTTTCAGATTGAGACAAAAAAAAAGTTCTCCAATTTCAAAATTTTAAATTTATTTATCCGTTTCACGTCAAGACAAACACTTTTCGTTCCGTGTCTGTCTGTCTGTCCGTGTGTCCGTCCGTCCGTCCGTCTGTCCCCTGAATCCTTGTCACACGCATAACTCATGAACCACTGAACCGATATTATTGAAACTTGGTCGGATGGTTGGGTTTGGTTTGAGGACGGTCCCATTTCAAAATCATTAAAATCGTGTGTAAGGGGGAGGGGTGACACCCCAAAATATTTATTTTTTCAAGATATCTCAAGAACGACACATGTTACGAGAAAATTTTATAGAATATTTTTTGTAGAGAATTAAATTTCCTATAATATGGGTCTACTACGTTTGTTGTAAAATATTCCCTTACAAAGATTTATCTAAATTAATTTTAAAAATTCGTGTTTTGTTTTTCTAAATTGATATTTGATTGGATATATTAAGTGTCATTTTGACGTTTTAAATGTCACTTTGGCGTTTTAAATGTCACTTTGACGTTTTAAATGTCATTTTGACATTTGCATAAATTTAGATTTAGATTGAAATTGTCAAAAAATTAAAAATATATGAAAAAATATTCAGGTGCGTTTTAAGAAAAAATTCGAACTAAGATTTTTTAGTAAAATTTGTATAAAAATTAAATGGTTAACCAATGCCAGGCAATTTATCTGAACACTATCGGTTTTAGTGAATTTAGCACGAGAAAGCACTGTGCATTTACTTGGCAGATGTTTTTCGTATGACATTTAAAACGTCAAAAAATGGCATAATATGTCCAAGGAAATATAAATTTAGAAAAACAAAACACGAATTTCTAAAATAAATTAAGATAAATCTTTGTTAGGAAATATTTTACAACAAACGTTGTAGACCCATCTTATAGGAAATTTAATGCTCTACAAAAAATATTCTATACAATTTTCACGTAAAATGTGTCGTTCTTGAGATATCTTGAAAAAATAAATATTTTGGGATCTCACCCCTCCCCCTACACACGATTTTGATGATTTTGAAATGAGACCGTCCTCAAGCCAGACCCAACCATCCAACCAAGTTTCAACAATATCGGTTCAGTGGTTCACGAGTTATGCGTGTGACAAGGATTCAAGGGACAGACGAACACTATGTACACGGACGGACGGACAGACAGACAGGCACGGAACGAAATGTGTTTGTCTTGACATGAAACGGAAAGATCAATTTAAAGTTTTGAAATCGGAGAACATTTTTTTTTGTCTCAATCTGAAACGATCGCAAAGCTTCTCGTATCTTCGATATTGCGAGGAAGCAATATTGAAACGAAAGAAATAAAATAATCTAATTATACTTTACGCAATCAAATGTAATAAAACTCCTAAATCAGTTAAATAAAAAACGCGATGAATTCTAAATAAAAAATATAATTTTCTCTTTCCATATTACTGGGTACATTTAAAATTGGTTTTAAGTTTGAGACGCAAGTCAGTACGTGGTGACAAGCTTTACTGATTTTTTGGCAGCAATAAATTACCAGATAAGTGCCGTTTCAGCTTTTCTTTAAAGAAAAAGGATATAAACTTTTTAAGCATCCTATTTATATGCAACCCGTATAGACTTTGATAAGAATGTATTATCACCTTGGCGCACTATACATAATAAAAGTGTGCAACAAAAAAACCTACTCGGAACTCTTGAAATAATGGATTTCTAGATATCATTTTAACAGAGTTTAATTTGCGAACTAGGTACGTGCAGAGAGATGAGTTTATATTTCTATATTATATTTCCAGTTCATTGCTCATAAATTTTTATTAGGATAGAAAATTACATTATATTATTATGAAGTACGTAAGTATTTTAAAGTACCTACATGTTTATAATTTTACCATGAAAATGGATTTTTATTTTATATTAATTAATTTTGCTTATTTATTTATTATTTAAATCATAATATGCGGTTAGTACATGACTTTCTTGTAAGTAAAATTGTAATTTTAAATAAATATACGAGAAAATAAACACATTAAAAGTATATTTTTTATATTTGTTCATTTAGGGTCGATCCAGTCTTTCGGGCCGGTTTCGCTCCAGTCAAATATTCAGGATAGTAATACTGTATCGTGATTAGATCGAGACTTGAGCAATACCTATAGTGTGAATGATTTAATTGTTTATTGTTTATTTATATTTTATTGCAGCGAGACCGGGCCGAGACCGACTCGAAAGTCTGGATCAACCCTAAATGAAATTAATAATATGATATACAGATGTCTGTTTTTTTCATTTACCAGCTTATATATGCTAAAATATTGAAGTTATAAAAAAAGTTGAGTTAGAAACTTGTCAAACAAAAGTTTAACAAAGCCCCATACAAAGAAATATAAAATTGACAAATCAGGCGATCTAGCAGGCCACAACACAGGTCTTTTGTTACCGATCCAACAAATATTTTTTTCAGAATATTAGGTATAATTTAACAATAAAATGATACTTGTAATCCATCATTGTAAAGAGGAATTCATTTGGAATTTGATTCCGTAAAGAACAGGGTGTTGTGTTTAAGATAGCAAAGTAATGTATTTTTTCGGGAAACAGATATAGGTTATGGAAAAAATTACTTGCGCCATTTTGTAGATCAATTTTTGTTTGACTTTCTATTCAACTTTTTTTGTAACTTCAATATTTTAGCAGCTATAAGCTGGACAATGAAAAGTCAGACACCCTGTATAGTACAATATATACATAGATATAATAATAATAAATGAAAATATTATTTATTGTATTTATGAAAAAGAAATTTATAACATAGAAATATAATAATAATAATATCTACAATAATAATATAATCAACCTGTTAGATCATGACTGGTATTTTTTACATATTGTAATACAATTAAATATACAGAAAAATTTATAACGATATTTAATGATTCTAACATATAATTACAGAATGATTTTTGGTATTTAGAATTATTCACATATTTTCGGCAATTTAATTAAAATATTTAATATAGATATTAATGAACATTTTGTAATTAAAGTGAAACTAGGCGAAGGAGGAATTAAGTTTTCTTTATTGTCAATACAAATAATAAATAAATAATTTACCTATTATATAATATAAAAATACAGAAAAAAACTCGTAAGGCCGAAATTATTTTTAAAATAAACCCAATTTTTTTTTTACAATTTAAGTAACAATGACTGAAAGCTTGATATATTACAACATTAGAATATTGCAAAGAATTAAATTATCAGCAAAAACTATTTTTGTTTCCAGTGCATAAAGAATTCAATCATTCATGAAAACCCAACCAAATCTCTGTGGAACATAAAAGACCCTCTCATGTATAACAATGTGCCTAACTGAATTTGCATCAGGGCCAGTTTCCTCAACATTTAAAATAAATTTATGTCAGGAATAAGACATTACACCCCCATACTTCGTCCGCCCTCCTACAGTTAACCTCTAGGTTTAATGAGATGGGATAGAAGACCACCATACAGTGTAGAGTTAATGTTGAAATTTTAATATGTATTTATTACATCGCAACGGTTCTTAGTGCAAATGTTACTCGTAAAGTTAGGAATCAACAAGACAGTATGGTTACAAGTTTCCCTGTGTGTTGTAGCAAGAGTCGGATTAAGAAATACTGTTTTAATGTATACCTATGCTTTAATTTTAAACTAGACAGTATATGTATGTAAAATGTTGCAACTAGAACCTGACTGTAGGGAATTTTATGTTGCTTGCGAAGATTTATTACCAAGATATTGAAACTATTTTTGACTAATTAGCTAATTTGAGTATTAGAGTCAGTGGCGCGATATAAAGCTGGGGGCTGGGTCTCCCATGAATTTTTTTGTCGAATAAGAAAAAAAAATGTCATCACAATGCCTGAACACCTGTTTTTTTTTACCCCTCCTCCCACGGCCCTGTCACAGATTGTCACATTCCTGTTATGACGTCAAAATTTACAATTTTAAATCTAGAAGTAATTTAAAGTGTCGTTCATAATTAAAATACAAAAATATATTTTTAAACGCCGTAATATCTATAAAATATAATATCGATATTCAACAGTTAATAAATTTTTTTTAAATCACAGTTTCACTGAACACATTGGGAAACTATTCACGAGTTCAAAACTATTTTTGACTTGAAAGTTTAAATTATATATAATCATAGAGACTATACTATAAAATATTTTATTTTACATAATTTTTTTAACTGTTAACCGCAGAATAAAACAACAATATTTGCTTTTAAACTGATAGTTTTAGATATATATACCGTAAGTACAGTTTTTATAGGAAATTTTATTATTTGTTAGAGTGTTTCTGTTCATTTTGCTTCATCTTACATCGTTTTCGCTGCATCCACGGTTTAACGGCACTTAATTTTGTTTTGTTTTGATTTTTCTATATTTTTCAGGGGCTTACAGCTTGATATTTTTAAACATTTATTAGTGACATCATTTGTTTTCGATTGCCGCTAAAATAATCGAGGCTAATATCAATCCCATTTATGCCCGCTGTTATAAAGAATTTACTTGAGTGCAAAATTAAATTAGCTTCCAGCTAACGCTATCTGCTAAGTGTCAAATTGTTATGAAATTGCTCAATATTTTAAATCAGTGGTAATAAATGTACAATATTGTAAATGTTATGTATTTTATGAGGTACACTTGGCAGCACTTATTTTAAGTGGCACTTATTTATCGCGCATGCGTCAAGGTTATCATATATACGATTTAATTCGCTACATATGTGAGTGTGTTGTCACTATTATATTTAAAAAGTAAATCCGTCAAGAATCAAATGTTAATCAATGGTTTTGATTTAGCTTATTCAACGTTTCGTTATTTTAATCATAATTTTAACGAGTTTCCCTATAAGTCACAGTTTATATAAAACATATAAGGAAGAAATTATATCTACCCATAAAAAACTGTTATTTTCCAAGATTCTTAAATAATTAAGAATATTTTTATTTAATATAAGGAGCTAATAATTAACTACGTACGCATATCGTGGGGAGGGAGTAGTGCTTAGTGTGATAAATTTAAACAATGGTAGGGTGGTTAGATAATAATAATATGTGACGTCATATTAAATTTCATTTAAAACATTTTTGTAAATAAAAAATAGCAACGTTCTTCAAAAAAAAAATATATTTACGTCATAAATTTTACATGTACGTCACTGATTCTATAAATATGTGCATCTTCTATGTTAGTATGTAGGTGGTTGTTGGTACACCTTTAGTGGTGGTGTGAGAAGTTCTGCTCTACTTTAACCGTAGAACATTTTACAGTAGCTTCTAACATTACTTAATAATATACTAACTTTTATGTTTTCTTGTAAAGACGGTAAACTTTACTACAAGATAATCTAAATATAATGATTCATTTTTTTTTGTAAATAATTTCAAAGTAGAATAAATACCTATATGTATCAACAACGTCATTCAGCCATTTTGACTGATTTATTGATTAGAAGAATTTAATAAGAACAACTATTACAGCGGTATAATAAAATTTATTTATTTTTATTTGAAATAAATTTGAATCAATAGAATTTTCTCAATATCATATAAGCTATCAATTATAATATGTACATATATTACAACTTCTTTATTTATTTTAAATATAATTTGTATTCGTTCCTATCTTTTTTACTTTTGTATACATCCATATGCCTACTTATATGAAGTATACATATTATCTATAAGATGGTATAGTAAAGCCGATCTTTTTCGAATCTGTGATTTTTAACCTCTGTGTGCCTATCGGTATGTTTGTCTTTCGACGCTAAAACTCGAATACGGCAAAACATAGAAGAGTGACATTTTATATTTAGAATCAGTATACGTCTGGAAAAGCCATTTTAGGTTTCCGTAGAAAACTAGGAAACCTTATAGTTTCACCATGTTCGTCCTCAAAAATTTTAAGCCGATTAAAATGAAATTTGGTATACGGACGAAGACTGATAACACAAAAACAGAAATGATAAGATTTTTGAAAAAAAAAATTGTTTTTGGACCCCTTTTCCATAGACTGAAAAGTGAACTCACATTTTTTTTCACTTACCCCATTGAATGGAATGTCATTAGATAGATCTCCTAAAATGCAATAAAAAATATTATATGATATTTTGATTTTAACCTCTGAGTCACGATATATTTGCGTTCAAAGTCGTGATCAGAGTGCCCCCACCCCCCTTAATTTCTGAACTATCTATTAAAAAAATCTGAAAAAAAATTCAGAATGTAGCTTTTAGTTAGTACTTTCAATGAAAATTATAACGAACACTGTAGCTAGAATAGTTTATAAAAATAATTGAAATGACTCTTGTTTATAAATCGTAATGACTACGGAAACCTATCATGTGCGTGCCCAACATGCACTTGGCCGTTTTATTTTAAAATGATCTTATAACCGGAAAGGATGTTTTAAGTAAAAGCTGGAAAGAATATAATAATTTAAGATGCATTCAATTTTGTATATCTTTTATCAGTTACCCAGAAAGATTTGATTAATATAACTAGATACATATAGGAACAGTGTACACTAGTGAACAGTGTATACTTAATACTTATAGTATTCACTATAAATAATAGGCTTTGTCTATGTCACGTAACGCATAGAGTTTGCACAACGAAACATAATTGAAATTTTTATGTTCTGTCAAAACACTTAAGATTCTTTATTAAACTATAATACCAGGGTTAGGGTGCAAAGCGCCCAGGGGCAGAACCCCTAGTTAGATATAAGAAAGTTCCATGGTAATTTTTTTACAACATAATTCATTTTTGACTTTTTTAAAAATATTTAATAATTTCTATAAATAATTGATATTTTCAACAGGTTTGCGACCTGCACATTGTACAATATTATTTTTCCAATATTAATAACAAGCTAAATTGAAGCAGTCATTATCACGTTCGTGTATTTGATGAAAAGTGCAGCAAATGAATTGTGCGCTACAGAGAGTTGTCTTGGGCATGATGATAAAGTGTGCACCGTTAACCTATCCGTGTTGTGCACTGATTCATAAAAGCATCAATAAAACAGCATCACACTTTGTGTGTGTGTGTGTGTACTCGTTCGTCTGAAAAATCGAACAAAAACCATATCGCAAAAACTTTCAAACGTTGAGATTGAAACTGTACCTCGGTGGTTCTCAAAATATGGTCTATTATGCTAAATAACTTATGTAGATTTTGCTATTTTACTACTATAAAGTTGCAAAAGAATGAAATGGTTTTGCAAAATGTAAAAAGTGTAGAATAAACTCGGTTGGAATTCTCAGTAAATGTCTAAGTTTTATCAAACAATACAACATTAGTCGCCCGATAGTTTCATTGATTAAAAATCGGCTGACTAAATAATCAAAATAACTAGGTGATTTCCATTTGATTAAAAAATCAGGCACCAATCTGTCGACTAATCGGTGTGCAGCTCGAAACAGACCCAACTATCAACCGACTAAAAGTATTATGTCCGGTATTATAAAGGAACAAAAAAATTAGCTTACAAGCACTTTCAAAAAGAGTATCAAGCCTATATAACAGTTTTCTTGAAGTATTTGACAACGGTATTAAAACAATAGTGATATAATATTTGAAAATTATCTTGTGCGGTCAGAGTCTCCAACTGTGTGATAAAAATTGAAGTATCACTGATCTAAATTTTAAAACAAATCCCTAGGTAATATCACATAATTAATACCTAGTTGAAAGTGCTTGTTAGCTATCAAATGTTGTTAGCTCCTTTATAATACTGGACATTGCAGATTGATATGCACGAGCTCTATTATATGTATGGAATGTAAAGGTATTCATTGTAAATATATGTATTTAATGATTAGCAAAATGTGATAGGCATGATATATAAAACAAAACATTATAATTCATATTTCATTAATCAATGTAATGTGTGATATAATAATAAATATTTGTTTAATTAACTAAATATTTTGTTTTAAATAATAATAATAATAATCATGGAACAGTAAAGGAAATAAATTTCATAAAACAAATTAGTTACATACGTGTGAATGCAATTATGAATATGTACGCACACATATAATATAAATATACATATAAATTATATATTATATGAGTTGTTTATCGAATATTCATCAAAGAGATCATGAATCTGACAGTCCTTTATCGCTGTTTGGCAAACGACAACATCGGGAAATATAATGCAAATCATCACTGACATTTGTGCATACGGGAAATAAATATTTGTTACACTTCAGTGGTCTTCAAACAGTACAGATGAGTATCGGTAACTCGAGATTTTTTGTAAGATTAATAACATCCGAATATTAAACGTTCATATTGGAATAATTGATTTTTTTTAAATAAAATGTTGAACGTTTTGAAATTCCAGTAGTTTGATTACCGTCAGACCTAGTTGTAAATTATTCTTGCTTTGTTTTATTTATCGTAGACATATTCATATTAATATAAATTATAGTTTAAATAACTAAGAAAACACGCTTGGGCTTATTGTTAGCCATTGAGGAGTCCCTATGACCACCTCTCACCTCCATCAAAATGCAAGCTCGATGGTAACATATTATTGTATTGTCACCAGAATTACATAAGATTAAAAATTTTAAAATTGATACGACAGTTTTATTAGAAATGGGTGAAAAGTGAGTTGTAAGATTTATTTACACTGTTAGGAAGTTAGGAGCCAAGCTAATAAAAGCGTGTTAAAATGTACTGACATCAGAAATGAACTAAAAACTGAAAGATAATTGAATAAATGTAACAATTTAATTATCTTTAAAATCTTAATAAATACAGAATCAGACGCATACAAAAAGTTGAAGAGCTAGCGCAAATCACGTAGTCTGTCAACTAAAGATTTCGAAGACGGAATACTCGTATATACCTACCTACCAAGTTTATGTCTGAATACTAGTCTACCTGATTTTAAAGTTACAAAACATTTTCGTTCATTGCTTTGGTGAAACTTGCGCCAATTTCATCTTTATGCGTATGTTCAGGGGTCAAAACTGGTCAGTAAAATCAGTAAAAGTCAGTTAAAATCAGTTTTTTTGGAAAATGGTCAGTATTGTCAGTTTTTTGGGTTTGACACTCAAAGTTTTCACATTGGAGCCCTATTTATCGGGAAAAACTCACTATTTGACTTCAAAACGACACAATTACCGTAAAAAATATATTCAAATTATAAATAACGTTCTATTTTGTTTACTTATTTGTATTGTTTATTACAAACTTTTAGAAGATATTTGATGACATAATTGTAACGTATGTATACATGCACATATAAACAACATAATCTCCCTCTAGCACTGGCTATGCCAAGTTCTGTAAGAAAAATTAACTGTAATATTTGTTACTTTCGTAATGAACATTATAAATATATGGTGGAGGCCAATAATTTTAATACATAACACCTACATTTTTTAACTCGGATCAGATTGTCAGTAAAAGTTAGTATTTTTAGGTTACTGGTCAATAAAATCAGTATTTTTGAACACTGAACATGTTTCGACCTCTGTATGTTTGATTAAGAATTGTTTTGACAATTATTACATTACTTACTATACGTTGTTGTTTTTGTTTACTATTCGATTCTAGGCTCAACTCAGACGAGCCAGTACCCAGTGATTTTATAGCCCTTTCCGGTGGCTGGAAGTGACTGTACAATGTCGCGAACATTTTTAGTGTCCGCTTGTAATTAGTATTGGCTGCAGGCAACCGCACAATAAAAACAAAATAATCAGAAATATATATTAATAACAAATAACTGTATCAATCGTGAATATGTAACCCCTGTCATCGATTGACTGACAATGAGTTGGCGGCGAGTGGTTGCATTTTTCCAACCATGCATAACTCGACTTCAGTTTATCATCCGTGTGAATTAGAATCACGCGTGTTTATATAATTGCATATTATTTAATTAGTGCTCACTTGGTTGCCACTTCCAGCCACTAAAAGTGGCTACGCAGCAGTTCTGCAGTGGTTCATCTGAATTAAGCCTTAGCTTGTTTTTAAAGTCAGCTCATTTATAAAAAAAAATTTTTTGTCTTTTAAGTGATCTTAAAATTGTAAATAAATTATTCAATTATTTCAATTACGGAACGCGTATTTTTAGTACTTGAGAAGTTCCATTTTCCTAACATCTTCAGTTTTTAATGAAATTCACATGGGATGGGACAATACAAAATAATGCATGAACATCGGCAAAAAATTTAACAAAACATACGGGTCGAATTGAGAACTTCCTTTTTTTGAAGTCACTTTAAAAAAATGTGTATTTGAATATGACAATTTCAATTATTAGTTTCTTAAATAGACAGCTATAATACGTTACATGTAATCTTGTCCTAGAAAATTACGACCAGAAAGATGTTCCAAAAAGCATCAATTCGATTTATCTTGTTCTATCGTAATATCGCTAACAAAAATAGAAACCGACTTTTAATCGAGCCGATGCATCTACTATCCGCAACTGCGTGGTCTTATCTTTAACAAAGATTAATACAGGCAGTACGTCGGATGATGTGGTGAAGAGAAGAAGAGAAAAAAAGAGAATTGCTATACCATCTTGATCTCGTTGTCTCCAAGGATTTGATCGGGGAAGCTGATTGATTCCTGCCTGTCGAGCGCTTCTCTTTATCCCCATTCATTCTTTTATGTATAAACAGTGGCGTAACAAACAGGAACAGATTAGGGAAAAGAAATCGTTTGAGTCAAATGGGTCATTATATGTTTACAAAACAAACGACAAATTATAAAAAGTAGAAAACTTCCTATTTCTGAAAACGATTTTACAATCAGAAATGGATGTTTTCTCTTGCTAATTTTTGAATTTTTCAAATTATTTTTGAAACTATGTGAACTAGAAAGAAATTTTTTAGATAAAATTTGTAGATAATATTATTATTTATGATTAATGTGCATTTGATTTTTTCAAAGTTTGCTAGAAAAATTTATTTTATATAATTAGAAACGCTTACACTGTGCACCTAGTAATGTATGTAATAATGATGGCTAATGTTAGTCGTTTTGACTAACACAGCGATCATTTTTTGCTCTATCTTTCTAACTATAATAGTTAATGTATCGCGTTGATTCCTCGTGCCAACTAAGTCGCCGGCAAGTAGTTTGTGTCATGCGGGTAAGTGTCACCATTTTCGATATACGAAGTTATTAGTCGAATCGACTAATGAATAGCTTCTTCGTAACTTTTTTGCTCCATGCTAATGTGTATTTAAAAAGGTTTGAATTTAAAAACATTTTTTTAGTTAAAGTAAGTCTATATAAAATAAGTTTATAGAAGAATGTAGTTTTTATTTTGTACCTCTTATAATTTTTTTTAACTTTTCATAAGGATCTCAGTAAAAGTAGAATAAGATTGTTTTTTGTAACTTTTAATAAAAAAAAGATTTAAAAAACTGTGTTTTTCATTTATATTCCTCTAAAATAGGTACAAAAGCTGCAAAAAACAAATCAAATATAATAATTACATGTATAATTAATAAAACCTCCACGTAGATGAAATATGATTAGCCTTCTAGGGTTAACATTATATTTTTGAATGGTATCAACAAATATTAATTTTTTTGTTTAGGTACTTTGTATTCCTACGTAAAAATGAATAAAAATTCAGTCTGTAAAAAGCATTGAAAAAACGAAATTTCAAAATTTAAATAATATATGTTTAATACAACCATTTTATCGTAATTACAACCCTATACACTATACACTATAACAATATTGCTTCATAATTCCATAATTTTTGGGAAAACCAATCTGTAAAAACATTGAAAAGTGGAGATTTCTATCTCATATTTAATTCATTATATCATAATTCTCTAACCCCATAATTATTTTTATAACCGTACAATTTAGTTGAAATTGAAAAACGTTGTTGAAATGGTTACAAATTGGTAACACACTGTAAAAGAATTGGTGTAAATTATCACAAAATCCGGCAATAATTCAGCACCATAATGTTCACTCATTAGCTCGCCCCTCATAATTAGCGGAATGCAAAAAAACACAATAATGTAACTACTATAATCAATCCGTCAATAAATACCAATTATATACTGCATAATGTGTCTATTGGGAAACTGAAAAACATAAATTTTAATTTTAATCTCGTGAAAATTATGTGGGGCAATTATAAGCAGGGGGAAACGAAAAGTTTTTATAATATGTATGTATGCGTGCTAATTAATTATCACATACCTACATAGTTTAGTTGTTCGAGTAATAAGAGTCATCCCCTACATATTTTGATGCGCTAAATCTGAATCCGACCACAGAATTGTACCCCATTTCTGAGAAAATTAAGGTAAAAATGTCAAAAATGGAATTTTTAGCCACAATTGAGGTTATGTACCAACGATATAATTTGTTTACTTATTTTTGCTAATAGTATCTTCCCCTTCCTGAGTTATTGAACTTAGGTGGGTTTCAATACCTATTATTTTTTATTGTAATGTCGTCGCATCGGCAGAAATGAGCAAAAAAAATTCTTTGATTAGTACGTAACGTCATTTTTTTAAATTTATCTTTTAACCTTAAATTCTTCAGAAACCTGATGTAATGGTACAATTCTGCAGTCTGATTCAGATTCAGAGCACCAAATTACGTAGGAAGCAACTCATATTTTCACAAAACTTTTAACACCTCCAATTTTGCAGGACTGTGTTAATAATACTTTTATTTACTCTTACAAAAACAGGCAAATTTTTTGAAAACTGTTTAATGTTTAATTTAAAAAGCTGAAAAATGTGGTAATCTACAGGATAGACTGTATTTTTGCAAATTGTATTCGAATCCATTTTACACATTGTTGGAAAGCTAGGCACTGTTCTAATACAAACACCAGTATGACGGTAACCAACACAAAATATGATGCCACTTAGCTTGTTTCTCAGAAGTTTATTCTTGTAGACATTTCGCAAATTCGGAGTGGAGTTTTTTTTAAATATAAAGCATAGCAAAAGATTTTAACTTAGCAGAACAGCACTCTAAAAAAACATAACAAAAAAACCGGAATTTCGAGCTCTAACTTTAGTTTATTCCGCCCGTAGCTACTGAGGATATTTTTTGTTATTTTAATATGTGTTATACTAGTTGAGTTTATTGCTAGGTCAAATATTTATAATAAAAATAGTAATTAAAATTTAATTATAGAAAATGTTTTTAAATTTAACAAAAAAATATATATTCATGAGTACCACGGGACTTCCGTATACGTTGTACTGAATGTACAGTGTACTACTTCCAGAAAAAAGTGAATGGGACATAATTTTATAAATAACTAGCGCATTGGCCCGGTGTTACCCGGGGATATTAATTTAATTAAACATAAAGTAATCATGCCCACTCGACATGCCCACCCAACATGCCCACCCAACATGCCCACCCAACATTCCCACCCAACATTCCCACCCAACATGCTAACAACACACAGTTCACCACGAACTGTTTTTTTCGGCTTCATGAAATTTACACAAAATATCCACAAATTATACACCTAAACTTAACCTATCCATTATTGAAAACCGGAATAAAATCCATTCAGTACTTATTGAAAAAATCGTGTAAAATTATATTTTCTCCCAGGAAACACCAGGTCTTATCTTAGAATTTGTATGAAAATCAAAATTCTTGGAAGTTCTTTATTGTAATTTATAAAAATCCGTTTATTTATATTGTAAATTACATATTTTTCATTCAAACTCATGGTGGAAAGATATATATTTGTAGGTATCATGATTCAAACTGACATTCACATATAGTAATTGTTTTCAGCGTCTTATATTCCATAGCTACTGTGTTTTTCTATAAATGACAGTTTTATGCTCTGACATCATAGAAACAAAAGACGCTGTGCAAAAGATTCCTTTTCATCTTTTGATGTTAAATTTGAGATTTTCATAAAATATTATTAGCCACGATACTGCTCGTAAAAATGATCTGACTATTGCTGAAAACCGCATTGAAATCGGTTCAGTAATTTCGGAGTCTATAAGCCACACACAAACGAACATTCATTTTTATATATATAGATAATAATAAAAATGTTCTCTACAACTTTCATCCAAAACATTTTTTCTATATAGTCACCCTTTTACAAAAATAATTTGAAAAACTCCAAAATTGACAAGAGTCAACATTCGATTCCATTTAGAAAATCGGTTTCAAAAATAGGACGTTCTCTTTCCAGAATAATATTAATTCTTAATATAAAATTTCACATTTCTATGTATTGTCGTTTTTGAGCTACAGCGTCTACAGACAAACAGATACTGGGATGAAAACAGTCAAAATGGATATTACTATTAAAATCTCGAATTAGAAAAAAAATGACATGCATTTCATACATATGGCCGACCGAATAAGTAAAAAAATGTATAGTATATACGTGATAGGTAAACCAGTTTCAAAATTGTAAGAGTTTAATATTTACACGTGCTTCAAAGCAATGGTATCATTCTCAGAATAAAAAAAAATATTTTTATTATATATTTATATTGTTAAATGTTTTAGTAATACATAAGTTTGTTAAATCATAATAATTTAATATCGAAATAATATGATTTTTAATTTTTTTTTAATTAATGATAAAAACATTTTGAGAATTGGTAGAATTATATGAAAAAAGGAGTGAAATAAATTTTTACCGTTTAATTTGTGCCATTGTTTCATAAAAACTTCAAAAATAATTAAAAATTGCGATTTAACACTACTTAACAATATGCGAATTTTTGTAATCGTATACACACATCAAGCAATATTGCAAGAATAACATTAAAAATAGATTTAATATTCCTTAAATATACAACATATTGATACCTGTGATATACTAATTCCATGAATGGATTAAATTACCCTTCATATTAACGAGACATTATGTTAGAAAGCAATAAATTCAATCCTTGTTATTAAATTTAAGGTGTCCACTTTTTTTTGATCAGTAGTGTATATATGTATATTAGGGTGTCCGTTATTTCCCAAGTTGATTTTTTTTTTGCTGCCGCCCCCTGAAGTTTTAGTTTTTACCCTAAAAAAAATTATCCAACGTAAACAAGCTCTTAATTTTCAAGTTAAACCGTGCCCGTGTCATGTTACTTTTCCCATTTAAATAACATGGGATTTTTGTACTTTTTGCATTTTATTTTTATCTCCGAATCAAATGAACCTACAGCTTTGATAAAGAAGTATTCTAATACAAAATTTTGCGCTCTACAAAAAAGGTCTCTTTGGTTTTTTCGTTAAAATCATTCCTTTAAAAGTTATACGCAGTTAAAGTCATGTTCATCATTTTTATCATAATTATTTTAGTTTTATCGAAGTTTTCTGTGATATAATTATAAAACTCACTTATAATTGTCATAAAAATTTTATTGAATAATCTTATCAGTTACAATAAAGGAAACATTGCATGACAACTAATATTACGATGGATTACTAGTTTTTTTTTGTCTTTTTTTAGTCACGTTTCTTTGTTAAGCAGCTTTTTGTAGCGTTAGGGAAAGCATCCTTGTATTCTCGTACAACTTGTATTAAATACTGTTTTTGGTCTTCTTTAGTAGTCAAAATGTTAATGTAATCTTGAGTTAACTGAACTGCTCTTTCAGCTACATCATTAACAACTTGCAGATTATTTACAACATTCAAACCTTCTAAGTAATCATCATTAGTTGACCACGTTTCAACATCAAACTCTAAAAAATTTTTGTTTATGTTGAATCGATCAAAAAACTTTCTCGAATTAGAATTAATAAAAAAGTCAATATCTTTTTTTTGTATGTTGATAATTTCACTGTCTGAGTTTACTACGTAGCGTTTAGGGGAATCAAAATCCATATTTTCATGGCGTTCTAATGCTTCAATCATTTTACGTTTCATGGAAATTGGTATAGTTGGATCAAAAAAAGCTAGAGCAGCAGCTTCAGCATTTAAATACCACAAATGATTTTTAAATTTGTGCAAGACCGCTTCAGAAAGTTTTTTATCAATCGTCTTATATTGATATACAGTTTTTACAAAATTTAAGTCTTGAGATGGAGCCGATGCTGCAAGAGGTGCCGTAAACCAAAATGGCACGTAAACAAATACTATGAATAAACAAATGTCCAAGAGACTTCGTTGTATTTCAGGATCCACCTCAAAAATGTCCCGGAAAATGTATATTTTGAGAGAATAAATCGCTTTTGACATCCAGCGAGCATGGTGAAATGCTCCTGGCTTATAAAATTTTATTTTATCAGCTTCCATCGTACCGAGAAAAATTTGACACAACTCAAAAAGCTCTTTATAATCATCGCGAGGTAAAATTTCACTTAAAAAATTTTTGATCGTCTCATTTGTTTTTCCAACTTTTGTAAACAATTTCTTAGGAATTTTATTTCCTGTTAGACCATTTTTATATTTAGTTTGATCAACTTGATTCCAATTTTCTTGAAATTTTTTAAATAGAGGGACGTTTGGCCCATCAGTTCCCGGAATTTTCGTCACAAAAACACAATTCAAAACCAATTCGTAGATGTGATGCCTACAAGGTAAATACAAAAGATCTTTTTGTAACAACTGCTCTAAATTGATTGCCGCTCCATTTCGATAACCAAGATTTGAAGCAGTAGTGTCGCAACAAATTGCTTGGACATTTTCAGATAACCCCCATTCTTGTATACTCTTGAAAATTTCCTGAGCCTGAGTAATTCCTCTTCCATCCGGTAATGCTGGTACGTTTAATATTCTTTCAACAGTCGTGCTTCGAATTATTATAGGTACTCGGTCAACCTTTTTACAAGATAGTCCATCAGGTATTAATTTTCCATCCCAATGAACCACCGCAGCTCCAACCTCAGCGTCACCAAATAACTTTTTCATCCGTTCAGCAGCGTCTTTCCGAATTTTCGACCTAAGTTCATTAAACGAAGTCTTGTTTAGAATTAAATTATCAGTATCTACTCCCAGGGCCATCGCGACAGCTGATATTATTCTCACGGAATTTCTGTAAGAAATCTTACAATTGTCAAGAGTAGTAACAACATGTTCCGTTAGGATATTTATTGTTCCTCTCTCATTTTTCACTTCATAATTTCGTCCCTGTGCTTCAAACATTGAGGATGCGCTTTGCAAAGACATTGATGTCGATGTTTCGCCACTTAATGGTTGCTCCAATGTACTTTTTGCGCTCGGTGGTAAAGTTAGGTCTAAAAATTAAGTACAAAATAGTTATATAGTAAATTCTGTTTCAATTACTGATGTATCAATTACTCATCACATTTTTCATAAAATAAAATTTTCATACATAAAATAATTTAATTTATCGAGAGGTACAATCAAGCATTTGAATTAATTACCTGAATCTGAACGAAGTTTATCCGAGAGTGTTGAGTCGACATTATCAGATGTTGATCGAGCTTTATCAATAGATTGAGATGGAGTAGAATCAATATCTTCTTCAAAAACAAGTTTTTCTAAAATTAATAATAAAATTAGTAACCTACAAGGAATTCTAACTTTCAATCATTACATTTATTAATCATCAACTTACCAGGTGACTGAAAAGAATTATCACTTTGCTTAAAAACGTGTAAGTGATACTTTCTTTCTGTTCTTTGATCATGTAAAAAATCTGCCGTGGCACTATCAGCTGTATTTTGAGCATCGCCATGAGCTATATCAAATAATTTTTCAAGACATTCGGAAAACTTAAGCTCGCGATCTTGTTTTTTGTATTTTTGTAAATTTCTGTACGTGATATGAAGATTTTCTAATTTTTTTATACATCGATCTTTTTTTTGTACTGGAATCCCAGCTCTGCTCCAAAATTTGCACACTTCTTCTACAACTACTGAGTAACTGGCTGTAAGTGTTTTACTTTCTTGTCTGGTATGATAATATAATAATTTTAGAACTTGTTTATTGGTTGGTAATTTATGACCGCTAATCGTGTCACTCGGTTCACCCAACAGAAACATTTTATCACGTAGAGTCACTGATTGATTCATTTTTATTTAATTAATTAAGTTAATAAATTCATTAAGATAATTAATTTTAAATTAAATAAGGATTTAATTGTTTAAATTATAAATCTGTATGCTGAGTGTAACTGGTAAAGGTTAGAGTCGTAGAATTTGTTGATTTAATAAATTTTATAACTGAATCTAACACTTTTTACTACGTATAAATGTATTAAAATAAAATCACTAAATGATTTAATTCGAAAATAGTTATAATTAATAGAAAAATTACTCGAAATTTGCTTATTCTTTTTAATTGAAACACATGTTTACAAACACCGAAAGATAATGAAACAATAACCTTAAACTATAATGCTGATCTATCGATAATAGATGGCGCAATATTAGTGTTTCACACTAAAATTGGTAAAGAAATATCGTTTTATTGAAAAAAATACGGCTCTTGATCCTTTTTTAGTCAAAATCAAAAGGCGCAATTAGAATTGCGCCAGAGAAGATAGAAAAATTTGATTATAAATTATTCGCATAACTTTAACCGCGTATAACTTTTAAAGGAATGATTTTAGCGAAAAAACCAAAGAGACCTTTTTTGTAGAGCGCAAAATTTTGTAGTAGAATACTTCTTTATCAAAGCTGTAGGTTCATTTGATTCGGAGATAAAAAATAAAATGCAAAAAGTACAAAAATCCCATGTTATTTAAATGGGAAAAGTAACATGACACGGGCACGGTTTAACTTGAAAATTAAGAGCTTGTTTACGTTGGATAATTTTTTTTAGGGTAAAAACTAAAACTTCAGGGGGCGGCAGCAAAAAAAAAATCAACTTGGGAAATAACGGACACCCTAATGTATATGGGCAAATCCACAGAACGTGGCCGCTTTGGGGGAACGGCAATAGTGCGCGTGTGGGAATGTATATTACCCACCCATAAGTACACGAACTCAAAGTATACTTTATTGTGGATGTAAACATGGAGTTACAAGTCGATTGCTTGATTCATATAAAAACTGCAACACAATTTGCATTGAAAAATCGGTTATTTTCACGTTTTCAGAACGGAACTTTTAAAAAAAGAAAAATTCATACCACCGCAATTTTCTCAGATTCAAACCAATGAATCTGAAATTTTTACTGGACATGTTTTTTGGTACAATGAACCTTTTCCCGGAGTTTCAAAGGCGCACACCTCTTACATTTCATATGCGCGATTGTTTTATCCAGCGAACGGCAATTTCAGCGTTTTTTATTTGGTTTATTTGCTGTAACTTTTGGAACATCCGAAGCACACTCCTGAAATTGAGACCAATTATTCTTCTCTTTGTTACGAAGATTTTGAGACGACATAGAAGAGTATGCGTTCAACGTTCCATTTTGAAGAAGCATTTGAGTATTTTAATTTAAAGCTAATGCGGCCACGTTCTGTGGATTTGCCCATATACTTTATTATATATGTATGAGCGTAAAAGGTAATTTAATAAATACGTATATACAATATAAGAACTAACAATTTTCTAGATTGCGTATAAATGTTCAAGTATCTACTTTTAAAGATCACTGTAAAAAACTGCGTACTCTACTCAAGTTTATTGTAACTATGTACGTAGTTGTTCCATTTACTCAATATAGGATTACATATAATAATTAGATCTACCTGCAATACATTCACAAGTACAAGAAGCTATAGAGGTAATGATACCAAGGTGCGCTAACTATATACAGTGATGTAGCGGGTAAAGGGAAGGCGTACATCGGAGTATAAGTTGAGTTAATTACACCCCGCGGATCGCAGTGCGCTCTGCGTTGTGTCGTTGCAACACGACAATTTCATTTCATGGCACATTAGATCGTTTTATTTATTTATGCTAATTTTTACAGTTTCTATGCGCTCTTGCTCCAGGTTACGTACACATATTTGGTGCAGTTGCTTCCGTTTTTGTAATATTTACAGAATTGTGTGCGGTGTTTTTTTTATATTTAATATTAAATTTTCTATAGTACGAAACATTCAAAATATACGTAAGTTTATAATTAGGGTGGCGTTGCAACATAGAAAATAATTGCAATAGAATAATTAGTTTCGTTAATATAAATTTTTTTAATCAACGTTGAGAAAAACACGAATATTCACATTTTTTGTTTATTTTTGAAAGAACAGCGAAATTCTAATTATTTACTTGACACAGAAAGCTCAGTTTTGGCAAATACCTCAATCAAATTAAAAAAAGTTGTTCGTAAGACATTGTTCTACAGAGTCATTTACTTTGTTTTAAATTGTTTTTAAAGTTGGCGCGGTCTATGATCTAGTCCTAGAGTGAAATCCGCCATAAGCGCGAAAACTTTAAACGTAATTATCTCGTAAAGCGTTTACCCTACGACAAAATTTGCAATAACTTTTTTTGTTCATCTGAATCAAATCTACAAATGTGTTTCCATCAATTTGCAACGAGATATAATGCAAAAAAGATTTTTTGCATTTATTTCGTACAAAAGGCGATTTTATTGAAAAAACTTAAATGACAATCTTTTAGATCTCTCAATTTTTATGTTTTTTTTTTCTAACCACCATTTCGTAAAACCCATATAAAAAAAAAACATTTTTTCATTATATTTCAAATGACGTAGATCATAAAAATCTACACATTTTTTGTTAAAAAACATTTTTTTTTGTTAACAAACAAATTTTTTTTTGTTATTACCCATTTTGAAGGTTGCTTAATGGTTTTTTAAATTTAATAAAAAATGTTTTTTTGCAATTTTTCGCGGGCTATATCTTGCAAAATATGAGTTTTACGAAATAGTGGCTATGAGAAAAATATTGTAAATTGAGAGTTCTAAAATATTGTCATTTAAATTTTTCTCAATATAATCGCTTCTTTTCGAAATTTTCACTTTGCTAGGCTAGATTAAGCGGTTCGGTTATTAGAAGTGTGTGATAGACAGACAGACAGGTAAACAAATTGTTAATTCCAAAAGTGCTTTTTCCAATTTCGGTACGGGACACTGAAAATCGCAGAAAATTAATTATAAAATAATCATATTGTATAATTATAAAAATACAGAGAATTGATTTTATGTAATTACCTACTGATATTTTTCGTTTCAGTTAATTTGAACAAATGTTTGTAAATTTTAAGTGATTGTAACCTATACCTATAACATTTCTAATAAATTGTAATGAAACAATAAACAAAATGTTGATTTCAATTGGTAAATAAAATCAATAATACAATATAACAGTTCACTGAATAATAATTAATTAATTATAATACGGATCAGCCGATATTCTGAGAATTATTATTGTTAGTAATTAAAACGTGATCCTCATTTCAGTATAAAACAAATACGACATGTAGAGAGGCGCCGACATATTAAAAATATTTGGGGTTCGAGTTTTTCTTTTTCATTGAAACATTTTTACTTATTTTTCTTCCATGAAGAAAATGCAATTATTGTACTGCCTTCAAAATGTAAGGAAATTTGTTTTCCGTATAGTGACTGCGCGTGCGTCTGACTGTATGTAGAATTTGATTTTTTTGTTCTAAATTGTCTGTCTCATTGTTACAGAGTATTCATGACCTATTGTTTTTAGTGTTAACCGGATCTACGGTTTCAAAAATGTTAACACGTATTATACCTATTGTCGTCTACTAACAGAGGAATATTGCAAGGTGTATCTCACCAATTTTGATGAAACTTGGTATACTTGTAGTTAAATCAAATTTAAGGGTTACGTATTTTTATACGTACCCATATGGCAGTGGCGAGGCGTGAAATTTTGAATAAGGGAAACATATTTTGTCAAAATATTTCATCAAAATAAATAAGTAGGTAATAACCGTTTTAACATTAGGCTTAACAAAAAAACTAGTTATAAAACACCTTAAGTTCAAGCTTTTACTTATTTTCTTGTATTTTAATCGATATTTGTATGACGAGTTGAAGTTCACTGCAGGAAATTTCACAAAAAAATTTCGAATTTTTGATTTCATTAAAAGTATGTTAATTGTATAGAAAATGACGTGAAAAGTTGAAATTTTTAAACCGCAGATCTGTATCTCAAACCGTTCATGAGATATAGCCTATCAAAGTTGTAGTTTTTTCAAATTTTTGGAGTAAAATGACGGATTTGATATTGTCGACGGATTTAATAAACAAGTTTGATAATATCGAACAAAACTATCATTTTAGGTATTCAGTTTTCTATAGATTCCTAGCTACATTTGGTCTGTTTTATACATATCTTCTTTGCAATCATCGAAAAAAATGTGGAATTTTCATTTTGCAAATCTTTGTTTACACGTAGTTGAAAAACTTTTTGAGATATCGAAATCGGATAGTAGGAAGCATTATTTAGGATACCTATCCAATTTTGGTGTTATTTCCCAAAATATTTATATTTCTATAATTATTAATTATTTTTAAATATCATTTTGCTCGAAATTTTTAGAGCTGTAAGATTTATAATAACTGATATTGGACAGCTGTGTGAGCCCCAAGAATGTTATGCACCCCTCTCAAAAAAAATAGGAAGGGGGAGTTACTGTTGTGTTCTTTACAGCAAATTCCACACACAAAAAACGTACAACGGATTTCTTCTGGTAGATTTTCTAGCGACTATATTATGCAGTATCTATACCTACGTAGTATAAAACAAAGTCTGTCTATCTGTCTGTGCACAACTTTATCAGTATCTACTGAACAGATTTTGTGAAAACAATGTTTAACATAGTAGGTTTATTACAGATTATGCTTTGTATTACGTTGCATACCAAATCAATTTTACCTAAGATTAATTTTTATAACTTTTTAACAAAATATTATTTGACAATAATTTTATAAAGGATCAAACATGGGGTTCAAATTAAGCATATAAAACTTCTGTATTTTGATATTATCACAAACAGACAAAGCATTATTTGAAGTACCTACATTTTTATATCCAGAATAATTATACCAACGTTTATATGTATGTTTCATGTTACCAAATAACAGTTCTGACAGACAACATCGCTATGGAATCCCTACAAGGAAGCAAATATTGGTTTGGATTTATAACAAAGCCATTTATTTGAACATCAAGTCACATTTACGTATTCTCGATGTACATGCAGCACAGGGGTGGACGATTATTTATTTTAGATGTGTGTCGAATATACATAAATGTAAATAAATATAGGATTAATGCCAAAGCTAAAGTTTGTTAATAAAGTTATACTTATGTTATATAAATATCATATGGTTGAAAATAATATTTGTGAGAAAAAGAAACCCTTTTGTTCAACTCGCGATTCGATTGAGGTTTTTATGCGACCTTTCTGAAGTTTCGAGTAATTAAAAGTTAACGTTTTATTATTTACAAAATTAAAATTAAATCTTAGTGCACGCAAGTGATATATACTTAAAGCAAAATTGTTCAAAGAATTCCAAAATATTCAACGTAGAATTAGCTCCAGAATATTCACAAATAGAATTAATATTAACAAATAGAATAGCAAAGTATAGAATTGAAATACGAACATATGTTTGAAGCTAATGGTGAACTTAAATTTTACCGAAAATATATTCACGAATATAAATTTTTCAACCTGAAATAATTGGCAATATACATCAGAGCTGTAATTGGGATCTCTGTGAATTTTTCTTCTTGAAATTGAAAATTTTCAAATAAAACAGTCGAATAATTAGCTATCGGTATTTAAAAATCCGAAATATAAACGAGCTAGCAAAATTTGTTAGCTATCAAGCACTTCCAAATGATGTTTCAAAACTATTTGACAGTTCCTTTTAAGTTTCATGAAGTGTTTAACAATTTTCGCGCATGCGTGGTATGTAAACACCAACGGTATTAAAACAGTGGCGATATTATGAAAATTATTTTGTACCGTCAGAGTCGCTAACTGTGTAACAATAAGATGAAGTATCACTGCTCTAAATTCCATAGCTAATCAGTAGATACTATCACAGAATTAATACCCCATTTGAAAATGCTTACTAGCTAGCAAAGCTCCTTCATATTACCGGACATAAGATTCCAAAATAAGCTTCATATTTTAAAAATAAAATTAAAAAAAATATTTAAATTTTCTTTGTCTAGTTGTATGTGTGAGGCCCAAATTAGACAAATAATTTCAGCCAAACAAAAAGGTAAAATAGGTGTCCTTATACAACTGATTATTAAAAAAAAATATTGAGTTATAAATATTTACTAACTTAAGCAATTTATAAATAAAATATATGTAGTAGCTCTTGAGGGTTCCCCGGTGATCTTGATATGGATCTTGGCTTCTGAGTGTAAGCACGATGATAACACGACCAAATTAACTCAGCTTAACATTTTCTCAGGATTAGAATTTTTCCATTCCAGTATTATATAAATAATTCCCCAAAGCCAATATCTGCAAGATATTTTCCAATACAATTTATAGCTGTATGATGTCGTCTATGGTTTCTTGTTTCTACACATATCGAATACATAGACATTGTTACACAGTTCAGTATCTTACAAAACAATTGTTGTTTTACCTTTGCTTGCGAGCAAATTCTTAATTTGGCCCGGGCGATGTCTTTAATTTTATATTGACCTGAGTTTTATTTGCAATGAATCCGGTTCTGTTCTCCAAAGATGTAGAAGTAAATTTAACAATAATACTGCCATATTCTCTCCCATTGGATATTCAAGACACATTTTTCAAGTTATTCCGAGACCCCTCCCTATTGATTTATTCAATCGGAACTCCGATAGGTTCTCTCTATGTATGTATGTTATATACATAGGCTTTTAGAATTTCAGGAATCTTACGTTTTGTCTCCACATTGGAGGAAAATCAATGTTAAAATATACGTTTCAGGTATCAGGGTTTTAAAACACTTTTCATGTAAAATTTAATCTAGTAATTATTTGATTTTTCTTCTTTATATTAGTTCTTCATTTAACGAACTACAAAACAAAAGGATCTTTTATTAAAAATCTCTTAATTTTGTTATTAAACACGGAATTAAAAAAAGTTCTTGTCAGTGGCGTAACCAGCGGAGGGATGAGGAGGGAAAAAGAACCTTGCCTCTCGAGTGGCAACGAAAAATCGTTACGACCACAACCATTCCATATTTATGTATTTCAATATGCTAAATCCAAAACTGATATAAAAATATAATGTATCACGTCAAATTTGAATGTAATATGAGATTCAAAATCACGATATTATCATTTTTGACTACTTTAGTCCATATTAGATATTCAGTTTTAGCACGTCGAAAGTTATACGGGTGGTTGGTCTTCCCTTCAGTACAAGAACTTTTGTTTTATGATCTTCTGTTAATTTTTTTAGTTAAAAAACCTAATTGTAGTTTTAAAAAAATTCGTTGTTCAATAAAAATATATTCTTACTCTAAATCAGGATATATTTGTTACTTTCTCTATCTTTCAATAGCGTTTACATCTATATATTAAAAAAAAAAAAAAAAACATATATTCTTGTCCAGGATGGATTTTTTAAAGATATTTCAAAATGTCGAGTCCTTTTTATCTGTCTTCAGTCCGTATTTTTAATCTTAAAATATAGCTCTTCGAATTGGTGAACATGTATTTCCTTTGAACTAAAACTTTATTTTTATAATTTGGGAACTTATATTCAATTTCATATTTTGAATGTTCTTGGAAAAAATGGACAGTTATGGAATCACCCCTGTCTATCTGTCTACTAACTACTGAACCGTTTGCTCTAGAATGCTAAGATTACTATAAATAGTGGGCTAATAATAAACCGGAGGTATAAAAGTAAACTTTCAAGTTTTTGGAGCTTTTTAAAAGGAAATGGGTTATACATTTTTTTTATTCAATTCCAGTGAGTGGGGTATCAATTTTATTTTGTTATTATTAAAATCTTCGTTTAATAAATTATTTAATCCTTAACTGGTATCGTGGTGGTCGATCGGCTCCCACATTTCATCTTTTGATGTTTTTCTAAAAATTTTAGCATCGTGCGCACCCGCCATTTAAAGAAAAATCGCTGCTCTAAAAATATAATTTTAACTATGGTAGGTAAATACTTTAAACAAAATTTTTTCGATTACTCGAATTTCATTCAATGTTATTCACAACGTTTTAGTATATATGAATGTACATTGTATAATGTACATATATATTATTCAATATTTAAAATTAGGTTCTGTGTATACATATGTTCGAATCCCAGGACTATTTATACAAAACATATGTATGTAAAGTATTTAAATATTTATACATTTTAAATTAAAGATTAACTTTTAACAACCTTTGCCTTTGAAGTTTTAATTACTACATTGATTACAGTTCATATTATTATTATTTTCTAATTTATAAATAGGTTTATTAAACTGTCTCTTCTTGGAAAAATAAAGTATATATGTATGTACAGTCGCCTGCAGAACTTGTCTGGCACCCTAAAGGCTAGAATCGCTTACAACAGATTCCAAATTTAAAGACAAAAATCATCGGTTATCTTTTTCTATAAGTTTAATATATTTAAATACTAAAATTCAGAATATCAAATATTTATTGCCACAAAATTTACGTATACAATTTTCAATAGATTACATAATAATTTAATTGCACAAATATATATGAGTACTATAAACGAAGAGTAGTTCTTTATCTAGCAAATGAATTTCAAAATATCTGTCTTTGTTTGATACATGGAGAAATGATTTAAATATTATAATAATCAAATGGGAGGAGCTTGCTAAGTTTGTGACAAACGAAAATGAATACAAACTGCAAGACCATTAATGCAGGCGACTGTACATATAAAATATTTAGTTATTTTTTACAAAAAGATTTTTAGTAAGTAAATATCGTATTGGAAAGTCTAAATTGATAAAAAAAATACATTTTTCTAAATAATGGGTTATTTTAGTGTGCAGCTCTAAAATTCAAATATACCTATAGATCGAAGTATTACTTTGTGCAGTGCCTATTGTTTTTTCTTAAGAACTAGGTACACAAAGAAATATATAAACTGCATATAGTATTTGAATTTTAGAATTTCACAAACAAGCTAGAACTGCACATCATAAATAACCCCTGTTCTAAATGTCTAATTGACGTTTATTATGTTAAAAAAGTTATTCCGGTTTCACAAATAATAGTTATTGTTATATTCAGTTATATTTGACTACTCAGACCATTAACTGATAATTCAAGTTATAAAGGGCTTAGTTAAATACTTTAATAGGTCAAATCCATAGTTATCAAACAATTAGCGCTAATGTAAAATGTAGTAAACTATAGTTAGTGACACCTGGCATTCAAGCGTAAAAATTAACTTAAAAGTATGAATAAATTAAACAAATATATAAATTTATTTTTGTAATATATGATTTCTCTGTACAACAATGAAGGAACGATGAACATTTTTAGGTCATAAGTGTTGCTCTTATTTCCAAAATAAAGAAAGTTCAAATTTAATCATTGTTTAGGTACATAGTACACACCAAAGTGATTTAAAAACATTTATGGTTTGTTTCTGGTTGTCGCGATTTCGCATTGTTGCAGAAATAGATACAAACTGCATCTACAGAAGTAAAAAACTGAAATAGGAAATAGAATCATTTGTTGACTGACACAATAACAGTTTCAACTATAAAATGTTGTATTTTGTTCCCATTTTTTCTACGAGTAAATGTTCACCACTTATGTAAAATGGAAACATTCAACAACATTTTTAAAAATATCAAACAGAAACTTTAATATCCTTTCAGTAAATCTTGATCTATAGAACGAAACATCCATACAAATCAAAACTTTTCAAATAAAATTTTCTAATACAAAAAATTCAGTGAACAGTTATCACAAATACTTCTCTATACAGTACATTAGATACATATTATTTGCAAGTATATTTAAAACCCCTTGTATTTATTTCCGTATACACACACATTCACCCATACACATACGAATACACAAACACACAGATAGTATGTCTAAGATAACTTCCGATACAAAACTGTCCGATCGGGAATACAAAACAAAACTGCACAGCATCTTCTTCGAGAACGCGCTCAAATATTCGGCGGCCTCAGGGGTAACTGAGTATATTTGTGTGAGCTGTATGTGTGTATGTGTGTGTGTGTGTGCAATATAAACGTACTCCGTTCCGTATTCATTTTATTTGTATCCGCCGTGGGAAATGTGTGTATGTGTATGTAGTCTGAACTTTGTTGTTCTTGATCCCATGTCTAACATATCTTGTTTTTCGTTGTATGTCAAAAACACTAGCTGCTTTTCTATTTAAAAAAAATATATCGAAATTTTAACTCAGGTCCATTATTGGTTCAATAATTAAGCCAAATCTGACCTTTTTAGGTCTAACAGTTTAGCAGCTAAAAGGCTGTGACAGACACAAGAATGATATTACATCTAGATTCTAGAGCAAAATATAATAATTCGGGCAAGACATACACGAGTGTATGCCATAAGGGTTCCGAAGTACGTACTACGTGAAATGTTTGGAACCACTTACAGGTGCATTTTTAAGTTAAAGTTAAAATATAAAAAAGTGTCAAGTTCTACTAATTGAGATCTATATTTTGACATACCACATGCCTAGATATCAACAAAAAAAAATTTTATGACGCCCCTCCCTATAATTCCAAAATTTAAAATTATATTGTTAATTTTAGTATTTGTCGTTGGTAGTCCTACCAAAGCCTCGTTACTAAATTTTTTTTCAGATTTTTTGAGCCAGTAGTTACAGAGATAGAGGGGGGGGGGACAAAATAAAACACTGCTTTTAGCCACTTACAGGCGCCATTTTTGAGTTAGAAAAAAAATAAAAAATAGGGGCATGTTCTACGAACTGAGATGTACATTTTGACATATCACATGCCTAGATATGAAAATAAAAATTTTAAATTCTCTTACACCCCTCCCTATTATTCCAAAATTTAAAATTATATTATTGACTTTAGTATTTGTCGTTGGTAGTCCCACCAAAACCTCGTTACCAAATTTTTTTCAGATTTTTTGAGCCAGTAGTTACAGAGTTAGAGGGGGGGGGACAGAATAAAATACTGCTTTTAGCCTCCTACAGGCGCCATTTTTGAGTTAGAAAAAACATAAAAAATAGGGGCATATTCTACTAATTGAGACGTATATTTTGACGTGCCACACGTCTTGGTATACAATTTTTTTGTTTTTTTGGATTTGCTTTAAACCATTTTTGATTTAGAAAAAAAATAAAAAAAGGGTCAAATATTGCTTGTTTGGTTATACATTTTAACGTGCCACATGCCTTGGTATAAAAAAAAATATTTTTTTTACCTAGCTTTCAATAAATTTGTACATGTTTTACTAGAGGGTGTCATTTTACATGTTCAGTAAAAATTTCAAGTTTCTAGCTTATATAGTTTACGAGCTATTTAGCTTTGAGTGAAAAGGACGGACGAACATACGGACGGACGACAAAGCGATATTAATAGGGTTTCTTCGGAACCCTAAAAATGACTACAAAATTAAACCAGAACAAGCTTGGGGTGGGGTGAGACTCTTTAGGTCCACCCAATCAACTTCACGGTATGATTATAAATACTTGAATACTGATTATTTATTTTTTCCATATAGTTTATGTGAATATTTTTTTAATATATATATGAAGAATTTTAATGGAATTGGTCAGAAATAAACCTCACCTTTGTATTATGAATATAATAATATATTCAGTAATGGCAGTAATTAAATATCAACAAATATTTCTAATTTAGTACATTTAATTAAACAAGTGTCCAACACTGGGGTAATATCCAAGATGCTAGTACCTTATTTCCAAGTTGCAAAACAAAATATGCGTCGGATATAACCACTAACTTTAATCCTCATTTTGTAGTCTGTAAACATTTTTTTGTACATAATAATTAAAATTTAAACTAAAAATATACACCTTAACCACAATAAAACAATGTCACATAAACAATGTGTATATTTATTTTTACAAAATATATTTTTTTGTTTCAGGTTAGTGAAAATTGGTATCATCTTCTAAGAAAATATAATTGTAGTATACATAATGAAGGTACGTAAAATTGTTTTTATAATAGTGGTTCTAAATATTAATAATATAAATTGAAATCAAGTTAATATATATGAATTAACTCGATAAAGATTAAGAAATTAATATAATAAGAAATTAAAAAGGCAAAACACTTCTTCGAGTTATTAAAAGCATTCAAAATGAAAAGTAGTAATTAAGTCTTAGTTCTGATTCAAATAGCTATATATGATTATTAAATCAAGTGTCATAGTTCGTGTTTACACACAACTTTATAAATTATCTAGTATACAGTAGCGTAGAAAAACACTGAATATTTGTATGAATATTATTTTTTAAATACATATATAGGTATAACAATTATTTCGTATCTAGTCGTCTATGATTTCTAGTTACGCTACTGACTGTACACGAAACATCTTTTTATTCGGTTCTATTTTAATTAATTAACATGTTTATTCAGCGACGACAGGCGCTAGTGGAGTCATCTATCGTAATAGAATGAAATTTAGTTTGTAAAGACCACTATGAATATAGATTAAAATTATTCAGCTCGATGAGAAATTGACTAACATTTATTTTTCTCTTCTTTTCGAGATTGGTATATTAATTAAAAAAATATCTAAGCCGTGACGTATACAACCGACTATCTACAAATTCGCTTTCGGTATATAGACTACAAGCTCGTTGAAATTACTTTTGCTTTAATAAGTTAACCAACGATTCCCAAACTGTGGTCCGCGGGAAGAATCCTGTTAAAATTAAAAAATAATTAAAGACTTATAGCAAGTATTAAAAATATATACATTTATTTTGACAATTATATGTATACATATTTTAATATTAGTTATAAATACCAAAATATTAATTGTACACATATGTCTACAAATAGGACCTCTATGAACCGATTTTAACGAAACCTTTTGCATTTGGGTTGTTTTGATGAATAGGTCAAAGTTAAAATGTTCAAACTTTACGCTCGGCCCTAAATAATTTGTTAGGGCCATTCCATTAGAAAGCCACCAAGCTATAGTATATACAGTGATCTCTTAGATTTTAGATTTTTCCCCCTTTTGAGTGGTGTATCTATGAATTCCATAGTCAGATTCTGATGAAATTTATATGGAACCACATTGGTAAGTATACTCTTTCAAACAAAAAAAGTTTAACCAAATAGGAGTATATTGGAGTTATGCCCGAAAATACATAAATATATTTATATACAGAAAAATTAAAAACCCCTTCCTTTTCTTGAAGTATATATCAGATTCTAATAAAATTTAAATGGGACCACCTCGGGAGTATATTCTTTCAAACAAACAAAAACCTTCAAATTGGTGCATTTTTGTCCCAACATACATAAAAATATCTACCTTGGGAACCACGGGACTTTCTTATACGTAATCCCAACAGTGAATAGTATACGTGATTCTTATTTTATTAAAACATTTCTGACAAACTAACAAGCTAGAATAAAATGAATAATATAGATAATATTATTCTCCCTATTATATAACAAGTGATTTTTTTTAACGTAATAACTGAAAACGGATGTTTACTCTTGTAAATTTTGAATTTTCACACACACTGTTCAATCTCTGTAATACGTATAAGAAAGTCCCATGACACTCATGGCAGATATTTCTCCTCTGTTATGAACCATTTGAATTATAATCAATTTTTTTTTCAAAAATTCGTTTTTACGAAAAAATGAATAGAACATAAATTATAGATAATAATATTACCTACAATTTTTAACTTGACCATTTTTCTCTATTTTGCACTGTTTTAGAGTAATTCGAAAAATTCAAAAATCGACGTAGGTAATCATCCATATCCTGTTGAAAGATCTTTTTCAAAAATAGGACGTTTTCTTCCCAGACAAAAATTAATCTTAAATATAAAAAATGGACAATTCCATCAAAATCCGGATTTCGAAAAATCGGCTTCACTATACTTACTTATACTATACATATGTATATTTCATATACATGGTATAAGAAAGTAAAATATATATTGATTGAATTAAGATTCCTCCTTTTTTGAAGTCGGTTAAAAAACAACTGTTTTAAATTAATCTACGTAGTGAAGCTATATTTCACTTTGAAATGATAAAAAACTGTTTCAAGAAAGTAATCTACATCTATGCGTTTTATTCTCTCATCTATCTCAATAATATAGAAAACAATAGACGACTAACTATTTAGCTGATGTATAAATTCTGCATTGCAACGGCTAAAAACAACAAACGCGAAGCAGCATCTTTATATATAACGAATAATTAACTGTCGTAAGGTTTAATTAATACAAACAATAGCACAAATTATTTGCATCGACGAGTAGTTTTGCACACTAAATGGAAAAGAAGAAGTTTAAACGACGCTTTGCAAATCAGCTTTGAAAACAGTGGCAGACTACAAAAGCAAACCAACTTTGCAAATTATAGTTTATTATTATTCTGATAGACGAGACTGTAAATATGGAAACTGAACAACAATAAGCCTTTTTGACTAATTAGTCTGAGATTATGAAGCCTCTTGTATGCTTGTTTATTATTTGATTAATATTTTATTTCAAAATAAAACTGATTATGTCCAGAAATTACTAATTCTTGAAGACTATGGTATGATATTCTCTAAACATGTTTCATTTGTTTCATCTTAATCTTAATGAACTGTAAAATTGACTACTTTCCATTAATAACGCTTTTTTACACCAGAGTTGAAACCCAGTGTTCCTCAAGGATTTTCGAGTACTGAATTCAGAAATGATATTTTAAAAATCCATTAATTTTTACGAATTTATTGCCAAGCAGGCTATTTTTTTATAAAGTTTTTGTTGGCAGCAACAAATAGTACAATATGTTCACTTTAAATTGAATTTAAACTTTTCACTATCCGAGTTTTATTTCGCCGACATTCATATATTACTCAAAAAATATATATTGTTACATTTGTGCATGGGCGCCGGGAGGGGGGTGCAAGGAGGTGCACTTGCACCCCCCTGGCAAAAATAAAAAACTAAAAAAATTAAGAAATACAATTTTTAATTTAAAATTCAGTTCAGAATATTAAAGTGAGGACTTTATTTTGGTCGCGTCAAGTTCGCTCTGTAATTTTATAAATTTAAATAAGGAAAAATAAAAACTGAAGACCTTTTTTTTTTTTAGTTACGCTAAATGGGATACAAATTTATTATTACAAAATTATTATTTTTAATTTTTTTTTAAATTATTTTATATATAAGTAATTTAATTTTATATATCTAGATGCACCCCCCTGGAAGAAATTCTGCCGGCGCCCATGCATTTGTGTGTAGTTAAGTTCATTGTGTCTACCTGGAAACTATTTAAAAAAAATGTTATTTTTAAACTAATATATTTTGGTGAAAAAAGATTGTACATTGAAAAGTTTAAATTCATTTCAAAGAGAAAATATAGTACATACTATTTGCTGTCGTCAACGAAAACATAAGAAAAAAATTTAAGGTAAAATATTCTTAAATATGACCAAAATCGTTATTATTGGTAATTTTAGGTTAAATATCTTGAAAACCTGACGTGATGGTATAACGGATTCAGTTTCAGTGCACCAAAATCTTTCATAGATCGCTTATTTAGGTCTCCGGTATAGAAAAAGTATTTTATACTTGATTATTTTATTTATTGTTAAAGATATTCTCTGCCAGGTCATTATTTATAGAATTTAAGGTTCTCAAATGAATTTGTGTTTTTTTTTTAAATACACCTTTATTTCATGATTTTATGATAAACTATGTATTATAAACACATAATTATACAATGAGGAACATAAACAACTTCAAATATACGTACAGAGAATTTTTCTATCTATCCAGTTTTCTTAATAAAAAATATTTCTTGATTTTTTCGTAATTTTCTTTACTTATAGATTTTTTATCAATATTAATAAGTTTCCTGTTATTGATTTTAGTTTCATACTTATAATTCTGTGCGTATTACAAAAAGTATATTTATTTCACGGAAATAAAATTAGCTTTTGAAAAAATTTCTGATTTTCTTATATTTGTTGACTGATGTGAAATACATATAACAAAATTTGTTTTACTTTTTGTAAGTTAAATAGCATGTTTGTAGGTTTCGAACATGGTTGAAACTAAATTAACTAACTAAACCTTCCTGGAATTTATGCAAATGTATATTATTATATCAAACTTGAATACTATGTAGGTACGGCCAAACCAAACATTACCTATACCTATAATTTTTTATCACAGGAATTCAGATTAAATATGGGTACTCATTACACGTACATGTGATGGTCAAAAAACGGAGTACAGTCACTTCTGAGTTTAAGATCCGCATTTTGTATATTTTTTTATTCTTCTTTTGACCAGCCATGTTAGTCACTCCTAGAATCGCTTTAAAGACCGAAACAATGAAAAATTTCGAAGTTTGACAAAAACACTTGGTCAATTCTTAGTCGGGTTTTGATCATACACAGCATGTGAAATATCCATAGATATAATTAATAAGGTACTGGCACTAGTCCTGGAACATACCCCAGTATGTGTTGGATTCTTATTTAATTAAATGTACTAAATCAGAAATATTTGCAGATATATAATTACTGCCATTACTCGATCATAATAATTTATAAATACTTAACTGTAAAACAGCTTAATTTGATGACAATCAGCCAATGGGTGTCGAAACGATGGACATTTAAACTAATTATTAGTGTAATTAATTTATTAATTGTTATATTATCATTTGCTTTACATTATTTCAAATTTTATGATTCTTTATTTTATAACTTTTGTGTTGTACTACTTATCATTTTGTAATCATTAGCAAATGTCCATCACTGGGTACCCATTACTGGTGTTACTTTATCCGTTACTGGAAAAAAAATTGTACTTGTTTTATAAGTAACATGAGTTCATGAGAATTACAAAAAAAGAAGCCCATCAATCTAAAAAAAACTTAAAACCTTGCTCTTAAAGGGGCTTAGACTGGTGCCAGTACCTTATATTTTATTAATTACATTAATTAATATCTATTTTAAATTTTAAATAATAATAATTCTTATATTTAGTAATATAAATATGCATATATAAACAGATACACACATGTTATTCTTTAGGCTTTCCGACCAATAACACGACCAAACTGACGCGACTTACACCCAGAAGCCAAGATCCATATCCAGATACACATATGTATCACTTAAAATATGTAAACTTTATACGAAGAGCATTCTAAAATTTGTATTTGCTATTAGTTGAATATTGTTTGTAATAACACATTTGCTCTTTGGTGTAAAACTAATGAAGTTACGAATGTGCCGTTTTACAACATGAAAATATTATACCTAAATAAAGTCTATTTGTAAAAAAAATTAAAATTTGTCGCTATCATAGAAAAGAAGTGATTTTTTAATTAAAATAGTTTTTGTATTAAAAATGTATTATCGCTGTTTTGCATACTCATATTGTTCTGTATAAAAAGTGCACTATTGCATATTTATGTAACGCGACATGGAATATTTAAAAATATTAATGGTTTAGCTTTGTTGGCATTTTTGAAAAGCTTTATAGAAAATTAATAGGCATTGCATTTATTTGTAGTTAAAAAATGTTAACAAAGCAAGTTTTCATCAAGTAACACCGTAACCTGTAACTATAGCAAGGTTTGGTGGGTTTTTTAGGCAAAATAACTTTTTAAAAAGTCAGTGAAGTTTTTTAAAGTTATTATTTATGGATATATTTTAAAGAAATATTTTATTTTATAAGGAAATAATTGTAATACAATCATTCTAGACCTATTTATTTTATTTATAATTATAATAATAGTAGGACACGCTGTGATTTGAAAAGTTCAAAACAAATAACATTTTGTCTAGACCTAAAAAAGCGATCAAATATCACTCGTTTCGACAATATAAAAAGCTATCTGGAATGATGTAATGTACTCTAGACTTATTGATTGAAAAGTTATTATAACAGTTAATTAAAATTCATATTTGTTTATTTAGTTATTAAAAAAAAACATATATAGGGAAGTATATTTGGAAATACGTAGAATCTTTTTTTGTATAATGAAAACGCTGAAGACAATTTTCCTTTTTTAAGACGAAATATTACATCACGACTGTCTATTAAAATAACACTGTTTGACCATTTTAACTAAATTTGTTTTGAACAAAACTAAAGAAAGTATCTACTAAAGCCTTGTGACTTGAACAAAATATAATCAATTTCAAAATTTATAATTGTTTACTTCATTTTTTGAGTGGATATTCGTTGTCGCGTGTATTTACGTGTTCGAACAATTTGAAATGTTGATAAAAGATAAACATTAGCTGCGTAGAAAAATATGATATTATAAAGTAGGTACTCTGTTCGGATATATACAGTGCGTTCACGATGAAAGGAACAAATTCGTTTAAAATTCAGGTAATTATTTTGTGCAAAAACGCTCGGACCCGTCGATCAGTATTTTTAATTGCGGATTTTTCACATAATAAAATTGTATATAGGGTGTCTCAGGAAAAACATATGCAGTCATCATTGATTTTTTTAAATAGAACACCCTATATATTATACCATTTTTGAATTGTGCGATAAATTCTGAACACTTTTTGTACAGCATATCATATCTCTAAAATCAGTGGTTTTCGGAATAATGACGTTTGAAAATTGACATTTTGAAATACAAACAAGTCAAATAAAAATCAAATAAAGTGTTTAAATTGAAAAAATACACCTTGAACATTTTTTTAAAAGCCAACAAAAACATTCTGGTATGGAAAAAAGAAAAAACATTGAACTTTTTTTTTTCTTTTTTTTTCTTCTTTTTTTCATTTTTTTGTAATACCAGGATGTTTTTGTTGTCTTTTAAAAAAATGTTCAAGGTTTATTTTTTCAATTTAAACATTTTATTTGACTTGTGTGTATTTCAAAATGTCAATTTTCAAACGTCATTATTCCGAAAACCACTGAGTTTAGAGATATAATATGCTGTATAAAAAGTGTTCAGAATTTATCGCACAATTCAAAAATAGCATAATATATAGGGTATTCCATTTAAAAAAATCAATGATGACTGTATATGTACTTCTTGAGACATCCTGTATACAATTTTCTTATGTCAAAAAATCCGCAACTAAAAATACTAATCGACGGGTCCAAGCGTTTTTCCACAAAATAATTACCTGAATTTTAAATGAATTTGTTCCTTTCATCGTGAACGCACTGTATATAAATCCCTGAGATAAAAAAAAAAACGAAATTTCGGTTTTGGATACGGAACTTCTATCAAAATTCAATATTTATTTGTCTATGTTCCAGTTTCATACTCTTTATTTTTTATTCAAATGTCCACTTAATTTTCATCCCTTTGTAAATAACCAAAACAGAACAGAATTTATAACTAAATCAACAAAAGTTTGACATTTTACCTGGAAATATATACATATTTGCATTATTTATAACTCAAAAATTATGGAATATTACATTATTTCAACACGCCAGTGATGTGCGACCTTTCTCATCATATAAGTGGTTGCGACATGTACATACATGTATGTCAGATTATATATGTACTATACTTATTGAAATTTTAGAGGCTGGTAAAAATAGTATTAATATGAAATGTTTATTATTTAAAATTCTACAAAAACAATAAAATAATCTTTGAAACATCAATATAATTGCAAAACATTACGAGCGGTAGTGCCATATAAGGATACTCATAAAGAAAGATTTCTGACAACCCGAATCGATTTCTAATTGATTATAGTAGCCAAGCCTCACTCATTTTTCTGATTTTATCAATCAATATCAATAAATAAATTTCATATTTTATGCTTACTAAAAATAAACGCGTCACTGCTGGTTTGGCTAAACTCTTACTGGAACATCTCTAGTGTCATGTCTGGCATACTTTTCCAGTAATTACTAAAAATAACATAGAAAACAAGTATCACAATGACACTAATCATAAAAATGAAAATTCGTTGGGCCTGTGATACTTTACACCACCATTACAGGGGCTTACAAAAATAAAATGATATATATTGAGACTAGAGATTTAATTTATATTTAATTACAACTTCATTTACATATACTAAATAATTAATTAAACATGCGCGCAACGACAACTAAGTCTGCGGAACTTCATAGAGTTATCCGTATAATTTTGATTACGTTTGTAAAACTATTCCAATTCTTAGTCTCAACAAGAAAAGTGCGACCGTGTAAATGTATACCGTTTAGTTGTTACCATTATGCAAATGTTACCCATTCGCGATTAAAATTCATCAACAAGTCCGACAGAATACAATCAGGGAAATGTGTTGTAAATTTAAACCATTATTCATTAATGCTGTCGCAGTAACGCTACTGACCGCGCGCCGCGCCGAAGCCGTCCGCGTCGCGTCGCATTGGTTCCCTGTTCCATGCAAGCTCGGAATATTCTACAATATATATGTTATATAATACATAGTTATTTTATATTTTATTTATATATGTGCTTATTGTGATAGGTTTATAACATAAATGCAAACTATGCAGTATTTCTGCTTGAATAATATATGTATAATATAAGCTGAAACGTTAGGCGTTTTTTGTTGCAGATATTTAAAGAATGCTTTGAAGTAGATATGGGTAAAAAAAGTTTTTTTAGTGACTCAAGTTATTTGAATCAATTCAGTAAAAATATTCGTTCTTACTGAAATTCAGGGTGTCCACTTTCTGGAAAGTCGGGGAAAGTCAGAGAAGCTTAAAGTAGTCAGGAAAAGTCAGGGAATTTATTTAAAAACTGTAAAGAAATTTATTAAAAATTCTGGAAAATCGGAGATTTTTCCGTATTCGAAATAAGTATTTCAAATAGTTTCCTACTCGTTTTTCGAGCCCAGAGATACAAACTGCGTATAAAAACAAATATTAAGTATCTAATAACAATCGGTATCCGAAACTACATCGGAAATAATTTCATAAACGAGACCTAGAAAAAATATCGTTATCCGTATCCGCAACCGAAACCAAAAAATATTCGCATCCGTATCCGCAACTGAAACAAAAAATATTCTAATCCGTGTCTGCAACCGTAACAAAAAATATCCGAAATTGTATCCGAAACCAATCGAAAATAATTTCATATCCGTATCTGAATTGGAAACCTAACCCAGAAAAAATATCCTAATCCGTATTCGCAACCGCAACCAAAAAAAATATCCTGATTCATATCCGCAACCGAAATAAAAAGATATCCTAATCCGTATCCGCAACCGTAACAAAAAAAAATATTCGTGTCCGTATCCGAAACCGTTATTTCTTATCCCTAACAACCGTATTTCGAACCCAGATTTACACTATTCAAATTCACCTGTTCTACCTATTTTAAAATATGTAGATCAATATCAGTACAATTGTAGTATCAATGAATTATTAATTTTCATCAATACGAAATCATTTGAATACAAACTATGAATGTTTTAATATTCATCTTCGCACACATGATCTAAACTCTAAAGACATGTACAAAAGCAAAGCCGAGCAAGCTCATTTCATGTGCTAACATTTTCACAATAGAATTCGTTTCTACTCTTTGGAATTTTGCGCAGCGGATTGTCTGTAACGTTCTGATTGTATGTAGCAAATATTTAGATACCGCTACTATACGTACTGCTATACTCGTGCCCGGATCTTTGTGCGAAACTGTTGCCTTTCTCGGATTATTACTTGTGCAGCCTTCAAAGAAAATATTTTTCATGAAATCAATAGAATTTACAATGGTCGTTCTCGGAAAATACAGATGAAGAGCTTTTCTTATTTTTCTACTTGTGCCTTCTATATTAAATATATTTAACGCTGACGGTCTCAAAGTATTTTTGTTTTATTTTATTTTTATTCAGTGTATCACTTAATATTTTAACTATATGTATATATATTAGTATGATCTTTAATAAAATTAATAGTGACATTAAATATATTAAAATTTGAACATTTAGTTTTAAATAGATTTTTATTCATAGAATTAGATCTATAATTAACATTGAAATTAAAAAAAATATTTCTACCGGGCGAGATCCGCCCTTCCCACGCCAGGGTACGACTCTGTGTTGATTACTCTGGTTAGAAAAATCTCCGTGTGTAAAATGAAAAGTCGGCGCCCATGGATTTAAAATGGAAATATCTGTTTTTGATTGGAACATAATATGAAGATATCTTATTTTGAATGAACAAAGTAGGATTTATTTGGCTTTATGACAACTAATAAAAAAAATTATATTCAATTAAATAAATATAACTTATTGTTAGGGAATTTCTTTCATAAAATTTGAATGTTAATATTAGCAGCATTTATATAGTACAATCAGTTTTCGATTTACTACCATTTGGACTTACGACGGAAAGTAAAATAGTTAAAAAAAAAATTTGCACAGATATTGTATAAATACTCCAGAATATTTGTTATAAATATTTTAATATTATGTATAGCTCTTAAATTCAAAACTGACTTCTAAAAGTTACATTGTGCAGTACATAAAAAATGCACTTAGTCCTCGACTTATGACTGGGCTCCGCGTCATTTAAAGTTTAATACTACAAATTTCAAATATAAATTTAACTATGCGACTTTTATTTAATCATCGCCTCTAATTCTTTCTACAATAAAACTTTTTTGCAGCTCTAAAATTTCCTTAAAATAACCCCTGATAACGCCAGTTGTAAATAATATGTAACACGAATAAACAACAGAAAAAAGAAACTATTTTCAGTTTCCAACATGAATAAAAGGGAAGTACTCTAACTTGTAATCAAATTTGGAAAAAAAAAACAAGGTGTTCTGATTGTATCATATAATTACTGAAGTAAATTGATCGTGACTGTTTATTTTAGCAACAAAGCTGTATTCATTCCACAGTTAAGTGCATCGAGTGGTATAGGGTATGTCAATAGATACGCCATTTCGTGCACACGTGACTCTTTGCTCATATCGTTCTATAGTGGTAGTAGTTGGTTGTGTTTGTCAATAGCCACCGCAATCGTGTATACATTGTAAATAATTACTGTTTGCATTCAATCAACGCGAAATGCGTCACAGTCAAGCACTGACACCGATGTCATAGAAAAAGGGGGAGGGGGTATTGCAATTACCTTAGAGATGTAGACGCTTGTAAAATATAGGGCTTCAAATGATATTGATACCGGCTTAATATTTTACGATTCAAGTAATTAAATTTTTTATCCGAGACCAGACGTTTAAACTGGTGTCATCTTAAATTAGTTTAAGCCAGTCTCATTTTGGCCTTGTTTGAAACCCAAGTAAATTATCACAGTTATGTACATATTAACGCATATATCAAGTTAATACAAAAGTTCGTATTATTTTAAGAAACAAATCAATAAATATATTATTCTGAAATTTTTACGGTTGACTTCCAACTTTCTGACGGTTTTTCGATTCTTCACTTGAAGAAACCTGATGATTTAGAGGTAAAGAAGTCGTCAAGCCTACTTTCTCAGGAGTTATTGAATTGAGAGCAGAAAATATGATGGAGCAATATCAGGATAACCGAGCTCTTGAATAGCCGATTTTGTAATGTTAACGGTACGCAGATGGGCATTATTATACTGCAAAATCACTTTATGCCGTTGTGTGTTTTCTTTTGGTTGGTACACTGCAAATGCTAGTTTGTTAAAAACACACCAAAATGTGTTACAAAACACACATGAGTGTGTTACAAAACACACATGAGTGTGTTATTTGACGCACATAAGTGTGTAGTCAAGATTAAGTGTGTTAGTTTACACGTTTGATTTTGTAAAAAATAATTTGTAAATCATAATCAAAAATATTATTTACACACTTAAGTGTGTTGAAATGACACGTTTAATATCTACTAACACACTTTTTGGAGAACTACACACTTTGAAAATAAACACACTTGTTGGTGTGTTAGAATATAATATAGGTGAATATAGCCTATATACATTCGATCTTTCTCTCTCTATAGTCATGATACCATATTCGCTCTCACTCTTTTGCCATATAGAGTATAGAACGTTTGACATTCACGTCACGTCATAATCTTTCGCCATTTTGAGTGAATTGAGCTTGATAATTGTATATTAAATTAATATAGAAAAGAAAGTTTATTGTCTGATAGGTGAAATGTGTAAATGCATTAAATATTCACCACAAAAAGATATATCGGGTGTAGAATTTATACGTCAAGGATTAATAAACGCAACTACAACTGACAGCATTCTGAAGATGATGCTACAGAGAAAATTAATTATTTTATAAAAAGAAGCCCCGGATAGAAATAATAAAATATGTGATGTGGAATTGTAGATGAAATTTCGGATAAAAGTGATGTCCATATTGTTTTGATATCATCAACTAAAAGTGATAATAATATCGTGCCAGAGGATAAAATTGTTACAATGAATTTAGATATGTTTTATGTGGCTGATTAATCGAAGAAGAAAAAAAATATTATGTAGTGTATATTATTTAAAATCATTGTATTTATATTTGTTCAATAATAATTTCTTAATAAAATGTGGTTTACAGATTTATTACAGTAACACGCTTTGTAGTGTGTTAATTCACTAACACACTACAAAGCGTGTTCAAAAAACGTGTTAAAACTACACACCTTAAAGTGTGTTTATAAAAGAACACACCAAAAAAGGGATTAAATATGACTACAAGAAAATGACACACTTAGGTGTGTCAAAACAACACACTTTGCATTTGCAGTGTATAAAACCACCATTATATCAATTTGTTTAAAAAGAGGACATTACTTGATGTAGGTAGATTAAGGGCATTTTCCCATATACCGACAAAATCGGCGCCGGTGCCGGTGACGGCAATGACACCGGTCAATGGCTCTTTTCCGCCGGAATTCTCAGTACCGGTGCAGTTGGGATGATAGAAACATGTGTGCAGTGCTCAACAAGCGTTTTTATATCTCAGAAGAAAGTAATATAAATCGCAAGTATAAAAAGGCAGTATTGAGTACCTACATACTCTATTGACTGTAAGATACTTAGAAGGAAGTTTCTATACATTGTTCTCGAAACTTAGAGCATATGACACCAACTTTTTCAATTATTCACATGAGTACCAACATTTTTGATTTCTTGGTTGAACGGTATAATATCAAGCATCAAAATACCACAATGAGAGCACATGTTTGGCCCGGCATCCGAATCGTCGAGTTCAACGCCGAGCTGGTCTACTTGTGAAAGTTCTGATTTCATTACATTGCAACCGGTGCCGTCATCGTGGAAAAACGCCCTTAAAGCATCGTTTTGACAAAGATGTAAACAACTGAAACTACCCGGGAAAAAATTTCAGATCTGAAGTGATCTCGGTTGATCTTCATTTTGGAACAAATCAGATCTTTGTAAATAAATAAACTTTTTTTTTTAAACTCTACAAATACACATATACTACCTATATAGAAACCTTGTTTATAATTTAATCAATTAAAAAAAAATTATACAGAAACGTATTGAATGATATTTGAGGCCCGTGTATTAAATTAATAAATAAATTCACAACTCACCCCCTGTCACAGATGAAGGGTTGTAATTGGTCTCAATCGATCCAGCGGGAATAATACTTCGGGATACTAGGGGTGTGGGGGGCAAAACAACCCTCTATCTAGCACAGGAGTCGAGATATTTACGATTTTCTTTAATGAATACCATAAGTAGCGAAACAGAGAAAAATTCACCTAGTATCCCGAAGTATTTTTCCCGCTGAATCGAATGAGACCAATTACAACCCTTCATCTGTGACAGGGGGTGCGTTGTGAATTTATTTATTAATTTAATACACGGGCCTCAAATATCATTCAATACGTTTCTGTACAATTTTTTTTTAATTGATTAAATTATAAACAAGGTTTCTATATACGTAGTATATGTGTATTTGTTATTTAAGGTAGACAAAAGTTTATTTATCTACAAAGATCTGATTTGTTCCAAAATGAAGATCAACCGAGATCACTTCAGATCTGAAATTTTTTCCCGGGTAATATTTTTTCGCGTTTGTATTTTTGCTTTACTAATAATGTATTTCTTAAAATACGTCCGCTCTCTTTATGAAGGGGGGGGGGGGGCATAAATTTAATACCAGGAGCTTCAAGAGATCAAAATCCGCCTCTGGCTGCAATACTTTATTTAGTAAATAAAATAATCGTTATCAATTTTTCCCTATTCTAAATATTTATTTGTGACACTGTTTCTAATAGGTTAAAACTAGTGAAACACATGGAGCAAATTAGTTTTATTGGTACATATGAATAGTATGCACATTCTGTGCATGATGTATGTACAAATGTACAGTCACCTGCATTCATGGTCTTGCAATTTGTATTCATTTTTGTTTATCACAAACTTAATAGGCTCCTCCCATTTGATTATTATAATATTTAAATCATTTATCCATGTATCAATCAAAGACAGATATTTTGAAATTCATTTGCTAGATAAAGAACTACTCTTCGTTTAATAATACATACATACATATATATGTGTGCAATTAAATTATTATATAATTTATTGAAAATTGTATACGTAAATTTTGTGGCAATAAATATTTGATATTCCGAATTTTAGTATTTAAATATATTAAACTTGATAAAAAAAGATAACCGATGATGTTTGTCTTTAAATTTGGAATCTGTTGTAAGCGATTCTAGCCTTTAGGGTGCCAGACGAGTTCTGCAGGTGACTGTACATACATAGGTAGCATTTCTATGTACAACTTTACTCTTCTCTGTACATATATAATACATATGTATGTACTATGTACACTATTGTACACATATATACAATGTATAGATATCAACGCTTTTATTAAGTATTATATTATGATACGATCTAATTGAATAATATATATTAAAAGAAGTACTTATTACACATTTATTTTACATAATATACTCATATCTCATTAAAAATAAATACATTATTCTAATGATATTGATTCACACTTTGATTGACATAAAAGTTATTTTTTTAAATATCGTTTTATGATGAAGTGTTAGTAATGATAAAATTCTAATTGTGTAAAATATACACTGTACGATATTTTATCATATTTGTCTGAAACAATTCTGTAGAGGATAAATTATTACCTTATAGAAACAACGTGTGTCATTGCTACATTTATAATTAAAAATCTTATAAAAATACGATCAATACTGTATAGAAGTATAGGGAATTCATCTGCTCTTTGAAGAGACGTAATTTTTATCATGTTAACAACACTGTATTCAATACACACGATCAACAAGTGGGCTCAAGCTTACCAACACAACGACGAGCGGGCTTGTTCAAAACCTAATGCCTAAACAATAATGTGGCCGTTGTTTACTGAATATGCAGATTTTCCCCTTTTCTTGTTGAATTAATTAAATAGTTTCAGATACTAGGGGAAAATAACACGTTCTCCCTTTCTTATATCTAAAAACCAAATTCATGTTTTACATATTTATGAAGATGTTTCACTGCGTTTTCGCGAGCTATAAAATTATATTATATTTATTTTATTGTACAATTGAATTATTTGGTTTGCAGTGGTGGAATATTATTGTTGGGGTGTTTCGTATTGCAATTACAAATGTATGTATACGTTTCGTAAAATTTATGGAAAGTTCGTTTATATGTTTGCAAATTTATAAATTAATTTGTATTTTGTATTATTATTAACTTAACTTACTGAATTGCTGCGTTCACTTATTCAAATATAAAATACAAGATAACATTGCAATTAATAGGATGGGAAATTAATAAATAGTGAATAATCGATATAACGTAATTAGTAGAGGGAAATATGCATTTTGAAGTGATGCATTCAGGAAGTTGGATTTTTATTTTATTTTCTCTTTATATGTTCGAATTGCATAATTGTACATTTTTGATACATTTCGAGTGTTTCGCTACACTGTTTTTGAAATATTTCCGGTTCTACAGGTCATAGGAAAACAAAAAAAAATTTAAAAATGTCGAAAAACTTTTTTTATCACTTATATAATGCAATAAAAATAAGAGGAAATATGTATTTTTATATTATAAATACGTGATGAAACTTTCAGACCACATTTTTGATTTTTATGACCACAATCGGCCATTTTTGAAAAAAATTGAAAAGCTTGCCATTTAATGAGAAAATATCGTAGGGTAAATTTTATTTTTTTTAATTATAGACTTTTTTATGCACTTTCTTGTGAACAAATGCCAGAATCTGTTAAATAAGTTAAAGTATCGTTTTTTTTTTTAATTAAAAAATTTTGTTTTTTTGCCACTGCTGCAAATAAAATCCTAAAAAAAATGCGTTTCCTATAGAATCACACACACATAATAATAAAAGTCATTTGCAATAACATAAAAAATATGTAATATTAGAAATACCTATAAAATATCTATGTATAATAAGACTATTCAAATGTGGTATAAACATATATTACGCGCACGTAGACTTGATCGAGCATTAGTTTATAAATCATTTACAATATTTTAACTTATTTAACAGATTTCTACAATTAAAAAAAATAAAATTTACCCTACGACATTTTTTCATTAAATGGCAAGCTTTTCAATTTTTTCAAAAATGGCCGATTGTGGTCCTAAAAATCAAAAATGTTTTATGAAAATTTCATCGCGTACTTATAACATAAAAATACATATTTCCTCTTATTTTCGTAAAAATCCTATGATTTTTGTGTTAATTATTGCATTATTAGTGATAAAAAAAGTTTTTCGACATTTTATTTTTATTTTTGAGGTTAGGATGCGTTTTTTGAGGGCAGTATTTACTCTTTCAATCAAAATCGATGAGATACAACCCTTATTAACCGATAAGGTACAAAATATGTGCAACATTTCGAATATTTCCAAAACCCATTCACATCAAACTGAAGCAAAAAATTTTGCAAAAAATTCATATTGGTACATTTTGTAGAAGTTATTACTAACGAAAGAAAATTCTACATCCAGACAGACATTCGCGCAGCCACCATGTGAAAATAACTTTTCAGAAAATACTAATCAGAATTTGACCTTATCTCGGATACATTTTTTTCTATGGCATTACACTACTTCCATTTTTTCAAAACATGGAAATAAAAGGGTATAATTTGAAATCATTATAATAAAGCGATTCATATCATAAAACAAACACATTTTACATAAAAAATGGTCACAGTAAGTCCACCTTTCGATTTTTCAACGTAGGTACGTAAAAAATTACTAGTGCGTGTGAGCTGTAAACCTAATTTTATTTCGCACGACCTTGTAAGAACAAAAAGGTCATTTGATGTTTCCAGTGGACCGTAAGTTTCCAATATTCATTGGCAAATCTTCATTAGTCGTAAATGCCGGCCGTAATGAAAGAGACCGTGCGTTCGCGCGTTTCGCATGAATGTCACGTACCGGAGACGCGAACAGTTCAAAGTGTGGTAAAAACGTTTAAGTCAAATTATTACCGTCTCTTTCTTTGGGTATTTAACAGTGGCGTAATGAGTGTCTTGGTTAAGACAATGCTAAAACTATCTTTGTACAGATTTGGTCATTGATTTCTTAGTTTTATTTTATCAAATAAAATTAAAACATGTGCAAGCTATACTTACACAATTAGTGTTTTGTGCCATCAGCCTCCCACTTAAATTATTGACAATTTTGAAAAAAAAAATTGTTCCTTACATCGTAAGAAATGTTTTTTGTTGAAAAACATGTTCTCTAAAACCAATGATTCAGCAGTTATAAGGAAATAAACAATTACATTCTTTATAACAATTGATCGCGATAATTTTGGCTTAATTCTCAATGTTCATTATTTTTTTCAGATTTTTCTGAGCGATCCTGTTGGTGATAAAAGTGGGGGAAGGCAATTTTTAAGCATTTTTCCCGAAAAATGTTTTTAAAAATGCTTAAAAAAAATATCATGTATATTGTTGAATTCGTGCTTTAATAAGCTTTCATTTGACACCCTACTACGATGTTTTTGAATTATTTTTATTTCCCCATAAAATTCAATTTTTTATACTTCACGTCTATAATTAGGCCACTAATTTGTACTAAATTACAAATTTTTACGTCGAATAGTTTCAGAGAAAATCGCCTGTAACCGACGAACCGACAGATACCGAAGTGAATTCATAAGTGTTCCGTTTGGCACAGAACACTAATAAGGTTTATTGTTCACTACGCCCTCGAAACGTTTATATCCGACCCGTGGATGAAACTAAATATTTTAACACAAACATAATATTGTGTAGTATAATTTACCATGTTCTATAAATATAGCGAACTTAAAAACCAGTAAATACAATATAACTAAAAACACGTGAATCGAAACCAATTTCCGGTGCAATGACTAGAATTTGAGAAAACAATATTCTGCAAAAGGAGATATATCTTTGTAAAGAAATATTTCACTACGAAAAATGTAATTACATTTCTTATAGAAAAGTATCTGTAAAATTTTCATGTAACATATTTCGTTCTTGAGATATTTAAAAAAAACAATTTTGGGGTTCCACCACACCTCCTCCTTTAACGATTTTTATATGGGACCGTCTATTAATTAGAGCCAACTAACAAACCAAGTTTCATTAAAATCGGTTTAGCAGTTCATCAGATACGTGTGACAAGGATTCAGAGACATACACAAACAGATAGACAGAACGAAGCGAAAAGTGTTTTTTATACTTAAAACGGAAAAATTAAGTGGACATTTTAAAACAAAGAATAAAATTTTTACTATTTCAGAAATAATTACCTACTTATCCTTTAGATATGGCAAAGTAGCAAAATTTTTAAAATAAAAAATCAAGAACGTTATAATTTAAAATAATCTATCTACCTAAACTAAAAACTTTAAATTAAAAATATCGATATCCAAGTATAAGCCTGTATATTTGAGGTGAGACTGACTGGCATCATTTTGTTCACCTGATGCACCGCCACTGTGTATTTAATAAGGTGTTTTCTTGCTGAACGGACTATTTGGTATTCACATCGCACCAAACAAATGTTTGAACGTTTTCTGAGGTGATTCTTTGCCCCGTAGGACTACCTGCATATTTTTCTTACATTTCCTCGGCTCTCATCCGAATTCATCGCCACCGATCGAAACGAATGGATTATATTAAAATGTGTGTAAGATATTTTTATAAGCTTGTCTTTACGTTCGTTTATTTTTCAATTTCCGGTTTGAACTAAAAAAATATTTTTTTCTGAAAACCGTGTCTTTATTTCAGCGAATGAATAAATTTTTGCGCTACATGGAACATCAGTTAAAAATGTTAACAGTAAAGGTAACTTACAATTTTAAGCTAAATTTCTGCCATGGGAACCACGGGACTTTCTTATAGTGAACTGTATGCGTGATTCTTAATTTATTAAAACACACTTCTGATAAAATAATAAAAGACAAAATAAAAGGAATAGAACAGACACTATAGATCATAATATTCTCTACATAATGTATCAAATGAATTTTTTTGAACGTTTTAACCGTAACAGGATGTTTACTCTTGTCAATTTTTTAATATAAGAAAAAGATAAAAAAATGTCGAGTATGTTATTATCTATTATTTATTCGCCATACATTTTTCCAACTTTTATGATTTAGTCGGAAAGAATTTTTTAAATAATTATTTAGAATCACCCACTGTTCACTCTCAGTATTACATATAAGAAAAGTCCCATGTTACCTATAGCAAACACGCACATGTTCAATCTCTGTAATACGTATAAGAAAGTCACATGACACTCATGGCAGATATTTCTTCTCTGTTATGAACAATTTGAATTATAATAAAAAAATATTTTTTTCAAAAATTTGTTTTTTTGAAAAGATTAATAGAACATACATAAATTATAGATAATAATATTTATTATTACCTACAATTTTTAACTTGACCATTTTTCTCTAATTCGCACTGTTCAAAGTAATTCGAAAAATTCAAAAATCGAGCTTAATAATCACCCGTATCCGATTGAAAGATCGTTTTCAAATATAAGAGGTTTTCTTTCCAGAAAAAAATTAATCTTAAATATAAAATTTCACCCTTCTACGATTTGTCGTATTTTAGTTACAGCGCCTACAGACCGACCGACAGACAGACACACAGATATCGTGACGAAAATAGTCAGAATAGATTCAGGAAAAGTCAAAATGGATAATTCCATCACAATCCAGATTTCGAGAAAAAACGGCTTCACTATATTTACTTATACTAACATATATGTATATCTCATTTACATGGGTATAAGAAATTAAAATTTTTTAACAATTAATAGTTATAATAAACTGTTGATACTGAATGTAAAATGCGTCATTGAAATTACAAAGCAAAATAAATGGAAATAGTAAAATTAATTATTACTTTAAAAAATAAACTTTGTTACATAACGCATGAATTTTTTAACTGCATAACAAAACATTATAAACAATTTAAATTTTCATAGGTATATACAGTGTGTCCCAGGATAAATGTAACATGAGATGTAATGAACAAATTTTTTTCGAATCTCGGAATGATATTCGGTGATCGAATCCTTAATGTAAAACTAAGGTACATACTAAATATTAGTTGATTTGGTCTTCTTCAGGTTGTTTTATAAGCAAAGTTGTAAAAATAACCAAGAAAAAAGTTATTATTACCTGTATTTAGAATGAAATTTTGTAAAAATTTTATTGTGAAGTGAAAAGGAGGGTTGGAAACAACTTAATAACTAAATAATAATGTCTCTTACCCTACTTTTCACTTTACAATAAATATCTAGTTAATTTATTGAAAGTGTTATTTTGTTATATTTTTTTTAATGCTCTGAAATTTGGTATATGGTTACAAAATTGCATTCTAAACAAATTTTTTTTGTGGATTTTATCATATTTTGAAAAAAAAGGTAGTTTGGTTTACAACTTTGCTTATAAAAATCAAACTAATCAACTAATTTTTGGTATACGTTAGTTTTACATCAAGCAGGACAAATGTCATTCCGAAATTCACAAAATTTTTGTTCATAACATCTCTTCTATTCAGGGACACACTGTATATACCTGTCAAAGCCCCTAGTATTAAAATAAATGTACAAATAATTTAAATCGGATTTGGCAAATTCATTGTGCATTGAAATATTTTGTAAAACTACTTATAATTAGAATATTTCATTAAATAAATTTTGATCATTTTTTAATTTGTTTAGTTTAATTTTTATAATCCAATAATTTTTTTGGGAATTTAGTAAATTTATGTAGGAACATTCAAATAAAAATAAAATTATACTAAAAACAAGAGATCTTCTACCCCAAAAATGGGTCTAATGGTCAAAAAAACGAGGTTTTTCAAATATCTCTGAAAGTTTTATTGGTACGTAAAAATTTTTTTTGGCATCAGACTGCTCTCCTATATGTGACTATTTCTGAAAGCAGACAAACGTTTTGATCTTCGATTTGAAAATATCTATTTGATATTTCTGCTTCAAGTCAAAACTTTTCATCTCGTGTCTATACATCTGGATGTCTAACCCCAAAATTTTTGTCACACGTATAACTTATGAAATACTGACCGATTTTAATGAAACTTGGTTTGTAAGCTGGATTTAACTAGTATATATCGAAGTATAGTAGTATTCGAAAATTGTTAGTTATTTTTTGCCAGCCTTGACGATGGGCCCAAGCATGGCTCAATATTGGGTTGCCAAATGTTGTTTTTTCGATATTGGTCCCAGTCTAGGCCAACCTTCAGATACCGAGCTTCGGTCACTTATTCTTTACCCAAGATTGGGCCAACTCTGGGCCAGTCTGGTACGACAAGCCTTGACCAAGTATTGAACAAAGTTATTATTTGCATCTTGGCCTAGTGTTGGCTAACTTTGGCACAAGCCTGGGCGAACCGTGGGCCCTTTGTAATTTCCTACTTGGGTATCTCAAGAATGTAAAAATTGTATAGATAATATTTTTGGTAGAGCATTAATAAATTTTCTGTAAAAAAATATCAACCTAACACGTACTGTGTAATCCCTTGGCAAATGTTTTCTTTTACTTTTTCGTTTTTATATAACAAAAAATGCAAAAAGTAAATACCTACTATCTACTTTATAAAACTACAAAACACTTTTGAAAATCTAAAGTATAAAACGATACCTTAAAAATAATATTTAGTATATTTTACGAGAAAGCATTTTCAAAAGATATATCTAATGTAAATCCATCTTTATTTACATGAAGCTAATAATCAAATCAGCTACAATTCAGCACAAGCAACGGTTGGTAATTTGAAAAGAATAGCACACAATATAATGAAATTCTTCTCCGTAAAGTATTTCTAATGGTATATAAATAAGGTGTGTATTGTGTAAGGTGTAAAGGAATAATTGATTTATGTTGTGAAATAAAACTTTATGTTCAGCTAATGAGAAAAACTTCTTTCACAAGATTCCAATTTATATTTTTTGAAGTTGAATGTGCTTATATAAAAAGATTGACTTTGCAATTACGGTACAAATTTGTTCTTAGTAAATTCTCGGAAAATATTCTAAAGAAATATTATACTACTATATTTATGGATGAAAGAATATTTATATTATAAAATAAAATTCTCGTTTCTTTTCTGTAATAAAATGTTATTAAAAATACTGTTTGAAATTCATAATATCTTTTGAATTAATGATTATTTTGAGATACTTACATTACAATGCTTCCAGTACATTTAATAAAAAATGTTTTGTAAAAACAAGTTTTTATTAATAATACACCGAAAAGTAAAAAAAAAAATTTAGCTACCAGATTTTCAGGTTTGTATGACTAAAATTAATAAAAGCGTGTGGTGTATTTAATGAATTTAAGAAATGTATAAACCCTTATATCTTATATCAATTCATACTTCTTATTGTACACAAAATATTTTTTCCATACATTTGCCTTTATATATATTTGTTACTTTTCAGTGCATTTTTAATAAAAGTATATTTAAAATTTATTTTTCAAATTTTTAGTTACAGACTGGTTTATCTACTAACTAAATAACATACTAACAGGTAAAACTTGTCAAACCCTTTTATTTGATACCCTTATCAAGAAAGTTGAAAAGAAAAGGTAGTCCGCCATTTTGTGGCGTCCGCCATATTGGGTTTAGAATAATGTTACATAGCTTATTGTATACTACTCGTCGAACCCTTTCATTTAATACCTATATCAAGGGGGTTATGAAGAAAAATGTAATCCACCATCTTGAGGTGTCCGCCATATTGGATTTAGAACAATATTAGATATACAATATTGCATTGTCACACGCGTGTACAAAAAAAATCGATATGACAATCGGAAATGGGTGAAAAGTGAATTGTAAGATTTGTTTACATTGTTACAGATCAAGCTAATAAAAGCTTTGTAAAAATAACTAAAAAAATCTGATATCTCAAATACTTTTTTCATTATATTTATCCAGAAAGATGCATTATGTATAATAATATTTTCTACCTAAAAAAATTAAAGTTTAAACGAAATATAGCCGAAATATTTATAAGAAAATAATAAAAAATAATTACAAATAAAAAGTAAAATTCCCAAACAGAGTTTCGAACCAGCGTTCACTAACTAAGCTAGCATATTAACCACTCGATGCAGTATACATGAAATATAGCAATTTTCAGAATTGAATATTTTTATTATTTATGCCCATGTGATTGAATGCTTGGACACGTAGGTATATTTTTATTTTTACTCTAGTTTCATCTTCTAAAACCTGACTGAAATCCTTCATCCATGTATCGAAATGTCACCTTGTAAGCTCTTATCTGATTTCTTAAGCTTCTTGCAATACAACTCTACTAAATAACGTAAAATTTACAAAAAAATACAGTCTGAATGAATAGTGTGTATTTAAAAAAAAAATTAGAATTTGAATGTTTGAAGTCTATCTGTTTTGTTTAAATATCATGAAATTACCATTTATTTTAACATTTTTCTCAAATAAATACAGAATAATTACAGACACCATGAAACTAAAACACCGAATAACTGTTTATCAGAAAATGGCCAAAATGTCAAATGATCAAAGACCATCGAAATATACATTTGTTAACATCAATCAAACTGGGAACAATGTATCAGACTCCCACAAAAAATGTAAATTTTACATGAGAGACAAAAGAAAATTTTACAATTGTAATAAATCTCGTTTATGGACTGTTTTAAACATCTGAACTAAATCTTCAATTCTTCTACTTTTTGACTTACACTTGTGAATTTTTTTGTTAATAATAAAGCATATTTCATACAAAATTGTTACATAATAAGAACTTTGAAAAAATATTTATTTGTCATTTTTATGCAGGGGTGTACATCGGTACATATATGTATCAAATAATGTTCACGGTTATTTATTACAATTTTAATAGAAATAAAGTAATAGGGTATTTGACTGGAAGTGTACAAAAACGGAAACTGCATCATTTGCATAAAATCCAAAAGAACAGATTACCAGTGCTGGATGGACACCGTTTTTTCTATATTGAATTCAATAATAAAGATCTACGATCTCACAGCATAATGTTTTTTTTAAACGCCCGTCGTACCGTTTTGACGGTGCTATAATCAACTCGTATTAAATCACATATAATAGATTTTCAAGGTCGAAACGGTGACGGCCTCCGTTTTAGTATCTTTTTCCAAAATAATGCCGAAAAAACGCTGAAAATATTTTTTTTTCTATTTAAATGAAAAAATTCCCGCTATAAAGCGCATTAAGTCACGTGGTATGCGTTATGTAATTGTCTACTAATCAAACTGAAATCAACCAATAGGAATCCTGTTTTTTGACGTTTTTAATATGTTCTGATGTCATATCAGTTCTGTTAGACGCGTTTGTGATCTCGTGACAAACAGGCTAAAATTACAATTTTAAATTAGGTTTATTATTAAAATACTGACATATTTCACGTAATTGTAAATTGATTGTAAATTATAGTAATATATACTACACTAATTACAACATTTTATTTGCTAATAGTGTCAAATAACCTATTGTTTGACAAAAGTAACAAATAAACTTTTTTAAACAAAAAAATCCTTTGTAAACTTAAATAAGCACATATGTATCTATGTATGTAGTTTCATATCTACACTTTAAGAAACCGGTGAGAGCAGTCAACCAAGCGGTGCAGGGGTTGTTTGACAGGGCGTGAAATAACTTCAAAACGATGAATTTATTGAAAAATGTTTCAAATATTTTGTGTAGGTACTCTGTTTTTAGACCTTTTATTCCGATACAATATAAATCATGATCTATTACAGTAGGCCTGGCCAACCCAAATTGCACCACGGACCACATTGAGGGCCTAAAATCCTTTGAGGGCCGCACATACTTAAATAAGAATTTAAGTAAGAATTTATATTTCATTTCTTTGCTCCTGGGTATTGGACGCCAATGATACGACGCCACTGTAAGACACTATTTAGGAGTCGATTGGTATAACAACAACATTTGACCGTTGTAAACACCTGAAAGCAAACATAAGTAAGCCCGATTAGAGTCCGCCAGTCTAATCCCCACTCGTTCTCAAAGTCCACGTAATAAAACCTATTGTGAACGTTGAACTAGGGATTGTGCCAATCATACAACAATTGCTGTTGGTCTATTACAAAAAGCTTTACATTCATGCTTGGTATTATCGCTTTGTTCGCCCGTTATTGATATTAAATTGTTTTTTGTTTTATTTTCAATAATACATGCTATGTTTGTTTTAATTGAACATGATTTATGAACCCGAAGCTATATAAATATTGTAATATTGAATTTTGGGTTTAGTTTTATCCCAAAACTGGTTTATTTTACCAAAATGAATAAAAATAATTTCTCTTTTATTATTTTAGTAACAGTTCCCCGTGGCTTCGCTCGAATGTATTTTAAAAGCGGTGTAACAATGTTGTTTGATGCTCCCTTCTCCACCCATAAAAATCGGTCCAGTAGTTTTCGAGATTACCTCGGGCAAAATAGAGATACTCATAGTATGAGTTTTGACAGCCCAAATCGATTTCTGGTTGATTTGATTGATTTTATCAATCAATATCATTAAAGAAATATCAATAAATATTATTATACTATTTCAATTTTGTTTATTTATACTTGCTAAAAATCATGCCTAAATGAATTTTTGAATATATCGCATTACCGTCGGTTTGGCTTAAAATGGTGACACTGTCACAATTCTTACCAGGCAAACATATTGCTATAATTTTCGACAAATTATTGCAATATGAAAAATAATTTGAATAAACTGATCCAAACAATTCTAGAGTTTTAACAGTAAGGTTATATATACAGACCATCCCGTAAACATACCGACCAACTTTAAGGAGTTTTCGAGGACATTAAAAAAGTCACTTTTTGTTAATAAACCCATGTCCGCAAACGTACCGTTTCAGCATAGAAGCAAAAGAAAGTACCCGGCACAAAAGTTATGGATTTTGCTTTTTGGTTAAAATTTTTTGTAACTTGGGGAAATGATAATTTAAAGTATGTTGATCAAAAGTTGTAATGAGTGCAACCTACAAAAATCCATAATTTCTGCTCCAGGAGGTACTCATACATTCTATATTTATTTTAATGTTTATCTCCTAAAGAATCAACTTTTAGAAAATTTAGCCAGAGAATATAAAATTTTATTTTACATTTACATTTATTGTTAAAAAAAACTAGTTAACCAAAAAACTAAAATGTCACCAAAAGTTCTAAAAAAATTTCAACAAAAACAAAATTATTATTTGTACAGGGTCTTTTCTTTTGCTCTAACTGCTGAAACGGCTCGTCTGCGGACATCGGTTTGTTAACAATAAGCGATTGTTTTAATGTCCTCGACAACTCCTGAAAGTTTGTCGGTATGTTTACGGAACACCTGTATAGGTAATTTTAATTTTAGGTATATTTTATAGTGTTAGATGGTTTTAGCATGTGAAAAATAATAAAATTAACTAGATGTTCAATGTTCATAAACATTTTAATAAACACGGTGTTTGAATTAATCGCAGAAAGTCCTGAATTACATGATATACAAGTTCAATCTTCATCATAATTGTTGAAGTTATTTGTATCTAAGGAGACAGGAAATAAGGACGATGTTACGTACAGGACATGTTAATTGGAGTGTAAGAGATAATGGTGTGTTACTAACAACAATTAAAACTTAGACAACAATAGACGTGGTCGAACATATATAACACATAATATCATTGTTAGCTCTACTGGCTATGTACCAGAAATCAAGTATTCACTTCGGTAAATATTATAATATAATTAATGTTATTTGAAAATGAGTTATGTAGCAGAAGATTTCATGGTTGGATCCATAATTACCATCGTACTCGTACTTTGTTTAACAAATAATATGCACTTTATTTGTAGAATATTACCCTAGATTTAGATCTTGAAATAATTTAAGAGTATACAACGTTTTACTTTTTACAGTGTTCGTTAATTTACATAGAACGTTGAATTATCCACCAATATTTGATAAAACAATAGAGTGTTTGACTAAATTTTAAAATATATTGTAAATTGGGCGTATAAAATACTGACTTATTTCACGTAAAAAAAAACTACTTTTTTGTATACAGTAACATATACCTACTATACTATTTACATACTTTTATATTTTATTATCAATAGTATCAAATACCCTATTGATGTTTTTTCTAGCATCCATATGTGATCGACTCGAAGAAGTTAAACGTTTTTACAAGTTTTCAAAAAGTGCCTAATTTTATAATTATAATAACAAAATAACTTTGTAATATATACAATTTATACTTTCGAATTTTTTTAACCTTCATGTGACTGGGAAGGTACTCGAGTACCTTTGCATTTTAGAAACATTTTTTTATTCTGTTTTTAAATCGCTGTAGTTCTTGTGTTTTATAACATTTCTATTGTATTAAATATATTTTATTATATTTTTTTAGCTCATCAGTCTCTTTTTAACGGCAAAATGGCATACGAAATTTGTACACCCTACATGTGACAGTAATAAGTACCTAGGTTGAATTTATGGGGGAGGGGATATATACAACTTTGGTCATTTGTTTTTATTAGCGAAAAATGAACTTATAAAATATGAACATGTAAACATTTAATTGTGTTCTTTATGTATTATAGCTAATGCTACTAATGCAGCAACATCAACCATATTATAAAACAGTATATAAGCACAACGATTATACAGCTCTACACTTTACTGTAAATTCATCTAGCCTTTTGTCGCCTCATTTGGTTTTATTGTAGTTATAATGTAATCATTTCTGGTTCACAGTAATTACTTACACTGACACTCGTTTACTCAAGAAAGAAAATGTAGTAATGACTTGAACCATATAGGAAAACTCACAAACTTGATCATGCAATTAGGTACATGTAGGTAGACGCATCGAAAATTGTATATAATGAATGGTCTGTTATTATTTAGAACACCAAATATAGATTTTAAAATAATGAACTTGTCCAATGCCTGAGGCGTAGCAAGGGTTTGCTGCATCCTCTGCAAGGACCTGTATAAAATCATTTTTCTACCCCCTCAGCTTTGTGGAGGCTGACTTCGCCACCCCTAGCTACACCTCTGTCCAAAACACACAATAAATGTCAAATATATTTGCATAACGCCATGTAAATGATCGTAGTATCCCTACTACAGGCCTTACATATTTTTTATCAGTTTTATTATAAATGCGTCAATTCACATTTTGTATTAATTTCAAAATAAAAACCTTAAAAAACTAGAAATATTGTTTTTGCACAGTAAAATCTAATTAAAACTTATAGTCTGTTTCATTTAAGATTTCAGTGGTGGGCGGGGATTAGATGGTATGATTCACACAGGCACTATTCTCGCACTAAGCTAGCCCACAGAATATCGATAGTAATATTTTAATCTGTTTATGAAAACTTTTAATGAAATTTGTAACAAATAAAACTCATTATGAATATTAGTTTTCTAATATCCCAAGCTACAGTCGCCTGCATTAATGGTCTTGCAGTTTGTATTCATTTTCGTTTATCACAAACTTAATAGGGAGGAGCCTATTTGATCATTATAATATTTAAATCATTTCTCCATGTATCAAACAAAGACAGATATTTTGAAATTCATTTGCTAGATAAAGAACTACTCTTCGTTTATAGTACTCATATATATTTGTGCAATTAAATTATTATGTAACCTATTGAAAATTGTATACGTAAATTTTGTGGCAATAAATATTTGATATTCCGAATTTTAGTATTTAAATATATTAAACTTGATAGAAAAAGATAACCGATGATGTTTGTCTTTAAATTTGGAATCTGTTGTAAGCGATTCTAGCCTTTAGGGTGCCAGACGAGTTCTGCAGGCGACTGTACATATTGTATTAAAATGGAATAAAAATTCGCAGAAATATTCTAGCAGTAATTGTGAATAAACAACAAAAGGTAAATCGGTGAACCGTAAATCAAACCGCGTATTGATTACTCTGAGCTTGGCTATTTTTACAAATTATGGTGTTATCAAGTATGAATCCCGATGAGCGGAGGGACGGGGGAGAGGACGAATGAAAATGCTCTCTACCCTCTTTCTATACGAATTATTACCCAAGCGGTATATTTTTATTGCTCACATATTTATTTCGTTTTTTTTATGGATTTTGTATTAATCGAGTAAAGTTAATTCGGTTTTAATTTATATAGGTATTATTTTATTTCATGATATTCAAATAATCAGTGGCGTATAAAAAAATTTGTTTTTAAAAATTATGAAGGGACTAGCGGCCCGCGGCCCGCTTGCGGTATCGTTCGAATTGTATTCGTTTTTAAGAACGTTTATATAATTTATAAATTCTAATACCATTTGTACTTAATGACACGTTATAAAAGTTGGGAGTCAGGTAGAATAGATCGCGGAAGCAACGGACCTGTTCAAAGAGTGCAGTCTTAGTAACCTCAAGGGGGCACAATGGGCCCTAGTTGCCTAAGTGCAGGAGCGTCACTCCACTCCCCCTTTATCTATCTATCTAGGTAGAATAAATATTTTGGACTCCTATTTTTGTTGAATTAAAAAAGTATTTAATTTCTACCAACATTAAAAAATTCATTTCACAATGCCTGAATACCTTTTTTACTCTTCCAGCAATTGTGAGAACAAAAAAAAACGTCTTTACCAAAATAAAAGAGCAAAAAAGGTCTTTAAACATATATGTATACAATTTTTTTCTTATTTCCTCAGCACGGTCCCTCCTTCTACCTCTAGGCCCTGTGCTTACTGCATGTGCCACTATTTGTATTAATAGTACAAAAGATTTTTTTTTAAATCGTAATAAATGTGTATTTTTAAAAATAGGTAATAAGAGTATTTTGACTAAATTACACCTCTTCAAGAGATAAATTTCGAAAAATTAAGTCTTAGAAAGTGCCTACGTGATCAAGGAAGATATCATGTTTCTATGTCTAGGATCCTGGGTCGTGCGTTGATGAGTAAATAAATTAATAAGGACAAAATTATTTGAAACAATTTTAACCAATATTAAGGTTGAACTTTGAAACATCAAGATATATATATATTTTTATTTTAATTGAAGAGTATTTTGTCTAAAACTCACCTTTATAAGTTAGCAGAAAACGTATCAAAATAAAAAAATGTTAAATATCCTTTACCCCTTTTTAGGAGTTGGATTTCTAAAAATCTCTTTTAAGAAATTTAATATCTGTAAAAAACGTATTTAGTTAGTAATAAATACGGTTTAATTGTCATGTAATTTTCAAATAATCGTGTTTAACATTATATTGATTTTATTTCATTTTTGGTGATCCCGTAACTCCCAGTACAAAAAGTTAAAATGACTGTAACAACCAAACAACTTTTGATTGTTTCATTACTCTAATTTAATTTGTACGCTTCTTTTTGTTTGATTCTTCTCAGAACCATTCTAAGAACTAACAGACTCTAAAGCTAACAATAAGATTTAATTTCTAACTTCGTTCCAAAAGCTTTCAATCATGCATTTCGTTCATTAAATATTTCAGACAAAAAAATAAACAATAGAAGTGATTTAAAAAAAATGCGATTTTCCAATTAACGGTTATTTAACATTTTCAAGGATTATTTCGATATCTTTTATAATGCGTATACTACTCGTATTCATCAAATAAAAACACAGGTCAAATACCTCATACATTTCAATTCAAAACTCTAATTAATATTAATAACTGTCTAAATTAAAAAAATGCATACAAAAGCATATATTCATGTATCCACTATTATGAAAAAAAATTGCGTAACATTTTTTTCGTTTACATTTTTTTGGCGACAATTTTTCCCGCTTATCATACTCGCGTCACATTCACCCGCCACTTGGATATTTTTCACTGTATCTTTTTAAAGAATATTTATAACGTTTTGTTTCCTTATTTTCAGTGGTAGTCCATGCACAGAGAAACTAGAACAAATAAATCCATAATATAAATATTTTATATAGCCTTTTTTTTATATTGGATTTTACCATTGAATGTTACTTATTAGATGTATGTTAAAAATTATCCAAGAATATTTTGACACTGTTATCAACTCGAAAAAAAATTATTTTTTAGTTATGAAAATTTATTTAAATTATAATTGAACAAAAGTGCTTACTTACTGCAAAAAACGTTTTGCGGTTTTTCAGATTTTATTGGAAGATATATCTAATTAACCAATTAAACGCCAAATTACTTTTTTCAATAAAAAAAAATATCAAAATTACAAATGTATTTTTCTTTTGGTGCATCAAAAACATTGGTATCTCGAAATGAGTTTTTGTCTGGGCTGATGCATTAGTGCATAATAGTATCCATTTATAATATGAAATTAAAATCAAGTAAATATCATCTAAAATCGCGTTTAAATTTTATACTGTGGTTTCTTACAATTAGTTACTTGTTAGGGCGTTTTCTACACACCAGCAAAACCGATGCCGGTGCCAGTGATAGCACCAGTTACAATCTAATCAAATCGGATGCCGAGCTTACAGTCAACAGAGGATGTACTCAATACTGTTTTTTTACTTCCTTCTGAGGTATAATAACCTAAGAGGGCAACGCTTGCTGAGCACTGCAGATATGTTTCTATCACAACAGTTAGAACCCAACTGCATCGGCACTGAGAATGCCGGTGTATGGAAAAAGATCCATTACGGGTGCCGGTGCCGACGGCATCGGTTTTGGGGTTATTTTAGTGTGTTGTAGCTTGTTTCTGCAATTTCGAAAACGAAAACTACAGTTGTAAAAACTAATTTTGTGTAGTTGAAAAATTGTAAGTAAAAAGAAAAATATGAAAAAGTAAGTGTAGAATAAAAAAAAAGTCATTATAATTTATTAGGAGAGAAATATAGAAAGTGTACAGCAAAATAGCAAAAAGAGAAAGTAAATGCAGTTGAATTTTTTTTTAAAATAACCCCTTTAGCCTAATAATACCACACTCTTGAGTTTGAAACACGTGTCGAGTAAATTTGTTTTCTTGTGGTTAAGGTGTAGGTATATTTAAATACCGCACTGGTATGATAGACATCGTAAAGAATTGAATAGAATAAGACAAACGTTAAATTATAGTTTAAAAATAAATTATACATAAATACATACTTATAAAAGAAATTAAAAAATAAAATACATTTGATTAAATTCTAGAGAGAATGTAAAAATATTTTAATTTTTAATAATAGGCACTAGCTACAAAATTTTAGTTAGGTAAGGTATATATATATAACTAGTAGATAGCGTTAGCTGGGAACTAATTTGCATTTACAGTCAAGCAAATTCTTTATAATACCAGGCATTAGTGTTTCAATTAGTTAGATATTTTAGTATGTAGAAATTATATAAATTCAATTATGTCGAAGATACACGTACGCATTTATTTATTATTTACTGCCACATATTCTTTTGATTCGTTGATATTATAAATAAATTATTATAAAACACATTAAAAACGTTTATATAGGTATACATACAATGTTTATTCTTAACATTTTTTCCTTTACATGATATGAATACGAAATTTCTAAGAAGTAACATTTGAACAAAAAAAATATTCATTTTAAAAATATTTTCTTTACAATTTTTCTGAGAATTATAATATTAAGAATATTGTCTGTACGTCTATATAATCCATTTTAATTGCTCAGGCTAATATTTCTAAAACAAAGCAAGATATAATAAATGTTTCGGGTAAAAGTTGAAAGTTTTCACTAAAAGTTAAAGATTTTTAAGGGTACGTCAAATGATGTTTTCAAAATTATTTTTGGTGAATTTCAAATGGAGGTCTTTTACGTTTTATTTTTTTAAATAGAAAACCCTATTTTTATTGCATAATTAAATTTTCCAAAAAAAATAATAAAATATTAAAAATTTTAAACTAAAAAAAAATTCTTGAAATTCAAAATTATTTCAGTATTTTTATAATTTTTAACATTACTATTTTATTTTTTTCATAAATAAATTGTACCTATACAAAAAGTTGTATTAGATCAAAATTTTATTATTTGTTTTTGCACTTTTTCTCTAAAGATGATTGTTTCCTAGAAAAAAATTCTTGAAAGTCCAGACTCTCAAATTATTTTGTTAAAAGTCGAAAAAATTCATTTTTTTTCAGTTAAAGTTTTTTTTCACGGAAAACACGACACTGCAAAAAAAATAGGGGTTCCTTAAGTAAGAAACAAAGATGATTTCCATATGACTTCCAGACCTCCGCCAAAAAACTTTTTTTTAACGCCATCAACTTTTATCCGAAACATTTTGTTTTGTTTTAGAAATATTAGCCTGGCGAAATTATAATGAATCATTCTATACATAATATGTATATTCATATATATGTAGAGTCGCATGCAGAAGTAATCGACCAGTTTTCATTCAAATTTGCTTATCACAAACTTAGTAGGCTCCTCTCATTTGATTGTTATAATATTTAAATCATTCCTCCATGTACCAAACAAAGATATTTAATATTAAATATTTTAAAACTCATTTGCTAGACTCTTCGTTTATAGTACTCGTATATATTTGAGCGATTTAATTATTAAGTATGTTAAACTTGATACAAAATTGCCTAATTAATGATATGGACGTTAGAAAATGATAACCGATGATGTTTGGCTTAATAATTTTGAATCTGTTGTAAGGGTGGCAGATGACTTCTGAAGCTCATAGTACCTCCATTTTCTTAAATAAGAGATTATTTTTTTATAAATTATTATAAAGGTATTAAAATTATACAGGTATATTTGTTTACAAATGCTAACATACTGTTTTTTATTGTATGCTTATTTAAATCCCTATAATTTTTTCTCTTCTTGTTACACGCCATTGTATTTTTTAGCACAAGGAGTGTAATGTACGTACAGATTACTGATTTACACTTTTGGAAAATTTATGCGTGTCTCAGAGATAACAGAATTGTTTTATTTTCCTTATTATTTAAGTTTTGTACACATTTTTGAAAACGAAATATATCATATTGTGAATTTATTGTTGTTTATAATAAAAACGAAATACTAATCTACATAATATATGTATATTGTGTATGTTTGTATATCTACATATAAGATATGGACTAACAGTGGTTCCCAAACTTATTATGCCCATGGACCCCTTCTTATAACGAAAAATCTAACCATGAACCCCCAAGTGAAATAACTCTACACAACTGCAAATGCCGACAATGAAAGGTCAAACATGAAATCCAGAACACAGACCAAAACTATCGGTTATCCGAAATAATAAGATTCTGAACGAAACCGAAACTGTATCCGTAATATTATTTAGGATAAAAACGAGACCTTTGTTGATCTTAAAACAAGATTAAAAAGTTTTTAAAAATATAGCAAAAAGGGAGTGATTTAATACCTCCAGCCCCTCCCCTCCCCCCTCATGATATGGACCTGACTTGAACTGTATGTATATGGTAATTAAAACTCCGTCTTAAATAAACACAAACGCGCGGTAGCTGTGGAAACAAATGAATCGCCGCATAATTTGTATTGGATGAAAAAGTGTAAAAATAACAAATCAGTACGCCCTGAACTATTTCACAATTTCGCCAGTTATGTAATACTGTGGAGACCATATAAATTCCTACGTCGTACAGCGTCTCCGCATCTCTGAGCTTTTTCCTCAACGGCATTTATCATTTGCCACCCCCGAACGACCAACATCCTCATTCCAAAATACTCAAGTAGACACACATTCAGCTACCTAAGAGTATAGTAGGTATGTATCTCCTGAGAAAAATTCTCAAATCAAATGAAATGACTATAATTTGAATTTTATAATTAAATTGTTTTGCTTCCTCGCCATATCGAAGATTTTTGTGATCGCTTTAAAATGAGAAAAAACATTGTTCTTCGATTTCAAAATTTTAGCTTGATCTTTCCGTTTCAGGTCAAGATAAATACCTCTCGTTCCGTGTATCTGTCTGTCTCCTGAATCCTTGTATGCGTGTGACAAGGATGAACCATTAAACCGATATTAATGAAACTTAGTTGGTTGGTTGGGTCACGTTTGAGGACGGTCCCATTTCAAAATCATCAATATCGTGTATAAAGAGGAGGGGTGACATTCCAAAAAAATTTTTTAAGATATCTCAAGAATGACACATGTTACGTAAAAATTGTGTAGAATCTTTTTTGTAAAACATTAAATTTCCTATAATATATGTAGATCACCACAACGTTTGTTGTGAAATATTCCCTTACAAATATTTATCTCAATTTGCTTTTAAAAATCGTCATTTGTTTTTTACAATCAACTTGGAAAACACAAGAGGTGTACCTGGATTCCAGTCCGGCCGGGATTCCAGCCGAAATTCACGATTTTATTCCGGTTCCTGCCGAAACTAGTAAATTCAAGCCGGATTTTCTTGAATTTTTAAATTTTATTACTGCTTTCTACTAAGAAATTCATAAATAATAGTTATACGTTGTATTTGTTTAAAAAATCAAACACAAACATAATAATTATGATATAACAACATTTTATTAACAAAAATTTTAATGGAAACAATCATTTCAAAACACAAATGCCGTTTTTTAACATTTTGTGTAGCAAAAGTATGATTGTAATTATAACATTAATTGGCCCTTAAAAAAAGGAAATTTTTTATAATGATATATTAACAAAAATGTCATTATATTACGGATTTACGGATATTGAACTATTTATACAGGGTCATATCAGGTGGAACAAATTTGAACAGTTGATCGAGAAAAATATGTGTCCGGAAATTCTTCGCGAGAGAACTACAGACTCTCAAATATTTTGTCTAAAATAAGTTTTTATTTAATATTTTGAGAACCCATTGTGAAACAGTTATGAAATTTTATAATCGGTTTAGTATTAAACACGTATTAATACTAAACCGATTATAAAAAAAAAGATCGAGTAAAAATATTAAAATGGTAGAATAATTTTTCTTTAAAAAAGGATCACAAAGCTTTTCGTATTTTCGATAATAAAACAACTAAGAACAAAGATACAACGCATTTTATTCATTATTGAATAAAAATCACAATTGCCATGGAAAACTAGTCGAGGCGTCAACCAAAACTACAACAATCACTCGAGTGCAATATTAAAAAGTCAAGTAAGCTTTGGAAAAAAGAATACTTGATGTTTAAAATTTTTATATTTATTAAAATTCGTTGCTTATTTTGTTAATGTATAACAGTAATGCTGGTTTTAGAGAGGGAGGCTGGGCGACTGCTCTGTCCAGTTCAGAAGGGGCGGCGGACGGCCACATGGAGAAAATCTGATTTTTTTAGAAAAAAAATTAAGAACAAAAAAAAGTGTAGTAAAAATCTGTATATATTTTTGAGAATAACAAAGATACAAAAACTATTCGAATGTATTTTGCTGTATAGGTAGATAGATCCTTATTTCTGACTCCGAGGAGTGTAAACAAATCAAATACAGAATATTATTACAATAGATAATAAACAGGAAAAATGAAATACAAAAAAATAAAATTATTATAGTTATAAACTTAGATCATTCTTACTACATACTACATAAATAAATGCATGTTCTATATCGCTTTATACTTTAATAATAAAAACACAAATATATAAATCATAGTTACAATTAGAAACTTACTTCTAATTGCATGAAGTTTTTCTAGAAGACATTTATCTTTTGTCCCTGCACAGGTAAATTTCCATACGTGCTTCTGCACAAACTAGCGGAGAAAAACAACAACTGTGTGAAAATAAAATAACCACAACGTTAGAGCGAAAGTTTGAGTTCAACCAGCCATTAATTATTTGAGAAGACAAATAATGTATATTACAGAAAACAAAAAGCACCATTGATGTTTTTGTCTCGAGAAAGTTCATTGCAAGTGTTTCAGATAATGGCCGGTATTTATTTTGGTATTTTGTTCAAACTATATTTAACTGTGCTATAAATAATCATTGATACATTATGAATGTATTCGTTATTGATGAAGTCCATAAATTATATTGAATATTTATTAAGATAGATGATTGTTATCTAATTTGAGATCTTTAAATATATACACTAGCATCCAAAAGTTTGAAAGCAGGTATATTTTTAGTGTGCGTTCAAAGAAACCGTTTTGAGAGTTCCCTACCTCAAAATGCAAAAACGGAACCCTTATAAAATCACTTTGTTGTCCGTCGGTTAAGACCCTTTTTCTCAGGAACGGTTAGAGGTATCATGTTGAAATTTATATCAAATAATAAATTTCAAGATTCTAGATCAACGGGAAATAACCCTATAGGTTTTAAAGATCAGTCAGTGAGTCAGACTGTCAGCATCAAAATACGTTTTGAAATTAGTATAAATAAAAATGGTCTTAATGGACGGTCAAACAGACAGATGGACAATAAAGTGATTCTATAAGGGTTCTGTATTTTTCATTTTGAGGTACGGAACCCTTAAAACTGATAATAAAGGTTTGATACACAGCAAACAGGTATATTTTCCTGTGTACCAAACTTTTAGACGGTAGTGTACGAGTATATTTAAAATATTTATATATGTACCATACCCAAAAAAATACACATAAGGTGTTTATGTTAACTTTTTTGAAAAAATTCATTACAAATCGCAATTTTAAAGCTGTTTTTATGTAGAAAAATCAAATACGTTTAACGGAAATAATTTAAAAAAAAACAGTAAAAAAATCTCAATTATGCAGAATTTGTTGTTCAAAACACAAAAAAAGTACGCCGTGTGCCCCTTGAAACACCTTCGCGTACCCCTTGGGGTACTCGTAACACACTTTAGTAAACACTGCGTTTACTAATTACTAAAATCTGTAATGCATATTGTATTAAAATATCACTAGGTATCCATTTTTTTATAAATTACAAAACATTTTCTGTTAAACTATAAAATACACTACTTCAAAAAGTATCTACCTGGAATTGAAGAATTGAAGATACAAACAATTGAAAAAGTAAAAAATATGACATGAAGATTCTTCGCGCGTTATTTTTCTAAACGTTCACATGCAATCCATTGAAATAATACCTTTACTAATGATTGTGAATTTGAATAAAATCGCACGAACAAATACATGTATGTACCTACATACAACACAAAAGCAACGTTATAATAATAATTTAATGTGATTAATTAATTAAAGCTAAGTACTCAGGTTCGTAATACAAGCACCATTGTTACTACAATTCACGCGACAAAACGGGCGGCGAATGGCCAGTGGCGGACTGTGATAATAATATTAAGAGGCTTGCAACTAACGTTATTACTTATATAATTAATGTAGTAGAATTACGATGTCTTACTTACACTACCATCCAAAAGTCTGGAAGCAGGTATATTGCTTCCTCGCAATATCGAAGATACGAGAAGCTTTGTGATCGTTTTAGAATGAGACAAAAAAAATGTTCTCCGATTTCAAAATTTTAAATTGATCTTTCCGTTTCACGTCAAAACAAATACTTTTCGTCCCGTGTCTGTCTGTCTGTCCGTTTGTCTGTCCCCTGAATCTTTGTCATACACATAACTCATGAACCATTAAACCGACAATTAACTACCTTTGGTGAATTTTGCACGAGGAAGCACTGTGCATTTACTTGGCTGATGTTTTTCCTGTGTATCAAAAAAAATTATCAGTGCGTTCGAAGAGACCATTTTGAGGGTTCCGTACTTAAAAATGAAAAAACGGAACCCTTACAGGATAATTTTATTCTACGTCCGTCTGTCTACCTTTCCGTCAAGACTATTTTTCTCAGGAACGGCTAGAGATAACAAGTTGAAATTAATATCAATATTCTAGGTCAACAGGAAGTAATCCTATAGGTTTTGATAATAAGTAAGTCAATCAGTCTGTCAGTATCAAAATATGCTTGGAAAGACCGTATTTTTTATTGTATGTAGTTAGAAACTTGAATTTTTACAGGACTGTGAGGCTGTAGATCTTAGTATTTAATATTAACTTCAACTTGATACCTCTAGTCGTTCCTGAGAAAAATAGTATTGACGGATAGACAGACATACTGACAGATCAATGATCCTATTAGGGTTCCGTTTTTTTCATTTTGAGGTACGAAACCCTCAAAACGATATCTACGATAAAAAAGCTTTGACACACAAACAAATATACATGCTTCCAAATTTCTGGACGGTAGTGTAAATATTTTTTAAATACTTGTTGAATAAAAATGATATGAATAAAGTCAAAACTTCTTTACAGAAGATAAGAGACAGTATTTATATAAAATGAAAATAATTAAGATGAAATAGAATATATCTTTGAAATACGATTTTTGAACGCCCAGCCCAAAGCCTGTATTTAGAAACATGAACTTTTTCGATTGTCTTCATCTAAGAAGAGATTTTCTGAAATTCAATCCCTGACAGAGGAAAAGGGTGAATTTCGGGTAAAATACTCTTCTATAAAAATTAAAATTCACGAATTTAAAATTTCAACTCTAATAGCGATACAAAATTATTCCAAAAGGTTTGTCCTTATTCACTCACTGACTCATCAACGCACAGTCCCAACATTTTATTAGTGTAGCTATCTTTTATAAAAAGCACTATCTATGAGAGGATTTTTAACGCAATTGACTTATATCATGTATTTTTAAAATTATTTTCAGTTCACTGTTTTTTATAAAATAAGAATTATTCGTATTTAGTAGTTAGTATTCTCTTTAATACCACATATGTGCATCCACTGCAATGTACATGGACTAAAGCACGCGGCAATTTTGTTCGCGATGTATGTATGTTCGCTAAAATATATCGTGGTGTAAAACAATGTATAACTAGATATTAAACCGCTCTGTGCCATAAACCTTTCGGAGAATATTAACTGTGTATTATATTAAGAATACAATAGTATAAATTAACTTAATGAAATGTGCAGTAGATAGAGATAGAGAGGGGGGCTGTGTCAAAACACAAGTACAATTTATTGTTAAGTTTTATTTATCACATTTTTTTATATTTGAATATTTCATATTAAGATTTACTAACAGGAGACAAATACAATACAAGAATAACACATCTGAATTGATTTACTCAAACTGAAACTGTTATCAATCTATATTATATATTTAAACTAATAGTTTTCTCTGGCTTCACCCGCTTGTATTTTATAAATCGGTGAATGCACACAATGTTTGATGCACCCTATTTCCACTTGTCTACTTGAATGAATGCTGCAGAGAAGAAATATTTACCTGGTTTACTTAGGTAAACTTTTATTTTTAACTCTGATATTTTGTTGTTATTTGAGGTCTCTATATATAGTACCTATATCGATACATCATACATTTGAATGATCTGTAATAAAAGTACCTACTTTTTAAAGAAAACTTATTTTGTATTGGTAGTGCCCATACTGAGATAACGTGTCTTGAAGATTTTACGCGCAGCTTCGACTGCCGTTTATTTTAAAATAAAACATTATCTTATAGATTTGTATAGAAATATTTATTTTCGAATAAAGTTATATCTAAGACAGTGTAGTTGAACCGATGAGGCATGCCTCCCGGGTGAGGGGGCTTAAGTGATTCTCAGAGTAGGCTTGGACGCTTTTCAGGATTAAAGGAAAACACACTTGGTTAATCTTCAAAAAGAATTCAGGCGATATTTTCCTGACATAGTCTCAACAATCCAATTTTCTCACTGAAGTCTAATTTTTACCAGAAGAAATCCAGAAGGAGTTTTCGGAACTGAATTTTGACTCAGTTACCAAAGACGAGTTCCAAACAAATTATTTGGAAACTTTTTTGTGTAAAGCACCCATTGAACAACTTTTGTATTTTGGTAAATATTTAAATGAAGAGAGTTTTTCATGCTTATCAAAAAAAGGCACTGTATCGAAAAAGTTGAGAATCACTGGTTAGAAAGTTGTCTTCGTATACAAAGATGTTTTCTATAAGGCTAGATACATCAAAATATAGTTCCTTGGGTAATATCTACGCTCAAAAAATAATTAGAGGCCGAGACGAGATGATTTTAATTTTTACAAAACGAGGTCAAGACAATACTGATATTTTTAAAATAAAATAAAAGATTTTATTACATTTTTAAAAATAAATATCAACTAAAATATATCTACACACCCTTATGTATATTATATCTTCCAACATTTATGTAATCATACAAACCAAACAAAAAACTCTGTGAATTTCCGTACTTGAGTAGTAAAAGTTTTAGCAAACTTTGATTCCTTCCATTCTTGACAAACAAGTGGTTGCTACACAAACACACATAGACTCACAGAACGCACACATTTTGATGATCATTTTTTTCGTCCTCGAAAGCGTTCAGAAAGCTGGCAAACACGCATCTCGGAGTAGCTTGTCTGTATTTCACTACATATATGCATGTATGTATAATGTACATATATGTATGCATATATGTACCTATGCTGTTTTATTTGCATTCGATTTTACTATGACGCAAAAGGAATGGATTTTCAAAAATTTCTATTTGCCCTTTCTGTCTTTTATTGAACCATATATTGAATTATTCCTAATGTGGTACTTATATTTTCAAATTCTTTTTTCTTTAGCACTTTATCTCAATAGTAATGTTGATTTCTGCGTGGGTTAAATATTTGTGGATGTGTGTTGAACATAAAAGAGACAGAGCTCGCCATTTAATTTTTTTAATGGTAGATTTTTTATTTATTTTCTTGTGAATATATGTCAAAATCTGTTAAATAAGTTAAAATATCGTAAATGATGTATAAACAAATGCTCGATCAAGGCCACGTGCGCGTAATATATGTTTATACCACATTTTAGTAGTCATATTATACATAGATGTTTAAAATTTACCCTATGATTTTTTCCCATTAAATGGTAAGCTTTTTCATTTTTTTTAAATGGCCAATTGTAGGCATAAAAATCAAATTTTATTTTTGAAAGTGTCATCACGTATTTATAACATAAAAATAAGTATTTCCTCTTATTTTCGTAAAAATCCTTCGATTTTTACATTAATTATTATTGCATTATTAGTGATAAAAAAGTTTTTCGACAATTTTTTTTGAGGTTATGCTGCGTTTGGAAAGTAAAGCTACCTATAGTTCCATTAGTCTACTAACTTATAAGTATTTTAGATTTATTTTTATTTTTCTACGACCTATAGAACCGGATATATTTCAAAAACAGTGTAACGATACACTCGAAATTTATCAAAAATGCACATTTATATAATTTTCTCAAAACGCGCATGGCCGATTGTCCTAACTTTTTCGATTTTCAACTCATCTTCGAACATATAAAGAGAAAATAAAAAAAAATTCAACTTCCCGAATGCATCATTTCAAAATGTTAATTTCCCTCTGCTAATAGGTATCTATGTGCTGTTATAATAACGATCTTGTCTAATCCAGTCTTTAACATCACTACGTATATCAGTGTTGGATATACAACCCATACGTGAGAGCTTCACTAAGTTATTAAAACATTATGCTGACCTAATTAATCCTTCAGGATTGAAACTTCCGCATATACATAATTACGTTCGATTGCAAAGTTGTGGTAAGTCATATTAGTGTTGTCTCTCTTGTTTCATGTTTATTTTGTAGTTTTTATGTTTAATTAACTTTACATTTATCTTATAACTAGCTGGACCCACGCTGAGGTAAATGTTGATAATAAACGCCCATGTTTATTTACAAAAATCCCTTAAGAAAACATAAAAGTTAATAGGTTTCAATATTATTCACCTTTGTCACGGAAATATTTTGTCACCACACACTCTTCCAATGATATCAAATATCATTGATGAAACAGTCGGCAGGTGTGTATTTTCTTCACCCCCCCCCCCTTTTCCCACGTAGATATTTTTGTTGGTCGATCTCGCGGTGAACGTTGCGCTTTCTCTCTGAAAGTTCTCCGGGTAGATTTCATTAAGGTGATAGCGACGATAGATCGCCGCCGAGCGCGTGATGCGTTTACCAAAGCGTCGGTGCGCTCTCTTAACACGTGCACAGCCATAGTACATTGTGTTTGTTATTACCTTTTGTCTACTGAAGGATTTATTCCTTTCTTATATTTTATACGTATACAGGATGATTTACAACGAATGTTTGAAATTTTAACAGTTATCAAATTGCATAACTTTATAATAATAGGTTCTCTAGATAATAAATAAAAACTAATAATCTTGCAGGGGATCTAGCTCCTTCACAAAAAATTTCCAGATACATTTAAATAAAGTTTTTTGCTAAAAATAAAATCCTCGATCTACTGTTAATTTTTTTTTACATTCGTTATAAATCATCATGTATACTCGTATGTCGTGTATATTACATATGTGAAATTCCCTACAGCTTTGTTCAGGTTTATTTTAACCGACTTTATATTAAATTTTCTTGGAAATCCAATAAAGCTTTTCCACCGAAAAATATCACATAGCACGAGCAACGACTATTTTTTTTTCTTGTTGAAGAATTAATTAGTTAGAAAACATCAAATTCGTAATTAAATATTCGCAATAATTTATAGCCCGAGTTGAGCCTCGTACATTGGTGTCCCGTATCGTATAGTTTTTTAATTTATTATCAAACAATAACACTAGATGTCACTAAATAATTCAAATTTAGCCGATTTTAAGCTTTTCAAATATTAACAAAGTTAAGAACCACTATAGGTTATATTTAATAATTCCTCTATTAGAAAAAAATTGGCTACATATATACGACATTATACGATCGCCCATTTTTACCAAGTTTAATTAAATGTTCCGTTAACTAACTATCGTATTATCAACATAACCAGGCATAATACATTTAATTAAGGTGATTTTTAATTTTCTGCATTATATTTTTATAACGCATATTATATACATTTTTCATTGAGAGCCTAATATTGATTTAAATCACGTGAGTAATACATCAAATCTACTTTTAAAGGAACATATAGCGCTAGAGAAGCATTAAATTAGTTGATAATAGTGGGCATTTTCGAAAATATAAAATATTTTTACGTTTTTTTTGAAAATTTGTCAAATGGAGATTTTTAGTAACAACGATCGTTTGCATATAAAAATTATTTGTATTGTCAGCTTTTATTCCATACTTCACTCGCTGTGATTGAATAAAAAACTGGAAACCCATTTACCCCCCACAAAAACTTAAAATTTTATTTTTAGAACTTAGGTCTATTATTGATCCATTTACTATAAATATCAACTTTCTAGATTAAACTGTTCAATAGTTCAAAGAATGTGACACATATGTTCTATAAATGTTTTTTTCCGATCTCGGTACAGAACATTAAAATGGTTAAAAAACGCTAATATTGTAGAAATACTTGTGATTTTACATTTAATTACGCAAACAGAAATCCGCCGGCTTTTCACGCAGTTTAAATACCCGTACATAACCAATTTTAAAAAGCCAGGCACTGCAAATGTTAAGACGGCAGAATGGCTGGGTCGCCGTCTGTTTACACAGGACTGCATTAGTGCCGTCTCACTCCCTTCGGTTTGACTGATTTATTGAACGGATTTGCGGGATTTCGGTGCTTAATTATCGTTCACGTTTTTCAAGGGAGACCTAATTGGATGTCTGCCCCACAGCCCACCCTCGCAGATATATTTGTACGTATTTCAAATTAATAGCGTCATGCAATATATAGGTGTGTGTGTATGCGCGTGTGTGGTTGGGGAGGGGGGAGTTTGTTTTCTCGACGAAAAGAAGAAAGTCTTGATTGATAACACTGTATGAAAAATAATAGCGTGCCGTTATGGTATAAGGTAAAAAACATATCAAAGTTACTCTGAGTTGAAACTATGTTTATTTTTGTTTTAAACAAAAGCAAAAGAAACTTTGTTTTATAATTAACATAAACAGTATAGATGTTCGCGTGAGTTCATTTTAGTTCACAAGTTTTAAGTCTAATTAGCGGCTATTTTATTAACCGACAGCATATTTATTTCAAATTTTCCCACCTCAAAAACCACAAATTACCTACATAAGTATAATAACATATCCTGACAGTTTCATCATCGCCGAACCGAAACCCTTGGACCTAGAAACGTGAAATTCAGGTGTGACTTCTTTTTATGACGTAAGCACCCATTTTCGAAATTCAACCCCTACGGAGGTAAAAGGGGTGTAAAAGTTTGTATGGGAAAAAATATTATTTTGGTTGGATTTACTTGAAACTTTAAATAAATACTTTACAATACATACAATGAAACACGTATTTTTAACATTTCACAAAATTCAACCCCTGAGGGATTGCTAGGGGGTGGTAATTTTTTTAAATTTTGATATATGTATCGACATAACTGTTTATGATATTAAAGTAAATTCAGATAAAATAATATTTAATAAAAATAAAATTTTCGACATTCAATGGCGGTGGTAGATAGGGGGTGGGTTTTTACAATTTTTAATTATAATCCGTGATGTTTACGACTTTGTCTAATAAATAAAGAGGAAAAAAGAAATTCACCTCTTGTCACACATGAAAGTTTGTAATTAGTTTCATTCGATCTGGCGGGAAAAATACCAAGGAGCCGCGATATTTACGATTTTGTATAATGAATAAAAAGCAAAACAAAACAAAAATTGAAATTTCACCCCTTGTCACGTATAGAGTAGTATTAATTTCATTCCATTTAGCGGGGGAAATACCACAGAGGTGAGGTTTAAAATCTACAAAATGTACAACAAAACATGTCATGTACAAACCGAGTATCGCGTATTAATATCCCGTATCTTTAGCAAAGTTAAGAACCAATTTAGATTAGCTTAAATATTATCAGTAAGGTAGCAACAAAATGTATTTTATATTTTACCTGCATTATAATTTTGAATTATATTTGCACTTTCAACTGGGTATTAATTATCTATGGATTTATTTTAGAATTTAGATCAGTGCTACTTTAACTTATTTTAACATAGTTGGTAACTCTGACTGTACAAATATCACCACTGTTTTAATACCATTGATGTTCACTTAGCGGGTATGCGAGAAAATTTAAGAAAACTGTCATATAAGTTTGATACCCTATTTGAAAGTACTTGTTAGCTAAAAAAAAATTTTACTTCCATATAATACCGAACATTAGACTTTCTCACTTTAATGACGTGAATTTTTGTAAGCAAGTTTCAAAATACGAGTTTTATTTGAATTTTTTAAATTCTAAAAAGCGACGAAATATACATGTATTATAGTTTGGTTTGATTTACTAACCAGTAAAATAATGACTTCGCGCCTACTGAACAAAATCAATTACGTTTTTTTTTAACAATTTAATTTTTAACATTTACCCTGTCATGCTTTTGCGCAGTATAAGATGACAAGAATAAATCGGAGACTCAAGCATCTTTAACAAGATTAAATACATCGTTGAATAGAAAACAACTGAGATTTAAATTACATACTTCTTATAAAATGAATGCAATAAGAGTCTCTAGATTATAAACGAGAAAATGAGTTTTCAATTAAAAATATATTACCTGATAAAAGACTTATGATACCTAGATAAGCTAAGTTAAATTAATATCGCATATACACGAATCAATTTACGTCAAATAAGAAAAAATATAGTACACCTTCAGTGGCGCTGGAGCCGGGAGGACAATAATTTTTAAGAGTAAAAAAAATACAGAAAACAGATTTTTATAATTGTTCTTCGCTTTTGAGGAGCAAAAAGTAGACATTGCCCCCCCCCCCACTGAAAATTGGGGAGGGGGGCCCAATTTTCAGTGGGGGGGGGGGAAATGTCTACTTTTTGCTCCTCAAAAGCGAAGAACAATTATAAAAATCTGTTTTCTGTATTTTTTTTACTCTTAAAAATTATTTTAGTTTAGTCAGAGATAAAGAAAAATAAAAAGTGAGTACAGTGAAACCTCGTTAGTACGTTTTACTTTAGTCCCAACATTCTTCCATAAGACCCCATGTTAGTACGTTTTTCTCGTTACTACCCAGTTCCTTTAAAAACGTACTAACGAGGTTCCACTGTATTTCTATTTATTTTTATTTTTTGTAATACGATATTAATCAAGTTAAAAAAAAGTTAATTTTGAATTTTAATAACGCCAAGTAAAATTGAGTCAGCTTAAATTTTGAGGTTCGTATGCTGGTTGTTTTGAACGTAAATTGTTGGCTATTATTTATTATAATGATAGTCAGTCAAAAGTCGCGGTCGAGTTGTTTTAAATTATAAATATACAGTCCTTTCTTGTTAGCAAACAGTGAGTGATTTATTATTTTATATTTCAAAATGCATAATCTATACCAGCGGTCACCAAACTACGGCCCTCCAAAGTTTTTCATCCGGTCCCTGATTTGTATATGTAAATATTTTTTATACATATAAGAAATATTAATTTTAAATAATTTAAGGATTTTATGTAAATATGTGTATTTATCTAGATTTGAATAGATATTTTCCATTATATATACTCTATTTACATTACTAATTGCATTGTAATATAATAGTAAAAAATGGATATGTCACTTTTTGTTCTACTTTTCCTTCAAATGTCTTTGGCTTACCTTAGAATTTAAGGTTATGTCAATACATCCTATATGTACGTTGGTAATATACTAATCAGAGTAGATAATACATATAATGAAATTGTTTCCCGTACTATATGGAAGTGCTACAAAGCCAATAATTGTTCTGTTTACACCTAATAGGTTATAATTAACAGAGCAAATCAGTATAATTCTTGAATATTAATACCTACTTAACTCACATTATTAAGGTAAACAGTTATATAAATATTAAACAAATATAGAAAATAATTGTAATCATATGTTAAGTTCATATGTACCTACCTACATACGTACGTATCTGATTTTAATTAAATATCATTTGCGTTTTTTTTTTAATTTAGATTTTCGCAATATATGAAGTTAATCAAAATGAAATTAGTACAAATGTTCATACATATATACAAATTTCAATTTTAAATTCGTCAAACTTCTGTATTTTAAAACATAAGTTCATGCTTAATTTATTTGTATTTTATTATCATTTGATGATAAATAACTTCCTTCTATTAATTTTTTTTCTAAATATGACTAATAAGCTATCTTATCTAATTCCATATAGGTATATTAAAGGGACTAATTCTATGATAATCAATCCAGATTCTTTTTCGTTTATTCAAATGACTTATGTTGTACATACAAATATTTTCTAATGTTTTACTTTTATTTTTTATCTAATTTATTTTGGCCACCGCAAAATGATGCCTAAAAAACAACACCTGACGGTGGAGAGTCCAACTTCTCCAAAAAATGTCTGAAAGAAAATAACCAAAAAGATTATTAATCAGTATGAAAAACTGTAGAGTCTTAAGGGTGATTTTTTTTTTTTCAAATTAAAAAAGCTTCCGTACGATGATGTGACAAAATTTGAGACGGATAGCTTGAAAACTCTTTAAAATATTTCGTTTCGAAAAACGACGTTTTGAGAAAAACGCGTTTAAAGTTATATCTTGCACGCAGCCTGTGTTTAAGAAAGGCTGTAGCGACCGGAATAATTCGAATGTCATGTTTATGAAAGTCCATATTTTTTGGTATCAACTGAGAGTCTGGTCTCGTGAAAATTGAAATCATCTCATCTTGTGAAATATTTACCAAAAAAATTCCTTTTTTTTACTATTGGTTTAAATATTAACATATATTAATATAGTCTTGTTTCGTCTGGACGAAGGGTAAGGAGAGATTAGTTGAACAATTTTATTTTTTTAAATGCCATGATATGAAGTAGAGAGATATAGCCATTGTCAAACTTACCCCTATGCTCAACTAGCCCCTCTCTACCCTACAGCCCTAGTGCGGATCATAAAACATTAACACAAGTAATTTATATTTGTTTTACGATAAATATCAATGAATTTAAATAGCATTTCTTGTGCTCAAATCTACATGCCTTTTCTACCTCAAATATTCAAATGCTGATACCAAGAATGAAAACATTAAAAACACAATAGCTGCAAACATAATTCAAAAGTCACGAAATCTTCAAGCCAAGACATCGAAACGTAAAATTATACAAAACAACTCCCTTTTTGTTATTTATGTAACATCACCTGAACAATAAATCGCCGCAAGGCATAAGTTTCAAGTAGGTATTTATTTCAGCCGAGGTTAGTGGGTGTGGGTGAGAAGGGGATGGGGAAGGGGGTGGATATGACGTGTGGAAACAGGAAACATTCATTCCATTTCGTGAATTCCGCAAATCCACCAGGATATGCGCCGGAAGAGGTTATAGGGAGTGTAAGACCCTCGTAGGACAGCCGGGTTCTACTTGACCATTTGTTGGAGCAGGATACTGCATATAATTAAACATGAAGAAGTTATGATAATGTTAAATAGTATAATGTAGATATCCATGGCTTTATTGTATTATTTTAATTATGGTTTGTGATAAAAATGTGTCATTTTGGTATATACTATTTTAAACTAAACAAATATTGACCTTGTTACCTACACAATTTCAAACACATAACCCCCTACCTCAAAAAATTAAAATAATTAAAAATATGCCAATTAAAGAGACTTAAGTTGATCTTTAAATTAATAGTAAACATACATACATAATATGTAACAGTGAATTTTTGTGATTAAATAATTTGATTGATTTTGAATAAACATTAACAATAAGATGCTATATTTGTATGATACTTAATCAAAAATTGTTTTTATTTAAATTTTATCTAAAAAATTTATATTCAGCAAGAGTAAAGTGTTTAATAATATGGGTAGATACCCGTTTTTTACATGAATTTCTCTTGCTCCATTTACGCGTTTTACGCACTGTTTTCATGGAACCAATTAACCACGTATAATGAAATTAATACTATTAAAGGACCAATTAATGGAATTTAGTTCCCGACCTAATTTGTTGAAACTATAGTATGTTATTCATTATGATTTTCTGGGTTTTTTTATGTCGGTTTTATTTTTTTATTTATCGAATTCGTGTATTTTAATTTTATTATTATGTACGTATAATTATTTTTATAAATAAACCATAAAATAACATATAATTTGCTTTTTTTAAGCCCTTTGTTAAAAATTTCATAGCTCACTACTGCGTATACCCAATATGTACTATGTACTATGTACAATGTACATTGTACATACATACCTACGTTGGTTTAGATATGTATAATACATACATTGTACAAATATAGGTAGGTATAAATCAAATCCTCGTACATTTGTATTGTAACATTTAAACCGTTTCATTAGTCAATGTTTTCCAGCAATTAAGCTGTATAATGATGGTTATACACATATCATGTTACTTTATTTAAATTACTTTCAATTTATCTTGCTTAATTAAAATTGATGTTTTCAAAAAGTTTGTATCAATTTTCATTTAGCAAGTATACATACTTTAATTTTGCGCCGCTTCTTGCTTGAAAATCAATAAAGTCATTAATGTTTTTCCAATCGTTTAAACTTAACAATGTTTAACTTTGAAGAGTTTATTTTGTATTTTAATAAAAATATTTATTAACTTTTGTATATTATAAAGTATGTACCGAGTGGACAAAAAAACGTTTACTTTTGGGTGACGTAGAGAACTCTAGAAGAAGGGTTCATAAACTTTGTGTACCCTAAAATCAAGGTATGTAAAGACAAGGTAGTCTCAGTAGCTCTGACCAATCACCGTTTGCGCGGGAATTATGTCATCGCGAGGATATATTCAAATGTTATAAACGTTCAATTAGTACAGTAAAAATAGATTTTTCGAAAACAATATTTCCTTTATCAACGAAATTTGGTGTAGAGATAGTTCGATATACTTTAAGAAACCGATGAGTATAGTTGACCAAGGGGTGCAATGGTAATTTTGCAGGAGGTGAAAGGGGCGAAAAACTGTTTTTACGCGAATAACTTCAAAATGGAAACTGCACTCATTGGTTTCTTAAAGTGTAAATACCAATTTTCGTTGGTAGAGGAATTCTTATTACTGTACTAATTACACACCCGGGAAAAAATTTCAGATCTGAAGTGATCTCGGTTGATCTTCATTTTGGAACAAATCAGATCTTTGTAGATAAATAAACTGTCTACCTTAAATAACAAATTAATACACATATACTATATAGAAACCTTGTTTATAATTTAATCAATTAAAAAAAATTGTACAGAAACGTATTGAATGATATTTGAGGCCTGTGTATTAAATTATTAATAAATTCACAACTCACCCCCTGTCACAGATGAAGGGTTGTAATTGGTCACATTGGATCCAGCGGGAAAAATACTTCGGGATACTAGGTGAATTTTTCTCTGTTCCGCTACTTATGGTATTCATTATAGAAAATCGTAAATATCTCGACTCCTGTGCTAGATAGAGGGTTGTTTTGCCCCCCACACCCCTAGTATCCCGAAGTATTTTTTCCGTTGGATCGAATGAGACCAATTACAACCCTTCATCTGTGACAGGGGGTGAGTTATGAATTTATTTATTAATTTAATACACGGGCCTCAAATATCATTCAATACGTTTCTGTACAATTTTTTTTAATTGATTAAATTATAAACAAGGTTTCCATATAGGTAGTATATGTGTATTTGTTATTTTAGGTAGACAAAAGTTTATTTATTTACAAAGATCTGATTTGTTCCAAAATGAAAATCAACCGAGATCACTTCAGATCTGAAATTTTTTCCCGGGCATTTACAATAAGATTTGAATATATCCCCGTAATGACGTAATTCCCGCGCAAACATTGATTGAGACTACCTTGTCTTTACATACCTTGCCCTAAAACACATTATAAAATACCGTTATGGCGTCGGGCACCATCTATTTTTCAAAGCTTTATAGTTGAATATAGTTTTTTAGTTCATAAGTAAAACGTGTGATAAGGATTCAGGGGACATACAGACAGATGGACATTTATCTTGACCGGAAATAGAAATATCACATGGAAATTTTGAAATTGGAGAACAAATTATTTTCTTTCAGAATTGATCACATAGCTTCCCCTATCCTTTGGATATGACGAAAAAGCAATATAAAATTTAAAAAAAAACAATTAATTGTAACTCAAAATTATGAATGTAAAATTCAAATATTTATAACTAAACCGGTGTTTTTGATGTATCTGCTTTACTTAACTTATAAACAATTCAACATTATTTCAAAATTTAAAACATATTACGAAAATTTAAATACTATTCTGAAGTGGGTATGTGATAGATACTTAGTTTTAAAATACTATAACGACATAAAGGATAATTTGTTTTATCCACCCGGTATACATTTTAAATGACTTATAAAACTTTATACTTCCAAGTAGATTTTAAAATAATAGATAGATATACCTACTTACTGTAAAAGAAAACGTTGAGTTTAAACAATTTTCCAATGAAAAATATTTTCAATATACATATATCCAATTTAGGAGAAAAATAAACAATACTTATTAAAACTTATTTTTGATACGCCATTATTTTTGTTCTGTCTCCTTTTTCAGAGAAATTATTCCTGAAATCTCGTTAATATTATATACTTTTTTATCATTCAAAAGTTCTTAATCATTTCAGATTTTCCTTTTTAATAAAAATACATTTTTTTAGATTAGTTGGAGTAAAACTTGTATGTATTTATATACGTATTATTTGTCTATCAAATTAAGAAATATATTTTTATATAATTAATCAAATTCTTGTCCTTATGAAAATAAAGTCCACTTTACATTTATAAAATATAAATTTCATTAAAATTCTTTAAAAATGTTGAAAATAGATACCCACCTTGGGTTGCATAAAGCAAAATTAACCACGATTAATAATCAGTTGTTTTCAAACTTAAATTAATCTCAATTTGTAAAGGCACAATACACTAAATATAATAATTTTTTACCTTATAAAATTTATCATAACCGTGATTGTTTTTTAGAATTGACGTAATAATGTTTTTTTAAACAACTGATTAACTAATCATGATTATATTTGCTTTATACAACTCAAGGCTAGAGTTTTAAAAGACATAATACAATAATAATAAAAATTTATAGAACTTTTATTTATTAATTACTAGCGCACTGGACCCAGCGATACCCGGCTTAATATCTACAAAATCATAGTGACCTAATACTCTACATGCACACCCAACATGCCCATAACACACGGTTCACTTCGACTTGTTTTTTTTTCCGACTCCATAAAATTTTTACAAAATATCCACAAACTAGACACCTAGACCTAGCTTACCTATTAGTGAAAATCGTGTAAAATTATATTTTCAAACTCCCAGGAAACAAAATTGTATGAAAAAAATAGGTTAGCAACAATCATAATCAATTTCGATATTTTACTTTTCTTTATATTTCAATTTTCAATCAATACATGAAAACAAAATACAAAGATTTTTGTAGTCTTTGGTGTTAAATTTTAGGTTTTCATAAAATATTAATAGCCACGAACATGCACAGAAAAATTATCTAACTATTGGTGAAAACCGCATTGAAATCGGTACAATAATTCCCGAGTCTATAAACCTCATACAAATATAAAGAAATTAATTAAGCGTCGATTACATTGAGCGAGTTTACAAGCTAACAAGCCAGCTTGTTAGCTTGTTAGCTTGTAACCTCGCTCAGTGTCATCATGTTCACAAGCTAACAAGCTGCTTGTAAACAATCTGCTACAAAAGTTGAAAGCCAGGCTACTTTACTCGCTAGCTTGTTAGCTTCTTAGCTTGTTAGCTTGTAAACTAGCCGTGTGTCATCATAGTAGATAGTTCGCTAGCTGCTAGTATCTCGGTAATTCCTGGTTTCAGTGTCTATAAAATGTATTCACAACACGTGGTTTACTCGCTATCTAGTTGGATACTGAGCGAGTGGAACGTTTTGTGTGTCATCATCACTATCTTACAAGCTAAGAAGCCAGCTTATAACAAGCTGGCTTGTTAGCTTGTAAACTCGCTCAACGTAATCGACCCTTTAATAATTTTTATTTATAATTCCAGATGACGACACAGCTATTGTTCGCGGCATCATCACATCTGAAGGTCTGTTTGACGGCACCATCTCCACACAGCTTGAGGACTTGTACATAGAGCCGGTCAGTCGTTACCTTGGTCCGAGCAACACATCCACACTGTACCACAGTATCGCGTACCGCAGCGCGGACGTGCAGGTCCCGAAACAGGCACAGGCTTGTGGACTGTGCTCAGGGGTGGCTAAACAGCGTGATAAGAGATGGGTGTATGAGAAGGATAAGGAGTATTTAATTAAAAGGTATGTTTATTTGTTTTTTAATACAGCCAGGATTTTATATAAAACGGTGAATGTATTATACGATAGAGAGTAGAAAGAGAGGGAATGTGTTTGTTGATTGGTTTACGGTCTTAAACCATGAGGTTTCATACCTTGAACGCGTTTGACAGTATAAGAGTCGATCCAGATTATCAAGCCGGTCTCGCTCCAACCAAATCTTATGATATTAACATTAATAAGCCGGTCTCGGTACAATCCATGCCAGGTTTGATCACACTCCAGTAAAATATTCTTTACACTATGCTGTATCGGAGCATGATTGGACCGAGACCTAAGCGATACCTATAATGTGAATGATTTCATTGTTCATTGTTTATTTATATTTGATTGGAGCGAGACAGGCACGATAGTTTGGATCGACCCTAATACAGTATAATACGTTCCCTGCTTTATTATCATGTTCGCAAAAATGATTTTTTGTGTGGTTAATCTACTTAATGATTCCTATAATTGTTAACGATGTTTTTATAAAATCGGTTGGGACCTATTTTATGTAGAAAAAGTGCGGTTTCCTTTAGAATAATAAATAAATAAGACAAGTGCCAGATATACTTACACATTTAGTGTTCCATGCCATCAGCCTTCCCCACTTAAATAATTTAAAAATTTAAAAACGTCTAAGTACAAAAGTTGTTCCTTACATCGTGAGAAATACTAGTAATTATAAGAAAATAAACAATTTAATTTTTATGCGTTTTTCTCGAAAAATGTTTTTAGAAATGCATAAAAAATATCATACAACTATATTGTTGAATTTGTACTTTAATTTAAGCTTTCATTTGACACACTACACAATGCCCTTGAATTTTTTTTCAAGTTCCCAATTTACCTGCTGAAATTAACCCCCAGAATCAAAATTCAACTCTTTATACTTCACATCTATAATAGGGCCATTTCTGTGCTAAATTTCAAACTTTTATGTCGAATAGTATATAGTTCAATAGTTTCAGAGAAAATCGCCTGTGATAGACACCATAGTGATTCCATAAGTGTTTCGTTTTCACGGAACACTAAAAAATAAAAATAAAATATATCTACATAAAATTATGTACGAAAATCTTTGATATATTATTATGCAATGGCATTGGTTTAATTCATTTTTAATTAATTTATTGAATGACGTAAACTTCATAGATGTAGACAACTAATTTATCTTTATTTGTTCATCTATATTTGACGCCAAAGTCTGTTATTAGTTGTAAAAAAATATTATCAATAATTTATTTATTGTTTTCCTGTATTAAATGTAATTAGATTTCATCTATTGACAACCAAAAAGACTTCAAATAATATAGAACTTTAATTTCCAATAAATTAAATTTATAGTGTTCTTTAAACTCGATTTTCTCAATAACATTAACGGTGTAAAAAGTTTTGATTCTTTTCTGAAAAAAAATTAATAAACTTAAATTAAAAATTCCTGGAATCAGGTGAGTATAAATAACGCAATGTTAAAAACTGATTATAACTTTCAACTACGGAAAATTGTCATTACTTCTTCAAGTTTGTAAGTTAACGCCGTAACATCTGCCTTCTAGTTTACAATCACATTTTTATGTCTTTGTAGAAATACAGGGTAACTAAAAAGAAGATATGATATTAAAACATTAAATATTATATATTATTATTCAGTTATATTTATTAAATATTTCTAAGAAATTTAGAATGATTTAATATGTGTAACAAATAGTAGAAAAATGTAGTATGCGGTCTACCGAAGTTTTAAAATTAATTATGATTAGTTAATCATTCAATTCAAATCATCATTATGTTAATTCTAAACGTTAATCATGACTATGATGAATTGTATAAAAAAATCATATTTATCGAATTTTCGATTTACAAATCCAAAAAAGTTTAAAATTATCATTAATCATGGATTGAAAACGGCTGATTAATCGTGATTATTTTTGTTCTGTGCAAACCACCATTAGTCTCATTTTTTCTTATCTAAAATAACCCTTCACTGAAAATTGGATATCGCAATATAACATTCATATGTATAAGCGTATTTTTTTAACAATGGAATAAGGGGGAGATCGATTAAAGGGGAGTATTTATTTTTTCAACTCGTGGCAGAATGTTTTTTTTCACTCTCACGTCCTAAAAATAATATTTTTCACCCGAAAATACTCGGGACTGGGCTTATTTATCAACAGGTAATACATGCAGCATGCTATTCGGGCGTGGTTCTTACGCAAATAAACAACGGTAGACTTCATACGACAACAATACCCAAATAGTTTCAAAAATTGGTGTGTTTTAGAGCTGCACACGAAATGAGACGAGTGTCTCTTCTCGTCTCGGTTTTTGTAATTGGAGTCCCGTCTCGTACGCGTAACCAAAACGAGTTTAGATCGAAGTCTCGGTCTCATTTAAAACAAATTCTATTTATTTTTATATTCTGAATCTCATATATTTTATTTCAATGGTAGATACATAATATTTTTTAACACCATTTTGTTCGAAATTTTAACAGATTTTCAATAACATATTTTATCCTAAATCCAGTATTTTTTTCCAAATAACTGCTTATAGGCAGCTTTGTAATCAACTTTGCACCACGCCTTCGAAAGGGGGGAGTCATCACCATGTTCTATACTTTGAAATTTACTAATTTCGCGAAAAAAATGTACTCCGTAAATTTTTAGCTAAATCATCTGACGACTGGACTATAATATAAAATATAATACATTTTTAGGGTTCCGAAGAAACCCTATTAATCTCACTTTGTCGTCCGTCCATCCTTTTCACTCAAAGCTAAATAGCTCGTAAACTATATAAGCTAGAAACAAATTTTTATTGAACATGTAAAATGGTGCCCTCTAGTAAAATATGTTTAATTGAATAAATAATTTTTCAGGGGTGGCAATAAGGAGCTAAAGCTAGGTAAAAAAAATATTTTTTTTTATACCAAGGCATGTGGCACGTTAAAATTTATAACCAAACAAGCGGAAAATGGTGCCTGCAGGGGGCTTTTAAGCAAATCCAAAATAAACAAAACAATTGTCTACCAAGACGTGTGGGATATTAAAATGTAGATCTCAATCAGTAGAATTTGATACTATTTTTTTTTTAACTCAAAAATGGCGCGACCAGGGGGCTAAAAGCAGTATTTTATTTTGTCCTCTCCCCCCCTAACTCTGTAATTACTGGCTCCAAAAATCTGAAAAAAAATCAGTAATGAGGCTTTGGTGGGACTACCAACAACAAATACTAAAGTCAACAATATAATTTTAAATTTTGGAATTATAGGGAGCGGTGTCATAGATTTTTTTATTTTTATTTTCATGTCTAGGCATGTGGGGTGTCGAAATGTACACATCAGTTAGTAGAATATGACCATATTTTTTATATTTTTTCTAACTCAAAAATGGTGCCTGTAAGTGGCTCCAAACAGTCCACGTAGTACGTACTTCGGAACCCTTATAACATACATTCTTGTATGTCTTGCCCGAATTATTACTTAAAACCGATATTATCGATGGTATTTATAAATAAAGTTCATATCGTCTTATTTTCGATCTAGTTCCGATACTTAGGCCGAAATGAAGCTAAAAAATGTCTCTTCTCAAGTCGCCTCAATGTGTTTATATTTATATTTTTATTTATGGTGCAGCAAAATCCAATTGAATTTAATCGTTTAAGCTAAAGAACCAAATAAAATCATACTATCATTTACTATTGTAAGAAAACGCAATAACGCATAAGTTCAATGTCAAAATTAATTATTATTATTATAACGATTGAAACAATTCAGTTAGTTAAATGCGTAGTTCAAAATAGTCGCGTTCTAATTACTAATGCGCTTAAATTTAATTAAACGTTATGACCACACATGTGGCAAATTCATGAAGAGGTTAGAATAGATTGGTTTATAAAATCGTACATAGATTGTTTGTATTTAACAATAATGCTTTGTAAGTAAACACTGAAATGTATGATTATATACAGCTTCAATATACATAGTATTTACTTTTAATTAAATATTTAAAACTAATAAGTCGCAAATATTTAATCTCATGTTTAATATTTATAGTTAATCAAAATCAATTGGGTATCAAAATATAATATAAATAGAATATCAGTTATATAATAAAAGTGCTAAAGGAAAACCCATTTTTGAATTGACGCGCCTAGAGATGGAAAAATGAGTATTTTTAATGGTTAGAGTCATTTGATTCAGCTTACAAGAAAACCTTTTCAAGTGGCATATTCAGATCGAGTTTTTTTATATATAGTTAGACGGGATCAGGGTAAGTAAGAAAAAAATTATCTTAGCTGCGGTAAAACGGTTTAAGGGGATGAAACACCCCTATGAAAATGTGTAAAATAATCATATATTTCAAATAACTCTGAAGTTTTAAAAAAAAATCTATAATACAAAATTTTCATGATTTTTTATGCTCTTTCGAATGGCAACAGTCGAAATTCGAAAAAATGAAACAAATATACCACTTGAAAATATTCCCTTGTCAGTTAAAATATTCATTCACAATCAGTGAAGCGTTGAATTTAAATTCAATAGAATGCGACTTGCATTCTGTAACATAAGCTTTATTTAAAAAATATCTATACTAGTAATATTTTAATTTAATATCGTATTGCGACACGATTTTCTTAACAATCAGTTATTAAATTTTTCAAATTACTATTTCTAAACAATTTTAAATTCTACGAAGCTATACAATTGTAAACGGTATGCAATAAATAAGTCACTGATCAATACTTTCTGTTATAACCTATAAAATATGTTTGTATTTAGACTACCTAGATAGACGCAAATTCAATTTGAAAAAAAAAACTTTTTTATACAGAGTGAACCATTTTAAGTGTCCAGCCCTTTTAACTTTTTTATGGCGATGTTCTATCGAAAAATATTTAAGACAAAAGTTGCACGGTTTGGAGGGAGCCATCGATGTACTGTGGTTAATTTTTCTTTAGGTGGTGATTTCAAGATTATTTGAAGGTCAACTTCATTTTTTCAAATGGGAACTCCATATTTTTAATACAGTCTTGTACTACATAAGTAATTTTTGCTTAAAAATTGTTTTCTTAAAAATGTAACCTGACAGAAAATTCAGTTTTCGCCATAAAAAGTTAAAAGAGGTGAACACTTAAAATGGACCAACTGTATTCTTGGTTATAATTAGTACCTCGAAAAATCTAAATTTGGTTCTTGAAAATTTCTAAAATTTAACATGCGGCTCCTACTTTAGCCAGATTTAAAAAAATTGTTTATTACAAAAAATTGTAAACAATTCATAATTATGTTACTTCATTATGATAGCTATCATAAAAATACTATCATTTTAAAGAAGAAAGTAAATTCATGTATGAATAATACGTGTGTAATTTTACTAACAACTCTGTCATTTCATATCGCTAATCTATTTTTATAACTTATAACTAATTACATACTTAACTTCAAAGTATATTTGCCTGGGTGTGACGAACGAATGAATTACATTACCGTTGAATGAAGTGAACAAAAAAAACTAATATTTTTCAAGAAACTGACTCGAATCGATTTGTTCAAAAGAACGAATAATTCGTGATTTAGGGAACGTATATAAACCACATAACTCTTTTAGGAAAGATGAGGTACAGCTCTATTTTCTATATGGCGTTACATGGGGGATGGGGGTCATATTTAAATATTACGTAACATTTTTTCATATAAAAATTATTATAATGTTAGTAATTTAAATAAATGTTTTTATTCCTGATGTAAGTATGTACCTGCATTTTATTATTCTATACCAATATATTATCCATACTTCTCTACTTAATATTGTAAATGCAAGTATATTTCTCTGTCTGTCTGTTGGTTATTTTTTCACACCTTAACCACTGAAGTGATCTTGAGGATATTTGTCAAAAAGATAACTTGTGTATTGAGGAAGGAGGCTGCTTTGTATCCCAAAAAATGTATTAGTTACAAAAAAAAAATGGGTGTTCGATATGTGTCCCAGGATAGATGTAAAAAGAGGTGTAATTAACAAAAAAAAAATCGAATTTCAGAATAACATTTGGGGTCTTGGGGATCGAGTCCTGCTTGATGTAAAACTAACGTATACCAAAAAAAACTACCTATATTTTTCAAAATATGAAAAAAATCTACTAAGAAAGTTTGTTTAGAATGCAATTTTGTAACCCTATACCGAATTTCAGAGCATTAAAAAAAATAACACTTTCAATAGATATTTTATTGTGAAGTGAAAAGTAGGTGTGTCTCTTATTATATCTATTCTGGGACACACTGTATATGATACTGTGTTAATAATTATTGTCTACAATAAATTACGTGGGGGAAAGGAGTTATAAAATTCTAAAAAAGCGGTACGTGATATTCCCTTACTCATCTCTACATTGGGAATTATCAATTTTAAATTGGTTAAGTTTAAAAACTAACAATAAGTGTTAAAATTGATTTTGGATTTGAAATACCACATATCCATTGGTGAAGACAGTAAATATGACTCAAACTGAGTTTTGATTACAACAGCTAAAAAATATTGAACGAAAATATATCACGAAAATTATTATTGCTGATTATACCCGATATATCGCTAAAGGATTTATTTTTTAATTTTATTTAAAATCGGGCTGCCTATAATTTACAATTACCCAAATTAATAAGACATATTTGATGAATCAGATATGAATCTTTGAAGATGAGCAACATGTCGGGTACCTATAATTAGCAACAATAATTATCGTGATATTTTTTTGTTCAATATTTTTTAGCTGTTGTAATCGAAATTCACTTTTAACACTAGCTTTTAAACTTAACCAATTTAAATTTGATAATTCCCAATTTGATATTGATTGGTCCCAATTTGAAATTGATTATTCCCAGTTTGAAATTGATTAGTCTCAATTTGAAGTTGATTGTTCCCAATTTGAAATTGATTATTCCCAATTTGAAATTGATTAGTCTCAATTTGAAATTGATTGTTCCCAATTTTAAATTGATTATTCCCAGTTTGAAATTGATTAGTCTCAATTTAAAGTTGATTATTCCCAATTTTAAATTGATTATTCCCAATTTGAAATTGATTAGTCTCAATTTGAATTTGAAAAGTTATAGTGTCTATTTTTTATTGCAGAATTTTTATTATTAATCTTAATTATTGACACGAATCATAGCAGAATATTTGTACCCACTCACATACAATCGGTTCATAATTTAAAACAAGAGACTTGGTGGGGTGTACTTCTGCGAGATCTATTTAAACAGGATGTCGCTTAATTAAGTTTTAGAGTTTTAAATGACATCAACTTGAGATGCTGCGAAGTTATGTTCCGTACAATGATTTTTCTTCCTCGAGGTACGGTTTTTCCTCATAACAAAACACCCGTTAGCTTAAAGTTTATCCTAATTACGGGAATCTGAAATTGCATGTTTTTGTAAAATGCTTCCATTCAATTTTTCATTTCGTAGTTTTTAAATCGTCAATTTTTGTTGAAAGTTTTTGGAATTATATTTCATTTAATTTTGTTATCGTTATGTTAATACAAGTATTTACTTATTTTATTATTTACTTTACTACTTTTATAAATTACTAATTTAATTATTAGAGATTGGAAAAATAGTTGTTATTTTCAATGAAATAGTTACTAGTTAAATTTTTTCTAGGAAAATAGTTGGTAAATAGTTTTTTACGATTTAATAATAATTAGTGCAAACGAAGTAGTAAAAAGTGTCGCAAATAGTTTTAAAATAGTTGGAAAGGTAGTTGCAAATAGTTGATTTCAAATTGTGTTCAATCAACCCAGTTTTCTGAAAACGGTTGACATATGTAATAAAAATTACAATAAATGCATTTTTACGCAATAGTTGAAAAACTATTTTTCCAATATCTGTTAATTATCAACTTGGTACTGTTAATGTACATAGAAAATCTTACTATAATATCTATGAGTAAGCATTATTTTCTAAAATTTGTTTGAAAAGAAAATTTTTACAATTACAGAAAAATTTACATCTCAGATTTTTTTGTTAATAACATATACCCACAAAAGGTCTTAACCTTTTAACAGGACTGTTGTTTTTCTTACGTATTTTTGGGTACTGAAAACGAATTTAACAATAAATAAATTCACTTACCTTCAAATCTTTTTGCTATCGTCAAAAAATTTCAAAACAAAATTTATATCAATTTTGAGAGTCCAAGATAAATATGTTATACTAATCTAATGAACGAGTTTTTGTATCGCTATACGACCATTTTTAACCGAATTATTTGCGTTCAAAACAAAAACTACACTTTTAAATTAAAACCTCTATAAATAATCGTAAAAAATTTCAAGTGCTGATTTTGAAAGGTGAAATTTTTTCTTCATAACTTCATAACAGCGATACAAAAAAAGCAAATCTGATCTACAAAAGTTATTCATAACGATTTTGTTTAAAAAAAGGCTCTCAAATTTGAGAGCGCTTTTTTAATTATCAAATTCTTTTTTAGCACCTAAAAATACGTAAGAAAACCCTTTCATGTAATTAATAAGTTATAAAGTTATTATTAATAATATAATCAATAAATTATCTTTCTTAAATATGACAAAGAACTAATTAATTATTGTCGACATTAATTAATTATTTTGTTTCAGAAATCGCAATCATGGAATTCTGTTCGCGGATTCCAATTACCCGGCCAATACAGACGATCATATCAAAAACGAGAAAAACAAAACGAGGGTCCTGTCGTGGAACAACGAAGGACAGACACTGTTCGACCTAGAAACGGGTCCAGTGGATCTAGTCGACGAACTCATAGACGACAATGCTCCAATGGGAGGTGAATTGTTTGACATGGGCGCCATGATGTCACAGGTAAAATTATTTTAATTTATCTGTAACTAGAGTTGTCAACATTTCAAAGTTCCAAAAAGATTTTATGTATACTTTACACTTTTACAGTAATAAATTTGGAAGGGGAAGGGGGAAGACCACTACAAACATTTTTTCGGTGACTCGAATATTTTTCTTCGTCAGGTTGTCTACACTATGTAGTAATTTGTTTTATTCGTCATTTTATTATAATTGCCAAACTAATCTTCGGTTTTTTTAAATTAAAATTTATTTTTTAATAGATTTAGGAAGTAGGTAATATTTTTTTAATATTAAAATCTAATCTTTATTTACCTATTTATTCTGTTACACCACAATTTCAAAAATTTAATAATTATTATTATTAGCGGGGAGGGCAGCAAAAAATAAGTATCTATTTAAAAAAAATTAAGAAGACATGAAAATAAAATTTAGTTAAATTTCCTGATAAATATTCGACAAAAAGACGAATTAATAAACGAAAATAAGTAGTGAAAATTCTGTGTATTTATTATTTTGATTCCCTTACAGTACGACTGTCCCGGGTCCCATCTCACTACTTAAAAGTACTGATCAAAGTATTGATACTTGTTTTCAATAAGTCAATTATAAAAATAAAAACGTATTATTTTTTAACTTTCTTGAAATATCTTTAAATAGGACAAAATGATCCCCAAAAAAGACTATTCTTTCCAAAAAATTCAGTTGGCAACCCTATCTGTAACTAATAAGAAACCAAGAAATGAATGAAAAAAGAATATATATGAGTAACTCAAACGCACATTTTTTTTCTTGCAACAATAACAACTTCTTCAGTGATTTTTTAAATTTTTGTTAGACAACTTTCTGCCTTAAAAATCCTCAAAAAAAATTATTTTTGGTGTATCACATACTATATTTATATATATCTATGAGTTTTCTATACACATATAGATTCCGAAATTATAAAAATATGACAGACAGTTGATTCCATAATATCTGTTTTTCCAATTTCGGTTCGAAACTCTATAAAAATACATATAAGAGTGAAAATACGTATATAATACAGTTTGACACTAAAGATCAAAACTGCATAACGAAAATCTGAAATATTACACTATTCATATCTTGTTATGCTTTCAGGAGGAGTACAACGGCAGTGACTATGAACATTTACACCGTAAACGTGCAGTGATAGTGGATCCGAGCAAAACCACGTGCATGCTGTATCTACAGGCTGATCATCCGTTCTATCAGAAGTACGGCAGCGAAGAAGCTTGCATTGAAGTGATGACGAGACACGTGCAACGAGTTAACGATATCTACAGGTCTACAGGTTAGTTATAAATAATATTATATATTATAAATATTATAGTTTTTACATGGAACACGAATACAACCAAATAACGGTTCTTTCAAGTTCGAGTTTCTTTTTAAAATTAAAATTGAACACCCATTTTGAATGAAAAATCATCATCTGTTTATTTATATATGTAGTAGAGGGTCTACAATTTATGTATGATAAATGATATCTTACAAATGTCCCCCGTGTGCACGCTTACAGATGTCGATTCTTTTGGTGAAATTTTCGATGACATTTCGGCATAATTGGGGCTCTATCTCGGCAATTTCGCGCACAATGTTGTCTTTCAAGGCTTCAATATTTTCTGGTTTATTTGCATAAACTCTATCTTTGAGATGGCCCCACAGAAAATAGTCCAAAGGCGTTAAATCCGGCGATCTTGGCGGCCAAATTGCTTCAGAATTTCTTGAGATTATTCTTCCCTGGAATTTCGTTCGCAATAAATTCATTGTTTCGTTGGCTGTGTGGCATCGCACTGGTTTTCGAGCGAAATCGAATTCATTTTAGTAAATTGTACACTTTCAACTTGATTTATGTCAAACAAAAAACAAAAAAACTATGATAACTGTCAGAACAAAACACTGCTGAAAAAGAAACTCGAACTTGAAAGACCCTGTACTATATGGCACATTTCGAAATCTTATATATCCGGAACTTATAATCGTAAAACAATAATTAAAACAATAGATAGCTTATAATTTAACTCTCCATCCCTCAACCCTTAAATATGGTACCATAAAAAAGTAAAACTAATAAAACATTTTATTCCCTATCAAAAATTACTTGTATTAATCGATTCGGCGAGAAAAATCTTACAAAGGTGCGGGGTTAGGTTTGGTTAGGGGAGATCTGGGGGGTTCTATGGAAAAAATGTATCTTTATCTTGCTTAGAAACTGAGATATATACGATTTTAATTAATAAATAAATAGCGAAATAGATTAAAATTCAATATTTCGCCGAATTTGAAAGGGACTTTCAATTGAACGCCTGTAATCCTAGAATTAGTTTAAGTTGTATAATAATTGAATTAGAGCAGATCCGTATTAATAAATACAATTCATATTTTGTATATAAAAACGAAAAGAATTAAATACTGAATAATTAGGTGACATATACGTGTAAGAAAAAGGTAGAATTAATATTTTGTAATAAAATAAAAAAAAAATCAAAAGGCAACATTACCAAAAAATGTATTAAGAAAAAAATAAAATTGATATATTTTTTTAATGAATTGATTTAAAACATATTTTAAAATACTTGAACCTAACCGCAGTGATCTTCTATAATAAAATAATATAACATCAAAAAAATGACAAGTAATATTGGTAATGCATTGAATATTTAATGCCCCTAATGGATTTATTACAATTAAATTAACTAAATATGTGCTTTACTCATCTGGTAATTTATCTCGTCTTTCTGACTTCGTATCTAATTTATATAATTTGGAAACATTAACAAAGGATCGCATGTCTCAAGCCATAACGAGTTAGACTCTATATTTTAGCATCTCGTTTACTTCACTGCTTTTCTTCTTCAGACGCAATTCCATTCTTTATTAACTGCATTCTTGCTGTTTACAGTAACAAGCTTATAGAAATTTGCATTATATGTATTAATTCTAAGTATATTATACTAAAAATACTTATAATTAGTATAAATATATTTATCCAATAATAATTATAATTATCTTGAATAATTTTGCACCTTGACAAAATATGTATTTATAATACTAGTTGATACACACGGCTTCGGTCGTGCAACTCCCATCCCGTGGTATTTTTCCCGTTAGATCGAATGAAACAAATTACAACCCTCCATACGTGACAAGGGGTGAAATATGAAATTTTTCTTTTGTTTTGCTTTTTATTCATTATACAAAATCGTAAATATCTCGGCTTCTATACGAGATGAGGGGTTGTAAATCCCCCTAAAACTCCCAACATTGTGATATTTTTCCTACCGGATCGAATGAAACCAACTACAACCCTTCATGTGTGACAGGGGGTGAAATATTATTTTTTTCTTTTTTGCTCTTTATTCATTTTACAAAATCGTAAATTTCACGGATAGTAGTTAAAATTTGCAAAAACCGACCCCCTATCTACCCTCACTATTAAGGGTTGAAGTTTTTATTCTTATTGAATATTATTTTGTCCGAATTTACCATAAAATCATGAACAGTTATGTAGTTAAATATATCAAAATTTAAAAAAATAACACCCCTTGCAACCTTCCAGGAGTTTAATTTTGGGAAATGCTGAAATATTTGTTTCATTATTCTATTACAGAGTATTTATTATAAGTTTCAAATAAATCTAACCAAAAAATCTTTTTATCTATACAAAATTTTATTTATTTTTTATTTTTTATTTCGAAAAATTATTTCGATGCGCCCAAAGTTTAGCTATACAAGAAATTTGTAAACATACTGTATTTAGTGAACGAAATGACCGATATCCTGTTTTTCACATTTTATTTTTTGTCATTATTTTACACAATTTTTTTTTTCTTTTAAAAATGACATCAAAGTAAAAATTTTCCACTGTCAATTTTTTTTTTAGTTTGATTCTCCACGCATCCCTGGTCTAAATAATATAATTACTGGAATGGATTTTCATGCTTTAATAATATCTTTTTAATAAATCTTTTGTTTTACATATCTCGCGGTAGACCGATTGGAAGCTCTGTTTTATATAATTAGTCTCCAATCGAACATTTTCCTTCGGTTTTGGCCACCTTCAAAAATTGCTCCTTCGGCGAAATAATGAGTTTGGCCAATATTAGGCCAAAGGTTGAATTATGTTTCTCATTTTTGATTTCTCCGCTTGGAAAAGGCAATTGAAAATTTTGATAACTAAAGAAAAAAGCACAGTAAAATTTGTATTAAATTGAAGGACCAAAGAAAAATAATTTGAAAATAAATGGTATAAAAATTAAAAAAAATAAATGATAAAAATAATTCCTTCAGCTTCGACTTCTGCCAAAAACTGACCTTCATTAATATGATAAATTAACAAAATACTAATTAGTAGTAGGTATGTATTAATAATACGGTTTCAATAATAAACCAATTTTTTTTTAAATACTACAAAAAATTCACTTTTTACATAGTCAATTTTTCAAAGTCTAACGCAAACATATCCACTTTTTGTGTGTTTTTAATTCTATTTTATACGCATATATGTCTAATATTTCAGTTCGAGCACAAATAAAAGCTTTTTTATTAATCAACCGAAATTCTCTTTGAAGGCATACAATTGTATGTACCTAGTCAACTCCAGCCCTGATTGAAAGGAATTCAGTATATTCAGTGACATTTCTTGCAATTATTTACACTCGAATATACTTTAATACAGGCACTCTAGAAAGTTTCAGCCCCATTCATTCATCAGTTGTTCACAAAGAATAACGAGAAAGTGTTGAATTTGTTCTAAAGTTGATTCAGAAGGAGACTACGCAAATGATTTCATTCTGCTTAATTTCCGTTCAATTGTAATTAATTCGTACACAATAATTGAATTTTCCATTTATTTATACATCGGTTAGCTTAAGGTAGTTCCAGCATGAAATCACTTTTCGACAGATTTGGCCGAATTTTTTTTCTCGGGTTTATAACAACTTTATTTATGAATTCCTAAAATTTCATAATTTTTGGCCGTTTAGATCGCGAGATATTTAAAGACAAAGTTCGCGATTTTGAGGGTCATGTCCCATTTAAAGCATGTAAAATATCCGGTCTCTCCAACTATTTTTTATTATATTAAAAAATTCACTCGACAGAATTGGAAAAAAAACTAGGAGAGTGTTGAGAAATGATTTTCGAATAAGTTAAAAAAATAAAAATAGCACCTCGCCGTTTTATTATCAAGATGTAATAATTAAAAAAATTAATTTTCGATCCATTTCCAACCTGTTCACTCAACAGATTATAGTGATCTGGCAACGCTGTGCGCAACGCTCTCTGAAATAGTGTAGAATAAAAACGCGATACTATTTGTACATACTGAGACCATAAACAAAAATACATAAACACTCAGAGCAACGTTGCCAGATCACTGAAACTAACCATATGTAATTGTATGTGTGAATGTCTGTGTGCCGAGGCTTCTAAATTTTTATCTATAGTAAATTGTCTGATTATACTATACCACGCTGGAACTACGTTATGTATAAACAGAAGTAAACATTGGATGCAGATAAAATTTCAATAAAAGCCTGAAGAAGATTGGCATTTGTTTAAATTTAAATAAGGTACTGGCACCAGTCTTGGATATGATCCCAGTAATGGCTATTTTTTAATTAAATGTACTAAATTAGGAATATTTGTTGATATTTGATTACTACCATTTCTGAATATTAATCTATATACATTTAACTATCTTAGAGCATGATTTAATAGGTGTCAAAATGATGGATATTTAAGGTATTTATCGGAAAAATTAAAAGATTCAAGATTAAGCTCAAATTTTGTAAAAAAAAAACTAAAGGCAAATTAGCTATTAATTTAATACTTAAGTACAAGTACAATTACTGTACAAAAATATATACTTAGGTACAAGTACTTATACAATACACATACCTATGTACCTACTTAAATACAAATATAAGTATTTTCTCTAAGCGTATGTACTTAAATTTATCTATATAGTTTCAATTACAATTAACATATACATATATTTATATATGTAATTAAAACTGAATAAGTATTTGTATTGTTCGATAATTAACTACCTTCGATGAATTTAGTACGAGGAAGCACTGTGCATTTACTTGGCAAATGTTTTTTTTCATCTTATAGCAATAAACACCCGCACGTGACTTTCTGGTTTCTAATAAAATTATTCTCAACAAAATATAAAATGTTTCAAAGTCACGTACTTATTGTTAGATCTATAAATAAGAGAGCATAATAAAATAAATGCCCTGATTTGTCAAGTGTGCTATGTAAAAAAAGACCTCAAGGGTACTTGTGCTAAATAAAATAAGCGCATAAGTGTTAAATAATATTTCTTCTCACTTTGTTCGTCATTTAATACTAGTCTCATTGTATGGGTGTATAATGTATATGCCACATTAAATTCACAAAGGAAGAGTTTGAATTACCAACACCATACCCACATACATATTAGAGATAAATCGTATAGGTATATTATTGTTTTATTTATTGTAAATTCATAATTTAATAAATTTATATTATGGGCTTGTGAATTACTTATTAAAATACGATATTATTTTTTTTGGTATGGCTCCTCTTATGAAATAAGTATTCACAGTAAAAAAAAGTGTATTATAATTATTACGGGCATATCTCAATAGGAACATTTATACCATACTTAAAAAAATACTGTCTTTGGTATTTATACCTATATGTACAGTCGCCTGCAGAACTCGTCTGGCACCCTAAAGACAAGAATCGCTTACAACATATTCCAAATTTAAAGACAAACATCATCGGTTATCTTTTTCTATCAAGTTTAATATAATATTTAAATACTAAAATTCGGAATATCAAATATTTATTGCCACAAAATTTACGTATACAGTTTTCAATAGATTACATAATAATTTAATTGCACAAATATATATGAACTAGCTGCTACCCGCGGCTTCGCTCACGTGGATTTCGAAACCCCCATCCCCGTGATATTTTTTCCGCCGGATCGAATGAAACTAATTACAACCCTTCATATGTGACAGGGGGTAAAATATTAAATTTTTCTTATTTTTAGTGTTCTTTCATTATACAAAATCGTAAATATCTCGGCTCTCTCTATGAGAGATAGAGGGTTGTTTTCCCCCCTAAGACCCCCGTCCCCGTGGTATTTTTCCCGCCGGATCGAATAAAACCACTTACAACCCTTCATATGTATCGGGGGGGTAAAATATTAAGTACTAAAAAAAAAAAAATTTCCACCCCCTTGTAATTTCTTAGGGGTTGAATTTTTGAGATACGAAATAACCTATGTCTGTCCTCGGGATGCAAGCTATCTCACTGCCAAATTTCATCAAGATCGGTTCAGCGGTTTAGCCGTGAAAAGGTAACAAACAGACAGACAGACAAACACACTTTCGCATTTATAATATTAGTATGGATGTGTATACTTACATGGCTTACATGATTTGAAATAACATTTTATGAATATTAAAAATATTTTCATTTTTGGTTTTTATGCTCGTGTCTTTCAAAAAGTCATCTAAGTTAATTCAGTGTCTCTATATTATTAGCATGTCTCGTAAATCCTTTTTACAATTAATTACAATTAACAATTATATATTTATTTATTAATATTATATACTTACATTTCGTATTAAAATTGATGAACCTTTTTTAAATCAAATATAGTTATAATTGAATGAACTTTGTCACTTTTAGATGCACGATGTTCAGATCACAGAGACAGATCGTACAGATGTACAAATTCAAACAACAATAAAAAAAATATCATTTAAAATTACGACAATGTTAATTATTAATTAAATAAATTCTTCTAATATTTATGTATGATTACAAAATAATATAATAAAATACTTATGTATAGGTAAAAATATTGATATATCAATAACTTTAAGTTTTAAATTTTAATGTATTACCTATATTATGCCGATTGTTAGTCATTCGAATGCTGTGATTGTTTGTCTTCATTTTTTTTGATAAATTTATGTACGAACATTTAAATTATTTATTACTTTATAGTTGTGCATATTTTTTCATTCGTTATGTTCTTTATATTTCTTTTTTGTTATATTTTATTGTTGATATTAAACACATTTACTTCAAAATTTTAAATGACTGACATTTAAAAATAATCAATAAAATATAACGTATCCATAGTTACGACATTTGCAATTAATTTAGTAGATGCTTAAAGCGCATTATATGTTAACGTATTTTGTTTATTTTCTCCTCTTTAACATATCTTTTTCAATAATCAGACACGGGTTCATGGTTGTCAATTAACCATAGTATTTAAAAAAAAAAAAAAAATCTAAAATCGATTTTCGTTTTGATAGTTTTTTATATCAAAACTTTTTTGTTTGTTTTTTTTTCATTTTTTTTAAATCTGAAATTTGAACCTTACATTATATCGCCCAAGGAATATAAAAAAAATAATAAAAAAATTCTAACTTTTTTTTTTGAAAAATTGGGGGCCCCTTGTCACCCCATTTATAAACTTTTTCAAAAAAGGCCCACTAGTTGTTATTTTTTACCCCCAAGGAATGTATATACCAAATTTCAAGGTTCTCCGATGAGTGGAAATGGTCAAAAAAATGATTATCAGTGAGGACACTTCATTATAATATATAGTAGATACTATAAACGAAGAGTAGTTCTTTATCTAGCAAATGAATTTCAAAATATCTGTCTTTGTTTGATACATGGAGAAATGATTTAAATATTATAATAATCAAATGGGAGGAGTTTCTATGTTTGTGATAAACGAAAATGAATACAAACTGCAAGACCATTAATGCAGGCGACTGTACATACATAAAAGTGTACGTATTACATCAAAGAAAATTACAATTTATTCCAAAAATTTTAAAAAGAACATAATATAAATAAAAATAATTTAAAATTTGGTTACTTCAAGATAAAATTAATTAAACTGTTGAATAACATGATAGAAATATAAAAAAATACCTAAAACAGTTACCCCCAGTTTGACCAAAGTCTGTTATTTTTAACAGCCCCTTATAAATCTACAAATAGGTAATTCAGTGTCCAGCATTTGTTATTTAACAAATGTCAGCACAAACATACTGGTAACATAGATTGGTGAAATTCGGCATTAGAAAATTATCACTTAAGAAATTTCTTGTTTGAAAAGTTGTATCTAATTTAAATGGCTGTTCCTTTTAAACTAAGCAATTTTTTAAATAAATAAAAATAATATTGCAACTTCTGTGTGATTTTGTTTTTCTGTTTTATAAACATTAATCATAAAGTATTAATTATTATAAGTGAACTTTTATTTTTTATCTATAAATCAATCTGAATTTTTTGTTTTCTGTTGACATATTCTATGTGCAATACCTTCGTTTACATTTTTTCAATAAATCATCCGCATACGTGTATTTCAAGTTAATACACAAATATGTATTCTGGAAGGGTGGAGATAATTTGAATACATTTTATAAAAGTAGGGTTGCTAAAATATAAATAAACAAATTTTATTTATCAAAACTGCATGTTTATTAACTTCTTTGTTAAAATTTAATAAATATTAGGAGAAAATTTTGCAAAAAAATGTATTCAAATAAAATTTTCTCTTCTAAAATTTATATGAATATTAATATTATATACGTATTTATTACACAAGGATATTTACATGTGTTTCTTTGATGTAATGTAAGTACCGACTATGTAATTAAATATTTATTACATGCAAAAAAATTATTAATTTTAAAGGAGTTCTGTAAATTTTTATTGAAACCTTGTTAAATAAATATCAATTGCATTTTCAATAAATGAAATACCATTATATCTACATACATTTAAAAAAAATTAGTTATTATTTAATTCTAAAGAATTTATATGTAAAATTCATCACTACTATTTTTTAAAGAAACCTTCTTACTCTAATATACATTAAAAATACAGCATTTTATATACTATTCACGAATTGTGCACCAAAATTAAATTTATATATTCTTTTACATATTCCCTTTATATTTCACATTCCGAGTAAAACTGTTTTATATTGCAACTCTAGTTCTTTAACCAGATTATTTTTTTAAATTAATCCTATAAATTCATCTCTGTTCATCAACTGTTACTTTTCTCTTCCCTTACACAAATGCAGGAAGATAGTGGCGGTGCGTAAATAATTAAACAAGGGTTTTATATAATATAATATAATATAAAAACAACTATTCAAACTTGAATAACAAATAAAAGAAAAAGAAGAAAATAAGTTGTATATTGTCTATATTTAATTAGTTGCTCTCTTTACATACATTAGAAATTAGTAAAAAGAGTTGGGTATACTTAAAAATAAACATAATAGTGAAGTAACAAATGTACCTATATTTTTTATTATATAATGGATAATTTAAGATACTGTTAATTATTGTTTGGTGAGTTTTATAATTGAAAATTGTATATTTGATATTACAAAAAAAAATACGATTTATTGATCAGTATTATATTACAATTTTCTGAAAAGTTAGTATTTTAAGAGTGATTTTAAACGGTTTGAATCTTACATTCCTGAATATTTAAGGTTATTGGCCTAGCACCCCGTAAGTTGTGAACTATCCGTTTTTTTTCAATAAAAAATGATTTAAATTTAATTTATATGCAGAACATATGTACAAACATATGTAAATATGTAAAAAATTAAATATAATTTGGCGACCGCAGTACATCTCATACAAAAGATTGTGCAACTCGCTATCTCTTTTCAACAGTACATATAGACTATATCTTTAATATATACTATGGCCTCACCAACTGTAGTTGCACTACTTGCACACGTTGTTTGTCTATAAGTCGTACTCTGTTACTTTTACGGATGCGTCTTTATCAACATGCTGTCATGGAAGTATTGAATTATTAGTTAGTTGAATAAACCTGATTCTGAAACTACACGTGAATGTATGTGTTTTATAATTTTTGTAGTATTTAAAAGGGTTGAAGTTTCGAATAATCAATGTTTAAAACGTCGCTGTATAGAATTTCAATAAATAGAACACTTTATTTTTAATATCCACTTACTCAAAAACTATACGATCAAAATTAAAAAAAAAAGTGAAAGATATTAGCTATCCATATCTTTTTTTTAGACTTTTATCTGTACATAGCTCTAACGATCATTATTGTTCATTGTACACTGTGTTACAAACATACACACAAACATTTGGCTAAAGCTCTCTAGATGGATTTTTTAGCCACTTCCTCTGAAACGAACGTCCTGCTGCCAGTTAAATATTTACTTTCCTGTCCCTCCTCGTATCTCACCCCCTCCTATTATTACTCTCTCTTTTCGCAGACTTGTTTGTATGCCGGGTGTGTTGCGCACAACTGTTGTGCAACCGAACACACACACAATATTTTATATTTTTATTATTGCTGTATCGGATTTTCAAGATCGCTTATTCCATGAAATATGCATGGATATCTATTTAACACACAGTTCGATATGAAGTGTGCAGCAGATGTGAACGCTTTTTGTTTATTTGGCAACGTTTTGTTGTAACGGAGTTTAATCCCCTGATTCAGGAAAAGGATATTTTTTCTCTTATTTTCCTCGAATGCGAACAAATGCCTGATATATCTTTTAGACGACTTGTATTCAGGGGTGGACTGAATTGCAATATAATATACTAGAAGTCAGTTTTTCAGGTTAAATAGATACAGATTAGAGACCTTAGACAAATTTGGCATCGGGGAAGTTTCTAAGGGTATCAGAATCACGGAGCAGTACAAGAACCGTTTCACAATATCTGTCGTTTCTGTAGCATAGGGGGGGGGGGGGGGGATAATTTTTGGATCTAAATGATTGTTTTTCTTTTGCAATATACTAGAAGTCAGATTTTTAGGTTGTTAGACTAAAAAAATAAAAGAAAGAATATGCTTAGCTAATTTTATTTTTCTTTTAAATTTTAAAACAACTTCTTAGAGGCGTTAAAAATGTTGACATCGATGCAGTTATCAAAGGCGCTAAAATTACAGATCGGTACAAGAACCATTCCATATCTAATAATATATGTCGTTTATGTAGCAGGGGAGCCTAATTTTTTGGATACAAATAATTGATTCTCTTGGTTTAGGTCTATTTTAAGTTGTAATTTTGTCGAAACGCAATGTTCGCGTGCAAGTTACAGAATCTTAAATAATAATTTTTTAAAGCTGTAAAGAATAGCTAACTAGAATTGCATTTTAATGAAAAATATGTAAGAACAAAATGGCCTTAAAATTTACCAAAATATGTTTTTTGTATTTTGTTTAAAACATTTGCTTATACAACCTTAAATGCACTTTTTTGGAAAAATACATCAACAAATTCGCAATTACGAAAAGAATTGTATCGAATTAAAACTGAAAATGTTCGGGACCTAACAACACATACTCAAGAGCAGTGCGGAATCCGCAGTAAATTTTCCAGAGGAGAGGGGTGAAAAAAATACTAGGTTAGATAACCATAATAAAGTTAGAGCATTTTTTTTTGCTCTCCACAAATTAAAATTTTCATATTCCCCACATGTAACAGAAAAGGTCTTCATTATTACATATTTTTAAACGAAATATTGCGTTCACTTTGAACATGCAATCCAGGGGAGGGGGGCAACTTTATCCAAAAAAAAATAAAAATAACTCCCTTAGGATATGTCATATCCCAGTGGAAGCAAATATCCTATTTACCCATCTCCCTGCGGACGCCCATGCAAATGGCCGTACTAATTATAATGATTCTAAATATATCCTTTTGGATTTTATTTATAAGTTATGGTACAACAGAATTTATTATCATAATCTGTAATCCAAGAATACACCACTGTAATAATATGAAGAATGTTAGCTTAAAAGGAAACATATTTTTGTAGTCATAACAACGGTAACACATTACACTACAGAAATACTTTCGTGTTCTTGTCTCAGTGTTCATTTCACAGCAAATAAAATATTTTGATCGCGGGTACTCGAACATGTAAGACGCGTTTCACAAAGACCTATTAGATTAGTGTCGTTTTTATACGACAGATAGCGCTCTGGTGACAACAACACATTTCTTAAATTGAATTCCGTGCCTCGGGTAGTTACGATGCCAATGGGGTGAGATGAGTAGGGCTAGAAGAGTATTTTGTGTATTATACCCCTTCTTGCTCGTCAGTGTGAACGCCGATACGGGGAGGATTCGTATATATGTATGTGTAACCCAGAACAACGGTGTTTTATGATAAATTATCATAGATAAATAAAAATAAAGTTACGTTACGAAATTTCATTAAAATAGATTTTGACTTGTTTTTATATCCAGTTACTAATAAATTAACAATGAATGGAAATCAAGTCTAGAATTAATAACGGCCAAGTGCGTGTTGGGCAAGCACATGATAGGGTTCCGTAGTCATTCTCACTATGATTTATAAAAAATAATTATTTAAAAAAAATTTCATAAACTATTTTTTCTACAGTTTATTTTGAAATGCACTGGTGAATACTAGCTATGACACAAGATTACACAAACCTTTCAAATTTAAAACATTTCAAACTTTAGTAAAGTTAAGAACAAATTTAACACAGCGCAGATAGTAGCAGTTTAATACTATTATCGAAAAGGTGGTATGTATTTTCAATTATTAAAATTATGTAGATTATAATCTCTATATCATTGCAAAAATTACATAAATTCTTTGAAATATCAGCTTTCATTTAATACCCCACTCGCCGGAGTTAAATAACATAATATGTTTACCCCCCGCCCCCTCTGAAACGTTAAAAACTTGAAATTTACTTTTATAACTCAGATCTAACTTGATCGCACGTTTTAGTAATTAGAAGACTGTGACAGACAGATAGACATTGTTGATTCAATAAGTGTTCAGATTGTTACATTTGATATGAATGTTGCACCTTTTATTAATAATTTTTTATTGTAAACATTATTAACAAAACGCTTTCTAACAATAAATTACGTCTAATTATTAATTTATAAAAAATATATATCCAATATCTATCATATCAATTACTCTTAATTTGTTATGATATGTTCTATCTCTGATAATATTTTTGTATGGAAAACTCGAACAAATTCTTTATTTAGAGACGAAACTACTCAATGGAAATTATTGTCCTCGGAAATCATCGAAGTGAAAAATCCAACTGGACACATCAGCGAGCAGTGGAAAAACGAAAATACACACACAAAGAGACGCACGTCGAAAAAAAAACACATCGAAAACTCAGCGAAAACAACACTGTTTGTATAAATATTTGTACATATTTAAAATTCGTTATGTAGATATATAATAATAATACAAAATTACCAACGAAATAAAAACATCAAATAAGTAAATAGAATTGGAGATAGAACATGTATAAAAAGTACAGTGCAATTTAAAAAGAAATTAATTAATTAAGAGAAAAATAAAACCGACTTAAAAAAACTAAAAAACATCTGCCAAGTAAATGCACAGTGCTTCCTCGTGCTAAATTCACTAAAACCGATAGTGTTCAGATAAATTTCCTGGCATTAGTTAACCATTTAATTTTTATACAAATTTTACTAAAAAATCTTAGTTCGAATTTTTTCTTAAAACGCACCTGAATATTTTTTCATATATTTTTAATTTTTTGACAATTTCAATCTAAATCTAAATTTATGCAAATGTCAAAATGACATTTAAAACATCAAAGTGACATTTAAAACGCCAAAGTGACATTTAAAACGTCAAAATAACACTTAATATATCCAATCAAATATCAATTTAGAAAAACAAAACACGAATTTTTAAAATTAATTTAGATAAATCTTTGTAAGGGAATATTTTACAACAAACGTAGTAGACCCATATTATAGGAAATTTAATTCTCTACAAAAAATATTCTATAAAATTTTCTCGTTACATGTGTCGTTCTTGAGATATCTTGAAAAAATAAATATTTTGGGGTGTCACTCCTCCCCCTTACACACGATTTTGATGATTTTGAAATGGGACCGTCCTCAAACCAAACCCAACCATCTGACCAAGTTTCAATAATATCGGTTCAGTGGTTCGTGAGTTATGCGTGTGACAAGGATTCAGGGGACAGACGGACGGACGGACGGACACACGGACGGACACACGGACAGACAGACAGACACGGAACGAAAAGTGTTTGTCTTGACGTGAAACGGATAAATAAATTTAAAATTTTGAAATTGGAGAACTTTTTTTTTGTCTCAATCTGAAACGATCACATATGTAGCTTCTCGTATCTTCGATATTGCGAGGAAGCAAAACACTGAAAAATATTTATAAAAATTAAATTTAACAGATTTGAAGTCGGTTTTATATTTTTCTTTCTTAAAAAGTTTTTTATTGACTTGGCACCAACTTTAATTATTATACATAAATACTTTACAATGTTTTTTAGGTTTTTTTATTTGATTTTATTTTTTTCTTAACAAAAGATTTTTTTCCCTTTTGAGTAGCGTATCTACGAAATACATGGTTAAATTATGATAAATAATAATTAATAACAGTTAAAATCATGATAATAAAAAAAATATGACGAGGAAGCAAAACATACAGCAATAAGATCAGAAACAATCCTATAATTATTTGAATATATATGTAGACAAATTGTTTTCAATGATTTATGGACAATAGTTAGTAAATATTGTTTGGTATTTAGACCATTAACAACGACATTATTAATTACTCGTAGAGTTTAATTTGCTATTATCTGTGAAATATATGGTAATAGTTCTGCAATTGTTGTTTAATCTATGAATGTCGGTTACAAGATTAAGTTGTGTGTTCAGTTCACAAACAGTTTATAAATTAAAATACGTGCAATGTTAAGTTAACTATTGGAAAATAAATTATGTAGTTTATATAAAAAAAATTGACGTTTTTCCCTGGGAGTATTACGGACTAACCTGGAAAAACGAATGCAACGAAATATGTTACACTTTGAAAACGTATACATTTCCAGAAGTAATAATTCATTTGATAACAAACCCCTCTTCCCTCAACCCTTAAATACAGTACATAACAAATTTTGCTAATTTTCATAGGTTTTGACATTGAAAACCGACCTTCAATATTTCTCTCTCTATCACAAATGTGGAATTGTAATTGGTCTCATTCTACGGGGGTGTAGGGGTTTAGGGGAAATATCTACTTCCTATCTCCCATAGAAACCGAGATATGAATATTTTTTTAAAGTGAATAAAGAGCGAAAAATGCGATAACGACATCTGCGAGTCTTGTTAGCCATAAATATCATATTATAGTTTTGATGTAGAACTATGTCTTCTCCTCAGGAGCATGAAACAAAATATGCCACACTTTGAAAGAATCTTTTATCTCCGGAAATAATAATCGAATATCAATAAATAAAACGCCAATAGATAGCTGCTACAGTCCCATTTCTAATAAAATGAGTGTTAACCTTCCATTCTTCAACCCTAAATACATTAGCACAAAAAGGTTTAGCTAATTTTCCTAGGATTTTGTACAAATCATATAGCCAACCTAATTAATCATTAAATTAGTTGCAATACAGTTACTACTGTGCCTCTAATTCCCGGTATTATCAACCAATTTAAAGCTCCTTTAGCGCTAAATGCTCCTTTCACCTAAATTTTGTATATTACAAACATGATTTAAATCAATATTAAGGCTCTCATTGAAAAATGTACATAATATGCGTTGTAAAAACATAGTGTAGAAAATTAAAAACCCATTTGATTAAATATATTATACTTGGTTCTGGTAATAATATGACAGTTAGTTAAAAGAGCATTTAGTTAAACTTGATAATACTGGACGTTAGTCTGTTTTTGAGGATATTTATAAGTAAGTATAAAAGATTGAGTAGATAAAAAAAAATATTAAATCAAATTTTTGACACTCGTGAAAATTTAATGTTTATATTTTTAATACGTTTCCAAACATCATATATCAAAATTTTCCATTTTGTTTCTTGAATTTTCCATTCTGAAAATGTATCCAGTTCTATAATAGTGTACCCACGTAGTGTACTATTTTAGCATATAAATGAAAAGACAGAAGGAAGTTTTGATCTTGTTTTGTCATTCGTATTTGGTTTTCAGAAAACTATTACTTTACGTTATACCTGGGAACAGAACCTTATATTACACGAATGTAGACACTACTTTAAATAAATAAAATGTAAGATTCTATAACATGAACTATGAGAAAGGAGACTATACGTTTCGTCGCCAAATTATGTGATGCGAAAAATGGTGTGCAGCGTAATATAATTTCAAAAATATTTAATTAATTAATCGAATATCCAGTATTTTAAATTAAATAACCTAACAACAACGGGATTTCAAACTTATGACAATTCTCTTTAAGTTCCACGATATTAAAACAATGGTTATAAATGTGAAAAATATCTTGTACGACCAGATTCACTAATTATATTTTAGTAAATTCAAGTACCATTGTTCTAAATTCCAAAAAAATCCATAGAGAGTATGACAGAATTAATACCCCGTTGTTAGCTTCTTTATAATACCGGACATAACTATTGAAGTATTTTTACCTTCCCCCCCCCTTTCCTGGATCGATTAATTGGGAAATTCAACTGTTTAGTACCGATTTTTTTTTTTTTTTAAATAATTCAGGACATGATTTAATTACATAATCACGTATTAATATAATTATGTATCTATAAACATTGACGAGGGGGGGGGATACTCTACATTTAAGGCGTGATTTTTAAACTCGACATTGCAAGGTAATTAAACGTACTCCATCATTTTTTTCTAGCTCAATCTTCTGACGACTGGACCACTATATTAATTTTCTGATTTCTTAATTCATCATTTTAAATAAATTAACGAGATCGTGCAGATGGGTACAAATCATAATACATTCTCATATCAAATGTTCTCTTTAATGGTGCTATGTACTGTCTATATCACCAAGGAGTATAGAGTTAGGTATGCACCGTAGAGCCGCTTAGCTGGAGATAGAGAGTGAGAAGAGTTAGTTTCTTTACTCTCGTGCCATGGGAGAGAACTAACGTCAGATTAAGCTTGCTGTTAAAGTAATTAATTAAGCTGTGCATGTTGGCGGCGTTTCTCTGTGCAATTGACAAATCTCAAACTACCTTGCACTTGCTTGTACATAATTATATTTATAGCGATAAAACGATAAAGTTTTAGGAATACAGTATATCTAGGTATACTTATTTCATTTACTTTTTTCCATTCTGATTATTTTCACCATGATGACAATGTTAACACTGTAACTCATAAATGATATTAAGTAGATAGGTGAAATTGTATATTTAGGATCAATTTTCTCCAAGGAAGAAAATCTCTTATTTTTGAAAACGATCTTACAATCGGAAAATAATGTTCACTCTTGTCAATTTTAAAATTTGTGTAGTTATTTTTAAAACGGTGCAACTATAATATCGGTATGGAGAAGCATACACAACTTCCATGTTCTGTAATATATTTTTAAATAATTTTTAATGTATAAAAAATTTCAATGAGATTTGTAAAAACTGACCTTTGTATTATAAATATTAGTTTTTTAATGCCCTAAAGTCAAAAACATAATACACATTCGTAGAATAACTAATTTGACAATTTGAATTTAGTTGCATTTGTTTCCAAAGCAACATGAATTAGTGACGTAGATATTAATTAGTATTTAAAATTCAAATTTTGAGGGTGATTTTCACTCCTTAAATAGCTGTTTAGGTACATACAAAAAATAAATATCCCTTAGGTTCAGTTGAACTACAAATGTATCAAGTCTTATCAAAATTAATAAGATGTTAGTTTGGCGGTTTTCGGTTGCTTATTTTGTTTCTGTTTTGGCTTGAGATCGAATTACGGCGCCTCTTTACATTACCATATACTCATTATCACACATTTTTCACCATCTATGTTGTTTCGTTCGATCAAAGACACATTTTTGCTCTAAAAATTAAAAAAAAGAATCGCTTCGAGTTCCTTTTGAATATCATTTTTAAGATGTTTATACATCATTTAAGCCAATAAAAAAATTGTCAAAAATTACTTAATACAATTAGATTAGGTGACCCCTTAAATAAAACTTGTAGAGAATAATATTATTTCAAATTAATGTTCGGGTTTTCAAGATATTCGTTTTTTTATAAAAAAAAATACCAGTGAGCGATGTAATATAATTTGATAAGCCGCCACTGATCCTTAGACACTGTAACTGTAGTGTGTACCTCTACTGTATAACATCTGTACAATACAGTCTAGTGGGCTCTGATCTGGAACGAAACGCGTCTGCTACACTGCGAAGTGAAACTTTGTACTGGTAGTTGTATAAAAACTGTTTGATGTGCGGATTGAATATTCAAGATGATGAAATAAGTTTCGACATTCATTGCTTTTAACTAAATTAAAATTGTTACACTAGTTTCTGCAATGGCCACTGCACACAACGAGCGCTCTCGGCGGTTTTCAAACTTTTATCAAAGTTAAAGGAATTGGAAATAAATTTTATTGGTTTATGTAGAGTGATTGCATTTTTTAGTCGGTTGAAAAGTTTAAGTGTAATATTTGTTTTTATACCATATTAAATAACAGTTTTTGTATTTTTTTACTAAAATTAACTTTTATAATATATGTTTGGATAGTAATTCTAACATCAATTCTGTGTTCAACAAATATGTACATATATACGAGTATTTTAATTTAAACTTATTTAATGAACATTAGAACTTCCAGAAATTGGTCAAAGGTCACTACCTGTATACAAATTAGTAAAACTCCCAAATTCCTTTGATACGCTTTTAGCCGCCGACTGGAATTTGAAGCAAACCCCTAATTACGTGGGTGAATTGAAAAGTTCGTAACCTAGCACAGAATAAGTCCATTACGAGTTTTATTTTTATTTTATTTTTTTGAACATGGTCTGCAAAACAAAACTTAATTGATTTCCTTTTGAGAAGTTTCTTATTTCGGAAATAGATAAAAGTTTAGCGGAGAAAAAATCTAATGAATATAATAGCTATGCTACTAATTGACGTCATACTGAAGAATTTTTAACCATCACCAGTGTTGGTGTTTTACAAAGAGCATTGTTTTATCGTTAATGAAAAAACTTTGCTTCTGTCGGTCTTTTTATTTGATTAACTACACAGTTAACGTAGCAAGTTAGTAAGTAAGAGAGATAATCTACCATCAAAATTCGCATCGAGTACCAAAAGCCATACGATCACTTCCAGTTGGTTATACAGTTATTTGGAGAGGGAGGGTATTACCTTTATACTTCCATTGTTTCAACTTTAACTGAACTAAAAACATGAAATTTCATTAATATCTTCCTTTTCATTACGAAAGTACCCTCTAAGAAAATATTTTCAGTAATTCGATCCCAAAAAAGAAAACAAGGGTGTTAAACTTTTTTTTATTTAAAAAAGTGAATTTCAGGCAAAATTATCATCTATGAATTAAATAAAAATACAAATATATCGCGATATTTCAAAATTCAACTAGTAAAAAATATTACAAAGAGTTTATTCTCATTTGCTTAACGACTCATCAACGTACAGTCCAATCCTGTGGAATTAGAAACATGAAATTATATATTATTACAAAAACACCCGTATTAAGTAAAATTCTGCAGTACTTTCTTTTTTTCGATATTTTTCGAAAACGGTTGATCTTATGATAAATGAACAAAGTATATATTTTTGTGTATTTTGTATCATTTAATCTTCTACAAGTACCCAACTCAGGAAAAAATTAAAGAACAAAAAAATACTTGATAAAAATCAGCGGGCCCCCTGGCCCCATACACCCCTGGTCTAAATTATTATTATTAAATACTGTAAATCGATAACACTTATTAATACCAATCCTTGTATCAAATTTGATAACTGTACCTCAATGTGTTCTCTAGATATTAAATAAACACTAATTTTGGGTTAAAGACTGTAGCTCCCTCACGAAGAATTTCCGGACATAGGTTCACGTAAGGTTTTTTGCTTAAAATTATATCCTCGATCTATTGTAAAAAATTTTTACACTAGTTTTAAATCATCCTGTATAAAACTAATACAACGTGGGCGATTCGTTGTTTGAAAAATGTACCTTTTTACTATTACCATATGATGTTTTATTTCTAGCACTTCATATAAAAAATATTAATTTTGCATAGACACCGCTAGTTAGGTATCACTGTTGTTTATACTCGAAAGGATACAGAACGAGTTGTTTCATTTATTTAACGATATCCACCGTATTGCAACGTTAGAACAAACAATTTCTTATGCATTTTAAGCTAATGGAAAATAGTTTACAGCTACTCTACATGTAATTGCGTACTCCACGTAAAAATGAATTATTTACTCATGTTCTTATTGTTGATTTGTAACATACATTTAAGTAAATAGTAGATGTTTTTAGTATTTATATAAAATATACACATAATTCATATTGTTTAATTATTTTTAACTAATTGGGAAAACTAATATCTGTTTACTTTCAACATAAAAAAAATTAAACTCTTAACGGAACCAAATTAAAAAACTACACTATTCGTTATTTTTGGGGAAAAAAACTCTCATTTAATACGTCAATTTTTGTCGCTATAGCCCGCCAAGAATTCATAGTTTCTGCAAATTTTTATTATTAGATATTGCAATAACCAATTCGAAAAATTATTATTTTTTAGTCAACAAAAAAAATTCAATATATTCAAATTTATAACAAAAATAAGCGATTGTACTGAACTTTTCCATATGTACTGTTTTAAAATGTATGTTGAATATTGTACTTATTTTAAGATAAGCAGATCCAAATGCATAAAATATAAAATTATTGGTACCATTTCCTTATATTCATTATATTCTCATCTTATTTATATAGACAGTGTTGAATTGGATTAGGTCACATACTACATATTAGTGATATAAAGGTGAAAAGTTTCATGACTTTCACTCGCCTGTGAAAATTTCAAATTTTTGAAAGGTTTTGTTCCAACGTTTTTTTAGTTGGTAGTACTTACATTAGCTAAAGTAATACAAAACAATACGCAAATTTTAAAAAGTAAAAATATATCTTTGAAATGATTGATTCTAATATTGTCATCGATAATACATAAGTATACAATATTTCAAGACAATCGGACATCGAAAAGTGGATAAAAAATATGTTACAAGTTTTGATCGAAATGGACAAACAAGCCAAGTTAATGAATCTTTAAAAAAATAAATAAGTTGTGTATTAAATTATAATTTTTCTCAGCAATACAAACTGAACTTTTCACCGTCTTGAAACTTTTCAAGAAACCTTTCAAATAAAATTTACTCAGTTTGGAGGGAGTAATAACATGATATTCATTATTTCTTATTTGTGAATGTTTTAAATTAAACAAATAATATTTTAAAATAAATGAAAAACACTCACAAATAAAAAATATAAAATATCATGTTATTACCCTCTCCAAACTGAGTAACTTTTGTCTGAAACATTTTTTCTAAGCAGCTTACTTTTTGAAATAAAAATTTATAACCGTTTATTTTAACGTTACAATATATGAAAAACATTTTTTTTATTTGAATTTATCGAAAATGGCTGAACTGCTGCGGCAAGTTAATGTTCAAATGAAGACTTTGACGTGCTATAAGTATATAAAATTTAATAAAATGGCCAAGTGCGTGTTGGGCACGCACATGATAGGTTTCCGTAGTCATTACGATTTATAAACAAGAATTATTTCAACGGACGCTCTGATAACGACATTTAAATGCAAATATATCGTGACTGAAGGGTTAAAATCAAAAGGTCATATAACATTTTGTGTTGCATTTTAGGAGACCTATCTAAAGATACCCCACTCAATGGGTTAAGTGAAAAAAAATTTGAGAACAATTTTCAGTCTATGGGAGGGGGTCCAAAATAATTTTGACAGTGTTTGTTATAATTTTCAGTGAAAGTACTAACTCAAAGCTACATTCTGAATTTTTTTCAGATTTTTTGAATAGATAGTTTAGAAATTAGGGTGGGGGGGACGCGCTGATAAAGACATTTAAATGCAAATATATCGTGACTGAAGGGTTAAAATCAAAAGATCATTTAACAAGTTTTGTTGCATTTTGGGAGACCTATCTAATGACATCCTACTCAATGGGTTAAGTGAAAAAAAAATGTGAGTTCATTTTTCAGTCAACGGGAGGGGGGTCCAAAATAATTTTGACAGTGTTCGTTATAATTTTCAGTGGAAGTACAATTAAAAGCTACATTCTAAATTTTTTTCAGATTTTTTGAAAAGATAGTTTAGAAATTAAGGGGTGGGGGGACGCTCTGATAACGACATTTAAATGCAAATATATCGTGACTGAAGGGTTAAAATCAAAAGATCATTTAACATTTTTTGTTGCATTTTAGGATACCTATCCAATGACATCACATTCAATGGGATATGTGAAAAAAAAATTGTGAGTTCATTTTTCAGTCAATGGGAGTGGGGGCCAAAATAATTTTGACAGTGTTCGTTATAATTTTCAGTGGAAGTACTAATTAAAGGCTACATTCATGAATTTTTTCAGATTTTTTAAATTGATAGTTTAGAAATTAGGGTGGGGGGGACGCTTTTATCACGACTTTGAACGCAATTATATCGTGACTGAAGGGTTAAAATCAAAATGTCATATTGCATTTTTTATTGCATTTTAGGAGACTTATCTAAAGACTCCCCACTTAATGGATTAAGTGAAAAAAAATTTTTTTAAATACTTTTCAGTCTAAGGAAAGGGAGTCCAAAAAATTTATTTTTTCAAAAATATTATCATTTCTGTTTTTGGGTAATCAGTTTTCGTCTGTATACCAAATTTCATCTTAATCGGCTTAAAATTTTTGAGGACGGACGGACGGACGGACGGACGGACATGGCGAAACTATAAGGTTTCCTAGTTTTCTACGGAAACCTAAAAATCCAGGTAACTGGCCCTCCCTTTGTTATGTTACTGTTTATTCGATTCAATTATTAGACACGCCCATTTCCTGCAATTTACACCATTAACATTATTTGTGAACCCACACACACACTATACCCTAGATTGTTATTATTTTCAACATACACCAAGCTATTGATTAAACTTTATATTAATTATTCATTAATTACAGACTTCAATCAAGATGGCAGGCCTGATAATATCACATTCATGATCAAAAGGATCAAAGTCCACACGATGGAAGCACTGAAGAACCCAAAATATCGCTTTCCAAACAACTACGGCGTTGAAAAGTTCCTAGAAATATTTTCAGGTAAGCTGTTTAAATTATATTCATCTGTGATATCAATTTTCCATACTTGTAAGAGAAAGGTATCAATCGTTGAAAGGAAAAATGAATTCACATTTAAACAACTTTAATTTTATTTATATAGATATGAGTTAATAGTGCATTTTTCTTCGATATCTCTTTTAATAGATAGAAATAAGATTAAAAATTTGAATGATATTATAAGTTAAGTGGTCCCGAAAAAGATATTAAATAAGTGACTTTTATTAATGCAATGACTCATTTATTTCTGCCTTACTTAATTCCTGTTAAAGAGTATACAGTGGTATAATTTTTTTGAGAATCGTTAAGGGAGCAAAGAGATTAAAAAATAGAAATTACGTTGAACAATAATCTGAACTTAATTTTGGAGATTTATTTTTGAGTATTAGAAAAAAATACTAAAATATTTAAGTTAAGAAATTTATCAACACACATAATGGATAATGTAATATTACAGTCTTCAATCTTAACATTACACCTATGTTTATGTTTCATTCATTAATATTGAAACAAATAGAATGTTTTGAAGCATCTTGTGAAGTTAGAATACCAACACCAACTACCATTTTATGCATATTATTATTACTTAATTCCTACATTAATTCAACCAATTGTTCATCTAATTAGCACACATGACAAATTAGAAGACAATGAAGCAAGTTGTTAACACTTGTGGTTTTATTAATTAGAAACTAATTAAGAGTTTGCAAGTTAATTGCTAAGCTTTGAACGTATGTAGCAGAATGATTATTAAAGTTTGATGAGTTAAAATGTAATAATAATCCGGAATTTTGATTAAGCTCGTGTATTTTGACATAGATTTCATCTATCACTAAACTCCAAATTTAAGAGATCACTAAATTTTTTCAATAATTTAAAAAAAAAATTGGTTTAGTCAGAAAAAGGATTATTACAGATCAAACTTTTTTCTTTAATTTTCTTTTTTTTACATTGCTGTACGACCATTTTTGACCAAGTTATTTGCAATCACAGTAAAAAAACACATATTTCACTTTGAATAACTAGGAAACTAATAATCGTAAAAAAAATTCAAGGGCAGTTTTGGAAAGCTGAATGTTTTTTTCTTTATCGCCCTTTTGTTTATTTTTCATCTTGAAAAATCCATTTAAGTGACCTAAAAAATTGCATATTTTTCATAAAACATGGGGGAAATCATGAGATCATTAAAGTGTTTATGTTTTTTTTTTTAGTTAAAAGTATACCTAAGTAGTAATCTTATTCTACGTAAAAAAAACACGAATCTTTCAATGAAAACTTTTTTTGAACAACCTAAACTTATAAGATATCTACAAAATAATTTCGAGAGAAAAAGTACAAGAAAAAAAAATATTTTTTGGTCTAATAAAATTTGGAGAATTATTCTAAATTTTTTTTAACATTTCTTATTTTTTTTTCACGTGGAAGGTTTAGGTGTATAATTTGTGTAAATTTTATGAAGTCGGAAAAAAACAATCGTCGAAAAGATATCTTCAGGTGCGCTTCATAATAGTTAACGATAAGTAAAAACAATGTTTAGTAGTTTTATTACAGATTAAATTTACCTCCACGGGTAATACCAAATCTAAGTGTATAAATAAATAAAAGTAATTCAAAATATCCCAAACAAATTATTTTCTCGTCACATTTGAGTAACATAAAACGTAAATTAGAAATATAGATTCATCAATATTGTACGTACATACATTATACACAAAATAAGGAATATGTAACTTTTTCCTTTCTATTTTTGTTTTCACGGTGAAACGATCGCAGTGAAGAGCAGTGAGTGTGAATGATATATAGCTCGTTAGTTGGTCCCTGACGAAATGTAACGCAGTCCATCTCATGAAAGCTCCACTGTCCACTGACAGCTGGATCCTAATTCATCTCTTTGTCTCTCTTTCTCTGTTATCTTGTGATTAGGTTCTTAGCGGTACACTAATAAATGTACACAGATAATGTGTATCCCTACAAAATTGAAACGTCTTTTTCAGATGGATTTTGTAGATCTTACATCTTCAACTCAAGACGAAATGTTTAGATTAAGTACTAAGATTTAATTTTATTTATAAATATATCAACTGAATTAATTTATTTGATTCGTTGCTCTTGTTGATAAGAATTTATCTTACAATCTATTAAAATAAATTTATAAAACATATTCGTAGTCAATATTATTATATTTTTATTTTCATACAGTGTGTCCTAAGATAGATAACAAGAGGTGTAATGAACAAAAAAAATTCAAATTTCGGAATGACATTTGGGAATCGACGTAATACCAAAAATTAGTTGATTTAGATGATATTAAAATTAATAGGTACACATCTATTATACTTATTACAAATTGCTCTACAAATCTTTATAATAAAGGCAACGAAGATTTCTAACTGCAACAAATTCGAAATACGATAAAATAGATGTAGTAGGTACTCATACTACATAGTAGATACATTTGTAAAAAAAAGTTTGAAGTTTAATTTATTCTTCAATACAAATAAAGATACTGAGACGTACCTTATATCAAAAATTAATTAAATGTTTGGTTTACAACCCTGCTTCAAAATTTCTTTTGAAATGTCTACCTGAATTGCCAAAATGTCGTTGAGAATCCGGAAATTATGTGTGTTCAATCAAAAAAATACATATAAATGGATATTTCAACTTTTTAAACTGATAATCGGAACAAATCACCTAAAAGTTCTGGAGAATACAATTTTACAAAATTTTATTTATAGTAGACTGTTCTAAATACACTCATGGAAAAAATTAAAGGACCACCTAAATTTTTCGAAAAAATTGGTCATTTTCAAAGTAGGGTCAATAGGTCAAATATGATCCTTTTTTTACTTATAGGATATGAAAATTGAAGGAAATTTTATCATCTTTTCGAATTTAAGGGTATTTTTATGTTATTAAAATTATTTTTGTGACCAAATCGCGGTTTAATAAAAAATAAAAAAATGGATTTTTTTTACAATTTTGGAAGTTACCCACAGGGATGTTCAATTTTTATTCTAAAATTTCAAGGATACCATTTTGTAGGAAATTTTCTTAGCTTTAAAACACTTTTTCAAATTTCTTTTAGCATTTTTTGGTGTCGCGATATTCGAGTTTGAATGAAAAAAGTAACAAAAAGTTTTAAACGACCATAAAAAGCCTAATTTTGGTCACACAGAAAAGACAAAAAAAAATATTAAAGCTTAAACAATTACCTATTATCTAGTAACATTTAAAAAATATTTAATTTTAACTTAACCCTTCAAATACGAAAAAGAAAACAATGTTCGAATTTAAATAATCCTGTAAAAATAACCTATCGACACTACTTTGAAAATGCGTAATTTTTTCAAAAAATTTAAGTGGTCCTTTAATTTTTCCGTTCTTCATTAAAAATTTCATTTAAAAGTGATCGAAAAAAAAATTAATTAACAAAATCATATAAATAGTAAATATGCTATGACAATCAGTATTAATCTTATCACTAAACAATTTATGTGCATATAGTTTATCAACAATTAAACTCCGCATATTTTGATAGATAATTTTACTATTTAAATCAAACAGTTCTAAAGTTATTTTATTTATTATTTTATAAAATACATCATAATTATATATTTTGGGCCCTGTTTGACAACTTATGGATAACTATCTCTATAACTAAAATCACTACAGACAAAAACGAAATGTAAATGAAGAACATGAATGCTTCAATAACGTGCCTCATCTCGACTGGTTGTACTGTTTTCGGTGGCAGATCTTCCGCCAGCTGTGGATGTATCCACCGAAGTCTCAGATAGTGCATTATTCCCGTCTCACTAATTTGAATTAATCTGTAATTTAATTTTTTTTAATTTCTTATATATTTAAAACTAAGTATAGGGAAAATATGTAAAATACATACACATGTCTTGATTTTGAGGGTGCTAAATATTGACATTATGGGTTTATCTTACAAATGTCGTCTTGATGGGTTTTTATAAGGTTCAACTTTTTTTATTCAAATCTAAAACCCATATTTTTTGTTGCAGATTCGTAATTTACGGGAAAAAATAAATTTGTCTGATTTTTTTTAAATGTCAACTTTCAATGATATGGAACAAAAACAAATAGAAGTTTCTGGAATTTTAAATAATTTTTTACTCGAAAATTAGTAGTTTTCGCAAACGGCAAAAAGTGCTTGGCAAGGATTTTTTTTTATTTGTAATTGATTTTTTTTTTTCAAAATTTCAGATTTTATTTCTTTATAAAAAAGTTACATAAAAAATTAATAATACATTTGGGGAATTTCGAGAATTAAATCTAAGTACTTTTTTCCTCTTGGGATTTTTCTTAAAAATTGATAGTTATATAGAGTAAAATAATATTGAAAATCCAGAAATTTCTGTTTGTTTTGATCCATATCATAAAAAATTGACATTTTCAGAAAAAAATGTTAAAATTGCTTATTTTTTCCATACATTTCGAAAATGCAGTTGAAACCTTTCTAAGGTCACCACATAAAGTTAATATTTAGCGCTCTCAAAACCATTAAACTTATTTCTAAAAATTCGTCATTTTGAAAATAATCCGCTGGAAAGTTTTTAAGTATAAGAAAGTCATATCCATAGTTGACAAAGTATTATTTACATTCTAAACAGAAATATAGATACAATTAAACAATAGTAGCTTGAGAAGATAATTTTTAATTGAATTTCTCTGTTTATTCATTTTACAAAGTTTTTGGAATTTCTTTAATTAAATCACGCCAAAGACAATACAATTTGTATTTTATTATCAGTTGTACTTAATTAACTGCTCGTCTACCGCTTGTAAATGTATTTAAACTTAAAATTTTCCGCAGGTATTACATTAAAGTACGTTTTTTTTAAATCCGATCTGAAAGATTTCTATATTTTCTAATAATATTGCTATTGTTTTTATAAATAATTTCTAATGCTTCAACTCGTAAGAAAGTAGGTAAATACAAATAGCACAATTTTAGGGTTCCATAAGTCTATGTGTCTGTTCGTTCGTCACAACAAAATATCTCGTAAAATATAGAAATTTGAAATTTGGACAAAACATATAAAGTTACGACTCCCCAGGCATAATGTAAAAAATGTTGAAAGAGAATGGTTATTTTTTATCTTTTAAATCCTAATTAGTAGATTTTGACCTTATTTTTTTCTTAACTCAGAAATAGTGCATACAAGATATTATACGCCCCCCCCCCCCCCATTTTCTAATACGGTATGTACTGTCTCAAAAATTCTATTAAAAAATCCTGATAGCAGAACTTTCAACGACAAATGCTAAGACAAAAAAATAGGAAAATTTAACAAAACTATTGTAAATAATATTATTATTTCAATTAGTAGGTACCTGAGTAAATCTTAGTTGAAATTAATTACATAAATTTATATTCACTTAAATATACTATGATAAAAATTCTATAAGACTACAAAAATATAGTTTACAAACAAAATCATATGCATATAAATTATTGATTTGGTGCACTAAAAATACACTAAACCGCATTATTCGATTAATTACTATTTACAATCTAAAACATGCCCACAATACTGACTTTGCGTTAATTCTATCCTTCCATTTATAATTTCCCCTCATGATGAAAGCTGGCCCGCGCTCTAACTGCACTTCCGGTGCCATAGTGACCGGACACAGAATACCGTTCCGGCCGTTGGGTAATTTCTGCACTTCCGTAAATATCGCCATACTGTCCATGTATACGAGCTTCTGCTTGCAGATCTTATCTCTCAGGTTCAAGTAGAAATTTGTTGTCGGGCAGTCTCCATTATTGACTACTTTACTCCATTGCTCTTGGAGGGTTGTTGAATTACTCAACTGTAGAATTAATTTAAATTATTTATTTATTTGGTTTTGTATAGTTTTTTTAATTTCAGTAACTAAAAACGAAAAAAAATGAAATTTTATGTTTACAATAATTTTTGTCTCGCAATTGAAACGATCTTACAACCAGTAACAGATGTTTACTCTTGTCAATTTTTTATGTTCTTTTTATTATTAGATAGAGAATATTATTATCAATTATCTACGTCTCATTGATTTTTTTTCTATCCGTTATCATTTAACTAGAAAGATTTTTTTATATAATATGGGTCATTCTTAGTCAACTCTATCAGATAAAAACGCTACTTTTAAACGCTACAGTTTGAAACCCACTGTATGATTACTTTAATTCTTAATCTATTTACTAATTCTATAGATTACACACAAACAACAATAATTTTAACATTTACATCCGAATTCATTACGGCATATCAATGTATAGTGCGCGTGACCTGTATATAGCAATCTTAAAAAAATATTTTTGAAGTCGTTATAAATATGTCCACCTTAAAAATTGCAGGGATGATAGAGAATACTATAAGCAATATTTATGATTTTTTTAAGATTTTTAAACACCCGACCACATCTTCAAATTTCAAAAAAAAAAATAATTTTACAAAAAATAATTTAAATTTTTGTTCTACTTAAAAACGGACAAAATGTCCAAAAAGACCGTTCTTTTGTGAACAAAACTAAAAAAAATTCATTTCGCTACGATAAGTACATCCGGAGATAAAAATTATTATTTAAATGCATATGCGTCATCCCTTCAAAAATTAAAATACGTGTAATTTTCAAAAAACGTAAAATTTTGCAAAATGATGAATGAAACTTATATTTTTTGAGCAAGTTTAACAACATATGTGAATATTATGAAAATCCGTAAAAGTAGCGTTTTTCTCTGATAGAGTTGACTAAGAATGACCCATATACGGTGTACACTCATTGTCAGTACAGCGTATACAAAAGTCACGTGGCCCACATAACTGATTCCTTGTCTCATTGTGAGTAAAAAATTGTACAGGGAGGTGGGGTCTATCTTCAACACCCTCTGAGCTACAGGGTGTTTAATAATTTCCATCAAAAAACAAAGATTATCTCGTAACTTCCAAAGTAACGTAACTAGAGCAACCACAATGAGTCAATTTCATAGATAATTAACTAACGTATCTTTCAGTATTAGCGTAGAAGATTTTAATAATTACAAAACGTTTACATATTAAAACTTCTAGAAATAACAGATTACATTTGATACCCCACTCGTCGGGCTTAAATTTTTTTTAATTGTAACTTTGCCCTCCTAAAAAATATTATTTTTATAACTCATGTCTATTATTGGTCCACATTTTTCTATTGGCTGAGTGCGAAGTAGGTGGTGGGGGAATCGAAATTGATCGCAGCGCACGAGGTGGCCAAAAGGGAACTTGTGGCGGGCTCTTTTTTAACTAAAAATAGAAATGTCAACAAACACTATTGTTATAAAGAATCAACTAAAAAATATATTTTTTACTATATTTTATTGAAATTATTTCTTTAATTACTTACTATTCGTTTTGACAGCTATGTCAAAGCCCGCCCTAGTTGTAACCGCTAGTCGGAGCTATCATCGCGTACGCTGCGAATATTTATTTTAAACCTCAACTTTCTAAATCAAACGGTTCATTAGCTAGAAGGCTATGACAGACACATTGTTGATTTCATAAGTCATGATACAAATATACAAGGTAAGATTGACAGCTCTGACCTTGAATGTTGTGACGTCATCGAAATTGCAGAATTCATGTTGCCTTGGAAACAAATGCAACTAAATTAAAGTGTCAAATTAGTTATTCTACGAATATGTATTATATTTTTAACATTAGGGCATTATAGGACTAATATTTTTAATACAAAGGTGAGTTTTATATCTGACAAATTCCTATAAAATTTTTCATATATTAAAAATTATTTAAAAAGATGTTATAGAACATGGCAGTCATGTATGGTTCTCCATACCGGTATTTTATGTTCTAGTTTTAATTAAAATATTATAAATCGATGTAGATTTAAAAGAAGCAAATGAAGACGTAATAGAAACCGCTTAGAAGAATCTAAATTTGTAATAAAAACTCTAGAGGAAGAACCTATACTAGATACTAATGAAGTAACCATAATTGTCAGTGCAAACTGAAAAATAAAATGATAATTGTTTATATAAATGAAAAGAACAAGTGTTGTTTTTATGTTATAGTTTTAATAAATTTTCTTTTTTGAGATTTATGATACATTAGCTACTTATTTAATTTACGTAATCTAAAATATAATCTGCATCTAAAAAATGATTGCTTAGCTTTTTCAGGTATGTTAATGTTATTACATTGACTTTTAAGAAATCACAGCGTATGCTTAACTTAAACTATTTAAATTAATTTTAAAAACCCCTTTTTCTAAATCTAAAAGTTTTATTGAAAGCAAAGCATTTGGATTTAGTAACCTCTTGATGACAGGATTATTCAAAATAATATATTTGAGTCGCCAATCTTTGTCAGTAAAATTCAGCGAGCAAACTCTTCTTGACTTTATAAGGTATTGGCACAAGTCTTGGATGCTTTAATAGCAAGATATGTATACTGTTTTTTGAGATTGATCGACTTTTATAATTCTCATGAACTAATGTTACTAAAAACTAGTAGGTACCTCTTTATTAAATCAGTTTAATTACCAAAGTCCGCAAATATAGTTTCATTTTTAAATTATAGCTTTTTATTTTGTTTATGTTTTTTCTCCAGTAATGGATAAAATAAAACCAGTAATGGGCATCCAGAGAAGGACACTTGCTAATGATTATAAAAGATACAAAATATATAAAATATAAAGAATCGTAAAATGTGAAACAATGTAAAGCAGATGCTATGATAATATAATAATTAATAAATAGATTACACTAATAATTACTTTAAATTAGCCGATTGTCATCAAATTAAGCTGTTTTACAGTCAAGTGTTTATAGATTATGATTCAATAATGACAGTATGTAATCAAATATCAACAAACATTTCTAATTTAGTACATTTAATTAAACAAGAATCCAGCACTAGGGTATGATCTAAGACTGGTGACAGTACCTTATTGATATTTTAAGTCCCGCATGCTTTCAACCACAATTCACGCACTTTTCTATTTTTGGGAATTAACAAAAACTTAATATGTTCAGAATCCTTTTTCTTATTAAGATAACTTGAAGTTTTATAATTTTCCACTGCACAATAAACACCCGGCATTCTATATTATTTACTTTTCACCATATATCAAAGCGAATTCTACACAACAACAATACACGAATTTTCCATCTGACACATAAAGTACTTCGCGTGACGTCACAATAGTAGATGTCATTTGTTTATCGAGCTCACCTTGTAATCTTTCCACCATGTTCATAAGTGTGATTTTTTTCCGATTTACACTAAAAACAAATGAAAACAACATAAAACTTATTTACCGTAAACTGTTGGTACCTCGCACTTTCCTTCCTGACGCACAAATAATACATATTTTGCTCTGCTGCATCTGTAATTGAACTGATAGGTAGTTTGTAGCTTAAATCAGTCAACTGTGATGTCAAAACAGCCGACCATGCTGAATATAATAAAAATCCAAATATTATTGAAGTGAGCATTGCAATTTTAGCAGCAAACGAACGAATTTCAACTTGGTAATCTGAAATTGAAATTCAATTATTAATTAATTGTTTAGTTATGCATTGTAACTGGACGAATTCATTTTATTTATATCAATAGTTGAAATTTTAATTGACGTGAGAGATAAAATACGATTTTACAATACGAGTAAAATGATTATATTTTTTGTGTTTGTTTATGAAAAAAATTCTTAATAAGTATTCATAATTTTTTAATTAATCCAATAAACATTATTAAAGGTAGTAAATAATAAAAGTCTTCTCCGACATTTTTATTAAAAAAATCATACATAGGTAAGCCCCAAAAAAATTTTAGATGTAAAATAAAAATTTTAAGAGATAGCGAATCGATAGAAAAATAAAAACTGACTAAATCTGCACCAAAAACTTATTTTTGCGTTTTTGCCAAAAAATTAAAACTAAACGGATGTCTGTCCAACTAAAAATATTAAAAAATTATCTTCCTGAAATAAATATTAAAAAAATAAAAATCTATTTTTTGATACCTCACATGTCTTGGTATCAAAAAAAAAATGTAACCTACTTTAAAAAAATCTGCTGAAAAAATCGTTTACCAAAATTTGTATATATGTACCAATGCCTAAGAGTCATTAGCTTATATACATACATACTTCGTAAACTACGAATTTATTATGTAATTTACGAGATATATTGTCGTCACAAACAACAATATGAGATTATGAGGTTTTGCTTGACCTACGGAACCCAAAAAACATTTACATTCCTCTCTAAATTTCAATTAGTAGGTCATTTACCATATAAAATCAAACAAATTAATTATGTGTTTATTTTTTATGTGTTTTTTTATTTTTAGTGTAAACACGTCAATATTGATACCTTGCAAATATGTACATTGAGTATAACATTACAAAATTCTTTCAATTTTAATATGGTTTATCTAAAACTTAAAACGTAGAATATCAAAAGGAGGTGGTGAATGGTGACTTTATTATCTTCTTTAATGAATTTCTAAAACAGCTGCAGAATGGAGAACATTTAAGCATAAAACAATTTTACAACGTTAACTTTTTTAATTAAGATTATAAAATTGTTTTAAGTAAGGTGATGATGGTACCGTTTTTAAATAAAATCTTCAGTATCAAACGTTATGTCTTATCATTAATTAAGATTTTTTCAATTTAAAATATTTAGGGATATATTCTTGAGGGCTGTGATTGAAAATTTTCATCGAATCTTATTCTCTTTATAGAGATTTCATTCATTTATTCATCTTTATACTTATCAGAAGATTTATTTATGGCTTTTAAATTATCTTTTAAACAATCTTTCTAAACTTGGACCGTTTAAAGGAATGGCATAATGTTTCATAGCTTTAGAGAATTATAAAAGTCCAATCAAATTAGATTTTTAATTAGAATTAATATTCGCCTTGATTATTTTAGTACCAATCTATGGAAAGTGATGCCCTTAGTAAAATATAAAAAATGTAAGACTATAGGTTCCTGAGATATACACGAAAAAAATTAAGTGCCGTCTAAACAATATAATAGAACAAAAATGTTACAAATAAGAAAATTTTCTATAAGAAAGGTACTCTAGTATGTGTTTATCTAAAACTAATAGTTCAGGAGAGACGTCATTCAAAAAACGAGACCAAAATATCGTTTTTTGAAAATGTCGCAATTTGCATCGATTCTCTATAAAATTTAATATCGGCATTCAACAGCTAATAAAAAATTGTAAAAAAACGCATGGTTTAACCAGACACTATTGGACACTACCACGAGTTCAAAACTTAATTTTAATTTAAATTGTAACTATAGGAGCTGTGAAAAAAATTATTTATTGTATTTTATTTACAACCGTTTTATTGCAGGGTTTAAATAAAATATAATATATAAATCATATTTTTTTATTTAAAAATAACAATTAAACGGTATTTTATATTGCAAAACCATAGGATACATAATACAGTGGAACCTCGTTAGTACTATTTGCTTTAGTTAGGTTTTTAGTTCCCGGCATTCTTCTATAAGATTCCATGTTAAAATATTTCTTATTTATACGTGTTTTCTCCTCAGGCCCATCAAAAACGTACTAACGAGGTTTCACTGTAGTATAATTGGTAATTAATATTACAAAACCCGAGATGTGAATTTGTTTGAGTTTGAAATTCGTTAGTTCTATGTAAAATAAATAAATACATATTCTTATATTTTAAATAAAACAGCCAAGTGCGTGTTGGGCACGCACATGATAGGTTTCCGTAGTTATTACGATTTATAATCAAGAGTTATTTAAAAAAAATTTATAAACTATTCTAGCTACAGTATTCATTATAATTTTCATTGAAAGTATTAACTAAAAGCTACATTCTGGATTATTTTTTTTTATTTTTTGCATCGATAGTTGAGAAAGTAGAGGCGGGAGGGGACGCTCTGATAACGACATTTAAATGCAAATATATCGTGACTGAAGGGTTAAAATCAAAAGATCATATAACATTTTTTGTTACATTTTAGGAGACCTATCTAAAGATACCCCACTCAATAGGGTAAGTGAAAAAAAATGTGAGTACAATTTTCAGTCTATGGGAGGGGGTCCAAAATAATGTTGACAGTGTTCGTTATAATTTTCAGTGGAAGCACTAATTAAAAGCTCAGATTTTTTGAATAGATAGTTTAGAAATTAAGGGGGGGGGACGCTCTGATCACGACTTTGAACGCAAATATATCGTGACTGAAGGGTTAAAATCAAAATGTCATATAACATTTTTTATTGCATTTTATGACACCCCACGTAATTGGGTAAGTGAGAAAAAAAATGTGAGTTCACTTTTCAGTCTTTTTTTTAATCTTTTTGTGTTATCAGTCTTCGTCCGTATACCAAATTTCATCTTAATCGGCTTAAATTTTTTGAGGACGGACATGGCGAAACTATAAGGTTCCCTAGTTTTCTACGAAAACCTAAAAACTACTGTTATAAATTATACTTCAAAGATTATTTTTATAATATCATTTTTTGGATTAAACTGGAAATTATAAAAATACATAATACCTTACTAAAAAATGTCACAAAATATTTATAATTGAATCCATGGTGTATCGACCGACCTTGATTAAGTATACCGCCAAGTGTGCTGAACAAGTACGTAGTGTATGACTCCGGTACTTGCAGCGCCTCCACCACCGCCACGGCACTGGGCGACCAGCTGTCGATGAGTTTGATCATCACGCTGACCAGCGCTATAACGGCCGCGCCTGTGACCACCAGCTGTGGCGTGAACGCGTTTACATATGACGTGAACTCTATCGTGTAGCCGGGACGTCTCATGAACAAACCTACCCTGCAAATTGCGTCTGTGACATACTTTGCAGTGTGATATTTGATTAAAACAATAATTTACGGAATGCGGTTTTCTCTGATATTTTGATAGTTTGTAGTTATTGGTTTCTAGGTGTTAGATACAGTACCGGCTTTACAAAGAAAAACTTAACTCAAAATAACAAACAATATGACTTGTCAAATACAAATCCCCTAACCATAAAAATTTTAAGAGTTTAAACTTATACATATTTTAATATCAATGCTATCATATCAGATGATAGCATTGCTATTAGATATTAGGTCATTAAGATTCTGTTAATAAAGCATTGATATTGAAACACGTGTGAGTCTAAACTCTTACAATTTAATATGGTTAAGGGATGTGTATTTAATAACACCTCAAATTATATCAAAAATTATATTTTTTAGGAAAAACCCGTTATATAAATTAACAAATATTTAAAAATTCATATTGTTTACTCTTTTAAACTGAATAAGTGAGAAGTTCAATGATTCCTTTAGTGAACGTAAAAATCACTGAAAATCAGTTCTCACTGATCAACCAGTGATTTTGGCCATATTAACAATGATCCACTGATTTGTTCAGTGATTATCCACTGATTAGCAGTGGTTTACTTTTCACTGATTCAGTTTTAGAGAGTAAGACTGTTGTTTTTAGTTAAAAAAATGCTTCGCTTAGATAAAAAATGTTTTTTTTATTAAATAAATTATACGAATAATGAAATGCATTTTGAATGTAATGATACATTATAATGTATTCGGTATTGAAAAATTATTTTAGAAACTTTTTTGTTAAGTAATTATGATACACGTTTGAATTTATTTGAAAAAGTTTTTATTTTGTTTGAATGTAGTATAATTTTATAGATCCACATAATGCTAACTTAACTGTAAATATTTGTGAAGAGGCTCGTACAAAAATCGTTTTTTTAAATTTTAGATATATGTAATTCATTTTCATTTTATTTTAAATACATATCAGATTTACCACCATTACATATATAATATATGTTACTGTTATTTCTAAATTTTTATTGCACATTTAAAATAATCACATATTTGATTTTTCTTCATAACATATTCTCTTTATTATTTCTTTCGTTTTACTTTTAATTTGCTGAAAGAAGACATTATCTTCACAGTTAAATATTATATTCAAAAACTTGAATATAGTAACCTAGTTTAGTAATTTTATACTTAAATTAATATTACTAACTTAATATTGAACTGACATATGCGAACTTTAGACACTGTAAGCACATGAACGTGTTAATATTTACCTTACGTCGTATATTGGATGAGACATTTGAAACGTAGGGAACGTTATATTATGTATATCTGTGAAAAGTAAATCCACTTCTCCTGTATACACAGCATCCACATCTTTGGGAGATGGTACGTACAGATAAATAATTCTGTAAGAAAATCACCTAATGTAATAATGTACAGCAATAGTCAATCACACTAAAAGTGAATGTGTGTGTGAGTCAGCCGGTGCGTAAACCAATTATTTTAACATATTTAATATGATTTCATTATTTTGGTACTGTTTATTTAAAACAATCTAATAATAAAAAATTAACGCCGAGACGGGACCGTCTTAAATTTTAACAAAACGAAACAGAGGCGATATTAACTTATTTATTTATATGTTAGTATCTTCTAAAATCTCGATTTTAAGGTATTGTCACTAGTTAGTATTTGTAAACGATTCAAAATACTATACTTATATAAGTTACTATCGCCAGTCTTGGACGCTTTAATAGCAAGGTATACTGTTTTTTGGGATTTATGGGTTCCTTTTTGATAATTCTCATCAATTCATGTCATTTATAAAACAAGCACCTCTTTATTAAATCAATTTAATTACTAAAGATAGAAAATATAGTTTTTTTTTTTAAATTATAGCCTTTTATTGTCTATGTTTTTTTCTCCAGTAATGGACACCCAATGATGGGCAATTACTAGTACTACGACACAACAACGGTTATAAAATAATAATCGTAAATTTTGAAACAATGTAAAACAGATGCTATTATAATATAATAATTCATAAATAGATTACACTAACAATTAGTTTAAATGTCCACCATTTTGACATCCATTGGCCGATTGTCATCAAATTAAGCTGTTTTATAGTTGAGTGTTTATAGATTATGATTCAGTAATGGCAGTAATCAATAAATATTTCTAATTTAGTGCAATTAATTAAAGTGGCAAACACTGGAGTTTTATCCAAGACTGGTTACAGTACCTTATATACAGTCCTGAAATACAATTTATCTATACGCAACTAAATAATAACAAATAATAATCCATATAGATTGTTCTTCTATATTTATATTTATTTTCTTTGGTTTAAATAAAATTTTCAGAAGATGGTCTATATCTCCTGCTTCGTTTATGAAAACAATATTGTTTCTAACAATGTTAAATTTCTTTCGAACTTAAATCAAACTATTTAGAAATTTCATCATTCAAATAATTTTCAATATTATTTTTTACATATATTTTTTTAAATAATAGATGATTTGCATCACCCTCTTGTCGGCCCTGACCTGACATGCGAATCACAGTTTTTCAAATTCAGTTTCCAATAGTTACTAAATTAAATTGGAGCATGTTATATACACACACAGATTACGTAAATATGTGTGTCAAGGACTGTTATGTTGGCAATGTTGGATTTCAATAACATTCGTACATCGTATTAAATAAAATATATCACAGAAAATCTACTAAATAGATATTCGTCGCCATTGCAGGGTGAGAAAAAATATGAAATATTGCTCATATTTTCTAAAATATTCAATTTTTTTAAATGTTTTGTAAAAGTTTTTAAAGAAATTATTTCCTATGTAATGCTTATCATAAAAAAACAATTGGTGCTGTCAGTTATATTGCTATGGCATCCAACTCTATTTTTTTAAATGACAAAATATCTTTTTTATTGATTATATGTATATATCTTAATTTTTTGCATACAATCCTGTAAAGTTATATTAAATACGAACAAATTTGAAAAAAAATAACTTTTATAATCTCAAATCATATTAACTGCAACTTAACCAAGTAAGCCTTGAAAAATGACAAACTTGTAAATAATCAAAAAAAAATCTAATAACCAAATAAATGAATTTAACAAATGGTCAAAATGATGTCCATTGTTGTCCAAACACATTTGTATTATTTTTCTAAAAAAATGTCTTACATTTTGTTTCAGTCATTTTTCAAGGCTTACTTGATTAAGTTACAGTTAATGTGATCCTGAGATTATAAAAGTTAATTTTTCTCAAAATTTTTCGTATGCAATCTCATTAAAATTTTACAAAGTTGTATTCTGTCTATCCATAGAATCAATAAAAAAGATATGTTGTCTTTTATAATAAGTATAGTGGAATGCCATAGTAGCGTAACTGATAGCACTATTTTTTTTAAGATTAGCATTACTATATAGTACATAGGAAATAATTTCATTTTTTAAATAATGAATACTTTAGAAAATATGAGCATTATTCCATTTTTTTTACTCAGCCAGTATATAAAATATACATACTATCTATTCAATATTCTGATTAAATATTTCAAATATTTACATACCTATAATTTTCTCCTTCACTTATGACTTCGCCAAAATCAGTAAAAAACCATTTCTTAGTTGTACTTAAAATTTCGGATGTATCATTTTCTACATTGGTAACCTAAAATAAATAATAATAAAAATTTATTCAAATAATAAATAAATATAATAATGAAGTACAGTGTACTCTCGACTATCCATGTGCGGATTATCCGGTTAATTTAATTATTTTTTAATGAGAATACATGTCTATTTTGACATAGGAACCAAACGGTGCGATGGTTCTTTGTCATTGCATCATTCTAGCAGTCTGTTTCGTCCCCCGAATGAAAAGTAAGTGTATGGATTTTGAGTAATAAATATCGGTATGGAAAACCATACATGACTTCAATGTTCTTTAATAACTTTTTAAATAATTTTTAATATTTATATATGAAAAAATTAAATGGGATTTGTCAGAAATAAAACTCACTAGAATAACTAATTTGACTATTTGAATTTAGTTGCATTTATTTCCAAGGCAACATAAATTAGTTACGTATTAATCAGTATTTAAAATTCAAATTTTGAGAGTGATTTTCACCCCATCAATAGCTATTTATATTTAAGGGCGTGAAAAAAATAAATACCCATTAGGCTCAATTAAACTAAATATGTACCAAGTCTTATCAAAATTAGTGAGATAATACTCGCAAAGTTCACTTTTTAGACGATAATATTTACAAAATTTCGAATATTTCCAAAACCCCTAACTCAATTAACACCAAAAACAATCGGTCTGGAGTACTTACTGATACAAACATTTTTTCAAAAAAATATTCAAATCGGTGTATTATTACAGTAGTTATCGTGATCGAAAGAAATCTCTGCACCAGACACACAGACACACGCACAGCTGCCATGCGAAAATTAACTTTTCTTTACGTTTTGAAGGTAGTACAATCATAATCTGCCCTAATCTCGGTAATCGTATTACAATACTTCCATTTCCTTCAGAACATAGAAATAAAAATTTATAGTTCGGATTATCCGTGTTTTTAAAATTATTCGTGCCCTGTCTTCCCAGCATTAGCACGGATAATCGAAAGTATACAAATGTTTAAATTTATTAATCAATAATAATCATACATACTTTTATATTAGTTCCCATTCGAATAACATTATCATCAGATTTTTCACTAATTTTGTATTGTGATTTCTTCCATTCTAAATTTAACAAGGATTGGAATTTATTTTTATCTCCAATAAATACATAAATATTTATTAATCTCCACGCTAATGCAAACTTATCCATTGTATTGATTTTTTAAATATGTAACATTTGGAAATAAATGATTCTATGTAAAAGTTTTTATAATATAGTTGGAGTCATGTTAACTAGCAAAAATTTCTTGAATAAGAAACTGGAAGCATGTAACAATTTTTTTTATTAAATTGTTAAAGGAATCACATGAAGTACATAACAGAAACATTTACATTGGGCGACCTCCGGAAAACGCCCTTTTCCGGTTTTTCTTCTGCATTTTTTTTAAATGTTTCCGAATCTATTGGTCGTATTGCAGCAAAAATAATAATACATTTTCTTCTTTATAAATTCCCATACAAAACTAAGTAGTTCAAAAACCTATAATTTTATTACATAACCTAACAAGATATTAAAATCTATTTACAATTGGCAGGACCGTACTTATACATCTTGAGACCTGAGGCGCAAATGTAAATAAGCACCCCTACGAGGACCCTCCCTTTACCTCACGTGTCCTACATAATTGTCTAATTTACCTAGTATAATACGCAATGATATCTCTCACGAGGTTCCCAGCTAGCATCTCATGAGCTTTCTCATAAGTACATATTTATTATTGAGCAAGTTTTAAAAAAATAAAAAATAAATACCAAATAATTAATGTTTTTTTTATTATATAATAAACTTACAAAGTTGTTAACTGTTAATTTTTTAGGGGAATTTATAACGAAGATATTGGATTTTTTATTTTTGCAATCTAGTCAAAAGAATCTGCGATATTTTTTAAAATGTAAGAGAAACCTTAAAAATATCTTCTTTTTTTAATTCACCAAAAATGCCTTCCAGAGGTTTCAGTTACTGTGATTTCTTTAAAAAGATTTAACTCTCCGTTAGGCGCGCGGATTAAATACGTAAACTCTTTTAAAAACTGTTACAACTAATATTTATACCTTTCACAAACACTTCCTTCTTTTTTTTTAATTAGTTACTTGGAGTATTTTAGTGCAATATTGTGAGTTATAGCGAATCAAATACAGTGCTTAAAAGAGTGATTTACGCACGTAATTCGTGCGCCTATCGGTGGGTTAAAAAATACTCCTTTCTTCCAGTTCGTTATTCAAAAAAAAATTCTCTAATATGCCTTCACTTATCATATGATAATTTTCGTGATTTAATAAATAATATTGATTAACACTCGTATGAGCATTATTTAATGTTCACTTTTCTATATCTAGTCTAACTTATAACGAAGTTTAAGATGATATAAATGGAATGTCTAACAATACATATATAAATATATTTCCAATATTCGACACAACGTGAATTTATTGAAGCTCGGAACGTTATTGCCACTAATAAAATACAGTTAGCTCTCATAAAAACTTTATGTATGATACGTAAATAAAATACTTGTAATAAATGATCTCCATATTTTCATATAGTTATTTACTTACATATATCTCTTTACCACCTTAATGGGAAAACGTCCAATCGAATATAGTATGTTTTTTATATAGAAATATTATTATGATAAACATGATGATGGAATAGGTATTTACGTTTTAACGATTTATATAGGTATATTTTTTTTTGTTCTGTTTTGTGTAGAGTATAAAGCATATTTTGACAATAAATCAATATTTTCATATTGTTTGCTAAAGCTACTGATAAATATTGACACATTTCACCCTGTACTTCAGTCGTGAGCAAATGCCAGAATAATTATTCTGACCTGCAACTATATGTTTTTTTTTATCATGAATTTCCCATGCAAAATCAATTACATCTTAACTTACAATAAGTGTCAAAAGTCTTTTGGAACTATTTATGTAACAAGACCGACACATCTCAAAAATTATTATTTCGGATACGGTTTTTTTGAATAGGGTGTTCCGAGACATTCCTTTTTTTCTTGGCCTACTACCATACGATTGTGCAAAATTCAGCATTTAGAAAACGTTTTTAGAGTTCCATAGAAAACTATGCTTTTGATCTATCCGTATGTCCGTCTGTCTGTTTATATATCACAGCTCTTCCATTCTCTCATTTATATACCTATTAAAATGAAATTTGGTACATAGACGTACATTGATAACCCAAAAGAATAATGAGTTTTTTGATAAAAAAAATTTTTGACTTCGTGCGGGCATTCAACACAATTTCACGAATTTTTCGAATGTTTTCTGGAGTAACTGCTTCATTTGACCTTCTTGAACGTGGTGCATCATTTTTATTCGTACGGTCACGATGAAACTCAGCAAACCAGTATTTTACGGTTAAATTAGCTGGGGCAGATGTGCCGTAACACTTATCAAGCCATTCCTTTGTTTGGACGGTATTTTTCCCCTCAAAAAACAATGTTAAATCAAAACACGAAATTCACTTTTTTCCATGATTAAAATTTTGACAGTAAGTATTCTAGTTAAGATTGGTACTCTATGGGAAGCATAAAGATTTTTTGTCTCCATTTGTATGTCAGGCTAAAAACTTTTCAACCCATGTAGTATATAAACTTTCTTTTAACTCCATTTATTTTTGTCAAAATGTCTAAAAACGAGTACGCACATATTGTAAGTTTGGGAATCACTGCAAAATTGCAAAATGGACCACTCTTCACTTATGCATACGTATACAATGTACCTCATACATACATGCATGTACTACATATACTTACATTTATTATGTAGTTTTATGATCTCTTGACAAAGTAATATCCTACCGGTAGTTCGCGACAAGAGTCTTCACGAATAAACATTCTTTGTACATAAATGCCATAAAATCATACTCGAAATCTACTATATGTAGTATATCTAGCAAGTATTTGAAGAATTGTATAAAATTCGCTATGTCATCATACGCACCCAGCTTTTAAGTGTCACTGAATGTTCAACCGTAAATATCTCGTATCACAAAAAATGATGCGTAATGAAAAAAAAAACAACTTTTGTTAATATTATATAGTTTATTTATTACTGATATTTTAACATGATTCGTACACAAACTTTATTTTTTATAATAAGAACTATAATAGAAAAATAAGTAATATATATAACAATCAATGAACAAAGATCATAACATGATAACTAAAATGTCGGCTATTTCTATTAAGCATTTATTCTGATTTAGTTCGTGTGTTCTTTTGTTTGGATTATTCATGCGTTATCTGTATTCATTCGAGAAAATTCGTTAAACAGAATGGTAATTTAATTAGATCTTTACAAAATAGGTACACTTCAAACTTTCGAATCGCTCTCAAGAGAAATTACTTTTTTACAGTTATCATGTTGTGACCAGTATTTGAGAAAAGGGTAGATATGCAAGCTTCAGCTTTCACAATTCTTAACAGGACCGTAACTAGAGACTCGAGGACCATGGGGCAACAAGTGGCCCCTCGGTCACTTGTTTGCCCCCAGTATATGCAAAATAGAAAAATTGAAAACCTGTTTTTTCTTTGCCAACTTGAATTTTACACTTATTACTAATTTTAATTTTAGTGACCTTTTTTTCCTCAATCTCACTCAATTAATGCTCACCCCAATGCTGCTCCGGTGATAGTTACGGCCCTGATTCTTAAAATTTAGGCCTGTGGAGTCTGTACAAAAACCTTTTTGTTTTAATTGACATTTTCAGACATTATTTTTATTTATGATAAAATTATTTTCGGCTTAATTTTGGATATCTATTCTTGTGTTTTTGTGTAGCAATAGCTAAAACTATACAACTCTATATTTTATGTAGAATTTAATTGTTTTACACATGTACATAAAAAATGATTTAAATTTTCGAATTTTTTATTTCTTCCGTGTTATCCGAGTTTTCGTTTATCCGAGGTACCTCCTCCAACATTACCTCGGATAATTGAGGTCTTACTGTATATGTATAAAAATGTTTAACAGTATGTAAAGTTATGATTAAAAATAAGAACATAAAGAACAAAGCAAGTGAAGATTTTATAATCATCTTGTTATATCTATCTATCTGTTATTAATTAAATGAATCTTGTTCTTGACATTAGTCACAACCGTGTTGTTTAAATATTGCACAAGTTTGTGCGAATTGCTCCAAGCGAGTTCTAAACAACAAAGAATGAGAGCCGCAGTACAGCCGACACAATAAAGTTCAAACGCGCTTCTGGATTGAACGAGGTCAAAAGATTCGACAACTTTCTGCGGCATCTCTTGCGATAATTTCGGAGCAAAGTGACGTTTTCTGATATATTGTTCAACACCGGATTCTTGGATGCGGATTATTCTAAAAGAATTTATGTTATATTATGATTTATTTGGGTCGTCCACAAAATATGTACGCAAATATGGGGGGGGGGCAATTGCCTAACGTGATAATATATAACGAGAAAGGGAGGAGACGTGACGCGACGTTTAAATACCTTTATCAATTTTATTCCATTTTTTTTAATCTATAGATGTTATTTTTCAGTCGCGATATAAAGGATATTGTTTTTAATGATCAATTTTGACAATTTTCTTTGTTCATAAAAATAATCATTCATTATATAAAAAGTTACAACCCTTTATCCATTGATATTACAAACATTCAGGCTGGTCTTAGGCCTGGAACTTTTTTTTAATATATTGTGTATAAGGGGTAGTTGAAGGGGTTATAGTAGTTCTTTCGGGGGTAGTTTTATATTTATGTTTAAATCGTCGATGTTATTTATAGTTTTAGTTAATTTCGTTCATTTGAACATTCTAAATGGTCAATTACTTTAACCCCTTATATCTTTGAAAATATTCTTATACTCATTAATGTCCCATCATAAGGCATTATTTAGACTACAAATTAATTAAAGACTTGCTGACCCCCAAACAAACAAAAAACTATTTTTAGGGTAACTCTTTTGCTAATTAGTCTGTAATATCGAACATAAAACTAACAGTTCCAGCGTTGTTTTTTAATAATTAATTTTAAGCAGCTTTGTAAACCCCTAAAAATGATGCACCTATTCCTATACAACTAAATCTACCAATCTCTCGGAAAATATGTATTATGGTATTTTTTGTAGCTAAAACTTCTGACGACTAGCTAAGTAATCAAATAAGCCATTTATTTTGATCCATTTGTGGTAAAAAAAACACATATTATCAGTTAATAATTGGTGTTTTTTTAATAGTAATTATAAATATAACTCTCTTAGAAACACTTAAACAATGTGGCACATTGATATCACACGTATATTTTTAATTTTATTGAAACGCAAACTCTTTAATATCTCAGTTTAAACATAAATGGAGTTAGGCCACTTTCAAAATAAACGGGTCAAATATCTAAATTATAAAATCAATAAAATGTAAATTCAATCGATTTGCATCAAAAGATCAGTAATAAAATGCATTTATCGTAGTAAATACACAGTCTAATAGTGCATTTTATATTTCCCAATACTCACATCTTATTGATCTCCTCCTTGACAGCACAGTCCCCCACACAAACGAGTGCAGGTTCTGGTACATAAACATGTTTACCAGACATACTGAGCGGACAGTTAACGTCGTTAATCCCCAAACGGCGTTGCAGTGCCGGCATCCAAGACGTTGTTTCCACAATAGCCAATGTGCCTCGGTCACAAAGCAATTCGGTCAAAGTTTCATCGGACTCCACACATATCAACTCATCTGTTATGTAATGGTTAAAGTCTGTGTCTTCAGTTTGTGATCGAGTCGTCTGGACAATCAAATCAATTCAATCATAGCTCGATCTCAGTTCAAAGATTCTGTATGTATTCTAATCATGGACACTATCAGATTTTTTTTAAACATTGGAATATGTTTTCGTTTTACAATTTGTCAAAAATGTGTTGTTTTTCAACATTCGCCAAAGCTAGACTTATTTGAATACTATGTTTCTTTAATCCATTTTCATGATCAAGTTATTTTAAATGGTAATATATAAATATGTAGGCTCTGTCTGTGCTATAAAAATATTCTGGATTTTTTAAAATCTACATGTCTTTTTAGGCAATATATTACATTTTTATAGTTTTTTCAATGTTTTCTATCAACTGATTTTGATGGAATTTTCACTGATCGAAAATCTATGAACATAGAATTTAGTAAAGCTACTTATATGATAATTGAATCAGGTAAGGCACTTATTAAAGGAAATGTACAACTGATATTCCATAATAAAAATATATGAAAATGATAATAATAATTTTGATAAAATGTATATAAATGAAGAGGATTTGGTTTCGAAAAAATCACATACAGTCCACGGTAATTAGATTAAAATTCGGCAAATAGAAGAAAAAAATAATAAAGTTTTGATACTTTGTCCACGAACTTTCAGTAGAGTTCAGAATAAGGGTCCGAAAAGTTCTCACCTAAATCGTGAATAGAACATCCTCTTTCACGTAAAAAAACTGCCCCCAGAGTGGAATTTACCCCAGTTTTTCTCATTTTTCATACGTACCATTGTTCAGAGAAAAAAAATATAACAGGAGTTAAAGATTCTACATGAAATACCTACTGCGTAAAAATACTGCGTACAAAATTCCCAGCCTTCTCTCGTTATGATCATTTGAACATTCCCATTGGGATTAGGTTAAATACATTTTCAAAAATGTTTTAAAATGAAAAAAAACAGAAGAGTAGAATTTTGTGACACAATGATGACACGACTTGCTGATAAACATCAATTTTTCAATTGGATCTGATTTGTTCATTTTGGAACATTTTTGAAAATTCATTTAACTTAATCTCAATAAGAATGTTCAAATGACCATAACTCTTCGAAAAAAAATCGTAGACCTCGGCGATCTCGAGTTGTTTTTGTCTAGGAAAGCCCTTTCGAACGAGTCGTCACTCAACCCTATATGTCATTTAAGATTTCTTGGCTCCCCACTTCCACCGCCACCCGTGGATGTTTTTGTGGTTAAATAATAGACTTTGTGATCCCATTGTATCTTTATTTTCAATCAAAAGTTATTTAGATGACCCGGAACTTTTGGAATGCACTATATATTAGAATATGCAAAAAGGATATTTTACCTTAAAATAATCCACTATTAGTTTTTGATCTCTTACTAAACACAGATCATATTTTGAACTCACAATCGCTCCCTCTAATGAATCAAACGGTATATCGTACGCCATAGTAGTAAGCTGTGATGTGACTATTGATACCAATAATGTAGAGAATGTGTACCCAAAGATAAATACAAATAAAGCTAAGATCCTTCCAGATTCACTGTAGAAATCAGTTACTTGGCTTCCTGAAAAAATTAAACATACATTAATTAAAAATCCCTACGACCCAGTTGTAACCATTCATCTGTAACAGGGGGCGAAATATCGAAGATACAATATTACTATATGCACAAAACCTATGGTGATTTGCTTATATTTTTATGGTTCTTTATTTAAGAGTTGAGGCGTTTTATTTCTTGCTCTAGGATTATTAATTCTAAGCTTTCAAAAATGTAACATTCGTGCTCACAAAAATGCCTCTGGGGGAGACGTAATTCTACGTCAAAAAACAATTGCCAGTTTTTTTTAATTACCTATTACAAAAATTTAAAAATTTAATGAACTAAATCTACTCTGCATGTTTTATAATCAGACGAAACACAAATTCTAATGATACTTCATTACACATCACATTATTTTTTTGCATTATTTTTTTCTCATACTTTTATCTCGCATTAAAAACTCATATTTACCTTGCGCCCATATGCCTTGCATGCTTGTTAAAAAATAAGCTCCCAAAGACGTATCTGTGTTGTTTCGTATTCTCTTTGCCTCAAACAGCTTCAACAATAACGCTAGCATCATTAGGAACATCAGAATGGCGGTCATCAGGGATGGGGTAAATGTATCGAAATAAGAGTAAAACAGCATGCTGTAGTCGGGCTGCTTCATAAATACCTTAATTCTATGAGTCAGAGTGTGAAAGCATATACACTGTTTAGTTTTATTTTATTTTGCAATTAATTTATTACATACACCCTTTTCTTTTTTACGTGACTGCATGATTTCTTTTTTACGCATTTTTTTTCTGCAGTATTCTATATACAAATAGGCAAGTGTGTGGAATGTATACAAAATAAGAAATTAACAAAATAAATGAAAAGTGGAAAGTTTTAGAACCCGCGCATATTACAGACTTTTAGGGTCGATCCACACTATCATGCCGGTCCCGGTCCGGTCTCGCTCCAGTCAAATATTTAGTATAGTAATATTCTTTCGGAGCGTGATTGGACTGACAAGTAACACTACCCAACTGTAACTCACCGATTTGAATGAAATTTAACATACTTATTAAACACCGAAAAATATTAAATACGTGTTTTTTTGTTTTGGCTAAATACGCTTTTTAGGGGTAGAAATCACCCCTCAACCACTGGAGGTAGAAACAGTTATAGCTAATTATTTCTGAAACGATACATTTTCTGAAAAAAGTGCTTAGGACCAAAGTTGTAGAGTTCAAAGTGATACACTTGATGGCGACCTTGATTTCGATTTTCAAGGTCATTTGAAAATCATTTCATGTTTCATTCACCTTGAAAATCGACCTCAAGGTCGCCATCAAGTACATCACTTTGAACTCTACAACTTTGGTCCTAAGCACTTTTTTTAGAAAATGTATCGTTTCAGAAATAATTAGCCATAACTGTTTCCACCTCCAGTGGTTGAGGGGTGATTTCTACCCCTAAAAAGCGTATTTAGCCGAAACAAAAAACACGTATTTAATATTTTTCGGTGTTTAATAAGTATGTTAAGTTTCATTCAAATCGGTGAGTTACAATTGAGTAGTGTTACTTGTGAGACCGGTACGATACCTATAGTGTGAATGCTTTCATTGTTCATTTATTTGATTGGAGCGAAGCCGGACCGGGACCGGCACGATAGTCTGAATCGACCCTAAACAATGAAATCATTCACACTATAGGTATCGGTCCGGTCTCGCTCCAATCAAATATTCAGTATAGTAAATACTGTATTAGAGTGTGACTGGACCTTGACCGGTACGATACCTATAGTGTGAATGATTTCATTGTTAATTGTATATTTATATTTGATTGGAGTGAGACCGTACTGGTACTGGCACGTGATCGGCACGACAGTCTGAATTGACCCTTACTATATTGAATATTTGACTGGAGCCAGACCGGATCGGCACGATTGTGTGGATCGGCGCTTAATCGGCCATAAGTTTGATCGGGTTTGAACTGCAAACCGATTTGTGGTACACTGCAAATGCAAAATGTGTTGTTTTGACGCACCTAAGTGTGTCATTTTCTTGTAGTCATATTTAATCCCTTTTTTGGTGTGTTCTTTTATAAACACACTTTAAGGTGTGTAGTTTTAACACGTTTTTTGAACACGCTTTGTAGTGTGTTAGTGAATTAACACACTACAAAGCGTGTTACTGTAATAAATCTGTAAACCACATTTTATTAAGAAATTATTATTGAACAAATATAAATACAATGATTTTAAATAATATACACTACATAATAATTTTTTTCTTCTTCGATTAATCAGCCACATAAAGCATATCTAAATTCATTGTAACAATTTTATCCTCTGGCACGATATTATTATCACTTTTAGTTGATGATATCAAAACAATATGGACATTGGACAACACTTTTATCCGAAATTTCATCTACAATTATTCCACATCACATATTTTATTATTTCTATCTGGGTCTTCTTTTTATCCAATAATTAATTTTCCCTGTAGCATCATCTTCAGAATGCTGTCAGTTGTAGTTGCGTTTATTAATCCTTGACGTATCAATTCTACACCCGATATATCTTTTTGTGGTGAATATTTAATGCACTTACACATTTCACCTATCAGACAATAAACTTTCTTTTCTATATTAATTTAATATACAAATATCAAGCTCAATTCACTCAAAACGACGAAAGATTATGACGCGACATGATGAATGTCAAATCGTTCTATACTCTATATGGCAAAAGAGTGAGAGTGAATATGGTATCATGACTATAGAGAGAGAAAGATCGAATGTATATTGGCTATATTCACCTATATTATATTCTAACACACCAACAAGTGTGTTTATTTTCAAAGTGTGTAGTTCTCCAAAAAGTGTGTTAGTAGATATTAAACGTGTCATTTCAACACACTTAAGTGTGTAAATAATATTTTTGATTATGATTTACAAATTATTTTTTACACACCAGACAGTGTGTTACTCTTTTAACACGGATAAGTGTGTCAATAAACACACTTAATCTTGACTACACACTTATGTGTGTCAAATAACACACTCATGTGTGTTTTGTAACACATTTTGGTGTGTTTTTAACAAACTAGCATTTGCAGTGTAGGTACGCACAAAGGATTTATTAACATTATTATTCTGCAAAAAATATTACGTAGATATATCATTATATTAGCATCGGTAATATTTAATCGTTAGTTGAAGAATTAAATATAAATAATATATTTGTATTTTTTTAAATATACAAAATGCAATATGCCTAAATTAGCGTCTTACATATTCAGGTAATGTATGAAGACATTCAAGAAGTTGTTGAAAACGGTGAGCTGAAAACATATTTGATAATGAAAACTATTTAGAGTTGAATAATTTAGAATTTAAACTTTGTTAGATGTTAAAATACATCGAGCTTACATAGTTTCTAAATTATGTTATTATCGTACATACAAACTTACTTTTAACAGTTTGATATTTAAGCTCTTGTACTCAAATTTATTGCTATTGCTCTTGTTACTCGATGCGGTTTCAAATTTTCAGATTATTATTTGATTTATTATTTAATTTGTTAACTATATTGCTAACTACAAAAACTTTATAATTTATTCAAAATATCATTTCAATCGGATGCAAATTATTTTTTACGTACTACTGCATTAAACCGTTTGGGAAAATTGAAACAGTACTGTTTTTTAATTGGAAAAATTATATCGGTTATACCTATGTACAAAAACATAGGAAAATTAACTTTATTTTTTTTATGTTAATGTATGTACATATTTACGAATTTAGGTATGGAAAGTTAAAAGTTATTGATTTATAAGGTACTGGCACTAGTTTTAGACGCTTACTATTTTTTTAAATTGATGAGCTTCTTTTTGTCATTTTCATGAATTCATGTTACTTATAAAACAAGTAGGTACCTCTTTATCAAATCAATTTAATTACCAAAGTTCGCAAGTTTGATTTTTAAATTATAGCCTTTTATTTTGTTTATGTTTTTTCTCCAGTAATGGACAAACTAAAACTAATAATTACAAAATGATAAGTACTACGACACAAAAGTTATAAAAAATAATCATAAAAACATTGTATAAAGCAAATGCTATGATAATATAATAATTAATAAATAGATTACACAAATAATTAGTTCACTTGTCCATCATTTTGACAACCATTGGCCGATTGTCATCAAATTAAGACTTTTTAACAGTCAATTGTCTATAAATTATAATTTAAATATCAACAAATATTTCTAATATAGTTCATTTAATTAAACAAGTGTCAAACAATGGGGTATTGTCCAAGACTGGTACCAGTACCATAAGCTACTTATTGGCGTTTTATTTATTGCTCTACGATTAAAGTGCGACATATTTTGTTGTATTCATGCTCTTGAGATAGTTTTACGTTAAAATAATTCGTTTTTTTTTTTCAATTTTACTTGATTTTTATTATTTTCTTGTAGTTTTAAATATTGAAAAAAATTGATTTTGTATAAAGACTAGATATAACGCGCCTGTGGTTTGTTTAATTTGAAAGCAACCATTTTATTGTTGATTTTATTATGTTAACAATAGATACAAGGTACTGGAAGTGAACATTGTAAAAATTAATATTTATTTTACAGTTTTTAATAAAATGTTGAAATAAGTTTTTTTTTCGTATATTTGAAATACTCGCAGTATAGTCGTCTTTTGTAAAATATATTTACTTTTTTAATTAAAATTTCATTTTATTATGTAAAGGTTACAAACTTAATATTTATTCTGTATCAATTTTTTATAATTGAAATCTTTATAGCCTTACTTATTTTATACAAAATCGTAATCATATTATGTTACTTTCAATTATTTAACTATATTTTTTTTAATGTTGGTTGAAGTTACAAAGAAAATAAATTACTTAAACCAGATACTTCAATAATACAACTAACAGAAGGCCAAGAACTTTGGAGTATTTATTTTACATAACAAAAGTATAGCTGTATTAATTTACAAAAACAATATTTACTTACTCAGATTTCAAGAAAGACTGGATCAAAACAGAACTTGGTAATAATTGAGGTTCAAATGTATAAACAAAAGTAGTATTATTCCGTATATCTCCCTCGTTTTCTTCAGTCTTGTTAGAAATATTCAACTGTAACCTTAATTCAAGAGAATTAAATTCAAAAGAATTCGGCGATAAATTACTTACTTCACAATTTCATTTTCTAGTGAACCGAAATATTCTTTCGCAGCTTCCAAGAGAATTTCTTCAGCAGTTTGCTATTTATAGAAATAAATATAATATTAGGTATATATATATTTTATATATATAGATAATATAGACTTCAAGATATAAAATGTGTTTCTTTATTATGTTTTATAAGTTTTATATTTCTTTTATTATTGTTTTAAAAAAATGTCTAAATGAATAAAAAAAACTATAATACCGACATCAAAAAAAAACTAAAAATACTGAAAAGTATATATATAGTAATATATAAATTTTACAGTTTTTTAAGTTTTTTATTGGCTTGACACTTACTTCAAAAACTGTTAAATTCAATTATTATTATACATGTACATTTCAGTATTTTAGGCTTTTTTTTAAATCGGTTTTATTTGTATTGTTTAAGTTGTTTTATTTTTTCCATTTTTATTGGCATATCTATATTTATGGTCAGATTCTGATAATGCCCAAAATATATAAAAAATATATACAACAAAATTGAAAACCCTCTCCTTTTTGGAGTCTGTGATCAGATGAAAAATGAAAATAATATGCATTGTAAAAACATAATGTAGAAAATTAAAAACCCATTTCATTAAATATATTGGTTCTGTTAATAATGTGACAGTTAGTTAAAGGAGCATTTAGTTAAACTTGATAATACTGGACGTTATGCGTAAATTATCACTAAATATCTAATATAGGTAAATAGGTATATAGTAAATTGTACGTATGTACATATATATAATATATACATAATAGATATGTATACTTCGAACACAAAATTTTGTTAAAAATATTATCTTACATATGTTTAATAAAATTGCTTTTCTGATATTTCAAATACATAACGAATAATTTTATTTTTTCACATCTTACTTTAATATTACTTTGAACATTAAAAACTGTTTTATTTTTATACACAGCTCTGTTTGAAAGTGTCAAAGTAGCATTCCATATTTCTGATTGGATAGTTTGCAACATTTTAAATCCAATTCCTGCAGACGTATGCAGTAATCTTACTTCTAAATGTTTAATAAAAATATAAACTGAAATATCCACATTTATATTACAAAGTTTTCTATGTATTTTGTTATACCATTTGACGTATTTATGTGTAATAATATTGAAACTATTTCGTTCAGTTTGCTTCATTTGTTTAACGTTATTATTAACATTATATTGCTTTTATGAATATTTACATACGGGGAATATTCAATGTTCTTTAAACGTAACTGAATCTTGAACACTTAAATAGTTTACTTTATTATGTACTTTCACTATCTAAAATTGATGTGTTCCATTATTCATCCTGATAAATGTTATTCATAGATTACAAAAGCAAAATAAACATTCAATATCATGAATAGAAATTATGGTTATATTACACACTTACGCATTGGACCCGGTATTACCTGGCTTAATATCCACAAAATCATAGTGACCTTAAAATATCCACCCAACATGCCCACACCACTCTGTTCACTGTGAATTTTTTTTTTCGACTTTATGAAATTTACACACAATATCTACAAATTATACACCTAAACCTAACCTATCCAGGGGCGCCGACTACATGGGGCTTAAGGGGCTCAAGCCCCCCCAATATTACCGTCGGGGGGCTGAGCCCCCCCCCAATAAATGTATGCCTTCTGCTTGTGTATATGAAAAGCATACGTCACCGTCAACCAGAACCTACAATACAGTTGATTCAGTATTGTCGTGCCAAACTACTGGGAAAAATATTTTAAACAAAAAACTTTATATTAACATGTGGCCGAAATTTTTTCATAAATAAGCTCTCCGAAGATTTTTAGAAAATAAGTTTTTATTTAATATCTTAAGAACCTATTGTGATGCAGTTATGAAATTTGATGACCGGTTTAGTATTAATAAATGTTATCTATTTCCAGTATCAACTAATAATAGTTTAGACCAGGGCTGTATTAGGCCAGCGGGCCCGTCGATTTTTATATATAGTATTTCTTTTATCTTTATTTTTTTACTGAGTTGCGCACTAATATAAGATTATATGACACATAACGCAAAAAGAAGGTCGCGAGGGTCTTTGGGCCCGTGATACTCTTAAAGATAATAGTGTAAGCTACATTTAAAAAAAAATTGAGTCTGTAGGATCGCGCCAAGCTGAGATATTAACTATTCAATTTACTTATTTGTTAGTTTATCAGTTTTAATTTGTTTTTTAAAAAGGGAAGGAGATCGCGAGGGTCTTTGGGCCCATGATACTCATAAAGATAATAGTGTAAGCTACATTTTAAAAAAAAATTGAGTCTGTAGGATTGCGCCAAGCTGAGATATAAACTATTCAATTTACTTCTTTGTTAATTTATGAGTTTTAATTTGTTTTTAAAAAAGGGAAGGAGGTCGCGAGGGTCTTTGGGCCCATGATACTCTTAAAAATAATAGTGTAAGCTACATTTAAAAAAAAAATGAGTCTGTAGGATCGCGCCAAGTTGAGATATTAACTATTCAATTTACTTCTTTGTTAGTTTATGAGTTTTAATTTGTTTTTTAAAAATGGAAGGAGGTTACGAGGGTCTTTGGGCCCGTGATACTCTTAAAGATAATAGTGTAAGCTACATTTAAAAAAAAAATTGAGTCTGTAGGATCGCTAAATATGTACTCTATTTGCATTGATATTTAATTATTAACACGAACGATATATATAATTCACACAATAAAACACCAATAAAATAGATAGCGTGTAAAACATTCGGCATACAATTACCCAAACGGTCCACCTGGCAACCAACATATTCAGTACATTAAACATATTAAAAACACGTGATAAAATCGGCGAAGTATTGTCGCTATTTATCGAAATGTGTATAATTATGTCCTGTAATTTGGGATTCAATCGGGCGCGCGGAGACAAATCGCGCGTGTGTTAATTTCCCAACGACAGCGAAATAAAATCGGGCGGTTCATTTTGCAACAGATTAACCCCGTTGTTGGGAATCCCGTAGCATAAATATTGTCTCGGAAATGGGCCATTTGCACGACGCGACGTTTGATATCTGTGTATGTGTGTATGTATTTGGAATCGATCTCTGGATACCGTATTTGTCCACGAACCAGTGTTCCCATTAAGCGATAAACTGGTTCAGTTTCAAATCTAAATTGAACTACAGTAGAAATCGGTTATAACGACATCGAAGGGACCGGAATTTTAGGTCGTTATAACCGATTGTCGTAATAACCGATAATTCGATTTTTTTAAGGTAATTTATCGGAAAAACTAAAAATTTCATGAGTATGCTGAAATTTTGTAAAATTCACCATCTGTAAGTGAAGATATCGTCAAAATAAAACTAAGAGAATAATAAAATATAATAAAATATAAAACATTTACGAATACTATATGATATTCAGAAGCGACACTCAACGTTATTTTACGGAAACATAGTTTGACATTACGAGGTGTGTTCTGATTGGTTACACCAATCATGTACGTATGTATACGATTTGAAATCTACATCTGTTTTCTGTTTATTAGATTAAACCTAACCTTCAAAACATGATGTATTATGTCAAACAATTTTTTTTTTATACAAAAAATTAAAATCAAATATATAATTTAAAAACTTTTTATTTGGAAATTAAATTAAATAATACAAAGTAGGGTACCTACAGACTATAGACATTATAACATGTATTTATTTTAAATATTCTGTAATTTTAGTTTGTTTGCAACACAGATGTACGTATGTATTTTGTAGCTCACGTTGCATTTTAACTAAAAATTGAAACAAAAGTCGGTCCGTCGTACAAACCGATAAAATTCTCCGAAAATATTGTAAACAGATAGTCGTTAAAACCGGTATTTCGTTGTAAGCGATGTCGTTATAAACGGTATATTATAAAAGGCAATCATATGGGATTCAGCCGGGACTTTTATTCTGCATCGTTATAACCGGTACGTCGTTATAACCGATGTCGTTATAACCGGTTTCTACTGTATATAGAACCGAGTGATAATTTATGCAACAAATGAGTGCATTAATGATTATATTAACTTTTACTTATTATACATCTCACTTGAATTTTACTCACGACGTAATTACTACGCTTGAATCTATTTTCCTTGATTGACAAGGTTAGTATATGTATAGGTTGCCTCATAACTTTTTGACCAATCAGCGGCTACGTGGGATGACGTCACTCTGAGGAACCTTTCAAACGTTGTTTCATATATTAAGTTGTTTTCAAATTATTTCGAATTTTTGGATATTTGTATTTAAAAAAAATAAATATTATTGTTTATTACAGAAGCACAAATTATTACTTATAATATTTCTTCATAAAAATTTTTAAATGATGTCAGAAATCAATGCTTAAAGAAAATACATTTGTTGGTTACACATAAAAAAACACTTGTTTAAAACTATAATTTATAATAATAAAATAATAAAAATTTTGATTTAAAACTCAGTACACTATCAATATCAAATTAAAATATTTAAAAACAACTTACAATAAATCAACTTAACTAAAATAAAGAGTAAATATAGTTTGACAGCCATTTATAATGTCAAAGAGTTCCTCACGATGACGCAATCTCCCGTTTCATGCCCCACTCCCCGCACAGAGTAATGAGGCAACCTTGTACTTTACTAACCTTGCTTGCTTGACACATATTTTCTCCATGCCCCCAAATTTTCAATTTTTTTCATCAATCAGTTTCAAAGTAACAGACGTGAAAATCATTTCTTCTTGCATGGTTTCTATCACTTTTTACGTTTTAATGATTTTTTTATTTTTAAAATAAGTTCAACAAAATGTACATTTTGAAACCTTACTTTTGTAAATAGAAAAAAATTTTATAATGTAGTTCTTTAAACCATTAACGCCCAGACGCTCAGCTCGAACATGATTAAGAAAATTACGTTACATACGTGTACTAATGTACTAATAATTAGAAGAAAAAAAATTATTAAGTACTTCTTATCTCATCGTTATTTATTATTAGTTCAAATTTAATCGTTTAGATCTTATAATTAAATAAATTATATAATCTTGATTTTTTACTTATGAAATGCATTTTTTATTAAATATAGCATTTAGGTTTATTATGGTCTGAAAAAAAATTTCACCTTAAAAAAGCGTTAAATCTCGGAAAATAATTACTTTTTTTAAATAATTCATATACATACATATTTCCCGAAATTGGCAAGCAATTGTACATACATATTCCAATAGTTTTTAAGTTATGCTGCGAACGGATGGACAAACGGACAAAAAATGTTTTTGATGAAACCCTAATAAATAGATATAATAATATCAAACTTATTAATACCTATAGATAAATTCTTTTAGAAGGTTTCATGTACTTACAAATTACATATCAAATACATTTGTGTATGGTTAAAAAATAATAACACTTTATAAGTTGATATATTATTTAAGCTCTTGTAATTTTTACCAACTTATACTGTAAAATATAATTTCCGAAAGTTAAAATAAATATATATACCATCCTATATAGTATAGTGTTATTCTTTCTAAGCCATTTACATATTTATAAACTAAAACTTATTTAATTAACCTATATTGTATCAAAAACGAACAGAAAATAAATGAGTTCCTAAAAAACATATTTAATGTTCAACTAAACTTTATGTAATCCAAACTACATTTTCAATTAACAGATTTTTTACATTTCTGCGAAACGAAATTATGGAAACTAACTTGCACGTTGTGATATAAAAAATTAATACACAGTTTCAATTTTAGTATAACTACTTCATTTGTATTTTCATTTGCTAACGAGATTTTAATGGTCATAACTACAACATTAATTTCAGTGCACTTTGCATCGGAGCTTAAAAAAAGTACAATCAAAAAGCTAATTTTGTTCATAATTATGATGCATAACTGTTTTTATAAATGTATTTTCTTACAGCAAGTTGTAATTTCTGTATAAAATATGCATACGTTTATTAAACAAGTTATAAAAACTTTAATAGTAAGTACATATATTTGAGTCAGTCAGTTGTCAAATATTATTGATTACAGATAGGGGAATTGATATCTAATATTTCCAGTCCTGGGATTATAGGATTGATATAAATCACAGTTTTAAATTTCAAAAATTGTTAATTTAAAAAAATATCTAACCTAACTTTGTGTATTTTTAGTTTAAGCTATGTGCAAGTACAAAAACATGTACTGAAGTACTTTTTACAAAAATGTACTTAATACTTTTAAAAAGGTACTTGCTTAAATATTTTTACAAAAGTATTTAAAGTATTTAATAAATGTATTTAAGTACAAGTACAAAGTACTTTTTTGAAAGAGCACTAGTACTTGTGTTTCGTATAGTACTTAGGTATAAGTACAATTACTCCAAAAAGTAGTTAAGTTCATGCATAGCTCTGCTTTTAGTCTTACGTTTATTTGTTTCGTCATTACAAAAGTTCAGTTTTAAATTGTTTAAATATTTAAATAATAATTAAAATTTAAAATTAATTATAAACTATTATTATGAAAAAAGATTAATATCTATAAATACTTGATTTATCAAGTACTATCCAGAACAACATAAAAGACAATAATTCATACCTTTGCCAATATTTATGTAAAAAGAATCGATTTTTACTACCATATCTACCTATTGTGATTGTTGTACCTTCAAAACGAAAAAAATTACTTTCCGCATGGTGGCTGTACGTTTTCTTGTCTGTCCTTTGAATTTTGTTTCGTTCGCGATAACTTCTGCAAAAATCCACACATTTAATTTTTTTTTAAAAACGTTCTTCTCAGCTAGTACCGAAACCCTATTAATTTTAATATCAATCTGACCAGCACTTTTGAAATTATGTGCAATTTTGCACATATTTTATCCTATACCTAACAACGTCGTTTATGTATTGTATAAGTTTTCTGGCAAATTCCACTGAAATTTTCATATTAAAATTATTTTAATTAAAAATGATTATGGGATATGGTTGTCCGCACCGATATTTTCAAATATTTGAAAAGTGGAAAAATCGTGTAGGCGACTTGTGTGTTTCGAGTATATTGCATTTAATTTAAAGCATAACAGCAATAATTTTAGTTTCACAAGTTACTTAATAGGAAAAAGAAACGCTTATGGAATCAACTCTCTGTATGTCTGTCTGTCGTAGCCTTCTTACTACTGAACTTTTTAAGAGACAAATGGGTTATCAAAAAAAAATATTAAATCTCAGCGAGCGGGGTATCAAATGAAAGCTAATAATTCAAGGAATTCAAATATGTAAACGTTTAAATATTATCATATATATATATATATATTATAATATTTTTAATATTTATTAATTGATTCTCAACTTTGCTAAAGGTTTAATCCAATTGTGAAATTTGTGTTATCAAGTGTCATTGCTAATGTTAATGAATAAATTTAAAATAACTATACTGTACGGAACACTAATACGCAAGGGTCAATTCGCACTTGAAATTGTTTTATTAAATATTATTGTTCTACTCATCCCTTGGTCCGCCACTGCTTTTCACAGATTCAGACCTTAAGAAAAATGCAACTGTTTTATAAGATTTACGTGTTCACATTTGATAGTTCCAATAAACTATTTGTTTTTACATCGCAATGTCTAATACAGCCCTTGAAGCTAAAGCCCTACAGACAAATAAAAGCCAGAAGTGTTTCTTTGCCCTGTGTTTGTAAACAAAGGAAAAAGGGCACGCGCAATTCTGTAAGCTTCTCTAGAGGCCAACAACTTGTTGTCTGCAATACCTGCTGCAGAAAGTCAGAAAGTTTTTTCCTAAATGATACCACCGATGGGAACATTTGTTCTTGTGAAAATATCAAAATTTTCTCCTTCCTTATCTTTCTTTGTATACTTTATATATTGTATATTATATGAATACTTATTTCTATCACTTATTAACAGTATTTTACATTTACTTTTACATGCGTGTTTGTGTTTGCTGTAAAAAATGTTTGCTAAAACATTCATAATAATTTAATTACCAAAAAAGGTAAAATTATATAAAGTTCGTATACTTATTATATTTTAAATGAAAGCTTAAATATTTTAATCGTATTATTTAACTAATATTAAATATGTTATATTAAAAATACAGTATAAGATAAAAACTCGCTAGTTAGGCATCGTGAAAACATGTACTCTTCTATTTGCTGAATGCGTTTAACTACTTAATGCACACATTTATTGTCGAATAATATATTTGAAAGAGACGTGATCATAGTAACCTAAATTAAATAAAATATTGAAACCGTAAACTATAAAAAATTTTATTCCGTGGCTACTATGTTTTTATATAAATATCAGTTGTATGCTATTACATCATGGAAACAAAACACGATTTCATCAATTTTTTTTAGTCTTTTGATGTTAAATCTTAGGTTTTCATAAAATATTAATAGTCACGAACATGCACAGAAAAATTATCTAACTATTGATGAAAGCCGTATTGAAATCGGTTCAGTAGTTCCCGACTTATAGACTCTTATTCAAACGAGCATTCAACCCATATCTTTTCATTCATAATTACGAATACAAAACAATTATTTTGAAGAATTTTGAAAAAGCAATCTTTCTTTGACATTTCTACATAGATATAGATTTTTTAACTTATTATTGGAATTCAATATAGGGTAGGGCATTTAAAGCATTACAAACTTTCATCTCTTAATCAGTAGGTACTTGAAAAAAAGTTTCAACAATTAATTTGTTAAAAAAATTTGATAAGTTCTTTTTAATTTTCATTTCTATGCATATAATAAAAATGTTAAATGTTAACCCAATCGTGCCCAGCGTTACATATATGCGATTTTGTTAAGATTTTGCGGTGCTGTAAGATTATTTTAATTCTAATGGGTTTGAAATCATACTTATTTTCGAGTATTAGACTGAATACATCAACAATGCAATTACCAACGTTCTGGAATTTATATCGGTCACGATTGGGTTAATGTATGCATCAGTATAGTTGTCATACTTAAATATAATATTATTTTATCTTTAAAAATATACATATTGACTCGTACAAATATATAAATGTATATAAAGATTACATACATTAATTCTCGTACAAAGTTGTATATTTACGAGTAGATATGTATGTATTTTTACCATTTATAGTATTCCAATCTATATGAAATACCTCGGAGGCTAGAATACGTCGAGCTAGAAATGATAAGATGTGACAATTTCTTTATTTGCAGTATTTTTCCATTTCCATAAACATATATTTTTCACTTTTGATACACCCATATCATGTCATATCAAAAATATTATTTTGAAATGCACTGTCAATTTCGTGTTTCGTAAAAGTACTATACATATTGATAAGTATATTTTTATAGCATATTTTTGTCTACCAAACAAATATGGAAAATATTGTAATTTCATTTATCTATAATATTATTTAGTTTTCTACTAACGCAATATAAATAGATAGTATTAGTAAAAATACATTTAAATGTGTAGAAAAAAGGAATAGTAAGTCTACATTATATTAATTTATAAAAAAAAACTCTTTCGTAAATTTAATATTTTCAGCCAGAGTTGTTTACAAGTATTTATTTATTGTACTTGTACTCAATGACTTTTCAAATGAAAGTAATTGTATTTGTACTTTAGTATTTTAACAAATATAAAAACTTTTTTGAAAGTACTTACTTTCCTAATGTTATCAAGACTTTAAGTAAAAAATATAGTTTAAATCAGTCCTGGCCAACTCAAATTGCTCCACGGGCCGCATAGATAACCTAAAATTGTTCGAAGGCCGCACATAAATAATAATTCTAAATTTTTTCTCATAATTTTTTCGAACGAATTTCGTACTTATTTTCTAGTCACCTTCATTTTTATTAAAGTAGAACTTATAAACCCGGTAACCTCGGGAGCAATAAATGCAAAAAATATGTTATCTTCGGAACTAATAATCGTACAGAAATACATAAAATAAATACATATGTGACAAAATTTAATATATCATGTTACAAATTAACTTTTGTATGTATTCGAGTCGAAATTTCTATAAAAAGTTTAAATATATGACCAAAAAAATGTGTTGTAGATTTCGTTAAAGGTATGTTATATATTATATAGAAAATAATGTGAAAAGTTGAAATTTTCAAACCGCAGGTCTGTATCTCAAACCGTTCTTGAGATATGGCCTCTCAAAGTTTCAGTTTTATCAACATTTTGGAGAAAAATATCTGTAACTTTTGAATGCGTAATTGGAATTGATTTTAGTTAACGAATTTGAAATGATCATGTCAAAATCTATATAATGACATGTAAAATTCTTCAAAACTCGACAAAAAGGCATTTTAAATAACCCGATACTTAAAAAAAACGTTATTAAATATAATATGCTCAAATGTGGCCGCGGACCGCAGGTTGGCCAGCCCTAGTTTAAATATTATTAAATAATATATTTATATAATATGTTCTAATTATATTATTAGTCCCAGTACAAACCAGTACCTAGAACAGAAATGACATAGTGGTTTGTTTGTAAAATTTCAATACGTTCTAGTAAAATCGTTTCATTTCACCGCGCTTAAAACGAGTTTATATACCATTTACAAAAGCGAAAGCATAAAATTTGATAAAACTGTGCGGAAATCGGGAAATTCAACAGTAATTCCTTGTAGGTACCTACTAACACAAAAACTAGTGAACGATGAAAACTAACGCCATGAACAATCTGTCAGCGGTGAAGTGTTGCCAGCGTTATCTCGAATCCCCAGGAGCGCACCCTGTGTGAGTCAAACAGATAGACACCTGTCTCAGCAACTCTCGTTGGGTGTGTGTCGGGGTGGTTACGCCCCACAAAGTATCCTCCACACCTCCATTAGTTGTTATGGTTCTACGGATATCGTCTAACTAGGATACGCCCTACCGAATATAATTGTCCGTTGAACGCGTTTTCGGAAACACTCGACTATGTAGGTATATAGAGTTGTATTTATTATTATGGACGTTTCGAATTAGTTACATTCGGTTTCATTTTACTTAGATACTATAAAAATAATAATACAACATAAGGATCAAATGCACCGTTTTTTGGAAAATAAAAAAAATAGAAATATATCGAGTATGTATGTATAACTCTTGAATAGAGTAATCCAGAAATTTTTGACATACCATACAAAGATTAGGCTAAAAAAATAATAATAGCATTGAACAAATTGTTTTGTATTGCTCAATTTTAAATTATTCAATATTAAAAATCGTAAAAATCAGCTCACATTTAAAACGCGACGTGATTGATTAAAGCGTTTGTGACGTCATAATTCATGTTCTATCCAGCTGTCAATGTTTGTATACAAAATTTCAACGTGTGAGTTATAAAAACTATATAGAAGAATACTAAAAAAGAGCCAAAATCCTCAAATTTGGGATTGTTGCCATTAGAAACCCGTAATTTCTCGAATATATTATTATTATACATATTGCAACTATATAGAATAACCTTACTTTTAATTTTTTCTTTAGTTTCCTTCTAGCACAGCTATTAATCTTTTTCCAGGATTTTTGTGAGTTGAATTATTACAAAAAAATGTCTACAATGTTTTTTTAACTCTAGATTACATTAAACAGGTTTTTAGGGGTTTTAATTTTTAACCGGATTACTTTATTACTACATAGATATACTATTGAGATAAAAGTAATATATTTAAAAAGATTTGTAGTAAAAACATAAAATAAGGATCAAAAGGATTGTTTATTTAAATATTTTACCTGTGGCTTGCAACATTTTATAAACATCAAACAATTTTGTTTTTTTAAATATAAAAATATAATAACGTAAAATAAATTGACAGATGTTCGCAGTGAGTTTGGTCCAGCAAGTGGACAAAAATCAAATAAATGTTTATAGATAGTGTTAAAAATAACAAACTTCGGAAAAGCACTGAATTCCTTGTCAAATTCTGGAATTTTAAAATTATAAAAATGAGGTTTTCTCGCGCTTAAAATATAAAATATATCCGAACATAATCTACTAATTTTTATTACGTTTAATTTAACATCACATTATAAGGGTTGTTCATTCTTGTTGACCAATCTCCTTTGTAAATTTAAAACTAAAACTAAATTATTTATTGCAATTCAGTAACTTCAGGAAAAAAAATGTTGAAAAAAATAGTATTGGTCGATTAAAACTTGTAAAAAAAAGATTTTCCATTAGATTATTTTTTCAATCATAAATTATACACTATCTTATGGGTTACAAAACTTATTTTCTAATTCTAATATATTCAGTTTACACTGAAATCATGGCAACAGCGCAAATGTCTTGATTAGTAGTTATATTTCAGCGATCACACACACATCTTACGTGTCAAAACGACGCAATGTTGCCACACTTATCCCCTACACTTCTAAAGCCACTGATTTATTAAAAAAATTTAATTAATATTTTTGAAACGGTACAGAGCGAAAAAATTGTTTTTATGATTTTTATTTTAAAACAAGTTTAGTATTTTATTATAGTTTTAAATACAATAGTGTTGTTCCAAGTATACGACATTTATTTTTAGTCATTTAAAAACGGGACAGAAAAAATTGTGATAAAATTTCCACCGAATCTTATTTAACTACTTTGATTTTAGTAGCCAACCTGCCTAAATTAAATTTTTAACTTCTATTTATATTTGATTGTTATTTTATAATATTTAAAATTATTTACCAATAGCAAATAACAAACTGCATTCATTTTAGCATTAGAAAACCAACTTTTTATTTAAAAAGTTCAGCCATTGCTATTATCTAGCTTAATATATCCACAGAACAATCAAGTGACATATGAAAGTTTTTGTTTTCATATTGTGTAATATAGCAATGCTCCAGTAGTAGCAACCTCTCCCATTCCCTTTGCCTCTTTAACTCCCCCCAACAATTCCAACGCCAACGCTGCCTGGAGACTTCTTCTTCGGCCGAGTGTATTTTAGGTCCATAATGAAAATGTATACACAGATATATACAGAGGGAATCTCTCGGAAGCCAGTTTATTAAATGCGATGTTGTAACGGTAATTTATTTTTACGGTACGTCGTATTTTTTAGCCGCTTTTTATACGTGTGTGTGTGCAGCGAGTAAGTTAAAAAAGTGCTGGAATAAAAACTGCATCAATCATTTTATGTACTTGAACAAGATCTACGTCTTGTTTTTGTATTATTTATTTGAATGAAACGTGATATGTACAGTTATAAAAATAAAGGTTTAGGTTTCTCGAGTAGGGGAAAAGGGGGCTAGATGGGGACAGGGAGTAAGATGGTATAAGTTTTCATTTAAAGATATCTGATGCTATCTTGTCATTCTTCATATATAATTACAATAACTATTGTTATATTGACATGTTAACTATTTCTCATTTTATTAGTTCTTGAAGAGTAATAAAAGCTATTAGAGTATACACAAAAAATAAGGTAAAAGGCAATACAGATAATAAATGATCGATTAAAGGGTTACACTAACTTGGCGTTCGAAAAAATTAGCATAAAAAGAAAAAATATTGACTCAACTTTCAAGTATAATTGATTAACATTAACACTAAAAAAATTTGTTTTAATATATGATATTAGATTTTCTGCGGAACGCCTTCTCCGAGATGCTCGCCGACGGTGGGAATTGTAACATCGTCAGGAAACGTCTAAAATAAAAAAATAATATATTTTTTTGTAAGTATAATAGTTATTGACATAGGAAAAAAAATTTTTTTTTAATTGTGGAAATGACAGTTTTTTTAATTGAAATGTTGATTTTTTGTTAAAATTTAAGTTAAAAAACTAAATAAAAAATGAGCGGAACATCTAATCAAAAAAATCATATGTTACTCAATAGATAATATTATAAAGAAGATGTGGTATACATTTTATTAAAATCGGTTAATTAGTTCTCGAGTTGTAAACCCCACCAGTTCGAAAAAAGTAGTTTCGAGAAAAAAAATACCGCATCAGCATCTTATAATCAAAACCTCATAATCAATGACCTCTGACTCTTTTGAGTTTTCTTGTCTATTTTGTTTCTTCTTGTGTTTTTATATTAGCTATTGATACTATCTGCTTTCTATCTATTCACTTCAAATTGTAATAACTCAGGTAATATTTGGAATATTGGCAAGATTAAAAAATATATAATTAATAAATCTAAGCAATAAACAAAAATGTTGATTGTTTGAAAATCTCAAGGTGGTGTAAGCCCTTAAAGTGATTCCAAGTATGTATATTGTTGTTTTTGTTCTTTAAAGTAATTTAAATTACAAATTCATTATCGAAGTCAAAAACATATATTATGTGTTTACAAATATGACAGCAATTCTAAAATATTAATGAAATTTAAAAACTCGGCCAAGTGAGCTTACTCGTGCTAAATTCCTCAATTTATTAAAAAATATTAATTCGAAAATTAAATATTATAAGTAATTATAAACAATCAATATTATATTCCTTTCAAAAAGTAAGGCTTCAACTTTTTAATTCAAAGTTTTGCATTTCTCCAATGTTGTAATGACAATATACATACACTAAAATCGAAGTTTCAATTCAAATCGTTTTAATACTCAATACATACATATATCTTGTATTTATTCAATTATATTTATCTTGTAAAACCTACAAAGAAGTACTTGATACTAATTCAATCTAGAATAGTTCTCTTGTTATATGCAGTAGGTACTCAAATACTTGTTTCAACTTTATTATAAAGCACAAAAGCTCTCGCAGTCTTCAGAAGTTCTACCACTGCAACTTACTCGTTTCAATTAATTTGATTAAGAAACACATTTCTCGTAAAGACATGTGTATTGATTCGATATACGAGTATTCGCAATAGGTACTTTCAATAGTAGAAACATGACTCACTCACTCAGTGTAAAATACGTTAATAAATTATGTAGGTACCTACACTAAAGTACACGTACATGTGCATGTAGTAAAATTTAATTAAATCGAACATGAAGGTAGGTACATGTTAAAAAATTTACTAATCAAAAAATTGATATTCTGTTCAGCTACCAATGTTACTAACTCCACGATGTTTTATTTTTTATGATTTTAATTTATATATGACTATATAAATAAATATAATTATATCCGGCAGGAAAAATACAACGGGGTGGGAGTTTCAGGGGGGGGGAATAACCCCCTATCTCGCATAGGACCCAATATATTTATGATTTTTTCCGACTTGATTTACTATTATCGTCATTGCTTATTCCTTATGTTACCTAACGTCAAGGTATATAAAGACAAGGTATATAGTCTCATCAGCTCCTTGACTAATCAGCGGCCGCTATAAATGTATCATAGAATATCAATTACAAAAAAATTCCTTTATTTATTCTTGTTTTCGTATTTTTTGATATTGTAACAACACATACAATAAGTACAAATTCGACATTGCAAAATCATAAAAAAGCTGTCACAGACAATTTGGTATATTCGGGAAGCATCATTTTTACTATTTTTAATGTGATTTTGACATAATAAAATATATCCTATAACCTGGTCAGAGAACATATTGATGAATTAAAAAAAAAAAACACGTAAATCGAATAAGTGGTTCTCGATTTATAAGCGCGCGAACAGAGAGACGTTGAGTTTTGTAATATATATGGATTATACGACAAACATCATTTATTTACAAATAAATTATATAACTTTTTTATTAAGTACATTCAAAAAATTAACATTTTTAAAACTTTTAATGTCGAGATTCTATAATGACCCACCCTGTATAATATTAATATACACAGTATTGTATGTATCCGTAATTTGTAAATTCGTTATTTTAAAATTAAAATAATGGTAATGTTTAATTTCATTTATCATTTTTAATTAAAACTTTCAAATAAAATACTCGTTTTTGAATTGATTTATAAAAGCATAAAATAGGGTAAACGAACGTATTCCTATTATGATTGGAATGTGGCTATATTATAATGTATTTGTTTTATTAAAATACTTCTGATGCAAATATTTTCACGAATTTTGCATTATTTGTTGGCTGCAGATTTGTAAATTGTATACATTAATAAATCATTTATTTAATTAAACAGTTTAATTATTCTTATTGATGTTTAATTTCAAATGACAAACAGTAAAATAGTGAATATATTTTAAAGTTGCGAATGCAGAATTCTGAAATGAAATATTTATAAAATTAAGACAATTAAGACATTTGATACTTATACATATTTTTATTTTTCAAACATTCGCAATATTTATTATTTGAAATCTTTTTTAATGGGCAACATTAACGCAAACTTTGATAAAAATAATTCGATTGTTAAAACCATCAATCAAAGGTTGAGTTAATTAATTTTAATCTACTGTAGATTAGAAAGCATTTGTTATTTGATATTATCGATCTGATAATTAATACGCGAGATATGAATTTTTTTCAATTTTAAACGGCCGCCATATTGAAATTTATAAAGGAATTCCGCTAACTAACGAACTTAAATTAAATTTAACCTGAAAAGCTAGAGAGACAACAAAAAAATACCGTTTCTTGTGGATACTATTCATATCTCGGGTACAAATTATCGGATCGATAATATCAAATATGTTTTGAAATCCTCTCAATAAAACCAAATTATTGTCACTTGTGATTTTTTGATATAAAATACCGTTTGATTGATATTTTAAAATTAAAAAAAAATTGTAACATATCTTATGACTAAGGGTCCCGAGTTCGAATCCCGATATTTTTAACTTCCCAATAGGAAGTTATTATAATTTTTGCTTTGTTTATTATGTTCACTATAAAATTAATAAATACAAAATGACAAAAAATCTATCGCGTTGTAAGTTGCACTCGATTTATGTATTTCTTATTTTATGAATTATTTAAGGGGGGGTAAGGTTTGTTTCGTCGAAAAAAGACCTTTTTTCATGAATTTTTTTAGAAAAAATTATTACTGTAGGTTTATTTTACTTATTATTATATGAAAGTACAACATTTGAAGAATACTTAAAAAAATTTTTGTTCAAAAATAGCGAGGAATAACGGATTTATCGTAGATCTCCGCAGGCGCCTCGAAAAAAAGTTTTTGTGCGGTGACCAGCCTACAGCATCACTGGATCATTTGAAACCAAAAAATCAAAATGCTTTCTCCAGTTTATTACTTTATCTTTCAATTGACGTCGAGTTTTTTTTAATTTTTCAATTTTTCAATTTTTGGTAGCCAAAATGACGATTTTAGACGAAAAAATCGACCTATTTGTTATTGTAAAATTGTTAGTAATTAAAATTTTTTGAAAAACTCGACGTCACTCGAGAGCTATATATATGTAGAATATTTGTACAAAATTTCAAAACGATCGGTTCAGTAGTTTTTTCTGTAGGCTGGTCACTGACTTTAAAAATGACGTGTTTGGGAAAATCAATTAATATTTTGTACAGTAATGTTTGTAAGTTAGAGGTACGGTTATTCAACCTACTGTAACTTCGTTAGTTTTGCTCCGAATGACCTAAAACTTTAATACAATATTCTTGAGATGTTGTAGGTTTAGAAAAAAAATAATTAAAAAATGGAAAAAAAAAGTTGTCAAACCTTACCCCCCCCCCCCCCCTTAAAAAGCACCGTGGCGACTTTTTTCTTTTTGATTTTAAAATGTTCCCTTAAATACTAAAGAATTGAATCGTACAAACAGATAAGAGGTAATCAATTTTTTTATTTAAGTTGGTTTCCAGAGTACCGTGCACTGTTCTAAAATTTTGAGAAATACCGTGCACTGTTCTAAAATTCCGAGAAAATTAATAAATTTTGGTCTAATACCGGACATCGATCACTGAAAGAGATATTTTATTAAAATAATTCATTGTGCAAACTGGAATTGAACTTAACCAATAAAACTTTTGTTGAAAATCTAATAAATAAAAACTAATTGAATTGAAAACGTTCGTGTTTATAACTAATATAAAACATCAAATAACAGCACCCAATCAAAAAAAATATACACCCACACACACACGCGCGAATAAAATGGAAAACGTTATATAATTATAGCCATTTTGCGTTCACACACGGCGGAATGGTTAATGTTATGTGAATGATATAGAGGTCCGGGCCCTTGTATAACAACGGGTGTAAATTTATCAGGAAATCTGTTCGAAACATTCAGCCGTACTCCGGCCATCCATCTATCCGGGGTGGCTTTGATTCGTTCAGACGCAGAGCCATTGCGATCGGGGTAACAGTGTTCGTCAACTTTAACTGTACTGCGGATCTGTGAAATATAGATTGTGTTCTACTGCGGATTGCTATTATATCGTTTCTTACTTATACAGGTGGTTCTCAAACTGTTTTATAATAACTTGATTTCAATGCGAGATAGGGGGTAGATTTCTAGCCATGAGTCACTACAATCCTGTAATATTTTTTCCCGCCGGATCGAATGAAACTAATTCTAACCCTTAAAAGACCTAAATATTTTCGAGGGCCACACAAAAACCTTACAACAAATTTCGTACTTATTGAATATTTTTCTGATCATTTTAATTTCTTGAAGTAAAACTATTTCTTCCCCAGTGCACGGTTACTTATATCTCCAAAACTAATAATCGTAAAACAAAAAATAAAACGCCAATAGATTTATAATAAGAGTTTTGAGTCTGATTTCTTCTATCTACCTAGGTTACCAGTTTGTTTGTGTTTCTGATTGGTTCATTTGGAGATTTACACAACTAGTATCAATAACAGATTTAGATAAATCTGGTCGTTAACCTACCATCTCTCAACCATTAAATATATCAGCTCAAAAAACTTAAGCTAATTTTCATAAAATTTTTAAATTATCACAAATGAAGGGTTATAATATAATCTTTTAATTCGGCGGGAAAAGTCATGGGGAGGGGGATTATTTTGGGTTATAAAATAATTTTGTTTATAAAACAATATTTTAAATGTTATTTTAAGAAAACACCGGGAAATTAAAATCAGTTTCAGACATTCTTAAATACCCGATACTAAAACATAATTTGTTCGTATGTGGCCGCGAGCCGCACATAAGAGCACGGCCAGCCCTGTATTAAAATATCAAAAAATACGAAAACAATAAATAAAGGATCTTTTTGTTATTGATATTTTATTGTACATTTATAACATTTGAATATGTCTTCGTGGTGACGTCAATTCCTGCGTCAATACTGATTGGTCAAGGAGCTGATGAGACTATGAGTACCTTGTCTTTATATTCCTTAGTATACACCGGAAATTCATTTCATGTGCGTGCAGTTGGCAACAGAAACAAATTACATAACATATTCATGATTAGTTTAAAATAAGAACTATCAATTTAATGGGAAATTCAAGCGCATGTTTAAGCAGTTTTTTTCGTGTCTTTTTCTAAATAGTAGGTTATATTTGGTATCATTGACAATACCTGGTTAGAATAGAAATTAACATTAAATGCCAAAATAATGAATAATTTGAAAAGTTTTCAAAGTTAATTTTTTTAACGACTCGAGGCGTGTTTTTTTGGTCGCAAAATTATTACATTTTTTAGTTTCGCAGCACTATTAACAGGCCTATCTATTGAATGGCACTGTTTTAGTGTACATCAAAGTGTTGTCAGTTGCAATTTGTTAATGTGATGGGACCCAATCCGAATCGAGACAGCTGCTAAATCTAACATGACGTGTCTATCGTATTCTATTTTATTGTTGATTTGTGACGATTGGCCCGAATACGAGAATTTTCTTTCTGGTTCGTATTGTTGAATATCCATTATCGCATTTTATTATTGTACATTGCTATGTATTCTATGAATAGCTTTTTAAGGTTAGAAGATATAGAAATTGTTCTTAATCAGTTTTTAACATCTAAACATTAAACTTTGAAAAGTTGATATTTAACTTATTTCAAAGAATTCTTAATTAAATGAGTAGGTATTGTTTGTAGTATGAAAGATGAGCGGTTTGGCAACGTAATTACAATATTTAGACCGATCATCTTTCATGTTACAAACTATATGTACGTACGCACAATTTTCAAAAAAGTTTTATACATATTTTGAATCTGATTTAAATATTTATATATATATAAAGAATCTATTTGCCGTTGATTCAACATGCTCTATTTAAAATAATCAAAATTTACGAAAAAAGGATGTCTTCATAAACGTATTTCGCTTTACTGCAATATGCAAACCTAGTTTAATTCAATTTAAAAATGCACTTAGAGTTAAAAACTTTTCCATACTAAAATGTACATTTTTAAAGCGCACATAAATTTTATCAATTTAAGAAAGAAAACACACATAATATTGTAGTAACGAATTCAATTTACTCTCCTGAAAATAAAGTACAACCAATAAAAGGACTGTTGGATATTTGAAATGCCACAGTTGGCAATTCTGTTTTCAGACCATGCCTCAGCCGGGTGTGCATGCGCAGTCCCGCCACTCTGCTGTGTATTGTGTCGGCAAGCGCATCAGCTGTCACATGTTGTGTTAAACAGGATTAATATCATTAAAATAGTGAATATAAAAATAAACTGTTTTTTTCATTGTTACCTTATCTAAAACGAACGTGCATATATAAACATAAATATTAAGACATAACAATTGGCGACGATGGCAAAAGTGTGGGGTAACATATCAATCTTCAACCACGTGCAGGATGACTGGGGAATTTTCAAAAGACAATTAGAACAATTTTTCATAATAAATGAATTAACTGACATGGAGGATGAAGCAGTGGTTCATAAAAGGAAGGCATTATTTTTAAATAATTTGCATCAAGAAACATTTCGGTTGATTACGAATATAATATATCCGGTACAACCGGAAGTGGCGACATATGATGCATTGGTGCAAGCATTGGACAGTTATTGTATTCCAACCATGTCGGGATTTGCTGAAAGATTAAAATTTTATGAAGCAAGAAAGGAAAAGCACGAATCATGCACAGATTGGGCAGCGCGTGTTCGAGCATTGGCTGTTAACTGCGATTTTGGTGAAGCTTTGTCTGTGATAATCCGCGACAAGTTCGTCATGGGGTTCGAAAAAGGAGCTATCAAGGATAAATTATTTTTAGAAAAAACGGACTTAACTTGGGAACGGGCAGTGAAGATAGCACAAGCTGTAGATTGTATTCAACACCAGTACGAGCCTACCATAATAAAGCAGGAGCCAGGGGTGTTCAAAATAAACCAGTCGAGAAGGAAGTCGACGGAGAACGTCACAAGTAGATGCCGGGTCTGTGGATATACCAACCACAGCTACGAACAATGCAAATTTAAAAATTACAAATGTTCAAAATGTAAGGTTAAAGGACATTTAAAGAAGATGTGCAAGCAACAAGTCACAACAATGGAGTCAACTTCAGGGCGGTCAAACACAAAAGGTGATCGGTACAAACAAACAAATTGTCATTACTTAAATAACGAAACCATTTCTTTGTTTCATTTTAGAACCAATGCGGAACTAAAGCCAATAATTGTGCAGGTGACAGTCAATGGCAGGGTAATAGATGCTGAAATAGATAGCGGTTCATCAATCTCAGCTATGGCCTTGCAGACCTTCGAAAAACATTTTTCGGACTGCAGGTTGGAAGGAACAAAGGTCCATTTCACTAATTATAATGGTGGTAAAATCAATCCGATTGGATTATGTAAGTTCAATATTTATTTTAATAATCAAAATAAAATGTTAGATGTTTATATAATTAAAAACGGGGGACCACCAATATTAGGTAGAAATTTTATGCATACTTTTGATTTGGTAGTGCAGTCAAATGAACTACACTATATTAAGGGTGAAAGCGATATGGAAAACTTAATGGTAGAATTTGGGGAGGTCTTTCGGGAGGAATTAGGAACGTTTAAACCGTTTAAAGTTGCTCTTAAATTGAAAGAAGACGCGGTACCAAAATTTTGCAAACCGAGACCAATACCATTAGCTATAAAAAATAAAGTCGAAAGCGAAATTGACAAGTTAGTTAAAATGGGGGTGTTAGTACCCGTGGAATGTAGTGAGTGGGGGACACCGATAGTTCCCATATTAAAAAAGAATGGGGAGGTGCGTATCTGTGGCGATTTTAAAATAACAGTAAATCAAAATTTGGTGGTTGATCAGTACCCATTACCGCGCATTGAAGATTTGTTTGCGGAACTACATGACGGCAAAGAATTTTCCAAAATAGATCTGTCAATGGCGTATCAGCAGTTAGTTTTGTCGGAAGAATCTAGCAAAATTACGTGTGTGTCAACCACAAAGGGACTATTTCGTTATACGCGACTAGTTTACGGGTTAGCCTCTGCACCAGCTATTTTTCAAAGAACGATGGATGCATTATTCACGGGCATTCCGGGGGTCAAGGTCTTTTTAGATGATATTTTAATTTCTGCGAAGAATCGAAAATTACATATTGAACGTCTACGTACGGTTTTATCACGATTGAAAAATGCTGGTTTAAGAGTGCGTAAGGATAAATGTGAATTTTTTGCAAAGTCAATTGAGTACCTAGGACACAGGATTGACAAAGAAGGGTTGCATCCGTTACCAGACAGACTGCGAATTATTAAAAGTTTAGCAGCGCCAAAGTCCGTTAGCGAATTACAAAGTTTTTTAGGGGTTGTTAATCATTATAGGAACTTTATACCTAAAGCTAGTTTAATTTGTGCTCCGTTGTATAAATTATTAAAAAAAGAGTCTATTTTTGAATGGGACTTGGAGCAAGAACAAGCGTTTGAGGAAATTAAAGCCGCGTTATCGTCAGATAATGTATTAGCTCATTATAACCCTGAATTACCAGTAAAATTGATAGTCGACGCAGCGGCCCAAGGCCTCGCTGCAGTTTTGGTTCACATTTACCCTTCAGGGATTGAACGTCCAATTTCTTTTGCATCTCGATGTTTATTACCTAGTGAAAAAAATTATGCACAAATAAGTCTGGAAGCAGCAGCTATTGTATTCGGTGTAAAAAAATATCATCAATATTTATTTGGTCGACATTTCATATTAGTAACTGATAATAGACCGTTACAGTCGATTTTCGGGCCTAAAAAGGGTATTCCGGTAATGGCAGCTAACAGACTACAAAGATACGCGTTAATGTTATCAGGTTATAACTTCGATATAGAATATGTAAACACGAAAAATAATATTGCCGATTATTTCTCGCGAGCACCTACAATGGATGTTACAAAAAATGAGGATGACCTACCAGAAAATATATATTTAAATTATGTTAACGAGAACGATGAATTACCAATAACTATAGAACAATTTAAAGTAGAAACTAATAATGATTTAATTTTGCAACAAGTGGTACAAAATATTAAATCAGGGTGGCCTGCAGTATGCAATAACGTAGAAATTAAACCATTTTTTAATAGAAAAAATGAGCTTTCACTAGAGTCAGGTTGTATATTTTGGGGATACCGATTGGTGGTTCCACGTGCATTATATAAAACAGTTCTCGGAGAACTACACAAAACGCACTTGGGGATAGTTAAAATGAAAAATACAGCACGTAGCTATATTTGGTTCCCAGGTATAGATAGGCAAATCGAAAACCTAGCAAATACATGTGATCAATGCTTAAATTTTCGGAGTAACCCGACCAAAAGTAAATTAATAACATGGCCCTGGCCAACAGAGCCATGGAAACGATTACATATTGATTTCGGACAGTTTGCATCAAATTTTTTCTTAGTAATTGTTGACGCGCACAGTAAATGGCTGGAGTGCATAGATATGCAAAAATCTATTACAGCCGAAAGAACCATTGAAGTTTTAAGAGCAGTATTTGCTAGATGGGGGTTGCCGATTCAAATTGTTTCAGATAACGGAAAAACATTTATTTCTGAAAAATTTCAAAATTTCTTAAAAAATAATAATATTGAACACATTACTAGTCCAGTGGGATTTCCCGCTGCAAACGGTCAAGCTGAGAGTGGTGTAAAAATAATTAAAAATGCTTTGAAAAAAGCCCTACATGGTATTAGAGATAATAATCTCAACAAATATATACAAAATTTTTTATTGGATTATCGCAACTCAATACATAGCGCTACCGGTACGTCACCTGCGCAACTATTGATAGGCCGCAAATTAAGGGTTAGGTTAGATAGCTTAAAGAAAAGCACACTAAATGATAACATACGTACAGCACAAAAAAATGTTGATAAATCTCAAACCAACCAAAAACATTATTATGGGGGAGGTAAGAGGATATTATCAAATAATGCTGACGTAATGGCCAAAGATTATAGTGTGGCCGGAAAAGTGTCGTGGACCAGGGGTCGTATAAAAAAAAAAATAGGGTATCGATATTATTTAGTACAAGTAGGAGACAAGTTGTGGAAACGCCATGCAAATCAGCTGATAGCATGTGGAGAGGTACACGAGGAAAGATACGTACCAAAAATATTAAAATCACCCTGTACAATAGATATACCGGGCGACACATCATCAGCTGAGGTGCACGACGTCCCACAAACAGAGCAGTCCTCAACACACAGGTACAATCTACGAAGTAGATGCAACCTAGCGTGTTAATGTAAAATGTTGTAAAATGTTAAATTTTGTAAAATGTAAAATGTAAAATTTTGTAAAATGTAAAATGTAAAATTTTGAAGTTATAATGCCATGTATCAGGGTGCGGAAGTGCGCATGCAACAGCGGGGGTGACTGTTGGATATTTGAAATGCCACAGTTGGCAATTCTGTTTTCAGACCATGCCTCAGCCGGGTGTGCATGCGCAGTCCCGCCACTCTGCTGTGTATTGTGTCGGCAAGCGCATCAGCTGTCACATGTTGTGTTAAACAGGATTAATATCATTAAAATAGTGAATATAAAAATAAACTGTTTTTTTCATTGTTACCTTATCTAAAACGAACGTGCATATATAAACATAAATATTAAGACATAACAAGGACAATAAAAAAGGCGGAAAAATAGCATTATATGTAAATTGTCAACAAATGCAATATTGCATAAAAAATAATAAAGCTTACTGTGCATTCTAGCAAGCCACAGAGTCAGATTTAGACATAAATTCCTATATTCTTACAAAACTTGTGCCCAGTATCATAAAGAATTTGGTTAAGACTAAAACATAACCATACACTTTCTGCAGGGTATAAATTTAAATGACAGTTGTATGGTATTTATTAATATTCGCTATGTAAAAATCAGCAGTCTAAATAAACAATGATGGTTTATGCCTTGTAACCGAATAGATTGTAGCTTTAAATTATTATAAAATTATTGTTATTTATTGAGTGTGTAATTTTAGTTGAAGTAACTAAAAACCGCAAGTTTTTAGTTTTCCAATATAGTCGAATACATTTGTTTATAGTATTTTGTAAAAGCTTCAAACATATTTTTCTCAATAAGTTTTGTGGTTAACCCTTCGTTAGTCGCAATCAATCTGAGAGATACATACGATATTAATTCGGACGCCATTAATTTACGGTAGCAGTGGAAAAAATGACACTTATAATTAGTCTAGCTTCATATCAAACGGTGATTTTTGTTTAGTAGTGAATTAATGCTTTTCTTCTGATACAGCTAATTTTTTATATAGTTATATTAACGTAATATAACAGTTTTTAATAGTATAATGGTCATAATGTGGCCAATGTTAAAAACACACTTGCTTAAGTGAAAATTATATGTAACGAATGTTTTTCTAATAAAAATTATTGAAAGATTAATAAAAATAAATATTATTTTATTAAACTGATTACAATCTGATTTTTGTATTTCTTGTTACTTTGTTGCAATAATAATTATTTATGTAGACAGTTTTTCAAAAATTTTAAATAAATTACTTTAAAACTTCTACTCAAAATTAATAATAAATTTTTTTTGTAAACCTGGTTTTTAACTTATGTATATATGGGATATTGTATATCTTTCATACAGAAGTTCGTCTTAAGACAAATTACGTAAGTACATATTTATCGATCATTAATTTCGGAAGATAAATAAACCGGGCCTGTAGCAGGCAATCTCTTGAGGATTTGATGTACTACATGTACATAAAAGACGCCATTTCGAAGGAATACTGAATTAAATCTGAAACAATATGTATGCAGTACAATGTACACATACATATGTAATATGTATGCAAATAGATGGACATTCTCGACATAATCCTATTTGCAAGAATGCACATTCTACTGTCTCCAATACAAAGTGTAGATAATACTGTTTCTCGGTATTGTAATACATCATCATACTATGATATGAAATAATAATCAGATTTATCCTTTTGTTTTTACAACTGAATGAACGGATTTGTTTATAATAAAGAAATAAAATTATTATATTTTAGATCAGTGTTAAATCCAGAGAATTTTTATGGAAGGGAAAATACAAATTCCTGAAGTGAGAGAATTTTGGATGGAGAAATTGAATATATATTAGTGGCCAGGTTTTCTTTAGATGAAATTATTATATTTTTTTTAATTATTCAACGTTTTGTAAACTAGTAGAATAAGAATAAGAAAAGGTGCTATTTTGACCTCAAATTCGGATTCAGCGCCTCAAAACATATAAAAATACAATGGTCTCCGAAAAAGTTCTAAACATTTTTTTGTGTGACTGTGTTATTTCTATAATTATAATAAATATAAAAGGCGGTAAAAATCATTTTTGCCCAGCGAGCAACAGAAAAGCTAGACTGGGCCTTGCCTCGTACATATTTTATTAATACATGTTTAAATATTTCTCCGTATAATGGCAAAAATAAAAATGTATTAAAATTAATGTACAATTTTTTATAACAAAACATTCTCTTTGACAAAATTATTTAAAGCATAAGATAAATTATAACAATTTTAAGACTCATCTTATAAGATTTTCTTACTACGCCAATGCTTTAGTGTCAGTTTTTCTAACACGTTCGAACAACAACGATGTCGACAAAATGAAAAGCCGGTATGTCCTCGCGAACGTTGTTTTTCCTCGCGTTGATAAACAGCTGGCAGCCAATTTATTTCAGCTTAATTTGAAAATCTTTATAAACTCTCTCTCGGAGAGCGATCCCCGCGCATGTTGACGGTGTCCCGGTAAGATAAATGGCACCCAACCACTTTACCACTGCGTAGTTAATATAGCTACATGCAGTGAACCCCAGACGTACCAACGTACCACGCTAATCTTAATTTATACCATCATATCCGATTATTTATTATAAATGTTATAATTTAGTAACGGTTGTGGGAAAATAAACGTTTTTGAAGATTTGTATAATTCGAAAAACTCAATAGTTGTATCTTATACATATATATTTATTAAAATTAAGGCTACACTTCGAAACGAGAAAAGATTATCAATAACAATGGTTAACAAAAAAATAATTTTTTGTCTATAATAGAGACCTGAATAGGTGATATACATATATTTTATTATTGCACACATCAGGTTTTCAAGATATTTAACCCACAAATGACGATTTTGGTCAAACAGGCAATTTTTTTCTTTTTTTTTGCTTACGGCAACAAATAATGCTATCTTTTTTTTTGTTAATGAATTTAAACTTTTCACTATACAATTTTTATCCGCTTAAATATATTATTTTGAAGATACATTTTGTTTCAATATTTTCCAACTAATATACATATCTCGATAAAAAAATCGTATAGTTTAAATTCATTAAAAATGGATAGAGGGTACTATTTGACAACGTTAACAAAAATTAAAAAAAATCATGTTGGTCATAAGCTTATCAAAAATCGTAATTTTTGCACTTTTTCCACTTCCATTGTAATGGACATGAAAATTGCTGATTTTCATGATTTGTTTTAATAAAATTCAATAATCAGTTCGATTTTTTTCGTTTATTCATATGACTTATGTTGTACATAAAAACATTTTCTAATCTTCTACTTTTATTTTTTTTATCTAATTTCTTCTGGACACTGCAAAATGATGCCTAAAAAGCGTCTGACGGGGGAAAGTCTTACTCCTCCAAAAATTGTCTAAAAGAAAAAAACCAAAAAGTTATTAATCAGTATGAAAAACTATAGGAGCCGTACGGAAGATTTTTTCCGATGAAAATTAACAAAATGGTGGCCATTTCAAAATTAAGTGTCAAATTGAGATTTTTTTAATAAATATGAAATTTTCAAATAAAAAAAGCTTCTGTGCGATTAAGGAATGACGTGAAGAATGATGTAAAATTTGAGACGGATAACTTGAAAACTCTTCGTTTAAAATCTTCCACCGTTTTGAAAAATTACGTTTCGAGAAAAACGCGTTTAAAATTAGCATGTGAGATGCGCTTTACCTTATAATATCTTGCACGCAGTTGGTCGATCTCTTTTTCTAAGAAAGACTGTAGCGACCGGAATAATTCGAATGCCACGATCAAAATTTAACAGCATGTTTATGAAAGTCAATATTTTTTGATAATGCAAAAAAAGATTTTCAAAAAGATGTACAGTGTTATAATCCTTAAAGTTAGTAGGTACTATAATCACAAAAAATCTGGGCTTGATGGATTTCTTGAATATCATTTCTGAATTCAGTGTTACAAAATACTTTAAGAACGTGTGCTCATTAGTGTAATTAATAAAAATTATACTTATCTTAAAAACAAGAGGTAATGAAAGTAAAATATATAAAATTTATTATATTTCAAAATTATTTTGTTTATAACATAAGATACATGAAAATATATTCACACGAGATCGGGTCCGATCTCGTTCTCGATCTCGTCTCAGTCTCAATCTCGATTTCAGTCACGAGTATAAGACAATTTCGAGACTTTCGGTTGTAAAATTTTAGATCGAGACGAGACCTCGGTTACAAAAAAACGAAACGAAACTTTACTTACTCTTGTTTCGTGTGCTACCATATCTAAAACAGTCGTATGTAAAAGAGTAAATCGCGGAATAAGAAGAATCTTGAATATTTTTTCAAACACCAACATGTATTTTTTAAATCCCAAAGGTCGAAGTCTTATAGATTTCTTAAATAAAATATTATGTCAAAATGTTTTACTCCATTTCCAAGTTTCCCCTACTTCATAGCTTTCTGTGTTATTTTCACAAATAATTTCAAACATACAATTAAATTAAGTATCAAATTTACATTTAAAAAATACAAGCTACATGATCGTAATGCCATTATAAAGTTTTTCCAGGTTTTTCCTTTTCCTAAAATCATAACAAAAACTTATTATTTAATTATTCCGTTAAAAAATATGTATGCTCAAAAAAAACTTTTACGTTAAGAATAATTTATAACTAACTGTGGAAGTTTTCCTATTTGTTCGTCAATGATGTGTGAACAAAGTTTTTAAAAAAACTTTTTGCATGAATAGCGATAAAAAATTGTGTCGATCCATCGTCAAATAATATGCGTCGACAGATCCATAAATTTTCTATGATATAGATATTTTAAAATATGTATCTATTAATTTTTTAATATGTTCTTGAAACGATTTTTGACTTTTGTCGCCAGTGCCGGCTTTAGGGGGGGATCGCCCGGGGCGCCAGGCCAGGTGGGGCAACGCACAATGGGATTTAAATCAGTGTACAGGCTGTAATTTTTGAGTAAACTTTTTTTTAATCTTTAAATTTTTTATCGAAATGTCGAACCGGAATTAGCAAAAAATATTGCTAAATATAAACAATGTTAATTTTTTTTTAATTCTAAGAAAAACCGATTATTTGACAGCTGCTAACTAACAAATCCTTATCCAGCAAACCAGTAAGGTATTTTAGGGCAAGAGTTAAAGGTTGGTGTTTATTTTTTCAAAGTAACTATTTTTCTTAAATATTTTCTTCAAATTCTTCTAAAAAATATTAATTTTTATGAAAAAAGTACAAGCACTCTTAGACCAATCCCCAGAGCTACAAAATGTTTTTGGAAAGGCGCACATATGAACGATTTTTCACGTTTTGCGTTTTAACTGCAACCCATTCGCAAAATCCATCAAAACTGTAGGTACTTTTTGTTCTCTATAAAATTTCAAAGAAAATAAATTAAAAATGAACTCACTATGTTTATTTGTTAAGAAGATCTGGTAAATCAATCATTTTAGTTTTTATCTTTAAAATAAATTTTATTTTTTTTATTCTGCACTGTTACAAAAAAATTAGTATAGCCCCTATAATTACAATTTAATGCGAAAACTAGTTTTGAACTCGTAAGAAGTTTATCAATAGTGCCTAGTTAAACAGTTTAATATAATAATATAATATAGATTTTTAATTTTTTTTTATTACTCGTAATTTATATTAATTGAGGCAAATTACGAAAAAAAAGAGCTTCACTAACTCCAGAAGAGCGCTTTTTTCGGCTTTCGCCGGGGACGCATCTCCTTTATCTTGGTCGTTTCAAAAATGTTTTTTTCACAATATCTTTGTCGCTTCCCCACTTTGTATATTTTTAAAATCATTTAATTAATATTCCCGATGTAGTCTCCGTAAAAAAATAAAACACTTAAAGCAAAATTTAATTCATGAATAACTTCATGTAAAGTTTTAATATTTTTTCTCGAAAGAAACACAAGTAGTTTTTAAAAATAATAATACTGCAAGTTTTTAAAAGCTAATAAAGTTTTCTTTTCATATTATTTCTTGCTTATTTTGTTCTTTATATTTATGTATAACTTAATTTCTATAAAATTTTAAACAAGTTTTTTAAACAAAATTATGATGGAAAAATGTTTCAATACATTAAAAACGTCTATATTTTTATTTTCCATTTAAATTTATGTTATATTGAAGTAGAATAAAGGTTTGTACTTAAATTAGAATTTGAAATAAGGTATCTGCGGCAAATAAGGCCCAGGGTGTAATAATGCCCATGTAAAAAAAAACACATTTACAAAAGTTGGATCGATCTGAGCTTTTATTTTATTTCCCGAAATATAGCGTTTAAGGGGGGCCTTATTTGCCTCCATGCCCTTATAATTAATATGTAACTGATGTTTTACAAGCCTATTTAATTTATTTTTATTGGACAAATATACATATAAATGTGTAAGTATAATGTGTATATATAATACATATATTACATATACTAATTTACGTACTGAATACGATTTTCAATTATTATTTATTATTGAAAAGTGATTATATTTATTAATATTGACAATAATATTTTATATTTATTTTCAATTATTTCTTAAACGCATGTATGTAAATAAATATTAATTATTTTGTATTGATTGAATGAATATTAAATGTGACAATAATATAAATACTAATCCTGCTAGGTCTGTGATGCAAGCGGGTTTCGGGAAAATAAATCTAAATGGTTTTAATAGAGTTAAAATTTGTATATGTATTAGCAGTGATTTGCGAAATCTAGAAAAAATGCGAAAAGATTCAAAATTTATATTTCAGGCGAGCCTCCAGTTTATTACAATTAGTTACACTACTGGGTTGTGAATTGTGATAATTAATCATGTATTTCAATTAAAAGATTGTCAAAGACGAGTTGATTCTCACGTGCTAAATTAAAAATTTTAGCAAAGTTAAGAATAAATTTTAAAATAGCGCAATTTAAATATTATCGAACAGGTGAAGCACAATGTTTTTATTATTTGTATTACAGTGGAATCAGTACATTTTTGAAGGGATTGAGGGGTAATCACGTACTAACGAGATATTTTAACTTGAGGTCTTAAATGCCAGGACCTAAAAATAAAACGGCTAAATGCGTGTTGGGCATGCACATGATAAGGTTCCGTAGTCATTTTTATTACGATTTATAAGAGTTATTCTAAAATGTTACATAAACTATTTTTGCTATAGTGTTCGTTATAATTTTCATTATAATTAAAAACTACATTCTGAAATTTTCTCAGATTTTTGTCTGATAACCACTTTGAAAAGCAAATATATCGTGACAGAAGAATTAAAATTACATACGGAACCCTAAAAACGTACTATGACGGAAAATGTACTAAAAAGATTCCACTCTATATAAATTTTAATTTTTAGTTGAAAAAAGTGCTGATATTATTTTGATATCGGCATCATTATACATATTTTCATTTTTTCAGATTTGTCTCATTATTACTTTTGAGATCGGGACAAAATAATTTTACGATTTCTTTGAAAGTTTGTTAAGGGTGAAAGCCACTGGGACGGGTCAAAAATAGTCAATGTTTGGGAATTTTTTTCACAGATATAACTAATTATTTTAGGCTCTGGTAAAGAAAGATTTTAGTAATAACGTTTGTCAGGTTGAATTGTCACCTTTCATTTATTACCACACTCGTCGGGATTGAATTAAATAATACCTACACATGATAACCTATTTGGCTGATTTTAAAAGCGCCAAAAATATAACATTTGATTTTTATAACTAAAGTCTATTATTTGTTCACCATTTAAGGGTCGATTACATTGAGCAAGTTTATAGTAAGATAGTGATGATGACACACAAAACTTTCCACTCGCTCAGTAGCCAACTAGCGAGTAAACCACGTAGTGTAAATACATTTTATAGACACTGAAATCAGGAATCACCTAGTGAACTAGCTACTATGATGACACACGGCTAGTTTACAAGCTAACAAGCCTACAAGCCAGCGAGTAAAGTAGCCCGGCTTTCAACATTTGTAGCAGATAGTTTACAAGCAGCTTGTTAGCTAGTGAACATGATTACACTGAGCGAGTTTACAAGCAGCTTGTAAAAAAGCTGGCTTGTAGCTTGTAAACTCGCTCAATGTAATCGACGCTTTACAATAATTTTGTCAAATCTCAACTTTCTATGTCAAACAGTTCAGTAGCTAGAAGGCTGCGGACAGTGTTCCTTTTTCCGATTTCGGTAGGAAACATTAAAAATAACAATTTACTTACAAATAAGAACCAAAATTTAATAAATATTGATATTCCGGTGCTGTGCATTTACCCCAGTATCACAATCAGTAAAGCATGTCGGTTTTAAATGAAAAAATAAACAAATCCCTGAACCCTATTTCTAGACGACCGCCTCCCTCCATAAGAAATCCTGACGAAACGAAACATCTCCATACATAAAGCTCGTGGCGCGGGGTTGGAGAAAACGTGTGTGCATGTATTATTCACAAGTGAACTCAAGACGGCTATGAAATACTGCGTCAGACAAACTGACATGTAATGCAATCTACCCGCGCAGGCCTACCCGCCGCGGTCTCTCTGGCTCTCTAATGAAATGTGCTCAGAATTCACTCTTGGAAATGTATACACATGCAGATACTTTTGTGACACGCTTTATTTTATTCAGGTCAGATACGAAGTGATTCTGTGTACAGGGCCGTTTTGCTTCCTCGCCATATCGAAGATACGAGAAGCTTTGTGATCGTTTTAAAACGATTTCAAAAGTTTAACTTGTTTCAGGTCAAGCAAACACTTTTCGTTCCGCGGCTGTCTGTCTGTCCTCAGAATTCTTGTCACACGCATAACTAATGAACCCCTAAACCAGTATTAATGAAACTTGGTTGGTTGGTTGGATCTGGCTTGAGGACACCCCAAAATATTTATTTTTTGAAGATATATCAAGAAAGATACACGTGAAAATTTTATAGAATCTTTTTTGTAGAACATTCAATTTCCTTTAATATATGTATGTCACCACAACGTTTGCTGTAAAATATTCCCTTATGATTGAATTAATTAAAAGTGATAAATTTACAGAAAAAAAATGATAATAAAAAGATTACGAATAGAAATAATAATTAAAGACTGGATTTTTAAACAAAAAAAAAAGTTTTCGTTTTTTTAACTTGGATCTAACCCTTCAAAAAATCGGAATTAAGTATATGTCATCTAGAGTTACCTACACGAGCTCTAAAAAAATATTTCTTAATTGTGTTCGAAAAGCATCATAGTAAAAAAAAAATGTTTTTTTAATTTTCCAATACCAAAAAACAGAATAAAAAAAATTGATTTTCAGGTTTTTTTTTATTTTTCGAAAACCAGATGATATAAGAAGCTGAAACTTTCAGGATTTTAGTTTTTTATAGTACAAACATATCCTAAAAATTTCGATCCAATATCTTTTTTGCTTTACTCATATAATTTTGAAATTTTTCAATTAAACTTTTACAGGAAAAAATGTAAAAACCGATAATGTAATTAAAATGTATAAAGTTGAAATAATTACAAATGTATTTAAATACCAACAAAATTCTTGGTAAGAATATTTACCAACATACAAATGAAAGTACTTTAATGAAATATTTCTCCGAAATCTTTGATAAGATGAACAATACGAATATATGTTGCTTAAATTCTTACATAACATTATTTATTGAAATCGGAATTTGAAATTTTATTTCTTTTTCATTGTTAGTTTGCGAATGTTTGTCACCAATAAATGATTTATATGTATACAATTCAGTCAGTATAAAAGAAGTTAATACAAAAAAAAGAATTTTTCCTCACGATAGCACAAACATATTTTTTAAATATTCGATGGATTTTATATCTCAATGATCTACTATAACTATATCTATCTTCATACATACATAGACATCTATAAAACATCCATAATAAGACTATTGAAATGTGTTATAAACATTATATAAAACGCGTCGAGCATTAATTTATGCATAATTAACGATATATCTTATTTAACAGATTCTGACATAAGACAAAAGAGAAAATAAAAAAAATCCAACTTCTCGAATGCATCACTTCAAAATGCTAATTTCCCTCTACTAATACAGTATTATTATTTACTAGCAGCTTCGCGTTGTAATCATTTTTATGAATATTTATAAAGTAAAAATTTACTAGCTTGCAAGCACTTTCAAACGGGGTATCAAACTTATATGGCAGTTCTCTTAGAGTTGCATGTGCAATAAGTTGGTGTTTACCGTTTTTACTCATGGTTAGTAAATGGGTTATTTCAAAATTTGTTGCAGATAAACTTGTCCCAAAAGAAAAAACATTGATTATTGTTAGTTACATTCAAACTTAATAATAATTTGGAATCAATAAACAAAGCACCGTATTATTAAACATCTTTTATAAAAATAAATAAACCCCATTTAAAATTTTCCATTTTTCTTTATACAGAAGACAACTTTGTTACCTTTATTGACCACTATGTTACTTTAAAAAAGTAATTTTAAGTGGGATTTATTTCTTTTTATAAAAGATGTTTAATAATACGGTGCTTTGTTTATTCATTCCAAATTATTATCTAAGATTGAATGTAACTAACAAAAATCTTCTGAGACAAGTTAGGTTAGGTTTATCTGCAACAAATTTTGAAACGACCCAAATACACTTCAATACATATACTTTACATACCTTGTCAAAAACTCCATATACGTTTGATACCCCGTTTGAAAGTGCTTGCAAGCTAGCAAATTTTGTTAGCTAGAAAAATATTTACCCAAAATTTACTGTTTATAATATTAATAATAATAATATGTGTATTTATTCAGTCGATACAGAGTAGGTACATTGAATAAGTCAGAAGATATATATATATTGTTGCAGTTGTGCAGATAAACGTATTAAGTTTTAAAAAAATGAACACCCTATTATCTCCCTTAGAGGAAGTTGGAACAGTAATGCCAGTTTTGAGTAAAATTCGCTCAATTATAATATGAAAGAATGCCAAAAATTATTTCAAAATCCACTACATCTCGATTATTTCTTAAAATGGAACGAACGAGTTTTAAAACTCACCTCCGCATATACTTTGTTACTTATCTACAAAATCAACATTCCGTAAAAAAATTATTCAGAAATGTGAAAATGGGTTACGAAAATTATATAACACGCAATTATAAATTGTCACTACTGCTTACCCGGAAACACAGCATATCCTACACACACACACACACACACATACACACATACACACACACGCAAACAAATAAACACACACAAACGTATAGCTAATGCTGCATCTTAATATACACAAATCCAGTTATACTACAGACAGTTACACAGAGACAGTTCGTGTATTGCGTACGTGAGGAGAGGGTGAGTGGGTGTGTAACGTTAACCACATCACAGCCAACCCGCAAAGTCACAAAGACGTGTGTGTATGTATATATCCTTTGTCTATGAAGGGACCGGGCGTAATGGGGAGGATCTTAGGGCAGTCTTACACTGGTAAGATACAAATTATCTGGGAACAATGATACATTAACATAAGTATAAATATTAGTTATTGTTTTTGTTATATCTTTATCAGGGCCCCCACGTACTGGAACTTGTTGGCAGGCCCCCTAAGAAATTTAAAAAATCAATAAGAAAACAAATGTCATAAAATGAGCTTTTTTAAAATCTGCCAATAAAAAAAATGAGTTTTTTTGAACCGCCAACCTGGAGGATACTAAAGTTCTGTCAGCTCCTCTCCCCATATGGGGGCCCTGATTATTTATACAAACTTCTCAATATTTTATCCAGTTTTTTTATTATTTGTGAAATACTATCAAAATCGATACTGTAGTATCAATAATAAATAATACTTATGACCAAAAATAAATTAAGAAAGAACGTAAAAAACATCTACCAAGTGATTGTATAGTGCTAAAGGTAGTTTTTATCGAACTATTTTAATAAATACCGATAAAGTATTCTGATAAGCTACCATTGATTAACCTTTTCATTTTCAATTTAATTCTAATTTTCTCTTAATACGCGCCTGATAATTATTTTCTAAATTTGTTTTTTTTCTGCTCTACATAAGTCAAAAATGACATATTTAAATATTAAGAAAACAAAAAGTACGTATGTCCAAACTGTTAAGCCAGATTTTACAAAAAATATACAGTGTTAATAAATATATTTTTTTTAAGTAAAACTGAATATTTAACAGTTTCTAACTAACAAATCCTTATTCAGCATCCCAAAAAATCTTTAATAAGTTATTTTAGTGCAAGCATTTTGGTCAAACTTTGAAATAAATCTCGCCCAGGGCGCCAGACTTACAAAGGCCAGCTCTGAGTAGAGATATATCTTCGTTGAGGAATATTTTAATTTATAAGTTCTAATGAAACTTCTTATAGAGAATTTAATTATCTGCAAAAAGATCCCATAAAATTTTCAGGTAATACGCGTTTTTCTTGAAATATTTTGAAAAAAATAACTATTTTAAGATACCACCCCACCCTCTTCATACGAATTTGATGATTTTATATATGGGCCCATCAACTAGCCAGATGCAACCAACAAAAACCATGTTTTATTCATATCGGTTCAATACTTCATAAGTTATGCATGTGACTGGACAAACAGACACAGATAGACAGAGAAATGTTTGTCTTAACCTGAAACAGAAAACTCAAGTGGAAATTTTAAAATTGGAGAACATTTTTTTTGCTTTCAGAGATGATTCCCATAACCTTTGGATATGGATATGAATTATACATTTTCTAATGTCAAAGAGAAACAATATCCCTTTTTGGGAAAAATGTGTGTGGCCAGTGACCACATTGATCGAGTATTTAAAAAAGTATTTAAAAATCAAACTCGGCAAAATATTCTTAATAATGCCAATAATCAATATTTTTTTGTTCTGCTTTGGGAAAAACTTTGTTGTAGTTTATCTACCAAAGCTTTAGTTTTTGTCAAATAATATCTTAATATTATCAGCTTAATTATAACATATACTGGATTGATAAGTAATCTTTGATTACCTATTTTATACAATTAATAATTTTCAGTCTACAATAGTTTTAGTTAAGTATTATATTTAGTCAAACAATTCTTACGAAGGAAATTACCTTTTGTGGTGTAACTCCGCCTTAACGATTCAATGTTTCGGGGAATGTCTTATTTGCGCTCACACACCAGCTGTGTATAATGTGTGTTTGTCTGCAAGCGAGTTAATAACCACTTTATTACTGTACTCTCATTACCACAAATTTCATGACGAACGTGTACCTTCCTTAGATATCAATTTTGTTAATTGATATTGAAATGTTCGCCATTTTTGAATTTTGAATTGCAATCTATCATATTATATTGCTTTCACCTCCGGCCCTACAAATTCTTTGCACCTTGATCAATTTTCTCATACTATTTTATAAATTATAAATAAAAAGTCGAGTCTTGTATTATTTTTATTATTTTATTGCGCCCAAAAAGACTGCTTAGCCGTTGTTAATAATTAAAATTAAAAAATTAATAATAATACTCTCAGACAAGGGCAAACATTTCCACTTTCTTTATCTTTTTTGAATATCACATAAAAAAAACATAAACAAAATTATTTCATATTATCATAAATAGCTATTGCTTTTCTTTACCTGAGTTATAAAATTATAAATTATTTATGGTGATATCAGCATTGACGCCGGAATCAATTTTTTTCTGAAGGGGCAGTACGAACCTCAAAAATTAAGCTGACCTCACTTTACTTGGCGTTCTAAAAATTCAAAATTCTTTAACTATCGTATTATTTATTAAAATAAAAAAAGTTAAATAAAGATACTAACTAGTCATTGCCCCCAATTGAAAATTTTGGGGAGATAGTAGCCCTCCCTGCCCCTCCCCGACTCCGGCGTTACTGGATATTAGATTTTTGTCCAAAGTATTTTCAACTGATATGTACAATACCTACTTTGTCTTCTGTAGGCTTTCGTTGTCGTTGTCTATATGAACTTAACTTCCAACTCATGATGAGTCTTAACCAAGAAAATGGATACATCAAGGAAAGAAATACGACAATGTGGACAACACCCCAAAAACCAAGTTCATATGATATAATTTCGATTAATATGCAAGAGAAAGAGTTATATTTCAATCTTGTCGGTTATTCGTGACTTATACGGTTTGAGCTTGCAGCTCTAATAGCACTTTCCAGGATATAAATATATGTGATCGTTAATTTCTTAAGTGGGTTATGAATCTCTTACATCTTTGAGTTCTCAAACATGTTTTCTGCATTTTAAATATATAATTTATTATTATTACAGCTACGTAGATAACTATATAAATAGAGTATTTGACAAATAATAAATTCAAAAATGTTGTAAATAGTATAAATCAGTATTTTAATAATAAACCCAATTTAAAATTGTAATTTTTAACCTGTCACGTATTTACAAACTCGTCATTGATATGACGTTAGAAAACAGTACACTGTCAAAATACTAAATCGCTATTGGTTTGTTTCAGTTTGTTTACAGATATCTGACGTCACGCATACCACGTGACTTTGAATGAATGTTATGGCGGGAAATTTTTCATTTGAATAGAAAAAATATTTTCAGCGGTTTTTCGGCATAATTTATTATTTATTTTATTAAGAAATGAAACAAATATCTATTACATACTTACGAAAGTTAATAATGTATTTTTTAATTTAGTCAAATTAAATACTGGCACCAATCTTGGATCATACCCCAGCATTGGACTTTTGTTTAATTTAAATGTACTAAATTAGAAATATTTATTGAAATGTATTGGATTACTTCCATTACTGAATTATAATCTATAGATACTTAATTATATGACAATCGACCAATGATGGACATTTAAACTAATTATTAGTGTAATCTATTTATTAATTATTATATTATCATAGTATCTGCTTTATATTGTTTCAAATTTTACGATTATGTATTTTATAATTTTTATGTCGTAGTATTTATCACTGAATACCCAATACTGGTTTCATTTTATCCATTACTGGAGAAAAAACAAACAAAATAAAAGGCTATAATTTAAAAAACAAACTATATTTGCGAACTTTGGTAATTAAATCGATTTAATAAAGAGGTATACAATACGTACATACACTTATTTTATTAGTAGCATGAGTTCATTTTTTCATTTACAAAAAAAGAATCTCAACAATCCCAAAAAACAGTATACCTTGATCTTAAAGGTGCTAAGACTGGTGTCAGTACCTTACCTCTTTTGTAAATATTAATTTTTGTGAAAATACATGAACTCTATAATAGGTTGACAATGTGATAACATGTTTATTTATATTGTTACAGAGGAGGACTACGATGCGTTCTGTCTAGCCTACATGTTCACTTACCGTGACTTTGAGATGGGCACACTGGGATTGGCATGGACGGGAGACCTCAAAAATGCAGGAGGAGTTTGTGAAAAGAATGGGGTAAGTATACCTACAGTTGGTGTTGTTTTAAAAATAGTCATCTTCTCAAGTGTCCATCACTGAGTGTTCATTACTGGTTTTACGTTCTTGGCGAAAAAAACACAAACAAAATAAAAGGCTATAATATAAAAAACAAACTGGTTATATTTGCGGACTTTGATAATTAAATTGATTAATAAAAAGGTACCTACTTGTTTTATTAATAATATAAATGCATGATAATTACAAAAACCAAGACTGGTACCAGTACCTTAAATTATAATTCTGAATTATTTTTTATTTCTTATTCCAATTTTTTCAGATTTTTCTCATAATTAATTTCGGAGATATCTTTTTGAAAAAAATGTAATAACAACAAAACGATTATATAACATACATATTTAAATTCTTTGAATTACTTCTCAGCTTTTATTTAAATTTAAAAAAATGGATGGCCTATTTTCCTTCCTTTAAAAACGCCAAAAACTTAAAATTATATTTTTATGACTCACATATATTATTGGTCCACCATTTACTATAATTATGCCAAATCTCATCTTTTTAGTATTTAGAAGGCTGTGACTAGGGTTTGCAATCCCGCAATGCGGGATCCCACATTCCCGCGGGATCCCGCACGTTTTGGAGATCTGCGGATCCCGCACTGAAAATACGGGATCCGCGCGGAATTTTTTTAACATTAAATTTGTAGGTCGCGTGCGTTTTGAATACTTATAAAGCGTAAATATGGATAAAAAAATGTAACAATTTTGAAAAAAAAATTAAGGTTGAGATGACTGAATATGAAACTAGTGAAATAAATTATATCTTGTTCACGATTAGTTAAGTGGTTACATACCTCCAGAATTAAAAAAAAAAAACGTTCGAAAAATGTGACCGCACAACCGATTAAAACATGCCAGGATTCGCGCGACTCAGGCGACGAAAGAAGCTCGAACAGCCCGCAGATTACAAAAAAAAAACATAAAAAATACTAAATACAAAAATTTAGAAGAAGAATGGCAGATTAAATGAAAGTTAACCACAAAAATTTAATACACAAAATTCCTGTTTTCTCAAAACTATCTTTTTCTATACTATCTACACGATATTTTTTTAACAGATTGTCCCTAAAATGCAACCGTAAATAATGATATTTAGTGGTTTAGTTTTACGTGACATACCGTATATACCAGCGCGGCGTAAAAGGCTACCTACATACGTATAAAACAAGGACTAATTTATACGCAACGATGGACTTAAAAAAATTGAAATGGATAATCGAACAAAAAGACAAAAGTAGTTAGAAGCCTCTTGTACTTGTACCTAACATATTAGACAATCTCCTATTCACAGGTGTATTTTATGGATTTTACGTCGGTCTATACCGTACATGTTACGTTTATGTGTCATATGTTACCGCTATGAAACTATTTTTCATTATTTAATTGTCATGTTAACTAAATAATAGTAATTTTAAGCATGAATAATAAAAATTTTGGAAAAATTTTGGAAAAAGTGCGGGATCCCGCGGGATTTGCTGATTTCCCGCAAAATTCCCGCGGGAAAAAAAAGTCTGCGGGATTGCAAACCCTAGCTGTGACAGACAGACACAGTGTTGATTCCATAAGTGTTCATTTTTTCCTATTTCGATATAGAATACTAAAACACATCTAACTTTCCTGTTCACCTAATCAAAGATAATATTAATTTAATTAATGTATGCTCTTCTAGTCTTATAATAAAAGTAATTTGCATATTCCTATAATAATTAAAATTATTATTAAAACGGATTTTTTTATTTGGCACGGAACCAGTAAAGCCAGGAGAATGAATATGTAATATACATAGATTGCTATGTTTATTCTAGACTCATTAGAATCCAATTTAATAACATGAGCATATTCATGTAGAGAGCGAGCATAATATCATTAGCACAGTCGAGTGATTCTAGTTCGAATCCAGGCACAGATTGCACCTAATCATTGCAGCAACTACAATCAGTTTACGTTGTGTAATGTATAGTACCATAGTTCTATCAGTGGCGTACATAATAAATTTCAAATTATAAATATGACTAGAAAACGTTTTACCTATTGATACATATTAATGTACCGTACCCCCGATAAAAAAGAGACACAACTGAAAAATGTTAATTTTACGAATAGTTCGTCAGAAGATTTAATTAACAATAAGAAAAATTGCATTATTTAGGGCACTCTTTTGTATTAAAACCTAAAATTATATATTTATTTATATTTATTTTTGGGGGGAATTTTTTTTTCGATTTTTAAGTACCGTTAAAAATCTTCTTTTAACTAGTACTAAAACATACATATGTAAAAATTCAAAAAATCGGTAACAACAACAAAAAAAGTGTGCAGTTATTTATGGAATGACCGATATACAAACATATATGTACGAATTCATTCGTGTGTTAAAAATTTAAATAATAGAATTTTTCTACAAAAAAAATCCCCCCCCCCCTCCCCAGAGACTATATCCCACGGAGCATTTGAGAAATCTGGTAACCCTGCATTCTATTGATATTTGCATCATTCTAATACGACTCATTCAAAATACACCTATCATCCGATTTACACGGTAGATACGTTCTGCACAAAACCGTGTAAACTGAAATCTTGAATTTTGCTAAGTAAAATCGTGTAAAACGAAAAAAAAAAAAAAAATGTGCATGATTCAGTAATTTATTTAAGTAAAACAAAAGTCAGACATCTTGGAAAACTCAAAATTGTTCTTAGTTCATAAAACAACACCTGTGCTACCCACTTGTATTGTGAAATACATACGCACAGATTACCGGGATTCCCCTAAATGTATATTTTACAAGCCCGGGAATCCCCTGTTCTTTTCATCTGGTTACCGAAGGAAACAAATTCAAAAATGCCATCAAATCTTTGTATAGGCGTATATGGACCGGAATAAACATTTTTACTAGTTTTTTAAAAATTGTCAATTTATAAATCGTGTTTAAGCGAAATCGTGTAAAACAAGTGCCGTGTAAATCGGGGGATAGGTGTATTTTATATGAAAATAATATTTTTTATTTTATAGCACAATCTTACTTTAATTAATACTTTTTTCTGTACTTTTCAGCATTACAGAGGCAGTATGAAATCTTTAAACACAGGAATAGTAACACTATTAAACTACGGAAAACATGTCCCACCAGCCGTATCCCACGTTACACTGGCTCACGAAATCGGCCATAACTTTGGCTCTCCAGTAAGTATCACACCATGCATTCATGTTTTCCTAATTATAAACAAACGTACTTAAAATGATTTAATTCTGCAGCACGATCCAGAAACCTGTACGCCTGGCGGGGAAGATGGTAACTACATAATGTTTGCAAGAGCAACATCCGGTGACAAGAAAAACAACAATAACTTCTCACCTTGTAGCTTGAGAAGCATCAATCCAGTTCTGAACTACAAAGCGCGTTCTACAAAAGGATGTTTCACAGGTATCTTATTTCATTTGTGAGAATATGTATTGTCTTCGTAAATGTTGTTAGTCGCAAATTTAATATTAATGCAGCATAAAGTTTGATCCCTACTATCGAGACACTCGGATCTGTGTTATAATTTATTTTTAACAGATCATTTTAACCCTCCGTTAGTGCGCTATAACTCACGGTATCGCACTAAAACACTTCAACTAACTAACTAAGAATATACAAGGAAGTGTTTTTACAGCTACTGAAAAGAACACATGAGTACATAGAGTATAATTATTAGCTATAACAGTTTTTAAAAGAGTAGTTTACGTGTGTAATTCGGGGGGTTAAAAGCGTACCTATATGCAGACTATTTCAAAAATGACGCAACCCTGAAGAGAAGAGAGTAGAACTTAAGCGTTGGTAAATATTTTTATCATAATATCAGTATTATGGCAACACTGTACTCAAGGTTAATTCTAGCCATTGAAATGAACTTGTCACAAGGCAATCTCGCATCGTATATTTATTGTTGAAACTTGTAGTAGTATAATGTAACTCTTACCCCAGATCGAAAGATCCTAGACCGACATTACTATTAACAGGCGAAATTCTTGATGTGCCTCAATGATTAATGTCCGGTATTATAAAGGAGCTAGCAAATTTGCTAGCTAGCAAGTACTTTCAACTGAGATATCAAACTTATATGACAGTTCTTTTGGAGTTTGTTGATGATTTTGACAAGTTTCGCGCACGCGTTGTAGGTAAATACCAACGGTATTAAAACAGTGGTGATGTTATGAAAATTATTTTGTACGGTCAAAGATACCAACTGTGTTACAATTAGTTGAAGTGTCACTGCTCTAAATTCCATAGCTAATCTATAGATACTAGTATATAATTAATACCCCATTTGATAGTAATTGCTAACTAGCAAATTTTGCTAGCTCCTTTATAATACCGGATATAAGTCGCTCAAGTCATCACAAGTTGGACTGTCACCAGTCCAATACGTCTCAACCTCTTAACAATAAATACATACATGCTCATCTTTGGAAAATGGCATAACTGACACCAGACAAGCAGTCTTCTTTATTCTGTGCAGACAAGTTTATTTAAATGGCCAGAGGTAGTTAACATGCAGTTAACCTTGAGTACAGTATTACCACCTAACTGGTATTTTAGCATAACATTTACCTACGAATAAGTTTAGTTTTTTCCCCTCCCTCTACTAGAAAATGTTCTGCAGACGCCCCTGTATAGATCTATGTTTCAAGTAATTCAGACATCGCGGTGCATGAAAAGTTTATTTAAATATGTTAATTAAAAATGATAAAAGAATTATACTTATTTATATGTCTTCGTTGTAATTTTTCATAGAATCATCTACATCAACGGCAACTCTTAATTAACTTTAATGAAAACGCGGTAAATCTTTGATCAAACTTATTTTTACCCTCACTTCATCACTAGATCATATTACAGCGCTTAAGTCGAAATCTACAATCAAATTAAAGATTTTAGAGTATTTGTCTTCCTCTAAAAAATTTACTTTCCAACCACTGTTTGAGTACACAATTATAAATCTCATAACATCGCAACCACACTCAAAGGAAACGATAGAGAATGAGTAAAGGAAGATCCTGTGGTTTTACTTCTCCTCCTCGCGACGTAAATTTTTGCTGGAGTCTAAAAAATATTTCACATTTATTTATATTTCAGAACCGCAAGTGGCTCTATGTGGTAATGGTGTGGTAGAAGAAGGTGAAGAATGCGATTGTGGATGGGAAGATGATTGTCATGACCAGTGCTGCTTCCCTCAAAGAAGACACCCACCTTCAGATGCTCCACCATGTAGACTAACTCCTCAAAGTATCTGCAGTCCTTCACAGGTAATCAAATATACATAAACATACATGGGCGCCGGCAGAATTTCATTCAGAGGGGTGCATCTAGATATATAAAACTAAATGCAAGGATAATTTTAAAAAAATAATAATAATTTTGTAATAATGAACCTAAACCTGCATTGACATTAGCATGACTAAAAAAAAAGGTCTTCAGTTTTTATTTTTCCTAATCTAACTTTATTTAAATTTATAAAATTAGGAATTGAAATTGACGCAATCAAAAAAAAAAAAAGTATCGGTTTTATATTCTGACCTGCGGTCCATAAAATTCAAAAGGTTGAACACCTATGACTTAAACTGTTATTCAAAGAGTGAATTTTAAAATAAAAATTGTATTTCTTAATTTTTTCATGTGTTTTTTCTTTTTTGCCAGGTGGGTGCAAGTGCACCTCCTTGCATCCCTCTCCCGGCGCCCATGTAAACATGTACAGTAAATATTTTAAGTTTTGCATCCAATGTAATTCTTTTACTATTAATCAGGTCATATTATAATTCATTTACGTCAGGCCCGTATTAAATAAAATTGAATATTTATATTTTTTAATTAAAATATTTCGCAGATATTTTAGGGATACTTGTAACTTAAAAAAACATAGACACAATAATCGCGCTAGCAAAAGTCGCTAGTGTGTAAAAGGGATCGCGTTTCAGCAGCGCGACTAAATCTCATTGTATGCTACCCGTCGTCGACCATTTTCGTTCAAAATTGTTTCAATTGCGCATGCGCACTGTTGTGTTTTACAATAGCATACCATGATATTTAGTCGCGCTGCTGAATCGCGACACACTAGCGAATTTTGATAGCGCGACTATCGCGCTGCTATAAATCGCTAGTGTGTAATGGGTCTAATGATCCCACGATTTTCCCCAAAGTTCCCTCATGTTTTAGGTCACTTTTAAATGGATTTTACAGACTATTTTTTTTTTTAATAAATGAACAACTAAAGGGTGTTGAAGAAAGAACTTCCAGCTTTCTAAATCTGCCCTCGGATTTTTTATCCTTATTTTGTCCCTAGTTATAGGCCTCAAAGTGAAATATGCGATTTTACTTTGATTGCAAATAACTTGGTCAATAATGATCGTATGGCGATAGAAAAAAAGCAAATTAAAGAAAAAAGTTTAATCTACAATAGTCATTTATTAGATCTGATCCAAAAAAAACTTCAAATCCCGTGGAGCCTCTTAAAATTTATTTAAAAAAAAAAAAATTGCGTTTCATCTTCAAAAAAAAAGTTATCCTGAGGAATATTAAAATTTTCAACAAATGTTTCGAAAAAAAGGTTCAAGCTTTAAAACTGTTTTTTTAACTGTTCTACGACCATTTTTTGTGGAGATGCAGCGATTCAAAAATATCTAAAAATATTGAAAATTTTTATTGATCCCTTAATTTTGAATTTTAATGTATTAAAATGAAAAAAAAATTGCGAAGTTGATGTGAATAATAACAACTTTTATTGAATAATTAGATCAGACACGTATTAGGAAAAATGTAAAATATAATACCTATTTTTATTTTTATTTTAAGGGACCTTGCTGTACATCTTCTTGTGAACTCAAATTTGGTAACAAATGTCGAGAAGATAATGGATGTAGAGTTACAAGTTTCTGTAACGGTAAAAATGCACAATGTCCACCATCAATCAACAAACCAAACAAAACTATCTGCAATGAAGATTTTGTTTGCTTTATGGGCGTAAGTATTTGCTATTAATTTTATATTAACAATTACAAAACACCCAGATGCACATTTAGAGATACGAGGCAATTCAAGTATTATGATATATTTTTAGGGGTGGGGAACTTGATTTTTCTTATTTTTGCTGCCATGGGGACAGAGGAGGGGGGTAAAAATGCTTATGTAAGATTTTTCTTACTCCCTAAAACGTTATAGAGACATTTTTAACAATTACTTGAGAAATTAAGCGGTCGAGTTCTTATACAATTAAAAAACATTGTTGGCTGTTTTTCAAATTAATAAATAAAATTATTAATTAAAAATTTTCTCTAATGAAAAAACCTTCTTATATTTTATCCTTTAGGTTGGTAAGGGGGTTATTTTGTCGTGCATAGGGGTGAGGGCGGTCTAAAATACCTACAGAGTGGTTGGACTGGCAAAAAAACAGGGGCTTATCCCTAAATTGCTAAGCTTTTTTTTTAAAGGGCCTCACCTTAAAAGTTTACCAAGGGATTTAAATTTATATTTACGCCATTGCCTAAAACCCATGATTATCAGATTTTTATTGTGCATACCCCAAAAGTTTAATCCATTTTGCAGTAGCTAATCTATATTTTATTTTATTATTTCATAAAAAAAGATATCCTCACTATTAGAAAACATTTTAGTCGTTACTATTGAAAATATTGTTACTATAATATAACTATTTTACAGGAATGCACTGGTTCAATATGTCTAGCCTATGGGCTAGAATCATGTCAATGTATACCAGGACCTTCTGATCCCAAAACAAAAGCCTGCGAACTATGTTGTAAACTACCAGGAGAAGGACAGCCTTGTCTATCATCGTTTGAATGGAACGAAGCTCCATATGACGTACCTGACAAATATTCGAAACCAGGAACACCGTGCAATGATTACAATGGGTACTGTGACGTGTTCCAAAAATGTAGAGAAGTTGATCCTTCTGGTCCATTAGCAACTCTACGTAAACTTTTATTATCAGATGAAAGTATAGCGAGCTTTAAAAAATGGGTAATGGATTACTGGTATATCGTAGCATTGATTATTATGACTCTCATCGTGTTGTTGGTAAGTGTACATTTTTTTTTTTTTTGATAAAAAGACGGTGTGAAATAAATGCCATTTCAGATATGGTTTACTTTATTTAAACTTATTTCACCAATTATTTTACAAAACACTTGATCAAAGCAAAATTAATTTCTATATTCAACAATGATAGCATCAAAATTACACATTTGTTTCATATCAATTAATTTGTTGGAAATTTAAACATAGAAAATATTTTGTAGAATTTATTATACATATTTCTTATATTTTTATAGATAAAAAATATCTTAATACATTGGAAGCGTAAGTTATTAAAATACAGTTTTGTAGCATTCCCAAACACTTTGCACATGGCTAGAATATTATAATTAAGTATACTACAATGCTTGTTGTATCAGAATACATACATAACATTAAACATTCCATATTAAACAATGCTACACTCGATTATTGTTATTTTTATATACCTATGTATTTATATATATAAGAGTACAATGTATTTTCATATAGGTAGATGCTAAATTTAACATTAGTATCACATTTATACATTATATATAATTTTGAATTTATATCTAACAGTTAAATTTTATAAACTTTAAAATTATTTTTTTTTTAGATACTAAGCACGAAATATCTGGGAAAACGCCAAATCTCAAAATTGAAATCAGTGACGATAATACACAGCCCAACAACGGAAACTGTTCGATTGCCAACTGAAACTGACACGGGCCAAGTGACAGTTCATCCAGCAGTACGATCCAAATTACCACTAAAACAGAAAGTGCGTAATGGCAAGAAACGCCGAGCCCGTCGACAAAAAGATAAACCTAGTCTCAACAATAATGTCAGTCCAAAAAAAGCAAAGTCAATACTCCATAAACGAAAATCATCAACAAAACCAGGAGCTGAGAAACGTGTAAGTAAAGATTTAGACAACGCTCATTCAAAAGTTAAAAAGCTCAACAATAAAGTAGCACCTTCGAATAATAAAAAACAGAAAACGGAAGTGGTTCATAAAGAAGTAAAAGGCATGTTAAATCCTGAAAGTCCTGTAAGTCCAGGATATGATGCTGATCCTGTAGGAAAAGTCCAGAACTGGTTGTTGAAATCTCAATTGCCTGTCGTGATACCAAAATCTAAATCATCGCCTGCGGGTTTAACAGAACGTGGAGGTAGAAGCCCGCATAAATCAAGAGCACTAAGACCTTCAGGCGACAAGAGTAGAAGTGTAGGCCATCTTCCTGTAGATAAAGATAAAGTAAGACTTCAAGTGATCTACAAACCTCCGTTCAAGTTCAGTGTAAAGTTACGTAAGGCAGATAAAAGTAGTGTTGTGGTAGATCGAAGTGGACAAAGAGTTTCAGATAAATCGGGAGCAAACAAGCAAGCTGGTCAAAGGGCTGGGCTGTTAGTTAGGTCTGTGAGACAGCGACAAACAGATAGACCTGTGACAAATGCAATTACACCTACACAAGCTGTTCCTCAGCAGAATAATACAACTGCAGATGATATAGATTCGAATATACATACCGTCCAGTCAGATTTAGAAGTTCTTTTGTCTGAAAGTGAATTCCTATTTTCAAACGAATGACCAGTATAACATTCCAATGGGGATGAATTTAAAATAGCATCATTTTTTTTAATTAATAATTTTTGTTAATGTAATTCAGCAAAATTAATATTATCTTACAATTAGCAAATAATGAAAAAATTGTCTAATTTATCATAAAGCTCTTTTAAAATGAGTTTAATTTTGGCATTTTATGATGAAACCTTTTTAACTTATACAAATTAATATATATACATCAATTAAAATAAACTTGATGCTACAAAAATCAAATCCATGAATATGTGTGTAAAAAAATTTAAAATAGACTGCTTGAAATAACTTTCAATTATTCATATTGTTGTTATCGATATTGTAAATACTTTTTAATACTAAAATGGTATATTTACAGTGCCATTTGTGTACTATAAATACTATGCTGTATAATATACGCTAGATATAAGTCTCGACCATAACATTAATATATAATATATATTCTTACGTGCCAATAAAGGTAACTCCGATACTACGGTACTTAAATGACTGTGTTCATCTTATCTGCTATAAGATCAAGACCTATACTTATTGAGACAATTTTAAAGATAACGACATTTAGTGGAATACAAAAGATTAACTCACAGAAAATTAAAGATCACCAATAAGTTTTATTTTAAAACACTCAAAATTTGAAAAAAATTCTCTAGCCTAAAATTGAGAATAAAGTGACGTACGGATATGTATAGTTTCCATATATGAGATGTACATATATATATATTTTTTTAAATATATATGTTTATCTTATTTACAATTTCTTAATAGAATTAATTTATTTCAATTAATGTAAATAATAAAGAAAATACTTATAATTATCACTGACAGTAAAAGAGTTAATCTTTTCACTTTTAAGACCGTAACTTGAGGATCCAAATTTTCAAATATTTAATTACGAAAACCGTGTTTGTTTAAACTGCTGTAATCTGGCTATGGATGGCAAAAAAATATATATAAAAATATAAATATATTTATAATTTAAATTTTTTATAAAAACCAATAATTATTATTTTTCAATAATAATATTGTCTCAATACGTATGAGTCTATATAGATTTACTTCCAAATCTTGGTCAGTAAGTAAGAGAAAATATCAATCGTATTAAATATAATGAGTAAAAGTATGTACTGGGCAGTTTTTTGTAGAAAAAAAAAAAAATTTTATTAATTTTTTTATATTTTATGTTACTAAACATAACAATAAATTACAGCGATTTATCTGTACAGTCCAAACTGCGCAGATTTATCTAATGTGTGGATGATAAATCGACGCAGATATCTGTTCCATATGAATACGATGAAACTGCACAGTTGAACTGTATAGATAAATTGCTACGATTTATTGTTTTGTGTATTGGTACCTTAACTTATATATTATTATTTATTTTTTCAAAAATACTAAAGTTTAAAATAGAATTATACTTTAGAGGGTCCTTCGCTAGTTTGATATATAATCAGAGAACTACAAAAAACATGCTTTGAACAACTCTAAAAATATAAAATTACTCTTATATATTACTTACGCAAGACTATAATTCATCAAAATGATACGTAGACTAAAACAAATGAATTTCGATGTATTATTTCAACAAAAAGACATGCAAAATAGTAGCTAATCATTTGGTAGAAATATATTTGTCAATGATTTAAATGAATCTGTAATATTTTCTCCAATTTACAATTGTATATTATTTTTTAAATGCTTTAATTTTATTTTAGTTAATTAATCACTATAAGTACTTACTAATTTATTAAATGATTTACTAAATACATATTAAATAAATCAGAGATGTGAGCCTTTAACCAAAACTGAACCTGCATGTTTAAACTAGTCATAAAATGGTTCGAATCGTTAAACATGCGTGAAATATATATATATAAATATAATACTAAAAACATTATTAATTTTTTACAATATTGTACAAAATTATAATTTAACTCAGCGAGAATATATTTTTTACCCATTTTCATAAACCGGTTCAAACATGCTAGTTTGGTTCGCATCTTAGTTTTATAAACAATAATTTAAGTTGAACAAAATACAACAGACAGTATTTTTTTAATTTGATGCATTCCATTTTATAGTTTTATTTTAATAAGGACTGTACTGTTCACATATTTTGGCAAAAATTTAGTATACGTTTTCATAGTTTAGTTAGTTGGTAATACGCTACTTCAGTTGCACACATACAATTTGTGTCAGTTACTAATAAGTTAATAAACGGAACTCAAAAACCAACACATAAACAACAGAAGGGTCTTGTTAAACTCTTATTTAGTGGAATTTATGTACAGACATGAGATAAAAACCGCAGACTATCTTTTTTACATTTTCTCAGACATTGCAAAAATTAAAAATTATCAAAGTGAAGATCTTCACCAAAATCCCATAATAAAACGAAACATACCAACATATATTTAGCTTCTTATCTGAGCTTACATAATAAGACAGTCCCTTTAGGAAATTGGGATGTTATGAAGCTCGCTATTTAAAACCAAAATTATTGGATATCCGAAATAATTCTGACCTCCGAAACTGAAATGATTTATATCCTTATTTAAAACAATATTAATATAATAGCACAATAGCAAACAAACCTGTATACTACAATACTTATAATATATGTTTTTTTAATACAACTAGTAAATCTTAATTTGATTTACAATGAACGATTGTATACAATATATTAGTGATCGCAAATAAATCAAATGCACACAACTCAAATAATATATTCCCAACTAACCAAACTATAAAAATTATTAAAAACGCTGTGTACACTATATGGTGTATACTAAAATTTCGCCAATATTGTTATGTATAATTGTGGTGTAACTTATTAGACGAATTTAGTATCTTCATTATTTTTTTAGAAAAATGTTAAATTCACTAAAAATAAAAAGTAATGTGCTGTAAAAATGGCATTTGAATTGACTTTATGATATTTTATTCATGTAAAGGTCATTGAAATAAATGTCAAGTATAATCATTGTCCTGTATTTGTTAAAAATGTACATCAACAAGAAAAACATTTTTTGTTAAAAATAATGAAGTTTAACGAATATTAATTTTATAAATGTGATACAATTTTTTTACTTGTTTATAATGAATATATGTATTGTATATGTATTTAATTATACAATACACTTGTTTTTATTACTTTTTTATTTTAATATTATATTAATTGAATTTATTACAATGTGATTTACAAACTCACGTACTAAAAGTTAATATGCAATTTAAACATTAAATAGATATCTTTTGATTTTTTTAATTTAAAACAGAGTCCATATTATTTAATACTTTTATAATAATTTATACAATTTTACATAAAATATATAGCATTTAAATATACATATCGAACAATTTTCCAGCTAAAATATTTTATTTCAAAGCAGTGGCTGATCTAAAAAGGGGATCATATTATTATGACCTCTCTAATAATGAAATTATAGTTAATCATTTTTCGACAAAAGGCATATTAAAACATATCGATGCCTTTTTGATGGAAAAGACTGCTGATAAATAATACTCGATCGGCCACTGGTAACAATTTAAATGTAACACTAGTCTTTTGTGTTAATACAACTTGTTTATTTTAATTTTAATTTAAATATTTGTATTCATTTTGGCTGTAAGTGGATTTTATTAAATTATAATAAGAATACTTAACTGTCATACTTTTGTATAGATAATGTTTTAATCTCTTTATTCAATAACCAAAATGTTAAAAAAACAAATCTAATAAAGTATTATTTTTCAATATGTGTCTTTTTTTTCCAGTAAAAACTTAAAAAAGAAATTAATCACTTTGGCAAATGAACAGCTAAAAGATCATATATTTAGTTAGAATATATTAATGAACACCATCCTCTGCTAAAGTATCTGTCCATCAGTGCCGTAGCGAGCATAATTGGCGCCTGGGGCACGATACCTTTTTGACGCCCCTGAAAAACAAAGTAATATAATATATAGAATATCGTCGTCTAGGGGGCCATTTGGCGCCCCTTTGCGAGTAGCGCCCGGGGCATGATAGACCCCCTTGCCCCCCCTCGCTACACCACTGCTGTCCATCTTACCCTAGAGATATTATTACTGGAGTGATAACTCATTGTTAATGTTAAAAAATTGTCCCACAAATTAGATAGATTAATTTATCGAAACATCTTTGTTTATCAAGTTTTGATTGGGTGACCGCATTCATAACTCTACTAAAAATATTGGATTCTATTTCTATACCAGCCTGCGTTCTCCGCATTGTAGTTATCACTCGAATCCAGTATAATATTATATCTCTATGCCTTTACCTAAGATCTATTATAGAATTGCTTAAGGTATGCAATTCAATTTTGCCATAATATGCCTTATGCATAGATAAGTAAATACTATAGATAGGCAACTCTCATGTATTCAAAAATTAATCAGCGCTTTTGTGAGTGTAGTCATGACGTCATTTTAAGATCCCGCGAAATTTAAATATCCTCAATACAGCTATTATTTTATATTTATATTTGAACATAAAAAATATATTATTAAAACAAGTAATTATGAACACTTATTTTAATAACATAATTTTATATAAAAATTCAATATTATGTATTAACTGAAAAACAAAGTACATAGTTTACAAGAAAATAAATTTATTTGTTTAAATATACGTATTATATTTAATATAAAAAGATTAACAAATTATAAAGAACAGGAATAATAATTAATATTATTTTAATTAATGAACTATTTATTTTTTAAGCTATATGTTAATACAGGGTGGCGCAAAGGAAGCAATTGGTTTTTAAACATTTACATTAAGTATATTTTTAAATTCTTAAATTATTTTGATGAGATATGATAAACTATAATTTATGGAGATTTTTTAAAGCTACTTATGGAACACTACGTCGAGCAAATGACCCCCATTTTCTGCCTTACAAAATGTCCATGACATCAGTTAAAATACTGAGAGTTGGCACCTCAATTTCAGCTCAAATATTGTTTTTTAACTGCTGGATAGTCGTTGGCTTATTAACATAAACCCTCCCCTTTAGATATCCCCAAAGATGATAATCTGAGGCTGTTAAATTCGGTGAACAAGGAAGCCAGTTGACTGCCGAGTTTTTTGAAATTATCTGTTCGCCAAAAAATCTCCCTTAAAAGCTCCATACTGAGTCGGGCGGTGTGTGCAGTGGCACCATTTTGTTGGAACATTACTAGATTGTTAGTAAGAGCAGGTCGTGGAAAAGTTTTAATTATATGTCGGTATCACTCACCTGTTACAGTTATGGCATTTCTGTTAACATCTTCAAAAAAAATATGGCCCAATAATCTTTTGGGATGTAACACCGCACTAGATTGTACATTTAACCGTTAACCTCATTCTACTGGCCGGAGCAATCGTGTCCACTATTACTTGGCTATATCTTTTAGCAGAAATAACTAACGTGAAAAAGTATTTCAATAATCTCTGAATCTTATCTCTTATCTTTCCATTATTAATTCCCCAGACCTTTAAAAGGTCTAAGAAGAAAAAGAAAGCAAAATAAAAATTTAAAAGTTATGAATTTTTCAAATCAGATTGTTTCTTTTGCGCCACCCTATTTCTGTGTCTCACTATGAAATACTCATTTAAAAAAAATAACTGAATCATGTCAGTTTATTGTTGGTTTTTACAATATTAATTTTTTTCAATAAAAAATACTTGGAAATTTAGTATAAAAAAAATGTATCAATGTTTTTTCTGTTGTCATTGGTCAGTTGACACAACATACATACCAGCAGCGGTGCACAAGCTGTATTCAGGTGATGCCATGCAAATTACTATCATAGATCGAATACATTTGGATTTTGTCGTGTCTTCGGAAAGGGCAATTCTCTGCCGTACTGACTATGTCGAATGTGTCTGATCTAAACATAAACTGTCACTGGACTTACATGAATATAGCTCGCGCACTGTCACCGATATATACATAATTATGATTGATTTATTTCTCCAAGTGATATGACGAATGTAAAATATTTCTCCGATGTCTTCAATACATTGTTCTGATACTTTTGCTTTTCATATCTATAAAAATATAAGACTATATTACAAAAACAAAATAAATATATGGTATTATATGTAAAAATGTAAACAAAAACTTACGTAATAGAAAAGAAATGCAACATCCAATATAGTAAAAATCAATATTCTTCCATAGATTGAATATATTACAGTTGTACTGGTACGATGAATGTAAAATAGTTCTCCAATGTCTTCAATACATTGTTCTGATACTTTCGCTTTTCATATCTATAAAAATACAAGACTATATTACAAAAACAAAATAAATATATGACATTATATGTAAAAATGTAAACAAACTTACGTAAAAGAAAAGAAATGCAACATAGTAAAAATCAATATTCTTGTATGATAAATGTAAAATTAACAGACATAATGTCTTCAATATACGATTTTGCAGCATTAAGTATTTTGCTTTCACTCTATAAAAAAAATTTTCAATTAGTTAGGTTAAACTTCCTACTTTAATTAAGTATGGTTTTATTTTTATAGATCACGTCAAATTTATACGATTTATCACAGTGAGCATCACATATTTTATAATTTCCATACATTTTCTGGGAATCCTTGTGCTTGTTTTTTATTTTAATTCAAATATTATATACTTCTTCGCTTAAACTTTATAACAGTCTATACTGCATTATTTATGTATTTTTGTTATTCATACATATAACATAACGGTACACAACAGTAAAATAGCATTATCTATTAATATTTATCAATAATTTTCTAATCAAACGAACGAAAACTAATTTTACAAACACATTTTAACTGTTTCACAAATTGTCAAACAATTAAAATAATACCAAAGCATGTATACAGACAGCGGTAAATTCAAAATACAGTCACGTGACAGTCACACTAGCGCTATAAACGGTGTAGTGAAAAGGTTCATCCCCTTCCATATGGAGTTACCATACCCTGGCCTTATGGTTGGTTCAACCTGTCAAATTTTTAAAATCTAATTAAATCAAATTCTTACCTGCTTTAATCGGCCTCATAATGAAATAGACAGACGGTCATATGGACTAACCGAAATTATAAGGTTCCTATTTTTCTACGGAACCATAAAAATAGAAATCCTTATGGGTTCTGATTTACGGGACGTCTGTAGGTATTATAATATGTAGCATAGAATTTAAATCATTGTATAGAGTTATCTCTCTCCCACAACATTTTAAATAAGTTATTTGAATTTTTTTAAGCGTTGTTTGTTTTTCTATTAATTATATTATAATTTTAATATCATACAAGATACAAAAATCGTCAATACCTATCGATATTTTTGTTATATAACATACATTCAATAAATTAAATCGTTTAATATTTATGATACTATCTTCCTTCAACTCAAAAGTAGCTTATGTAAATAGTCATCAGTGCTCTAAACAGTACATTACAATATACAAAAACAACCAGAATAGGGTGTAACGGGTGTAATGGGCGTAATTGTGCAACGGCGTGTCATGGTATCATGGACGCTTATAATTTTTTAAGGTTTTTTGTGTGTTTAATTAATTTAATTTCAATAAATGCAGGTAAAATATTCATAAATACGAACACATTTATTTAGAATCATCATTTCTACAATTCCATGCATGTTCATTACTTTTAATAATAATTCTTGTCGCAACGTAAATGATATATTATAATTAATTATGAATCACTGTTTTTAAATATTTTACTATCACTGCATTACTAAATTTTATCTTTCTGATTTTGATATATCTTTCCTGTTTAATATACCTCATTATTAAATACCTATAGGTTAAAGTACGTTCATCCTAATTTTATTTATATAATTATATCCACCTGTTTGATTTCTAGATTATTACTCAGAATATGAATGTAATACACCTTTACTGGAAAAAGCTGCCTTAAAAGCAACTTCTTCTATGCAAGAACAAGGTCCAGAAAATGCTATTCTTAATGGTATGTAGAAACATTTCAAATAAAATAATTCAAAAAAATATATTTCTGGATGAATCATACAAACAATAGTGGTAAATAAATTCACTTTTGGTAGGTAAACTTCATTCAATGTAGAGAAGATGAGTGACAGTGATTTTAAATAAGTTTTAAATAAAATAATTAAAATGTCTATGAAAAATAGTGTACGTTGGGCTTTTAATTTCAACTCTTGGAATCCTAGTGAAGCTGAACTTTTGTTAGCAACGTCATTGATTCAACCCGAGGAAAAAACACGTCTTGCTCAATTTGTGTTTAAAAAGGATTTTAAAGCATCTTTAATAGGACGTTTACTTATGCGCAAATATATTAATAATGTTACAAATATTGATTACGACAAAGTCAAGTTTAACAGGGATAATAGTGGAAAACCATTTCTTGAAAATTCTACCGACTTATTGCTAAATTTTAATGTATCACACCAAGGTCATTATACTGTATTAGCTGGAGAAATAGGGGGATTAAATATAGGTGTTGATGTTATGAAATATGAATATACAGGAGGTAAACCTATAAGTGAATTTTTCAGATTAATGCATAAACATTTTTCTGAAACTGAATGGCAATTTATTAGAGTTGGGTCCTATGAACAACAGTTAAGTTCTTTTATAAGACATTGGTGTTTAAAAGAAAGTTACGTCAAAGCTTTAGGTGTTGGTATTACTGTTAATTTACAAGACATTAGTTTTAAAATAAATACCAGAGATTTAAGTAAAACTTATGTAGTTTATAACACTGAATTATTTGTCAAAAATAATAAAATGGATTGGATTTTTGAAGAAAGTTTACTAGGTGAAGAACATTGTGTAGCTGTAGCTATTGAGAATAAACATTATGATGTAAACAAACATAATGTTTTTGAGGAATTGACTTTTAGTAAACTTACTGAAGGAGCGGTTCCTCTATTAAATGAAGATGAAGAATATTGCAATAGCATTATTAAAAAAATGGAAAGCCCATAACTTTGCCACTATTATTTGGAACTTTTCTTACAAAGTCAAACCATATTATTATATTCTAACTTGTCATATTTTACTAAATAAGATTATTGAGTACTTAGTAAATTGCCAATATTGGTTTAGAAAAATAAATAAAAATATGTATATTCCCATGTCAAGTTAGTTAAAATATTACGTATAATCCAGAAATATATTTTAATTGTAGAATGTAGAAGTCAATAAATTATTATTTCTATGTAATATTTGTTTTATTACAATTTAGATAGTTTTATTTTTTATTTATGTAGTCAGTTTTATTGTAAAAAACTTATATATATGTATAATCAATATACTGTACCAGTAACTTTAGATCCAAGTTTTTGTACCTATCTGTATCACTCTAGATTATTATACTGTAGCATGCAATGTTGACATATTATTTATTTTATTGTATGATTTGCGTATTGCATGATACTTAAAATTGTTTTGCATCCCCCTCAATTCAACTGTCCTGTTATATCAAAGTTATTGATCAAATAATGTTAATTATCAATTAATCATATAGTGAAATTGAATGCTATTAAAATTAAATAGAAATTGTTTTACCATAAAAAGAATTTTTTCACATATACTTATATGTGAAATTAATTACTAATTTATATAAGTAAACAATTGTCAGTCTTAATAAAAAGTACGCACAATTTTTTATACTATCAGCAATTTTTACTTTATATTTCTATATCATTCTCATAATAATATAATAGTAGTGACGTTAAATATAAATAAAAACAAACTTGTTTGTTTAAACGTCAAAATTTATTAAAGAAGAGGAAACCGCAATTTTGAGATAACGACATCTTTCTCAAATTTAAATCTTTACTAATAGCCTGACGATGATTCTGTGAATCGAAAGCTTGCGGTTTCCTCTTCTTTAATAAATTTTGACGTTTAAACAAACAAGTTTGTTTTCATTCTCATAATATATATTGTTACAATTATATTATTTAAGAATCTTAAATAGATCAGTTTGTAATGGTCGTAACTCACAATCAGTAAATTTTTATTTTATTGGAATAAAATAAAATAAAATAAAAGAGCTGCAAAAAATATTTGAAATATTTTTCAATAAAATTAGCCGTTTTGATGTTATTCACAAAAAAAAAACTTTCTCACCCCCTGCCAAACTACCTCTGTACTTCTTTGTCAACTAAGCTCAAAGGTTTCTTAACGTATAGGTATAAAACTACATATGTACCAATTTTCATCAATGAAAGAATTATTGAGTTCAAAAAATATACTTTTACTGTTCTAATAATAAATAAACTATAATTTAAATTATGGGTAAATAATATTGTATATTGTATAAACAAAGGGCCTAATGCTTGGGCTGCATCGGGCAATGATTTTGGTCAGATGCTTATAATTGACCTGGGTCAAACTATGAACATTACTCGAATATGGACCCAGGGAAGACCTCATTCGTCCCATTATGTTATGGAGTACGGTATCAGCTATGGAACAAATGGACAAGATTTTGCAGATTACAAAGATGCAAATGGTTACATAAAGGTAGGATACTTACAAATATAGGGAAGAAAAGATAATTATTAAAGGTGATTTGCTTGTTTGCTTTTTTAACCAATAAGGTGCTTTTCTAGTATCTTATAAATCATTTAATTTTTTAACATGGTAGTTTCTTGATTGTTTAATTAATGTAGTAGATTGAAGTGCATGTATAGGTGGTTGTTAAATATAAATTGTATATATTAATATATCTTCTAAATATATGATATTTTAAAATTTATACGTGTAAAATTTACATACTTTTATTAGTCAGCCGATAGTTTGATCGGTTTGGCAGTTAGCCAAAGAAGAAGTGCGTACATCTACTGAATTGTTTTATCGGGGACAAATCGGTTTGCAGCTCGAACCCGATCAAATTATTGGCCGAGTAAAAGTTTGTAGTATGCACAAGTACGATTAGTTTTTTATAATGTTATATTAATTTATACAATGAAAATATTTAATATTTATTACTTGCTAACATAATGATTTTCATTAACAACTAAACTAACACTTTCGGAATGCGATGTCTATTGCTTTTAGGCCCTTCTGCGTGGACTCCTACCTACAGCACTTACTATAATTTCTTGACAATGGATTTGGGTAGCAGAAAAGAGATACATTACATAGCGACACAGGGTCGTAAATCCACTAATGAATTTGTAACTGAGTATATTGTACAGTATTCAGATGATGGAGAGAGTTGGAGATCTTTTACAGATGCATCTGGAGTAACTGAGGTCCGACTTGATTATTTTCTTGTTAATCATAAGGGTCATACTAAAAACAATTCTTTTATATAACTGTAAATAATAACATGCTTAATAATTGCTGGATTTTTGAGAATGGCTTTTATAAATAAAAAATATTTTATATTATTATAAATATAAGTATGAAATATAATTTTCATTATATTTTAGATGTTTAAAGGAAATAAAGATGGTGATCTTATTCGTAAAAATGAATTTGAAGTACCGATCATAGCACAATGGATTAGAATAAATCCAACAAGATGGAGTGGTAAAATCTCAATGAGACTTGAGTTATTTGGATGTGATTATGGTAATAACGATGTTTACAAATTGTAATTATAATAACTACATAAAATTATTATTTTAGTTTCGGATATTTTATATTTCAACGGAAGCTCATTAGTAAACATAGACCTACTGCGTGAACCTATCTCGTCTGCAAGAGAGTCGATAAGATTCAGAATGAAGACGACACACGCTAGCGGTGTGCTTATGTACAGTAGAGGGACGCAGGGTGATTACTTTGCTTTACAACTCAGAGATAACCGGATGCTGTTGAATATCAACTTAGGTTCAGGAATGATGACAAGCTTGTCTGTCGGTAGTTTACTTGATGATAATATCTGGCACGATGTTGTCATTTCGAGAAATAGAAGAGATATTGTGTTTTCTGTCGATCGTGTTATGATCCAAGGAAAAATTAAAGGAGATTTTAGCAGAATGAATTTAAATCGTGCGGTATGTAAAAAATTACATGTTTCAGCTTTTGTAAAATGCAAAAATATGATTTTTAATTCTATTTTTTTAGTTTTATATTGGAGGTGTTCCAAATGTTCAAGAAGGTTTAGTTATAACACAAAATTATACAGGTTGTATAGAAAATCTATATTTGAATACTACAAATATAATACATGATATAAAAGAAGCTTATGAATATGGCGAAAATTATCGATACGAAAAAATTAATACACTCTACAGTTGTCCTGTAAGTACACAAGTTATGAGATCTGTGTTTTGTTATAATTATATATTACTCAATTTCTAAAAAAAAAACTAACAATAAATATTTATTTCAGGAACCACCAACAGTGCCTGTAACATTTTTGACGCATGGTTCTTATGCAAGATTAAAAGGTCATGAAGGAATGCAAACTCTGAATGTCTCTTTTTCATTTAGGACATACGAAGATAAGGGTGTAATGTTTTACCATGAGTTCTCTTCACCAGGTTTTGTTAAAGTGTGTTATTCATTTTTTATGTTGACATTTGACATCTTTTTAATTTTAGCTGTTCGTGAAAACTAGCACAGTTTATAAACCTATAAATTTTAATTTTAGCTATTCTTAGAAGATGGAAAAGTAAAAATCGAACTAGAAATCCCGAAGGTACCAAAAGTCATTTTAGACAATTATGATATTACTTTCAATGATGGAAGATGGCATACGGTTATATTGACAGTGACGAATAATCTTTTAATTTTGAATATTGACAATCAGCCAATGAGAACTGTCCGGGCTTTACAAGTGTACACAGGCGGTATTTATTACGTAGGAGGTAAATACTTAAAACAACTGGTTTTTTTATTGTAATTCAGTTGCCAGTTTAAAGAATAGAAAATAATATTTTTTATCTTCAGGTCGCAAATCAACAACGAGCGAGCGAGGTTTTGTTGGGTGTATGCGTCTCATCAGTGTCGATGGCCACTACAAGCTGCCATCGGACTGGAAGGACGATGAATACTGCTGCAAGGAAGAAGTTGTGTTTGATGCATGTCACATGACTGATAAATGTAATCCAAATCCATGCCAGCACGATGGCGTGTGCAAACAAAACTCTATGGAATTCTTCTGTGACTGCACCGATACTGGATACTCTGGAGCCGTATGCCACACTTCTCTGAACCCTCTCTCATGTCAGGCGTATAAGAATGTGCAACAGACCGGGCAGACTGCGGAGATCAGTGTTGATATTGACGGAAGCGGCCCTCTCAAACCGTTCCCTGTTATGTGTGAGTTTTACGGGGATGGGCGTATCATGACTGTTGTGAGACATAGTAATGAGCAGACGACACCAGTCGATGGTTTTCAGGTTAGTTTTTGATATAAAATATATTATTTTTATATATTATATTGATTTCATGTGAATTGCAATAAAATTACATTCTACAGGAACCAGGTAGTTTTTCTCAAGATATTCAATATGATGCTGATTTCGATCAAATAGAAGCTCTACTTAATCGTTCAACTTCTTGTCGACAACGTATACAATATACATGCAAAAAGTCACGTCTTTTTAATAGTCCTTCAGATGAACATAATTTCAGACCTAATTCATGGTGGGTTTCACGACAAAGTCAGAAAATGGATTATTGGGGAGGATCAATTCCAGGATCACGTATGTGTGAATGTGGACTTCTTGGGCAATGCATTGACAAAACCAAATGGTGTAATTGTGATGCTGATGAGGAGGATTGGCAAGAAGATGCTGGTGATTTAAATGAAAAAGAATTTTTACCTGTCCGACAGTTGCGTTTTGGAGATACAGGTGAGATATTTATAGTCAATGGTATTTTATTTAGCATAACAAAATTATTTCAATGAACTGAATTCGTTTAGGAAATGCATTGGATGAAAAAGAAGGACGGTATACTTTAGGACCTTTAATATGCGAAGGAGATGATTTATTCGAAAACATGGTCACATTTAAAATAGTCGATGCAACAATTAGATTACCAACATTTGATATGGGACACAGCGGTGACATTTATCTTGAATTCAAAACAACAGTAGAAAACGCTGTTATTTTCCATAGTAAAGGTCCATCGGATCATATAAAACTTCAGATCATTGGTGGAGATCAACTACAGTTTACGTACCAAGCTGGAAGTGGAGTTTCATCTGTCAGTGTTGATACTTCACACCATTTGAATGATAACAATTGGCATTCTGTGTCTGTTGAAAGAAATCGTAAAGAAGCACGTATTGTTGTCGATGGAGCTATTAAGGCAGAAGTCAGAGAACCACCAGGTCCAATTAGGGCATTACATTTAACATCTGACTTTGTGCTTGGAGCATCGGTAAGCGTTATTAGTTTTATTTAAAATATAATAATAATTTTTAGAAGCATTCATTAAATTGTTTTTTGTTTAAAATAGTATTAAATATTTTCCTATATTTTTTTAGATTGATAACCGTGATGGCTTTGTTGGATGCATAAGAGCACTTCTACTCAACGGACAGAAAGTAGATTTGAAACATGAAGCTCGCAAAGGCTTATATGGGGTAGCTGAGGGTTGCGTTGGTAAATGCGAAAGCAGTCCTTGTCTTAACAATGGTACGTGCAATGAACGTTATGATGGTTACTGGTGCGACTGCCGGTGGACAGCTTTCAAGGGTCCAATCTGCGCAGATGAAATCGGTGTCAACATGCGACAAAGCTCGATGATCAAATATGATTTTATGGGTTCGTGGAGATCTACAATATCTGAAAAAATCCGTGTTGGGTTCACAACTACCAATCCAAAAGGTTTCCTCCTTGGATTTTTCTCAAATATATCAGGAGAATATCTCACAATTATGGTATCAAACAGTGGTGTTTTGAAGGTTGTGTTTGATTTTGGTTTTGAAAGACAGGAAATTGTGTTCCCTGATAATAAGCATTTTGGATTGGGTCAATACCACGATGTAAGACTGTCAAGAAAGAATTCTGGTGCTACTTTAGTGTTGCAAGTTGATAATTATCAACCAGTTGAACAACACTTTAATATAAAAGCTTCGGCTGACGCTCAGTTTAATAATATACAGTATATGTACATAGGGAAGAATGAAACCATGGCGGAAGGTTTTGCAGGATGTGTTTCAAGAGTCGAGTTTGATGATATTTATCCGCTCAAGTATCTGTTCCAGGAAAACGGGCCTGCAAACATTAGATCTCTTGGAAGTAAGTATTATCAAATAGTTTCATTTGAATAACCATCTTAGTTTGTTTATCCGTTTTTTTATTAATGTTATTTCATCTTTATGGAATCTTAAATATGTAATTATTTATGTGGTTTTTGTTTTCAGCTCCATTGACTGAAGATTTTTGTGGTGTGGAACCAATCACGCATCCACCTGATATTTTAGAGACAAGGCCACCACCTATCGTTGATGAAGAAAAATTGAGACAGGCGTACAACCAAACCGATTCTGCAATACTTGGAGGTAAATTTTAAAAAATATTTTATATAGCACACTGGCATATTCCAAAAAAATAACTTTTTTTTTCTTCGTTCTTGTTATGAAATAAATTAGTTTATGACTTTTAAAAAATCCTCGCACAAGAAATAATGTGTAGCTCAATTTTAAAAGGTGCTAAAAGGGGGAGTCCTGTTTTTCATTTCCAATCATAACATAATTCTTTAAAACTGAAGTTTGTATTACAGTCATGACAAGTAATGAAAATTTTTCAGAAAATCATTTTGTAAAGAATTAAATTCTCGATAAAAGTGTCCACAAAGTCAAATCTCTGGAATTCAACAGTTCAAATGTTATAAAGTATCAAAGTGTTTTTTTGTTAAAATTTATGTTTAAGAAGATAAGTTAAATGACAATTGTATAGGAAATTTAATTCTCTACAAAAATAATCCAGATAGCTATAAGTATAAATGTAATAGGTTAAAATGTTTTAAATATATTTTTAAAAGGATTGATGTTAAAATGTCAGTTTTTGTCTGTAATAGATATTATAAAATAAATAATAACAAATAAACAAATTGTGTTTTAATTTCAGGTGTATTAGCAATAATATTCTTGGCACTGTTAATAATGCTACTAATAATCGGCCGTTATCTCGCGCGACATAAAGGAGAGTACCTGACACAGGAGGATGCTGGAGCAGATACAGCTCTCGACCCTGATTCCGCAGTTGTACAGTCACACACTGGGCACCATGTTCAAAAGAAACGAGAATGGTTTATATAAATATACAAACGTTCAAAAAATTTCCCTCAGGTCGTTTTCAATACAAAAAAAATTGTTCAATTGCATTTTAGATATATGGAATTCAACGATTTAATATTTGCAAATGTTAAATCGCTAAATGTTAAACTTGGTACGTGTAGTAAATGATTTTAGACACAGCCAAAGCTATTTCTCTTCATACAATTTTACGACAAAAATAGCAATATATAAAATGAAAGCCAATAAACTTCTCTACAAAAAAGATTCCATACATATTTTTCATCAGATTCTTATCTCACCAAATAATGACCATCTAAATTTATTAATGTTATTGTCTTTCCATTGAAATTCTCTTTCAATTTTAATAAATTCATACGGTCATTATTCAGTGAAATAAGAATTGACAATTATGTATGGAATCTGTTTTGTAGAGAATTTAATTAGCTTTAATTTTATAAAAAGCTATTTTTGTTGTAAAGTTAAATGAAAACTGAGAAATCAACAAGAATTGATTTCTGTCCATTCACCGATACCGATCTTGTTAAACAAAAAACATTATGATTTCTTAGTGACACTATTATTTCATTAATTTTTTCGACAGTTAAAAATAATGAGATATTGTCAAAAATTATCTACCACTTGTGGAGTTAAACCAAATGTTCTAGAAAATCGAATTATTAACAATTCATAGCAAGATTTCAGGATTTCATTATATTAATGATGATGCTAAAAATTCACCATAGATGACTGATTGATACAATTTATTTCTAAGTGAAATTTTTAAACGTTTTTATTTTTTATTTTTACTATTCTATTCGTTTTGTCTTCAGTGCGTTCTGTATAATTGTACATATATAATTTTAGTAGATATTATTTTATATTCGATTTAATGAAATCTCATATTATTATTTTTTCCGTCCATTGGCAGTATTTTTTATATTTAATTTTTATTTTTATAACAAACCTTTTTATATTAATATATGTATATTTATAAAAATTATTTTAATGTAATTTTAAAGAGTGATTTTTTTAATAGAATATCGTTTAAATTCTTATCGATATATTAAAATTGATACTTTGGATAATTTTTTACGATAAGAATTTATATTAAACAATAATTACCATTTTTATATCAACTGCACCTTTTCTCTTTTTTTAATTTGATTACCAACATAATAGGTTACTTATCATTTTCCAAATGAAGATAAGTGCCTTGTATTTAAGTCATTTTTATTACTTTAATTGCATTGCACTTTTTCTTATTATTTGTTTACTTGAACAATATTAAAGTAATTGATTTTAGTTAAATATTATAAATCAAATTATTTATAATGTATTACTATTATTAAATAATTTGAATTCTTTTAACTTTCATTTTTACATTTACAAAATCATTGAATGTAATGATCAGTAGAAATATATACTAGTGGTTCTTAAACTTGAAGGTTTTGTGAACCAGCCAAATTTACTATCGTCTATCATCGTTTTATTTTGAAAATAAACTACTGCTACGTCTTAACTTAACATTTTATTATGAACAAATTGAGCAAATACTCCAAACAAAAGATCGCCACATTCATTGTACTCATCTTGTTCCCAGAATTATCTGTTTTTGAAGTTTTATATAAATCGACGAGAAATAAGAAACATACGCGAAAAATTTGGCAGCTGAAATTGTTAAGAGTAGTGAAAAACAGTTTTAAAAACTGTTTATTCTGAGATTATGATAAAATTCACATTCCTTTTTTTATTTTCAAGGCTTATTTGCACCCTTAAGATACTAAAACTGATTTATTTTATTAGTTTTAATTCTTTTAAAATTAAATTAGGTAGAAAATGTAATTAACTACATTAGTATAAGAATACTATATTCACCACGAATATATGTCTCCACTGAACAGCAAACAAATGAATTCTTTTTTGCAAATACAATTGACTGACAGATATCAAGAAATGTTTTAAGTGTTCATTCTGTTCGGAGACTAGCTGAATATTGCTTTGCAGGCTCGAATTGTTCAGAATAAAATACTCAAATCAAGATGTACCATTAGATATTTATTTTCTCGTGTTTGAGAACCACTAGTACAGAACATGTAAAAATACGGTCTAGTTAGTTTGTGTGAATTTGAATAAATATGTATTATATTTGACTTCCAAAAAATTGTTAAAATAAATTATATTTTATATATATTACCATTGCATTTACTAGAAGAGCATTTATATTATTTTTAAACAATTTAGTAGCAAACCATATTTAAACTTACATAAATATATGTCATACGTTTTAGTCTATTTTATTTTCTCAAAGTGCAAGTTGTTAAAAATATTAATGCACAGAATCAATTAGAGTAAAAATATGTATTATCGTTTTTATAAAATTAAAACTTTTTTTATAAAGAAATTTTTTATTCTTTAATCCTTAATTTAAAAAAATACATAAAGCATATTTAAAACTAAATATGTACACCCATAATAAAACAATATCACTGTACATGTCTTTCAGTTTCCACAAAAGGTCCTCATCAGGAGCTTAATAAGCCTAATCATTAACATTAAACTCCCATTTGACCAAACTACAAAAGGATTGACTAAAATGTTTTTAAAAATCGATTTTAGATTGGTATAATATAAAAATTAAATTGAACAAAATTAAGTATTTATAAAATCAATTGTTTAAATTGAGTCAAAAGTTATATAGGGCAAACATACGATTTTAGATTGCCATGTTGATAAATCTAGACCTTGCAGTTGATTGGTCTGAATTATTGAAGTGAAATAGCCCTTTGAAGACCTTGTGAAGTTGAAACGCATGTCAAGTTTTATTGCTGTTTTTAGTGATTCAAAAACCACAATTTCTTTGTTTTCTAGTAAATAATATTAATACTATATTCATTTACAAAAAAATCAAATAACAGTCTTATCATCTTAAATAATAGTAATTAATACATTTTTCGTTTTATGGGATTTTAAATTTATAAAAAATTGTTCTTGCATTAACCAAAACTAAAAAAATATAATTTTTTATTAATGAAAAAACACTATACTAATGTATAGCATGTTTATAAAAAATTATATTATTTGTTACTTGTATTACTTATGTAAAATAGCTTTCACAGAAAATCTTTCCGGTGCTACATTAACTCCATTTATAAAATTTTGATATTGTATATTTGGTAAGGTTTCTCCATCAGGTACTTCAAAAGTAAAATTTTGTAGTAATGTTGATAAAAATAAAAACATATTTTGTCTGGAAAAAGTTTCACCAGCACAAAGTCGTTTACCTGGAAAGTTCATAATTATATAACACATATTGATGTAACAATATTAACAGAGTTATACCTGCACCAAAAGGCAGTGTTAAATCTTTTTTCAAAAGTTTTCCATTTTCATCTAAGAATCGCTCTGGACGAAAATTAAACGGATCTTTCCAGAGATCCTCGTCCATATGCACACTCCATAAAGCTGGTAGCATCATTGTACCCTAAACATATTTAATTGTATTGTTGATGTGTGTATAAAAATATGCATACACTTTTTATTAATTTTTAAGCAACAACCTTTGGTATAAAATATCCGCCTAAATTTGTATCAACAATAGATACTCGAGGTATTCCAAATGGATTTAATGATTCTCTTCTCATCCCTTCTCGGATCGTAGCTTCAGTATAAGGCATTCTAAAACCAACATTATTTATAAACAGAATTCCCGGGAAAATAAATTAGGTCTAAGTAGATCAAATTTTATCTAAAAAATGAAAAAGTGGAGGTCTATTAGATCTATGCAGATCTATCATAGTAGATCTAATTAGATCAAGTAGATCTAAAAAGATTACGTAGATCTGTCATAGTAGATCTAATTAGATATTTCATAGTACAGTAGACGTATACTATGAACTCAGTTGAACACGGTACCTTCAAGGCTGTGAACTTCTACTCCTCAGCTGTCACTTACAATAGACGTGTGTATACCGGTGTTGTTCACAGTAAGGAACATCTACTAAGTAGATCTAATTTGATCTACTTTTCCCGTGCTTTATGTAATTGTTATGGTTATTAAATATAATCCACGCCTCAAACCTTACGTACTTTGATCTATCATCAAGTGTAGGTAATCTTCCAGTTCCTACGACTCGATCAATTTCGTTTTGTATTTTTTTTTGTACTGAAGGGTTATGTAATAGATGCGTGAATATAAACCCTAGTATAGCAGTATTTGCTGCAACTGATGGTATTATAAAATCGACCATTATCATAATTAGCTGTTCTTCTACAACAATATTTTTTAGTGTTATACATGGCGTGTTATCAGAATGTTTGTGATATAAAATTATAGCTCAAAATTCTTATTACTTTCTTTTTTACCTGAAAAGGAAGACTGTTCTTTTTCATTTTGCTGTTTTAAAATATTCACATACCTATCTAAAAAATCATTATCTGCGTCCTCTGAAAAATGTTTGCTACGTTCTTTTAACTTGTCCTTAAAAAAATATATATATTATGTTTTGATAATATAAAATAATTAATAAACATTGATTATTTTAATTTATAGTATGTGATTATTATAAATATTTTTAAGTGGTGATAAAAAATTAATTATGCATAAATGTAATCATATAATAGAAAATACTGGGAATCCCTTTTATCAATATTACCTAATAATTTGTGATTATTTTTAGAAGTATTTGTGTTATTTTTTTAATTATTAATATTCTATGATAGCAATATTAAAATTAATATTTATAAAAACTAGTTATTTGAGATATAAAGTAGTGAAATGAAAATATAGGTAAGTAAAATTTAATATTTTCTAGTATGTTTTTAAATATTTTAACATAGGCTTCTAACTTAATCTATTTAATGTTAATGTATGTAAAATTATATAATTATATTAAATGTACCGTTACGATATTTTGTAACACTTCATTGCCATCTTTAACTGGTTTATATCCAGATAAATTTGGTATGAAGTACCGTAACCATGGAGTCATTGTCAAAGCTCCACCAGTTGGGTCTCCCGAACGTTGAAACTTTAAAACTGCATTGATTACGCTTTCTTTTTTTGTATCGTTATCATCAAACCTTTCTCCAGTCAATATAAACCAAAAAGCGTTCAGAAATCCTGAATAAAATATATCTGGCATAACACAAATATTTTTTCCAGTATAAATTTTCTAAAAACATTTCAAAAATACATAAACTATTATTTTAACAGATTTATACTAAAAACAAACTTTATCAAAACTGTTGTTTCCTCCTTCTTTAATTGATTTTATTACATGATTTATTTCTTCTGCAACAATACCTTCAAAAATCTGAGATCTGCGTCCAAACCCAAAATCTCGCATATGTCGTAACGAAAAACGCCTTTGTTCATTCCAGAAATATCCATCGGTAAAAAATATACCTATATAATATATACATATATTAACACATAAATCGATGTATTAGATCCCTCTAGATTTAAAATATAATTATCTAGTGTCCCGTTTGTATTTAAACATATAATCAACAATAGACTTACGAGTGACAGATAGATGTACAATATTCAATGAAAGGTTGTATTTTTATTTTTTTATACAAATATCATGAAAGACTATTTTGACAAACCTAAACGTTTTTCAAAAGCTCTTAATCTTGTAACAAACGTATCTATTCTTCCTTCAAATTCAGGTCTAGTTAACATTTCGTGGGTTGTTTCAAAATCTAGCGTAGTAACAGTATAATATGGTCCCAGATAAAATCCAAGTATTTTAGTTTTATAATATTTTGCTATTCGATCGACAGTTAAATGAGGAAATTTGTAATTTCCAGCTAACATTAGCCAATAACTCCCCCATATTGGCAGTCGCAATGGTCCTGTAATTTATAAGTGATGTGCTATTAAAGACTTATATGGTAATCTCCTGTCCGAATATATTTATAATTCAGAAAATATGTTTTTTTTAAATTTAATATCAAACACTGTTTATTAACCATAAAATTCAGTACACTGACAATATAGCACCCTCGACAAATGGGTCTCTGAGAAAAGCGCCCCCAAACAAAAGCATCCCGACAATAATAAATACTTGAAATTATAATAAAAGAAATATGAAAGGAATATTAATTGATAATAAATGTTTACTCGATAATTACTAAAAAAAATTTGGCTGCTTTTTGTCTGGGTGTATTGAATAAAGCGCATTTTTGGTCACCATATATTTATATTATTTTACCTGGTGGTAATTTTTTTATTTTTGATAAGACTCTATCGACCAGAATATATATAAATAGAAATATAAACAGAAACACTAAAAAAAGGAGCATTGTTAATTAATTACTCTAATTAAATCTATAAACTACAACTATAAATTTACGTATAAAGTTCAGTTATTTATCACTTAATTATAAGATTATTTGGGTTACGTTATCTTTGTTATGAAGAAATAATAAATTATAATGCTAAATGTATGTTTCGCTAATATGTATTTGTTTATTAATCTTTTATAAAATAAAAAAAAATATATTCTACTTAATTTAAAACTGACAGAAGAGTTTGTCCTCACTGACTGGAATTTTAGGGATTTTCTGAAATTCAAACCTGTGAGGGGAGGGATAGAATAATAAACCTTGCTTGTATTAGAGGGTAATAGGGGTAAAAAATTCTTCCAGACTATGATAGTACAAATGGTAGCAAAACCACAGGTATAAAATATAAAAACAAACATTTCATATTTTTAAAGTTTTATTATACAAAATAAAATCTCAATATATACATTCTTAACATTATATGACTATAAATATTTGATAACTCGTATACACCGAATAAAACAAATTTATATAATTATTATCGTGGCACAGCTTGTACTCGAAATGAAGGTGGAGATACGTTTATCCCACTAATAAATGTTTGGTAGTTTAAATCTGGTTTACTTTCACCATCGGCTGCAGTAAAAGTAAAGTTTTGAAGTAAAGCTGATAAAAATAAAAACATATTCTGTCTTGCGAATGTTTCACCAGCACATAATCGTTTACCTACAAAATTAATATTTTATTAACTCTATATATATTTAGGAGCTACATTTATAAATTCAATGAATTTCATTACCTGCTCCAAAAGGTATAGACCAATCTCTTTTAAGAAGTTTTCCTTCATTGTCCATAAATCTCTCTGGTCGGAAGTTATAAGGATCTCCCCATAGTTTTTCATCCATGTGTACACTCCATAATCCTGGGAGCATCATTGTCCCCTAAAAGAATTTTATCTATATATATAGATCAGCAGCATGCACTGCAGATTCACTTTGGCAGCTATCGCAAAACTAGATAGTGTATGTGCCACTCTCATATTGAACACAAAGTGAACCTGCAGTGCTAGAAAGTAGTCAAGAGTAGGTTTTGGTGAATGCATATACAGGCTGTTCTGAATAAAACGTTTTTATTTTGAAAATTAAACTGCTTACAAAAAAAAAATCAGACAGAAGTTACTCAGTTTTTTAATGGTAACCTTAAGTTTTTTAAATAAGAACATATATTTTTGTTTTAAGGATCTGGTTTGCAAATAATCAAGATTTATTCATGCGGTTTGTTCTATACACACATGATAAATTTTCACATTCATGGGGGTACTAAATGGTATAGAAAACCCAAAAGCTAAGTACCCTTGAATTATCTGTTATGCCCTATAAGGCTCCTCTAATCTTGTAGACCCATATACGTTGCATATATAAATTCTAATTTGCGTTTTATTTAAATAAGGGAGTGCCTAGAGATTTCTACACTTTATTTTCATTATCTTACTTTTGGAATGAAATAGCCACCCAATGTTGTATCTACTAATGCTTTTCTTGCAACTCCGAACGGATTTAAAGTTTCCCTTCGCATACCTTCTCGAACTGTGGATTCAGTTAACGGCATCCTAAAAATATATTTTGTTTAAAATATATTATTTTATAAAATATCTTTTTTTATATTACATGCTTTCAAGAAATATTAATTATAAATATAAAAACATAACTACAGCTTTTTAGTTGGGGTTGAAAACACATTTAATTGATTTTTGGGTCATTCATAGTTTTAGTTTTGCAATTATTATTAATCATGATAATAGATTTAATTTAGATAATAATAAATAATTACATTGGTCTATCATCTAATGTAGGTAATCTTCCTCTACCCACAACATGATCTATTTCAGTTTGTATTTTCTGTTGAAGCTCTGGTTCATGTATGAGATGCATAATAATGAATGACAAAATTGATGAATTAGCGGTAGCTGGTGGTATTAGAAAATCAGCTATCAACATTATTATCTGTTCCTCTGAAACAATATAAAAATATTTAATAATTAGCGTTTATTCCTATATAACTTATAGTCATTTAATTTCCACATAAAATAGTTTCTGATCTCCAATATTGAAACCGTATATAAGAAATAAAGGAGTATCCATTAATTATGTAAGTTTAGGGGGGAGCATGGTCAAGAAAATTATTCTCAGATTTTTAAAACTTAAAAAATTTATGTGAAGATATTTTTTGGGAGAAAGAAACAAAAGACTCTTTTTTTACAACAAAAAAATTATTTATACACAATATTTCATGACGTGCATCTGGGTTGGGGGGGCATAACTAACATTCCGCCCCAGAACGTAATCTTACATAGTCCGCGTCGCCACTGCAAAAATTATCAAAATTATATCTTTGATAACTTTTTTTAAATATCTTAAAAAAGATAAATATATTACAGCTATAAAAGCAGAAAAACTCAAAAAAATTTAATGGCGTAGAAAGAAGTCTTTTTCAAACATCTTCAGTTACATTCTACTAGTATGGTCATCAAACTATGTCGACTCACAAAATCCTTAGAACTAGAAGGTTTTTTATATTAAAATATTCAAAGTAAATCAATGTTGGTTATATGTACCTACAATTAAAATATTGTATTTATATTTTTATGCACACTAGTATCTTCTTGGAATGCATTAATTTTCAAAGATAAATATATCATTATATTTTTTAGTCAACTAGTGTGAGTGCTGTATATATTTTTTTAATTTTAATTTTGATTCGCGGAATCCCCAGAAAGGTATTTGAAGAGCACTGATCTAGGGCAATTGGCATGTGGCTAGTACCACGGTAAATAATATACATATTTAATAAAATGTTGATAAAAAAAGTAAATATTATTTTATCAAAATTACTTTTATATGTTACCTGTGAATGTTGTTAGATCTTCATTTTGTTCTTTCAATGCTCTGATGTACCTGTCTATAAAATCTCTGTCCATATCTTCGGAATAATATTTAAGATGTTCTGTTAAGGCTTCCTACAACAAAAATTTAATTTAAGATATAAATATAAATTAATCCAGAGCTGTTCCTGGCGGGACTGCAAAAGATTCGGCCACAGAGTATTTATTATGTTTCTTCTCGTGGCCTCCACATCCTATCACCGCGAAATTTGTCGCAAAACTTCGGGCTGAACGAGGTGGGCATTATGTCTGAAATCAAAAAATGATTATTTTTATTACTAAGCTTGATAATAGCTATCTGTTATCGGGGCTAGTTTAGAAAATTTGAAAAATTACGAGCATGATAGCCAGTAAAAGTTCAAATTTTTGAAACGATTATTTTTTTCATTTTTCGAATTTTTCAAAATCAGCTCCAATAACATATAGCTATTATCGTGCTTAATAATAACAAAAATCATTTTTTGATTTCAGATACAGTGTACAACTTCTACAACACGATATTGCTTGTTATTCACGGTAATTTTTTTTCAGTATTTAAATTGTAAATAAATAGTTAAAATACTAATCCATGAGATTTTAACTTCTTATTAAGGGCAAGACATCTTTAGACTAAAATTTTATAATATCCATGATAATAATTTGTTCCTCTTTACCGTGTTTTTACGTCTCAGGACTGTGTTGACAAAAAGGTCAATTCGTTTCCGTGAACTATAATTTATAAATGTCAGCATCATGTATAATTTATGTCAGATTAATAATAATATAAATGAATTGTCAAAAAGATAATGTACTTATATTATGTAAATATTTACAAGTATTATCTACATTACGCGTATATATCGACATTTTGCTTGAGGCCCTGAGGGAGAGGTCATATTCGGGACCCTGGAAATCATTTTTTTTTCAACAAAAAATTTCGCGTTTCTTAATCTCAATAGCGCATTGGACCCGGTGTTACCTAGGGATTTAAATTTAATCTCTAATAAACCTATTAAGCATTGTTTTCACTTATCGTTAACGATTTACGCAGCTGCGTAAATCGTTAACGATAAATCTTTGCGTGCACTAGTGCACGCAAAGATACCTCTCCGACATTTTTTTCCGACTTCATAAAATTTACACAAAATATCCATAAATTATATACCTAAACCTTTTTCGTCAAATACTCTATCTATTAGTGAAAACCGGAATAAAATTCGTTCAGTAGTTACTGAGAAAATCGTGCACATTCCGACGGACAGACGCGGTGAGGGACTTTGTTTTATACTATGTATAAATTACTCCGTGAAAAATTAATTAAAATTTAATCTGTAAAATGCATTGAAAAGTAAAGATTTCAAACTTTGAAATGCTTTTTGTTAATCTATACAAACATTACCTACATACAAAATAATATGTACGAGGTGTGTCTATTAAATATCTAACGAGACTGATTAAATAACTCACCTTTTATAGTTGAATTAAGTACAAAAACACGATTAGTTATTATTGTAATAATAGCTAATCAACACTTAAATTACCTAACAAAAACGAATCAGAACAAAAAGTACAAATAATTTTTGTTCTGTTTAAATTTAAAAGTGAATAATTGAAAACAAAATAAACAATTGACGATCAAAAGGCAAAAGCCGAGTCGATGGAGTCCGAATACCAGCCGAGTGCATGCGAATCGTTCCTTCTGCCCCGCTCCGACACGGCACTTATTTAGTTTGGGCGTTATTAATAATATTTTACCGTATATAACTTATTTAAAGTTATTTTCTAAACTAAAAGACCAAATTGTATACTGTAAAGGGCAAATTATATCTACATTAAGTACTTATGACGATTTATTTCGATAAGGATTAATGTTTTGCAGGTTATAAGTCCACGTAAACAGAACCCAAATATTTTAAATTTTCTTTGTAACATAAAAGCAGTCATTGTGGCTTAAATACAAAAGTTAGATATATGGTGTATACTTACAGTCGCAGTGTCTACTAGAACTTGACTGCTACTTTTAGCTAAATTGTATCCAATGAAATTCGGTAAGAAATATCTCAACCAAGGGGTCATCGTCAGTGCTCCACCCGCGGGATCCACATTTCTTAAGAAATCCCAAGCTGCTTGTACGATGTCCATTTGTTTCCGTCTTTCATCTGGCGCGAACTTGTCTCCAGCCAAAAGAAACCAAAGCGCGTTCAACAAACCTGGATACAATGCGTCGGGTAACACACAATGGTTTTTCTTAAAGAATAATTCCTGTAATTGAAATATTTTCAATAGATATATCACGTGAAAAAATCTCCTTTTATATATCATCCATTTACATTATGATTTAATTTAATTTAAGTCTTTTAATTTTCTGTGTTTTATTAAATTCACAAAACGTCTTACTTTATCAACTTCATGTTGAGGACCATCTCTAAGTGAGTTGACTAAAATATGTAATTCTTCTTCAATCGCGCTCTCTAGATCTTGTGATCGTCTACCGAACCCAAAATCTCGCATGTGTCTTAACGAAAAACGACGTTGTTCGTGCCAAAAAGATCCATCAACGAAAAATATACCTAACACAAATACATATAAGTATTCCATATATATTATTATTTATATTATCCATAATATTATTATTAAGAAGGTTCATTGTCAGCTAACTAGTACTGAATCCAGAAGAGTTACTTGGGGGAAATACTCCATCGGCGAAAATAAATCACACCCTAGGCGTTGAATTGTAAATAAACATGGAAATATAGAAAAAATGCTATCATCCACCCTTTTCATTTTTATTAGCTTTCAAATATAAATAATCAAATGTGATCAGGGCCGGATTTACTCATTAGCAAAATAAGCAATTGCTTAAAGCCCCAGCTTAGTGGAAGAGCCTGATTCATCGAAACTATGCGAATTTTGTAACTAAATTCGACCTAACTTTTTAATTTACAAAAAAATAATAATATGCTAATAAGTTATTAAATAAATGTAATAAATATATCCAAATAATAAGAATCTTTTGTTAATTTTCCATACTTTAAAAAATAAATACTTCGAAAAATAATTTATGTAGAATTATTTAATTCTCCGATTTTAGGATTTGCTTAGCTTAGATTTGAATTATTTCTGAGGTTAAGGGCCCCTTCTATGACTACTGATTAGGGCCCTTACAAATATAAATTCGGGCCTGAATGTGATTTTGATTCAAATATTTAATGAGATTGATAATTTACCTAATCGTTTCTCAAAAGCTCTGAACCTCGTTACAAATGTATCCAACCTTCCTTCAAACTCCGGACGGGTTAACATTTCATGGGTTGTTTCATGATCCAAGGTAGCGACAGTGTAAAATGGTCCGAGGTAGAATCCAAGTATTTTACTTTTGTAAAATTTAGAAAACCATTCAACAGTCAAATGTGGAAATTTGTAGTTACCGGCTAACAAAATCCAGTAACTGCCCCATACTGGAAGTCGAGGAGGTCCTGTGAAATAAAGCATCCGTCTTAAGGCATCTTATTGCTAACAATTTTCTAGAACGTAACTAGGGGACTCAATGTGTATTTTCTAAACCTTCAAAGTAAGACATACAAAAAATAAACCAAATAAAAAATAACTAGCAAAGGTCTAGTTTTAGAGCTGCACAATTTGAGCAAAAAAGTTGTATTACAGAAAAAAACATAACGTAATTTTTTTTTAAAGTAATTTTTGCATTCTTTATATTTGAAATTCGAATCAGTGGCGTAACTAGCGTGGAGGAGGGGCAGTATTATTCAATATTATTTACTTATGGGAGTTTATTTAGAAAATGTTCAAAATGTTCACTATCACATCACCTCTTGTTTTACTCACCTGGTGGTAGATTTTTTAATCTAGACACTATATAATCATAAAATATATACAATAACAGAAAAGTTAAAACAAACACAATAAATAAGATCATATTGTTAATAACTATTTTACACTTGATATTTAATTATTTACTACTTGTTTTTATTCAATTCAAATCAATGTTATATTTTATGTCATCTCTTTATATAGACAACATTAATCTATGTTAATTTGTAGAGCAGATCAAATGTCATGTTTTTTATTGTACTAAACAGACTGTTTTTCATTATTATTTATATACAATTTTGGAAATGCGTAAAAGTAACAAATGTTATAGAATTAATACAGTTCTTGTTGTAGTATAGGTTTTAAAGATAACTAAAATAGTATTGTCAATCAATGACATAGCCCCCACATTTTATCGCGTGCCCCCGGGTCAGGATTTATGACGCCCCTCCTTCCCTCCCTGCCAAGGAGCCAATAAATACATTCTTTTTAACGACAAGAGAAGCTTGTTGACTCGATCCGTCGGGCCTCCCTTAGCCCTAAGCCTCCAAACTAAAGCACTGTCAGAGCCCCCCCCCCCCTCCTCCCCCTCTTGTGGGAGCTATGCTGTAGTTTAGCCAAAAAAATAGATTTATTGTGCAAATAAAAACCATCCAGTAATGTATACATGAAATTTTTTTAAAAATAAATCGTATCAAAAAATATTATGCTACATTTTAGAAAAATTTATTAATTAGATGTGTGCATTTGAACAAACTTTAAATGAAAAATTGGTATCAGAAGCAGTGGCGGATTAAGGAAGGTTAGAGCCCAGGACAAAATGTTAGTTTTTATTAATTAATTCGGAAAAAAATATTTTTTGTTTGTTTTATTTTAAAAAATTGCCCGCGCAATATCTGAACTCCATTTTTATTTTGCTCTTCAATCAACTTTCGAAACTTTTTTCCCTGAGTTTCCAAAAAATTGACACCCTGTACGGAGGGGTGAGGGGGATTTTGATTATGCGTAAAGGGAAAATGTAAAGAAAAAAAAATTAAAACCAATGAACAAAATAATAAATGTTTTATCTACAACCACCATTAATTTCAAATTTGAAATTATAAAAAAATACGAATATAAAAAGATAATTCAAGCAACGCAATCAATGTCTTTATTTAAAAAAGTTCTTATTATTCTTCTTCAGCTTACATTATTAAGCACATAGTTATATTTTTGTAATAATAAATAACAATTACTCATTCGCGTCTGCGTTTTTTATTTTCTTTGATAAACACCTAACTAGTACCGGTCTTATTTTTCTATGCCGGGTGGCAGAAACGTACGATACGCCACTGGTTACGATATTATCATTATTATATTATACACACATCAAACAATTTAGTTATTCAAACATTTTTTTTATTGTTACGAATAAGAACTATAAATATAAAAAGTACAATAAATTATAATAATAATCAATTGAAATGACATTTTACGGTTATCTATAAAACTTGTACTAGATCTCGTCAATAGTTTCTAAAATATAAAGTTTAATGAACTAAATGAAATATTGTTTATAATAGGTACTATAATATATAGAAGTATCACATTTAAATTAAAATTTTCTTAGAATTATTTTTTTATATATTTCTTTAAATTTATAATGTGTACTTTCATTAAAGGACCCCACACAAAAGCAATGAATTTTGACTTTTAGGTGAAATTTTTTGTAACTTGAGAAAATTATAGTTCAGATTAGTTCAGTGTGCCGATGAAAAGTGGCAATAGGAAAAACGGAGCAGCCCACGAACAGTGGCGTAGCAAGCATAATTGGCGCCCGGGGCACGATATCTTTTTGGCGCCCCCAAAAATAATTTAAAAAAATAATAATTATTTTATGATAAATTTGAATTGAAAAAAAAAAAGGTCTTCAGTTGCATATTCTGAAATTGTGTTTATGCTATGCGGTTCAAAAGGTTCAGAGCCATTTGGCGCCCTTCTGTAAGTAGCGCCCGGGGCATGATAACCCCCCTTGCCCCCCCCTCGCTACGCCACTGCCCACGAAAACCCATAGTTTCTGCTCCTGAGGGAACCGAAAAATTATTAGGAGTGCATTTATATCGAGACAAGCAAATAAATAAATAATAAATAATCAAAAAAATTCATTTCACAATGCACCTCTGTTTATAGTTGTAGTTAAAATTAGAGATGAAACGGATATCCGGTAACTATTCGGTATCCGGCCTTATTTTGTTATCCGGCTGAATACCGGATAGTAACGAATTATCGGGCCGGATACCGGATAATTAAAAACTACAATTTTTTATTTAAAAACTGCAAGAAAAAAATATTTGACGTAAAAAAATAATTTTTAATCAATTAATTTTAATCACATTTAGTAGAACTACACACATAGCGATTTATGAAACAGTTATTTAATGGTTCTACTAAAATAAATAAGCTTTGGATATATTGAGTAGAAAAGAGAGATAATTGTGTTAAATTGACCTGCATATAACAATAGACCTACGTCAAAAATTAAAAATCGGAAAAAAATTATTTAATTATAAAATGCACCCTGTTTAATGTTTTATGTGTACTTATGTTATAAGTATGACTAAACACTAAAATTATAAATGTTTATAGGCTACAAACATGTTTTTTCATATATTTTTTGTTAGAAAAACGTATATTTGGCCGCCGGATATCCGGCCTTACAGCTCGCCGGATATTCGGTATCCGGCCAAAAAACTATCCGTTTCATCTCTAGTTAATTCAATGATTTTCACTACATGAACAGGATTGGAGGGGCGAGTGCCCCCTTTACGCACCATGTCCATACTAATGTATATTAAATATCTGACATATTCAAAACATATTATACTATGTTTTTAATTCATATAAATTCAGTGTGTATCTAATATTAATAAGCAATTAAATAATAAGTATAATAAAATTAATCTATACTTTAATCTATGAATTATCTATAAGGATATACAAATAAATAGAATTATGTTATAAAAACTATATTATTTATTTATTTAATTTAAAAATTTTACAAAGAACAAAAAATAAAACATATGACATATAATACCAATTTAAATATATACTGGGTGTTCAAAATAAAATGTTATGAATTTTTATTTTGTTCACCTGGTAAATAAAAAAACATTTATCATAAAACTATAAAAAAGGAAAACATAAAAATATATATTCTTATAAATATGCACCCCTAATTTGTTCATTTAAGAATTAAACCTGAAATATGTTTTTATTTTAACTTACAACTAAATAATGCAAATGAAAAATAACATAAACTAATTAAAATAAAAATCATTTTTATAAACAAAATATACACTAACCAATTAGTCCAGGCTGTGGAAGCTAAAACAGATTATTTTTGCATACAGTTTTAATACTTACAGGATATATTACAAAAATGGTGTAGAATAATACCCTAAGTTTGCTCCGATTTTGGTTGTCCGCGACAGGAGTTAACCATGGTTCAATTGCGAAATTCTTCAGATTTTCTGATTTTTGCTAAATAGCGATCTAAATAAGTAATGTTTTAATGTTTATCTGAGATATCAACTTAAAAAACATTAAACTTTATTAGTTATTACAGATTAAAAAAAGTGTGTTTTCAGCCATTTTAATCAGCGTAGCGAATAAACAAATGAATTTTAAAATTTTTTTTAAATAGAGGTTATAGGGAATTTTGTAGCGAATAGTATTTAATTATTTAGACCGCTATTTAGCAAAAATCAGAAAATCTGAAGAATTTCGCAATTGAATCATGGTTAATTCCTGTCGCGGACAACCAAAATCGGAGCAGGGTATTATTCTACACCATTTTTGTAACATATCTAGGGTTGCCAGGTGTCCACTATTTGAGTGGATAGTCCGCTTTTTTCACATTATGTGCACAATTTTTTTTAGAAAATAGTGGAGACTTTTTTGTTTTATTCAAAAGCTTTATGATGAAATGGTACGTAATCAGACCTGGCAACCCTAAACATATCCTGTAAGTATTAAAACTCTACGCAAACATTTCTATTTTAGGTACTTTTTAGCCTAGTCAGCTTAAACTAAATGTATATTTTAGACAAATGAAAAATAAAATCGATCTAAAATATACCAAAGAAAAGATTTTTTAACTAAAAAGAAAAAAATCAAGTTTATATACCCCATTTAATTCAAAAAAAGGGAACGTATCCAAAATTCTTTGGAGGGGATGATGAAATTTATTTCCATCATTCATTCAATTGCATAAAATAATAAATAAATAAAAGATTCAGGAGTCAAAATAAGTGTTGATGTTAAAAGATCATTTCCTCTTACGAACTTACCTCAAAAATTTTTTTTTTTTTGCTATTCAAAAATTAATTTAAAAAAAATAAAGAATATTTGTACTTAATATAAAACCTGGATACGTGCCTGAAATGTTTATTCCTCTTTTGGATTATCGGAAAATTTTATATTTGTTGATTATTTAAAAAATCACTAAATAAATTAACAAAACGATACTGTGATATTTATGATAATAAATACAAACTTAATTAATAAGAATACACTTTTCCTCACATAATATGTATAATAACACGGATTCAAATATATCACACATTCTTTTTTAATTTAACTAATATAATTTTAATAAATAATATTAATGCGGTATCAATGTGATGTATTTTATTAATATTGAGTAAAAATCAGTAATGTATTTTAAAATTATGGTTACTAACTATCAAGAAAGCAATGATCTAATTATCCCATTGGCTTTTTGAGTGAAATCATTCCTCACTCATGTTTCCATCCAGTTTTTGCAGTTACGCGGAAATGTAACCTGTGAATATATTATATGGTTCCCATATGAGACATGTAAAAGTATATAACTTTTTTACTTTCTTATACGCATGTATATGAAATATACATATAATATAAGTACTGGTATTCCTCGACTTATGACAGTTTGCACTTACGACCTTGTGTTTATCTCTTTCATATTACATAAATGAAACAAACAGTTGTGGGGATTTCCCTAAAATTTAATATGTTTCTTATTCTGTATGTTGTACCTACATATTTTAGGGAACCGAATCTTATGTATAGACTATAGAAAATGCGGTTCGTTTCACATCAAAGAAAATGTTAAAAGCAAAAATATGTACATATTGTACGCATTTTTTTAATGAAACTTGACTTACGACCGATGTCTAGGAACCTATCTTGAGCTAAGTCGAGGAATACCTGTATTGTAAAGCCGATTTTTTTTTTATTTCCGGATTTCATAAAATTATCCATTTTAATCTTCCCTAATTCTGTCTGTAAACGCTGTAACTCAAATTCGACAAATCGTAGAAGGGTGAAATTTTATATTTAAGATTAATTTTTTCTAGGAAGAAAACCTCCAATATCTGAAAACAATTTTTCAACTGGATACGGATGTTTACTGATATCAATTTTTGAATTTTTTGAATTATTTTTGAAACAGTGCGAAATAGAAAAATGGTCAAGTTAAAAATTGTAGGCAATATTATTAACTATAATTTATGTTCCATTCATTTAAAAAAAAAAAAAAATTATTATAATTCAAATGATTCATAACAGAGAAGAATATCTGCCATGAGTGTCATGAGACTATCTTATATGTATTACAGAGATTGAACAGTGTTCGTGTTTGACATAGGTAACATGGGACTTTCTTATACGTAAAGTCGTCAAACTGAGAGTGAACAGTGTGGGTGATGCTAATTATTTAAAAAAAAAATTTCTAGCTAACTAATAAATGATGGAAACAAATGAATGGGACATAAATTATAGATAATAATATACTTGACAATTTTTATCTAAAACATTTCTTTCTTATTCGTACCATTTCATAAATAATTCAAAAATTGACAAGAGTAAACATCCGTTTCCAGTTTAATTACTTTTTTTTTTAATTATTTGATACATGTTGTGGAGAATATTATTATCTTTAATTAATGTCCCATTTATTTCAATCTTTTATTAGTTTGTCAGAATTTTTTTTTTAAATTAGAATCACATGCACTGTTCACTCTCAGTATTACATATAAGAAAGTCCCATGCTTTATACTCTGTAATTATTACATATTTATTTGTGCAATGTTTTCATTGTATTGAAAATTTCAACAATTGTGAATTTTATAACAATGAAAATTTGATATCATGATTTTCAAAATGAATGTTTGGTTACCTTTCTCTTTGAAATTGAAGTATATATTATTTTCACAAATACGATTTTTTACTAAAATATTTATTACAGAAAGAGTACATTACAAAGAAAAAAATGTTTTCTCATTAATTTACATTGTAATTACATGTAAATAAATAGCAAGTTCTATTTTGTATAAACAACAATATAAGTTAACAAAATCATATGTCTACAGGACCAGATTAAGATAATCCAAAATTATAGTGCTTAAAGAATATTGTCCATTTTTATAAAGTTGTATTTTTAAGTAACAAAATAAAATAAAAATTATATGTCTATATATCTAGGTAAATTTCTTTTTAATTTGGGAACTCTATTTGCGGGTTCTTGCAGTGGCGTTTTTGGAGGGGGGATAAATACATATTAGTTACATTTTTTTGAAGGTATTTTGAACTGATGTTTTCTCAAAACATATGTTTTTTTAGAACACTAGATATTTCGAGGGGGGTCAGTCCCCAAACCCTTCCCTGTTATTATGCCACTGGGTTATTGACTCTAGCTTTCTAAGCCTAATTTAATTGTATGTCTACCATATCAAGACCTCAGGTAAGCCTTGCGTATAGGTATATACAGTTTTTATAATCATGACAAATTTTCCCACAGTTAAATGGATAAAAATGTAATTAAAAATAACTCATATTAGTTAATTATTATTATAACTTATTTCTATATTTATAAAGAATAATACAAATAAATTTTCAAATATTTTTTACTTTATTTTTATTTCTATACAAAATATCTTTAGTACGTCTGGTACGTAAAAAAACCCTGCACTTTTTGATTGGGGTATAACACTTTCTGTGCTCATAGATTAGGTCAAAAGAATAATTTTCAGATAGGGAGCCACTTTAAAATCCGTGTAGAACACCATTATATCGGCTATTAAAGATGGCCCCCACCGTTTTTATTAAATTGACTGTATCTCAGCTCCTAGTCATCTGATTTAAATTTTCTTTTGTTTGTTTTAAAGTTCTTATTGAGTAGATTATTTTTTGTCATTATTCATTTTTCTCTAAATCTTAAGGGTTCCTCACAATTTTCGAAAATCTGAAAATGTTACTTTTTTTACGAACTTAATTTTTATATAACTTTTTTATTGTGCCCAATATCATTTTTTTACATCATACAAAAAAGAAAGACATTTTTTTCTGCGTTCCATTGATAATAAGATAATACTGTTTTAATTAACAACTTCTTTGGAAAAAGTGTGTTAAACTAAGAAAAATTGACTATTTTTGGATCATTCCATGTCATGTTTACCTTTTATCATATGAAATTTTATATTGGGATCAGTTTTCTCATATGGTATAGCTAAAAAATTGAAAAATCTGTCATGGATGTCACTGAACTTTCTTATACAATAAAAAAATGTACGTGTATCTACTAATATAAAACAAATAATTTTGGCTTACTGATAACAGATATAAAAAAATTAATAGAACATAAAGTATAGATAATAACGTTCTCTACATATTTTGTTATAAACATTTCATTCTGTCATGAACTTGTTAAAAAAAAATGGAAAAAAATAAAAAATTAAATAAAAAAGATTTTTTTTTAATTGGTAAGAGATACAAAAAAATTAATGGAACATAAACTATAGAAAATAACGTTATCTACATTTTTTGTTATAAACATTTCATTCTGTCATGAACTTGTTCAAAAAAAATGGAAAAAAAAAAAAATTAAATAAATAGAATTTTTTTTTAATTGGTAAGAGATACAAAAAAATTAATAGAACATAAACTATAGATAATAACGTTCTCTACATTTTTTGTTATAAACATTTCATTCTGTCATGAACTTGTTAAAAAAAAAATTGAAAAAAATAAAAAATAAAATAAAAAAGATTTTTTTTTAATTGGTAAAAGATACAAAAAAATTAATGGAACATAAACTATAGAAAATAACGTACTCTACAACTTTTATTTCAATAATTTATTTCTGCTTTAAACCATTTCGAATATAATTGAAAAAAACGATTATAACCTCAAAAACTTTTTTTGAGAGGAATTGAACATAACATAAATTATAAATAATAATATTATAAGTCAATTATTATTTAAACATTTTCTTCCAACTCGTACCGTTTCAGAAATATTTCGAATAATTACAAAAATTACAAGAGTAAATATCCGTTTCCGGTTTTAAAAACATCTGGTTTTCTTTTTTAAAACGAATTAATCCTTAATATAAAATTTTACCCCTCTATGTACTGCCATTTTTGAGTTCCAGCGTTTACAGACAAACAGATACACACACAGACAGACAGACAGACATGATGATAAAAATAGTCAGAATTGATTCATGGAAGGTATAAATGGACATTTCCATCAAAATCTCGAATCCGAGAAACCAATACAGGTAAACTTGACTTGGAATGATCCAAAAATAATCTATTTTTCTTAGTTTAACACGCTATTTCGAAAGAAGTTGTTAAGTAAAACAGTATTATCTAGTTATCAATGGAACGCAGAAAAAAATATCTTTCTTTTTTATATGAAGTAAAAAAAATTTATTGGGCAAAATAAACAAGTTATATAACAATTATGTTTGTAAGAAAAGTGAAATCTTCAGATTTCGGAAAATTGTGGGGAACCCTTAAAATTTAGAGAAAAATGAATAATGATAAAAAAGATTTTTTTTAATAAGAACTTTAAAATAAACAAAATAAAATTGAAATCGGATGATTAGGAGCTGAGATACAGCCAATTTAATAAAAACTGTGGGGGCCATCTTTAATAGCCGATATAACAGTGTTCTACACGGATTTTAAAGTGGCTCTCTATCTGAAAATCTTTCATTTGACCTTATATATGACCACAGAAAGTGGCATACCCCAATCAAAAAGTGCAGCGTTTTGGCTTTATTTGCCACGAACCAGACGTACTACTTGAGAATTTTCAAGTTAAAAATTTTATTTTGTCATACTCAATATATTTTTATAACAAATTAAAATTTTAATAATATGAGATATCTGAATCCGTATAAAATGAATCAGTCAAATATGCATAATAACCTTCAAGTAATATTTCAACGTTCAAATATCATTTGACAATTATATTTCAAGGTAGCTCAACCGATAATAAATATAATTTTTAATTTCCCGGTTAGTTCTATCAACAATTATCTACGCTCTGATATGATTTGGCCGGTTTTAAAAATACTTGCTATTTACATTATTTATTTGGATCGCCCAATATTTGAATTGTTTTAGATTAACAATACTCTCAGTTGATTTAATTGTTTGGATGTTTCTGAATAAACTATGAACTTTGACATTTAATATCAATACTGCTATTAATAATACAGTAAATATTGTATACTGTTAAAAATTGATTTGTAAATGCTTAAATTATAAAAACAAAAACATTGCAACCAGTTGAGTTTAAATGTTTGTTTTTTCAAAATATAATAAAAATAAAATTTTCTACAAAAATATCTGTGTTCATCTATTTACTACTTTTATTATTTAAATAATAATATAACTTTAACTCATAAGTAGGTATGAATTATAATCAAAAAATATATTTATAATTTTTTTTTTTATAAAAAAATATCGTATTCCTTTCGTTCGATTTTCAGAAATATGAATCATACTTAAACATTTACATAACCACATATGTATGTAAAGTTAGAGTTACCATTCTACATATATTTTAGTTAATTTTTGATGCAGATAAATGAGCGTTATATTAATTCAGGCCCAACAAATATAATTGTACCAACAGTGTCCTAAATTACGGTCTAAGAAAATAATTATAGAACCATTGTTATAAATTTGTCATGTAACATCAATTCTATTTAATGTTATTTTAATTTAATTTTCTAAATGTGACACGATGAACATTTTTTAGAAAACTGCTTAAGCATTCAATTAATACTTGTACTATGGTATTTTTTTTTAAATGGTAACCCTCTTAGTAGAAAGCTTTTTGAAATAGGAAAAGGAGCTTTAGCTTAAGACAACGATAATTTCCAAGAGTAATATTGGACTCTGAACTATTATTATAGTTATCAATAACTTAAGAAACATTTGCTATTGTTTATATATTTCCTTCACTACTGTATGCGCTACTGGAGTCACCATTCACTTTTGACAGACTCAATTGATCTATAGGTATATCATCTTCATCTGAAAATAAAAACAAAATTACAAAAATGTATTCATTTAGTGCTGATCGTACACACAGAATTTAATGCAAATTGAAAACTAACCAATGAAATCAAATCTAGCCAATCACACAAGCCATATTTTGTATACATACAGCCAGCTAGATTTGATTTCATTGAATGAATTTTTATGCGGCTGTAGCCTTAATACAGGGCCGATTTGTTGAGAGGAAAAGTGGGGGTACTGCAGATTGGGTCTTGTATAAGCAAATCGCGCCAATTATTCCGCAAAAAATCAGCCCGATTTGTCTATACACGTCCCAATCTGCAGTACTACCTCCCAACAAATCGGCCCTGCAGATTGGGTGGTATATAGAAGCCTTTAGATTTTAATTTTTAGTTGTAATTGAAGATTTTATACAGGGTGGTCACTTTCTCTGGAATAAATTTCCCTCACTTTTCCCAGTTTTCCCTTTTTTACAAAACAGTTTGTGTTAAGAAAAACTAAAAATTTTTAAAACTTTGAGGATAGTTTCACCTGTTCAATGCCTGTCTCTGCTTTTTTGAAAAATATGTGTCTCTTAGGGTCAACTGAAATACAAATTCATTAAGTTTTACTAAAATTGGTAATAATAAATTACATGATAAAACATAATTATTTGTTGATAATAGAACTTTTTTCAAAAATTTGCGTTTTTTTATTTAAATTTAGTAGGTAATATAGGAAATTGCTTAAATATGTATTTGCAGGCCATTTCTGAGCATATTATTATGAGCTTTAGCATTTTTAGCATTATCACAATAATTTTCCTGATTTTCAACCAAATTCCCTGACTGGTGAAAATTTCTGACTTTCCTGGTTATCCCTGTTTTCAAAGAAGTAGCCACCCTGTTTCATAAAATTTAATCCTGCATGCAGTGAACAAGAGTTAATTTAAAATACAGAATGACTACAGATATCTGCAAAAAAACTCCTGACTTAATCAATGACTAGAACAAAATTTTCAAATCTAAAAAGTTTTTTAAGCAAATTCGTCTAAAAAAATTGTTTTACTCCATGCACCCTAGCAAAAATAAAAATAAAATACATTTTCTTATACAAACTTTCTTATCCTGTGATTTTGTAGAAAATGAATGTTCAATTTGCAAAAAATTACTGAAAAGCACGACCATTTTTAAAACATATTTTGATCCCTTAATAATTATTTTGACAAGTTATATGTACAATTAGGAGCATTTTAAGATTATACACAAATTATATAAAACATCTTTAAAATATTCTTCAACAAGTATTAGATATTTTATTTTTTACACTGCCAACCCAAAAAATACATATCGCCATTCTAGGACCACAAAATTATAAATCTTTGTGAAAAATGTTTTTTTAAATATGAGAAAACAATAGATGCAAGAATTTTTTTATAGAGAATCATTTTGGGACTCGATACATGCAGATAAATGATGATTTCACTGTAGTCTAATTAGTGCATTAATTTTAAACTTTTATTGGGTGCTGCAAATCTTATTTTGTATTGAGGTGCTGCCGCCTAAAAAAACCTTGGGAACCACTGCTTTTTATTTTTATTATTATTATTTTAAATTTATTTTAAATTTAGTACCAAAATTTTTAGGACACATTCAGTAGTATAATCCTAGAGTATCGATATACAATGTATTCCAGCTTATTATGTATTTGGGACAAAAATAAAGAGAATAGAAATTATTGGTTAAACTTTCACTTAATTGGAACAGTCATTTAATGGACCAAAGAAAGCAGTCACGATGTGTCCCAATTAACCAGAATCCATTGCAATACTATTTTTTATTAAACAAGCAATGCGAACAAACAAATTTTGCTTTCATTAAATTTAAAACACACTGAGTAAACAGTATTAATTTTATTGTGTGCACTGCATGGCTTCCACACGGGGAGAGGGACAGGGGGGCTGACAGGGCTCTAGCCTGAGAACCCGGTGCAGCAAGTTATCAAGCTTTTTTTTAGTCGTTAAATTAATTATTAATAATTGACCTCAAAAAAAATGTCTTAACTTCCTAGTGGGGCCCATCAGAATTCCTGGTGTGGGGACCCGCGATACTATGTGGAGGCCATGGTGCATTGCTATAACACAATAATAATACAACAAACAAGAATATAAAACTGAAAAGAACTACTTCAGTTTATTGTTTGAAAAAATAAAGCATAAATTTATTTCAAAACAATAAAAACCTTTACAAACTAATAATAAAACAAATCCAAACAAGGTAGACTTTAATCGAGATCAGATTAATGATTAATCAAAATAAAAAAATATCAATATGTACAATATACAATGTGTCTCCGAATAAACATATGAAGACAAAAAAAGTTGAGTTGAATTTTGTCCTGCTTGAATGAAAATAAATTTTAATCATAATTTTAATTTCTTTAATATCAGTTTTTTTGTAATTACTCATCACAAAAAAATTCAAGGGCTGGCTGTTGTGTTTTACACTTATTCATGCATCGATCCAGGGACACACTGTAGATGTGATTTATTCATAATTTGTAGCTAGCCGATTTATAAATAAATACATCAACAAAAATTCTGTTTAATTTAAGTGCTCATTTTTTTCCAGATCTCCAAGATTATAAAGTCTGCTATAATAATAAATTCTTTACAACAGTTCTCAACACTTGTAAAAAATCAATTTAGTACACATAACAAGAAAATAAACTTATGCATTATCATTTCTTACCAACATTAATCGTACACAATATTTTCTTTCTTAACATAATTTCACTATTTTTACCGTTTGAATTTTATTAACTTGCTCCTGTTAAATCTAGAAAATATACATATTTGCTAATATCATTTACAGAGGATGTGGCATTATTTACAAAAATTTATTAGTTGAAAGCACTTTTAACAGGGTATGAAATTCTTTATTGTTTGTAATTTAGAACATTGATACTTCAATTTCAAGTTCAATTTACTAAACAAGATATTGTTTATATGCCTATATCACCACTGGTACAATATGTTGTTTTTCACTTACCGTGCATTCACTAAACTGTCAAGAAACATCATGGAAATTTAAGGGAACTGTCATATAGGTAGTTTAATACCCTGTTTCAAAGTGCTTATTAGTTAACAAATTTTATATAAAATGTTTAAATATGAAATATCTAAATTATCTACCGGTAGCATTCAAATTTATATACCTTCAATGAAATGATATACTTTTATTTCAATGTCAAATACTTGAAGCTTGAAGTATTTTTTACTATTATTAAATGTACATGAAGTAAAGTACCTACTTCAAGTATTAAAAAGTACTTGAAGCACTGTTGTTATCCAAATTGCACTTGAAATAATTTACCGTGAAAATTCATAATATGAAATAATAATATGAAGGAAGAAGGTCATTATTATTTATGTTGTGTTGAGAATATGAAAATATAAATAAAGAAAATGGTGGATACATTTCATAAACAATAAAATACTATTACACGTTGCCATTTATTCATTTTATGATCTCCTTCAAGCTGATGAATCAAAGTTTTTTTAAATTATTTTCATGTCTTTTTCATGAAATGTTTTCCAAAATTAAACAAAGAACTGTGTGATATATATACAGAGTTGCCAGATTTTCAAAACGTTTTTTTGGGACAATGAAGTGTTTGATTAAAAAAAATTTAATACCTACGGTTAATCTGTGTTAAAAGTAATGTAAATCTAGATAGCAATGAAATGACTGAAATGCATGTATGAGATTCAAATTTGTTAATAGACTACATAATATTGGCTTTCTCTCAAAATCTTGTAAATCCAAAAAATAAAAATTTTCAGAAGACTCGGTCATCTTTCATGTTCAAATTATACATAAATATTATATTTCTTAAAAATCTGACATGAGATTTGGAAAGAAAGCCAACAATAAACAATATTAATACTTACGTTCAATATGTTATTTCCATTTTTAATTGTTATTTTAGTAAAAAAATTAAATATGTGTAAATGTTTGGTTTTGAACGTCATTAGAATTCAACTGTCAGAAATGGAAAACACCAAGTATTTTATTACCATAAACGACTTCAAAAATTAAAATATTATTAAATAACACTGTTTAAACGTAACAAAAAATAATAGTAAAAGTGGTTTTCTTGCTCAAATACATGAAAAAATATGTGACAAATAAATTTTAATTCCATTTACAGAATTTAACATTTTTTTAAACTCACAAAATGAGATTGTGGATATTAATGAAATTTCATATTAGTGTCCATACATATATTTATGAATTGCAAAAGTTTAAAAAAAATATTGATTATATGCATTACTTCAAAATATTGCTTATCATATCGCCTTTTTGAAAATGTAGGATATTAAAATAATTTGTGAGACTATCTTGCAGAATTTGGTACGTCTGGCATTCATGAATATATACCACAAAATAGAACATTTTCACTTTCTGATATTTTCTGTACCGTTGTTAAATGGTCGTTGTAGCACGTCACGTCAATGATAATCATTAATGGACATTTTTAATGTGACTAGTCACATTTATTTTAATAAAATGTGTGACCGTAGCTTTCATGGTTTCAACTTTTCAAAGATTTTTACTCAATTATAAATAATACCTAACAGTTAAAATTAAATTAAATTTCTAATTACTGTGTTTTAGTACATCTTATAAGTATTATTTTAATGTAGTGGAAGTAATCGGAGATGATTGCTCAAAAATACGCTATATTTAAACATAATTTTCTTACCTGATTCATAATCTGATAATTCTCTTGGTGATAATTTGCATCCACGATTCAAATATGAAGTTAATTTTCCAACTGATGCAAGAATTAAGCCTAGGAATGGTGGTGATGGAGTCAGTGGCCTTGACAAATATTCCGGATGATATTGAGTACCAACATAGTAAGGATGTCCGCTTAACTCAAATATTTCCATTCTTTCATTTTCTACATCGTGTCCTAAAATAAATTTTCAAACTTAATCATTTTTTTTAAAAGTAAATAACATATTAGTTACATAGCTGTAAAAAGTACTTGAAGTACAAGTACCAAGTACACAGTGAAAGTACTTAAAGTATCAAGTACTTTTTACTATTTTTAAATGTACTTTTTGCCAGCTTTGGCTAGTCATATAACTATTTTGTTTTACTGCATATGAGTTCTAAATCACCGGTTTTTTATCTTTTTTTTCTCCCAACCCCTTTTTTACAAGACCAATTTTTTTTGTATTTTTGTATGTTTTATAATTTAATGCAAAAGCATATCAGAAAGTTTTAATAACATTTACCAACATTTTTATGCAAATATAAATCTGTAGTGATATGCCCCACATTGGAACTTCTTAGAAATTTTTACCCGTATACAATTAAAATAAATATTATCAAAGCCAGTAAAATATAATATTACAAAAATTCACTTGTCAATTGATTTTATATTAGTGTTTAATTAGCTCTACTGGAAAATAATGAAAAGGACATAATATCTGATTTTGCCATAACACTACAAAAATTATCTACATTAATTTCCGGTATTATAAAGAGCTAACAAATTTGCAAGCTTGCAAGCACTTCTATCTATGAATTAGTTATTGAATTTCAACTCATTATAACACAGTTGACAATTGTGACCGTAAAAAAATAATTTTCATAACGTCACCACTGTTTTAATACCGTTGATGTTTTTTTACCACGCATGTGTGAAACTTGTCAAACACTTCATGAAACTTCAAGAAAACTGTTAGATAGGTTTGAAACCTCATTTGAAAGTGCTTGCAAACTTTTTTTGTTAGTTCGTTTATAATACCTGACATAATTTTATATTTTTCAAAACAGTTTCATTGTTGTGATTGATAGTGTATTCTATTCTATAACTGTATTTTAGCTACTTTTCAGTATATTTTATAAAATAATTAGTAATATAAACAATTCAATTAAAAATTAATTACCAAATAAATAAAAACAAATTAATTTTTCTTACCAACAAATTTGAATCCTGCTTCTTCAAACTCTGATACATATTTTGGATTCACTTCATACCTATGTCTATGTCTTTCTTCTACAAAATCTTTGTTATTATATAAACGTTCTAAAAGCAAACAATAATAATCACAATTACATACAAAACTTAATAACATATCTTTCTGAATTACTTACTTAGAAGAGAATTTGAGTGAATAAAAACTGTTTTACGTTTTCCTAAACGCATTGTTCCACCCATTTGCCCTGTATGATGTTCAGGCATATCAATTATAATGGGATGTACTGTATTCGGGTCAATTTCTGTAGAATGTGCACCTTCTTTATTTAACACGTTTCTTGCATATTCAATAACGGCTGTTTGTAAACCTAAACATATACCTAAGAAAGGTTTCTGAGTTTCTCTACACCAAGTACAGGCTTCAATTTTTCCTTCTATACCTCGTTTACCAAAACCACCAGGTACAATGACTCCACTAAAAAAAATAACATTTAAATTTTCAGTTGAAATAACTTCTTGTAATTTATTTCAATATTTCAATCCCAGGGTGATCACAAATATCTAGAAAAAAATCCACAGCATTTCTAGGTTTTCTCATATCTAAAATATAGTTTTCTCTGGAAATTTTCTTTCCTTTAAAAATTATTTTTATTAACAACTTAAAAAAGGTGCACCGAAAAATTTCAAAATTTTTAACAATTTTGGTAGCATGCGTTGAATGTAAGAAATTGAAATAAAACAGCCAAGTGCATGTTGGGTACGCACATGATAAGGTTCTGTAGTCATTCTCACTATGATTTATAAAAAAAAGAATCATACAGAAATTAGAAATTTGGGGGGGGGGTTCTGATAATGACATTGAAAAGCAAATATATCGTGATTGAAGGGTTAAAATCAAAAAGGCATTTAACATTTTTTGTTGCATTTTAGGATACATATTTAAATGGTGTAAGTGAAAAAACAGTGAGTACACTTAGGTCCAAAAATTTTTAATAATAATAATAAGTACTAAAAAAAAGTACTAATTAAAAGCTACATTCTGGATTTTTTTAAATCGATAGTTTAGAAAATAGAGTGGGGGGATGCTCTAATAATGTCTTTGAACGCAAATATATTGTGACTGAAGGGTTAAAATCAAAAGGTCCTAAAACATTTTTTGTTGCATTTTAGCAGACCTATCTTAATGGGATAAGTGAAAAAAATTTTTGAATATACTTTTCAGTCTATGGGAAGGGGTCCAAAAAATTTTTTTTTAAAAACCTCATCATTTTTGTTTTTGGGTTATCTATCTACATCCATATACCAAATTTCATCTTAATTGGTATAAAATTTATATAGATGGACGTACGGACAGAGCAAAACTATAAGGGTTCCTAGTTTTCTATAAAACCCTAAAAATGGCATTTGAAAGCTTGAACTCAGCTTCAAAATACTTATTTGATTTTTTTTCAGTTATCTTGAAAAGGGGTTAAAAAAATGGGATCCGGAATTTCTCCAAGTAAAATGCAAGTCGGATTTGACTGTTTTACCTGCTCCTACTAAAAATGCTGCAGCTTTGCTGTCACAGTGGGGTTCCTCCTTAATATTCCATGATGTATTAAAATCCCCCCATTACTATTCCAAATAAGTAACCATCCTGTCTCTATTTATGAACAGGTTAAATTTAATTAAATTAAGTAAACTTACTCGCTTTTACAAAGTTGTTGCCAGGCTTCGTGATACGCAACTGGATCATTGTATTTCATAGATTTTTCTAAATTAGCTGCTTCAATATACTTTAAATTAAGATTAAAACCAACTGCAATTGCAGCATGTTGTAAAGCTTTAGTAACAGAAGCATAAGAATCTTCTAACTTTGTATATTTTCCAACTAATGCTATATTAACGTCTTTACGAAGATTGTCTACTCTTTCAGCTAATTCTTTCCACTGTTGCATAAATTTTCTAGGTGGGGGTACGTTTATATTTAATTGTAAACGTTCATTTAAATATTCTACAATTCCTTGAGATTCCATTAAAATAGGTACCCTGTATATTGATGATAAATCTGGTATACAAATAACCTGAAAATACACAAATTTACAAATTAATTTTTTAAATACATAAGTACGACCAATAAAATATAAAAAAATGAAAGCATTATTGCAGAATTACCTGATCTGGCGCCACATGACAAAAATTAGATATCTTCTCTTTTACAGGATATGCAATCGGATTTTCTGATCTACAGACAATCAAGTCAGGTGACAATCCTAGACCACGTAATTCCCTGACTGAAGATTGAGTTGGCTTTGTTTTTGCTTCTCCTGTGGACTTGGGTTGTGGAACAAGAGACACGTGCGCACAACAGAAGTTCTCTTTCTTTACCCTGAACTGGAACTGTCTAAAGGCTTCTACAAAAGGCATCCCCTCTATGTCACCTATGGTACCGCCCAGTTCAACAATACATACTTGTGGTACTTCATTGAATTCTGTGACTGGTTGAATAGCGACACGTTCGACCCACTCTTGAATTGCATCTGTGATATGTGGTACAACTAAAATGAAATAAATACATTTAACATTTTACAAAATTGGTAATAATTTACTAAATGGCTAATGTAGTATTAATAGAAATACTAACCTTGAACAGTTTTTCCTAAATAATCACCTCTACGTTCTTTATTTATTACACTTTGGTATATTTTCCCAGTCGTAATGTTGTTATCTCTGTGTAATGTAATATTTAAAAATCTTTCATAATTTCCTAGATCTAAATCAACCTCTCCTCCGTCATCTAGTACATACACTTCACCTAAAAAATAAAATATTTGTATTAGTGCAATTATTTTACAATATATTTAAATATAAATCGACCATAATGACTGTCTACGGTTCTACGCCACTGGTTTTGAAAATATTTTATAGGAAATGACGTCAATAAAAGTCACATACGTTGTTTACCTTATATATTACACAAATTTAAATCTTCAAAAGGTATAAATGGTATAAATAATACAAATGTATCTACTTAATTTTTTTATATAAAATTTACGATAAAAGTATGTATTAAATTTAAGAAAAAAAATTTAAAAATAAAAGCGCGCGCAGACAAAACGGAAGTTGTCCTATTGAATTTCTTGCACATGGTTCTTGTGATGTCAAAATTTTCCAATTATGCTACATCGCATTAAGAATTTATTTTTCACTTACCGTGCTCGTAGGGAGAGAAAGTTCCAGCATCAATATTGATGTATGGATCGATTTTAATTGATGTCACGTTAATACCACAGCATTTTAAAATGGTACCAAACGAACTAGCAATTACACCTTTTCCAATACCACTAATAACTCCACCTGTTACTAATATGTATTTCATTATTGTTATAATTTCAATTAATATATTTCACGTTAATCAAGAATTAATAAAAACTACTAAAAATCAGTTTTCTGGTAGTAGAACTATTTGACAGAAGTGCAACGGGTCTTCGTGTACGCTTGCAACATTTGATAAGACCGAACTTATGAACATACCGATTGTAGAACAAAGATAGATACATTATTCAAGACAATTTTGTATCATTGAAATATTGGCGCCGGTAAATTAAATAGTTTCTAATTTAGAAAAGACCTTCCAATAACACAATCTCTATATTTTATATTGAAGAAAATTTCAGGTCATTGTCATATTGAAAAATATAATTAAGAGTTTTTCGTTCTGAAAATAGTTTACCAAAGCTATTAAATATTTAAAAGCTATTACCTACTTAAAAAAATTAGCTATAGTCTATAATATCAGAAAATAATGAATAATTATAATTATGTATAAGTATTTATCATAAATCCCTTTTTCAGCACAAAATAATAAATATACTTTTCAGAACCTTTTCAGTAAATGTAAAGTGATGGAACAGCTGACAATTAGAAACACGTGGTAGTTAAAATGTTCCATATCAACTAGAATTCCATATTTTTCTATTAAAAACGTCCATGCAAAGGACAAGGTCAATTAGTTGCTGTACTTCTATTATAAATAAATTTGATTCTTTTAACATTATGTCTCTTCCAACACTAAAATGCAAAATTGGACCTTCTGTGTTAAATAGTGACTTGTCAAAACTTTATGAAGAATCTCAAAGATTACTTGACAATGGAGCTGATTATATACATTTGGATGTTATGGATGGTCATTTTGTTCCAAATATTACATTTGGACACCCAGTTGTGAAATGTTTACGATCAAAAATTAAAGATGCCTTTTTTGAAACACATATGATGGTTTCTAATCCTGAACAAGTACCTACGTAGTAGATAGTCATTTTGTCTATTTTATTTCAAACTAAACTTTTGCTTTTTAGTGGATCGAACCTATGGCTGATGCAGGAGTTGATCAATATACATTTCACGTTGAACCCGTTAAAGATATTGTTCCTGTATGTCGAAAAGTAAAAGAAGCAGGGATGAAAGTAGGACTTGCACTAAAACCAGGGACTGGTATCGAAGCTGTCAGACAATTTATTGACTTAGCAGATATGATATTGATTATGACTGTGGAACCTGGATTTGGAGGACAAAAATTCATGACTGATATGATGCCAAAAGTCCAATGGTTACGGCATAACTATCCTCTTTTAGATATAGAGGTTGATGGAGGAGTAGGACCTTCAACAATTAGTGCTTGTGCTGAGGTATGTTTTGAATTATATTACTAACTTACATGTGTTTACATGGCTCATTATGAAATTGAATAAAAATAGAACCTGCTCTTCTTTGATCATCCATCGCTTTTTGATCAACTTTGATGTTTTTGTGATATGGCTCATATTAATTAATCTCAAAGCCTCCAAATCACATTCAATCATTTGATACAGTTATACCTGTTGTGAAAATGATTAAACGTGAATATTAATTTTTTAGGCTGGCGCCAACATGATAGTTTCTGGAACAGCTGTTATAGGAGCTCCCGACCAAAGAATGGTTATTGCACAATTAAGAGAAACAGTTGAAAGTTCAATTCATAAATGTAATGTTTGAAGAAAAATCACCGTATGTGTTCTATTTAGGTGATACATTGTTATGCGGTCTATCAATCTAACTTAACTATAAATAAAAATAAGATTTCTACTTATGTCAGAATAGTTTTTGGAATTGCTAAAGCTAGAACGTAATATATAAGATAAAAATAAGCTTATTCTGGCATTGGTTGAGATTTCATTTATGTTATAATAAATAGAGACAGAAACGGTAAAAAAATATCAATTTAAAGACTAAATTTTAATGTTTATTACTTTATCAACAAATTCTAAATAATTATTAAAAAAAATTGATTATTGTATTGAAAAAATTTATGAATATATCGTGGTTTTATATTTAAAAATGCTGGTTTTACCTACATCAATATAAATATAAGAAATAATATTGTTTTATTGCAAGTTTCCTTAAGTTGCATGTGCAAAAATTGGTTACAATAATTAACCCTAAACCAGTCACGTGAATAGTGCATGAACGATCATGAGACTGGTTATTTTAGGAACAGAAAAAAATGACATTCTAATAAAATATCTTAAAACTCTTTATTGACATAACTTAAACATATATATATAGTAACGTAAAGAGACAAACAGACTGCACTGAAATAATTACAGTTAATATTTCAAACAAGGCAATGCGAAGAAGGTAGGGGGTGGGGTCTGATAGAGTATAAACGAAGAAGTCTCACAAACATGACTGGTTAAGGATTAAATCAAATTACATACCAATAATGAAAACCTGGAGTTTAATAAATATTACATTAAGAACATTTATAAGTTTGTAATAAATAAGTGCTTATGTGATACAACGAAAAGGAATGAATCAATTGATAAAAATGTTCCTTACTGATTTTTTTTACCACTGTCTCTGAATGTAGGTTGTTAAGTTTTTTGTTTACACATTCCATATGTTAAATAATGTTTTTTAAAGGGTTATTGAATCGTGATTATCTACTATTAATGCATAAAGGTGAACATTCATGTGATATTGTGTAAGTTTTTGTGAATGTGAAAATGTTATTCTTGAAAGCAATAAAAAGTATTGCAATGTTCAAATTAATTATTCTTTTGATTTAATATTCTCATTATATACCCAGAGAGTAAGATTCTAGAATGATATTAAGATATCTTTTTTGGACATGACAAAAATGGTATCATTCTGAGAAATTTTGCTGTTTGGGGTAATGTATACAAAAATTTAAAAGTCTTCAATTAAACATACTTATTTTTACTCAATAATACAGTAAAAGTTCAATATTTAAAATATCTTAAAATTAATGGGATATAAGTTAATTGTAGAATGTAGATTGAGATAAAAGAGAGATAATCTGAAAACGACTTGAAACAGTGAAGATTAATTCTGAAAATAAAAGCATAGCTATTGCAAATGTATTCATTTTTACAATAAAAATAAATAAATATTTAAAAACTATTTTATTTTACAAATATTAAAAAATATATATTATACAGCGATAAAATATTTCTTAATTTTAAGTGTCAATATTTAGGGACTAATTTATCTGCCAGTTTTGATAAAGTAATTAATATAGCTTCTTCAGTTCGTATTGTTCTGGAACCCTGACCAGGTAATGCATTCAAATAATGATCAAATAATAAACTAGGATCATCTATGTTTAAGTTATTGTCACTTTCTAATGCTGCTTCTATACCTTGTAGTCCACCAAAAACGATTAATACATGTTTATATTTTACTGGCTCAAAATTATGAATAGAATCACCTTTGTCTGATGTTCCAATTGTTAAACCATAACTAAAAATATACACAAGAAAAATAATACAATATTCCACATTTGTATTTATTGTGTTTTATTTTTTAGACTAATTAGAAAAAACTGTCTACAAAAAGTTAATTTATTTGTTTTGTTAATTGAACCTCTCATATATGTATGTATAAATGATTAATAATTACCTTTTCTTGTAAGGACATTTTGTAAAAACTTGACTTAATGAATCCGCAATTCGTACATTATATCCCCAATAAACACCACTTTCAACGGTCGGAGTAATCGGTGGTACTACAGTTCCATGTAACTTTTTTCCAGATTTAACTTCGTCTAATTTCACTGTCACTCGTACATTTGGTGTTAATATTTTATCTACTAAAACATCTTGCAGAAGTCCAATATTGATAGCAGAACCTTTTCCCTTTCTTACAGGTTTGTTAAGAACTACGCCTTCCCTATTGAATTTAAATATTTTAAATTTTTGCAGTAATTCGAAGTGAAATAAAGTAAAAAAAGCTTTCTATAAATTTTTTAATTAATGCCGTATGATGATTTGTTAACCTTTTACAAGCTCACAAAGTTGAAATTATAATTTTACTTACATTAGTATTGAATAACTTAGTGAAAAAAAAAATTGCTTAATACATAGTGTATCGGTGTCCGCTGTCAGAATTGTCAAAAATCACGTATATAGTTATTTAGAATAGAGTTGATGCGCATGCGCGACTAGAATATTTTTACTACTTTTATGTTTATTTTATTAGATAGAATTATTTTAAAAGTTTGTTGCGGTGGAGATTGAATTCCTGTTTTTATCTAACGAAAACTAACCAATCTAAAACTAATCAACTCGACTTTGCCCCAATAGATTGCCCTAACCAAGGACAGTTGACATGTATATTATTATAGCATCAACTCTATTCTGAATAACTACAGGGTGAGCTAAAACAAGTGTACATATGTGAACGGGTCTTAACTCGAGCAATTTTAACCATGGCATCATACACATCAGCTGAACGTTTAATTATTGTAAAAGTTTTTTACAAAAATAAGTCGCCAGTGCAAACATTTCGCGCTCTACGTGAATTTTTTGGTCAAAATAACAGACCAAGTACGCAGGTTATTTCAAGAATTGTGAGTAATTTTGAGGAGAATCATATTCTGTTGGATCGTAAGAAAGTCCAGTATTAACGTACAGTGCGCACACCAGAAAAAATCCAAGCCATAAGTCGCCATGTACACCAAAATCCGAAAATGTCTCTTTGTCGATCACAGCAATTAAATGTCATTCAAGTTTGTTGGAAAACTTCTTTTGGTCAGAATTAGCTGAAATGGATTTGAAAAACATCTGGTCTCAACAAGACGGTGCTACATGCCATTCATCGCACCAAACAATAAATTTATTGAAGATCAAGTTTGGAAATCAAATCATTTTGTGAAATGAACCCGTAAACTGGTCCGCAAGATCGTGTGATTTGACGCCTTGTGACTTTTTTCTTTGGGGATTTCTGAATGATCGTGTTTATGCTAATGCCCATCAGACCACCAAAGCATTAAAAAAAATATTCGAGCCGAGATACGCCTGATAACATCAGAAATGTGCCAAAATGTCTTCAACAATTACAATCATCGTTTGATCATCTGCAGAGCTTATATAGGTGCACAAATTTCCGAGATTATCTTCCATGTATAATTGCTAACGACCAAACTTTCATACTAAATAAACAATACGGTTCGATTCACATAAAAAGCGTGTTATTTTTTCATTTAAAATGTGTACACTTGTTTTGGCTCACCTTTATATACGTGATTATTGATAACTCTGACAGCGGACACCCACACACTCTATATTAACTCTGTGTTTGATTTTTATAAAAGATCATATTAGATCTCATGATCTAACTACCCAGAAAAAATTAACAATTTATATGTGGATCAGATATGATCTGAATGGAACTGAATAGATCCCATTTTATCTAATTACTAAATACTAATTAGTAATGATTAGTACGTAATAACTTACCGAAATATAAAATCATTATTCTGTCGTAAATGATGTGGTGCATCAAGAGGATTTAATATCCCTGCGTACTTTAAATCTTGGTGTATAGGAAAAAAGAACTTCCTCAAATATTGTGGGCATTCTAAATATTGTAAAATCCTCGCTAATTGTAGACAACAATTTCGGGCTCTTTTTGTCCCATCAGCATCTTCGACAACTGATTTATTTTCCTCTGGTTCATCAGCCTTGTCGTCATAAACAATAACTTCATTTACTTTAAATATACATGCAGCACGTGCTATTTGACCGCCTAGATATGCTCTTAATTCTGGTGATTGAGCATTTTCTAAAATTGAACCAGGCACGGCTATACTTAGTGTTGAAATTTTAACTTTTTTTACCTCCTTTGTTACTATTGATTCATTGTTTGAATTTGTATTTTCGTTTTCCATCATTTTTAATTTCTTTATTAGTTTTTCTTCTCTCCATGATTTACGTTTTTCTTTTCTTTCCTTATTAACATCTTTCCAACTTTTGTGTTCTTGTACAGGTGCCATTGAAAATAAATACGGAAATCAATTGTACATTTCCTAAACACGAAATTTTTAAATTTAAATTGACAAAATAGGTATGTATTCAAACCTGGAGTTAATATGATATAAACATAACCCCAAATGTTAATAAAAAAATGCGGCATATATTTAAAAGAAAATATGCAGTGGTGGATTAAGGAAGATTGTAGCCCGGAGCGGGGAATGAAGCACTCCTAGTGGCGCGTTATGAAAAATTTAGAGAATCGTGTATCTAAAAAAAAGAATTTTACCATAGCAATACCTGAATACTTTTTATTATTTGCTCAGGGCTCCTTTAGCACTTGGGGCACGGGACGGTTCGCCCTCCACCCCCTTAGTAAGCTAGTGAAAGTATGTAACTTTTTTCTTAGTACAAAATATTTCTATTCTTAATTAATAATAAAATTATAAAATACTTACCTATACTGAATCGTACCGTCAAAAACCCCATCAACCACTACAAACTCAAATGAAACAGAGTATAGGTACCTAAATCATATTATTTATTAAAATAGGTACACACATAAAATAAAATTACACACGTACATTTGTATATTATATTTATTATTCTATACAAAACTTAACATTAGGTACCTATGCTTCTTATGTATTTTTAATTCTAGAAAAACACTTATACAAAACAAATCAATATACTTAACTCCGGAACCCACTAACATAGAATTTATGTACATTACAGTATTATGAAAATTTATATTTAAATATTTACGTAGTAAAGTGGAAAAACTTCAAAACAAATCTTCATAACACTACAGCACATGTAAAATTATACGCTAGTGTGCCCAGGGCTCATTATTACAAATATTACAATTTATTTATTTTTTAATAAAAACTCCTTTTCCATGTTTTTATTTATTACAGTTAAATACAAGTTAAATTAAATAAAAAATATATTATTATACAAAGCATAAAATCAATAAAAATTAAATACTAACAATATACTTAAAGGTTTAACCAGTATAACCAAATTGAATTTTGTACACAGCAGAGATAATGTGAGGTCCCATACATTTTTTTCCAAATAAGTAAATATGTTTATAAAATATATCATTTTCTCTATTGGTTAATTATTTACTTTGGTCATTTTGGCTGAATAATTATTTAAATTTACTTCATTATTTATGCATATTTTATTGTAAATTAATAAGTCCTTTGATATAAAGACAAATGTATGATAACCCCATGAAGTACATACAGTAAAATCTTGATTTAATGGTCCCCGATGTAATAACTTCAGATATAATGGACAAAAATCTCCAGTATAACTTGAAATTTTTTCATTTAGAATAGAAAATTGAAAATTTTGTCGATAAAATGAAAATTTGTCTGTAAAATTAAACTTTTCAAGAATGATTTAAATTTCTCCAATTTTTATTATAAACTGATAAAAAGGTTTTTTAAATTCATCGGACACCCCTTGCTCGAATTAATCCGTTATATTAAGGTACTAGTGCAGTATTATTAAACAAATATTAAGTTGATCTTCTACAACCCTAACAGATCTATTTACACTGTATTAAGGTGTCATTCCAACCAAAACCTTTTTTTTTTGTAAAAGATTGTTTGTATATGTATATACCAAGAATCGATTGTAAAGTAACCAGAACAGCTCATCGAAATTAAAAATCAAAGAAGAATATGATAGGATTCTTTATAAACCTGGTACCGCAGATTAATCGTAAGTACACATTTTATACTTTAAACATTAAATGTGTGTTTATCAAACCAGTATTTTCAATTTTGTACAGGTGATAAAAAAAAACTATTCTGCCGATTTTTCTGAAATTTTAACACGTTATTCTATAAACCATTAGCTCTCGCAGGAATTAGAATGATGTTGATAAAGATAGCTGAAAAACTTTTTTTTTAAATGACAAATCTCAAGACATTAACATAAAGAAAACACCATTTTGAGGTGGCTTTTTGTTTGAAGAATTTTTTTCAATCAATATTATTTTGAATCTGTCAGGAAGTATATTATGTAAAACCAAACTTTAATTATATTTATTAAATTAACATTTATATCTTCTATTTATAATATATTTAAAGCCTTGACAAATAACACAGTGTTGAAACATCAAAATTCCAACTGTGTAATAAATGAACCTGGCACTTTTATCAAGGTCAGCTGAGCGATGTTTCAATGTTGGGGGATTTATCAATGCTTTAGTATGTAGGTACTTTAATGAATTAATTAATGTTTTACTTGTTTTATAATTTTATGATTAAATACAGTAACTAAATGTAAAAAAATAACACTAAAAAATAAACAAATATACAATTTTTATAAAAAGTATTTTGTTTGTAAATTTAAAAAAAAACAATTTGAGTGTCATTGGAGAATAATCTCTACTTATTATTTCCACTATGTACATGCAACAAAGATCTTTTAAAAAAACAAATTTGATTTTTTAATCAGGATTTGTTGCATTTCTATATAAATGTTGAAATTTTTAAAGAAATTATATAGACTATTCTGGCAATGAAACTGTTTTTGTTATGAAAAACTGTTGTTATTTATCGTGAAAATTATACTTATATCATATACCCTTCTCTTACGAGAGGACGGTCACAGAGGTGCATCGAGTTACGGGTAGAGACTCCGTGTGGTTATAATTGAGACAGATACTAATTAATCCCCGCTAGACTTGGGTGCCAATTCATCCCCGTTTCCGAGAAATCGCGGGTAGAAATTTACCACTCTATATAAGTCATAAACTACTGCATTGAAACAACGATACATATGGGCAAACGGTCAATGCTCAGGATTCTCATTAAGGCGCCCAGTGTTCAAAACCTGTTCGCTTCTTTTTTTTTTTTTTTTAATTTTTCGTTACAATCGAAACGTAAGAACAAGTTGGCACCCAAGTCTAGCGGGGATTAATTAGTACCTACCTCAACTATAACCATGCGGAGTCTCTACCAGTAACTTGATGCACCTCTGCGACTGTCCTCTTGTTAGTTCAGTTACTAAAATTGATTTCATAGTAAGTGAAAAAGTTTGGTTATACATTGAAATAATAGGTACATAAACAAAATATACACATGATATTAATAACAATGTGAAGAATTTATCATTCGTTATCAGAGTAATTCAATTTTAAACTTGCTGGTATACCAGAATGACCTATAGGTTTACCTATTTTCACTTTTTTAACTGATTTGTCCAAATTAATCAAATGGTTGGTCTCTTCTGCATGTTTTGAAAGAGCTTCTTTATTATCGAATTTTTTATCACAAACATTACATTTTGTATGCATATTTAAAACATGTGTTTCTAGATGTTCCGATAATTCTTCAGCAGTTTTAAAGAGCTTTTTACAATCATCACACTTGAAATTTTTTCCTAGAAATAAAAATAAATTAGTTTAGATTTTTATAAGAAAAAAGTTTCTAAATATTTATTAATTGGAAACTATACGAATGTATAAAATGTTTAAATGAAATATTATTTTTTATTTTTTATTAATACAGTCGGGACTCGTTTATTCTAAGCCTTCTGAATCGTTTTGACATGAGGAAGTCGCGTTTATTCTAAGTCGAGAGGGGCTCCCATCAAGTTATGTATAGATCCTTGACCAATCAGCGTTGGCGCGGGAATTGACGTCACCACGAAGACGTATTCAAATGTTATAAATGTATAATAGAATATCAATTACAAGAAATCCTTTATTTATTACATATACAATCAAAGAAGTACAAATTCGACATTGCAAAATTCTGTGGTTGTTGAGTTTTTGACAGCTTTCTATGATTTTGCAATGTCGAATTTTTGATTGTATGTGTTGTTAAAATATCAAAAAATACGAAAACAAGAATAAATGAAGGATTTTTTTGTAATTGATATTCTATTATACATTTATAACATTTGAATACGTCTTCGTGGTGACTTCAGCAGCTATAGAGACTATGTATGTAAACCTTGGTATTTAATATTTATCGTTAATAGTTAATCGTGATAGTGAAATAATTTTACTTTACTTTTAATTTCGAATATGAGCAAGGTGACGAGTGACGACGGTGATAAGTGTCTCTAATTAATTCTACAAAAATTTCAAAAATATGTTCGTTTACGCCATGACTTGAGAATGGTGGGAGGAGAAGGAGGAGAAAAAATTTAGAATAAACAAAACTCGGCATTTCAGATAAACGAGACTTACAATAAACGAGTCCCGACTGTACTTGAAAGAAAATAAATTTGATATAGATATGAAATTTAATTTGGCCATTATTTATCTATGTCAATTATCATAGATCTACTTTGATTTAAGAAATAAAAATGGCAGTGTTAAATTTTAGATCTACGATTTCTGTAGATCAATAGTATTTGATGTATAAATCACTGACAGTGGTAGTGGAACATGTTTCTAACCGTTAAAGACTAAATTTTGTTAGTATAAAATAATTTTTTTAAATATACCTGAATGTGATTGCTGGTGTTTTGACAAAGCCGTAAAAGTTGTAACTGTAAAATTACATAAATTACATTTCAACACTTCTGCTTTTTTACTGGGGACTTGTTTTCTATTTGAATGCCTTTGTTCAGGTATGGGTAAAGGTGTTTTCGACATCATTAGAGTTTTCCTTGCATTTCTTATAGGCGTTCTTAAAATTTCTGGTTGAGTTTTCGCACGTAACGTTGCCTTCGATGTGACTTGTTTAACGTGTTCTTGCTTGTGCCGTTTATACAGAATAATATCTGTGAAAGTCTTATTGCATTCAACGCAACTGTATTTAGATGTTGGATTCTTTTTTGGTGACATCGACCTTCGAATTGAATTTCTTCTATTCAAACAGTGCATTCGTATATGTTCATCGAGCATGCTTTTAAAGGAAAACACCTTCCCGCAGTTAGTGCAACTTAATTTATGACTTATATCTCGATGTTTGATTAAATCTGATTTTTGACTGAATGATTTCAAGCATATACCACATGTTTGTACTTCAGTAGGTTTAATAGATTTTCTCCTTTTTTCATCCTTTGATTTGTTATTTTTTGCATTCTCTTTGATTTCATCTATATCTGTTTTATTTAGAGTCCTTCTTCTCAACGTTCTTGATATTACAAACTTCGGACTCGATATTTTATTTATACCCAAGATTTTTTTCCCAAAAACTGGATTCTTTTGTGGTTTTATACTCAATCGTCTTTTTTCTATTGTTATAGAATTTGTTTCTTCTTTTTTCTCAACTTCTTTCTCGTGCGTTTGTAAATGTAAAATCAACTTTGATTTCCCTTCTAAAACTTCAGGACATTTTGTACATTTGAATTTTTTATGCATCACTTTGTGCGATTCAAGTAATTTTTTCGAAGCAAAAACTTTTGGGCAAGCCATACATTTAAATTTTGTTTCTTGCACTTTAATATTACTCCTTGATTGAGTCATTTGTATCTTCATTTTATTTTTATTGATGAAATCAATATTTTTCTCTTTAGAAATTACTTTTTTACTAGTTTCAGGCATAATCTCATCTAAAGATTTCAACTCTTTCTTAAACTCATCTTTTATTTCTATGGCATCATCTAGTGTTATAATATTGTCATCTTTTTCCAGTATTTCATTACTCTGTAAAATATTTTTGATATCATCTACATCTGATGTATTTTTAGCATCAGAGTTCGAAAGACTATCCGAATGCTCTTCAGAAAAGCGACGTTTTTTAATAACTGACACATTTTCATCATCTTCATTGTCATCAATACTTGTTATACTTATCTCTGCATCATTTACAATTTGGGCAGCTTTAGGTTTCCTACCTCGTTTTTTTGGAACCTTCTTTTTCATGCTTCCTCTACCTTTTGATTTAGGGGAGTACTCTTCATCACTGTTATCTAACTCATATGTTGTAACTGTTATTTCTTCTTCAGGAGCTTGAATAATAATCTCTGAACCATCTCTATCGACTGGTTTAATTGTTTGTTTTCTCGGCTGTCTTGGACTTCTAATCTCTGTTACTTTAGGTTCACTTTTCATTATACGGATGATAGGAGTATTTGTTTCCACATTTTGTGTTTTAGCTTTATTTGATGATACTTGAGTCTGTGCTTTTACATTTGACTTTAATATACTCATAGCAGGTTTAATAACTCTTCTTGAATTCTGTATTAACACTTTACTCGAAAGAACGTTTTCTTTTTGCTTAACTTGTAATGGTTTACTTAAAATCAAAAACGTCATTTTTTTATCAGTTGTTCCGATTTTTTTCAACACAGACTCAACTTCTAAATTTGTATTTGATAGATTTGAATTATTTCTATTTAATATATTCACTGTCGTATTTGATGCTTGTTTATTGATAACAGTTTTTTTATCTTGAACAATAGAAATGATATTAGCTTTTATTTTATTCTGATCTGTTTTTGAAAAGCTGGCTTCAGTACTTTTAGTGTGTATTGAGGCTTTACTTGATACCATCGTATTTGATAAAACCTGCACTTTACTACCAGGAGAATAAACTTTATATGCAGGTGCAGGAGGAACAATTTCAACTTTCTTAGTTTCATTTATTGGTGGAGTTGTTAAAAAGTTTTCTACTTCATCCATATCTTCATCTTCTAAATATTCTTCTTCGTATATTTCTTCATTCATTGCTGATTCATCTATGTGTGAATCACTATTAGTTTCATTATTTTTATCAATTTTTTCAGTTTCAGTTATTTCAGTTGTTTTGGTTATATTTTCTTGGTTCTTTGAATCTGTAACTTCGTTAACTGCAGTTACATTTTGTGTATTATTTAAATTTGTTTCTTCTACCGTTTGACATACTGTGCCATCATCACATATTAAATGATTCGTTCCTTCAGGTTGTAACCGAATTGTTCCAGGAACTGCCTCAAATTGTCCATCTTCTGTTTCCCTATAATTATTTGTATTTTTTTTATAAATTCTAACAAATATATTAGAAAAAAAAATAGAATTAAATATAAACAAATTGATAATTATATTATAATTAATAATAATAATGTTAGTATAAGATATTTTATTAAAATTAAGTCCTGGACGCATTAGCATAGGATTGACATAGATACATTGTAACTTTACAAAGATTTATATGTAAGTGTTCATTCAGCCAATGCACTTAATATATTTTTTTATTAAATATTTATATATATATATTTTTTTTTGTATGAACAGAACACAAAAATATTCCTTAGCCACTTTACAGTTGAATTACAAACTCTTTGCCCGAATCACGCTCGGGTTAGACAGGGAATTGGTTAACAGGCTATGTTGTGTAAAATATTGACTAGAGTGTAGGGGTACATTCAGAAAAAGTTAATTTACTGCTGAACAGACAATATCACGCATTAAACGGAAACTTAATCTCCACTGTAACAAACTATTTAAATAATGTTCAGTGGATTTAATCACTGCCAATATCTTGTAACCTTATGATTGCATATGGTACCGTACAAGTCAGTGGTGTAACTACAGGTGGTAGAACTTGCAAAAAATATTTATTAAGCTTTTTTGGGGAGGGGAGCAGCCCCACCTTAAAATTTTTTGTAAATACGAAGAACATGGGTGGACTGATGTCATAAATATCAAAAATCATGTGATGTGTTAAAATCATAGACATAGAGAATGGACTGAATAGTAGCCTGACAAAATTGGCTACTCTCTAGAAAGAGGCAAAGCGATTGTGCGGCAAATACTTGTCTCTTTTCTGGAGGTCTGTAATGACCATAGACATAAATATGTCTATGTGCAGAACTCATACACTCTAGAAATTCAACAACTACAGGTCGCACGATTGCTTTGTCTCTCTCACACTTTCCCATCCATATTTACTTCACAGCTGGATAGGAAACTCTCAGTCCATTCTCTATGTCTATGGTTAAAATAGAGTAGAACGTTGTATCTATAATAACACGTAGGATTTTTTTTAACATAATTATTTAAAATCAGTTCGTTGCGGCAAAGACTGAATCCCCGTTTTTATAAAAAAGGAAAGTTAACGTGTTTATTATTAGAGCATCAATTCTGTTCTGAATAACTATATACATGTTTTTGACAGTTGTGACATCGGTTTCTGTATTAACCAAAATTTGCAAGGAGCAACTCTGGTACAAGTACATACATAATTTAGTATTGAAATTGTAACACTAACCGAACTTTATATTGATATTTTTGTATTTGTCCATTTTCATCTTTTGCTGCTTGAACAGCATATATTTCATTAGTCCCTTCCATGCGATAAAGAATAACCTGATCTTCAGCACTTAGTTCATTGTTAGTTATATTTTCATTCGACGATGTTATAACATCATTTTCGCTATAATTATTTGCTAATGAATCTGCTGATACATTATCTTTTTGATTTTTAACATCTATACTTATTGCTTCTAGGGTTGTGTCGCCATCATTGTTTGATGTTTCCATAATTGAATAATATTGTGATTCTTCTTCGTTCGCTGTTTCATAACCAGGACTTTCATTTGTAATTTGTTCTGCATTGTATGTTACATTTAAACTTTCATCATGTACTGATTTTTCTTCAAACGAAACACTTTCAACGAATTGTTCATGCCATTCATTACCTTTTGATGTATTATTCATATTTATTTGAGTTGTGTCTACATAATATATATTTTCATCTGTCATAATATCAGCAAATAGTTATAAATTATTTTTTATAATCGTTATCAATAACTAATGCCAAGTCCAAACTTGTCACTTATGCTAGGTTATAACTTTTGTTGATATATATTTTTACGGAAAAAATAATACACAAACTGTTGATTATTTAGAAATATCGGTAATTTTATTTTATATTTACATAATAATGAATTATTTTTATAAGTTTATTATTTTACAATGAAAAGGTGAATATTCAAAATATTTATATTTTGCGCATAAATTCACAAAACATAACGAATAAATAGCGTCAAGCTAAACAAGCGGTCGTTTGAATATTACTTAAGCGGTTCAAAGAATTCGTTCAAAATTACTGTGTTCAATCAAATCACGTTAAAAAAACATCTGCCAAGTAAATGCACAGTACTTCCTCGTGTTAAATTCACGAAAGGTAGTTAATTATTGAACAATTTAAATAAAAACCGATGGTGTTTAGATAAATTACCTGGAATTGGTTAACCATTTAATTTTTAAACAATTTTACTAAAAAATATTAGTTCGAAATTTTTTTTAAAACGCACGTGAGTATTTTTTCGTATATTTTTGACAATTTTAATCTAATCTAAATTTATGCAAACGTCAAAACGACATTTAAAACGTCAAAATGACATTGTTAATATAAGTAAATAAATAAAATTCATTTAATTTACTAAGGGCCATAGGCCAGAATATAAAACTGAGGACTTTTTTTTTTTTTTAGTCGCGTCAATTTCAATTCGTGATTATTTTTTTTAGTCGTACTAACAGAGGCGTATTTACCATGGGGCCATGGGGGTCATGGCCTAGGGCGGCAGGCTGAGAGGGGCGGTATATTTTTTTAGTTTAATGTAGTATATTTAAAAAAAATATAAGGAAACTATATATGACTAAAAAAAAAGGTCATCAGTTTTTTATGTACATTATATCTTCCATTATTTGTAAAAAAATTCTCACTTTTCAGTTCATATAGGAATTTTGACTGTTAAAAATATTTTATATTTTCCAAACGGCAAAGGGGCGGCAATTTTTTTACCAGGGCGGCAATTTTTTTTGACCAGAGCGACATTTTTTTTGCCCAGAGCGGCAATTATTTTTTACCCAGGGCGGCATTTTTTTTTTGGCCCAGGGCGGCACTTAACGTAAATACGCCACTGCGTACTAAGTAATATAATAAATATAATATAAATATAAAAGTATAATATAATAAATATAATATTATTATTTTTTATTATTATCCTCGCGGGCCGTACCAAGGCTCCTCGAGGGACAAGCTTGTTGTAGACCCATATTATAGGAAATTTAATGCTCTACAAAAAATATTCTATAAAATTTTCACGTAACATGTATCATTCTTGAGATATCTTATAAAAATTAATTTTTTGGGGTGTCATCCCTCCCCCTTACACACGATTTTGATGATTTTAAAATGGGACCGTCCTCAAGCCAGACCCAACCATCTGACCAAGTTTCAATAACATCGGTTCAGTCGTTCATGAGAATTATGCGTGTGACAAGGATTCAGGAGACAGATAGACACGGAATGAAAAGTGTTTGTCTTGACGTTAAAATTTTGAAATCGGAGAACATTTTTTTTGTCTCATTGCCAATCTGAAACGATCACAAAGCTTCTCGTATCTTTGATATTGCGAGGAAGCAATTTTAATTGTGGAGTTTGGTCACTAATCTGGTATTATTATTATTATGTCAATGAGTTTGGTAGATAATATTTAGATTAAAGATTAAAATATAATTGTTTTTATTAATTAAAATGTTAACTATATTCATTTTTAGACATTTTAACCTTCGCTTGTATTTTATTTTAATATTATTTAAAAACAATATAATATAACATTAAAATAAAATCCAATGTTTACTAAAAATTATACTATATTAATAAATGTATAATATATATTTATTTATAGCAAAACAATATTTTGTAATTTAAAATTTAAACATTGCGCTAAGAATAGTAAAATTTTTGAAAAATAGATGTCGCTATGTTTTTTTTAGCGCACATTTTTAACATTAACGGGATTCTACTTGCTCACAAACATTTGCCCATTTGCCCATATGAATATAGTGATGAACATAGACATAGATGATGAACAAGGTTAGTAAAGTAATAGGTTGCCTCATAACTCTGTCGGGGAGTGGCATGAGAGGGGAGAACGCGTCATCGTGAGGAACTCTTTGACATTATAAATGGCTGTCAAACTATATTTGCTCTTTATTTTAGTTAAGCTGATTTATTGTAAGTTGTTTTTAAATATTTTCATTTGATATTGATAGTGTACTGAGTTTTAAATCTAAATTTTTATTATTTTATTATTATAAATTATAGTTTTAAACAAGTGTTTTTTTATGTGTAACCAACAAATGTATTTTCTTTAAGCATTGATTTCTGATATCATTTTAAAGTTTTTATGAAGAAATATTATATGTAATAATTTGTGCTTCTGTAATAAACAATAATATTTACTTTTTTTAAATACAAATATCCGAAATAATTTGAAAAAAAACTTAATATATGAAACAACGTTTAAAGGTTCCTCAGGGTGACGTCATCACACGCAGCCGCTGATTGATCAAAAAGTTATGAGGCAACCTATACATATACTAACCTTGGGTGATGAATAGTAATATTTGACAGTACAGATGACAATGGCGGTGCTATGGGATTTTGATATTGTAGATCGAGAATCTGATAGTGATGAAAGTAACATTGACATCGTTGAGGCTCTAGATGGAGAGCTAAAAAATATAGCTACCATAATACAATTAACACGGGTGAATGTGGATGCACTCAATGATAAATATGCCGGCGAAAGACCGCCTCCTGCAATGTATCTTGAGGAGTACAGACACCTTACAGATAAGTTACATGAATTAGAAGTACAAGAACGTGAAATAATAGAAAAACTCAATGCTGCAGGATGTACTAAAATAGTACAGAAACCTGAACCACTTGAAATAGAAGTGCCTAGTGAACCAAAACTGTTTTTAAGAGCGCACTTACCAAATCAGCAACGTACAATGGTTGCGGTGAAACCAGGTATGACTGTAAGGAAAGCATTAGGTAGGCCAATGGAGCTGCGGAATTTAACGTGGCAGATGTGTGTGGCTCGAAGAACTGATACTGGTGATAGAGTTCAGTGGGATTCAGATGCTAGTACTTTACATTGTACAGAAGTTATTGTAGAAATATTAGAAAGGTTTCCAGTTGCGACAAGCATTTCACATAATTTTGTTCGCAAGACATTTTTTTCATTAGCATTTTGTGAATGCTGTAGGAGATTACTTTTTCAGGTATGTTTCAGTACTTTTTTATATTTCTTATTATTTAATGTTTAGTAATCAAATTCTTGGTTAAACTGAAGAATATGCAGGCACTACGTTACAATTGTCAAAAATGATGATGTGTTAGAATAGAGTATAATGTACTGTATTTATAGTAACGTGTAAGAATTTTCATTTGACAGAATTATTTAAAAACAGATCGTTGCGGCGGAGAGTGAATCCCGTTAACGTGTATATTATTAGAGCATCAACTCTATTCTGAACAACTATACGTGGTTTTTGACAATTGTGATGTAGTACCTGCATATTCCTCAGTTTAACCAAATTCTTTAAGTGTAATAGTATCACACTGATATCTTATAGTATTTTTAGTACTTGAGTGTTAGATATCCTGTTTTACTTTAGTTAATTAATTAAATAATTACTTGTAGGGTTTTCAATGTCGTACATGCGGATACCGGTTTCATCAGCGGTGTTTCAGCGGAGTGCCAGCACTGTGTCATCAGACGCATCTTGAGGACACATACTACCAAGCACTGTTAGCCCAACAGCCTGCGCTGCGTGTACCAACAGCCGATTCTAACCGGAGCAACAGACATCCTCGTAGTTTGGCTCATGCAGACCGGTCGAGTTCAGCACCTAATGTTTGTGTTAACTTGGCACGTCCACCACCAAAGGTTAATTTTTTTATGGTATAATCATTTGTTCATATGATTTACAAAACTGTTCTATAACTAAAGTGCTCGACCATTTATCTAACCAACATACCTCAACATGAATTACCTTATGGTTAATGGTGGGATTTAAAAAAAAATTAATAAAGGTCAGAGGATGAGGAAGTATTTCTATTTATATTTATTGTCCTATATTTAGTTCAATTTATATAAATTAGAATATCGTATTATCAAAAATATCTTGTAAAATGATAAATACTACCTAAACAACCATATTATGTATTTTTATGAATATTTAACAAATTGATTCATTTTTGCCTGATATTAAGAAGAATGTCAGTCTCAACCAAAACGAAGTAAAACATTTTTTTTACAGAACTGTGTTTGTTATCCTATGGTTTGTGTATAAACTAAATTGCTAAATCCATAGACTTTAAGTAGTGCAGCTGTCAGTTGCAGTGGAAATATCTCGTAGCCAGAGTTGCTACTCATTAATTTACATATTTTGATAAAATTCTAACTTGTAAATTTGAACACATAATAGATCTTAAAATTATTCATCTACAAATTCTAAAACTAATTATAACAGGTACAGCAACCTACATCAAGTAATAAAGATCAAGGAAGTAAAACACGGAGGCCTAGAGCTAGATCAGCAGATGAAAGCAAACCATTGTTGGGACCGAGAGAAAGTATTGAAGATTGGGAAATTCCAGCAGATGAAATATTATTGGGGCCGCGTGTTGGAAGTGGATCATTTGGTACAGTTTATAAAGCACACTGGCATGGTCCAGTTGCTGTGAAGACTTTAAACGTTAAGGATCCTACAGAGGCACAGTTGAGAGCATTTAAAAATGAGGTTGGAATAAAAATATCCATAATTTAACTGCTTCATTTGATATGTTCTATTTTTCTTTTAGGTAAGTGTCCTCCGCAAGACTCGACACGTAAACGTATTACTGTTTATGGGATGCGTCTCTCGGCCTGAACTTGCAATCGTGACACAATGGTGCGAGAGTTCGAGCCTCTACAAACACTTGCACGTGTATGAGACACGCATAGAGCTGCCGTGGGTACTGGACATTGGCAGACAAACTGCGCAGGGCATGGATTACCTGCATGCAAAGGGAATTATACACAGAGATCTCAAGTCAAACAATATATTCCTCCATGACGATATGACAGTGAAGATTGGTGATTTTGGGTTGGCGACGGCAAAGAGCGCGGCTGGTTGGAGGGCAGGTGATTCACAGCCTGTCTTGAGGCAGCCTTCGGGCTCTGTGCTTTGGATGGCACCTGAAGTTATAAGAATGCAAGAGGTTGAAAATTATTACTATTAATATTTTTATTAATGCCAAGATTGAAATAATTAAGTGTAAAGTCGAGAATTTATTAATGAATATTTATTACAGGCGGATCCATATAGTTTTCGATCAGATGTGTACGCTTTTGGAGTTGTGGCATTTGAACTTTTAACTGGTCAGTTACCGTACGCAGAAGTAGGTAGTCGGGATCAGATTTTATTTGGAGTAGGACGAGGTAGACTGAAACCAGATTTATCTAGAATACGGCAAGATGCACCAAAGGTAAGAGTTCGTATGTTGTTCTTGGTAACAAGCTTCCAGTATCATAAGCTTAATAAAAAAAATTTACAGTTGAGTTTAGTTATTATTAACCGCTTTGAGTAAGGTACCTTCATTACTATTAATTTTTATTTTTTCCCTTTTAAATTATAAATACAAACCTTTAAAAAGATATGTTACTGTGCTTCAAAAAACAAAAATATTTTGATCTGATGATAAGAAATCATTGTCATCTTTTGAATTTAATAGGTACTAGGCTATTACCTGCAGTTATATATCATTTTTTCACATTACACTGTAAACATTATTTAGGATTGGTTGACCAAAAACCGAGAGTAGGTCGTAAACAAGTTACAAGAATGATTTGTTAACAATAACGAGACTCGACTGTATCTGTTATAACTTCAGCTAAACAATACGTATGTGGGTTAAATTACAGTTGTTGATTTAATTTTGTTTTTAAATGATGCAAAGGCGCTACGTCGTTTGGTTGAAGATTGCCTTCAATTTGAACGTGATGCAAGACCATTGTTCCGACAAATATTAGCGGCACTAGAAGGGCTGCTTCGCAATCTGCCTAAAATACATCGTTCCGCTTCAGAGCCGAACCTGCACCGTGCTCCACCTGACCATTTCCTTTATGTATGCTCTAGTCCTAAGACTCCACTTAACTTTGGCCCATCAAATAACTTCTCTTTCTTTCCACATCCTCCGACACATCCACATTAATTAAATATCTATACAAAAATATATACACGATAATCAATTGTACGTTTAATCAGTTTTAACCCTTGAATTGTTTTAATAATTGATGATTGAAATGAAATGAAACCATAAGAAGCTATGTTCCTATATATTTTAAGATTTATTTTGTGATAAAAATAAATTATTTAATTTAAAAAATGATAATTGTCAAACTCGATAATATGACAAAAAGTTAATCAAATTTGTACAGTTGTTGTAAAATAAATATTAACCTGTTTAACCCTTGAACTGCGAATACTAATGAAATTGCCAAAAGAGATCCTCGCATCTAAGAATTCTTAAAATCGCTTAACGATGACAGCCGTAGTTAAAGGGTTAAAAACCAGTGTTATATCATATATTAATCTACTAGTAGATTAATATATGGTTATATGAATCACTTTCTTTCTGACATAATTTACGGATAATAAGCAAAAAAAATATTTTTACTTGTGTGCTTTATTTTTGTGGTATATGTGGAAGTAATATCTAATTTTATAAGATATTATTTTTTAACTATTCCTATAGGAATTGATGATTGTGTACAATTGAATATCTAGTATTAAAAATAATAATCAAATAGTCCTATTAAATACTAAATAAAATTATCGTCTTGATATTGGACTTGTATAACAAAAAAGTAATAATGAAATAAAGTCTATAATAATATGAATATCACCTCTAACTATGAATAGTTACCTTTTTGATGTCTTTAATATTTTTGGTAATTGATTATAATATTTACATTAATATATTGTTATAAACAAATAATTAATTTTTAGCTGTATATTTACAAAATTTACAAAAAAAAATTATCTGAATATTATTTTTAACTTTAATTTTAAAATTTTAAATAATTTTATATAAGTCAAATTAAAAAAAAAAAAAAAAACTAAAAACATCATGTTTTAGTTTGATTTTTGCTAAAAATGTGCCACATTATTTACTTTGATCCGTCATTGAACGTAATAAAAATTATTGTAGTAGTAAATATATTATATACTAAATGGATAAGTAGAAATGTCTCCTGTTTGACAATATAATATTCTGTTTTATGTACTAAAATTTTAAATCGTTCCAACAATTACTTTATTAGTTACGACCCTTTACATAAAAAACAGTATCTAAAGAGCAAGTGGGCCAATTAACTAAATCTATATTAATATTGCAATTAATGTTGATCACAAAAAATCAAACGAATAAATTTTCAATCTTTTAAACTTTTATCTAATCGATTAATGAATTTAAAACATCAGTATACCAAAAATAACATTCATATTATATTAATATTAATGTTAAAACAGCGAATTTGCGTTTGAGTTCTAATAAAATAAAATAGAAATTAGGTATTCAAATTTTCACATGCTAGAAGAAATAAAAAGACACATTTCTCATAGAATATTCGTTGTCAAAATTATAATTGTAAAATGAAAATATTTATAAATAGACTGGTGTATTGATATATTTTATCTAAAGGTTTGGGCACGGTACTTTCTATACTGTAAACTTCCACTCCTTGTACATGTACAATTGTCACTTATAATAGAATTGATTGCGCCAGCACCACGAACAGTATTTATTTTATTTATTTCACAGTAAGGAATGTCTACTGTAACTAATAAACGATTCACCAAAATGATTTCAAATTTTAATATGTAAAATATATAATGAACATTTTAAGACTAATTTGATGTTTGTGTGATTTATAGTTCTAGAGTAGATATTATGTTGCTAAACAGGGAATTTTTTTTTATCTACCGGATGCATATTTATTTTGATTATAAAAAAAATTTTGTCAATTTTTGAACTGAATGAAGTGAATTAATAGAAAATTGAAGTGCTTTTAAAATGAATTATACAACATTACATTACATATTTTTATTCTTAAATTAATTACAATACTAATGAAGTTAATAATTGTAATGTTTTTTTTTTTAATTTTTTTATTTATTGATTTACTGTGGAATAGTTATTGAGTATACTGGTATTCTTCATGATTGTTAAGTAAGAGTACCTTTATGTCGACAGTGGAAAGCTGAAACCAAACAATTAACATTGTGGCCAATATTGAGTTGTATGTATCATTAAAATCAATATTCCAAATCACGCTAATTGATATATTTTACATAACATTGTATTGTACAGTAAAATAACTGTCCTTTTGATTAAATTGGAAGAAAACCCTTACAATCGAAATTTAATTTGAGTAAATATAAGAAGAAAAATAAAATAAAATATTGTGTTTTGGTTCTGCTGTAAAATTTTACATATGTCGCTACTTGTTTTAGTTTTCCACTCTCGATATTAGATTATACTAAATTTATATAATGACATTTTAATTTCTTTTAAAATTTTAATCAATTATTGAATATATTATCATATTTTACCCATGGAATAATGAGGACTGTATGTATTGTCATGAAACTAATTATTATTGTTTGACGTTATGTTGTGATTACATAAAAGTTTTTCAAAATAGTATTTTTTTGAAATTGAAATCAATTTCTTCTAATGATTTAAATCAACACAGTAAATTTAAATAATATATTATTTATTTTATGGTACAAACATAAATTTTTAAAATCTTAGTAAAATTAAAAAATTTTGTAAAAAGATTATCAACTAACAAGCATTAATAATAAAAAAATTTACATTATTAAAAAATAAAATCAAAATTGATTTTGTAGTCATTTAATGTCAATGGTTTATGTTACTTATGATGGTAGGCTGAAAAGTTTTTGGCTTGATGAACTTCTTCTTATCGTAATTGCTTGTGCTATGCTTCATTAGTTACACAACACTGTACGAGTATGCAGTGCAATAACTAGGTGATTAGTGTAATTACGTTTCGAGTTAATAGAAAACCAGGAAAACACCAAAAGAAGAAATGTCTGCTGTAAACGGAGAATTTCTTCAGAACTCTTTCACCCTTTTAAATCCATAGGATGGATTCCTGTTTGAATTCTCAGTCATTTTGCCGATATGTGTAAAGAATGCAGGACCGACACTAGGGATTCAGATGGTGTGTGAAAAATTCATATTGCCGACTTTTTTTCAAAGAGTGAACCATAGCATGAGTAATTACGATAACAAGAAGTACTTCGGTTTGAAAACTTTTTTACTTACCCATTTATGATTGAAAAATGTAATTTTTTAGATATTTTATTTGATATGAATATTAATATGTATTATAGGATCAATATTGTTGTAAATAAGTACAAATTTTAATAAATAGTAGCATGCCAAGCAATAATAAATTCTATGTGATTAAATTCTGTTCTTGATCACAATTATAAAAAATATACATATACATAATTATAACAAAAATCATTATGAAATATTTGAATTATTAACCAAATACATTGTGTGTATAGACATTGCTGTCATATCAATATTATTCATAAATAGTTAAGTCCAGTTTTATTTACTTATACATTTTTTGTAATTACGTATTTTAAAAATTGTAAAATTTTACTGACAAAAATATTATGTTAAATATTTTATAAATTATAATGCTGAAATAAAAAGCAAATAATTTTAAAATGTGAGAAAAATATTTAATCAAAACATGTATTTTTCTATTGTAAATATTCTAACTATGTTTATGATACCAATTATATATATAAATATATGGAGAACAACTATTTTATTATATATTAGCAAGAGAAGTGTGTGACAAAAATGAAAGTAGAGTTGTTCAATTAAAAATTGTGTTAAAATATAAATCTTTTGGAAAATGATGAATCCAAACGATTTCTTTAAATATAGTATTAAAGTTGACTATCTGAACCTCATCAGTATTACATTGGTTGAGCCGCTTTGTAAAAAGTGGCGTTGAAATAAGTTCTTAGGTTAGATTTTTTTACAAAACACTTCACAATTTTTATATTATGGTTATTGTTTTCTGAAATATATCGAGAATATTGGTTGTGTTACTGATTGAATAACTCTAGTGTTGTACACTTAAAGTAGTAATTAAAAATTAAAGTTAATGTAATGATTTTATGAGATAAATTATTTTGTATCTTAATAATTAATCACTTCAACAAATTATTTTATTTACTAATGGGAAGTGTACATTTGTATGTCTGCTGATACGTCAAAAGAAAAAAAGCAAAATCTAATATTAATGTTGCCCAGTAAAAACAATAATTACAGAATTTTTAAAATTATTTTCAAGGGTCACAGGTATAATCATTAGGAGTCATAAACCTTATGTGCCTGTTTGACAATGGCGGATATATGGTTTTCTGTATGTACTAATTTTCCTTTTGTCAAAAATTCATCACATTAATTAGTTTGTTACTGTTGTGCGATAATCTGCGACTGAGTACTGCTTCAATTTAATTTTTATTGTGCCATATGTAAATTTATGTATTATTATTAGTTGAAAAAATATAAATATAATTTATTGTTTATATTAGCTCATGAAGCCATTACATTAACATGTTTTTGAGAAGAATAGAAATAATCTCTCTATGCTGATGATGACATTTGTATGTTGAACTGATGTTCCATTATTGAGACGTTTATATAGTATTTATTTGTATTAAATCTGAAATTTCCTTCCTCTATTTATCATTGCCTGCATTGTATATTTGCTTTTCTGTGTAAGTAGTACATATTAAATATGTATATTTAATCAATCTTGTTTTTTATTTTATTTTTATTTTGCAGTGTTTTCCTCAAATAAGACAAATTGCCAAATCAGAAGTTAAAACACGTTTTATAAACAGATTTATGCTCATAATTAAATTAGATACATTACATATTTTTTGATTTATCAATAAATAAAAAGAAAATTACATTAAATTTTTTTTTTTATTATAACACAATAAGACCTAAAATATGAGTATTTTACTTTATTTTTCTCAATTTTTTTTAAATTGAATCTTTCTATAGTACTTTGGTTATATTTATAACTTTGATTAAAATTTCTAAGGTCTATAGTTATTTTTTATGATTGCTGCATTCGTATGTGAAGCACAGAATAAAATATGAAGATCTCATAGATAAATCTCAACCTTGACAAGATGTCAACAATACTAAATTCAAAATATTTTAAATTATGTATTTTGGTTTAAATTTTGAGTTTTAGATAAATTCCAAACAGATTTATAAGTAAACATGCCGATAGATAATATATTATATGATAACGCGCTATAGTAGTACATAAGGTCCAAATCGTCCAAATGGTCTGAATAATGAATAATCAACAATGCAACAATAATAATATAGAAACAATTCATACAAATTTTAAATCGTAGTTTAACGTTTTACCATAGATGTCTCTACCAACACGACGACAATCGTATCTTTGCAACACAGGTTTTCAAATGACAGCAGCAGCAGCCGCGCTTAACGTATTATTCGTGGCTGTCACACACATTCAGTCTTATGTCAGCTGTTCTATCAAACGGTTGTGGCTGTATCGTGTGTGTATTACAAGGTGTGCAATGCGTGTCGTGTGACATTGTGCGTGCATATTAAATGTGTACATGTGTGTGTTTGTGTTTTGTGGGTGTGTGACCAAATAATCATAATAATGTTGCGAAGACAGAAGATGGTGTTCCCTTGTAGAGTCGAGGGATGGTTGGATATGTGCGGTAAGTTTTTACCTGCTGATGTCACCTATATGACATACTTTATATATCTGGTTGCGCCTTAAGACTACAATTTGCATATTATGTGATTTGTCACACTTCGTGTATTGTCATTAAATATTAATGCAAATAAATTTGTTATAGTACTGGTTTTTGTAGATTTAAACTTGACATTGTTACTGAATTTATTGTGGGCAGAAAAAAACTTTTTCACATATGATCTCTAATAACTCTTATTAATAGAGATTGGAAAAGTAGTTTTTCAACTATTGTGAAAATGCAACTATTGTAACTTTATTAATATATTGTAACATTTATTTCACAAAACTAGGTTGATTGATCCAATTTCAAAACAACTATTTTACCACCCTTTAACAACTTTTTTACACCTCAGTAACTATTTCCAATTATTTTAATAATTTGATAAATTTTAAGTAGTAGATATGCTCCACCTAAGAACATTTAACTTACATATCTGTTTATTGTGCGATTTTATTTTATTTAAGACATGCCTACATTTTATTGATTTTTGTTAGTTCTTGATTGTTTAAAAAATGTTTTCTAGTCATTTATATTTTTTTGCTCTTAATTAACAATTTTCATAACTATTTCCCTTGGTAACACGTAGGCATATACCAGTGTCGAAGTTTTGGTCCTTCGAGCAAATTATATTTTGGGTTCTGTTTTTTATACCTATTTGTAAAGTACTGTAAAGTACCTAGATTCAAATTCATATCTAGAAGTTAGAAACAAAAACAATTGTCTAAAATATTTTTGAAGCATAAAATGCAGATCGTGAAATAGCAAATTGATATTTTTCTAATGTATTTTATTTATTGGAACAATTTTAGACAGCTTCTTAATTTAATACCAAACAATATAAGTAAAATAATTTTTTCCGTAAATGGGACAATAGTTTTTAAAATAAATATTAAGTTTATAAGTATTTATTTAAACAGGTGTATTTGCATTTTTTAATGGAATCATAATTATTTATAATTACTTATTACAATGTTTTTAAATTTATTGTATAAATATTTTATTTAATATTTATTTCATACTATTTAAAAGAGTATAATTATTATTTATAGTATAAATAAATATGTTGTAATAAGAAGGTAAAAAAGTGAATATTTTTTTTATTTCTTGGAATGATTAATCGCGACAAGAAATAAAATACATTTATGATAATTATATCTTTCGACATGATGTCAAAATTATGATAATTGTTTTGTTATTATACGCCAATTCTTTGTCTTGTACAATCTCCTACATAAATACAAATTAACATGTATTTTTTAATTGTAAATATTTCTATAAATGCCATTTAAAAGGTTGTAGGAATTTAAATTAAATATTAATTGAATAATAAATTTACAATTATTTATTTTATACTAGGTATGTATAATTTACTCGTTTTATGATTAAGGATACAAATAAATCATCTGTATCTTTTTTTTTCACTTCATATATTTTTCATTTTAAATCCAACGATTAAAGTTGATGGAAGATTGAGTCCTCTTTTTGATTAAAAATAACCCCCCTCCCCCACCCCTCTTAACATGTCTAATTATTTAGTTTTTTTTCGTAAATTCAAAACAAAAATATTATATATATTAAATATAAATTTTAATTTATAAAACGAATAAGTATTTAAAACAGAATATTTCATTCACATGTATTTGTTCTACTACTGAATTAATTGTAAAATCCATGATTCAAAAGTTTAATTAATATATGTACCTATATGATTTTAAATTTAAACTTTAAATTCTTGTATACTTATTGTATATTGTAAATGTATGTTAACAAATACAATTGTTCATATTTTAAATGAGTATTTTGCTTAAGTTTTACATGAAAGATTATGAAATTATTATAACATTTCGTATACGTGCATGCATATACCTACATTATACATACTATGTCTTCAGTGAAGGCGTATTTAGAAATTATCGAGATGTAGTTATGTCGTGAAAATTTATGATAAGTAACATTTTCAGTTAAAAAAATGTTTAACACATAGATACGGCGTTATTAATTGCTGTAAAAGTTTGTTTACTTTGACATATTAAATGTCACGTTGACGTTTTAAATGTCATTTTGACGTTTGCATAAATTTAGATTTAGATTGAAATTCTCAAAAATTAAAAATAAACAAAAAAATAATCGGGTGCGTCTTGAGAAAAATTTCGAACTAATATTTTTTAGTAAAACTGTATAAAAATTAAATCGTTAACTAATGCCAGGCAATTTATCTGAACAATTTATCGGTTTTTATTTAAATTGTTCAATAATACTACCTTTGTTGAATTTAACATGAGGAAGCACTGTGTATTTACTTGGCAGATGTTTTTTTAATTTTTGTAACTTTCATTAACCCAGGTAGACATCTATGATGATCACGAGTTGATAAAATAAATTTTTACAAAATTTATAGCAACATGAGTTAAAGTTTGATTAAATAGATTTACTTCATATCTATGTCTACAGTGGCGTATTTACGTTAATTGCCGCCCTGGGCCAAAAAAAAATGCCGCCCTGGGTAAAAAATAATTGACGCTCTGGGCAAAAAAATTGTTGCCCTGGTAAAAAAAATTGCCGCCCCTTTACCAAGGGAAAATATAATATATTTTTTAAACTAAAAAGTTTGTAATATAGGGAACTAAAAACTTGAAGACCCTTTTTTTTTTTTTAGTCACGCTAATCATTTTTTGTTTCCCTATATTTTTTATTATATAAAACTAAAAAAATCTACCGCCCTAGGCCATATGGTAAATAAGCCTCTGTATGTCTATGCTAACTTTACGTTACACCATTAGTTAAATTTTTCATCATCTACAAAATTATTATTTGTTTGGCCAAATATGATTCAAATATTACTTAAAAATTGCATAAACTTATATATAATATGCAGTAAAGTTTACATCCAGGTGCGCACTCACAAGGCGCACAACGTTATTGCAAGCCGTAATGACCGTGAGTTCAATATGATGTAGATGTGTATAGCTGGGTAGGTTATTTAAAATAAAATATCAATAGGGTCGAGCGGGGTAAATATGAAACACCAAAAAAATGGGGTAAAAGTGAAACAAGCTTGCAACTAAAAAATTAATTTGTTTATAGGAGAATTAGTAAAACTGACATCATCATTAAAGGTTTGTTAAAGCGACCTGAAAATATGAAGTGATGTGTCATCTCTACAGATTTCCCTGTTAGTCGATGTCAAAACGTGTGACTTAAATTTTAATTCTTTGTTCATAACTTTCTGTATAGTTAAGATATTAATTAAAGTTACAATTTCACATTGATATGCCACAAAGAAGATAAATCAAAGTTGCCTTTATAGCTTTTCTTTTAATTTTTCGAGAAATATTTTCCATTAGAGGCCTGTTTCACTTTTTCCCAAATTAGAGGTTAAAAATGAAACACGCTTTTTTCATTTTTAAAGTCCGTGTTGTATCGTTCAGTTCAAATGACGTAAATATTTAAAATGGTTATACATAAACGCATCTAATAGAAAAATTAAAATGAATTTGTATCGTTAACTATTAAAAAACATGAAAGATTTGTATTTTGTTTCACTTTTACCCCAGTTGACCCTACTGTTAATTTATAAATTTGTAGGCGCTGTCTGTACACTTAAAATATTTTCGATTTTTTGAGTCCATATGGCAGAGGTACCAGATGATTATAAATTATACCATATGACACAAATAAGAAAAAAAATCTGCCCCTCCCCCCCTTAAAAAAATCTGGTTATGACACTGCTATACGGCGTATGATCCATTTTGTTAGTTTGGTGGACGCATATTTAGACTTCCAAAAATTGGTATATAAAATATGCCAATATATATTTGCCATTGTATCCAATTAGATACTATATTTAATTAATAGTTTGTCCGTATAAAGGCTACGCCTATGTTTGCATACGAGTTAAACACAAACTCGCGTGTTTAAAAAATGTGCAAATTATAAAAACAATCATACTATTAAATTTACATATACGGTCGGATTCTTTTTATAGTACCCATTATACAAGCGTACACTCAGACTTCATTGTTATTAAGTAATATGAGAATTTAAATGTGAATCGAAACATAAAAAAATAAATTTAAAATCATTTTCTTTTGTAGGCTTTCGTGACTATTTTCCATAAATTAACTAACTTTTCGGGGTAGCTGTTGTCCACGTTGTTGTGGTATTTCTTACTAGACGTTTCGATTATCATTTCGGAGTCTTCTTCAGAAGTGTTTCTGAAACATTTTACCTGACGAAAGGAGTATTTTGGACAACGAATTTGGGCTCAGTATGCTAAACTAAAAGCCTTTAGAATCACCTATTCAGATTTTTAGGTCAAAAATGATATTGGCGATTATCACTTTATATATGTTATTCTAGTTATAACTTTGATTTTCAAATATTATAAAATTTTATTAGTTTATTTACTTAAAAACATGAAAATTGCTGATTTTTTTTATTAATAAAATTCGATAATCAGTCCGATTTTTTTTTCGTTTATTTAAACTTATATTGTACATAAAAATATTTTCTTTGTTTTACTTTTATTTTTATCTAATTTTTTTGGCCACTGCAAAATGATGCCTAAAAAGCGTCGACAGTGAAAGAAAAAAAACAAAAAGTTTATTAATCAGTATGAAAAACTGTAGAGGCGTATGGAGGATTTTTTTCCGATTAAAATTAACAAAATGGTGGCTATTTCAAAATTAAGTGTCACACTTGCATGGTTCCTTAAATCTACTTTATTTTATGATGTATCTTTTGGTATAATTAATAAGTTATTATAATTTAAGTAAATTCGTTTTTTTTTTAATAAAAAATAAAAAATTAAGGTACAAAAAACTAATAATAAATTAAAAATTGGAAAATACATTTTTCCTAAAACGTAGGTTTTATTTATGACACAAAAGTTCGAAAAAACATTTCTTAGTGGCCCAACGTCGAGAGAAAAAACGTAGTAAAATGTAATCTATAAACATTTCCATTGTAGTTAGGTAAGTACTTATAAATGTTTTGCTCGTTCATTTTAATATAAAAAATCAGTTTCGAAAATGCAAGTTTTAAATTTGATTATAAACATAGCCGAATTCTAAATAATTTATTATTTCATGTTATAAGTAAGCATAGTTGTTTGTAAGCTGTTCTTAAGGGTTTGACTTTTTTAATTTCAAACATTTTGTGAATTGATTAGTCACATTGAGTCTTAATATGCATAGTAATGTATACATGTGTAGATTTCTTCAAAATATTAAAAACTAGCTGGGCCCACGCGGCTTCGCTCGCGTAGACTACGGAATTATTGTTTAGGATTTTTGAAAAATATAGTTTAATTAATTAAGTACAAACACGATTAGTTATTATTGTAATAATAATTTATCAATACCTAAATTACCTAACAAAAACGAATCAGAAAAAAAAGTACAAATAATTTGTGTTCTGTTTAAATTTAAATGTTAATTATTGAAAACAAAATTAACTCAAACGTCAGCCGAGGGACTCCGAATATCTACCGAACGTAAGCGAATCCAGTCTGATGTACATCGCTTCGATGCGGCACGACACCATACATTTAAAATGTTACCTTTATAAATATATTTTAAGATATTTTCTAAACTATACGACCAAATTGGATGCTGTAAATGGCAAACTATATCTACATTAAGTACTTATGACGATGAAATCATTTATTTCGATAAGGATTAATGTTTTGCAGGTCATAAGTCCATGTAAACAAAACCCAAATATTTTATGTTTTTTTTGTAACATAAAAGCAGTCATTGTGGTTTAAATATAAAAGTTAGACATATCGTGTCGCTGACTTAATTGTAGAACTTTTGATTCTACACAATTCTTTAATACATTATTTTGTTCTATATTGAACGGTTTAGGCAGCGTATTACAAAACAGCGCGCCGACGGCAAAATTTTTTCCGACTTGATTTACTATTATCGTCACTGCTTTGTTGTTATGTTACCTAACGTAATAAAATATAGCCTATAACCTGGCCAGAGAACGTACCTATGAATTAAAAAAAAAAACTCGTAAATCGGATAAGTGGTTCTCGAGTGATAAGGTAACTAACGGACAGACAGACAGACAGACAGACAGACAGACAGACAGAGAGACGTTGAGCTTTATATATATTAAGGATGGCACAATATCTCGTTAAATTTAATTTTTCAATAATCATTTTTATTATTTAGATTGAACGTTTTGTCAATTTGTTTGATAATTTCATCTAATAATTTAGTATGTAGGATGTATGTAGTTGTTACAGCTAATGTTGTTAGTAATTTATTACTGTTTTTTTTTCTATCTCCTCGTTCGTCTGTATTTATTAAACAACATAATGATTTCTTTGTATGTTAATTTTTTAATGACACCTATGTACTATGTACGCCTATAGGAAACATATTTAAATGTACATTGTGGCGTCTAGGTTCTGAAGGTGGCGCCTATTTTTAATATCTCAAGATTTGTATGCATCCATTTTAAGATAAGATTGTTTTCTTCTCATTTGTTTCTTTTAAATGAATCGAAATGTATCTACAATCTACATATTATACCTACGTGAAGACAGAGGTGTAGTTATGCTTTTAGCATCATTGGCTTTGTATTTGACACCCCTTGTTCAGTAACCATTCATGGTTCTGAAGGGGGGGGGGGGGGGGATAGTAAGAAATAATAAAAATGTATATAGTGGAACGAAAATCGAGCTTCCCCTTCTTTTCAAGCCCAAAAACCTCGTATTACTCGAAGTATAAACACTCTATAACTCGAATTAATTACGGTTTTCCTCTATCTCGAAGTTATCGTTTTGTGATCTTTACAACTCGACAACGCATAACATAGATGTTAAATCTCATAAGTTGAATATTGAACATGTGCCTGTAAAAACCTACATAAGTTGAAACCTTTTTAACTCGAATTTTTTAGCACTTTCCTTGAACTTCGATTTATAGATAATTATCATTAAAAATAGTTTGAGAAACACTGTATTAGATAATATTCCTTTATGAATATCGCCAATTTTTTAGAAATAAATATTTGGTATATATATAGGAAGATGAATTCCCGATGATATCTGAAGGTATCATTAACTATATATGCTATGAGTACTAATAAAAGGCTTTGTATAATGTATTGTATATTGTATTGTATATTGTAAAAATAAAAGCATGTAGGCACAGTTGATTTGTATTTTCCGGAAGTGGTATTGTGTACATCAATATAAACGAGTGAAATAAAATACAAGAGGTAAAACAATATGACAGGACGGATGCTATACCATGGCAGACAATTTATGTTTTCAAATAGCCTGTACTAAAGATAGCAACGCATATACATAGGTACTCGTACATAAAATGCATCGAATCTATCGGTATTCATTTTAAAACGGGACGAGTGAGCGCGGGTAGCGGAACATAGCCGAGCTATTTTCGTCTGAACAAAACAATTCCCTTCCTTCCGGTCCTCAGAACTCTAAATGCAACTGTAATATATTCACAGTTACATTTTGTTAGGTTAATATATAGGTTGGCTATTCATAGATGTGCCTGTTATGTAATTAATTAATTAATTATGGTTAGAACTTCTTAGATATAATATTGTAACGGAGGATTTATTTTCATATCTATTACATAACCCATAGGCTGACAGAGCTCTAGCCTAGGGGCCCAGCACGGCAAAATAGGTCATTTAATGGTATGTATGTACGAAATTAAATTTTTAATTGATAGATCGAAAAAAGTTTATTAAATCTTATCTACGAATTATTTTGTTTCTTGTTAAAATACTCTTGATATGATCTATTGGCAGCAAATAAAATTGTTCTCAACATTTTGCTGATAACGGCTTTAAAAAATATTTAAAAAAAACATTTTTCACCCACAAGTACTGAAAATTTTAGTCAATTTAGTCATTTTTATTTGATTTATTATATAAAATTCAAATTTTGTATAAGGTATTTCACGTAAAACAATTGATTACGAAAAAATTAGTACGTGAAAAAGGAATTTTGCACTTCACTTGTCGCAACCTCTAAATAATTTTACATATAAATAATATATATTTAATTTGTTATTAAATTTTAAATACTGTAAAACATTTATCCATCAACACTTCCGTATTTAATTACAGTTAAACCCATTTGTAAATCATCGCAATGGATATCTTTAAATTGTTTAGAAGTGAAACAAACAGTAAATTTTTAACACCTAGATATATGAATAAAAAAATACCTACAGAGATATATAATTACAAAAGTATTCTGCTTTTATATTACACTTTTTAAATTACTTTTCTATCGTGTTGAATTTTAGATAGGTAGGTTACTTCATTATATCTATTTATGAAAATTGTTAGACAAAGTTAATTAGTGCGACTGAATTTTTGGCAATGTGCGTGAGTTCTGTAACAAGTTACTGATGGCGATTATCTAGGACTGAAACGTGGGCGTTGTAGCTCAGGTGGGTGTGGGAACGGGCACAGTCCAGCCAGTGTGTGTCTATTAGGTGCATTCACTCCGCTTGTTTGCTGCGACCTTCAGGTGTGTGTTTGTGGCGATTCTCATATTATGTATGAACATATAGAAAATATTCTATCGTCCACAATTATATGCCCACCATAATATAATAATATCGATAAAGTATAGCTTTTGTGAAGATATTAAGTCTTAAAGCTGTTGAAAAGTTCTATTCACATACCTAGAAAAAGTTATATGGATTATATAAAAAGTTATGGATTTATAAAAATTATAATTATTAAGAATTATATTTTTGTACAGGACTTATGATCACTTCATTATGGTTTCAGTACTTTAATGATAAGAATTATAATAAAACTTTTTGAAATATTTGCAAATCGAGGTGAAAACAATATTTTCTATTAATTGACATGTTGTTACCAATAATAATAATAAATAGTATATTATGTAAGCGTGAAATTTCGCCTCAAGTGTAAAGCAAATGAACAAAACGTATAGGCAGTCAGAAATGTTATACATACTATTCATGTACCACATACTATTTTCTATTATATCTTCTACACAAAGTTCAAGTTTATGCTGTATTTTATGGGAAAAATAGCATGTTGCTAGTCAATAAAAAAAAATGTTAAGTGTATTTATATTTGGTCGAGTTTATAACATAATTCAAAATGAAAAAAATTTAATGCAATAACTTTCTTTAAAACTATAACCAAAAACAACAAAAACAGAAAAACTAGGGCAAAAAGTTAAATCCGACGCTGCGAATAGTTATATTTTAATTAACATTTCTAAATTTAGAAATTGGTTTCAATATGTAAATTATTATTTATATATAGAAATATTAGCATTGAAAGGGGCCATTAATTAGATAGTTTGCAAATTTTAATAATGCAAGTAGGGATTGCGTTCGCAATATGATAAAATTGATTTTATTTTGATATTTTTATCTACATAGGAGCATACATAAAGTTATAATGGTGAATTCGGAAAAAATAGTTTTCAATGAAAATAAAAATCTCGACACTCAATCTCTATTGGTGGGGATTTTTTGGGGGCAATTTTTAAGAATCCGTGATATTCACGATTTTGATAATGAAAAAAGGCAATAAAATAATTTAATACTTCATCCCCTGTCACACATAAAGGGTTGTAATTGATTTCATTCAATCTAGCGTGAAAAATTCCACGTGGGTGGAGGTTTCGAAATCTACGTGAGCGAAGCCGCGGGTATCAGGTAGTATATATATGTATTATATTATTATAGATATTTTTTTGATATCCCGGGAAAAAATTTCAGATCTGAAGTGATCTCGGTTGATCTTCATTTTGGAACAAATCAGATCTTTGTAGATAAATAAACTTTTGTCTACCTTAAATAACAAATTAATACACATATACTGTATAGAAACCTTGTTTATAATTTAATCAATTAAAAAAAATTGTACAGAATCGTATTGAATGATATTTGAGGCCCGTGTATTAAATTAATAAATAAATTCACAACACACCCCCTGTCACAGATGAAGGGTTGTAATTGGTCTCATTCGATCCAGCGCGAAAAATACTTCGGGATACTAGGGGTGTGGGGGGCAAAACAACCCTCTATCTAGCACAGGAGTCGAGATATTTACGATTTTCTATAATGAATACCATAAGTAGCGAAACAGAGAAAAATTCACCTATTATCCCGAAGTATTTTTCCCGCTGGATCGAATGAGACCAATTACAACCCTTCATCTGTGACAGGGGGTGTGTTGTGAATTTATTTATTAATTTAATACACGGGCCTCAAATATCATTCAATACGTTTCTGTACAATTTTTTTTTAGTTGATTAAATTATAAACAAGGTTTCTATATAGGTAGTATATGTGTATTTGTTATTTAAGGTAGACAAAAGTTTATTTATTTACAAAGATCTGATTTGTTCCAAAATGAAGATCAACCGAGATCACTTCAGATCTGAAATTTTTTCCCGGGATTATAGGTTTTTAGTAAAAATAATATCTTTGAAATTTTACACGGGTATCTTGAAGTGGCTTCTGGGCAGAAGTCGTGTCATTATGGTCTTTTTTGGGCTCTTCATGTAGTTACTTCGATTTATGTAACATTATACGTATTGTGTATGTATAGAAATCAATAAAACTACGAATGACTAAGTAATTGTAATTTTTTAAAAATATTGTCTAAAATATCTTGCCCGATGGCAATAAATTTAATTTGTCTCTTGAATATATTTCATGACATTTTTGTACGTACTGTCGTGACATTTAGTGTGTTTAAACGTATAACGTGTTTATTATGAGTCACAACATAATATTACTGCCGGGTTGGTTAAGTAAACTTAACTCAAGACAAGTATATATGTCATGGACTGGTAGTTAGTGTGACTTAAACGTTGTGGGAATTGTAATTTGGTTAAGATTCTAAGCCACGTCTCATGTTTATTGTTCGAGAAAATTTTATAGATGTAAGGTTGTTGACAAGTAGTTTCAGGATTTTAATAAATGGATAATAATTTATTTTTTTATGAAAAACTAACTTCTACATATTTTATAATAGGTTGGCGTCATTGTATTACTTTGTAATATACAATTCTGTTAAGTAAACTCTGGAATCATAGAATAGGAAAGTTCATAGATCCATAACTAGCCACCTAGTTCATTGTACGAAACTGTTACTAAAACTTGATGGCGAACATTTTTCTCAAAATTTATCAGTTGAAAATTTATAATATACATACATATATGTTTAAAATTACAATTGAATTTACTCTGTAACAGAAATGATGGTTCCCAATAGACGTTTATTTTATAATTTTTAACAATCGATATTAATTTTAAGTCGCTGACTTTACGGAGCAGATTTTTGCGGAGCACACTGGTAACAATTTTATGTAGTGCGTCGTTGTGATTCCTAAGGGAACATCGCTTATCATATTAGAGAATTGATGAGATTTTATTAGAGTGTAAATAAAAATAAATAAATAAACCAAGAACAGTACCTAAATAGATGTTATCTTTTTACCAAAACATTTACCTCCGAAGTCGTTCAGCAATAAAAATAGTGAATTCAATGTTGCGTTACGGAAAACGTGACGGTTGTTGGAATTGTGGTCATTTACGTTATTGTGTACTTTCTAAATGAACGTAATTGATGCTGACTAAATAAATTCAACTGTTTCATGACACAATAGGGATGTCCACTATCCTTTATGTAAGTTATGACTTACGACCCACTGCATATTAAGTAAATTAGATGAAAAAACGCGTTCATAAAGAACGAATTATTCATGAATTGCACATCTCTAATTCTTAGCATACTTTACTTAGGTTTTTTAAATCGTTCTGATTTTTTTTATTCGTAAAAAGGTTTTCCACTAAAGCAACAGATAATAAAAAGCGTTACTCATGTAAGAATTTTTTCTAATTAATTATTTTAAAACACGTTAATTAAAATCAGTTCAGGTTGTGTCAATTAAAATTTGTTTTAGTACTTTAAATTGCTACCATTATACCTACATAAGGTATTGACACCAGTCTTGGATATGACCCCAGTAATGGCTATTTTTAAATTAAATGTACCGAATAAGTAATATTTGATGATATTTGATCACTACCATTTCTGAATATTAATCTGTATACATTTAACTGTCTTACAGCTTGATTTGATGACAATTGACCAATAGGTGTCAAAATGGTGGACATTTAAACTGATTTACATAGTTTCAATTTTGACGATTCTTTTTTTTATATCTTTTGTATCGTAGTACTTATCATTTTGTAATCATAATAGCAAGTTGTCCATCACTGCGTGCTCATTACTGGTTTTACTTTATCTATTACTGGAGAAAAAACATAAACAAAATGAAAGGCTATAATTTAAAAAACAAACTGTATTTGCGGACTTTGATAATTAAATTGATTAAACAAAAAGTTACTTGTTTTATTAGTAACATGAGAATTATAAAAAAAGAAACCCGTCAATCACAAAAACAGTAAACCTTGCTCTTATAGCGGCCATAACTGGTTCCATTACCTTATATTAACAAACAAAAACCCTACGTTAGGGAGGTATTTTATATTTATGAATCCTTACAAAGGAAGAGAGAGGTTTAACATTTTGAAAATCATAATTACATAATTAATGGACGCTCCCTTATACAAACCATAGTTTATTTGGGTTTTTCAATCATTATCGTTTATAATATTCATTATAATATGAAATATGATTACGAAAATAAAAACAAATTTAAATTGTATGTGTAAAGTCAACAACATGAGTGGGTAAAATTCATGTCTGTCTGTATTTTCCGATATACACACAATTGTTTCAAATGAGTCAGTATACAATAATTGTTGTTGGCAATTGTTAATATTAGATGTCACCACCCACAACAACCACCTGATTCATCACCATCATCACACGGCCTATTGTTTCACTTTGTAGCCGTGATTCGTATACATACACATTGCATCATCACCTTTAACCGGCTTAGCTCTGTGAACTAACGTCTTCCCCACTTCCTCACCGGGTTTCGACAACGCGGACTTTTCTACTCCGGTTTGTTTGTGTGTAGGAAATTAAAAATAATCGCTTAAATCGTTTGTCTATCGTTGCTAGTGAATGTCTGTACCACCAAACGGTTCGCATTTGTTTTTATTTCGAATGGAGAGATCTGTTAATGTAACACCGTAACATTTTTATGTTTTTCTATTGTTTTGTATGGTTGGGGCGTTTTGTTTTATTTGATGAGAACAAAAAATGCCACTTTCATTGTTGAATTTTTTCTCTTTTCTGTTTAGCATATTATTATTCACTTTTGAAAATCTATATATAATTAATTTATGTTCCATTTATTTATTTGCATCATTTATTATTTAGTCAGAAATATTTGTTTTAATAACTAATTAGAATCACCTACACAACTTTTCAAAAATATGTTTTTTTGATAAAGTGAATAGAACTAAAATTATAGATATTAACATTACCAACAATTTTAACTTGATCCTATTTCTCTAATTCGCACCGTTTCAAAAATAATTAGGAAAATTAAAAAATTGACACCAGTGAACATCCGTATCCGATTGAAAGATCGTTTTCAAAAATTGATTATACTATATTGCGTAAACGTCAGAAATTTATATAAGAAAAAGTAATAGCAAGCTTTCGAATCACAGATTCATCCTCAGGCTAAAAATATTATAAATAACAATGAAATACAATAATATAATGTAAAAATATTAATGTTTTAAATTAAAAATTCACAAATACCTCATAGAAAAGAAAACAAAATCGAGACAGTGTTTCATAAATAGATATAAGAAGAAAGTTATATATTTTCAGTATTTCGACCTAAAATAGGCATTTCGTAAAAGTTATTCGATTTATTGTATAAAATTCAATGTTTGTTATTTTATTTCATCAAGTGTTGATATAAAATTATGTGAACCTGAGTACTTAAAACAATTTTATCGTTCATAAAACATAGCATTATAAGGTACTGGCACCAGTCTTGGCAAAAACCCCAGAAATGGCAAATTTTTAATTAAATATACTGAATTAGAAATATTTGGTGATATTTGATTACTACCATTTCTGAATATTAATCTATATACATTTAACTGTCTTACAGCGTGATTTCATGACAATCGGTCAATAAGTGTCAAAATGGTGGAAATTTAAACTAATTATTATGCTTACTACATTTTTTCAAAGACGATTCTTTCTTTTATATCTTTTGTGTCGTAGTACTTATCATTTTGTAATCACTAGCAAGTGCCCATCACTGCGTGCTGGTTTTACTTTATCCATTACTGGAGAAAAAACACGAACAAAATAAAAATTTAGAATTTAAAAAATAAATTATATTTGCTGACATTGGTAATTAAATTGATTAAATAAAGAGTTACTTGTTTGATTAATAACATGAGTTCATGAGAATTACAAAAAAGAAGCCCGTCAATCACAAAAACAGTAAACCTTGCTCTTATAACAGCCATAACTGGTGCCAGTACCTTAGTTGTTAATGAAACCTAGATATATAGACAATATTTTTTTTGCCAGACCCTGCCTTCTTGAGAAAATTACCACACTATCGCTTCAATAACTACAGTTCAACATCCGTCATTGTACAGTAATCATAACTAAGAGGTTATGTTTGATTGGACACAGGAGTGTGGGTGTGGGGAGGGGAGGGGAGGCTAGCTTTACAGAGTTCACCTGTACAGTGTGTGCAATCAAATGTTACGGCGTTCCATTGTCTTATATAAATGTTAATAATTATCAAACCAGAGTCAACATAAATCAGGTACCCACGAGATTGTAGATAGTTGCAAAAACAACAACTAACTATCTATCCAGTGCTGGTTTCGTTGTAATTGATGAATGTGTGTAAAAGTTGTATACATATATATTGTATCTATGTATTTTGATGTAACGTGTTTGAAAAACGAAAGCAGTTTTTTATTATTTGCAAGGTATATAAAATTTTTATATTATGTATACAGGTGTGCGCAATTAAAAAAACATACTAACATACAAATTTTAACTTAAATTCAGTTGCACTCAGGAATAACACGAAAAACCGCTTTTTCATCATCAAAATCATAAATTAGAGTTTTGATTTGTTATAACCTGCCTGGATGTCCTTTTTATTAACACCCTATTTGTATTATGATTGTTGGACATAAGATCTCGTTAAACGAATATTTGCTTTACGCTGAATTCCCAAAGTATTTATATGCATTATTAAAATTTTAGATAAATTATTTTAATATTATGGAAACAATGATGTGTATTTAGTAGATTTTTATTTGCACATTTTATAGAGAAGACTTTAGAAATTCACCATGGAAAAATTCACGATCGAATAACGAACACAAATTGTGAAATTTTAGTGTTGAAACCCAGATTCAATAATTCTGACTAGAGCTGGGTGCGGGTCGTAAATTTTTCGGGTCACGTTGGGTCACATCTTTGACCCGACGTGACCGTAAGCGATTTTCAAATATTGAATCGTAAGCGTGCGTGATCGTGAGTAAAAATAAAACAACCGTGTGTGAGTACATTTCGAAGGTAATTTTTTTATAAACTTTTTTTTTCTAAACGAATTTTTACACTAAAAAAATACGGTATAAAAAATAAATGTCATTTTAAGAAGAAGCACTTTCACATGATCAGTATTGTCAACTTTATCAGAACATCAAAAGTGCATTTTTTCTTTATTTTCTTATTGTTTTGTTTACTATTACATGCACTAGAAATGCAGTTTAGAAGAAATAATACCTACAAATATAAAATATACACACATTAATTTCACGTAAAAAACATTAATTTTCATCATTTCAAAATTTAATTTATAACAATTATATTAAATCGTGTCACAAGCGTTACTCATCGTGCGTGATCGAGAGTGAGTGAAAAAATAGGTTTTGTGAGCGGGCGTGATCGTGAGCAAAATTTACTCACGCGCCAAGTTCTAATTCTAACCTAATGAGCATATCGTCGTCATTATGGCGTGAGAGATTATCCAAGTGAATCAACGATTAGACATTTGATTGGTCGTTTTGATTAAGGGCGGGGTAAGGTTAATTCGTACAAAAAAGGCATGTTTTTGTGAATTTTTTGTGACGACACAGTTAAAATCTCTTTATTAAAACCAATGGTACATTAAAGAATGACATTCGAAGAATGTTGTATAAAATTTTCACGAAGAAATATTAAAAAATACGGCAATAGCAGCAATTATTCGGACGTCTCTCGGGAAAAAGTAGAATTACGGTGCCCCTCATAACTTGGTGCTGGATCATCCGAAATCAAAAAATCAAAGTTCATTCGTTAGATAATAGTTTTCCCCAGGTAACGCCGGGAGGGTTTTTCGAAATTTAAATTTTTCGCTTTTTTGGAACACTTTAAAGCGAAAAACGCGATTTTTTGCGAAAAAATCGGCTAATTTGTTATTGTAAAATAAAAATTATTAACAAATTTGAAAAAAACTCTCCAGCGTTAGCTCGTAAATTATGTACAGAAATAGTGTTCAAAATTTCAAAAGGATCGGTGCAGTAGTTTTGACGTTATGAGGGGCACCGACTTTGAAAAAGTGAGTTGTGGGGAAAACGCTTTAAAGTTTTGTGTACTTGCGTTGAAACAATTGCGCGCTCGGGTAGGTATAAAAATCCGCCAGATATAAAAATACTCATAACTTCGTCAATTTTGCTCCAATCGACTTGAAATTTAGACACAATATTCTTGAAATATTATGAATTCAGTTAAAAAAATTCAAAAAAAAAAATTTTTAAAACCTTACCCCGCCCTTAATAGGGTTCAGTAAGCAATTTGCAAACAGACACTCCACGCTTGCTTAAGAACGAAGCCACAGTTGAGCGTGTAAGAGACAGTTTTACAGAAGACCCAAGTATTCAAAGGTGGTCAGGACGTCATTCCGGTATATTCTGAAAACCTTAAACATGTTTCCATATAAAATCCAGTTGGTAAAACAGCTGGGGCCACCAGATTATGCCCACAGATTGTAATATGCCGTCATATTTTAAGAATTAGCAAGGGAAGATCCCGAATTTATTCATAAGGTGATAATGTTAGATGAATCACATTTTCATCAACAAAAAAAAACGCCAAGACTTAGAGTTCGAAAAGCCCTAAAACTATTCAGCAAAAGGAATTGCACCCCCTTAAGTGTCGTCGGATAATTTCTTACGCCGTAATGACGTCGATATGCTCGTTGAGTAAGAATTATTGATTCTGGGTTTCGATAGTAAAATTTCACAATTTTTGTTCGCTGTTCGACCGTGAATTTTTTCATGATGAATTTCTAAGGTCTTCTCTATAAAATAAGTAAAGAAAAATTAATTAAAAAAAAAAGTTATTTAAATTTCAGACATCTTCGTGACTTTTGGTTCAACCTGTATAAATATATATATAGGTATTACTAATTACTCGTAAGTATATAGTACTTACATATCATATTTCTGTTCTCATCATTAAAGTTTTACTTATTGATGAGAATAAATAATTATTAGTTGCAAAAAGTAATTGCAATATTTCGTATAATAAAAAAATACAGTAACTAGATATATTTGTTCTATGGTTTCGTTATACACTAATATAAACAATCATCTTTGAATAATAGTAGTTGATCGTAAAACGGTATCAGATTTCTCATGAATGTATATTTTCCACCATTGTTATAATAATTCAGGTGGAAGCTATGTTTTAACACACGATATCCTCCATATATTAGTTCATGTTTAATAAAAAACATTTTATTACATATTTCTTAAGAATTAAAATGGTAAATGTAAATACAACTTTTAATTTAAATAGATGTTTTTCTATAAAAAGTAGGCAAAATTTAACATGTTACATCTTCAATTAAAATAGACAAAATGCCATCATACAAAAAGGATTTTGAAACTTGTATGTCCGGTATTATAAACGAGCTAGCAAATTTTGCCAGCTTGCAAGCACTTCCAAATGAGGTTTAAAACGTATCTGACAGTTCTATTTAAGTTTCATGAAATGTTTGACAATTTTTGCGCACGCTTGGTATGTAAACACCAACGGTATTAAAACAGTGGTGATATTATGAAAATTATTTTGTACGCTCAAAGTCGCCAACTGTGTTACAATTAGTTGAAGTATCACTGCTCTAAATTCCATAGCAATACCCTATTTGAGAGTGCTTGCAAGCTAACAAATTTTGCGAACTCCTTTATAATACCGGACAGTAATGTCTACTTTTTAATGTTAATAAAATAATTTAACCAATCTAAGCGAATTTTAGTAATTAATTAACTATATAGATTTATGTGTGTGTAAATTATATTAAAAAAGTTTACACTGATAACAGGTTAGTTTATCCCCCCAAAAATTGACCTTCTGGCCTAAAAGTTTTATATATACGTAAAAAAGCTCTGCTGACAAATTAAAGTTTATAAAATTCTACACAAGAGGGTACCTTAACCCTTTTTTCATATCATAAACGTTATTAAAACACCAAGCGAAATGCGTTATACGAAAGTGCGGTTTACAATTCTGAAATTTTTTGCATACATATAAAATTGAATAACTTCGGAACAAATGAATGGATCTAAATAAAATAAAATACTTGTTAAAGAAGAAGAATACGGCTTTATTTTGTATATGTTAGTTTTTTCGTATTTACTTAAAAGTCTAAAGAAATAGAAAAAAAATGTTTTTCGACGTCATGTTACAATTAAAAATGTATATTTTTATTATTCGTGAATTTATTATAATGGCTATTTCTAGATGTTATATTAAATAAATTAAAAATAGTTTATTTTACCAATGGGAATATTTTTTTTTTATTAACAAAGGATAATTTGTTTTATTTAAAACTTTGCCAATTATCTACAAATTATAAATACAATACCTAACTGTACTGATGTAATTTTTTAATGAATCATGTTAAACATATTCAAAACTTATATACATATTATTATATTTCCTTTTTAAAATCACACACGCAGTTAATATTCTTATATTAAATTAATAAATTAAAATATATTTAATTTAATTTAAATTGAAAGTTGTGAACCGTTAAGGTTTGTCTGTCTAAATGTATTTAGTAGTTACAAGGTAACTAACATTTAATTACACTTAACTTTACAATCTAATTATTGTATTTAATGGTGAGAAAAAATGTGTGTATACACGAATATTCATGCAAGATAATTTATAGTGGAGCAGGGCCGGTTTAGCTCGACATATCGGATATCACAAAAAGTATTATTTTGCGAAAATAGTAAATTTTCAAATTATAGAAATATTCAATATTTTATTTTTAAAATATTGTTCTTAGAATTAAATCAATGATTTAAAAATCACTTATGGATTCGTTAAGTTGATAAATATTTTAAATGAACACCGCACTATTTCTATACATAAAATAGATTCCAACCGATTTTTTTTTAAATTTCGTAAACAATTGGACGTGTCAACCACAAAAAAATGTGTGGAGTTGAAGCATACCTTATAATAAAGCAGATAACGTATTATGCGATTATACCAAAGTGTAGAAAGAGAAGGAATGTGTTTGTGAATCGCGTTTAAGGCCGTAAACAAACCAAAAAGCACAAGGTTAGTATATGTATAGGTTGCCTCATAACTTTTTGACCAATCAGCGGCTGCGTGTGACGACGTCACCCTGAGGAACCTTTAAACGTTGTTTCATATATTAAGTTTTTTTTCAAATTATTTCGAATTTTTGGATATTTGTATTTAAAAAAAGTAAATATTATTGTTTATTACAGAAGCACAAATTATTACATATAATATTTCTTCATAAAAACTTTAAAATGATGTCAGAAATCAATGCTTAAAGAAAATACATTTCTTGGTTACATATAAAAAAACACTTGTTTAAAACCTTTAAAACTATAAATTATAATAATAAAATAATAAAAATTTAGATTTAAAACTCAGTACACTATCAATATTAAATGAAAATATTTAAAAACAACTTACAATAAATCAGATTAACTAAAATAAAGAGTAAATATAGTTTGACAGCCATTTATAATGTCAAAGAGTTCCTCACGATGACGCGTTCTCCCCTCTCATGCCTCTCCCCGCCAGAGTTATGAGGCAACCTATTACTTTACTAACCTTGCAAAAAGCACATTTCCTCTCTTTCTACTTCTATATAGTATATCGCACAAAACCGTATCTGCTTTATTATTAGGTATAGGTGTATTGAATCAACAGTTCGCAAAAGTGATTTTTGAATTATTTTTTTGGGTTTATTTACTGATACGTTTAATTGCTTACGACCTATTATATGTAGAAAAACTGCGATCTCCTTTAAATTTTCTCAGAGTTTTAATTCGGCCCTGTAAAACTAGGACCGACCCAAAGAAGTAATGTTAACTAAAGGTGTTCGTGTATTTTATATATACACACCAATTAACTTAATATAAATATTTAGACAATAATTATATTACTTAGTGCATGTTTTATCATTAGATAAATAATTTGTAAATATATTGTTTAAGTGAGAAATAGTATACCGTATTTTTTACGGTTCATTATATTTTTTATTATAAGAATATTAGGTATTGTTCTCATAGTAAAGACTTTTATTTGATAATTATTATGTAAGCTTTTACTTTTTAAATAAGTGATAGTTAATTATTGTGGCGTGTCTTCTGAAATAGGCTCAGAGAAAAAGTGTTTTATTAATTTTTTGTCTGCTAATTACATTATTACATTTCATCTTATTAACCGATTTCAAAAAAAGTAGGGGGTTCTCTATTCTGCTGTATATATATATTTTTTCCTTTATTTGAAAGAGTATACTTCCGCGGTAATCCTATATGAATTGAAGAAAACATATTTAGGTCTACAGTAGATACTATTAAAAAATTCAGAACAAATGGAAATTTAAAAAAATCTTTGATATACAGAGAGAGTCATATCAGGTGGAAACTACTTGAACAGTTTATTAAGAAAAAAATTCATATAAACATGTGACCGGAAACTCTTCGTGAGGGAGCTACAGATTCTCAAAAATTTTGTCTCAAATTAGTTTTTATTTAATAATTTGAGAACCCATTGTGATACAGTACTTTTTGACACCCGGTTTAATATTATACGTGTTATCTATTTCAGTATCAACCAATGACCAGTATATATGGGGCCAGTCCGACCAGTGGGCCCATTGAGTTATACATATCTAGTTTTTTTTACTCTTAATTTTTTTCATAAAAGATCAGTTTTTCTCAATGTGGCCGTCCGCCGCCCCTTCTGAACTGGAACCCAAAGCAGTCGCCCAGCCTTCCTCCCTAAAGCCAGCATTGCTGTTATACACTAACAAAATAAGCAACGAATTTTAATAAATATAAAAATTTTAAACATCAAGTATTCTTTTTTCCAAAGCTTACTTGACTTTTTAATATTGCACTCAAGTGATTGTTGTAGTTTTGGCTGACGCCTCGACTAACAAAAATATTTTAGTTTTCCATGGCAATTGTGATTTTTATTCAATAATGATTAAAATGCGTTGTATCTTTGTTATGAGTTGTTTTATTATCAAAAATACGAAAAGCTTTGTGATCATTTTCAAAAGAAAAATTATTCTACGATTTCAAAATTTTCACTCGATCTTTCTTTTTATAATCGGTTTAGTATTAATACGTGTTTAATACTAAACTGATTATTATTAGAATACGACCATATACTTCAAAGATACGCCATATACTTCCCAGTATTTTTTTAAAGTGGGTTTTATTTTTTTCTTAAAAAGTTTTTTTATTTCTATAGTATACTTATATTATACAATAAGTTGCCTATCTGGCGATGTAGTTAAATATTGTCTCTGAGATTGATGTAATTTATACGAAAAAAATATACATTTGTTCATATATATACGGTTGTATTTGTGATAACGTTGTGCTAGAAAATATTACCCTACATTGTGTTATTTTAGTGCTAAATATAGATGTCATTACGTTTTATTTTGCCCCTACTTTACTTGCAACCCCCATTCCACCATCACTTTTGTTCAACACTGTTAATAATCTAGAATGTAATGATGTCCCTTTACTATCTTTGGAATTGCTGCAGCCATAAAATCACCCCATTTTGTTATTTTCCTGTACATTACAGTGACGTATAACATGACAACGTTTTATTTTTATATAACAAAAACGTTATTTATCTGATATTTCCGTTTATATTAAAAATGTAATTGTATACAAGTCAAATTTTATATTTGTTGTTTATTATTTGTATTCAGTTTATATTACCTTATAACAATATTTCAATTTAAAAATAAACAAATTTTTTAATATATCCGAAATTACAGTTAATTAATTAACAGACTATAATATTCGAGAGCTCGATATTGTTAGGAAAGTATTTGACTTACAAAATTTTATTTTTTTGGAGGAAGGGATTTTTATTCGATAAGATTTTAGTACCTGTAAACTTACTTCAAAAATACCGAATTTGTCAAAAATTTCATATATTGTTGCAGTTTTTTGTTCGTAAAAGAAATCAAAAATCAATTTTTATCAAAATGCAATCTATAGTTTCAACCTTTGCACTGTAGGCCCTATAATTAACTAACTGCACAAAAGGTCTTAATTATAAAAATTGGATTTGTTCTAAATATGTATCTAGTCAACAACTAGATAAGTATGGATGTTGGAAATTAGTTTTTATTTTTTTGAAATTTATAATAAGTTTGTCTTTTGATTTTTGAAAGGTCTCTTAGACAGTGAAATTTTTTTACATTTTAGAAATATACTATTCCTAAGCAAAAACAAATTTCGCGAGTGACAAGTTTTTGGTCGATTGGAGAACTTCAATTTAAGTAAAATATATTTTTATTTTGACAAATATATCAATTATTATTCTAGATTAGTTTGCATAGTTATTTCAGATATGTCTACCGATACAAATCAGTTGAAAATCAGATTAGATCTAGATTATTAAAGTCTTTAGTTATAATTATTACTCGACATTCATTTTAAACGCAAAAAATTGTAACTGTACAACTGCGTGCTAACTGAGGCCATTTATTCATTTAAATATTTTTGTCTTGCTAGAATTAAATTTGAGACCATATTGCTTCGGGGAATTGCGAACTCAACCATTTGAGGGTGTAAGTTTTCCTAAACTTTTTTTGATGCAATGTAAAAAACTACCGGCCTGCGAATAAGTTAGAATATTTTGTAAATATTATTTTATTATTTATTAATATTTCAATATTCGTCCGCCCCTGTTCTAAAATATAGGTACTATATATTTTTGATTTGAATTTTTTTTTAATTTATAACCTATTAGCTGTACTCGCGGCTTCGCTCGCGTGGACTACGGAATTATTATTTAGAATTTCGAAAAATATAGTTGAATTAAGTACAAACACGATTAGTTATAAATAAATGTAAATTTTGTAGATTTTAAGATTTATTTCAAATGATGGTTTTACACCAAAAAGATTTTGTCAAAATGGCAACAAAACTTATACAAGATTTATATATCCGAATTATAAAATAAAATAAAACATTGTCTTTTTGGTGTAAAACCACCATAATACATTCAACCGTTTCTTCTTTACAAGTTATATTACTAATTTAAAGTGACTCACGGTTTTAGCTATATTTCGTATTTAATTACACGAGGGACGCCACTGGCTTGTATATTTTAGGGTCCACTTGCTTGCAGTCAGATGCAGCGATTATATAACGTGATTGGGGTCTCAGAGTCCCCCAACAATAAACACTTGACATTCTGTGCGCGTCTTGTTCCATCCCCTCTGGTTTCCTTCAACCCCTCCTCTAACCCACCGAGAGATTTGCGATTAGTTTTTTGTTTGATTTTGTTTAAGTGTTTTTCTGCATCCGTTATAATATTTTTTTACACATTCTCACATTTTCTCTTTACATGTTACTTACATAATAATAATATATGCAATGGAATTGTTGCTTGTCGATTAAATCACATTCTTATAAAAAAACTTATTTATCACAGGTATGATGTTATAATTGTTTAAAAAACTATTTTGTAATCTTGTTTTATAAGAAAAGATTAGAATAAAATAGAAATAAAATATGTCTCATGGATAAATCTCACTTTCGTCTGTCCGTTCGTCATAACAAAATATCTCGTTAGTTATAAATTTGAAATTTTAGCTGAACTTGTAAAAAAGTTATGACCCCTAGATTTTGGATTTTTTTTAGAGAGCTAAAGCTAGCAATGATATCAAATCATTAGAATTTGACTAAATTTAATTTTTTTTCTTATCTCTTTTTCTTTTCTCAGTAACTAGTAACTACTAGCTCAAAATATCTGAAAAAATTAGTAACAGGGCTCTTTGGTGATACTGCCAACGACAAGTACTAAAGTCAACGATATTAATTTAAATTTTAGAGAAAATAGGAGGCAACACACATTTTTATACTTATATAAGGTACTGGCACCAGTCTTGGATATGACCCCAGTAACGGCTATTTTTTAATTAAATGTACAGAATTAGAAATATTTGATGATATTTGATTACTACCATTTCTGAATATTAATCTATATAGGTATATTTAACTGTCTTAAAGCGTGACTTGATGACAATCGGCCAATAGGTGTCAAAATGGTGGACATTTATACTAATTATTAGTATAATTTGTTTATTAATTATTATATTATCATAGCAACTGTTTTACATTGTTTCAAATTTAACAATTCTTTCTTTTATATCTTTTGTGCCGTAGTACCTACTTACCTATCATTTTGTAATATTTACCAAGTGTCCATCACTGCGTGCTCATAACTGGTTTTATTTTATCCATTACTGGAGAATAAACATAATCAAAATAAAAGGCTATAATTTAAAAAAACGAACTATATTTGCGGATTTTGGTAATTAAATTGATTAAATAAAGAGTTACTTACTTGTTTTATTAGTAACATGAGTTGATGAGAATTACAAAAAAAGAAGCTTGTCAATCACAAAAACAGTCAACCTTGCTCTTATGTTATTTCTAAACCTTGGCATGTGAGGTGTCAAAATGTAGATCTCAATTAGTAAAATTTGACACTATTTTTATTTTCTTGCTAAAAAATGGCACATGTACCTAAATGGCATATTTAAAAAAATATATTACATATAATGCACATTATTCATTATATTTTTATAATATATGTATATATAATCAAATCAAAAGCAATATTATTAAAATATTTGTAAAAAACCAGACAGAATTATCAAAAATAAAAAAGGCATAATTCATCTATCTAATTAGTAAATAATCATAAAATTATGTATGATAACAGTAAATATACGCATTATGCATACCTAGAATTCATTATGACTAATTTCAGAAGAAAATGTATTATTAGTTATTAATTAACCAGTAGAAAACTGTTAATTAATTAATCTGTATGTGTATATATGTGTTTGTAGGTTGTTTGAAAATATCAACAAACACCACCTGCATATTTTAAATATTACGGACTTTTTTTGTCGGAAAAATGAACGCTCATATTTACTCATTAGCGATGACCGACAACTTGTAGTTCTGTGTATATAAATCATACTTAAAACAAGGATTACATTTTTGTGTACCACTAAAAATAAATGTTTAAAAATCTGCAAATGAAGAGTAATTGCAGTATATAGCACGATTGGAATGTTAAATATCTGTAATTATATTCAATTAACAATAGTATAATGATCAGATTGATATGGTAATTCTTTAATGATTTTTGATTGTATCTTGGACATGAATGTCAATACACAATCAATAATATTGAATTTTTGTATTGTTTATAAACAAATAAACATATATTTTTAAAATTATATAATCCACCAAAAATATATGATATAGAAGTTATGGTTTAAAAATCCGTTAACTATAAGCAACTTATTGATTTTCATTTTATAAATGTCGAAACGTTCAAGACGTAGATTAATAATACAGAATGTTTCTTAAGTACACAAATGTATAAGACGTATATTTTTGTATATTTTATGTCATATAATTTTTCAATTCAGGAAAAAATTAAAAATTAATAAAATACTATATAACTAGGTATATATTGGCCCCATGCTAAAAATATACAAAGAAATAATCCGGTGCGTATTTCGAATTAGTATTTTTAAATTTTGTATAAAAATTAAATGGTAAACCAATAGCAATTTATCTGGATACTTTATCGGTGTTTTTTTGTTCGATACTATCTTTGGTGAATTTAACACGATGAAGCACTATGATTTACTTGGTAGATGTATTTTTGAACGTAGTCTTTCGTGGTTGTTCTAATTGTTTGAATATTATGTTTTATCCCACATCACATTTTTGTTGTACTAGACGTTTCTACCAATATCTTGTGGTCATAGGTCACTGCACAATAACCACTTACAGCGAGCAGTATTGACCACACCCGAACAACTTTTATCGACTGCAGACAACCACACAATAAAAACAAAATAATCATAAATATTAAATATGAATAACAAATAACTATATCGATCGTGAATATGTCACCCTGGTCACCGACTGACTGGCAATGATTGAAGAATGCGATGTGAACAATGAGTGGTTGCACTTGACCACCGACGCAGACAATATTGTCGGTGATACCGACCACGCAATTCGACTTCAATCATAACAAAAAAAAAGTGGTTACGCAGTGGTCGTCTGAATTGATGCAAGATAAAACTTAAAAATACTAACAAGGATCCATCAATTTGGGCTACGGACTTTGAGCGAAATCACCTATACCATAGCTTAGGCCTACCATAGACTAGCTCCATTGTATGTTCCATTTTAGCTAATGGGAGGAAAAGTTTTTTGTAATTTTGATTTGAATATTCCCAGAATAGAAAAATTTTAATTTTACACTTATAGTAAACTGCTGATTTCTGCAAATTTTTGTATGATAAGTGTATTATAATTTCATTATATCGCAAAATAAACGTCAGATTCGCTTTTCTTATTCCAAAAAAACCCCCCAATACATATTTTCAGACATGGAGAATGGAATTGTATGGAATATTCTGGAAATATTCAAATCGAAATTACAAAAAACTTTTCCTTCCATTAGCCAAAATGGAACATGCAATGGAGCTAGTCTATGGTATAGGTGATTTCGTTTAAAGACCGTAACCCATATTGATGGATCCTTGTAAGTTTAAACATAATTGTTTTAGTTTTAAATATATGCAAAAGAAGCAAAGAAAAATTCCAAAAATTAAAAAATCTACAGAATTTTAAATGACCCATTACTTTAAAATGGAAGATTATCTACATTTTAACACCACACTGGATATTAGAAAAATGTCACCACAAAATCATTATTACCTTGGTATCAGTTGTACCATATCAGTATGATTTTTTATTGCATTCTTTTTGAATAATTTCATGAATTTAAGTATACATACGGATGCAAATAACAAAAAATCACAAGGTCGAACATTCTAATGTATTTGTTTATAGGCCACACAAGGTACAGGTAACATTAGAATACTTGACCTTGTGTTCTTTGATTTTTATTTAAATTTAGAACTGTTCATTGATTCTTTGCAAAACTGGAGATGCTAAAGTGCTGTTAATGTTTGTAATGAAATATGTATTTATTTATTAGTTCAGGGACGTATACCTACTTTCGAACGTTTTGCTGATCATATTTGCTCATATGTATATTTATTATATGTATGTAGCTATATAACATAAGTATGAATAAAATATGTTGATTCTTTTACAATTAGCATCGTTATTACTTTTAATAAGGTTCACTATGTAATACTAATATAATTTAAATACTAGTATAATACTGTCTAGTATTTCTAAATTCTTGATGATTAACTTGTGGAGTCGAAACATTTATCAAATGGCTTTGTTTTATTGTAATTTAGGTGTATTTTTAACCGACTTAAAAAAAGAAGAGGTGCTCAATTCGGCTGTGGATATTTTTTATTTAGTTTTGTTTTATTGAAAGAGTATACTTCCGAGGTGGTTTCATATAAATTTTGGATACGCTACTAAAAAAAATAAAAAAATAAAATCGACTTAAAAATTTTTCTAGAAACACTGAAAAGTGTAAAAAATGTAAAAATGTTTTGGAAGAAAAAAATAAAACCGACTTCAAAAACTGTTAAATTTAATTATTATATAGGTATAAGTACTTTTTAGTGCTTTTAAGTTTTTTAAGTGGTTTATTTAAAGTTTTTCTTATTGAGTTTGAAATAATTGGATTTAAGATAATTATTTGCGGTTTTGATTTTTTTTTTACAATATACAAATTAATCATCATTTTGATTTTGATGTTTTAAATCGCATTGTCAGTAAAATTGTTTTCATAAAAAATAACACTACTAGATTGTACTAAAATAAATACTTGTATTTGAAAATCAGTAAATCTAACTTTAGTTATTATGTTAATAATTTATAAAAAAAGTTATAATTAGAAAACTCCGGGCTTAAAAAATATGTTTGGATACATCAGATAAAAGCAGTTTCTTTTTATATGTAAAATATAAAAATCAATCAATCAATAGCAGAAACAAATTCACGGGGAACATATTAGATGCATCAGATTTGTTGAAATTTATAATTCCACATTATTTCTATAACACATTAAAAGTTTATTTTTTATTTTTAGATGGATGACGTTAAAACTAGTTTATGTTATACATTATGTTTTATAATAAAAATGTGTTCCTTTTTTCAATCGATTATTGCGTACTTTGCCGATGAAAAGCTTATGTTTGTTTTTGAAATGTCAGATTCTTGTTTCGTAATCTGTACAAGGATGAGAAATGTATTTAAATACTAAAATAATAATCTATGAAGATATGATATTTAGAAATTTTTAATTTTTTACAAATATTTACATAAATCTTAGTTTTGACGTAGAACTATTTCTTTCTTCCATGACGGTACTAAGCGGTAACCCCGGAAATACGAATGCAAAGAAAATATATCACTTTTTAACATCTTATATCTGCGGAACTAATAATCGTAGAGCAATAAATAATACGCCAATAGATAGATTATAAAGTCTAATTTTAAATAAAATTAATTTTAACCATCCATCTCCCAATTCTTAAACATAGTAGCATAAAAAAGTTAATTTTATTTTTCATAGATTTATTTTTAAATATTCAATATACATGTCACAAATGAAGGGTTGTATATAGTTGATCTCATTCAATCTTGCGGAGTTCTAGGGATTCTAGGAGAAAAATCTACCCCCTATTTCGCATTAGAACAAATATATTAACGATTTTGTATAACAATAATGAATATGTAGCAAAAAGGGAAAAATTCAATATTTCGCTCCACGTCACAGATGAAGGGTTGTAATTGATCTAATTCGATCCGGTGGAAATAATCCTTCGGAAGTGTGGGATTACCAGGAAAAAAATCTACCCCCTATTTAACAAAAGAGCAGAGATACATATATTTACAATTTTGTACAGTGAATAAATAGCGAAAAAGTTTTTAATTTTTTGTTATAGTATCATAAAAAATGTTAAATATTTGTTTGAAACCTTGTGAGCTTTAAATTATTTATTCATTTTTCACAAGCTCAGAAGTTTCAAACTAAATATTTTTATTTCGTTACAAACTATCATGTAGGTACATTCTGTAAATTTAAATTTTATAGAAAAAAGCTGTGTTTGCGAATTATGAATTTATGTTATCATTTCTACCATATGCTGCATTGTATAAGTAATAAAATAAAAAACTTGCTCACTCTGGAAAAAGGAACAGTTTAATTAAATGCTGCGACATGTATTTCTTTATTTCTATTTTGAATACTTACATATACAGTATACATTTAAACTGTTTAAACAGAACAAATAATATTCGCTATCGTGATTATAATATCTGCCAGCATTTGGTACACTGAAATAAATGGATAAGGTGTGTTCTATCGCACATCTGTGATACTTTACTGGTTAAATCTCTAAACAGAAATGCGGGTATGGTGTCTTGAATTTATTATATTACTGAGGAAATAAATTTACATACCAAACGCATATCTTTTAAATACTTTATTGAGTGAATACGAATGAATTACTGTTATGTTGTTTAAATAGTACGCACTTGAAAAGGTTCATGTTCATTTTATTTGGAACGTCCGTGTTGATTGTTGAAGTATATAGATTTAAGGAGCGTTAATTACAATCTTTAAGAGGCGAGCGGTAAGAGGGGTTCGCTAATGCTAAAGCATTCAATTCAGTGATCATTACCAACTGTTCAGAAACATTTTTGCGTTTTTTCTTCAAATATCTCGGTATAGTGGTTTATATAAAAAACAACTAATATTTTCTTAATTTGTATAGATGTAGCTATCGTTAAGCTTAATCGTTTTTCTTAAATTGATTTTTGACAAAATGGTGGCCCTAGAATTACATTTTTTGTTCATTCAAAAAAATATTCATTTTCAAATTTTTGAAAAACGGTTACGCGAAAATGTTCGTTAAAAAATTAAAAATCGAACTATAAGTGTTCGAGTTTTCGTTTGGACTAATTTGAAAACCGTCGTTACGAGAAAAACGCGATTGAAAGTTTAAGTTCATATTTATTTATCAAAAAATATAGATTACAGATTTCGAAAAAACTTGGGAGATTTAGTTGTTCGTAATTTATAATACTGGGAATTAACATCCAGACATAAAATTCTATTTGGAAATCTACACATGCATATATGCATTGAGTTAAGTCAAAAACTAAACACCAAAATAAATCCGTTCACGAATTCTGCACCACGCAAGTTGAATCAATACTGGCGATTCTGTGTTGTTATTTGAATATATTATCATTGCGTGACCGTTGCAGTAGTGTACAGGTAGTAGTAAGTCGCTGTGAAGAACACGGTGCCCGAGGCCCGGCACGAATTGACTTCGGGGATCAGAACATAAATTACGCAATACTTTTGCATTATCGATGTTGAACTGATTTTACTATTTTGCATTACGCCCATCTTTCGCTGAACGAATCTGATTCTTACCTTGAAATTACCTACTATAATAATCGATAAACATTTGTAGACAACACATTTTGAATACCTTTATTTAAAAAGTGTATTTAAATTAAAGAGGTAGTCTATAAATTTAAAAATATTGATTTTTGAAGTTAAACTTCTTCAGGTACGTTTAGGATAAAATTTTAGTAATAGAACGGAAATTAAATGCACGTTGCTTGTAACAATGCGCGCGTACCATGCAACGGTAACAATTGAACACTATAAAGTTAGGTTAGGTGTAGGTAATACAAATTTCTGTTATGATAGTCGGTAAAATAGGTTTTTAGTTTTGCATTTGCATGCTAGATGTCATTACGCCAAAGAATTATAACTTCTAACGCGCGTACTTAAGTACACCCACCCACTTTTCTTTATATTTTCTTCATAAATAGGGTTTCTATAATCCTATACCTCAATTCCAAAATTTGACGGAAGTATGAGGGCTGAGCACGTGGCAAATGTGTAGTATAGCTAGATAAGGTACTGACACCAGTTTTGGATATGACCCCAATAATGGCTATTTTTAAATGAAATGTACTGAATTTGAAATATTTGTTGATATTTGATTACTACCATTTCTGAATATTAATTTATATAAATTTAACATTAACATTTGATGATAATCGACCAATAGCTGTCAAAATGGTGGAATTTAAACTAATTATTAGTATAATTTATTTATTAATTATTATATTATCATAGAAACTGCTTTACATTGTTTTAAATTTGATGATTCTTTCTTTTATATCTTTTGTGTCGTAGTACTTATCATTTTGTAATCATTAGTTAGTGTTCATCACTACGTGCTCATTACTGGTTTTACTTTATCCATTACTGGAAGAAAAAAAATATAAACAAAATAAAAAACTATAATTTAAAAACCAAACTGTATTTGCGGACTTTGATAATTAAATTGATTAAATAAAGAGTTACTTACTTGTTTTATTAATAACATGAGTTCATGAGAATTACAAAAAAGAAGCCCGTCAATCACAAAAACAGTAAACCTTTGCTCTTATAGCGGCCATAAGTGGTGCCAGTACCTTATATTTATTTGTTCGAAACTGTTTATAAAAATGGCTGTCATAATATCTCAAGATCCACTGAACCGATTGACTTCAAATGTCCTGTGTACAGGTATAAAGAAACGTATTGGTTTTAAAAGTCCATTCTTATTGTTAGACTAAATTCCCCCTAAATACATAATATGAAATACATGTTTGTTTTTCAAATCTAAAACACTGCATTTTTGCACATTATAAGTACAAAAATATAGTCTCTAAAGTAGGACTGTATCTGTAAGGTTGTGGACAATCTTTTTATCAACAAGAGGAGGTCACAGCTGTTGAGTTTGAGATTTTAATCAGCTTGTTACAGGTGATTTTAGAAATAAAGGGTCAATGTTCAAACGTTTTTGCTAAATGGCCTTATTTTTAATTTTATAAGCAATAGAACTATGTAAACATGTTGTGACGAGGGCTGCGAGTTGGAGTTGGTATGAAGACATCGACTCCGACTCCGATGAAGGGTATTGAAAGTTATATACTTTAAAATACAAAAATATAGAATGTCCAATTAAGATATTGTGTTCTGTAACTTTGAATTTATTCAAAATTTTCATTTTTTTACAGACACTGTATAAAACATTTATATTCTATACATGAACTGTATTGGTGCATAGTTTAAACTATCCTCACATAAAACTACAAGAATAGATCTCCAAAATTAATCCCAAAATGATTTTTTAAATAATGTCTAAAAACATCAATTTAAAAAAATATTTTTTATCTCATCAATCCCTCAACGCTTTTCAAAAATATTGTACCACTGTATTTATTTTTATTTTATTTACATTGTGGCGATGAAATGCCTTGGGCTACATTTTAGTACAGTAATAGAGATTGTGACCACTAGATCAGGGGTTATTTTAAGAAAATTGTTCAATTGCATTTTTTTCCTTTTTTGCTCTACACTTACACTTTTTTATATTTTTCTTTTTACTTACAATTTTTCAACTACACAAATTACCTTTTACAACTGCACTTTCCATTTTTTGGAACTGCAGAAACAAGCTACAACTACACACTAAAATAACTCCTGCACTAGATATCGGGTTTTATTCAAAATATTCTTGAATGCATTTAAAAATAAAAAATAAAATACCTACCTTTATAAAATAAACTCATTTAATATACTCGTATCATACAAGCATGCAAGCATCACGTCACTTTTGTGGTTAGATATTATAGCAGCATTCTTTGACAGCGATGTAAGAATGAAATTAACCGATCTTAGTTTGTACAATTAATATTTTTTCTGTTTATAAATATTCGTAGTAAAATGATGTTACTGGAAAATCTTAAAAAAACTTCTTGCGAAATTACAACTGCAATTTATAATTTGTTGTGTAATTCGTGTACTAGCAAATATCGTGATGAGAGTTTAATTCAAATTATACTACATTTAAATTGAAAAACGACACTCATTAATAAAACTGAAAATTAATAGCGCAATTAATATGCTAATTAAAAAACACAATTGATTTAAAAAATAACGGTTGTTTAATATGCAAGTCTATTAAAATGACGAAACAAATATTAATATTTTAATTTGAATTTTTATTCAAATTAGACTGATTTAATTAATTCTTTTTCTGCGAAAGATGATATAAGTTTCTGGTAAAAAATGTTTCCTACAAATACTAAAAAGAAAATCATAATTATTTGATCTTTAAATGACCTTGAAATACCTCGTCAATGTCAACATTTATTTATTAAATGGAAACCTATATCTTTTATGGTATCATCTACGAAAAAAACTGTTTGAAATAAGTTTTTGTCCGACTTCAATTTTTTAACACAGTTTAACAAAATAATTAGAATTATTTGGACTTTCAAGAATCATCTTGAGAGAAAAAAGTTTAAAAAAAAACGTAATTTTTTTTGTTGTACAAATTGAAGAGCAAAAGTGAAAAACAAGTTTTGTCAGAACAAAATATATAAAACATTATATGAAACATTTTTACCAGAAACCCGTTTGAGATATTTAAAAGTTTTCGGACTTTTGGGACATCCTATATGCATATTGCATACACAAGTAGATAAATCTAAATTAGAATAATATCAGTATATAAATCTACATTATTTATATACCGTCGTGAGAAACAGACTGACAGTAAGAAAATGCAGCATATTTTGATTGTTGTATCACATTACACATTGGGTTGTTGAATGATTGTTAATCCAACCCTGACGTGATTGCTAGCAGTAATTCAGCTTTCTACTGACCTACAGCTTCGAGGTGTATCAAGAGTGCATTGTTTGTGATACCGATCCGTACACCTACTTTAGTCAAATCATTACGTTTGTTTCTATAAATAACTTATCATTGACATTTGACTGACTAGTTATAAGGTGTTGTACAACTAAATGAAAATCAAAACAGATAACAACTGTATAATGAACATGTGTTCATATATTTAATTATTGTGTATCCTGTCACTTTTTCACTTGGTAGTTATCAGTATTATCAAAAATGTTTTTATTTATATTTTCCTATTTGTTTGCTTAATCGGCAATTTTAACTAAAAAAAAGTTTGCTCCGATTTTGGTTGGCCGCGTCAGGGGTAAACCATGGTTCAATTGCAAAATTCTCCAGAGTTTCTGAATTTTGCTAAATAGCGGTGTAAATAAGTAATATATAAAAAAAGTTTCAAATAAAAGTTATCCACTATAAAATTCCCTACAATCTCTATTTTGAAAAAAAATATCTGCCTTGGGAACCACGGGACTTTCTTATACCTAACCTAACCTAACCTAACAGTGAATTGTATACGTGATTCTTTGTTTATTAAAACATTTCTAACAAACTAACAAGAAAGAACAAAATCAATAATTTTATATTTATATAACAAGTGATTTTTTTTAACGTAATAACTGAAAACGGATGTTTACTCTTGTAAATGTTTGGATTTTTGAATTATTTTTGAAAAAAGAAAAAAATATTTTAGATAAAAAATGTCGAGTATGTTATTATCTATAATTTATTCCCTATACATTTTTTTCTCTGTTATAAACCATTTGAATTATAATAAATTTTTTTTCTTCAAAAATTCGTTTTTACAAAAAAATGAATAGAACATAAATTATAGATATGGATATTACCTACATTTTTTCACTTGGCCATTTTTCTCTATTTCGCACTATTTCAGAGTAATTCGAAGAATTAAAAAATCGACGTAGGTAAACATCCGTATCCGGTTGAAAGATCGTTTTGAAAAATAGGACGTTGTCTTCCCAGCCAAAAATTAATCTTAAATATAAAATATCACCCTTTTACGATTTGTCGTATTTGAGTTACAGCGCTTACAGACAGACAGACAGACGGACACACAGACATCATGGCGAAAATAGTCAGAATGGATTCAGGGAAGGTCAAATTAGATAATTCCGTCAAAATCCGGAGTTCGAAAAAAATCGGCTTCACTATACTTACTTATACTAATGTATATTTCATATACATGGTATAAGAAAGTAAAAACATTTGTTTATCCACTACGCTGATTAAAATGGTTGAAAACACATTTTTTTAAAGCTGTAATAACTAATAAAGTTTAAGGTTTTTTAAGTTGATACTACTGGAAAATAAACATTTTGTAGTAGATACAGAACATTTATTGAAAATAAGGACGTGATATCTTCAATTGTTTTTGTTTTTTTAAATTGGTAAAAATGGAATTATGCTTGTTTTTGATTAACAATAAAAGTTTTTGTAAAAACCTTTTTTTTTGTAAAATTATTTGTATGTGTTCCCAAAGACTTGTGTATAATACTTTTTTAGACCGTTATTTAGTAAAAATCAGAAAATCTGAAGAATTTTGCAATTTAACCATGGTTAACCTATGACGCGGGCAACCAAAATCGGAGCAAACTTAGGGTATTATTCTAAACCACATTTGTAACAAATCTTGTAAGTATTAAAACTGTACCTAAAAATAATCTGTTTTAGCCTTCACAGCCTGGACTATAATAAATATAATGGATTGTTTGAAAATTCTGGAGCAAAAATGTAGCTGGTATACACGCGCCCGCACAGGGTACATGCGCTTTTATACGCCTTATACAACTGGCACACATAGCGAATAAATAAATACACCTAAAATGGATACGAACTACGAAATTCAGTGCATCTTTACTCGGGTTTCGTAGCAATTTTAAAGGTAATTTAATTTTTGTTTCATTTAAAGACTTCTTCATGTAGTTTTTACAATATTAAAAAAATAGTCATTTTTACCTTTGAGAGAATTCTGTAAGGAACGAAATAAATGAAAATTTACGGGTGCTAAGTCAGATGAATCAGGTGTATGGGGTAAGAGATCCCGGTAAAGTAAGGTCTGCAAGTAAACATAAAATCTGAAATCTAACTAAATCACGTTTTATTTATTTTTTAATATAATTATAAGGATAGCGTAATGGATCATGAACAAATATAGGATTCTTGTTAAGTCAAGTTATGGAGTTTACCAATCATTTATTTTGAAATAGCTTGTATGTGTTTGTTTTCAGACACACTGTACATACATAAATGTATATTTATATTCATAAACATTTTAAATACGTATAGAGGCAAAGCGGTCGCGAGCTATATAAGGAAAATCGCTAAATTAATCATAATTGGCAATTACGTAGCTCGTTTCGGTTACAGACAGTTGAAACTGAAAATGTCATGAATGCACTCGTGTTATTGCGTAATGATAATAACTACTGTAACAATTATGATAACTCCATTATGTAAAATAAACTCAACCCTTTAAATTGCAATTAAATTTTATCGTTATCTGTATATTATAAATATACAACGACTGTAACAATTTAACGATGTGCATTTTATGATTTCTTGTGTTTAAACAAGTGTTTGAAGATTAGTTTTCAGAATAATATTAAAAAAAGTTTTTATCTATTTTGAGGTAGGTAATGCTTGTATTATGTCGTTTTTTTATTTATTTTGAGATAGGTATTGCTTCTATTATGTCCAGTGTTAAAAAGCACTTTGAACGAGGCATCAAATCTATATGATATTTATATAGGTTAAGCACATGCGCGGTAAGTGAAGAAACATCTGCCAAGTAAATGCACAGTGCTTCCTCGTGCGGAATACACTGAAGGTAGTTAGTTATAAGAATCTTAATAAATACTTACCTATAAATTATTTAGATGAAATGCCATTGGTTAACGGCATTAATCATTTAGTTTTTGTACAAATATTATAAAATTTATTTATCTTGAAAAAATAACAATTTTGAAATGCAAACCCCTTGATGATTTTTATTTTGGATAATCTAATATATCAAAAAATCAAGTTATGCATATGACAATAATTCAAGAATAAAAAGTGTTTGTCTTGACCATAAACGGATAGATTAAGTGGAAATTTTAAAATTGGAGATTTTGTACTTTGACAAATGGTCAGATATAGTTTTATCTTGTACGGTAAGTCACCAACTGTAAATTGAAGTACTACGGTTCTAAATTTTCACAGAATTAGTACCCCGTTGAAAATGTTGATAAAATTTCTTTGTGGTATTGGGTAGGTATAAATTAGAGTCATTTTTTTGTCAACTTACTTTGTAGAAGTAATCAGAACCATAACATATTTCCACGTACGTCTTTGCTTTCTAAGAAATTTGGATGTTCTAATTCTTAATGTTGAAGATAAAATGTTCAGTTAAATTCTACGTCAACTGTTAAAAACATAATTTAAATACTTTAAAGCCCAAGTAAGAGATAAGAAAATGTATGAGTTAACCCTTCAACCCCACACGTATTTAAAATTTTGTGATGAATAATGTTTCAATGTAATTATTATTACACTTGATTTAGGAATCATGCATATCATCTTCCTCTCAAGGGGTCTCAAATATAGAATTTACATTTATTCTTTATTCTTCTGAATATTTCAAATATTGATTTTTTGTTCACTAAATGTTAACAATTTAAAATGATTTATCTAAATCACACCATGAAAATGTCGGTAGCAATATCATTATACCATTTCCCGAGGAGCCAAAAATAAATTGATATATTTTTATACGCGGCGACACCAGTAAACTGGTTAAATTTATATACATCGTTATAGCCCAAGGAGTACAGCTGTAGACAATAAAACGTAATAATATATCCAGTATGAGTTACACCCATTGCCTAAAACTTTGTTATTGTTATAGGGTAAATGTGGCAACCGTGGTTTACATAAGCATGTATTAAAATTTAAAGAGTTATGTACTTGTTATTAGTTATAGTACAATTGTCGTATTTTTATTTCCTACTTAAAATTAAAATAGTTCGGGCAAGATATATACGAGTGTATGCCATAAAAGGGTTCCGAAGTACAAACTACGTGGACTGTTTGGGGCCACTTACCAGCACCATTTTTGAGTTAGAAAAAAAATATGGTCATATTCTATTAATTTAGATGTACATTTCGACACCCCACATGCCTAGACATGAAAAAAAAATTCTATGACACCCCTCCCTATAATTCCAAAATTTAAAATTATATTGCTGACTTTAGTATTTGTCGTTGGTAGTCCCACCAAAGCATAATTACCAAATTTCTGTACCATAAATTCTTGCCACACGTATTAATCATGAACTTAGATCTAGTTCGTAGATGGTCCCATATAAAAACCATCAAAGTTGGGTGAAGGTGGAGGTGGTTTTTCAAAATTGTTATTTTTTTTTACAAAATATCTCAAAATTGACGCGTGTTACATGCGAATAGTATAAAATATATATAAGTATAAAAGCTTTTTTTTCTTTAAAAAAGGACAACATTTCATTGTAATTTGCAGTGGAGTCATTATAAGTTCATCTGCCAGAAATGGATTTTGCAACACGCAGTCAATGCATGTCTGGTATTACAAAGAATTTGCTCGTAAGTAAAAATTAAAATATTTTTGCAGGGTACCGATGTTTTTAAAACTAAATTACTGAAATCCATAGACAACATAACAGCTTTCAGTTGTATGGGAAAAACATGTAGAAAGATTTTGGTTTGCTTTTGCATGCGAGTAAATTCTTTTTATTACTGAGAATCAAAGACACAACACATCATATAACTAAGAAAATTAATTTATGATTTTTGATTATTGATCATATCAAATCTTACTAGTTCTTATGATATGGGAGATACTGAACTGTATGAATACTCCCCCCCCCCCCTTTCGACTGTACTTTAAATTAGCTTCCTCCTCTCACTCTTTTCAATAAAATTATCGATGTTGAAATTATATATTTAAATAGTTAATTAGTTTTTAACAATTTTCTTATAAAATTCAACACATTACAAGTTGTTCGAGAAGTTCGCAGGTATTTTTAAGAGATGTAAGATTATGTTGTATGTATTCTGAAAGGTGATATTTCGACGCATTGTTAAAACATATTTATTGAGTTTTGTTTACGTGATTAAAAAAAGCGAAGATAGTGCCAAAATTCACGTTTCTTTACAAACCTTGTAAAAATTGTTGCTTCTTGGTTAAGATATGTTTCCCCATCCACCCTTAGATTATTATTTATTTTGCTCCTTAAAATAAAGAATTACTTTAAAAGCAACAACTACAAATATTTAGAACATTGCGAAAACCACATTTAGATGTTCATAAACAAAACAAAAAAACTGGAATTTTTGGATGGATGTTACCTAAAATTTACCTAAAAGATTGCAGAAAGTTACTGGGTAATCTACCATTAAATATTAAAAATAATGTTTTAATTCACTTTTAAAATTCCTAGGAATTTTATTAATAACTAACAATTAAACAATATATTCAAGATTTAATCTTGGAGCTCGTTCGCAATTACGTTAGTGAGTATTAAATATTTTTTCCAGATAGGTACTTTTATACTTTATTTCGTTCGGTTGTGCCATCTTTGTGGTTATTTTTTAAATAGTATATTTTACATTTCAAATTTGGATTACAATTAAGGGGAGAAAATAATAAATCCGTCACTAAAACTAAATAACCAATGATTCCTTCATTAAATTAGACCAATTTAGAGTAATAACAATTATATTTTTATGTTGGTACATTCACCCTATCAATGTAATGACCTCACAGAATGAATTTCGACTTTCTTCGAGTTCAGAAATCTTATAAATCTCAATGACCCATCTCAAGTTCGTGACGTAACGATAACTAAGATCTCTGCCATCTCGATTACAGTAATTTACTTTATTAATGTGTATCGATACGTGATATAATTTTTGATGATATGTAGTTTTGTCATTTTGTAATACGATTTTATTAATTGCTAAATTATTCAAGATGTTATTATGTTAATAATGATTTCCAACTGACATTGAAGATCCGCGGGTATTTTATTTGGGTTTCTATTAAATCTTAAAGAAATGGAAGTATTGAAATACCGTAGAAAAATCGTGTCCAAGATAAGAGCAGATTCTGATTGTACTACCTTCAAAACTTAAAGAAAAGTTAATTTCCGCATGGCGGTTGTGCGTATGCTGTGTGTTTGTATGTATGGATGTAGAATTTTCTTTCGTTCACGATAACTACTGTAAAAATGCACTTATCTAAATTATTTTTGGGAAATTTTTTGTCTCAGTGAGTATTCCAGACCTTTTGGTTTTGGTGCTAATCGGATTAGAGGTTTTGGAAATATTCGAAATTTTGTAACTTTGATCGTCTAAAAAGTGAACGTTGCGAGTATTATCTCACTTATTTTGATAAGACTTGGTACATTTATAGTTCAATTGAATCTAAGGGACATTTATTATTTGTACGTGCCGAAACAGCTATTGAAGGGGTGAGAACCACCCTCAAAATTTGAATTTTAAATACTAATTAATATGTCACTAATTCATGTTGCCTTGGAAACAAATGTAACTAAATTCATTATTCTACGAATGTGTATTATGTTTCTGACATTGGGGCATAAGAAAACTAATATTTATAATATAAAGGTGAGTTTCATTTCTGATAAATCCCATTGAAATTTGTCATATATTAAAAATTATTTAAAAAGATATTAAAGAACATGGAAATCATGTATGATTCTCCATACCGATATTTAATATTTAATGAATAATAAAATGTTATTTTTGTAATAACGTAGTTTACGGCAGTAAATATAATTAACTAATAGAAATTCTGCAAGCGAACTATAGACAAAATTAATACATTTGTCAGGTGTGGTACCATAAAAGAAATGAATTAATCCCTATTCAAGTAAAGTATCGATTTTCTCGTGAACTATTTTTCTCTTCACGGGAAATAATTTCATTAATTGAGATTGAACAATGCTTTTAGATTTGACACAGAAAATATGTCTATTATTGTCAATATGGAAAAGTTTCAGATTCGTTTCTAACTAATTATCTACTTTTCAAACTTTTTTAATGTTCTCTTAATATTTTTCTCTAAATAAAGATCTTGTTAATTGATAAATAATTTCATCGAATTTTGCTTTAGTTTTTTTAATTTTTATTTTTATGTAAAACTTTGTTTAAATTTTTAACAAGATATGTATACATTCATTTAAGAGTTACTTGTAGTATGAACAGACAATTAAATTTATTATATTATCAAAAATAATAGAGATAAAGTGTAAACATATGGGTTTTGATTCAAAATTTTTTTTACAACATACTTTTCCCTGCGTGTTATATATATTTTTTGAAATTGTCTTTCTAAGCCCTTTAATTTGATACCCATCATGACAAGTTTTAATTAATTTTTTTTCGTCTATAACAATATTCGGTCTCATGGTTGCCATTTTGAATTTATGGTCTATAACATACGGACAAACAAGACGAATCCAATGATACCTCATTTATTGAAATCGAACAAGTAGTTTAGGCTCTGTGAAAGGTCAGTTTAACTTACATACATACATATAAGTAGATTGCCAAAATCATAACCCTCTTTTTGGATTTGTTATAGTAAAGTAAAAGATAGCTTCTATTGTCCTGACAAAACAATCCAGTAAACGTAGGACCACCTAAAAAAAGTTGAATCCAGTTCGTTACAACACGGGTAGTGGGTACCAACATTGCAAAATGGAATGTTTCTACACACCGCGGAAACCTGTTTACTTTCATCGCAGTTCTTATCTGTTGGATTATTATTTTGTACGTGTACAAATTTTGTAGGGATGGTAAATTATAACATGCGGTGTATCAAAACAACGTACCTAATGTATAGCAAGTCAAGCAATAATAAATATGACGATGTAGGGTTCCGTTATATTGACATTGATATTATTTATTGTTTTGTGTGAATCAGGTTTATATAAATAATTAGAAAGAGAAGAATATAATTGAGTACGCCGATTATGAAATCAAAGTTAAGTTAGTTTACACATTAACAATAACTTAAGTGATATGTTATCAAGAAGTTGCTAAAGTAGGGTAATTGACTAAATTTTAAAATTGTGCGTATGTGTATAATAGATACTTACTTCGTTTATTTTTTCAAAATAATTCCGATTTTCTATTCAAATGAAAAATTTCCCGCCAAAACGCTCATTCAAAGTTACATGGTAAACGTGACGTCAGTTGCTACCATATATATAATAAGACTATATCGCGCATTCTCCATACAAGCAATGATATAAACATGTCCCCATGACTAGGTGATAGCATTATTGGGAAAAGATATATCTGTCTCATAAGTTAAGAAAGCCTCGGCTGCGCATGTCTAAAATTTCCGCACTAAATTCAAAATGTTTAAAATTTAATATTCACAAACAATTCACACGTTAGTTATTTTACAATAGCCACTTATTATTTTCAATTTTTCGTTAATTTATGAATGTTTGTTTCATTTTCTCATCAATTATGTTCTTTTTCACTAAACGTCATTATAGGATTATACCGCCATATGCAGTATAACAACCAATAGTGTTCAAGTATTAAAGAACATGCGCAGATCACACCATCTCATTTAACATATTCTATCTTCTAGTGTGAGACCGACGCCTCTCTTTCTATGCTCAGTATATTCTTTTATATGTATATGGTTGCTACTAAACAAACTGAAACAAACCAATAGGATTCGAGTATTTTGACGTATAACATATTTTCTGACGTCATACCACTGACAGATGTGCCAGACGCGTTTTTGAACACGTGAAAAACATGTAAAAATTTTTTTTTTAATTAAGTTTATTATTAAAATACTGACTTATTTCACATAAAAAAACATTTTATTGTATATTATAGTAACAAATACTATATTTTTTACAATATTTTAGAATTTATTATCAATTGTGTCAAATACCCTATTGGGAAGTAAATCGTGAAATAGAATACTTAACTGTATTTACGTATAACACTATTCTAATGAACTTATTATTTAAACAATAACATGTATTCAAATTTGCTGATTTTGTTTGTAATTCTTCTTAAGAGATCAGCTGATTCAGAAGTAATGCAAATTGTAATTGTAAGAATGAATTCTTGCAAATATGCTTTTCTTAAAAATAAGGAAATAAGTTTCGGTAAGTAGCGAGTCAATTGTAACGAGTTTTTTTTAATAATAAATATAATTTGTTTTTTGATTAATACTATGTATATTTGCAAAAATAGGTATCTCGCACAAAAACAATAGATTTTTGCTTTTTGGTTGAATTTTTTTATGACGTGGGGAAATGATAGCCCAAAAAAAAATTCAACTCCAAGGGGCACTGAAACATTTAATATTTATATTTATTTTATCTCCTAAAGATCAACTTAAAAAAATCGAAAAGTAAAAAGGGCATAGTATTTTACATACCATATTTTTTAATTAAAAAAAAACCTGCCGAACAAAAAAAAAAAAATGTCATGGAAAGTTCTAAAAATAATTTCTTTGTATTCTTTGGTTAATCCTAAGTTCTTTTTCTAAAAGTATTAAAAAAAAAAGAATAAAACATTTTTTTCGGTGTTCCCTGGAACGGAAATATTTGCTCCAGTACAATACTTTGAAATATCATTTCCCCGTTACAAAAAAATTCAACCAAAAGGCAAAATCCATTGCTATTGTGCGGGGTACTTTGTCAAACAATATTTAATACCGTTATGACCACGCTTACTATGTCAAATGTTGAAACGACTTTGAGATCTAAATAAAAGTTTTTTTGATAAATTTAATTGTCATCCCTGGAACAAAATCTCAGGCCGCTTTTTCGGTTACGTATGTTGCAGTGTTTTTTTGTACTTTCTTGCCGGTTGTTATTAAAGTATTAGATGATGATAATGACGGGCCGCGATGCAGATATTTGTAACGCACGCACCGCCCTGGGCAAATCTAGCTAGCCGAGGAATTTCGGCATGTGTGTATTCGCTTGTACAGTTACATGACAATGATCAGTGTTTACGAAAATGTTTTTGTAAACAAGTGCATAAGTTTATTTGTATATGATATTGAAAACGTCTATTATTATGGGTTTTTATTTGTTTATAAAAGCAAGATGGAATACAAGTTTATAGTTAATAATAATGGAACTACGTCTTCCCTGGCGGTATTGGGAAAATATATCGAAAAACGTCATTGGATGGCTTATATATGCCCATTTGTAATAAAACTAACTAATTAACCCTTAAATACAGTAAAAAAGTTAAGCTCGACCTAATTAATCATTTATACCTATTATAAGGTACTCACACCAGTTATAGCCCCTATAAGAGCTTCTTTTTTTGTAATTCTCATGAACTCATGTTACTAATCAAACAAGTAACTCTTTATTTAATCAATTTAATTACAAAAGTCGGCAAATATAGTTTTTTTTTAATTATTGCGTTTTATTTTGTTTATGTTTTTGTCCAGTAATGGAAAAAGTAAAACCAGTAATGAGCACCCAGTGATGGACACTATCTAATGATAAGTACTACGACACAAAAGATATGAAAGAAAGAATCGTCAAATTTGAAACAATGTAAAGCAGTTACTATGATAATATAATAATTAATAAATAAATTATACTAATAATTAGTTTAAATGTCCACCATCTATTGGACGATTGTCATCAAATCACGCTGTAAGACAGTTAAATGTATAGATTAATATTCAGAAATGGTAGTAATCAAATAACAACAAATATTTCTAATTCAGTACATTTAATTAAAAAATAGCCTTTACTGGGGTCATATCGAAGACTGGTGCATTCCATTGTCCCTTTGTAGTAATAAATTTTAACTAAACATGTCAAGTTATGACTCTAAGAAACAGACTTAAAAAAATGGATAAAATATTGCTTCGTTGAAGATACGAGAAGCTTTGTGATCGTTTTAATTTTTTCATAGAGCTTTTTTGTAGAAACACAAAATATTCAACAGTTTTGTTATCACATTCTGAGGCAGCAGATTTCAATCAAAATTAACACTACTGTCTGCGAAATGTCGGAGTAGAAAAAACACTCGATTTACGGATTACGGCATTTTATGTAATTATATTGTTAGTTTGGACAGATCGCGTTTTTACGACCAACGTTTATTCTATGGGTTATTTTACGAGATATTGTTATACATCATTAAACTGTTCGTTGAAATATGAACGAATGTCCGAAGTTATTAAAAAAGATTTAAAATATTGTGGTATTTTGATATTTAACATAAATCCAGTTTGTAATTTAAAATTTTATAGTTCGATCTTAGATAAGGAAAGTTAATGGATGCATAACAAGCAACTTTTTTTAAAGAATTTACTTGAGATTTTACAGTAATGGTAATAAAAGTATAAAATAATGTATATACTATACATTTTATGATGTACATTTGTCACCACTGCTTTTAGTTGCTGATTTCTTTGTGTCAAGGTGATTAATATAAATCATACCATTGATTAGAACTGTCAGTGGGCTGTTATTTAAATGTAATACTCCGCAGATAGCATTTTTAGCTTTGATTTTTCTCGAGAGCAAACTCTTTATAATAAAAATCCATGATACGAAACTTTTACCAAAATTTGATACCATAATTTTTTTCAAATGTCATTTTCAATGTAATACTACATATCCCCTAGACGTCGCTCGATTGAAAATTTAGAATATGTAAATATGATTTAAATTGAATTTTGTCTATACGAAAGATTATGGTTCAAAATAGACGTTTCTCTGTTAGTGAATATCGTTGAAAAACTTTTAAAGGCAATATAAAACATTTATTATTAGTTAATTTTATAATTACAAACAATTAATATTTATTTTAAGATCCGTATGATACGTGATTGCCTAAAGGAGCACAGTTTTGCGGAGCACACTGGTAATGATGTTAAGTAGTCATATTTTCCTTGTATAGGATTTCGATTGTCTTACGTCATTTTGGCATTTTTAATTTTAGTTTTCGTTTGGTCTATTCATTCAAGAAATACGTAAAAATAAATGATAATTTAATAATATCGAAACAAAACAGGAACATTTTGAACTTTCACATCGTTCTATTAAAAAAATCACATTTTTACAGTTATCATGTTATGACCTAACATAGAGTGTATATGGTACATATTTAGATAAATATTATTTTCCACAATTTCGCAAATAAAAAAATAAATGAAACTTTCAAATAATAAATTGAAATACAGGAATTTCAAATATCAATTATGAATAGTGTTGTTCGTGATTAAAATTAATGATGTAAATAATTAAACAAATTGTTTTAAAACATATATATTGCTTTTGTTGTTACGTTATATATATATAGGTATATTACCTTGTAGTGTGTGAAAATTTTGTAAACAATTTTAAATACGTAAGTAATAAATATTTAAATTAGATTTTTTGTCTTCATAATGTACAGTTTATCCATACAATATCTCTAAAATTTGTTTATACTCTAATTTACTATACAGGTAAATAAAAAGTAAGAAACATATTTTGTATACAGCCTAATATATTAACTGTATAAAAAAGTTTTGTAAGAAATATGACTTCATCGACCTGTTTTTTTAAGTACATAATGCATCCTTATAAAATTTTGTTAACATGAAAAACAGCTTTGAAATTGCAATATGTAATGCATTTTTCAAAAAATTTATCGAACCCCTGAGTACGCCGATAATATTTAACTCTCAAAAAGGGTACATATAAAAAAAAGGTCGATGACGTCATATCTATAAAGAGTAAAATCATAAAAAATTAAGATAGCAACATAGTGTTTCATAGTTAGTCAAATTTTTTTTGTAGAAAACATTTTTTTATTGACTATATTTTAGGCTAGAAAATCAATATTTCCTTCTATTTGCTCATCATTTGTACATATGTATGAACATACATTCTATTTTATATCCGCATCTATATTGGTTTGAAAATGGTATATGTATTAATGAATCCATCGTCAATGATTAATTGTACTGTCTACAACGAAATTGCGTATTATCAATCACATTTAATAGAGATTAAGTGTCTATATGTGTGTATAGTAGAAACTCGATAATCCGATCTATATTTGATCTATATAAGGTTGAATGGTTACTGCAAAGAACCATTAATAATTAAATGATTCAGCATCTTCAATAATTACAGATAATAAATTATGTATCTAAATATAAAAATATCTGCCATGAGTGCCTCCGGACTTTCATATACGTAATACTGAAAATAAATAGTGCACGTGTATCTACTTATACAAAACAAATATTTCTAACTACCTAATTGATAAAAAATTTAAAAAAATTATATTACGTACAAACAAAATTACAAAATTCTTCTATTGACATTTTAAAAGTCTAAAAAATGATTTTTGGTAAAATTGCAATAAAAGTTGCTAGAGCATTTACACATTAGAAATATTCATGAGCTACTATTTAGTATAATAAGTAACTTTAAAATAAAATGGCCAAATGCGTGTTAGGCACGCACATGATAGGGTTCCGTAGTCATTCTCACTACGATTTATTAAAAAGAGTTATTTTAAACATTTTCATAAACTATTTTTGCTACAGTATTTTTATTGAAAGTACTAATCAAAAGCTATATTCTGGAATTTTTTCAGATTTTTTGTATCGATAGTTTAGAAATTAGAGGGGGGACGATTTGATAACGACATTGAAAGGCAAATATATCGTGACTGAAGGATTAAAAAGGTGTGCCATAGCCCATAGCACTTCATGTAAGTTGAAGCCATCTACGTTTAAATAATAAAAGAAAGAAATTAAGAAAGCGTATTCATTCCTAAGTGGGAGTAAGTAGGAAGTTTGTGCGCGTGAACGTGTGTTTAACAAAGATGGAATAGGTCATCATTCTTTCTTTCTCTTTCTACCGACAGTTCACTTTTTCGGCTGCTTCACCTACTCTATATAAGACAATCCTTACTGTGAATATCCATCCATACTTTTGTCCCCCTTACACACGATTTTAATAATTTTGAAATGAGACCGTCCTCAAGCCAGACCCAACCAACCAACCAAGTTTCATTAATATCGGTTCAGTGGCTTATGTGTTATGCGTGTGACAAGGATTCAGGTGACAGACAGACACCCACCCACGGACACACAGACACGGAATGAAAAGAGTTTGTCTTGACCTGGAACTGAAAGATTAAGATAAAATTTTGAAATCGGAAAACAATTTTTTTTTCTTATTTTAAAACGATCACAAAGCTTCTCGTATCTTCGATATGGTGAGTAAGCAATTTCTCGGTATATCGAAGTTCTACTACAATGTATTGGTTTTCTGAAACCATGTTATATACTCGTGTGTACACTGGTATGATATATTTGTGTAACAGCGATGTGTAAGCTATATAAATATTATTCGCAGGTGTAGAAAGGAAATTAAATATTAGTAAATGTGTGGTTCCGCGATAAAGCTAGTAACATTTATATTCTAAATATACAGCACTGTTTGTTCTAGTTCTGACACTGAACAGGCTTTCACGAAGTAATTGTTATTCTGTTACAGTTTTTGGTATTATTATAAATGGTTTTCGTAAGTACTGTTATAGAATAAATATCACGTTTTTGTCTTTGCCTGTAAGTACTTTAAGATAATAATTGTGACTTAATAGCTGATTGCTTATAGTCCCTCTAGCTCTGTGCTACTTTTTTGAAGGGTATTTAACCAGTGGCGGGATTAAATTTTAACATCCGGTTCGCTGTACTAGCGACTATTTCATTTGTAAAAAAAGATCGGAGGATGGGGAAGCATTTCTATTTCTATTTAACTTTCCTGTATTTAATTAGGGTTGCACATGAGACGAGTGTCAGGTAAATATCGTTTTGTCTCGGTTGTCGTCTCAATTTTTATCCGGTCTTGTCTTATACACGTATTCGAGATCGAGACCGAGAAAAATCTCGGTTTCGTATGAGATTTTTTATAAAAAATAAATAAACAAAGAATATTGAAATATAACGAATCTTTTATGTATTTTAACTATTCGTTAGTATTAAATAGTTATTTGTGTACCTAGAGGGTAAAATGACTGTTTTTCGAACGAGGGTGAATGTTCATTAGTCGAGTAGAGCGTAAAAGGGCAGATCATGAAAAAAACACTACTTTCTTTTAAAACCGGGACTCTATGAACCTTATAAATAATGTTAATGTTGTCTCGTAAAATTTTCACACTGTCTCGTCTCAGTTTTGTTTCGTTTTAGACAATAAAAGTTACAAAATTTTGAATATTTTCAAAACCCCAAATCTGATTAACACCAAAATCAATAGGTCTGGAGTACTCACTAAGACAAACATTTTCTACAAAAATAAATCAGATCGTAGCATTTTTACAGTAGTTATCGTGAATGAAAGAAAATTCTACATCCAGTCACACAGACACACGCACATCCACCATGCGGAAATTAACTTTTCTTTCATATTTGAAGGTAGTACAATCATAATCTACTCTTATCTTGGATACGATTTTTCGACGGTATTACAATACTTTCATTTCTTTCAGAACATGGAAGGAAAAATATTCGAATCAATAAATTAATTTAAATAACAATATTGACAATACACATACAAAAATTTCATTTCGGTAGTAATTTCCGATTCAAGCGAATATTACATATGTTAACAAGATTGCCATCCTCTCATAAGTGTGACATGAATATCAATATTGTTTAACAAAAATTAACTTCCCAGAATTTCCCATTGTGTATCTCATTAACTAAACATTATTTATAATTTCAGAGAGAGATATTATAAATATATAAATTACTTGATTATGTACTGTAAATTGTTAATGCCGCTTTAATGATTGTATTGTTTCTGCTCAATCATACATAAACTTCACAAGTTACGGGTTAGCGAATTCTGCTATAAAAATCCACACGCTAATACACTTCTAGTTAGAAACCGTAGCTGAAATACTCGTGAACGAACTCATATTGCAAGAAAATATTATACAGGGTGTCCCATTTTAAAACCTCCACACGAATATCTCGTAAGACGCTAGAAGAAAAATGTTCAAACAAAAGTTCTCACGTTTAAGAGGGAAGTGAAATTATCTTATTAATTTCATAGGTTGAGGATTCGAGGTCGTTTTAAGGTCAACTTTTTTACTTACTTATATGAAATATACATATGGTATGAGAAAGTATTGTTAAACCGATTTTTTTTTAAATCCAGATTTTGATCAATTTATCCATTTTGACCTTCCCTGAATCCATTCTTACTATCTTCGTCATGATGTCTGTTTGTAGACGCTATAACTCAAATACGACAAATCGTAGAAGGGTGAAATTTTATATTTATGATTAATTTTTGTCTGGGAAGAAAACTTCTTATTTGAAAACGATCTTTCAATCGGATACGGATGTTTACTATGGTCGATTGGTACCATGGGACTTTCTAATACGAAGTACTGAAGTACTTGAAAACTAAAAATTTTTAAGAGAAGTTGAAAGAAGTAAAAAAATGCTTAGGTTTTTTTTATTATTATTATTTTTTAATAATCCTTGTTTAAACCTAAGCATTTTTTGCTTCTTACAACTTTTCTTAAAAAACTTTAGTTTCCGAGTGAAAATTTTATGAAAATCCAAAAGTATCTGCGAATTTTATTGATTATGTATCTTAAAAAATTGAGATTTTCTAAAAAAATGTTTCTTATTTTTTCGTGTAAAATAGGAATCTGTTTGAAATGTGACAATTTTTGTCTGAATACTTTTCTGCTAGCGTCTTTATGTCAAGAGATATTCGTATGAAGTTTTAAAATGGGACATCCTGTATTATATGTAAAAATGCTCAAGCTGTGTCCAACTCAACCGAGGTGGCTTTTAATCCTTATTCGTGTTTCTTGAACAAAGAAGACATTCGGATTAGTTAGGGGAGCGCACAATGCAGCACTGCTGCAAGCAAGAATCGCTGATGGAAGAAGTCACAGCATCTGTAAAAGGAAGGAAGCGTGTCGAATCGTATATATGTCTACTAATGCATAGTTCTTTACATATTTGCTTGTATGATGCAATGAGCTATGCTGTATATATTGTTGTTGGGTTTTTTGTGTGTTACGGTTGTTAAGGTTATTTATATACCTTAATTAAATTATGTAGATTGATATCACGGTCTTACGTGTAATTAATAAAATAAATTCCCATTAAATATTCATCAATGAAACGGTTTTTTTATGCTTTTGTATTCCGCATATAGTATTATATTATAATTGTGCGGCGCACAGTGGGTTTAAATGACAAAATTTTGCGCGAAATTTCGCTTCAAGACAATTTTCAACCAAATTGAATGTAAGGTCAGTTGGGGTATCTGGGCCCAGGGGGTAACTGGGTCATGGGTTTTTTCTATGTAATTTGTGAGGGTAATTTCATTTCAAGCGGTTGGCAACACTGAAGGACAATAACGTCTCCCTTCAACAACTAGTTTCATGTCTCTAAGTGTTGTGGTTTTCGTCTAGTAATTTTTTGAATTTTGTAATGCAAGTTTTCCAAAACAACGTGGTGTCAACTTGATTTTATAAAATATCTACAGGTTCACTGTAAGTATTATCAACATAACAGTTGATTTAGCATAAATTAGAAGCATAATAGAACCTTAAAATGTTACTACCAGTACGTGTTCTCTTTTAGGTTATAAGCTTGAGGGGATGGCCCAGTTACCCCCAAAATCTTTTAAAAATGGGGTAAGTGGGCCATATGATTGGGGTATCTGGGTCCGCCTCGAGCCCAGTTATATGAATATTGTGTTGTAAAAGTTTATGGAAAATCAAAAGAAAATTTCAGGTTGTACATAGCAAAAGTGACAAATAAAACGAATACTGGGTATAATGTCATGTTTTTAAAACGCCATTACCAAACAATGAAGTTTGTGGAAACAGAAGAAGAATCCTACGTTGCCAGAAAGGATGTAGTAAGAAAGCTGTCAAAGCCCCTTAAAAGCAGCTCTGCTAGATTCAAAGATATGATCAGCTTCACTAATAATTTAAGTGACTTATTGAACATTTATTAACATTTTGTTAACTATCTATATAATATTTACTTTTACTTATAATTTCACCTCTTGTTCCTCAATAAAAGTTGTGTTATTCAAAAATTTGAATTAATTACATACCCATTCGTTATGTAGGAATTCTCTTGCATCGTCGATAACTCGACTATGGTGTGGTTCAAATGACTTGTTGTAATTTTTTTAAGGGGTTTACATGTTTACCAACAGGCCCACTTACTCCAATTCAAATAACAATAATTTGTATGAAACCAAGACCCTTATGGTCCAGTTACCCCAATTTATAGAGGTAACTGGATCCATCAGACTGTTTTTTTTGTTTTTTTTTTTCAATAAAAATGTAAAGAAAATTATATTCTACTATTATATATTTTAAGATAACATATTGTATTATAAATAAAAAAATATTTTAGATTTTAATATAACTTATTAGTGGTTCTCAAGCAAGTATAAAGTCAGAAATTACCCGCTCACGTTGTAAAATCATGGCCCAGATACCCCAACTGACCTTAGTTGGTCTCATTTGAAAACTAAGTAGTTGTAGTTTATGAAAATTACTCCAAGAATAGTATTGTTACCCTCTTAAATCTAATTAAACGATAAATTCTTGAATTATTAAATCGAGTAATAAATACTGCATAAAAATAAATTTTTAATTTGCTTGTAGGTGTTATAATACGTATATGTAAATCTGTTTGAACATTTCTACAGAATGAGTCGATAGTGTATATTTCTTTGAAGATATCTTTTATCTTTTAAAAGATAGAGAAAAAATTTAAATTTTATATATTACTCTAATTATAAATGCAGACAGTAAAATTTTATTTCTATTAACTTAATAAGTAATTCATGCGAAAAAAAATGTATTTGTTAATTGTATAAGAACATATTATGCAAAAATTTATCATTTAAACGTTTAATCAGATTTAAGGGGATGAAAAAGTAATTAGAAGAGTATATACACTATTCTTGGGGTAATTTTCATAAATTACAACTACTTATTTTTCAAATGAGACCAACTAGATTATAATTGTTTGAAAATTGGCTTTTGCCAAATTTCTTATATGCTTCCGCGGAATATGAATGGAGGCAATTCGATCCTTTACTGGACAGTTTCCTTTTGAGGTCAATGGGCTGCCATCTGTTTTTCTTCATTTTAAATAGTCTCCACCCCTGATAACGTATGTGTATTGTAAATGTATGTTTTCTCAAGGAGTGTAGGACAACATTTCTCATATTTTCCTTCAATGTTTAATAAACAAAAAGTTATATTTATATACGTTATTGTGACGTCGCTGAAAAGTACCGAAAAATGTTGAAATGCAAAATGTGATGTGTATTTGTTTCATCGATAAGAAAATATTATTTATGTTTTGTTTGTAGTACGTGACATTATCTGTATTCATTTGTTTTGAAAATATGTGTACTACATAATATATTCTCACTGTTTGCTCTTCGTTTTGAACATGTATGAATATCATTTAGTTGAATCATTTTATTTACCTGAATTATAAACTTTTGATTACACTTTCAAGTAGATAAGTAATATTTTTTATTATTGTCTTAAAGGGGAAAAACACTGGGTAAATCGGTTTTTCCGTAACAGTGGCTCTCCCCCTTAAGCCCAAATTTTGTAAAAAAAACTTTAAAAATATTATAAGACGCTCTGTGCAAAAATCTGAAATGATTTACCACCTGTGAGAAAAGATATTGTCAAAATAAAATCAATAAATTTATATACTCGCAATGTTAAATTTATTGATTTTATTTTGATGATATTTATGTTCGCAGATGGTGAATCATTTCAGGGTTTTGCATTGAGCTTGTTATAATATTTTTAGTTTTTTAAAATAAAATCTGGGCTTACTCTTGTTATTGTTTTTTTAATTTTCCGAGAATTACATGACTCAAGCAAGAGCAACAATTTTAGTTTGTATTGAGGCGAGTTTGTGCTCGACGTTGTCAAATTTAATTTGATTTTATATTACTTATTTTTTATTTTATTTTTCTAACAATAAGATAGAACAAAAACCAAACTGGAACTAAAGCAAAATAATAATAAATGTACATTTAACTTCCATGCTCCGAAGAGAATGAAAGTATTGTGATAGGGTCGATGCTTGTGTCTATCTGTCTGTAAAACTTTCTTTGATCAACGATAACTTCTGTAAAAATACACCAATTTGAATTTTTTTTTGTAAAATGTTCGTATCTGCAAGGACTTTTTTGCCTGAAAGTATTTATATTAAGAATTATAAAAAGAATATTTTGGGACATGTATTTAACTAATTGTAAAATATGACAACTAAAATGTTTGGGACGAATATAAAAAAGTTTTGGATATAATATTTGCAGTTATTCATGTTAACGTAGTTTTGAATGATATTGACCCAAATCTGAAAAGCCGTGCAAGCAATATATTTTATTAAAGAAACAATGTATGTATAGTATAATATCGCGTGCTCCATTATTGTAAGTAAAACTAAAATATATCACTTTCTTTGTCTTTTTAACCTTAGCGTATACAAATATTTTGATCATTATAATATTTGTCATCATATCAAAAATTAGGGCTGCACAGGAAAGTCAGAAAAGAATCTCGTCTCGGTTCGATATCGAATTTTAAAACGGCTAGTCTCGTCTCGTAACCGTAACTGAGGCGAGATCGAGACTAACCCCGAGAAAACTCGGTTTCGTGTGATTTTTTTATTAATTAATAAGGAAATTTTGAATTGTAAAGAATCTTATATTTATAATTAATTTTATTTTGTTATTAATTATTATTTTAAGATTAATTATAAATAGTTAATTTTTACTAATAACACAGCCACACAAAAAAATATAGAACTTTTTTTAGAGGCCATTTTTAAAATAGCCCCTTATCCGATTTATTTGAAAATAACCTCGAAAAATTCAATTTTCATATGTTCGAAAATTAGGTTTTTCGAGGTTTTTTTCGAAATGAATCAGATAATGTGCTATTTTGACCTCAAATTCGGATTCAGCGTCTCAAATTACATAGAAATACAATGGTGTCGGAAAAAGTTCCGTACCTTTTTTTGTGTGGATGTGTTATTAATAATCTCAGAATCTCTTAATATCGATCTTGGCTTCTGGGTGTAAGCCGCGTCGGTTTAGTCGTGTTATCGGTCAACGTTTCGTCACACATTGCAGTGGACATCTTCAAGGCTCTTCTAAAAGAGAAGCCAAGATCCATATCAAGATCACCGCGGAAGCCTCAAGACTTGTATGGCTCTTCATGTCGAGATTCTCAATGAGATTTATAAATAAAGTTGATATCGTCTCGTTCTTCTCTCGTCAATGTTTCAGGTGGTTTCGTATCTATCTCGTGAGGTTCAAATTTAAGTCAATCTCATCTTGGTCTCGATCTCGTTTCGAAATTGAAACGAGACACCAAAAAAAGTATCATCTCTGCTACTCAGCTTGCAGCCCTTAATCAAATAAATGACCGTAAATCTATCAGAACCTATCAAAATACGTTAATTCTGCAAAAATACATATGTTCCATCAATTCGATTCACACAAATACACTTTAAAAATCAATAATGCAATAATTTAACTCAGATGAGCGATGGGAAACACATAGTCATAGACCGAGCGCGTGTTCCAGCGTTCCGCATGCTGCGCCGGTTGGTTTGTTGAAGGGGGAGGGAGGGGGGGAGGGGGTTGTTCACGTGGGATTGTAGACGGGGGCGCCGCCGCTCGAGTCCTCTCTCTGTCGTGTCTCTCTGTCCATCTCTCGCGTCACCACGGCAACCGCGGGGGCGGAACACCCCCTATCTCCTAACCCCGCGCACTCGTTTATTGACTGACTGAACGCCGGGTTTTGTGAATGAATGAACGAAAAAGCTTTTCTCTTTCACTCTTGGGATCCGGTCGTTTTTTTCAATCCGGCTCTTTTAAAATTTTTCTCTCAACGAAAATTACTTTTTTAATTATGTAGATGTCTATTGTTTCAGAGGAATTAGGATTTTTTTTAAATAATATATTAAGGAGTTGAGCAGGATACAAAGACTGTATTATAAAACTGAATAAGTAATCTTGTTTATGTTTTCACAAAAAAAGTTTACATTACAATTAGAATAACCTGGATAAAATAAAACAAATATGTTTTTCTTTTTTTCTCTTTGTTTATTATCCATATGTTTAATATATTTAGTGTTTCATACTGAAATCAGGAAAAAGGAAGATTTCTAGAATAGAAACATTGTGTCTGTCTCTCTGTCATATCCTTCTTACTACTGAACCATTCGACCTATATATAATAGAAAGCTGAGGTTTGGCATTATTATAGTAAATAGAATATACATTTTTCTTTATTTTCCAATAAACCTGAGTTACAAAAATAAATTTTGAAATTTTTGATGCTTTTTAAAGGGAGCAAATGTGTTATCAAAAAAAAATATGTAATCCCGGGGTATTAAATGAAATCTAACAATTAAAGGAGTTTAGATATGTAAACGTTTTATTATTATTGTAATCTTCGTTTAATAAATTTTCAAAATAGTCGTAAAAATATTTTTACGATTATTTTACTCATATTTAAAAAAGTGATAGTGAGAAAAATCTGAAAAAATTGGGAATATGTCTAATGATATCGAGATCACATGAAAATTATCAGTATTCACATTTATTTTTTTGAAAAAAATTTAAAGCTAGAATATAGGTAAATGAAAAATACATTGTGCTGCCACCTTTTCGATAGTATTTAAAATAATCTAAATTGGTTCTTAACTTTGGTAATTTAATCTGTGGTATGGGACACTAATACGCGAGGCTCGACTCATACTGGTCATTTTTATAGTAATAGCAAATGTAGCTTAATTTACTTTACCTCATGTTTTAATTAATTAGTTTAACTATATTATCCTAGGACCTAGATGCATGAGTTACGCCTATATGGAGGCAAACATGTAACATTGTTTAAGTAATTAACTGTGTGTGAACTATGAACTAATTAAATTGTTAATAATTTCAACCAAGTAGTTGATCACATACAATTACTTATCTTTCAGTATAAATTTATTGAATAATTACTTATTTTAACGTCCTCACATCACCAAAAGTAAATTATATCCTATCCCAACTATTGCCAACTATATGGCATACCGAGTCCATGGAGAATAGAGAAGAGAGAGGAATCTGAAAACTAGCGATTTGAATATTTTTATTGTAAAAATAATGAAATTTGTTTTCTTCTACGCATTCACAAAAAAATGCGTTCTTTGCCATTTTTTTATATTATTTTATACACGTTTCTGGTACATTCTACATTGTCTGTATTGGTTTTTTATACACATAGGAATAGAAAGGTATTTTAATTTTAGTAGTTGCGACACTTTTATTTGTATAAACAGCAACGGATTTCCTTATAGATAGGAATATGCCTAGGGCGCATTGTTATACAACATACAGAAATCCTTGTTTTATATAATATAATGAAATCAATATTTTCTTAATATAAGAAATAAACTCTTAATCCAACTATATTATTGTTGGACGAAACAATAGGATAATTAAGAAAATATAGTTTTCGTTATAAATAAAACAATGATTTCTTGGTCTAATTGTAAGTCAAAGTTTTTGCAAGTGTATTTATGCACATTTACAGCACCGGCTTTATTAAAGCTAAATATAAACAGTTTTAATATTTTTTAAATCCAAGAAAAATCGATTATTTGATAGCTGCTAATATTCAGCAACCCAGAAAACCTTTAATAAGGTATTAGCTGAGATATTAACTAATCAACTTATTTGTTAATTTATCAATTTAAATTTGTTAATAACAGGGGAAGGAGGTCTCGACGGTCTTAGGGTATTTGATAGTCTGAAAGTTAATGATAGAAGCTATATTTAAAAAAAAAGTTGGGATCTGTACCGTTGCACCAAGCTGAAATATTAACTATTCAATTTATTTGTTAATGTATCAATTTCATTTGTTAATAAGAGGAGAAGGGGGTCTCGACGGTCTTAAAGTTAATGATGTAAGCTACATTTAGAAAAAAAAGTTGGGGTCTGTAGGATCGCGCCAAGCTGAGATATTAACTATTCTTGTTAATTTTTCAATTTTAATAGACATTTTTGTTGATTTTTTAACATTTTTTTAAGGGGAGAGAGGGCGGAAAAATAAATCCCACCCAGGGCGCCAAACTTGCTAAGGCCGGCTCTGCACATTTATCTTAACACAAAAAAAAATGTTTCAAACTTTGATAACCGCTAGGTTAATCCGTAAACCGAGGTGTGACATTATGACGTAAATTAAGTTAAATAAGGTACTGGCACCAGTCTTGGATATGACACAGTAAGGACTATTTTTTAATTAAATGTACTGAATTAGAAATATTTGATTACTACGATTTCTGAATATTAATCTATATACATTTAACTGTCTTACAGTGTGATTTGATGACAATTGGCCGCAATAGGTGTCAAATTGGTGGATATTTAAACTTAGTTATTAGTATAATTTATTTATTAATTATTATATTAAGTTAAACATTTCTGATTAAGATTTACAAAGCCTTGTATATATGTATATTTTTATTTTATGACGGGAAACATGAAATGGTATATCCGTTGCTTAGAACAAACTATAAATCTAATCTTAAAACGTAACTTATAGTATATTTTCTAGAAATATTTAGAGCATGCGGTATGAAAAATGATATCTGGAATGTTGTTTCATACAATGTTTATATTTGCTTTAAGACTGAATAAAATGTATTATTATGTTATAAAAAAGTTATAAAATATTTGTTTTGTTGATTAGATATATATAGGTATATACGAAGATTATTTTATATTATTAGTATTTACTAATGTACAATGTACACTCACAATCAGTTATCAAAAGTAGTGAACACCATAGATATAGAATATGTATCTAAATCGAAAATCTAAAGAGATAGAGCGTATTGTGGGTGTATGCTTGTCTTTATTTAACCATTTTGACGCGACTATATTGCGAAACATTACCCAGCTAGACACATTTACATCATGTTTGCAGCATATTTAACTCACTCATCACGACGTTGTGTGCCTTCGATGTAAACTTTACCGCATATTATGAGTTTACACAAATTTAAGTAATATTTGAATAAAATTTTCCCAAATAAATGACAAATTTTGAAATTAAACTCATGGTGTGATGTAATAGACATAGACATGTTTGCATAGACATGAAGTAAATTTGTTTATTCAAACAAAAACTCATGTTGCTATAAATTTTATAAAAACTTATTTGAATCAATTTGTGATCATCATAAATGTCTAGCTATGTCATTACTAAAAATGTGCACATTTTCCGATAAAAATAAAAGTGGTGTAATTTATATTTTGTTTTCATATTATCAATTTTGAAATTTCATATAAGAAAGGTGATATTCCTGTGTAATATAAAATATAAAATTTACATAAAAAAATGAATAAACGAATGAAGGATTGTACTGGATATTTCACTGACATTTACATTTTTTTTTCTAAAATAAATGTCGATTTCCGGTGTTTTTTCGAGTCGTGGATTATAGTCAGTTTTCGTATCGAAGGGAAAAAATATACAATCGACTTTTGCGTCCAAAAGGTTAAACATGAATGTAAAAAGATAGAAAATAATACTCTATCTTCATTTTTTTAAACAAATTTTTACATATTATATTAATACAGAATGCGCAGTCCATGCGTCTATGTCTATGGTGAACGCCACTAATTCTCAAGTCATATTGATTGAAACATTGCACACAGCCGAAAAGACGCGAAAACGTGGTCAAACCTGCAAAGCATAATTCTATGTTAATCAAATCAGGCAGAACTAAGCTTTAACTGCTAATAGTTGTTACAATTTTAACACACAAAATACATGTTTGTACGTCATAGGTTTTGGCCACGTTTTCGCATCTTTTCGCCCGTGTGCGTTGTGGAATTTAATAATAATAATTCAAACAAATTGCCCAAAAACTACGCTCTTGGCCCAATAAAAAACTGGTGAGAGAAAAATTATATTTTCTAAATGGCTCACCACTTTTCATAACTGACTGTACATACGAATCCATACGATATTATATAGGTCAGATGAATTCATGAAGCATTAAAAATTACAAAAACTGACAAATGTATATTATATTTTGCCAAGTCAGAACATTCCATGATATAACAACTCCACTATAATCAAATATATTATATTTATGAGCTACCCATAGGCGTAGCTAGCAAGAGTTCGTGGAATGAGAGGGGGATTGTGATAAATTAATATGCAGAGATATATTAAATATGTATGAATCCGTCCTCGAGAGGGGGTGGGGGTACATCACAACATTCGTTACGCTTATATGGAATTATCTTGATATTCTACGTCAGTATGTAAAGCTAATTATGTAGATATATAATAATATAATAATTTGAAAATTGAAATTTGAAAACGTTTTGAATTACTGCACGTAAGTATTACGTTAATTATTAATTATACATTTATAAATATAAAGAAAAATGTATAAAGGGAAAGTAAAACTTCCCCCAATTTATTTATTAGATTCACGAGAAATGAATCATTAAAGCCTTTATAAGAATATCCATTTCTCTGAAATATGATACTCTGTCACCAGGAACGCATTGTTCCCCTCATCGTTTGTTCTATAACATTAAATAATTACAACAGTAAATTGATAATAAGAATTCATAGCGAATCATTGGAAATGCTGTTAAAAAACTACGAACTTATCTTACATCTGTTCAAATATAGCATAAATAAATATTCTGATGTGTATTTTTGAAAATATATTTGCACTAACAGTAAAAATTGTACTGAATGACATACATTTTAATGTTTATTTACATTAATATTTGCAATTATAATTGCGTATTTTTATTAGGTATTTTATAAGAAAATATTTATTTCAAAAGTAAATAATATACAATACGACCTCTCTTAAAGTATACTTCCTAAGGGTCGATCCAGACTATCGTGCCGGTCTCGCTCCAATCAATAGACAATGAAATCATTCACACTATAGATAGCGCTTCGGTATATATAGTGTGCTTGACCCTAAATGTGTAAACTTCTCTAAACGTATAATTTCCCTCTTTGTCTCTTTCCTACCAAGGTTATGTTTAACTTTGAATAGTGTGTGTAACTATCACATGAAATTATCATACTTATACTATTAATATAAATCAAAAATATTTAAACTATAGTTTAACTTTATGCGAATTAAGTTTTTATCAAGTAGGTAAAAAAGAAATATACTCTAAGAGGTTATCATGTTCCATGTGTTTTAGATTCCATTAAATCTCCTGTAAAAAAAAAATACAAAATATTATTATTGAAAAAATGCTACTTGGTTGTTAATAAAGTCTTAGATTAGAAAAATTTATAAATGCATAATAAGCAACCTAGTCCATTATACGAAACTGTTACCATAACTCGATGGCAGCCATATTTTACTTTATCAAATATCATTTTCAGTGTTTAATTAAATTCCATAGATGTGGGTTGAAAATTGTTATACTTTAAATTACAATTGAATTTGGTGAAATGATGGTTCCGAATCGACATTTATCTGTTAACGCATTATCACTTAATTAATTGTACTTTTAAATGCAATATAAAACATTTATTATTAATTAATTTAATAATTCCAAACATTAAGATCCGAATAATATGTCATTGACTTTACGGAGAACATTTTTGCGAAGCACAATGATAATCTGCCCTGATTACCCCAGGGCAAATACCGGTCCTTCCAGTCATCCATGTCTGGTTGTGATACAGTCAACAGTGACGTAAATAACTGGCTTTCAGTATACAAATGCTAACCATGTAAATGTACTATATTTATTACGAATATATGCAACTACATACCAAACGTTACATATAAAAATAAATGCAGTATAATTAAATCAAACGGCAATAACAAAGTAACAAAATATTTACAATAAAACTACACAACCCAAAAAATAGTTAATAATTTGGCAAAAACAAAAAACCAATAAAACACTTAAAATTACTGAACTGGTCCGAATAACACTAATTTCACGACGATTGGTGAGGAATATGGTAAAATAGGATCCTCCTCGTCGCCTTTTAAACGAGTATCGTAAGAGCTTCACTGAACGATTGTTGTCAGCGCACTGCCATCGGCTCTCGATGCCACAAGTTTTGAAAATTATAAATTATAAAATCTCCTTTTGCATAACCCAGAGCGATAACACCTTTATGTTACAGCGTAACAAAGTAAAAATAAATAAATTTATTATGTTTATATTTTCTATATTAGAAGTTTACAATACCTATATTCATTAATGTCAAAAAAGCAAACAATGATAACACTTTTAGAATTTATAAAATTATTAAATAATAATAAAACTTTATTTAACTAAAGGAGTTGGAGTCGGCACTTTTCTACGGACTCCACCTAAAATGGCTTAGACTCCGACTCACAGCCCTGTTTCATTGTTAAAGTATAAAACATAATTTAAATAATGCGTTAAAATAACAACCGTCACCGCCCACCAATCCAACTAATGTAAAACACTTTACATTTCAAAAGAATATTCTCATGACAAAAAGTACAACATCGTACCAGTCCCCAATTGTGTACTGTCTGTAGACGAGTATATTAATTTCATTTCTTTAGAGGTCGAAAATAACATTGCGGTGTCGTCTTCTTGTAATAGCAGAACGGACGGAAACATTTCCTGGTGCCAGAGGTCCATATATAACATAGCACAGTATTGATTTACTGTGCAAACACTTTGTGTCATTACAGGTTTAACTCTGCAGGAAAACATACGCCGATGCAATCGCGGTCAAACCTAGACGTCGGTCAGTGGCGTGTATGACTGCACCGCGTGCCGAGACGAGACCGACTGAAATATTCACAAAACGAGACTCGAATTTAAAAGAATATCAATAATTAGAAAACATTTACTACTTACAAGGAAACCACCAGACCCTTGTCACATCAATTTACCTTTAAAAAATTAGGGTTGCAGTAGTGGTATAGACAAACCTACACATCAAGCTTAACTGACAACCGTGAACGGCTGGGTTCGATTCTTGGTGCGATCGATTTTTTTTGGATACCCGGGAAAAAATTTCAGATCTGAAGTGATCTCGGTTGATCTTCATTTTGGAACAAATCAGATCTTTGTAAATAAATAAACTTTTGTCTACCTTAAATAACAAATACACATATACTACCTATATATATAGAAACCTTGTTTATAATTTAATCAATTAAAAAAAAATTGTACAGAAACGTATTGAATGATATTTGAGGCCCGTGTATTAAATTAATAAATAAATTCACAACTCACCCCATGTCACAGATGAAGGGTTGTAATTGATCTCATTCGATCCAGCGGGAAAAATACTTCGAGATAATAGGTGAATTTTTCTCTGTTTCGCTACTTATGGTATTCATTATAGAAAATCGTAAATATCTCGACTCCTGTGCTAGATAGAGGGTTGTTTTGCCCCCCCACACCCCTAGTATCCCGAAGTATTTTTCCCGCTGGATCGAATGAGACCAATTACAACCCTTCATCTGTGACAGGGGGTGAGTTGTGAATTTATTTGTTAATTTAATACACGGGCCTCAAATATCATTCAATACGTTTCCGTACAATTTTTTTTAATTGATTAAATTATAAACAAGGTTTCTATATAGATAGTATATGTGTATTTGTTATTTAAGGTAGACAAAAGTTTATTTATTTACAAAGATCTGATTTGTTCCAAAATGAAGATCAACCGAGATCACTTCAGATCTGAAATTTTTTCCCGGGTAGGTACATATGTTTAAGCGAATTTACAGAGGAATTTCATAATTTTTTTCTCGTTTGTTTATGAGTTTTGGTGTGTAGATCTTAACTTAATTTTTTTTCTTTCCTCTTATAGATGTTCTTTATATAAACTATAAAATTTTGAGCTCTTGAATGAGGGTGTTCTGAGACATATTTTGCTAGAGTTTTCAAGAAAAACACATCTCGGCATGTTCTAGCAACTATCAAAATTTGGCACCTCATACATTTTCCTTGTATTTTTTTCTTTATTTTCTGGGTTAGAAGTATTTTTCATATTTTTGTCGAACCACCACTGGCCGATATATGAACTCTAATGCAGGGTGGTAGGGTGTTGGTAAATGTTTACTTACTGTGAGATAAAACAGCGTGCCAAAATTGTTCTGGGTTTGCGGTTCTAGAGATAAACTTTGTTTAGTTTGTTGGGTATTTTAAAACGATTTCTTTTGTATATTTTTAACTTTGATTTTGAAAGTAAGGTCTTGAAAACGAAAACCTTTGATCTCTAAAAATAAATATTTATACCGGCGGTATTTATTATGATAATATTACCTTAAATTCGATATTAAGATAGATTAGTTATCAGTCAGGGTATTTATAGTCATCTAGTATCAAAATGTATGTACCACTTATTTTAGCAAGGAGATAAATAAATAATAATAACTATATGTCAAGTATTATAAAGAAATTGAGTTAAATTTGTTAGTTAACAAGCACTTTTAATGGGGTATCAAAATGATATGACAGTTTTATGACGTTAATTGGCGGTTAGCGCATGCACGGTTAGTAAGAAACAAATGTGCTAAAAGGACAGAGTAACTAACTGTGGTTTGATAAATTAAAATACCACTGAATTTCAAAACCAATCCATAGAGAATATCACAGAATTAATACCCTGTTAAAAATTCTTGTTGACCATTGGTATCCGCAGGGAGAGGGAGTGGTAAACGGGAAACTTCCCTCCTATGGGATGTAACCTACCTAATGTTATGTAATCTAACCAAATTGTTTAGTGTTTTTATCGGATTCAGACCAAAAAAAATCTCACATATCCAAGCGTTCCTCCCTCTATATAAATTTCTACGAACGCCCCAATTGTTAGTTAACTCTTATTCAATTTATTTATTGATACCGGACAGAATACGTACATTTATAATATATAGTGGGTCATAGGGGCCATGGCCCGGGACGGCAGGCTGGGAGGGGCGGCGTAAGAATCATTAATTAATGCAAAATAATTACAAATTCTTTTTAATTAACTATATATTTGACTTGAACAAATATTTTCTTGGCAGAAGAAAGTTGTAGTTTATCAACAATTTGAAAAAAGATTATCATAGTAATATCTCAAATCAGAGTCAGTTTTCTTTTGTTAAGAAAATTATCTTTAATAAAATTTTGAAATTATTCAGACAAAACTGACGTTCGTTTTCCGTACTCAAAATAATACAAAATTATCTACGTTCTCGAATAAGCGAAGAACGTTTGAACAGTTTAGCCATCCTTAATATAGAAACTGACTTAACAAAATCCGTTAATTACGACATTGTTATTGACGAATTTTTGCATTGAAAATTTTTTTTAATATTTAATAAATAGTGTTTATTTTTTTGCATGACCTTTTTCACTATTAAAAGATTTTTGATTTTTTTTCGTTAATTTATGGGGCGGCAAACCTTATAGGCCCAGGATGCCAAATCTTAAAATACGCTACTGATAATATAGAGTTATGTATACGAGTATGTTTAGTTTGAAACCATTAATATTTATAATCAGAGTGTATGTTATTTTCAATGGCAATGATTAATGATTTATTTATTTATTCAATAATTTATATTTCATTAACCGAAGTGCAACTATGTATATCATTCTCTAGATCAAATTGATAAACATATTAAGTAGGTATCTCAGAAGAAGAAAACATATAAAAACTGTTGTCCACGATGAAGTTTGTCAAGTTTTTCCGTGTTGCTTATCAGCGTCTATAAAACACGAAATGAAAACTTTTAGCATGATGTCGTAAAAACGACAAGGTTTCTAAGAAACGATTGCATGATAGTATACATTATTGTGTTTTTAGAAACAACGAAAATATTGTTTATTTAACCGTGTCAAAGTTAATGAGAGATGTTTTTTTGGTCAAAATCATCTCTAATTACCTTTCGGTTGGGTGACTTTTTTATATTCGCTTTCAGTTTTTCTATATTACTTTTTATTATCATATCCAAAACACAGTTTATAATTTTAATTTACTCAAAATATATAAACCATTCAGAACCGTACTAAGACATTTTGAAACCCAATCGGAAAAAAAACTTTCGGCTCCATTGGTTTATTTCTTATTAAAAACTATAATAAAAAAGTGTTTTTTTTCATTAGCACGAAAGTTTTAAAGTAACCATCTGTTCAATCCCCCTCCTCTTTACGCTTGGCTCGAAGCCCTCTCTTCTTCCTTATAAGTACGGCTCTGAATCCATTCAATCAAAAATTCGAGCAGAAAACTAACAACGCTCTTACATTCGATCTCATTTTTCAAATATTTCCATAATCTAAAATCTTTTCTGATGTAGGTACTACGAGTATTCTTGATATTCCATTGAATATTTCGATGATACTCATTGACAGTAGGGTTCGACAAATTGCTGCGAACCTTTCTCACCAGGCAAAAACCACTGCGCTCGCTTCAAAAAGAAACATTTAATCACAGCATAAATTCCAGATACATACAGGCTGTCCCGTAAGTCAAAACCTATAGGAAAAATAATAAAATATAAATTTATATCATACCTGTAACATACTAACCTTAGAGATAGAATATTACTGGAGTGATAACTCTAATGGGAGAGCGCGGGTTGATAGAAATAGATTCCAATGTACCAATTGCTCCTTATACTATTATCCAATCTAATCATGATTCTGCTGTTTCCATGGTTACCTATATCGTGCGAATCCAATGTTTGTAGTACAGAGAATTATGACCTGTCAGTTCACGCTGTCAGCCAATCTGAACTCATTAGACAAAGAGGTTGCGGTACGTTGCCTCTAGCTATTTCGTGGGACAGGTTTTTAACATTGAGTTATCACTCCAGTAATATTCTATCTTTATGGTCCGGGCATACGGAACACCTGTAGTAACACATAACAGTTTTTGATAATATGGTTTATTAGATAACTGACTTCGAAAAAGGAGAAGGTTCTTAATTCAGATGTATTGTATATATTTTTATGTATGTTTAGGCATAACCTCGACAAACACGCACCGATTTAGACGATTTTTTGTTTGTTTTTGTATACTGCCGAGGTGATCCCATATAAATTTTTTCAGAATCTGACCATGGACTTCTTAGATACGTCACTCAAAAGAAAAAGAAAAAAAAACTAAAAAGACTGAAAAGTACCTATATATAATTTATACTGTGTATTCCAAGTTGATTAAGACATAGGAAATTTAACATGGGGGCAATTACCTAACCTAAACTAACCTAACCTAACCTAACCTAACCTAACCTAACCTAACCTAACCTAACCTAACCTAACCTTTGGTCAAATTTAACGATGTGTCATTGGTGCATTTTGAAATGCCGCCACAAAATTCAATAAAATAGTAATTATCTATTATTTTGTTTTCAAATGTATATCTGCCAAAAAATATTATTATAATTTTATCTAGGATGTTTATTAAAATGTATTAAACAAAATACTCTTGATTAATTTAAAATTTATCAGTTAGTTTCGAGGCGGCATTTCAAAATGCACCAATCACATTTCGTTAAATTTGACCAAAGGTAACTGCAACATTTCTAATTGTCCCCATGTTAAATTTCCTATGTTTTAATCAACTTGGAATACACTGTATAGTTTTCAGTGTTTTTAAATCGATTTTATTTTATTTTTTAAGTAGTGTTTTCTATTATAATAATTTTCTTATTTTATTACTACCTAAATTTACTACTCAACAGAAAAAAATGGATCTCCGAATTTGGCGACCCCTGCTGGTTGAAATTAACGTATGGAAGTAATTACATAAATTTATTTTCATAATGAAAATTATAACGCAAACTAAACATTCCTTCAGGAAAATATGCTAAATCTAAATATATGTGCAACAACAACGGATTTCCCCGTAGAGAGATGAAGTTATCTGATTGATTCTAAGCATCCTCAAAATAACTAAAAGGTGTCAGACGCAAGTTCTCTCTTTGACACGTGGAGTGTGCTCACACGTGTCGTTCTAGATCCCCTACCCCCCACCGCACTTCACGAATTCCACCATCTATTAGATCTCATTTCTATGCATCTCTTTGCCGCTTCATCTTATAGCGTTTTAGGCCCCCTGCTTTTGAAGTTTCATAGCTTATGCAAACGTAATTTAGACAAAATTAAGTTTTCAAACTCTAGAACGTGCAGAGTTTTTTTATATTGAAGTGAATGGTAAATCGTTTTTTGGTCTATATACATAGTTTAAGATTTATGTATGCAAATAATTTCTGCTTTTGATTATATTATACATACGTATAATTAACATCGGCATTTTGAATTTAAGATTACAAATCGCAGATAACATTAACTCACATTAACCAGGGCTGTGGAAAGTACCGTTCCCGACTCCGTTAGTTAAAAAATAGTTTTTTACACACTTAAATTGATGGGTATTGAAAATTACATACTTTTAAATACAAAAATATAGGATTTCCCATTAAAAAGATTTTTTTACGGAAACTCTGTATAAAATAATTAAATTTTACATGAACTGTGGTGGTGAATAGATCTCCTAAATTAAGCCCAAATTTTTTTAAAATAATGTCTAAAAACATCAATTAAAAAATTTTTAATTCAATGTTTTTCAAAAAGATTGTACCACTGTATTGTAATGCCATATGCTAACTTTTAGTACAGTAAAAAAGTCGAAATCGAAAATACTAAAATAGATGAGTCGAAGTCCTAGATTTTTGTACCGGCTCCATAGCTCTAACTTGAACAATGTTACATTCGGATTTTTTAGTATATTTCTTCAAGCGTATATTCTCTTATATACATATACATTGTCTTGCATGTGATTATTCCAAAAAAGTTAAAAGAGAGTAACAGTTAAACATTTCTTCACGCTACAAAGTGCGACTGCAGATAGCAAAAAGAACTATCCTAAAAATAAATCCTTAAGCATATATGTATGTACTACAAAAAGTTCCAACTTATCATTAGCACCTAGTGATTTTCTATAGAAATGCGATCGAATCGGATATGAGGAATTGACTGGATTTTAGATTTTATTGTTTACTTAATTGATTGTCAGTCAGACTATTCAATGATTAATAATTACTGAACTTTCACTGATTGACATCAATAAAAAAGAATATAAATTTATTTTGTGATATTCTATTACTGGCGAATCAATGAAAATACACTATAATTCAACTTTAAAAACAATTAGTGTCTTTAAGATTGTAACACGTGTACCTAAGTCTAAATTCTTACAAATTTTATGGTTAGGGTATTTGTATTTCTTTTACAAATTTAATATAAACCGAATAATTTTTAAAAGTATTCTAGGGTGCATTCTGAGTATTACACGAACTTATTGGAATCAATGAAGGAGGGAACGTTAGCTCCATCTTTCCGAAAACTTTAAACGTAATTATCTCGTCAATCGGTGATGTTATGACAAAAATTGAAAGGAATTTTTTGTTGAACACTATATTCTCTACATTTTCCGGGCTTATTTTCGTAGACCTAACCGTTTACGAATTACAGCGCAATATTAGATGCTTTACATATAATTTAGAAATACGCTTCCCTAGCGAGAAGTTACTTCACTAATTCAGTGACTGTTTACTGTTGAATCAGTGACTTTTTTCACTGATTTAGATTTAATAGAGTAAAAAAAAGCTACAAGCATTATGTTATTTATTTAAACGTATCATTATTTATTTTGAAATTCGCGGATTTGTCAAAAATTGGTTTTGTAGTTTTAATGAATAACTCTAGCCATTATGTAAAAAATAATGTATAATTACGTTAAAATATTTATTTCCTTTTCAAAATAGCTTTTAAATTTAATAACGTTTGAAAACATCTAAATTAATCAATCAATCATTTCTAAACTGGTACTGTAAAAAACAATGTATAATGTAGTTAACAAGTGACATTTATGTAACAGTACATCAATTTAAAGTTTCATTGATTTATTGTTATTAAATTACACCAGTAATAACAGGATTAATTAAATTATATAACGTCAATTGTGAATGATTTTATTACACCCACTCTTAAACTGTCATTCACGTAACTAACAGACAAATGGCGACACACGCGGCAGAAATGTAAAACTCGTGTTTCGTCGCTTCGCCGCTAGATGCCGTTGGTAGAAGAAAGCGAAAAGCGATTATAGTGGCGGATGCTAGAAAGTAAAATAGTAACCAGTTTTTAGAAGAATGTTTGGAGAAATGGATAGCATTTTTTGTCTACTTAATTATATAGCACGGGGTATTATTTTATTTATTACATAATTTCGTTCTTATGTGTAACGTCAATGGATGCGTTAGATAGTTTTTTCAACGTGGGTGGTCTAGAAATTCGGGGCTGAGGGATTGGGCCGATTGGGCTATCCATGAATAAATACAGATTATTATGATATGATTAAAATTTCAATTTATATGATAATTTTAATATATTTGTTTTTTGATTGTATTCAATTAACCATATTAAATTCTAATATTTGAACGGATAATTATACGTAGATATCTACATACATTATACATAATACATATTATATTATTTTTTTAAATATTTGTTTAATAATAATTTCCTTCTAACAATAAGTATTTTGATTTATAATTTTATAGGTAATTATACTTTGTATTTTGAATGAATCAGAGGCCGCTGCTAGACTTTTCAGCACCACAAGTAAAATATTTTTTGGCGCCTTACTATAGGGGAATATAAACTTTGAAAAGATTTTTTGGTACTTGTCTACTATAAGTACAAGACAAAGACAAGTTATGTCCGGTATTATAAAGGAGTATTATCCGAAGGGGGGGGGGGGGGGGAGCAATACGAACCTCAAAAATTAAGCTCACCTAATTTGACTTGGCGTTCTTAAAATTGAAAATGGAATTCAATTTTCTTAAGCTTGATTAATATCGTATTATTTATTTAAAAAAAATAAAAATAAATAGAAATACAGTGGAACCTCGTTAGTATGTTATTAAAGGGACTGGGAGATAACACGTACTAACGAGGTTTCACTAAACTTACTTTTTATTCAACTGCCCCCTCCTACCTTCTCGGACCCGGCGCCACTGTCCCCACGCCAAGTTTTCTGGCGGGCCTCCTTCCGGTTCCCCCCGTGTGCCAAGGTACAGGGAGGGGGGTCAAATTAGGGTAGATCAGCTTGATGAGGATAAAACATGAGGACTAAAGATCTTCACGAAGTGTAGGAAGGCGTAAAAGTAATTTAGAGGGTTTTTTGGGGAGGAGGGTGCATACATAACTAACATTCCGCCCTGGGTACCAAAGTATCAAAATACCAACCTTCCTTAGTTCACCACTGATAACACAATATCAATTTAGCGCACATCTGTAACGGGACCTCAGACTGTATCTAAAATGAATATAAACTTTTTGTAGATTTGTTGTTTAGAAACTTCTGTACTAGAATATAAGCATATAACTGTTTCGATATAATTGATAATCCTAATTACATATGGCATTAACCTTAAGCCTCAATCAATTATAAAGCAAATGATTCATTAACGGCGATAAAAGTATCGTTTTAGTATAGACCAGATGCTTATTTACCGGATTTAGACCATTGGAAAATCTGTATTTACAGTCGAACACAAGTGAATGTATAGATTTAAAATGTAATATATTTACTTAACGGTACTGCCATCTAATGGTTGGTAGCATTAACTTTAGTTAGTATTTCAACCGTTTTAATCTAATGGAAAAACTGCAAGTACAGTAAAAGTGGAAAATCTTCTTTTCTGGGAGAATCATACCGCCAAAAACCCCGGAAACCACTGCAAACTGAAATGAAACAGAGTGTAGATGATTTATCAAGATAAAATAAAATAAATGGAAACTAACCAGAACAGAATAGCTCTTGTTGTTAAAAAAAATTCATAAATACAATTAGTATACCTATAGTAAAGGACCCCGCACAAACCTTATGGGAAATAGCTCCCAGTCGATTTTGGCTAAAATTGTTGTATGATGTGTAGGATGTAGGTACAGTTAAGTTCGAATTCTCCTACATCGGAGGAGAAGTTGTTTCTTTGACTCTTTGCCGTCTTTTCATTGAGCATGCGCAAACGGTAAGAAAATAATTATTAAAGTGGTTTCATAATTATATAAATGGAAATATACGTACAACGTTGTTAAAAAGACGAAAAAAAAGAATATGTTATCAAATACACACATTAGTATTCAAATAAAACTCAAATATAGTCACTATATCTTTTTCTGTCAGATAACTTTTCAATTTTACCACCAGAGTGCCACGTGGGTTATGTTAGAGAGAGAGAGATAGAGAGAGTTATTCCCGTCCTTTCATTAGATCGGTATTGTGATGGAAGGGGTACCCGAGAATTGTAGGTCCCGTAGCTTACAACTTATAGGAGTTCTACTGTAGTACATTATTATCGTATCGATCAAAAGCAGTGGCGTAGTAAGAAAAATTCGTCCCCCCCCCCCCCGTTACTACGCTACTGTTCAAAAGTCTCTAGTTTTTGAGTTATTCAACGCAAAAGATTGAAAAAAGGTATTTCGGTATATGGTAATCATAATTATAATGTATTTATGTATGCTTGTGTGTAATTACATGCGCGAATCTAGATTACATTGTTGGTGGGAGGGGGTCATGGATCATGAAATGGACAAAAAAAGTTATAATGTTCGAAACAAAAAAAAATGTATAGGTATTTATGATAAGCATTTTCTAATTTATTTTTCTATAATTTTAGAGGATTGAAATTCATAATTTAAAATTTAATTTAGAAATCTTTAGAGATAAGACTAGGATTTTTAAGTTGATTGGTCAGAATCATTTAAGCGAGATAGGCTTTTTAGTATATAAAATATTATATTAATATTAATAAAGTCACAGTATACAAAAAAAACACATAAATGGAATAAGAGATTTTGCAGATTTACCTGACTAAATAATTTAGCTTAAATATCCTTCCGAAATTTGTAACGTCCGTTACAGGTACTTATAAGTGTTTTACAAATCTAATAATAAGTTTGCCAAATTCTCCTTTTAACATAGTGAAGTTAATAAAAAAAACAGTTCCTTTTCAGGTGTTATTTCATATTATTTTATATTAAAAACAAAAATATCGTTTTGATTAGCATAAATTTGTATAATCCTTTCCATGGACTTGCCCCACAGTTTCTCCGTTTTTCTAGTAACATTTTTATTCACTTCAGAGACCTAATTCTGAAACTATAAATAATTTGTACTGAATACTGTATGTACATTGTACACACTATAACTTTTTAGTATCTAAAATATAACATATCCAGAGGCGTATTTACCATGGGGCCATGGGGGCCATGGTCTAGGGCGGCAGACCGAGAGGGGCGGTAGAGTTTTTCTTTAGTTTAATATAGCATATTTAAAAATAAAATAGGGAAACAAAAAATGAGTAGAGTGATTAAAAAAAAAAAGGTCTTCAAGTTTTTATTTTTCTATGTTATAAACTATTTAGTTCATAAAATTTGAAATTTCAATTAACGTGAATAAAAAAAAAAGGTCATCAGTTTTTTTGTGTACGTTATATTTTCCATTATTTGTAAAAATTCTCACTTTCCAGTTCATATAGGAATTTCGACTGTTAAAAATATATTATATTTTCCCTTGGTAGAGGGGCGGCAATTTTTTTGCCCAGAGCGGCAATTATTTTTTACCCAGGGCGGCATTTTTTTTTGGCCCAGGGCGGCAATTAACATAAATACGCCACTGAACATATCCAAATGTCAAGAATAATTAAAACCGTTATAACCGATTAACATTGACATTTGTAAAATATTTAAACATTTTACACCGAAACAAATAAAGCAATAACACGTTTTAACCTCGTACCTAAAATTGATCTTAATTATATTTCACCTCTAATGATGTATAGGTAATAACCTCAAAATACTAATAACAATAAAATTAACTGTTTTCTTTGAATACTATGTACAATCGCTTCTGTAAAAAAGCAAATACAGTTTATCATTGTATGTACGAGTACAAATAGTAGTTCTTCACAAAGATTTATTTTCACAGGAACTACATTGGTTGTTAGATAACGGATTCTGTCATACCCGTAAAGAGAGGTGTCTATACAACATCGTTCATCACTCTCTACAGTTGAAGAGAGATAGAAATCATTGCAAAAATATCAGATATATCAGGGAAGGCTTTTATACAATGTATTTTGCGAAAATTGTTTTAAATACATTTAGAAAAAAGTTCTGTCGGGTATTCTAAAGAATTTTATTTAATTTCTTACAGCAGCATTTCATAGAGAATTAAATTTCTTACAAAAAAGATCCCAATTCATAGATCGAGTATTTTTAAAGATATGTTCGTTAAAACATTATCATAAAAAGTAAAATCCAATTTTTATGATAATTTTTAAACAAACATTTCTTAAAATTTATGAATGGAGCACTTAATTCTTTACAAAATATTGCTCTGAGAAATTAAAAAAAAAAAATTCAACGAGATATTCACACGTTAATCAAATGGGAAAAAGACTCGGTTTGCGCCGTCCACAGATTTGATCTATGATTCTGAAATTTTGGGACAATTAATTTTTGATCCAAAGCTAAAACATAGGCCAATGGGACCGAAAAAAAAACACCCTAATATAGACCCTTGCTAATTATCGTTATACGATTTACGAATTCTAAAGCAAGCCAGACCTGATAATAAGCATTGTAAAACCACTATTTATATTCATAACTTAAATGCAGCTTCCGATATGCAGTTCTATATCCGCTGAATGCCTGCGAAACAGAGAGAGAATGAGAAGAATGCACGACATTCTAGTAATGTTCTCTTTGTTCTCATGGATGATTTGTTATGTAACCAGTCAGTAACAAGCTATACCGCTAAACCCCAGTTATGTGACAATCTATTAATACCAGACTCACCTACCTGTTTGTGTAAATATTTGCGGATTTGTATATTAATTTTGACCACGTCATATCAAAGCAGGATAATGTTTAATCTGAACGTTTTATCCTCTAGCACAGCGCTGTCGCATTTAATGCGAAATTGAAATTATACCGTGTAAAAAATATTTACTTGATTGGGAAAATTTGGAATATTCAAACCAAAATTGTAAATTCTACAAGAATAATTTTTGTGTAAGGTACATACATTTTATCTGTTTTGTTTTTTCGACTTAAAATTACTGAACCGAATTTGATGGGGTTTTCACTGTTTTAAAGTCTTACTTTAGCCCACGCGGGTTACTTTGTGCGGTTTGATCATTGAAACACTTTTTTTTCATAATAGCCTTGACTTTATCAGCAATACCAACTCAATAACAAAACAAACAAAATGGAATAGCAAAACCTGAAATAAACAAATTCCTTGCTGAAGAACAAAATGCTTAGAATAATAATTAATAAATTAACACAAAATCATCCAAATCAGCATAAATTAGCAAAGCAGTAATCTTGTACTGTAAAAATTTCAGTTGGCGAACGATAAATATCCCTAAAATTCACGAAAAAACTGACGGAAAAATTTAACATGTTTTTTTTCGTCATGAAAAATTAGACGTAAAATTGGTAATTGTAAATGCGATTTTTAAGTTCTTAAAATTGGTGGAAAAATTTACAAGTACATTTACAGTACGCTTACCTATATTAATTATTAAAATTTAATATCCAATTACTCAAAAACCTTACGTTCAATATTATTTTTAAAAATTAGTAAAATATATGAGCTATCCATAAATAACATATTAAAATTTTAGACTTTTATCTATACATTGCTCTAATGATCGAATAACCTTAACATCTGCAAAAAAAAGGAAAGTTTTGTTTAATTATAAATAATATGATATTATGTTATCAAATTTGATTAGCTTATTAGAAGCAGTTATGTTTTAATATATATTTCTAAATAAATAAGACCCCCCGATGTAGATTTTAAATTACGGTTGTTTATAATAAACAAACAAACAGCTAGTTTTTTTACAGTTTTTTTTTTAACAAATCATTCGTCTTAGGAAGCATGTGGATCACGGCTTATATTTGGCCATATGTTTTTTATTTTATTTTAATCCTAAACAGCATCCAGTAATGCGGGCAAAAAATAAAACGAGCAATTACTCTCATGAAGATTTTTGTTACATTTTAATATGAAGGCGGGACAGGATGAATTAAAAAATAGTGTACCAAATGTTCAAATATATGATATTAGCAATTAACATTTCAACGTTGACTTTAGTATAAAAACATGCTTGTTTATAATATCTTAATTTCAAATTTATATAGATAAATTTGGCTTAAATATTCAAATAAATGTAAGTACGTATTTGAGTTCTGTTATGCACTAATGTATTAACCCACAGACATAAAGATTACAAAATTACATAAAACAGCTCATGGCTATATAATTTTTATTTCAATTATGATTTAACAAAAAAAAAAACTTACTGCAAAATCTTATTTGCGTTTTGAGAATTATTATAAAATAATCATCTCAGATTTTATTGGAAGTTGTACCTTATTAATCAAGCAAACTTCAAAATACTTTTTTCCAATAATAAAACTAACAAACTCATTACATAGTCCTTTTAATTCCCAATTTTTTTGTTAGTTTTATAAAAGGGATTTATTATTTAAATAATGAATATTTAATTGTGTGTTATCTTAATATATGTATAAAAACGTTGGTGGCTGGTGCGTATGTATGTGATCTCATCAGGCCTAAACCACTGGACGAATCGGCGCAATATTCATACCATATGTTCGTTTGGCGCTCCGATAAGTTTATCTTTTTTTGCACCTAGTTACGAAAATGTTTATTATGTTAGTTACGTGGAAAGAAATAAGTTTACAAAAAATTGATCCGGTGGGGGACACTGGAGTTGAAGTATTTACGGAAATGTGTATTTATGGTCACATTATTTTTAGGCAGAACAACGTTTGCCGGGTCAGCTGAAACAACAATTACAACCCTCCATACGTGATAGGGGGTGAAATATTAACTCCCTTGTGAAACTGGGACTGGTCCGCTAGTAATTTAATTTCAGATTACATACACTTATAAGTACTTATAGATGTCCATAAAGTCTCTTCTAGTTTTTTTTTTGAAAAAATAATTGAATAACATAATTTTTGATTTTTTTGAAAACTAGCGAAAATAGAGCTAAATGAAAATTTTCTAAGGAAGCTTCTTTTTCTGAATTACGAAATTTTCAATATATTTTTCAAAAAAATGTTACAAACATTAATATTTTTCATTTTTTTAATGGTCGTGGCTCGTGACCCCTTTTTACCTATATATGATAGTAACAAAGTTGCATACAATTTAAAATTCACGTTAATAAAAAGTCATTTCATATTACAATTCTTAGTGCCCCATTAAATGGTATAAAATTTCTAAATATTTCAGTTCACTTTCAAAATATTTTAAAATTCACTATTAATAAAGGCTTAATTATTAAAAGTGTAATGTTATACCAATTACATATAAATCATTAAATAAACTTTAATTTACATCACATAACGTACAAGTGCATACATGTAAGTTTGTTTAAAACTTTAAATTAGGAAACAAAATAGGGGATATTTTTGTAAAGTCTGTGAAACCATACAAAAGCACGTACATATGTGTACATATGTGCATTTAGACGTTACTCAGACTTAATCCACTCGTATACAAATAAACAAACCCCTCGATACCAGATACGGGTGCAGACATCATCCCTTACTGCATGTCTAAAGAAACATAAGGTAGATAAGAATAGAGGGGTTATAAAGTTGTCACAGCATTCTATCTAGCGCTTAAACTAAAAAAAAATCGAGTTTACTCATAACTAGAAATTAGTTTATTTTTTTCAAGGGGGCTGACCTAAATTAGTTAACATTTATATAGCTTAAAGTAATTATGTGTTTTTAAGCTTTCTCACAATGAAAGTCCCATTAAAATTGGTTTAGTAGTTTTCATGCCAAATCAAAACAAAAAAAAAACTATCGAAATTACCTAAAAACAATGTTTGACTCAAAAATTACAAAATATTTTAACTGTACATTCAAAACCTACAGATTCATATATTTGATACCTAAATCTGATAGAATATTTAATATTAAATGATAAATAAGAGCACTATATCTATATAGATAGAAAATAAAAATAATAACTGTATGTAGGTATGTATATAATTTAACAAAATTAAATACACCCACAAACTTTGCATTCAGTTTTGTGATAGTTAAGCACTCAGGTTGATTTTATGCCGTAATAATAACCTATATAATTATTTCGGTGTGTTGTAATGTGTACAGGTAAGCTCAAGATTTGATTGTTTATTTATATCCACTATGTTTATTTACTTCGTATAAGTTCGGTAAGATTCGGGTTATATCGTATTATGTTACTATAACAGCTGATTATTGTTGATGGGATTCTTAATGTTAGTTACTGGTTTATATATTATTTATCTTCATTAACAAAATCAAGGTACCTGTAAACGCAATATTCCATCCTCGTCGTAGACCACCAGGTAGCAAATATAAATATAAAATAAATCATATTCAAATTATTACCCCGTCCCCCTTTGATAAAAATTTTCACATGATGCAAAAACATTGCTGGATCATAGAATTAAAATGTTATTTCAATGTAATTGTGAATTATTAGAGAGTAAAATTAATTTTTTTAAATTTTTTATTAATTATCTACATAATAATAGGGAAAATTATTAGTTTTTTTTTATTATGTTGAACAGAACAGGCCTTTGCAAATCTTATGTCCCACCCCTATCATTTGATCGAGTTATTTATTAAAAATACTTTTGGCTACTCTAATAATTTTTTCAATTAAAAATAAAAATAAAATACATTTTTTTTATTTTAAACGATACAATTTTTTAACAGAAAACAACGGTAAACATCAAAGTATATCTTAGTCTTAAATAATATGAATGATTTTTATATAAATATTTGCTTTTTTTAATCCTTAATTTGGAAATTGTACTTTAAAAAAATCTCGGTAGGAATTAATTTTTTTAAGAAATAATATTTCTTCCATTTATTCGTACGTAATAAACAAAGACATTTTAAAATATGATGCTATATGTTTAGACCAAATTGGCAAAACAGCAACACAGTGTTTTTTTTTACAAAATAGCAACAAGGTGTTTAAAAAATACCGTGTTTCTCTTTTGTCTTTTTGGTCTAAACATGGCATAACGAATCTTATGCCGTGTTTAGACTGAAAAAACAAAACAGCAATATCGTGTCTTTTTGACAAAAGTGCAATAAATTTTATACATTTTTAAATACGAAGTGTTTTAAAACACCGTATTGCTTTTTTTTGTCTAAATACGGCATTATATATTTTATTTAAAAATAAGTATCATATAGTAAATTTTTACTTATAATTGATAATAAAAAACGAGTTTTTCGAATAGATTTATAATTAAATTTAATATCGTTTCGGTGTTGTCTCGCTTAAATTTCAAACTGTCTCGTCTCGTTCAAATATAAACCAATTTCTTTTCGAAATCAAGAAAAGTCTCTCGGCGTGCATCTCTACCCGCTCCTCTTGGTCTGGCGCCCCGAGCGGTCGCTCAGCCTCCCCTCCCCCTTCCCTGTAAAGCTGGTACTGATGTCGGGCATGACTCTATTACACCGTTTAGATTAACATCACAACATATTTCCAGAATAAAAATTCACATGCAAACTGCTAATCATAAAGAAACCCGCGATTAATCGCACGCACAAACATATCGGTAATGCACTTGACCCCGCGAGTCATATCAACAATCCCACCTCTTATCTTACATGTGTGTTTGTGTGTGAGTGTCCGAACCCGCAGACAGCTGTACGTCAGTTAGCCAGCCGCAGCGAACGAGCACGCGGTGTCTGAAACGCACCATCTCAGACGGTTATCTCGGAGTTTTGTGTGTGATCGTTTAACCACGTTTTGTGCAAGTGTTTGTGTGTAGTGGTGAGTGGGTGGGTGGGTGGGTGCGCTTGTGGTTGTCAGGTGTTTGATATTTCAAAGACGTTTTTGATTTTTAAACTTAATAAATGTTACTGTATATCATCTTCACGCGCGGTTTATTTTTTTTCTCTTAATATGTTATATTAATAACTTCTTACATTTTTTTTTTATATAAATATGTACAGTAATTCCTCCATTTACGCGGTTATTTGGTTCCATGAAAACAACGCGTAAAAGTTTTCTACCTTTCCGCGTAAATAGAGAGATAACTGTATTTGAAATTAATTAATCTACACTGAAAAAAATAGTTGATTTTATTTACCTATCATAATGGTCAAATACAAGCCACCAAAAAAATTGCTCAAGTTAACTAAATCTATTTGTAAATTGAAACAAATATTAGATTGAGTTAACCCAATATTTTTTCTAGTGTGTTTTTAATAAACAAATATTCAATGGTTAATGATTCTTTACTTATCAACATGGTTCAGTTTTTACCTAAGGATAGTTATTACCAATTACTAATTTTAGTTGTTGTCTCTCCCTTCACTAAACAATCGTAAGTTACAAACGAAAGAATGTGGAGACGAGTTATTTGTAAACGTTATATAATAATCGCAAAAACACTTCCCTAGTGAGAGTTATTCATAATTTTAATTCAATATTTAGTTACGATTTTTACAAGTGAAATTAGTTGTTTAACTAAGCAAAGAATGTTAGATACATATCTTATATTATATATTAGAAACATTTCTTAGTATTTTGAGCCAAATATTTTCAACTAAATATATTTGTTAGTTTTAATTAAATTTGTTTTTTCAGTGTATTTGAGTAAGTTAGAAGCCAAAAAGACTAACTCCACAAATGTTTTTTTTAATAAGGAATCCCTTCTTCTTAAGAGAAGGATTTGTGCATACCTACGCACATGGTTAAGAATTTTGTGGTCGCTTATTTGATATTAAATTCATGAAATATTTTTTAATTTGCATATCAATACAATTAGTATTACTTTACTAATTAAAAAATAATCTGATACAATAATTCGAGAATCAACGAAATGTAAAGTTAGTTATTTTGGATTCTGAACAACTGTGCAACGAGTACATACATACAAATATATATTTATATATAGTTTCTACAGTTTCTTTTCATTTGATTTTTATAGAAACGATCAATGTTTCGCTGAATTGTAGAAATTATAATGAATATTCGCATTGCAAAATGCAATGACCTGATTTATTAGCTTCGTTCAAATTATATATAAGATGATTTGCATCGTAACTGTCCCTTAAATTGACCTAAATATCCGAATAAAAACTGTATACCGAGTCTATAGAGAAGTTAACTGCAATTGAACATGTGTATTCTTACTGTATTATAATAGACTCTTGATGAAAACTAATATAAGGTACTGGTACCAGTCTTGGATATGACCCCAGTAATGGCTATTTTTTAATTAAATGTACTGAATTAGAAATATTTGTTGACATTTGATTACTACCATTTCTGAATATTAATCTATGTATATACATTTAATTTAACTGTCTTACAGTGTGATTTGATGGCAATCGGCCAATATGTGTCAAAATGGTGGACATTTAAACTGATTATTAGTATAATTTATTTATTAATTATTATATTATCATAGCAACTGCTTTACATTGTTTCAAATACATATTTATCATTTTTTAATCATTAGCAAGTGTCCATCACTGCGTGCTCATTACTGGTTTTATTTTATCCATTACTGAAGAAAAAACATAAACAAAATAAAAGGCTATAATTTAAAAAACAAACTATATTTGCGAACTTTGGTAATTAAATTAATTAAATAAAGAGTTACTTGTTTTATTAGTAACATGAGTTCCTGAGAATTACAAAAAAAAGAAGCCTGTCAATCACAAAAACAGTAAAACTTGCTCTTATAGCGGCCATAACTGGTGCCAGTACCTTATATATAAAGTGAAGCACATGTTCAAGGGCTTACTTTGAAATGATAAAGGATATATTTTTCTTGGCTCATTTCCTTCCGTACGGTCTAAATATTTGTTTTCTTTCGATTCATTAAATAACTCTTTGATCTACAAACAATAGGAAAATATTATGTAGTGTTCACCCAGAAACAAAAGAAAAATTACCTCGCATTTTTAAATAATCGCTTGGATGTTTTAGACAATGCCAAATTACAGCATTATGTTATAACAATACTTCACCTTATTATTTGGTATATAAATACGTATATGCCTAGATTGTAATTATCTCGTTTTATCCGAACTGTTATGCTAGTGTGTACAAAAATAATATAGGTATTGTCGTAAACACGACTTTTGTTTTTAGTGTTATGAAACAAAAACTGCATTTCCCAATTTTTTGTTATAAATAAGTATAACACATGTGATGATGATTGTGCAATATTTTAAATAAAAATAATAAACCTTTATTAAGATAGAATACGGTATTCTTGTCGTATGTGGTCTATCGTTGTTTATCTGTATATATACAGAGAGAAGTTATGAGTGACTGACTCATCAACGTACAGCCCTAATTTTATGCGTATGTTCTTTTAATTACGTAAGCATGCTCTAATGTTGGGTATTATAAACGAGCTAACAAAATTTGCTAAAATGAGGTTTCAAACCTATCTGACAGTTCTCTTGAAGTTTTATGTGTTTGACAATTTTCGCGCACGCGTGGTATGTAAACACCAACGGTATTAAAACAATGACGATATTATGAAAATTATTTTGTACGGTCGGACTCGCCAACTGTGTTACAATAAGTTGAAGTATCACTGCTCTAAATTCCATAACTAATCCATAGATACTATCACAGAATTAATACCCCATTTGAAAGTGTTAACAAATTTGTTAGCTCCTTTATTATACCGAACATAAGAAGACATTTTTCGAAATTCAGCTTCTACGGAGAAGGGGGGGTAAATTATATTGTAAACATGAATTTCAGGCAAAATGTATCGTGATTTTTCAACCCTGATTCTTGACGAACATAAATGGTATTAGATATTATAAATTATATAAGTACATGTTCATAAAAACGAATAGAACGCAGGCGAAGCTGCGAACGAGCAGCTAATATGTAATATTGCGACAATCAATCTCCGGTGGTGAAGCTGGAAGTTATTTTATGTAAACGGAGACTCAATCTCCGGTGAGTCGCATACAACATGATTACTTCAAGTAAACTATATTATCTAAAGATTGAATTTTCCTGGCTTCGGAGTATAAATTACGATTTCTTATTTTACAGTATCCTGAATAAATTTATTACATTACCAGCTATGCTCGCGTGAACTACGGAATTATTGTTTAGGATTTAAAAAAAATACATAGTTGAATTAAGTACAAACACGATTAGTTATTATTGTAATAATTTATGATTATTAATCTTTTTGTCATATATGAGGATAAAATTAAATTATAATAACAAAAAATTATTATTATAAATGCGAAATGAACTCTCTTTTAATAACTAAATCGCTAAACCGATATTGATGAAATTTGGCAGGGAGTTAAATTTACATCCTGAAGAAGGACATAGGCTACTTACAATTAGTATCCCAAAAATTGGTTAGATTAAAAAAAAAACAAATTCCACGAGGATGAAGTCGCGGGTAACAGCTAGTATTCTATATACATATGTAGTAAGTGTATAAAAAAGTATAAGTTATAGTATGTCACTAAACAAGAGATATTTATTTTTTATCTACCCGATATATTTATCTAACAGTAGGGTTCAAATACTACAAATGCAAACATAGAATAAAACATTTTTTCGGAATTCAATCAGTTACCTTTTTATCAGTTTACACTATTAGTCATTTTATTAGAACACGCAGTACAAAAATACAATTAAGTACATATTTATTTTTGTCATAAATGTGTAATGTTATTTAATTTTTTCTGAAAATGTATTCATATCAAAATATAATTTCTATTAAAAACGTACGTATGGGGAAATACATTAATATTTAACCTATTTTGTAAGTGTTTTAAATTTGATTAAATTGATTTATATCAATTTAAATTTTATATCCATGTATAATACTTTAGAAATTATAATAGTAGATAACACATAATTTACAATTATATTTGTTTGGTCATTTACTGTAAATTGAGCGATACAAAAGATATCAGTTCGTTATGAATTAAAATGTTAACGAAAACTAGGTTTTGAATTTCATTAGTAGATTTGTACGTTGTTTAAAATTTAAATAAGCCATTATCAGTCTTATCAAATATATTTTTAATACCCACATATAGTATAACATTTAAAATGTGCATTTTTAATATATAAAAACATACCGAAGTTGAGATTAGAGCAGTGGCGTAACAAGGAATTTTTTTTTGAGGGGGGGGGGGATAAACTTGAAATAAAAAGCTCAAGTCAATTTTTTTCTCTGCAGTGTTTGATAATTTTATTATTGAAAGTTGAAATACGTTTTTTTGCTCTTCAATGTATAAAAAGACTAAATTTTAGCTTTTTCTAATTACAGTGCTTCCGAATACACAAATGACTAGGGAGGGGGCTTATTTGGTGATATATACCCGACATGATTAATTAATTTTTATATCTGTTTAAATCTGAGTTAATTTTTTTAAATATATACATATTAATGTTCCTTGCCCTAATAATTCTTGAGCATTTTCTTATAATACCAACATGCGTTACCTTTATGTATAAAAAATTAAAAATTCTGCAACATAGTATTACATTTAAGTATAATAATAAAATATACCTAATATTAATAGTAAAATAACTAACAAGTTTTATTCTATACGCATTAGAAATTCTTGCAATTCAATTTTGTATGAGTATACGCTTTCACACAATTGTAGAATTTATAGAATAATGTTTTATAGAGAATTAATTAGTTTTAACGACATATTGTGTGTGATGTGTTAGTGTTAATGAGTTTTTTTTATTTTTTATATAGAACTTACATTTCCTGAAACATATTGGACGAAGATAGTACACTTTGTTTTAAATACATTGTATTTTATGTTTTCTAAACTATGCTTTATATAAAATAATCATTAGGATTTTGGTTTGATTTTATACAACGATTTTTGTATTAGTATTGCTCAAATATATTAGAAATAAAAATTATTAGAAAATATTTTATAAATTATATTTTATATGTATGTCAGTTACATCATATTTATAATTAATATTTTTATTATTATTATTATTATTTGCGTTGTGAAATCTATGTAATAATTAATTATTAGATTCATAAATTCATTAGTGCAGCATATAAGATTACTTACTTTTTAATGTTTGAGATTTAATAAAAACTATACAAAGGAAAGAACCTATATATTTTTTTAAACTATAAAAAATGCCTACGTATACAGTAAATTCTGTGTTATTAAAATTGTTGAATTGTGGTCGATTTAAGTAAATCAAATAACTAATAAATACATATATAATATATATAGAAAACAATTTGTGGTTATAAATAATATAATAATTTCCAGTATTGTAACCGCTGAATTTATTAATTTTTTTCTACATTTTGAAACGTTTAAAAATGCATAATAAAGTTTTGTGGCTCTTGAACGGTTCTTTTAGTTAGATAATTAAGATTTTAGCGGTTTTTATAAAATAGTCACATTTGTTGCTCTACTTCCAAAAAATCAATTCACTTAGGTATTACCTAGATACTTATACTGAATTACCTTTCAATGAACAAAAAATATCTATTTAATATTTCCTTTAGTTAATGCGTTATTAGATTAACAATAAAACGTAAGTAGACCAAGTTTTGCTCTTTTTCTGTTGAGAAATATAGACATGTATTAAGTTACATTTAGTAATGTAAATTTATTTATGAAAGAAAGTATTTGAAAGGAAAAAGAAATTATACTTTTATATATTTTAACTGTAAGTGTTGTGATTTTTTATATTTTTATTTAATAAAAGAGAGCAGGTGACTGTCACCGATATTTCCTCAATCGTTTCATTTTGTGTCAGACCTATATTTAATGCCTCAGTCAGTAGGATATGATGCATTTTTGTAAGATAACTTTTTTACGTGGGTACATATCGAAATAAGTACATATTCATGATGTATATATTGAGAGCGTTTATTCATTACTTAAGGATGATTTTTATAGTTTTTGACCCCCCTTCACACTGTGTGTTCGTAAGATTTTGACGATCCCTTTTTTACGTAAATTTTCTTATTTTTTATTTAACTATATACCTACAGGGTGGTCTATTTAAATTGAGAAGAAAATATCCCGAAAACTAAGGTTTTTCAGGGAAAATGTTAAGTAAAAAAGTTTCAGAGTTAGGAAGGGAAAAACCAATGGTTAATCAAGCTACATATATAAGCTAGAAACTTGAAATTTTTACTGAACATGTAAAATAAAGCCCTCTAGACAATATTGAGACGATACTTTTCTAAACCCAGTCTCGTCCTGGTTAGGACTACCTTTATGATATTACATATATATATTATATGTATTAATTTTGAATGAATAATTTTCAGTAAGATATATTTTAGGTTATGGACTTCAATTTGAGTAATTTTTATCTTTTATTAATGTCAATATCAGAATCAGATTTCCTTGCTGTACCGACTTGATAAAAATGACTCATCATATCATTTGCATAGTATATTATTTAACATTTTACAAAGTAAATAAATAAAAACTAAATGTTTTTAATTTACTAGTAAAAGTAAGTTATTAGTCTTCACAGATATTGTATGATATTGTATGACAGTATCTTCCTCTCAGACGACGCGACGTGTGCACGTGTGCATGTATGCACATTATGTACTCCTAGAGGAAACGAATATTCGCAGATCTGCACGGTCGCACATTTGCATACAATGGATCAGTTGTGAGACTTGACTGACCCTGGCTGGATGCAATAGCACACTTTAATATACAGACACCATTCAGAACTTATAATACTATTCGTACAGGTTCTTATATTACTAAAGTTAAGAAAGTAATGATGAAGTGAAAGAAATTGTACATAAATAACTTTTGATATTGATACTTTTAATATTACAATTAATAGCATGCCCCAACTTCTTATCATGGTCCAATAAGCCAGGCGTTTCGGTGTTTTAATTTATTATTTTTTAAATACTTTTGTCCAGTTAGAATTAAATTTGGGACCATAGTGAAGTTACAATCTTTCTTGTGAACGTCTCATTTCTCGATTGCCTCTAGGCACATTTCCATATTTCCAGTAATCAACGCCTGCACAGGTAGAAACGTTGACTTGACCAAGAAATTCTTGTTTTATGTATAACGAAAACAATATTTTTTTAATAGAATATATACTCTTAGTCCAACTATATTATTGTTTTCGTCTGGCAATATTGCTTTAAAGAGAAACAATATAGTTGGATTAAGAGTATATTCTTATAATAAGAAAATACAGTTTTCGTTATACATAAAACAAGGATTTCTTGGCCCAAGTCAATTTTTTCATTGGTGAAATAATATTATTTGGTTTATTTTATAAGGAAATAACAGTAAAAAGTCGAGAAAAAAACTAGAGTATACGCATTTACTATACACTTATTTGGTTACTGTCCATCACTAGAGCAATTCTCTGGATTTAACGAAGTATGATCTATCTTTGTTAAATATTTATATTTTTGTCCAAAATCTTTTTTGGGTACAGAATGTAGATACGCCATATTTTAGTATTAAGAAATCTCGAGATATCTATATTTAAACATTCGTACCTACTGTTTAGTTAGCACAAACTCAAATAATTTCTAAAACGTATTAAAAATTAAAAATACTTGAATAATAATTACTCATGAATCATCAAATTCATTTTTTATTTATTTTTTATTGCTATGGGTAACATACTATATTAAGACCTTATAGAAATTGTTTGCTGTTATTGGCTAGCAGTAAATAAACACTCGAGTTACGATTTGAATCTGGGTGTTGTATTTGAATAACGTGTGTGGCCAGTGTCGCGGTCGTAGGAAACAGATTTTCTTTTTTTAGATATACATACATACATTGTATTTATTTACATGGAATAATCGATTAAAATAATAAAATAATAATAAATACATATACATTAGGGTGGCCAAATTGTATGGAAGGAATTTTACCGACCTCGGTTAACCCCCTATGTGAAAGTACTCTCAATTCTAAGAAAAAACGCCCAAACTATACCTCTACATTCAACTTTAGTTCGGCGCATTTTTGATTGAATATTTTAAGTTTGAATTCATTGAATTCAATGTGTGTATGTTAATATACATGAAAATTTACAATTTTTCATTTATTGTTTTTATCAAAACACCAACCCAAGAGTTTTTGGGTACGAGAATTCTGAATTTGATATTATTTTTTTCTTGAGCGCCACCTGGCATCAGTTTTGGAAACAAACTTAAAATTTTCAATCAATCAGATTTTAAAATTCGACACGTTTTAAAGATGAAACGCTAAGAAGAGTATGCATATGCGTAAGTAGACGTATAAGAAATATGGATGAATAGCGTATGCGTACAAGTCACTTTACGTCGGTTATGCGTGTGAGAGAGAGAGATGAGTAAATGTGCATGAAAAAGATGGATGAATGCGTGCAGCTTAGGTTAGTGTTTTATATACGTTTTTGTGTTAAAATAATACGTTTGATTATTAATTTAATAATCGTTTTACTTAAATAAAAGTTTCACTTCAACCGTGTGCTTATGTGGGTGAGGTATGCACACACCACTTTTTTTTATTAAAGAACGATTCCGCATGTATAGGAAAATGTTCAAATAAAATTCATAAATCGTATTTATGGCATATTTTATAGATTCGTTATAATTTACTGAGAAACATTGAAATTTATTGTTACACTACAGTAGCGAAAATTGAAATGAAAATATGTGGTGGAAAGAATACGAATACTGATATAAAATTCACAATATCAGTTATATTTTCTCACAGTAACAGTTTTTGCAGAAAAATATATTCACGAATAAAATAAAACGTCAGTCACGTGTTCTCATGGCTATCCGATGCACTGGTTTGTTCATATTTGTGTGTCCACTCAACCATGAGGCTTTTACATAAAGCTCTCACGGATATTCCACACTAAATACGTATGTATAACAAATAATAACATGTTACAAAAACCAGTGTCCGTATAATAAATTAAACAAACGCCCATGACTCTGCGCAATCATTTTTTTTTCGTTTTCCGATATAAGTATATTTAACATCGCGATAAGAAATGAATGTAATTTTTCTATGCTATATACATATTGCTTTATATGGCTGGGTTATTTTTCTTTTGTTTCAATGTTATTGATAAAATATGTAAGCTGATATTTTTATTGGTATACGGGAAATGCTTTTTTTTGTTTATTTTTTAATCGGATGATGGCAAATAAGGTTTCTATTGGTATTGTTTGACGTAATGGTAATAAATAAATAAAATTATTTAAAACACAAAATTAAAATTCCTTCCTATTTTTTCAACTTATATAAGCAATTTTTTCTGCTAAGATCTGAATAGACGCTCCCGATGATGCTCGAGATATCCTAACCAGACCCGGATTTAGAAATTTGGCGCAGTTTGGAAAATTTCTGCCCGCCCCCCTCTTACCTTTTTGCTACGATTATGAAAAAAAACGTGAGCTGTCACTTTCGGAAAATTGTTAATTTCGCGTCGATTTTTGGAAACCCGTGGATCGGAAAAAATTCTTGTAAAAATAACAAACCTGCAATGTGTGCCGTTGGAACGTGTAACACTTTCTATAATAAATAATAACATCGATAATCAATTACATTATGTTCAGTAAAAATGACAGAGTAGGTTATGTTTTTCACAATACTCACTGTTGCCCACTGTAGGGCATATAAGATGCAGGGAAACATCGATACTTACGAGTGTTTCAACTCTATAATTATATAATACGCTTTTGTAAATTGATTATCTTCTCAATTTGGGGATTTTTCACTTATTATGTTGGTACGTGAACCAACTAAATAGGCAAAAAATCCTCAACTCGAGTGTTCCAACCTAATCTAACCTTACATACATTCTTGGTTCCAATATTGACACTACAATTTTTGATAGTTCCGCCCAAAATTTGCCACCCCCTAAATCTTGCTGCCTTAGGCAGCTGCCTACATTGCCTGTTTGGTAAATCCGGGCCTGATCTTAATCTAAAAGTGCCAAAAATGACGATTTTGGACATATTAATGAATATATTATCAAACGTGCAGTTTTTTTTAATTTTCGATCACGATAATAAATAGTACAATTTTTTTCGTCAAGATACTTACATTAGTTTGAAGATTTTGTTATATTTGTGTGTAATATAGTCCATTGACATTGTGTCACTGTTCAGCCTGCACTCTTTTAAAAATATCATATCTTTAAATTAGTATATCTCGTGTGAATGAAAACTTTAGAAAAAAATTCATGGTAATATATACAATAATATACATATTTATAAATATGTTCGAAAGCATCATTTTTGGCACCTTTAGGTTAGAATATCTCGAGAACCTGAGTTAATTGAACAATTGATCGTTTATTTAGGTCTTAGAAGCAAAACAAAAGTATTTTATTACTACCCAGTGTTATTAATACCAATTTTACAGTGGCTTTTATTGAGTACAAAACGTCATCAAATGTTAAATGTAATGTTAATATAATCATAGTTTGTTTATATTAAAAATAAACTTAGATTTGAACTCATATGTTTAATAGATAGTTTTTACTTATTTAGATTTAGAATGGACTTGATGTTTATTTTAGTAAAAGCATTATAAATCTATCATATGTGCACTTAAAGTTAAACTGTACCTCGAATTTAAGAAGACATCTATGCATTTTCTAGTGAAGCGTAAATAATAATGAAAATACACCATCTATGAATTAACTGTTCTAAAAGAATCAGATAAATATGATTTTTTCATCGAACTAAAATTTTCTATCACAAATGTGACACTGTCACCATCATGTCAGACTGGCGTGATTTGGTATTGAGTGACACGTGGTGCGGTGATACGTGTAGTGACACGTGTAGTATTTGGTCCAGTGGTGAGTTTGAGCCGTTCTCTGATGACCTGGAGATCGACAGTGATGTTGAAACTGGCTTGGACTGGAGCATGTTCGAGCTGGGGCCCGATAAACAAATAGAAATGCAACCGGCTATTACAGGGAACCTTTGGATGGCTTATGGTAAAAAAATGTTTTTAAAGATTATTTTAATCTGTGCATATTAGGGTTGTATACGAGACGAGACTACAAGAGACTCGTCTCGATCTCGAATTATACTACTAGTTGAGTCAAAGAAAGTTTTTTCTTTGGAACCAACAGAAATAGAACCGATTTTAATGATTTTTTTTTAGATTTTGTTATACTATGTACATTATTTGATATCATAAATCAGAAACATTCTGGTTGTCGGAAAGAAAAAATATATATACAGGGTGCGGCATTTATTTTTGTAACTGTAACTATTGATAATATCAAAAAAGTGTTTTTTTCATAGAACTATTAAACATGTAATTCTGTGTAACTTTTGTATAAAATAATTTTTTCTTAAAGCGTTCGCTTTAAGAAAAGCTTGACATCAAATTCGTTTATCTTACAGTACTTTTTTGAAAGTTTTTGCTTTTTATATTAGTTTTTTTTAAATAAATTATATTTTTAAATTTCTGCAAATTGTTTTGGATACCTCAACTCTATTTATGATAATTTAGTCGAAGAAACACCTTGAATATACATTTCTAGCAAAAAATTCAATAAATTTACAAAGATGCAAAAATTTTTTTTTTTTAATTCCGGGAAAATCCTTATTCAAAAATCTGTATTATCTACACCTAACTTATTGTTAGCTTAATGGTGTTGTTTTCCTTACATGGTGCGCGCGCATTTCATTACTCAAATTTCACCCTAAATGCACCTAAAGAAGTATAACTTCAATAAACCTATCTCGTCTCGTCCGAATTTAAGGCTCGGTTTGATCTCATTTCGAGACGGAGACCGAGAAAATTCTCATCTTGGTGCAGCTCTAGTGTAAATAATAGAATGTGTTATGTAGCAGAAATTAAGTTCATACAGAATTGCTTTTTGGCACAGATATTAAGAGCAGTTTTTTTTGCGTTTTATCTCGTTGACTGTTGTCGTGAAATAAAAATATGTCAAAGAGAAAACGTGCAGAAAATCAAAAAAATGTATAATTGTATTATACAGAAACTTTGGTTTCTTTGCCAAATGAAGACGGTTATGTTGTATTTACTTACATGTGCACCGAAAATAAGTTATGTAAATATATATTTACGTAACATATGTGTAAATCGTTGCTATTTTTTTATTTACGTTAATTCAGGAATAGTTTTCCTTCATGCTGTTAATACGCATTGTCACCGTTCTATATTATTCAATTTCATTTAAGGGGTATAGATCAAAACTTGCCATGTCAATCTTAAACCAATTTGAGATATTTATAATTTTATAATTTTTTCGTTTTGAGTTATATTAAAACTATCATTAAGATATATGAATAATATTACATTATTGTACTTCAAACTTACTTTTTTATATGTGTATTATTCCTCCCCGACATGTGTATCAAAGGTCTCCGGGGTCGGGGTGGTTTTTTATACAGAAAATTTATATTTTGTTAAGAAATGTATGAACCTTTCCCAACTCTCCCTATAGGCCTAATATTGAACATGGCAACTTTTGTTATTAACTTAGAAATAAATCCCAGCAGGACAAGGCAAATTTTGAAATTGAACCGAGGGTGGTCATGGTTTTTATCCAATTTTCAGATTGGTATTTCATACAGTAAGACCAGGGATAGCAACAAAATATAATGAAAAAAAATCTCATTTTTGCACAAAAAGCAAGTTTTGATACCATTCTCCTCATTTTTGCAATTTACCGAAACACAATAAATATAGTTTGAATAAATATGAAAGTTATTGCAGATTATGAAAAACATGAAGTTTATATATCTTGATAATGTGTAGCAATAAATCTTCATATAATTTTTAGATTTATTTGCTAGCTAATATACGTACTTATAATGTGTAGATGACAGATTAAATGTATCAGTTTTATTTTCGTTTTATGAGAGAAGTACTTAAGATAATTTCATGTCACAGATGCTTATTATTACGTCATGATACGTACTTAAACATAGTGTTCCCACATGGGTCGATATTTGACCATACTCAACATTACTAAATTGGTTTAGTTATATTCCAGTTTAGAATGCTTTATAAAGACATAAAATACGAGTATAATAGAATCAATAAAAATACAATGAATTATTTAATATGTAGTATAATATGATATTTCATATCTATTGGTAAATCTTGTTCTAGCTCTTTTTAAAATAAATTATATCAATCCGAAAAACATTTTTCAGTTATAAATGCAAAAAAGAGGCCATTTGCGGTTTCAAAATGTTTAATATTTTACTTTTTTAAGTAGACAATGGTTACTAGCAAGTAGCGCGTTATGATAGTTGGAGCCTCAGGCAGAAAATCCCCCCCTCCCCTTTTCGACAAAAATCAGTAGATAATTACAAAATTCATATTATACATACTTATATTATTTTTATCTTTTCTGCTCTTCAAATTATTTTTGTGACCTTACCTTCCAAGAGAACAAAAAAGGTCTTCACTTATTTTTTTCTACCCGGCTCGGACCCCCCTTTACCTCAAGGCCCTAGGCAGTTACCTAAAGTACCTACTAGTAACCAATTTCTAAATAACGTTATTTGTATAACGATAACATTAAAATATTTGTGTGCCTGTAATAATATTGAAATAATATTTTCATTTTTCATTTGAACTAAAGTTAGTTAACAAGTACTGAGTATTATCAAACTTATGTATATGACAGTTTCCTGACTGTATTAAAACAGTGATGATATATGTGAAATTTATCATGTACAATCATAGTCACCTACTGTTCTAAATTTCAAAACAAATCTATAGAGAATATCACAAAATTAATACATATTTTTGTTAGCTACTTTATAATACTGTAACGAAATAAATAACGTAACATTTTTTTGGGTTGCAATTTATTCTAAATTTATATTTACATAGTCATCAAGTTACGAAAATTAACGTAACAGAATACGACAGCCCTGGTCTTTGAATTAAGTATCAATTTAAAAAGTGATTGAGATATATAAAGTCGGTAGCTTAGGACCGCGGTGAGATGCTGTGTGAACCGTTAGAGATATAAAATTTACAAAAGTGTATAAATTGATCACGACCGGTGAACGGTATTTGACCGAAACCAGACGTGTAGCACTGAGACAACACAGAACTGGTTCGATGTTCTATTTTTTGTCACGTGTCTTTTGACATGGTTACTGGATCAAATTTTGTTGCAGTACGCGCAGAAAATAATTATAGTTTTGCACAATACAAAGTTACAGTTCTTAGCGACATACATTTACTGCAGTTCAACTATTTATGACGTATTACAGAGGTATTTTAGATTCTGTAGGAATAGAAAGAGCCAAAAATAATATTTTTCATTTTAATCTTAAAAAAATTTGATACGTGCGCGTCGAGATTTGCGTATTAGTGTCCCGTACTGTATTGTTTTTCAATTTATTCGATTATTTTATTTTTAACTGGACTTATGCAATGATACCAAATAACTTTAAATTTAATAGCATGTTGTATTAAATTATACTTATTTTGAATTAGTATTTAAAAAATACGTAAGTGCGGTGAGTGTTAATAATTTTCGTGTGATCTAGACATCAATATACATATATTTTTTTAGGTTTTTTCTTATTATTACATTCGAAAATATGAACAAAAGACTATAAATATTTTTACGATTTTTTTGTTTGACAATTTGCCTTACATAATATTTAAGTTCCTTAAAGTTTCAGCTTTCATTTTATAACCCACTCACCGAGTTTGAATAAAAAGAATTGTTGAGTAACCCATTTACCCCCTTAAAAACCGCTATAACTTGAAAAATGTATTATTATAACTCAGGTCTATTATTGGTCCACCATTTACTATAATTATGCCAAATCTCATCTGTCTATGTCAAACGGTTCAACAGCCAGGGGTTATTTTACTGTGTAGTTGTAGCTCATGTTTTTGTAGTTCTAAAAATTAAAAGTGCAGTTGTAAAAGTCAATTTGTGTAGTTGAAAATTATAAAATACATTGTAGCTAACTTTTCGGGCTGTTGTCCACGTTGTCGTATTTTTACACTTGACGTTTCGACTCTCATGTCAGAGTCTTCTTCAGAAGTGATTCTGAAACTCAGCATCAGTTTCAGAATCACTTCTGAAGAAGACTCCGACATGAGAGTCGAAACGTCAAGTGTAAAAATACGACAACGTGGACAACAGCCCGAAAAGTTAGCTACTATGGACAACGGCCACGAAAGCCTACAGTATAAAATACATTATATGTATATATATTAAATATATGTATAATAGTATAAAAAAATATACTACAAAAAGGTACATCCAGTAGAAATTATAAGTAGAAAGAAAACAAATTTTAAAAAATAAGGAAAATGTGCAGTTGTAAAATTTTCTTAAAATAATTCTTGTCAACAGCAGAAGGCTGTGACAGACAGACACAGTTTTGATTTCACAAAATCCTTTTTTCGGTTTCGATATGGAATACTAATTAATATAAAAAAGTCGTAACTTACAACTTGTAATTTTCTTGTAATAAGTATTGGCAGTTCTTGTCTTTGTATATCAATAAAAATTACTTGGTTAATTAATTAAATATCTACTATGTATGTACATTGTACGCGTTAATGCTAGTAATTTAATTAATGCAATGTCGTCAATGCCCATTAAATGATTAAATGATTATAAATAAAATAAATGAACTAATGTCAACGGACATTTCATAGAGAAAGCAATATTATGTCCTTAACTGGTTAAAGTTCCATTGATTTAAAACTTTCTATGAATGCAATAATAGATTACGCAGTATTGACATGACTAAATAACGTTTCCCAATGATAGTGATGTGTTATCATTGGTTTCCTGCCAATTATTGTTTGTATATTTTACTATAATTCGATAAGTAAAATACGTCTACACACTCCAATAAAATAAACATTACTTTATCAGTTTTCATTCAATATTTATTTATCAACAATTTGCGGAGGATGTAAGTTGTTCAGATTAAATAATATTATTCTCATTGAAATACGATTTTTATAAATAGACACAGTAATGCTGTATTTATCCAGCATTATAATGATTTTTTAAATAATGCATTTATGTCATATTGCTTTGGTACTAAATTATTCTAGATTATTTAATCTGTATTACCCTAAATGCATACATATGTGGTTTCTAAAAACTGGTTTTTATAATAATAAATTTTTATAAATAAAAAAAAAGTAGATAACATATAATATGTATGAAGCTTATTTAATTAAATTTTTAAGTACCTACTGTTTTGTCAAATATTAATAATAATTGAGGTGGGGGGATGATGCAGTGACGGATATGATTTAATTTTAATTGTTAGTTTAGTTTAAGACGAAGTTAAGATTATCGGATGTTGAGTCAAAGTTGAAAATTGTGGTTTCATTTAAATTAAAATTAATTAAAGTCGAGACTGGACATAATTGCCAAGATCCCATTGACTTAAACGTAGACTTGGACCAAGAAATCTTTGTTTTATATATATAGATAACGAAAACAATATTTTCTTAATAAGAAAAGGTAAAATTCATTGCATTCTTGGGGGTCATTCCGTTACTGTTAAAACGACTTATTTGGGGACATGGGTTTATTTTGATGTTCTCTATACAACTCCTGGAAGTTTGTTGGTATATTTACGAGACACCCTGTATACATATTATTTATTGGCGCTGTGACATACACGTACAGTACATACAAGATTAATTTAAATTTCAATAATGAAGCTATTTCGTAGATATGAATGCATGCCAATCCCACGAGTGCACTGGAGTTTATATTTGCATTCACATGTACCTTGATCCATACTCATTAACCGTAAACTACTGCCATCTATTAATAGATTGATTGAACGTAGGCACAGGTACATATTAAATACAGTAAATGGAATTTATGAACATCGGGAAGTTATGTTCATTTTGTATTTTAATAATATTTAGCAGATGTTATATTTGGGTTAAACAAATATAATGCTATTTCAAGCAGGCTGTAAAAATGTTGGGTTTAATTTGAAACAGTTTAGTAGAAATTATAGTACTTAGGAATTATGAGTCGTGATTAAAACATAATTATTATTCTAGAACAAAAATTTGTTGGGGTAAAATTAAGATTTAAAGTTATGACTGAAATTCGGTTTATTTATTTTATGCCATTGTTAATGTTTAACAATTTATCAAAACAATTTTAAGTATTTTGCAAAAACGTCAAGGAGAGATTTTCTATTGCATAATACTCTCGCATGTCATTTTTATTAACATACAAATTGCTGGAATGTCTTTCAAAAAGACAAATGAAAATATCATCGAAATTTGATGTTAATGTTTTACAATCAATGATTTAGAAAAAATTAAACAAAACAATAATGACATATATTTTATTTTTACAGAGCCGATCGCAGGCAGTAAGAGAATTCCAAATCCCGAGGAGCTGACATGGGAACCACACTTTTGTGTACTTCTTCAGGATGACCAAACATTCACTGCTTACAAATCAGAAGAATTAGCGGTTAGTACAATCGAGTTAAACATACATTTTTATTTGTAAAAAGTTTTACTATAGATGTTTGCAAGGACGAATTGAATATTTTGTATAGAAGGTCTATTTTGCCTGATCTCGAATATTTCACAATTTTTAACGATTTAATTTAAAAAATAATAATGAAAGATATTTTTTTTATATAATGGAAATCATAAACTAAAGTTTGTAATTAATTAAATATAATATATTGGTATTAGTTTCAATAAATGAACAAACTTAAAAATTGTATAGTGTTCTAATCAGGGCTGTGGAATCGGAATCTGGATTTATACTATTTTAAGTGAAGTCGGAGTCGGTAGAAAAGTTAATTAAATAATTGTTTTTGCACATTTATAATAATTTTTTTATGGAGAATGTAATTTAAAGATTATACTAATTTTCTTTAATATTAATGAATATTATACAGCATATTGAGAGTTATTTACTTTTAAATACAAAAATATGGGATGTCCCCTTTAAAAAAATTAGTTTTGTAATTTTTAATTTATTTCAAGTTTGTATAGTTTTTAATGGACATCCTGTATAAAACAGTTATATTCTACATAAACTCTGGAGGTGTATAGTTTAAACTATTGCCACACCAAAACACAATAATAGATCTCCAAAATTAAGCCCAATAATACCTCAATGTTTTTCAAAAATATGTTACAATTTTATAATTCACATAATGACAATGAAATGCCTTGTGTTAACATGAAAAAGGTCGAAGTCGGAGTTAGATTCGAAGTCGTAAATTTTTGAAGTGAAACTTCTTTAGCGAGACTAGTGAATTGAAATGACCTCGACAGATTTTTAAAGATAGAACGCTAAGGACAGTGTGCATATGCGTGAGTATATTTATAAGAGAAAGATGAATGCGAACAAGTTAATGTATAAGAGAAATATCACTTTCCGTTGGTGTCAAGAAGCTACGTGTTTTGTAAACGGTTTTTGTGTTAAAATAATACGTTTGATTATTAATTTAATAATCGTTTACTTTATTTATCTAATTCGCTTGGTTAATGAAAACAAAAGAAGTTTCACTTCAACCGTGCGCTTATGTGGGTGAGGCACACAGTACCGACTCTACAGCTCTGGTTCTAATACTTTGATTGTGTACAATTGTACATACATACATACATATTTTATTTTATGCTTTTTTAAATGCATTCACATACTTATTGCTTTATTTTTAATATTTAACATGCAGATATTCGCTGGGATTTCTCGAGCTAGGGTAAGAAACAAAACACACTAACAACGTTTTTGGATGTAAATATAAATGTTGTATTATGTAGACTACAAAATGCCAAATTTAGAACAGCTTTTCATATTAAGACTATATCATTTCTACGTAAATAAAACTAGTTTAATTGTGGGAAATAAAAAAAATTAAATGGATATATGATTGACCGGATAGTACCAACTAAAAGGTCACTAGTTCAATTCCAACGCAGATATAATATTTTACTAAAAACATGGATGGGATGAGGCAGATTAATTAAAATTTAAAGTTACATTTACATGACATAACTAATTATTTACATACTGGGCCAAATGACTCGTCGAATTAATGGTAATTTGTCTATAGGTTGTTTCTTTAATCATTGACATATATTTATTCCTGGTCGTTTTGAAATTACCAGTTTCAATTAATTTTGCACACAAATTACATTTACATTTTATAATTTTAATTGAAAATAATATCTCGCGGCAACAATCAGTTTTGGGGTAGGGGGTTTATATTGATTCTTAAATGTTTATAAATTTGGCATATCGAAATTTTATGTATACCTATATTTTATGTAGTGTTGTTAATGAAATTTATACTAAATTGAATTAAGTAGTACCTATCTATTTATAATTTTATATGAACATTATTATTTTAATATATATTTTTGTATTTTAAAATGCATTTTGAAAAGTATTTACAATTTGGTATTTTTTATTTTTATTTTGAAAGCACGTTCAAATTTTTTTTTATTTCTATTTTCCGAAGAAAATGTTTGGAGTCGAAAATCATATTTCAGTTAAGGTAAAAAGATTATATCTGTTTTTGCAAAATGTTCGTTTAAATGAGTACTCAATACCTATTGGTTTTGGTGCTAATCGGATAAACGGTTTTGGTAATATATAAGCGATAAAAAAATTAATAAATTTACTTTTACTTTAATAAGTAATTAAAACAAAATTTAATTGATACTTTAGAAATAATAGCTCTTGTCATAATTGGATATACTTTTCTTATCCAAATATGAGAAGATGGTTACCAACAATGGACAAGAACTATTCAAGCATTAATTACTTAATATATAATTAATATAACTTTTAATTAATGAAATAAAAATAAATTGGCATAAGCAGTACTAAATTTTATATAACAATAAATTGCATCTCGGAGAATCCAATGTTCACATTAACATTAATAAATGTTAATCGTCATCTTAAAGCAAATTATGAGAATTGCCTTTTTTATTATTTTTGTCGTCCGTGGCTCTTGCGTTGATTAATATAATTAAAATTTATTACACTAGTCGGTAATAACGTTCTCTGTAGATGATACATTCGAATTAAATTGGAATTTTTATTTCGTGGTGTATCAAATTACTAAAAGTGTAGTCGCGAAATGATGGTGCCAATTGGATAATGAACGTGTGTCTTGACCAGTGGTAGAAAAATAATCAATTATATTTTATTTAAACAACACAGTCGTGAGTTCAAACATTTTGTTCTTAATTCAATACACTCCTCCAAAAATGAGTATTTTTTCTTAAGAAAGGGCGGGCGGTAAGAGAAGATAACCTATGCTTAAGCATGCAATTCAGTGATCATTACTGTTTAGAAAAAAAATTGGTCAGTTTTAACTTGTATAAAAATATTATTTTACAATAGTTTATTGTTTCCACCATAAATAATGTGGGTTATAAAACATTTTGTTCTAATTTATTTAGTTCGCACTGAAGCAAACGGTTTGATAGGTAAATGTAGTACTGTGAAAATTATGGACTTCTTGTGTATACTAATCTTATAGAAATTTAGGTTTCAGCGAAATGGTCTAAATTTTTTATATGTTATAATCCTGATCATCTCGGTCGAAAGTCCCAATGGGAACAACCCTCCACATTACGTATTTTTGCCGCTAGAGGGCACGGTACCTTCATAGTTCTATCACGAGTAACGTAGAGTCAAATTGCAAAAAAGCTGTTAGAAAAATCTGACACTCAGGATACATGTGTTTTTGGGTTCGGCGAATCCGAATCTGGGGCTTCACTCGACGATAAAAAGTATCCTGAGTGCCAGATTTTTCTAACGGACTTTTTTGCAATTTGACTCTACGTTACTCGTGATATAAATATGGAGGTACCGTGTTCTCTTGCGGCAAAAATACGCAATATGGATGGTTGTGCCCATTGGGACTTTAGACCGGGATGATCAAGGCTATAACATAAAAACAATTCAGACCATTTCGCTGAAACCCAAAGTTCATTTTTCACGATAGTTTTTTAAAGTAGTTTTACTATTTTATGATATAATTTTAATTACAATAGCGTTGAACATCGAAAATTGTCGTACGTTTTTTTATTTTTTATTATAAAAGGAGGTGAATGAAACTTATATCATTCGAAAGGTACTGTGCCATGGATGTACACAAAAAAATAATGCGTGTATGTTGCCGTTAAGACAGGTAAAATAAAGTTAAACTACAGATGATTTCCCCTCTTGCTGTTTGTTAATTTCCCCTCGCATCGTTCAACAACATAGCAATACTCCTAGCGCCACCAAACGGCAAAAATAAATAGTTTTGGGTTTCTGTCAAATGTAGAGAATGCGTATAGAGATTTCAATTCGCGTTAATTGTAATGTTTTTATTTGGAAATTTTTGTTGTAAAAGTAGTGTGTATGTTGCCGTTAAGGCAGGTAAAATAGTGGTCGAATTTCGACCATAGGCGATACAAGTACAAATTATAATGTCGATATGCAACATACATACTACACGGTTGGGTGTATTGAGATAACGATAATAAATCTAAATATAAACTATGTACACGGCGTCTGCTGTCTATTCTTCTACTTTATGTTTAATTTGGTTGATTGAAGAGACCACGCCTGACTGTATGTACTTTAATTGGGTTTACACGACATACACTCTGTGCGGTCAAGTGGGTCAAATAGTGCTGCATCAGACGATAAAAACTTGGCAAGAGGATATACATTGTATACTCTTAAACTCCCTCGAGATTAGAATGGTCTGTTTTGAATTCCCGATTAAAAAAAAGAGATTATGTGTTTCGAACGTATATTTGTTTGTTTGTTTGTGCATGTCCAGGTAGCTCTTTAATCTATTAACTGATTTCGATACATAGTGTTCGTGAAAAATGGAATCACTTCGGTGTCCGTCCGTCTGTCTATCACAGACGATTTTCTCTGAAACTATTTGACGAAAAAATTTAACACAAAGATGGCCCAATAATTGACGTGAAGTATAAAAAGTTGAATTTTGATGCTGAGAGTTAATTTCAGGGGGTAAATTGGGAAATGGAAAAAAATTAAAGGTATAATTATATATTAATCATACTATGTATGTTTTATAAGGTATAATGTAGGGTGTCAAATGAAAGTTTATTGAAGTACGAATTCAACAATATAATTATATATTATGTATTTTTTATTCATTTTTTTTTAATTAATAAAAAAAGATCGCTCAGAAAAATTAAAAAAAAAAAAATCATTGAGAATTAGGTGTAGATTGAGCCAAATTATCAGTATTGAAAAATTCTAGCGTAATTAATTTTTGATTTCCTTATAGCTGTTGAACCATTGGTTTCAGAGAAACAGTTTTTCGACAAAAAATATTGAATCGGCCATTTTGAACTTCTCTAATAATTGAAGTAAAATTGAAAACCTGCAGATAATTTTGAAAGACAAACATGTTTTCACACTTACATTTGTTTGGTTTCTTGTCCTTACGCAATTCTTTAATACATGAACCGATTTTAATGAATTTTTATTTATTTAAAAGTAGATTTCCTCGAAACGGTTATAAGGTATATTAGATCTAAAAATGTGGTTGCCATCGTGAATCGTCCATTTTGAACTTCTCCGAAAATTATCCGATTGAAGTAAAATTTAAAATATGCGGACAGTTTTGATTATCTAACTTTTTCATATAACTAATAACTGACTAACAATAAGTATTATTATTCAATTTAAAATTTTGAAAATAAAATTAAAATACTCGCCTTAAACCTTTTCGGAATCACGAAACACTAAATTATAAAATACTAGCTGACCCGGCAAACGTTGTTTTGCAATGTATATTATTTGTAGGAAACATTAAAAATCGCGATGGTAAAATAGGGGTTGTAAAGGGTTGAAAATTCAGGGTTATATGTATTTACTAATGCTGTATCATAAAAAAATTAAAAAAAAAAAATTTATCTAAAATTGAAAAAAAAAATTTAGGGGTGGATTACCCTTAACATTTAGGGGGATGAAAAATAGATGTTGTCCGATTCTCAGACCTACCCAATATGCACACAAAATTTCATGAGAATCGGGAAAGCCGTTTCGGAGGAGTTTAACCACAAACACCGCGACACGAGAATTTTATATATTAGAAGATTAGAAGATAGATAAAATAGTGAAATAAAATAATAATAGTGAAAGACCCTCAAATTATATTAAAAAAAGTAAATACAGTAATTTTAAATTTTAATAAAATACAGACACACAATTTTGTAGAACACCCACCTGCTAAGAACCACTGTTATACATATAGAAAATTAAATTAAAAAATTGTATAATGTAATTGTAAAAGTGATGTAGTTTTTAATTAGCTCGCGAAAGATCTCGTGTAATTAATAATTGCATAGTTTTTAATTGGGTTGACTGAAATTACAAATAAAACACATAATACAAGGGGTAGTACTCTCAATAATTATATGAATTATAATTCTTGGTTGATGTTTTCATTTTCATGTCAAAAGTCAAATATAATTTTAGAAGCGGCTAAAAAATGTCTGCTATATCGAGTTTGTTCTATTTAATACACACCTACCTACGATGGTTATAATATGTTTTTCATTTTATTATCGTTCATTTAATTTTAATTAATACTATATTAATTAATATTAATATTACTAAATATATAATTATATACAACATGGTATTGTATTAATTTATAATTCTCTATACATACCTAATATTATATGTATATGTTTTAATTAAACGGTGCAAAATATGGACAATATTATCCTGAAGCTATGTGTATTATGTATATCAAATCATATATTAATCTAGTAGTTGATTAATATATGATTAAATCATGCTGCAATAAAATCAGAAATCTGTGTTGTTACAAATATAAATGCATGACATCTTATAACAACTATAATAATACTAGGAAGATTAAATGATATGTTATTAAATCTGTATGTGTACATATTTATAAACACATTAAACCTTTTTAAACAGTGTTACAAAGTGAAATGTTTACCTTTATAATTTATTTAAATATAGTTTTATTAGGCTTATAAGGTACTGGCATCATATCCCAGTAATGGCTATTTTTAAATTAAATGTACTGAATTAGAAATATTTGTTGATATTTGATCACTATCATTTCTGAATATTAATCTATATACATTTAACTGTCTTATAGCGTGATTTAATGACAATCGACCAATAGGTGTCAGAATGGTGGATATTTAAACTAAATATTAGTATAATTAATTAATTTATTATTATATTATCATAGCAACTGTTTTACATTGCTTCAAATTTGACGATTCTTTATTTTATATTTTTTGTGTCGTAGTACTTATCATTTTGTAATCATTAAGAAGTGTCCATCACTGCGTGCTCATTACTGGTTTTACTGTATTTATTACTGAAGAAAAAACCTAAACAAAATGAAAGGCTATAATTTAAAAAAAACAATTAAATAGATTAAATAAAGAGTTACTTGTTTTATTAGTAACATGAGTTCATGAGAATTACAAAAAAGAAGCCCGTCAATCACAAAAATAGTAAACCTTACTCTTATAGCGACCATAACTGGTGCCAGTACCTTAGTTTATGATAAATAATTTTTCGTTTAAAGGAAACTTGAAAAAGGATATACATTTTTGATGGTAATCATTACTAATTGATCATTTTTATCATTAAATAATCAGTCATACAAAGAAACTTAACACAAAAAGAGTCCTGCCCTGATTATCCCAGGGCATGTTACGTTCCTATATTTCATCCACGTCGGGAGAAGGTTTTGTTCGTCCGGTTATAACTGACTGTATCTAATTATAGTAAAGCCAAAGAAGGAAAAAAAAGGTTCAAAACAACTGAAGTCTAGTATTAAACGAAAATTATTAAAATTTGCTAATTTACAAGCCAGTGGTGTAACCAGGGGGAGAAGGCAGGATTTTTGTTTCTTTTTTATCTGTTATTTTATATTTATTTTTAATCTTGAAATTTGTCTGACTGAGAGAATCGTCAAATTCTGAATACGTAATATTGCTCCTATAATTGTATCTACACCACTGAACAATTAAGTACATTTAGTTAATATGCATTTATTATACTTACTACGAAAGTGTAATTAATTAATTTAATGTTTTATTCTTTTATTAATACACAAATTTGATTATATCAAATTATCTTTCGTCTGATACATGTCTTGCGGTAGACCGGTTGGGAAGTCATGGCTTCTTTTTAACCATCCTGTGAATATGTGCATGTTTTATTTTAAAAATTATACTTTCTGTAATTTATAGTCTTTTTTATTGTTGTAGATTAGTTTATAAAATTATTTATAAACTTAATAATTAATTGTAAGTATTTTTCGAAGAGAAAATTATTTGGAAAATTGAAAAAATCACGAGTAAGGCCAAATTTTGTAAATATGTAACTAAAAAAATATTATAAGAAGCTCCATTCAAAATCTTTAAATGTTTGACCACCTGTGAGCAAAGATATCGTCAAAATAAAATCAATAAATTATATTGATTTTATTTTGACAATATCTTTGCTCACATGTGTTGAATCATTTTAGGATCTTGAATTGAGCTTATTATTACCTTTTTATAGCTATTTACAACAGTGGCGTAGATAGGGGGGGGGGGTTAAAGGGATCAATCCCCCCCCATGAAAAAACTCAAAGACATTTTTTTAACTTTGAGACATTGTTTAAACTTTTTTAGTATGAACAAAATAGTAAAAGTAAATAGGAAAAATTGGGTAAATTAAGATTTACAAAATTTGGATTTAGTCGTGATATATTTTAATATTCCTATAGAACTACCTTAATAGAAACGCCACTGTTCAATAAACACGTAATATGTGGTACAGAGTTGCATATGCATGTCAAATAAATTTATTTTAATTACAATTCTTTGTACAGCAATCTGGTACATATGTATTTACTCTTTGTCATGTAGTATTATAATATTGTCTGTGTGCTTGTATGTGCTTTACCACTTAAGAACATTGTGTTGCACTTCTTCAATGAAATCTATGTGTTACTGAACTTGTGTACTCGATTCATGGTTCATTTTTACAGAGTTACTTCGCACCTGGGTTTCTCTAAACGTAATTATTTTTTAGCTTACAATTAGAATGGACCAAAAATATTAATTACATAATGCAATTGACATTAAATTGTGTCGGCATCGACAGTTCCGATGTGACATACTTCTTAAACATTTTAATGTGTCCGATATTATAAAAAAAACGGCCAAGTGCGTGTTGGGCACGCACATCATAGGGTTCCGTAGTCATTAGAATTTGTTATTATTATTTTAAAAAAATTCATAAACTATTTTTGCTACAGTGTTCGATATAATTTTAATTGAAAGTACTAATTAAAAGCTACATTCTGCAATTTTTTCAGATTTTTGTATTGATAGTTTAGAAGGGGGGCGCTCTAATAACGACTTTTAAAAGCAAATAATTCGTGACTGAAGAGTTAAAATCAAAAGGTCATAAAGCATTTTTTGTTGCATTTAAGGAGACCTATCTATAGGGGGTAAAGTGAAAAAAAAAACGTGAGTTCACTTTTCAGTCTATGGGAGGGGGTCCAAAATTTTGTTGACAGTGTTCGGTATAATTTTCATTGAAAGTACTAATTAAATCGATAGTTTAGAAAATAGAGGAGCGGACGTTCTGATAACGATTTTGAACGCAAATATATTGTGACTGAAGAGTTAAAATAAAATCAAAACATATTTTGTTGCATTTTAGGAAACCTATCTAAAGACACCCTACTTAATGGATTAAGTGATTTTTTTTAATATGCTTTTCAGTTTATGGAAAGGGGGTCCAAAATTTTTTATTTTTTTATTTCAAACATATTATCATTTCTGTTTTTGGGTTATTATACCAAATTTCATTTTAATCCGTATAAAATTTATACAGACAGACAGACGGACGGACGGACTGAGCTAAACTATAAGAGTTGCTAGTTTTTTTAGACTAACTTTGGTGGCTTGTTTTCATAATATATGAGGTTGACTCCACTGTCCAAGAGAAAATTAGTTTGTTTTTTTTTTTAACAATTATAAGATCTCGGTAGAGGGAAGCAATTTTTTAAACAAAAATTTGACCTTGAGGCCAGATGCAGTATTAATATTATTATAATTGAGAGAAATCATTTCAAGAATCTCAAATTAATATCTAAAACTGAGCCGTATTCACGAAAGGTTGAGGTTTACGCCCCTCTACTTCTTCATAAATTCTTGTTAGTTAAATTATAACTTGAGAAAAAAGTATTATGTACTAACTTATAACTTACATTTCAGAATACATATTTTGAAAATCGTTTCGTATTTTTGGAATTTTTAATGCAGATTTACATGATATCATTCTCTGAGTACAGAAAAGTCTGGGTTTGGAGTTTGAACTTTATTCAGTTATTAATGTTGATGAAATCCCCCTTCTCCCGCCTGAAAAATATTAAAAATATTTAGAAGATCAATTATAATATCAAATATGACAATATGTATGCTAAATATGGACAGTTTGCGTGTGTCGAATTACCCACCAGAAATTGGAAAAGTATTTCGACTGTTTTCGCCTAATCCAATAATTAATTAGTGTAGGTACATCGAAATAATTGAATCAGATTTTATGAATAATAAGCTAATTTGAATTTTTATTTATATAACTACATTCATTGATAATTTTTAATGTTCCAAAAACCATATTTAAGAAAGAAAAAACCTCTCCAACTCCCCCACTTTTTTACGCGACACTCGAAATTTATCTGTTCTGCCGGTCCTGAATATGTACCCCAAAATGAACCACTACTACTACTTTCAGTGTTGATTCTGTTAATTCCCCTAGAATTTGCATATTTCCTCCCGGAGTAAACTCTTGATTCATAACTGTTTGTGAGTGTTTTTAGCCTTAGGAATTTCAGATCTTAAATTCTGTTTCATAAAGATTAGATTATATACCTTATAATAAAATGCTCGTATATCAAAATATACTTTAATTTAAGTAGATATTTAAATTAATTACAATATTAATTTTGGCACAGTTTTGCGATTCACTTCTTGCGGATTTGCCAAGAATACGATTGGGTTCGAGTAATGGAGGACTTCGTGCAGGTCTGCATCATTCCTCAATGCCACCCTCTGTTCCCGAGGAGCCAGAACTGGACCCCATGGACCCAGATCTCGATACCGTATCGCTGCATGCTGTCAATGCACAGCCATTAATAGGTGAGTTTAAAAAAATTATAATATCGATAAAAGCGAAGTCTATAGTCAATGGTTTGTATTTGTGGTTATCAGCGAAGCTACAAACCAGTATGGATTGAAGTACGAAATCTACTCATAGGTGGAGATATTCATTTTATACATTAACAACATATTTTTTTATTTCTTGACCACATTGTACTAGGAAATTGATTTAATTTAAAATCAATCTAAAAATTAATTCATATATTTGGTACTAAGTGTCATAATTTTAAAGCTTTTTAAAAAAATTAATCTGAAAAACCAGCACTTTGAATTATAATTATGGATAAATAATTTAGATATGAAAATAATTTAGATTATCAAGAACCATCATTTTAAACGTTAATAATTAAAAAGTAATAAAAAAGCAATAGAAATCTGCATATTCGTTCATGGTTTGTAGCTTAGATAAGAATTCTATCAAAACTACAAACCTAAACATAGTTATTACTCTTTTCGCTAGATGGCTTATAGCAAGTGTTAAAATTCAAGTATGATCATTGACCTGCAAGAATTATAACACACGGGTGTGCTTGAATGTTTATATTTTTATTTTTTTGTGTAAAACGTGTAAATATGGATATTTTCACACTTCATCGTGTACTTTCATCGCGGTACCATTTCGTCGTTTTTTACGGTTTAATGCATTGGTAACTTGAAGAGTCGTTGTCAACACGTTTTTTTATATATATTTTTTAAATATTAAATGAATCCAGGATTCAACACTGAACCCTTTCTATTCGTATATGTTTGACTGAATTGGAGTATGTTATATAAATTCTGGAATCAATTTTAGGTTTGAAAAGTGAGACCTCCTGTTACCTATACTTTTGTCCCTCAATTTTTTATTTGTATTTAATAAAAATTATCAAATGTTTTTATTACCGAAAGATTTGATATACGTAATATTTATTTTTTTATTTTCAATTATAATAAATATATCAAAATACTATACTTAATTAAACTCACAATTCTTTCCTTCGGAAAAAAATGTCAAAACTTCAATATTAAAGTCGTTTTCTTTAAAACTTTTGTTAAATTTTAAAGGAAATAAATCAAAAACGATTTTTGTGATGGATTTTGAGTTTTGGTGACCTTATATGCACAATAAATGAATACAATTTAGATTAAATATGCATATTTAAGAATGTTGAATGACACTTAAAATAGAAATTATAAATAAACAAAATATTGATCGATTTTTGTCTGTTTGATAGTTCAAAAATAGGTATTCAATTTAGATATTCAATAAATAATAAATCGATTTATTCACTTGTGTTTTAGATGATTAATAATATATTCACCTTCTTGGCTAATGCCATATATGGCGTGTTATCGACATTAGTTCCACATGTACAATGTATGTACATAGTAATTTTAATAGCTTTTGAAACATATTTATCCAATAATTACTCATTGTTAGAAATCGTGCACTTCCTTTAGTTCCGCTCCTTTGTTTCCGTTTTGATAAGAATATTTTTACAATTTGTGGGTTTGTGAACTTTATATAGAACTGCGGTTTTTATTTATTTACGTATATAAATATGCAAGTTTAATTTTTGTACCTCAACTTTCCGAGGTTATTAAAACAATAATTATATTTAAAAATCTTTAATTTTATTATATTAGTAGAGGGGGGGGGGGGGTAAAAAGCGTTACTTACATAAGGCTTTTTTCTAATATTAATATAAATGAATATTTTAAAATAGGAAAATAAAAGGAGAAAGGGATTGCCTAATATTTACAGGTTTACAGATAGGGCCATATATAACTACCACGTAAGTGGGGCCCACAGCAGCATAAAAATTTGGCCGGCAAGATTGAGGTAAAAAGGTAATTAAAATTAGTAACATGCAAAAATTGTAGACTGAGGTAGCAACGATTGAAAAAAGGTCTTAAATTTGTATATTTATATTTTGAATAAAATAGGGGCCCGTCGGTCACTTGCTACCTCGGGACCTCAGAGCATCTAGTTACGACCCTGCTTACGGATCCTTACAAATAGATTGAGGGGGGGGGGGTCGAAAATTTCGAAAACCATCTTTTAGTTCCTTACAAAATTATTTTAACTCCGATTTTTTCCACAGAGTTATTTGATATTTAAATTTAGAAAGCAGTTTGATGATAAAACTTTACACTTTTAACGATATTTGCATTTTCACCCCATGCACCTACACAAAGTTTGCATTTGATATACATATAAATGATAGGTAATGAATGCATTGAAAAGTTGAGATTTTAAACTTTAAAAATGATTTCTTTTAATTTATGTGCAGTGCTATCTACTGCTATTTATATCGTTATTAGTAATTACATTACTTTGAATTTTGTCCTTGCTTTTCCATGTTGTCCTACGTGCCCTAAAGTAGACAAGATTTTTTATTAACTGCGCGCTTTTTTAGCCACGAGGTTTTTTCTTAATTCCGTACCTGTCCGTCAGTGCAACTGTATCTAATCTATGAATTATATTTAATTTTCGTGTAATTTGTGTACTATATCTTGACCTCGGTAGCACGATTTTTATCTGTGTGTGTATGTGTGTGTTTCGAGGCAGGAAGTGGTTGACTCCGCCGGCGGAAATGCGGCGGCCATTGTTTTAGCCAACCCCTCTTTATAGCACGCTCAGTATGCAAGGCGCCTCAGCGCTCGTGTTGTTGTTTCCATTTTTGTGTAAAACGATATTCACTTTTTTTGTGAATAAATATACTGTGGATTTTTTAAAAGATTTTATTGTGTGTTTAGTGATGAAATACTGTTTAATATTTTAGTTTTAGTAGGTTTGTTTTGTTAAATTTTTATGTGTGTTATTTTTAATTGTTGGAACAATTTTGATTGTTAGGTTAGGTTATAAAAACGTGTGTTTATTTTGTTAATCGATTGTTGTGAACATTTTAATAGTTTATTTTGTTCAATATTATTTTGTCTCCTTTTCATTATTTTTAAAATATTTTACAAAATAATCCAAATTATTTGTAGATACATATATTTTAAATATTCGCACTGGTGTTTTTTTCTTCTGAATCGATTGCTCATGAAGTGCTCAGAGAATTCAATTATCTGATTGGTAAACTCTTATTAAATAGGTTTATTTAATTTTAAATTTAATAATATACTTTCTTTAATTCTACCACTTCCATTAAATAGTGAAATATACCTTATATTTATATATTTAAAAAAAAAAATTCCCTTCAAACAATAATATATATAAATCAATGTCTGTACGAAGAAATGAAGATAATAAACATGTTTAAAAACAATAGCCTTATATAGAATTTCCTGTACATTGAACTTTAATTGCAACTCCACCAACGCAAATAATTACAAAAGTATCTTGATAAAGTCAGACAAGATATCGTACCGTGACATTTTTTTACCGGATGTAACGTGTGTCTGTAAAATACTTTGTCTTTTTAAAGATAACTACCAACGTGTTCAGTCATTGTGACGATGCACTGTCTGTTTTATAAAAAGGGGGGGACCTGCAACGTAAATGTTTCCCATAAATTATTTGTGATTAAATCGTAATATACTTTGTGGTGAATATTATCAGTTAATTTATTGTAAATTGCATCATGGGAAATAAACCAATGTCGAAATTTGATAAACGGACTCGATTATTCGAATTTCAAAAGAGCGCCAGTTTTATTCAAATGTTAAATTATCTACTATAGATAGATTTTGCATGTATTTATATGACACATTTTTTTAAAACTAATAATAATTTTTACTGAAGAAAAAATACATAGAAATTTAACTGAATTACATTCTTACAGTTTTATTTTTAATGTCAGAATATATTTACAAAGAACATATGGCGCCGGAAGCTCACCTGTCCAGTAGAGAACAATTTTTAACATCTGTTCCAACAATGAGGATTTCCGCCCTTATTTATATAAATTGTTCAGAAGCCTTAAAAACTAACTCCACAATAAAAATTCAATCTATATTTGTGTGCAGTGGGGGCATCAGGCAGATTAAATTTTTGGAACTCCCCTTTGAAAAAAAAATGTAGAAAATTTCAAAATTTATATATCTTATCATATACATAAAGACATTATTTTGCTCGTCAAATTATTCTCGTAATTATTTTCCAAGTGAGCCAAAAAAAAGTCTTCACCAAAATTATTTGAAAATAAAAAAGGTCTTCATATTTTCTCCACTTTACCTCGGGGCCCTACTGTATAACGCGTCACTGTTGTGATATTTATAAAAAATAGTTTTTCTTCACTCATTCACTGGTTCATTAACATACAGCCCAAATTTCTGAAACTAGAAACGTGAAAATTTGAGTTTTCTTTCTTTTATGACGTAAAAACTTACAATTTTTTTTAAATTCAACCCCTAAGAAGTGGGGGTGGGGTATACTTTTTATATACATTTATCTGCATAGTTAAAATTTATTAAAATTAAAAAATACTTGTGTATCGTGATTTTTCAAATTTGAACCGTAAAAGGGGTAAACATTTTATTCTGACTAACAATTATACAAATGTTAAATTATATAAATGGTTATAAAAACAAATTCAACGCGGGCGAATTCACAGACTATATCGTATAATAAATTAATAATATTTAATTTCTGAAAATTGAAATTGAAATTTTTAATAATCAGAAAATAGAAAAGTTGATTCTACTGCACAATGTTAAATAGATATACCCACATGCAATTAGTCGATAGTTGTTATAAGTACAAGTGGCCGCCATTGATCTACATACTTGTACAGTAACTGCATATTTCAGGCAATTTGCATTCCTCTATTATAACAACAGAGTATGAATTAAGTCTTCCATCGAATCGCGAACCCATTGTCTTATGTATCGGCGAAAGTGTGTAAATGTCTACTTGAAATAATGTTTCAATTAGTTTTCTACAACGATTTTGCACAATATTTGAGTTTAACATCGATATATTGTTTTAATTACTACAATAGAATTAACTGAAATATCAATAAAGTAGAAAAATAAAAATAGCTTACATTCCTCGAATATTTGGTAATACTGTAGAATCTCTATAAATCGAAGAAAATGTATGTTCCCTTCTCTTCAGGCCCCAAAACCTCTTTTACTCTTTTACTTCTAACTAGAAGTAACAGTGGCGCCGGAGCCGGGGGCAGGGGGGGGGGGTTGCCTTGTTTCCGATGCCACTGAGAACTAATTATGGTTTCCCTATAGAAGATATTTTCAATACATCTCTATAACTAAAATCTCAATGTGTTATTTTGATAACCTCTGTAACTATGTATAACTTCTTCGAAACCTCCTTTCCTCGAATTTTTTTAGTGTTTCTTTTTTAGACTTATATAAGGTTCTCATATAAAAGAATCTAGAATTTTAGTTATAAATTGTGTAACTGAAATAAATAAAGTATAAATGTAAGCAGAGGTCAATCTAGATTTTTTTATTGGAGGGAAGAGAGAGTATAAGTTGTAACCGTCTAGCTAAAGTCCCATATAACCGGATCCTCTCCCCTTCTTAAAACCGCTGTTAAATATAAATAAGTGAATGAAAAAACTTTAAAACAAAATATGATTTTGAAACATATTTATTTTATATTTTTATAGGAATGAGTAATAATTTACCTTTCAATTATGATAAGAAAAGGAGACAAAACTGTTTAGGTATAGTGTAATATTTTTTTTGTAATGATATTTATAATTTTGTGAAAAAGTGAACTGTAATCATTTCCAAAAATGTCGCACAAGAAAATGTGGATCAGTTTAATTCGAAGAAAACCTAGTGAAAAATCAGAGAGTGAAAGTTTAAATCTTTCACTCCCTGATAAATTGGAAGGCTCTTTTACCGAACTCAGTTGTAAGTTTATATATTTATTTACTTTATAATGTAGATAACACTATTTTTATGTAAACGGTTGAATTTAGAATTTTGAGTGTAAATCAAATCTTTAATTGTGAACGGGGGCGTCCGCATTTTATTCAAGTGCTCCCCCTCCCTCCATCCAAAGATTGTTTAATGTAAATATATTTTTTTGTCTACATGTATGTCATTTTATAGGTAATAAAATCCATTTTTAGAATTTCTGTCTGTCTAAAGAGATTTTTTTACTGTTTGAATGCCTAAGATTTTAGAACTAGCAAGCAATAATAATAATATAATGATATTGCAGTTTTTTTACTTGCTTATTGTATGTTAGTTATACTTTGACTTAGGAAGGGCGCCATGGGAAAAATCTTAGTTCAAAAAGAGCACCGCGAGTTGTAAGAGTTCGGGAACCTCTGAGCTACATGGTAATAGATTTAAGGCAGACCCACATTAAGGAAAATTTACAATTTTTATTTTCAAATAAATGGCAGTTTTGATGAAAAAATCTCACGGGAAAATTCTAGTATTTTTAAAGTATATCAAACATATTAAAAAAAAACACACTTTACAATAGAGTATCATCGATAATATAATTATCAACCTTTGCGTGTTAGCCGCTTCCTATTGATTGGTCTTCGTCTTAAATGTTTTATTATATACGTTGTGCAACTGACATATTCAACAGTCTTTATGTCGATCAATAATATATGAAATGCTCTAGCGCATGTACAGCTCACCGCATTATACAGACCTACATAACTGCATCAAATGAAAAAATAATTTTTTGCGCTGAAAAAAGTCGATTTTGTCAATTTGTTAACTATTTTTTTTATTAATTTTATATTTTTGCATTAGTTGTCAAATGCACTATGAAATAATTAGTTCAAATGCAACAGAGTGACCTGAAAAAGATGGTAGATGCGAATGATGCGATGCAAATATTGTTTATTAACTAATTAAACAATGTCACGGTTAATTAATTGTAAAACAAATAACATATGTCGCAAGATTATTAAAAGTACTTACTGATTGCGGTGTACAACTCTGAAATATGTTCATTCTATAATGTAGATTCTGCAATTAGCATGCGAACAAATGTGTTTCTGATAAAATTGTAACTTTCATTAATTAATTAAGTATAATTAGAATTGCATCTTAGCGAAAAATAGGTAAGAACATAATCGTCTTACAAGGGGACCACAAGATCCTTGTTGCACCAATTTACTTTTACGCCAGTTGACCCTACATATGTTTAAGCGAATTTACAAAAGAATTTCATAATTGTTTTCTCGTTTGTTTTTTAGTTTTCCGTCAAAAGGTTTGGTGTGTACGTTTATCTTTACCACTAGTACAACTCTAATTTGTTTAAAGCAAATTGGTGCTATAAGGGTCTGGTGGTTCCATTGTTAGCATAGCACAACTTTTTAGAAACAAAAAAATTTCATCGAATAGTATTTCGGGGACCTAAAATTTCTACCGTATTGATTACAATCTTTGAAATCTAAATTGTAGATAGACATTTTCTCATTTTTCGATACGATATTTTATTTTCTGTAAGATAAAGATCATAATTTTAAATATCACAAATTAGTCGTATGTGAAATGTTTTCATAGACAATTACACGTTTTCACTTTTTCTAAAACGGGCGGAGTAACTGTTTGTAACAATATTGTACGTTTCATATTTTATAATTAATCTGTATTGTTTGAAACTCTCGCGTTTAATTAAACTCATCTATCACGGACATTAACTGTATTGTGTATAGTAATCGCCGGTCACCAACCAGGAGCGTAGGAGACACATTCCTATCACGACTTAAATGTACTTTGAAATGTTTATTTTAATTATCTTATGCCCAGTATTATAAAAAATTATAAATAATATTTTGACACCTCACATGCCTTGACATAAAATCGAACATATTTTTGTATAACATTAATTTAATAAGTGCATCTTGGATAGTTCAAAGAACTAATCGAAATAACAGCATGAACAACATTTTAATATAGAGGTAATAATAATATATTAATTAATCGGAGCATAATAATTGAATCAAAATGTAATAAATATCCGACACCAGTCTTGAATAATTCTAACACTGTTTGATGAATAATATGATAGAACAATAACATTAAATACACATTCTTGCATCTTTTATGGAATGTACTATGTATGAATTGAGTTCAAGAACGTAATTGTCACTTTGTCACGTGCAGATAATTTTACAATTGCGTTTTTAGTGCGGCATATTTCAACATAATCCTATTTATCCACCATAATACCTATCATAACTTACGTTTATATCTTTTCTTAATTAAATGGATTTTCGCCATTCCCTGTAGACATATATTAGTTTCTTTATAATTCCAACACCACGTCTAAAAACAAATATTTTTTTATAAACCGTTGAAAAAAATATATAGTACCTACAATATTATTAAATTTTTAGAATTTACCCACCGCTTCGCGTGGATAACGGCTTGGAAAACTTATTGTTAGTTCATATGGACAACTGCCATAAAAACTTACAAAAATGACTTAAAATTATAATTATATATTATAAACATTAATAACCTTTTCGATAATATTTAAATAACAATTAACTGCTCTCTTTTAAATTAATTATTAACTTTTCTAAAGTTTTAAATCTGTAAATTTTGCATTATCTATACTAGTACCTCGCACTTAACACATTTTTTTTAGAAAATATCAATTTAATTTTTTTGTTTAGTATGGGCATGCTAATTATAGAGTCTTGGGCTATAGAGAAACTCCCATCAAAATCGGTTCAGTAGTTTTCGTGCCAGACAACATTTTTAAGACTTATAAAAATTAATATATGGATTAAAAATAATCAAAATATTTTTATTGGCAAGACAGATAAGAGCTTATACAGATTTAAACAAGTACATACTACCAAAGAAGGGCTACTTGGGGTGAGCAGTATTGACATATTGATATTGTTAATAGTTAATATAGAAATGTGGTCTATTAAATTGAATACATAACATTAAAAAAGTTATTTATCTCTTTTTTGTTTATTTAAATATTTTCACATAATTTCAAGTAACAGATGATTATAGTCAGGGACTTGAACCTGAACCCGAACCGAACTGTAAACCCAAAAAAACCCGTATTTTTCATTAACCTGAACCCGAACCGAACCGCTATATTTCCAAGTCAACAAACCTGAATCTGAATCCGAACCTTTTCATGGATAACTGGTAACCATATATTTTTAAAAGGTTCGATAAATTATTTTTAATATTTTAATATTTTCCTCCAATAATTTTTAAAAGAGATTATAAAATGTACTAATACTGGAAATCTGTTTGAATTTTATGGTATGATGTGACTTATCAAGTGAACTACTGAAATATACATATTTTTTACTTTCTTTTTTAATTCTATAACTGAATTACATTTCAATTTACAAAAAAATCTGAAAAATATAAATTTCAATCTTTAAACTATAATTTATATTTTTTTCCCTTTTTTCTAGCAATATTTTAATGGCTATTAATGTTTTTTTCTTCTTCAGAAAATGTTTTATTTGGTAATTATAATTTTTTTTTCGAACAAAATAATTTTCTTTCAATTACAAACTTGAACCCGAACCCGAACCTGAAACCGAATAGTTTGGAACCCAAATAGTTTGGAACATGTTGAACCCGAACTCAAACCTGTACCGAAATTTATCTTTGAACCCGAACCGAATCCGAATCATAAATAAATTCTGGTTCAAGTCCCTGATTATAGTTATTAATATAGTTTGAATTTTTACTGTTTAACCAACCCCTCTTTCTTGTCTATGGTTGCCGCCACTGTTATCACCGAATATCTACGCACACATTCTATAGACAACCCAAAATGGACACAACACATATTTTACTGTTTTCGTGTGGCCAATGGGCAGATATTTCGCCATAAGTGTTTAGTTAGTTACATAACTGCGCGTTCCCATATACAGTTCTGTTGTGTTTAGGAGCTATTGTTCGCGTTTGTTGGTTCTATTGTTTGCCAAGACCTCACGGCCTTATATGCGCTTTGTATAAATCACATTTTGCTTAAATGCTGCTGCTGTCCGGAACAAATTTCTAGCGTGTTTTTGTTTTCGATTATTTTGGATGGCAGTTTCGTTGTAATTAATTTAATTTATTGTCGCGCTTTGAATATTGAAAATAAGTATCTATACATAATACTTTTTACCCACATATAAAATTGTGTATAGTGTAAGCGGGAGTTTGCCATATTATTATTTAAATTTTTCATTATGGTACTGGCGCCAGTCTTGAACGCTTTCAGAGCAAAGTATATTGTTTTTTGGGATAGATGGATTACTTTTTTTGTAATTTTCACAATCACATGTTATTAATAAAATAACTACCTTTTTATTAAATCAATTTAATTACCAAAATCTGCAAATATAATTTTTTTTAATTATAGCCGTAAAACCAGTAATGTACACCCTAAATATTACAAAATGATTAATAATAGAAACATTCAAAAATAAAGAGACATAAAATTTAAAACCATGTAAAGCATTTACATAAGAAAATACACTTTTCTTGATAGTGTGCCGAACCGCGATAATTAATTTCCACTGTTTTTAAGCAAAATGATCAGTTATCATCAAATTACGCTGTAATACAGTTAAATGTATATATAATAGGTTAATATCCAGTAATGACAGTAGTCAAATATCAACGAATATTTCTAATTTAGTACATTTAATTTAACGAGGCGATTATGTATAGAAAGTACGTTGGATAGTAACAAAATTACATTTTTTTAATTTGTATACAAGAATAGTTAATATACATATACACATATACTTACCTGGACTTTTTTTTACTATTTATATGTATTAATAAAGTTGAAAACTACATATAAATATGATATACAAAAATAACTTAAATAATAATTTCAAAATTTCTGTAAGTCCGTCATAAAAAAATCATAATAAATCAGCGAATGAAGAAATATGTAAATCGTTTTGTTGTTTGAAAAGCTATTAAAGCTTCGGATTAAAATAAAGTAGTGCCTTAGCCAAAGTTTCACATCTGGTTTTAATTTTAAATTATTAAACCTTGGCTTGAAGAAAATATAATCACATATAGCATTGTTTCCAAAAGAAACACAACTTTTTTTATTCTTAAATTATATTTTTATATAACGAGGACATTTTTTGTGTTTGAAATTTTAATATAGTTTTACTTAACCTTCTTAATTACATATCCTCCAAAATTATGAGTATGGTACAACAAATATTTCTAGATAAAATGTTACTACGTCTAATATTTTTTAAGAGCGATTTTCAAATCTTGAATCGTGAGCGTACGTGATCGTGAGTCAAATTAAAACAACCGTCCGTGAGTACATTTCTTTTAAATAATTCTCTTTTCAATTTTAAATAAAATGATATTTTTATAGTCATGAACTATTTTCTGTAATGTTTTATTAAATTTTATTTTAAATAAAGCTGTATGAATAACTCAAAAATTATATTTTTGTGGGTTTGTTACATTAGTGTATAGCACAGTTCATAACTGATACTAAAAGAAAACAATACCTTTTAAAAATTCAAATAAATTTAATTTGTAATTACAGATCATATAACAAATTTACAACACATTATTAAGCTGAGAGCTATTCATTGGGCTATCTGTGTTCAGTTTCAAATTAAAATTTATGTCTTTACATTGTGTATAATGTACACATTTATTTTGGAACAACTTTCAACCTGGTGGCGGACATATTAGTGGGTACAATTTATTAAAAGGTCAAGAGTTCGACTCCCATTGATTGTTTAGATATTTATGATATATAATAAATTCGATACTAATGAGGATGATGTATAATCAAGATGTATGTACAATGTCTTGGGTTAATAATACTTTCACATTGCCAATTATATATGTTTAGTTAAGTATTTTAATTATACATGTAGGTAAATTTTAATTAATGTATATTGTCTTTCGTACCCCTTTTATATAGACAGCTATATAATAATAAAGTACTTACAATTTAAAAATATACATAAAATTGTTTTTGTTAAATCTTTTATTAAAGTATTTTATTTGCTTCCATATTATTTTAAATGACGACAAAAATATAAGGTAGTGGCACCAGTCTTGGCAAGGACCCCGGTAATTTCAAATTTTTAATTAAATGTACTGAATTAGAAATTTACTACCATTTCTGAATATTAATCTACATATACATTTAACTGTCTTACAGCGTAATTTGATGACAATCGGCCAATAGGTGTCAAAATGGTGAAGATTCAAACAAATTATTAGTATAATTTATTAATTAATTATTATATAATCATAGCAACTGCTTTACATTGTTTCAAATTTTACGATTCTTTCTTTTATATCTTTTGTGTCGTAGTACTTATCATTTTGTAATTATTAGCATGCTCATTACTGGTTTTACCTTTGCCATTACTGGAGAAAAACATGAATAAAATAAAAGACTATAATTTAAAAAACGAACTATAAATTGATTTAATAAAGAGTTACTTACTTGTTTTATTAGTAACATGAGTTCATGATAATTACAAAAAAAAACAACCCATTAATCCAAAAAAAACCCGAAGATTTGCTCTTATAGCGGCCATAACTGGTGCCTTTAAGAAAAACCCCATATAAAGGTCAACGGCCAATTTAAATAACACAGTGTAAACATTTTCACAGTCACTGTAACGAACTTTGCTTATCACTTGTTATAAAACAGCCCGCATATTGTCAACATGGTGTAGGCGTTTAATAGTTTTTAACAGGTCACCCTGTTCACCTCCTCCAGTTACAGATTCAGAGTTACAGATAACTACGCTAGTCTAATTATCTGTTAAAAGGAAATGTGACATTTTAAAGTAATTGAATTCTGTTTTAATTAAAAAACGAGGGTGGTCTAATCTTAATCGTCACATCTGCTTACTATAAAATAAACAATCTTTTGTTTATTTTATACTTGGTGGAGGAGGTGGTTATTAAATTGTATACATTGGGTTAGTTTTGGTGTGTTTTTTTTTTCAAATAAAAGGTATGATAAATTATTGATCAATATGATTCATCGGTCTTTATAATATTTTTGTAATATAATTTATAAATATGTACACTGAGAAAAGAATTTAGTTGTAAGAATTAAATGTATATATATATGGTTAAGGTTTTTCGAAATATTAGTTAATTATTAACAAATTTAATAAATGTTACCAATTAAATATTTGGTAACAACACAACGATATAGCTTAAGCATAGGATTTTATTAACAGTTACTAAATATCGTGATCGCCATTAACAACAGGAGATTATCGGTCTTACAGTGGTTCGCGTCAAGTCCCTCAAAATAGGCGTTGTTTAGAGTAAAATCTTTTGTACTAGTCGCGGGGGGGCAGGTCAGAAGAATACGGTGGGTGCAGAACCAATCCATAGCGCAATTCTTTCAATTTACCGGTCTTAATGTGAGCCTTGTTAGATGGTGCATTGTCTTGGAGAAACAGCAATTTTTTCATCGCCATTCGCGACCATTTTGCCTTGACTTCGTCGTCCAATCGATCCAGTAATGCACAGTAATATTCTTTTTGGATTGTTCTACCATGTTGAAGGTAGTCAATAAATATTATACCATGTGGATCCCAAAAAAGACTAGCAAAAATTTTACCGGTCGACTATTTTGGGCGTTTCGGACGGCTTTCATTAGGCAATAACCATTCTACTGAATGTTGATTGAACCCCTGTGTAGTAATGGATCCATGTTTCATCCATTGTCACAAATCGCATGAAAAATTCATTCTTATTGCGATGAAACAGTGCCAAATTTTACTTTGAAAGTCAAACACGTTCATATTTTGGTCAATTGTTAAAAACACGGTACCCATCGCGCGCAAAGCTTTCTCATATGTAAACATTTATGAAGAATATGACCAGCATGTTCCTTTGAGATGACTGTAGTGTTAGCTAGCTCACTCAATTTAACTTTGTAACACAATTTCACGAATTTTTCGAATGTTTTCTGAAGTAACTGTCTCATTTGGCCTTCCTGAACGTGGTGTATCATTTGTGCTCATACGGTTACGACGAAACTCAGCAAACGAGTATTTTACGGTTGAATTAGCTGGAGCAGATGTCCCGTAACACTTATCAAGCCATTCCTTTGTTTGGACGGTATTTTTTCCCATCAAAAAACAATGTTTAATCAAAACACGAAATTCACCTTTTTTCATGAAAAAATAACAAAAGTAGCGTCATTTCGAAGGCAGTAACTTGAACAAGAGTACATGAAATTTTGACAGTATTCTAGTTAAGGATGGTACTCTATGGGAAGCATAAGGATTTTTTGTTTATGTCGCTATTTGTGTCAGTTCAAAGACTTTTCATCCCATGTAGTATAACCAAATCTCGTTATCTATAAATAATCGCCAATCAAATATTCTGTAGAGTCTAGACATTGTCATACTACCATAATGGACACAATTTTGGAGTAAAAGCCAATGGAGATTTACATCAAAAACATGGAAAAGGTTGTAAAAAATAAAAATGAATCGATTCTTCAACAACCTTTAAACCGTTTCTGTTAACCTTAGGACCTTATACATTTTTTAAGATTTATATATACTATTTATAGACGTGCACTACCATCGTGTAATGCGTTTTGTTAATTGACGTCATACAATCTTGTTACAGTTACATGTAAGAACATGTATTATATGATATTATAATTTTTATACGGCTGCACACGAGACAAGAGTCAACTAAGTCTCGTCTCGGAATTGAAGTCTTATCTCGGTCTTAAAATTTCCAACTGACAGTCTCTTCTCGATTTCGTCACGTGAAAATGAAAGCTATCTTATCTCAGTCTTGTCTCGTAAAAAATAAACTGGTCTAGGGTCGATTACATTGTTGAGCGAGTTTACAAGCTAACAAGCCAGCTTGTTACTAGCTGGCTTGTTAGCTTGTAAGGTAGTAATGAACAGTAATGAATAGTAACTGAAACCAGGAATCACCGAGATACTAGCAGCTATAGCGAACTAGCTACTATGATGACACACGGCTAGTTTACAAGCTAACAAGCCAGCGAGTAAAGTAGCCCGGCTTTCAACTTTTGTAGCAGATTGTTTACAAGCAGCTTGTTGGCTTGTGAACATGATTACACTGAGCGAGTTTACAAACGAACAAGCTGACAAGCTAACAAGCTGGCTTGTTAGCCTGTAAACTCGCTCAATGTAATCGACACTTCTTGTATCGTATACGTGACCGAGAGAAATATTGAGTCTCGTATGAATAATTATTATTATTTATAAATTATCTCTCGAAGAGACTTATAATTAAGGTCGATATTGTCTCGATCTCGTCTCGATTTTAAGACAATTTCCTTTTAAATAAATTCTCTTTTTAAATTTGCAAGCTTCTACTAAATATGGTATTCTTTACAGTCGGTAAAATATTTCACCACTGTTTTAATACCTTTGTTTTTGACTTACTCCACATGCGCTAAAACATAATTTAATGTCATAGAACTGTCTTATAAGTTTGATACCCCGTCAAAAGTGCTTGCAAGTTAACAAATTTCATTGTATTTCGTCTTTATAATACCGGGCATTAATGATACGGCTTATTTTAGTGTCTATTCGAACTTTGTTTTTATTGGAGGCATACTAAAACTAACAATAAAGTAGTATAGAAAAAATTGTCTATTTATAAATTCATATCGTTAATAACAAAAATTTACTAACTAAAACTCATGAAGAATAACAATTAATTAAAACTAAACCAAACCTTGAAAATTATGATTCATTCATTCACTGTGTACATAATATACTTGTGCCATAGATCAAGTAAGTATGTACACTTTGCCTTGCATGTGGGCGGAGCGCCAACTGTCTAATGAAACAAACGACAACATACAATACAGTCAGAAAAAAATTGTGTGACAAAAAGTTCTTTATCGAACACAGTTTTTTTTAATTTTTTTATTGATTTAAACCGCTTTAAATGTTCAGTGTAATTATACATATTAGATTTCGAAGTACGATATGTACGACATGGATTTATAAAGTATAATTTAAAATTGTGTAATTTGTGTTAATTATCTAATAAAGTGTGTGTTTTTTTGTTTATTTCAATCGTTTTTACTGTAAAAATAATATTACATGCATTTGTAATTTTGTAAATGATATTTCGAGTTGCAGTGTTGAATTGGTATAAGTAATTTGTGTTAAATTATTTTGTAAAATTGTCACGTTGTGTATTGTATTTATATTATATATGTAGGTACTTATAAAGTGTGTTAGTGTGGTTTAGTAGATTCCATTGTGTCGACATTTTCAGTTAATTTTGTGTTTAATATTGTTTATCAATGTTTAAACTGAAGAAGAGCAGTATGTATATTTATTTATATTAATTTAATTTACTTATTGTTGATTAGATTCTTTATCAATGGAGGAGTTAAAAATTAAATATGAAACCTCCAACATATGTTTTTAATTTAATATTTATTTAATATTTTGTCCTATTAAGAATTTGCTCTCGAGCAAAAGCTAAGCTAACACTATCTGTGAGGTATTAAATATAAATGACAGTCCACTGACAGGTCTAATCAATTGTATAGTTTATATTAATGACCTTGACACATGTGCGTTAAGTAGAAACTAACGATCCAATAGCAGTATGACAAGTGTACATCATAGGTTGCAAAGCATTTACATTATTATACATTTATTACCACTGCTATAAATGATTTGGCACCTCGTAGATAGCGTTAGCTTAGTTAGCATTAGATGTATTATGTATTAGTTCGTTTTCGGGTGTGAGGTTCGAATTTTTTTTTACAAGAGTATTTTTCGCGTTACGAGTTTCTCTGAGCATATGCACTTCGCTTTAGTAAGTAAACAATAATTGTTTCTCGCAATTAACTGGTAAAGGCGGAGAATTGTTTTCAATACCTTTTTCCCCGCGCCTATTTCTGGGTACGCCGCTCTTGGATTTTTATTAATTAAGTAATTTATGTATTGAGCGATAAGGTTATTAAAGCAAGAATGAAGAACACTTATGTTTTATATTTGGACTGTGTTACACACTAATGTATCATCCCACACATAGTTGATTTCGAGATATCAACGTTTTTAACGTGCGGAAAGAAAAATACATTTTTGTTACGTTCCAATAAAATCTGAAAATCATTGGTTTTTTATAATCATTCTCTATTCAACCAAACTGCAAAAAGTTTTTTGTAGTTTGTGGTTATGTTTAGTTATAATTTAAATAAAAATGTATTGCTATGAGCTATTTATATTGTTATTAATTTCTTTTTGAATGAAACTGCATTCATAACTCAACAATGATATTTTTGTCGGTTTATACGTTGATATATTAGTGCATACCAGTGTCCATTTATATTAAAAAATTGAAATAAATATATAAGGGTTGACTTGATTATAAAAACGAAACTACCCTGGAAAAAATTTCAGATCTGAAGTGATTTAATCAGATCTTGATAGATCTGCATTTTGAGACATCATATTTTTTCACTGGTTTTTTATCTGTGGAGACTTTCAAAGATCTACAACGACCTACAAACATCTAGAACATATGTATACATTTATACAACTAATAATTTTTTTTTCTACGATACGCAACTTTGTGGACAGTTGTATATGAACGTGTATGTTTGTAATATGTATCATGTAAATTTGTAAACTTGTAAACAAATGAAAATTAAGTATAATAAAACTACCGTCATTTTACGTGTTTTCGTAATTGTAATTTTTTTTTCTAAATTGATAATGGTTGTCACTTCCTTTGTTAAGACGCATAAGCCATAATGATTTTTATGAATCACTCGCATTATATTGTATTGTTTTCTCTAGATATCTAATATGAAGTATATGTATAATTAATATAAAAACGTGTTCTACCGTCAAGGCTAATATAATATAATGAATTACATTTATTATAATTATTTCTATTTAAAAATATCTTCTTTATTTGTAGTAGGAAGTATATACCTACAAAAAATGCTCTCTTTTGTTATTAATTTGTATTATAATTAATTTAAAATACTGAAAACGGAAATTGTGGTTTGTATATTATATAAAATCATACTTTTTAATACTAATAAAAAATAACTATGCACGTAAATATTACATAATAATAGAAAACAAACTTTAAAGACAAAAATGACAGGACTGGCAAATTTTTTTTAGGTCGCCCCACCTTAACCCTTTCAGCTCAATCCAATTTTTGGTCCGTGCTTTTGAAATTTCAGGGCTGAAAGGGTCAAAATTTGTCAAAGTCCTAAATTTGTTGCTACGCCACTGTGTTTACAGGTTAATTTCATTTTACCTTGTTATGTTTATATTATAAGTTTTTACTTTAAACATTCATTTAATAAAATATATGAATCATTTCTATAATTTCTGTCAAGGGATACATAATACATAACACATGTAATTAATCTTTGTTTGAAACATTAAATTAATTTTAATGACGCTACGGAGCTAAAAAATACTTCACTACATATATGTACACAATGTACTCTAGTTTAACTAATAAATTAATTATTTTCTTTGTAATGTATAAAGTATCCCGCTCTGATGTTGAATAGAGACATGTAGTGTATACTACAGTGGTGTATCGTGGGTGGTAAAATATCATAGACTCAATTAAAAAAATCAATTAAGAACTGGTTTAAAATATTTTTTTCCTCATATTTTTATTGATGTGTTAACATTTTTACGTAAACATTTGAGTGATTTTGACAATTTTGGCGCTTTTTAGGACACTTGTCCCACATCAGCGTGTGGATGCTGTTGCATGATTGAATCTATACCAATATATCCTTAAAATTATGAATAAAATGAAAACTACTGTACCGATTTTGATAAAACCTGCAACAACGTGCTCCTTGAAATCTCAGCTATCATTCAAAAGAGCTGAGCAGTAAATAAATTAGTTGCACAAGTCAAAATGAGCGTGTGGACCATTTAACCCGTACTCTAGTCTAAATTATAAGAGGTACACCAAAATTATACATGGACGTTTTGTAGAGTTTAATTAGTTGTACATAAAAATCTGCGAGACAATTTATCTAACTTTCATATTTAAATCTCTGCAGATATTTTTTCTATAAAACGCGAACGGTGTCGCGCGTCAACTCTATTTTCAACAAACATTATGATCTATTTATAAAAAAAAAATCGTTTGACACACAATCACAGAGCGTAAAATTGAAAATTTTGTTGAATTATATTATTTCTGGAAAACGATGTGATATTTTACAAAAATGTTCTTGTTATCAAATATTTCACGCCCCCAAAAATTAAAACGTTTTTAACGATATATTTTATCTAAAAAATGTCAAAAAACGTCAGTTTTCGATCCATAAGAACACATGTTTTATATAAATCCATATATTTCTTAAACTTTTATTTTTTTGTTTATTGCATCAGAATATTAATGAGAACATTCTCACCAATTCTCATGCATTTGACACCGTTCTGAGATACTTTAAGTACCTACATACATAAAAAGTATCAGTTTTTATAAAAGTATAATAAGTAAGTAGCGCCACTGTCTTTTGTCTCACTCATACTGCCTGTCGTAATCGTGATATCATCTGATATGTCAGAAGTTCATTTTGTAAATTGTGAACAATTGTAGAGTGACCTATTTAACATTCAGCATTCTTGGATGGAACCTTTTTTCATCTGAAAATAAATATACAGAACTATTAATAACAATTCAAAAGGCAGATGTATAACAGTATATTGTTACAACAATATTTTTATGTTTTGATTAAAGATTTAGTAATGTATTAAAGTAATTTAAAAGTACTTTCTTTTGATCTCTGTAGTGAATATTTCATGACCTGATATCTTCGAGGTACATAAAAATCCATTAAAAGATAAAACGATAATGAAAACAAGGTAAATAATAAAACTTCTTTTCAGTAACCACATTGATCACTATTTTTATTTTGCAAATAAAATGTAACGTTAGTTAATAACCGTTAATACAATATAAATGTACAACACATTTGTATAAATAAGTATTATAAAAATAAATCTGATATTTGATCTATAACAAGTAGTTAACAAGATCTACAGTTGTATTACTATATGGAAATACTAGCTTATGATTAATAATAATAATGAATACAGTGACAAGCTATGGGGCGAATTTATGGATTTTGCAAGTTTATGCTAATCAATACGATATTTTTATATATAAATTTATAATATAAAATAACACCTGAAAAGGAATTGATTTTTTTATTAACTTCACTATGTTAAAAGGAGAATTTTGCACACTTATTATTAGATTTGTAAAATACCCATAAGTACCTGTAACAACACATACAATCAAATAAGTACAAATTCGATATTACAAAATCATAAAAAGCTGTTAGAATCACAGAACGAAAGAATAGTAAAAATGACACTTTTTTATGATTTTGCAATGTCGAATTTGTACTTCTTTGATTGTATGTGTTGTTAAAATATCAAAAAATACGAAAATAAGAATAAATAAAAGAATGTTTGTAATTGATATTCTATTATACATTTCTTCGTGGTGACGTCAATTCCCGCGCCAACGCTACCTTGTCTTTATATACCTTGATTCCTTCCGTCCTAGTGGGAATGTAGTGACTTCGATATTAGACCAGACAATCGCATGGGTATTACTGGCTTTAATAAAAAATGTCTATAATAAATTCTAATACATATAATTTTTAAAATTCATTTGGGTTGGGTTTTATAGGGCCAAAAAACTACAGAAAGGTATTGAAATATAATCAGTGACTACACATCCTTTGAAATTAGGTCACCAACCGCCATTGATCATTAAATCTATATATTATCTCATAAAGCTACTTCTTGTTTAATTAATCGAGATAAATCAGCTGAATACCTTTGCAGAAAGGTATTAGAATGTGATCACACATCCTCTGAAGTTAGGCCATTAGCAGCCGATGGTCATTAGAACCATGTCTCTCATAAAACTACTACTCCTTCTTTGTTTAATTAATAGAGATAAACAATCTGAATTCCTCTGCCAAGTACAGTTAACGACAAATACATATCATAATAACGATTGATGTGAATTATTAATTTTGCACAGCCCACTAACGCCTGCACCGCATATAAAGTGTTTACAAACACATGCATGTATGTATATATTTGTACCGTTACTGCTGTTGTATACATCTACACAATCACTTGCATATACGTTAATTGGTAACACTAACATTAACTGATTTCTATAGCAAAGTGGAATAATAATGTGCAATATTACATGCACAAGTGGGCTGTGCACATTGCCAAGTGTTGGTTATCAGAGTCATGACGTCACCAAAGCACAGCAATCTCGATAAAATGTAAAGACTTTGTTAGTTTTTTACACATCTACGATAAACATTAGAATCAAAATATATCATAATTCATAGATATCATATGGTATAGTAAGTAATAGGGATGTTACGGAGCTTCATATCCGAAATCCACCTATTCTGAACTGCAAAACCGTATCCGAAATAATTATTTTGGATAGTTTCAAAGAGACACAAACTGTGGGTGAAAACTAATACTAACATTCATACTAATATTATAAATGCGAAAGTATTTATGTTTTGTTTGTTTTCACGGCTAAACCACTGAACCGATCTTGATGAAATTTGGCAAGGAGATAACTTGCATCCTGAGGAAGGACATAGATAGGTTACTTTGTATCCCAAAAAATTGATTAGATAAAAAATACAAATTCCACGCGGACGAAGTCGCGGGTAACATCTAGAATCCCAAACTAATGAAATAAATATCCTTGTTCGTATCCGTAATCGAAATATTAAAACTTCAATAATCCTGTGTTGAATCCTGAGGGCTTACTCCGGGGAGCAATGAGAATTGCGCGGGGGGGGGGATTACATTTCAACTGACGAATATATGTAAATAAATGTATGAGAATAGCATTAACTATTTTGGTTGGATCTTGACTTCTGGGTAGAAGCCCAGTCAATTTGGCCGTTATAAATCGGCTAAAGTTTCGTTATATGTTGCCGTGGACATCACTTTTACAGGAGCCCTGAAAATGTCTACTGTAACGTACGACGAAACGTTGGCCGATAGAACGACTAAATTAACGCAACTTATATATACCCAGAAGCCAAAATCCATATCAAGATCACCGCAGTAGCCTTAAAATTTATTTTGTAATTTATATATATTTTTCTTAAAATATACCTAATTTAGAAAGAGGAGGGAATACCGCAGGCAACTCTCCTCTTTCAACATGTATTGCATTATTTGTTTTTCATTTTAACTTTTGAACCAATAAGAAAACACAAACTATATAAACGACAAATTGTAGTTTAATTCAATAACTTTGTCATCTTCAAGTTCTAAAAATATCATCTAACAAGTGTACTCCGTTAGAGTGCTGACAGATTCGACCCCTTTCTACAGCATGAGAGTTTAGTATAGCGGCTATTTCGTCTCGAATGTTTTGCTTTGGGTGTTATATATAGTTACTAGTTTTTGTCAATAAATACTTTTGCCTTTACGTACTCCAGAAAACGATTTTGCAGTTCGGAAAAATATGTCATAAGTAGATTTTTAGAACTTGTGGATGAAAAAGTTTCTTAAATTAACTATTATTTTATTTATTTATTTAAAGTTATAAAAGCAAAAAAAAAATTTTTTAAATTAATTTTTGAACGATCCTTTGATATAGGACTTCCATTTTTCATAAAGTATTATATTATTTTTAACTTTTTACGTATTGCAATATCACATATATTATGTAGTTGTTATTTTTTCTTTCGAAGAACAACTTTCTACAAGAAATGTATTTTCTATAAAAACTTTTCCATATTTAACAAATAAGAAATTATGGAGGTAAGAACTTCAAAGTTATATTTTATTACTAAAGAAGCATAACAACCAAATAATTTCAATTTATAATTTAATATTATACATAGTTATTTTCATAAATGAAAAAGTACTACAAGTGCGTACATTAAAATAGCTATAATTTCTTTTTTTAAAGTATTAAACATGTAATAAAAATACAAACACATTAAAAAAATCTCGATAATTATTTGTAGAAAGGCAATAATGCATGCTACAATCTATATAGCCGACTAGCAGGTATAGTTTGATTGTTTTTGATACACATGCTCTGCCCAAATTTAGATTGTGCGAATTAAAATAATGGTCCGCGGGCCATTAAAGCCCACAATGTAACCCACATGAGGTTAGTTGAAAGTTATATAAATCTGCGTCTAATTATTTATTTTTGGTATTCAGTATAATACGCAGATTATTAGTTTTTACTTAGGTGTGCATTTTTAATGTATATATGAGATTTTTGTTTATTTTTAGATACACGTTTCTCCTTAATAGTTGTTTTGTTGAAAATTACAATGAATGCGTAGGTAGCTAGGTACTGGGTACACACATGTAAATTAAGAAATAGAAATTAAAATTAGTGTATATAATTATTTTAAATGCACTTTTATCTGACTTGAAGATTTAAAACAATGTGATTGTAAAAAATTATATACGTAAAACAAACATTCGATTTATTTTTGGTCGAGTTGATTGATAAGACAATGATGAAGGAAATAATATGACCAATTATGTCATTTGAGAAATAATTACCCAAATTATCCTATTTGTTATATTTTATTCTTTTGTTCTTAAAGTTCATGAAACTTTCGAATATAAACTAGATTCTATAATTTCTTTCCACAATGCATTATTTTACGTCGTATTAAAATGCAGAAATTGAAATCTTTTCGTATATCATCTTCAAAGAAGACGTTTCTAAATTAAAAAATTCGGTCAAGACATACATGGGTGTATGCCATAAGGGTTCCGAAGTACGTACTATGTGGACTGTTTGGATCAACTTAAAGGTGCATTTTTGAGTTAGAAAAATAAATAAAAAATAGGGTCAAATTCTAGTGATTAAGGTCTACAATTTGACATCCTACAGGCCATGGTATTTTTTTTATTATTTACTTTAAAGCTCCCTGCAGGCGTCATTTTTGAATTAGAAAAAATAAGACAGAGGGTCAAATTAACAGGGTTTCTTCGGAACTCTAAAAATACATAGGTACATTTTCATACGTATTTTAGTATTCCATATCGAAATCGGAAAACAAGGCCTTATGGAATCAACTTTGTCTATCATAACCTTTTAATAACTACTGAACTGTTTGACCTAAAAAGCTGAGATTTGACTTAAATATAGTAAATGGTAGTTTTTAAGGGGGGCAAATGGGTTATTATGCTATCCCGGCGAATGCGGTATCAAATGATATCTGAGAATTCAAGAAATTTAAATATGTAAACGTTTCTTATTATTGAGATTATCGATTAAAAATTTTAAAAATATTTTCGGAAGTAATAATGAGGAAAATCTGAAAAAAAATTGGAATATATGTTAGTGATTGCGAAATCGAAAGAAAATTATTATCAGCAGTCACCGCACTTATGAATTTTTCAAAAATAATTAAATATTAATATTATAATGCGATTGGAAAATACTTAAAAATTTAAAATATCTTTTTGATAATATTTAAACTGCTACTAACTGCAGTATTTTAAATTTTGCTAAAGTTTTATGTAAATCTGTAAAGTTTGTGTTACATAGTGTTGACACAAATACAATTCAAAATAAAACAATTGAATAAATTGAAAAACTTAGATATGGAACACTAGAAGCTTGCCAATTTTTTTATAAAAGACTATTTTTCCAATATATATTTACTCAGATTGTGAGGAATGTATGGTTTCTGTCTGGAACTCTTTCGGCCAACAATATTAAATCAGTTGATAATTTATATGTTTTCTATATGTAATGTAATATCTACTAAATTTCGTCCACCCCTATATTAATTCAGTTTTACTGATAGATGACGTCATTACACAAGTGCAGTATACTACATATTTTACGACTTCACTTTATCTGAATAAGATGTTAAAATAATTTCTTGTAGATACCTTTGTTTTAATTAAATAATTTGAATTATAACAAATTGAAAATAATTACTTAACTGATCTTTTTGTTCACACGATGAAAATAATAATAATGAAAAAAAAAATTTATACTTGCAGATGATTAAATTTAAAAACAAATCACGCGTTCGTAATTATAAGATCATCTCTATTCTTTATTGTTACAGTACATTTTTTATTAACCATTGTTGTTTGAGATAGTTCCGTTCCCAAAAACTTATACATATATACAATAGGTTTTCGTATATGAAAATGTATATACGTCAAATTGCATATTCGCATATATCATCTGTATTATGTGTTGACGGTAAACAAGACGGGGAGTTCTGAATTCGTGACAGACATGTTCGTCTTACGTGAATTGGCCAGTTATAAAAATAAATTTTAATCTAGACTTAAACCAAAGGGAGGATCTACTGTAAAATTAAAATTTTGTATTGAAGCAATAATTTTTTAATGAAAATTGTTTTTTGAAGACGTTCTTAACATAATAAAATTATACTGTATTAAGGAACATTTTAGTTAACATAATTTATATCATTTATTATATTGAGTGACCGTTTTCTGGAAAGTCAGGGAATTTGGTTCGAAATCAGGAAATTTGAATAAAACTTGGTGAATTGAATTTAAGGGGCACGTATTGTAAATGTGCAGAGAAAGCCATTAAAAAATTTAAAAAATACCCTCAATTTTACACATTTTTTTTGTTTTATTCTAAACTGTTCTGTAAAATTAAGGAAAACCTCAAAATTTCATTTGGAAAATAGGGAAAAATAAAATTGAAACCTAAATAATGTTATTTCGTTAAAAATAAAATTTTTAAAATACATAAGAGTAAAATTGTATATTTATAATAAGGGTGCCTCTATTGATCTATAACCATCATAATTAATTTGAAATATTTTAAATATTCATTAAATTTTATCGTTCCATCTCGCATTGCAAAAAACACAATTATCAGAGGTCGTTGAAAATATAAACATAAAAAGAGTCGTTATTGGATATTTTGTTGTTTAAGTATATAAAAATAAAATATTAAACAGTTTTTAATTGAGATTAAAAACTCGCATTCCTATTTTTTGCGCTGAAACATTCATTTTACAGTAAAACTAACGTCTCGAACTGTAAATGTCAAATATAATTTATATTTTTAATAATAACTGAGCTATTTGTAAACTTAACATAAATAAAGTATAATTTGTACTGAAACAGCTGGTTAAATTATTTTTATATTCTTTACATGCGGGATTGAACTATAATGAACCTATATTAAACGATTATGTACATATTTCTTCTTTATTCAAATAATTAAATTTCAAAATAATATTATATTTTAAAATTTTAAATGAAAAATTTTCAATTCATTTGATATTGATTGAATTTTCATTCATTTTCTGTGGAGTAATATGATTATAAGTTAAAGCAAGTATAAATGAAAAATCAAAATTTATAAAATTTGTTTGGATGCATGAGGTGAAAAAGAATTTAATATTTAGACTAAATTTGCTAACAGTTCAAAAACGTAAATTTTAACTTCAAACAGCTTTTTCAGATTGAAGTTTCGATTTTTTTCATTACTATTTGAAATTAAACAAAAAAATTATATTTTTTGCTCCACATCAAATGATCGGAGATCAAATAAGGTAATGGCACCAGTCTTGGCAAGGATCCCAGTAATAGCAAATTTTTAATTAAATATACTGAATTAGAAATATTTGTTGAATATTAATCTATATACATTGAACTGTCTTACAGCGTGATTTGATGACAATCTGCCAATAGGTGTCAAAATGGTGGACATTCAAACTAATTATTAGTATAATTTATTTATTAATTATTATATTATCATAGCAACTGCTTTACGTTGTTTCAAATTTGACGATTCTTTCTTTTATATCTTTTGCGTCATAGTACTTATCATTTTGTAATCGTTAGCAAATATCCATCACTGAGTGCGCATTACTGGTTACTAAAATTTAAAAAATAAACTCTATTTGGTGACTTTGGTAATTAAATTGATTAAACAAAGAGTTACTTGTTTTATTAGTAACATGAGTTCATGAGAATTACAAAAAACAAGCCCATTAATAAAAAAAAAATGAAAACTTGTTCTGGTGTCTTTACCTTATAAAAAAATCATTAATTAATATTAAAAGATTTCATCCCAAAAAAATTTAGAACTTCACGTAATTGTTTTATATAAGTCTGTAAAAATACAGAAAAGTTTCTTTAAATTGTATTTTTATTTATTCATGTGCCATAATTACAGAGCTTTGAATATTGCCCTCTTTCTTCTAGCAATATTTGGATCTCTTATTTAATTTGATGAATCTATATCCAGTACAAATTCTGGATACTTCACAAATTATGAATCAGTACCTTACATATAACATACATCCAGATATGTATAAGAGAGTAGTGGGGGGGAAAGGTACTGAGTGCATGAGTGCGTGGAACAAACACACACATACGGACTACACAGACACACATTCTCCCGCCCGTGTGCTAGGCTATCACTCAAACAGTATTAGCTGAGCTGCTGAGAAAGCCGCTTACTAAACAAATAATAATATACACTCCGTTGTACAGAGTTCGGGTTGTGCCGGCTAAAACAGCACGCGACCAAAGTTCCGAGGGATTTTCAGTTGTAAATTACGTACTCGAGTGAAAAAAACATCTACTGCGGAATTTTGTTGATGTTTTTTGTCTCTTTTTATCTAACGTAGATTTGTGAGTGTGAGTTAGACAGAAGGATATTGTGAGTTATGTTTATTGTGATAAGTGGCGAAGGTGAAGACAGATAGTATTTTTTTTTACACTTTTTTCAGTTAGGAACTAATATTTTACGGTGATGGTTTTGGGAAAATTATGTGTGTTTTATAACCTTCGGAAGTGTTATTTATATTAAAAATAAAAATAATGTAATTTTTAAATAAGTACCTGTTAAAAAATACACAATAAATTATTATAATCTATATTTATACTTTAAGATTTATGAACTATTGTACTTTGATTTAATACAATTGTACACATTTTAATATATCTAACAACTTTTTATTAATACATAAAATACGTATTTTAAAGTTGAGAAAATCACCAAATACTGGAACGGACATTTTACTGAATTCTTTTAAAAACAAACATCCGATCTGAAAATAAATCGTAATAACGATGTGAATGTGTAACATTACAATAAAAACAAAACAGTGTAATTCAGTGCAAGTGAAAAATAACAACAATGAGTACAGACAGGAGGCTGAGCCGGAGTTTCCACTCGTGTCTCCGGGGTGGCTTTGAGTCACCGGAGGATGATAGCTTCGAACATGAATATGGTGGGTTTAAATATTCAAATGTATTTATGTTATGACATTGCTGTATAGTCAATTTGTGTAGCACAAATGTTGCGTACTTGTAAATTGGATGGTGTGCGGATTTAGATGATACATATACTATATAATAATAATAATAATAATCTTTATTGTATGTACATTAGGGTGATTCATTTCCGCAAAGTTTTTTTATTTTTGAAGTGCTCAAGCACAGTGGTAATCTACATGTAGAAAAAAAAATTCTCACCAAATTTGAGCTCTTAATTCCGATTTTAAGTACTTACTATTTAAATTTGAATTTTTCCCATTTAAAATGCATGTAAAAAGTAAATTTTTCTTTCAAAGTTATAATGCTTAGCCACTTTTTACGATATCGCAAAACGCTTTATCAGGTCTTGTAGAGGATTCCTTGCTCTTCAAAATTGCTCATGGGTTTTTCGATATTGGTCGTACTAGTTCACCTGCCAGAACAATCAAAGTAAAATTTTTGAAAAAAGTACCGTTTTTTTCATTTTTCAGAGCGAACCGCTACTAGTAGGGAGAAAAAAAATACCTATTTTTAAAGGAAATTTTATTCTCTTTAAAAAAAGTCCTTAGGTTCAAATTGCTCTGACCAATATCTCATGAGTTACAGCCATTTTTATAGTTGGAAGTGTAAAAAAACGATAGTTCTGGCAGGTGAACTAGTACGACCAATATCGAAAAACCCATGAGCAATTTTGAAGAGCAAGGAATCCTCTACAAGACCTGATAAAGCGTTTTGCGATATCGTAAAAAGCGGCTAAGCATTATAACTTTGAAAGAAAAATTTACTTTTTACATGCATTTTAAATGGGAAAAATTCAAATTTAAATAGTAAGTACTTAAAATCGGAATTAAGAGCTCAAATTTGGTGAGAATTTTTTTTTCTACATGTAGATTAACACTGTGCTTGAGCACTTCAAAAATAAAAAACTTTGCGGAAATGAATCACCCTAATGTACATAGTACATAAATTGCGTCAAATTACAATTTAAAATTTACATTAAAATTACAATAAAAATTTAAAAAAACTAGAATATATATTTAAGATTTACCCTGACAATTCCTATTCAACAAACTCTCTTATTGAGTAAAAAATTTTCACATAGAGCCACTCTTTCAACCTATTTTTGAACTCTTTTACTGGTAGTTGTTTAAGTTCTTGGGGCAGTTTGTTGAATAGTCTTATGCAGCTATTTACAACCCCATTGAGTACATAGTTTTTTTTGGTGTTGCTTATTACGAGGTGTTCCTTTTTCCTAGTATCATAGCCATGCTCAGGCAAATATTGGTGAAATAAGCCCTGGTTGCTCTTCACAAAAGAGGTGCATTCGAAAATGTAGATATCAATGACCGTATGATATGTATGGATTTTACGGTGCTTTGTATCTAAAATATGTTAATTAAATTTTGATTTCCGAAATAATTAGATTTTGATTTCCGAAACCGTATCTGACATAATTATTTCAGATACCCATGTACTTGGCCCAATATTTCGATATTGGTCCCAGTTTAGGCTATCCTTCAGATACTGAGCTTCGGGTCACCCATTCTTTACCCAAGATTGGGCCAACTCTGGGCCAGCCTTGGTAGGACAAGCCTTGGCCGAGTCTTGAACGAAGTTATCATGTGTACCTTGATCCAATGTTGGCTAGCATTGGCGCAAGCCTGGACCAACCGTAGCCCCTTTGTAATTTCCTATAGGGGTAATTTCCGACTAGTTGTCCGATGTATAAACTGCAGGCAAAAACAAATAAAGTACTGGTACCAGTCTTGGATCATACCCCACTGTTGACTTCTTTTTAATTAAATGGGTGTCAAAATGATGGACATTTAAACTCATTATAAGTGCAACTTATTTATTAATTATTATACATGTATTATCACAGCATCTGCTTTACATTGTTTCATATTTTACAATTCTTTATTTCATAACTTTTGTGTCGTAGTACTTATCATTTTGTAATCATTAGCGAATGTCTATCACTAAACAATATAAAAGGCTGTAATTTAAAAAAAACATACTATATTTGCGGACTTTGGTAATTAAATTGATTTAATAAAGAGTTACTTGTTTTATTAGTAACATAAGTTCATAATAATTTCAAAAAACAAGCCCATCAATCCCAAAAACAGTATATTTATATAGTATATCTTGTACTTAAAGGATCCAAGACTGGTGCCAGTACCTTACTAACAATAAGTAATAAAATCCGTATCCAAAATAATTTCATATCTCCGAATTGGAAACCGAAATCAAGAAAAATAAATCCTTATCTGTATTCGTAATCGAATTGTCATATTATCCCTAACAACTAACAAATCAATCATACAATATAAATAAGTGTAAGGTATTATGTACAGGATGTCCCGTAAACATACCGACATACTTTTGTCGAGGACATTAAAACAATCGCTTTTTGTTAATAAAACAATGTCCACAAACGACTTGTTTCAGCAGTAGATCACAAAAGGACCCTAAACAAAAGCAATGGATTTTGCCTTTTGGTTGAAAGTTTGTCGTCATATTTACGGGACATCCTGTATGTATAAACTAGTTAATTATTTTGAGATTTAATTTTTGGGTTTCTTTATCAACGTAAGATGTGAATGAAAAAGTAGGAAACAATAAAATTTTGTAACATTACATACCTACTTTCTTTTTTTAAATAGTCATTTTTCTCTATTTTAAAATTAAGTACTTTTTAATGACATACTCTAATAATTGCTTTTTTTCAAACTTTTTATTTAATATCCGGTATTATAAAGTATTTAGTTAAAAATTAGCTAATAACTGAACGGGGAATCAAACGCATATGACAGTTCTATAACGTTTATTGATAGTTTAGCGCATGCGCGGTAAATAAAACACAACGGTATTAAAACAGTGGTGATTAATTAATATGAAAAACATGTTGCACGGCCAGTCACCTACTGTTTTAAATTCCAAAACATATCAATTAATACCCCATGCTTGTTATTTATCAAATATTCAATTTCTTTATAATACCGGACAATAATGTAATGTCGTACGGTCTATAGTAAAATATTTTTTCATATTTAATTATTATTACTATTACTTATACAGAATAAATATACTTTTTAAAAATATAATTGGGAGTTTTAAATTAATTTATAAAACAAGTTATATGATAATGTATATTAATTTAATCTCTTGTAATTAATTATGCGACGTATTATATTATATTATATTATGATTAAAATAATCGAAACATTTTGTTTTTGGGGGTGTTATTTCTATTCACGTATCAATAACGAGTTATTTTATCTCTTTCTGAATATATAAAACAAACACGAGGGAAAATGTATTTTTAAAATAACTTTTCAGTCGATAAGATAACTTGCTATAATATAAACAAAAATTTGCCTCCTGTGTTTTGTTTTAGATAAACGAATGTATTTTTTGGAAAGTTTACCAATAAAATTAACTTTGGTTAATGACTATAAATCATGCTTCAAGTTTTCCCAGTTTATGTTTCATCACATAGGAATTTAGAATTTAGGTTTTCTGTTTTTATTTTTAACTTCATAAAATTCAAAACAATTAATTCAGCTTATACAATCGATGTTTTGATAAGTAAAAAGTTTTTTTTTAACATTTTTTTTTCTTAATATTATTTGCACAAAATTAAACATCTTTGAAGAAACAGAATTTTTTTTTTCGAAAGTACCTTAAAGCAGGGGTTATTTTTAGAAGATTTTTCAACTACAAAGACCTTTTTTGCCTTTTTTCTCTATACTTTGTATATTTCTCTCACAAATTATAGTGACCTTTTTTTTGCTCTACACTTACACATTTTATATTGTTCTTTCCACTTGCAATTTTTCAACTACACAAATTAGGTTTTACAACTGCAATTTACATTTTTGGAACTGCAGAAACAAGCTACAACTACACATTAAAATAACCCCTGCCTTAAAGATTTTAAACAATGGCAATTTTTATGGCTTTTTGCCCTACTTTTGATGATAGGTATGACGGAAACGGAAGCAACTGTATTTTTTCAAATAGCAGTTTATAACTTTTTGGAAATCTAATTTTATGCTGAATACAACTGCTTTAATAAAATTTTGATCGAGTTATTGAAACCGAGGATATTTTATGTTCAGTCTTGAGATCAAAGTTATTTTTTAAACGTAGATATTTAACTCTTATAAATATAATATAAGAAATTAAAAAAAAATAACATCAATCTAATAGTTCAGTCGCAATGGAACTTTTCGCATATCTAATCTATCTTTATTACATAGTATAAAACAGTCCCTCGTCGTGGCTGTCTGTCTGTACCTGATTTCTCAGTAACTACTGAACTGATTTTATTCCGGTTTTCACTAATGGATAGTGTTACATTTTTGGATATTTTGTGTAAATTTCATGAAGTCGGAAAAAAACAATCGTCAGAGAGGTATCTTCGCATGTGCTGCGTAAATAGTTGGCATAAAGTTTAATAGGTTTATTACAGATTAAATTTATATCCCCGGTAAACCAGATCCAATGCGTTAGTAAAAATATAAATATGAGTAATAACAAATATGTATAAAAAATATTAATAAAAACATAAAACGACAATTTTTGCTGATGCCGACACTGTTATTAAAATTATTTTTCCAAAAAACTACATGATCTTTCAAAGCTCGGATACTGGTCATCCTGTATATTTTTTACAATTTTGAAAGAGTTTTATAATTTTAATATCTTGTTCATCGTAACAAAAATTTTGCAGAGGAATAAGGTACTGGCACCAGTTATGGCCGCTATATGAGCAAGATTTACTGTTTTAGTGATTGACGTGCCTCTTTTTTGTAATTCTTATGAAATCATGTTACTAATAAAACAAGTGACTCTTTATTTAATCAATTTAATAACCAAAGTATTTTTTTTTAATTATAGCCTTTTATTTTGTTTATGTTTTTTCTCCAGTAATGGATAAAGTAAAACCAGTAATGAGCACGCAGTGATGGACACTTGCTAATGATTACAAAATGATAAGTATTACGACACAAAAAATATAAAAGAAAGAATCGTCAAACACACACAATATAAAGCAGTTTCTATGATAATATAATAATTAATAAATAAATTGTAATAATAATTAGTTTAAACGTCCACCATTTTAACACCTATTGGCCGATTATCATCAAATCATGCTGTAAGACAGTTAAATGTATATAGATTATTATTCAGAAATGGTAGTAATCAAATATGAACAAATATTTCTAATTCAGTACATTTAATTAAAAAATAGCCATTACTGTGGTCATATCCAAGACTGGTGCCAGTACCTTATATTGTAAGGCGTACAATGCACTTGTTTTGCAAAACAAAACACTATTGTTAATGTTAACTGCAAAAAATAAAAATAATTCTCCATACATGATTCATGCAACGACAAACTGCATATGAAATTTCACTAACACGCGTTCACGAATATCAAGTAACTACTATAATGTCTACACAGTATTCAGTGGTGTATGACTGAAACAAAGTATTCAATTTCAAATATTAAAGATTATATCTGTCTCACTTGTTCGTGTCATGTTGAATGTTATCGGTCTTTGGATGAGGTGTCCTTTCACTAATATAAATAATTCTTTAATTGTTTTATGTAAACAAAATTATTGCTGATGTATTGTTAAAGTATTTATCAAGTTTAATGTTTGATTAACTTTTATTTTAAACACAAAGTCGGACTTAGAACAATATCCTAATGTTTATATATTATTACCGTCGTATATTTTCATAAAAAAATGTATTATGCAATAAGTGACAATAACATATAATATAATACAATACAAAATTTTAATGTAAATTTTTTTAGGTAAATGACAAATAAACTTAATACACATATATCTGATATAAATAAACGTGCTCCACAATTTTTAGTCTAAACTTACCAAACTTTACCTTGATTAAGGGGGTTACATCTAATAGACACCAACACTCGTTTGATTACTTATTTTATTATTATAAAAAAAATCCTAAAACAAGTCATACCTTTGAATAAAATAATAAAAATACAGAACATATTACACATTTAAAAAAAAAATGTTAGTTGAGCTATAATTCATAATATGGAATCATTTAATTTGACACAGACCCCCCCAGCTGTTCCAAGGACCGTAGGAACCACTTTGGGAACCATTGATTTAGCCAATTTGAAAGTTAAACTCATTTATTTTCTTTGCAAAAAGAAATAAATCTTTTTTTAATTTAATTCTATTTAAGTTGAGACATTACTAATATATATGATACTTTTTTACACAAGTTTAGTACGTCTCTGTGTTTATATTATTTACATATTTTTTTATTTTAAACACGACTTATTGCAGTTTAACTGTATTACACAGAACATATAAAATACTGTGGTTATAACTTCTACATCAAGATACGAAAGTCGTAGTTTGTGGATTCCGCTGCATTTTCGATTTTACTTTTTTTATGCTAGTATCAATTTTGTAAATTTACATATATCTTAAAATCTTCAGAAATACAATTTGTTTTGTATGTATATCATTAATGTTTGTAATGTAAAACGTATATTTAATACTTCTAATCCGATATTAAAAAAAATTGCCGTGTATTTAATATAAATGACAGTCCATTGACAGTTCTCATCAATGGTATGGTTTATCACTGGTTCCCAAACTGCGATCCTCGGCTCCCTTCACAAAGGAAGCCCTGGTGGTTCTGGGTATAGTTGGGAAGCCCTGGATTACTATATAACACTAGATATGTATATGAAAAAATGTGCAATACTAAAAATGTAAATTATCAGGAGCCTTGTGATTTTTTATAGCTGAAAAAGGGGTAGTGGGTCAAATAAGTTTGGGAACCTATGGTTTATATGAATGACCTTAACGTAAAGTAAAAAACTGATCTAAAAACAGTAGTGACAAGTGTACACCATAAAATGTATAACATTTACATTTAATACCACTGATCTAAAATCCCGACGAATTTCATAATGATTTGACACCTCGCAGATCGTGTTAGCTTAGTTTTGTGATTAAAAGGTTTGTGTTTAAAATCTTTCTACAGTATTTTTTTTTAAAGAAATTGTACATAGACAATTTTCTACTAAAAATTACCCTGTAATTCAATGTAAACTTGGGGACATTGGAAAATTATGGTTTTATTTTGAAAACATCAAAATTTATTCAATTCAAAGTTCAATACTTTATGATACTATTAAAATGTATTTATTCAACATCATAATTATCAATTAAAATTAACAAAAGAACATTTATTTACATACAGAAAATGGAAGCTTTTTAACTGTTATCGGGTATTTTTCTTATTTGTATTTTAGAAAGGAAAAGTAATTATTTTTTAATTTACTTACTTTCTCATCAATATTTGCCTTTCAGTCGTGCCTTTGAATGTTTGAAAAATAAATCCACATCAAAGGAAAAATTGTTAAGTAGATATTACATAATATAAATTGACATTTTCTTTTATATTATAAAAAGTAAAATTTATATATTTGAGAATTCATATACATATGTCATATTTTTTTCTTAATTTCATGATATTTTACGGAGTTATCTTTTCTACAAAAATAGCATATGAATAATAAATATTATTTTATATATGTATACTATATATATTTCTTTATTTTTTTATTATTAGTTTTCCAATGATATTTTCCAAAGAAGATGTTCCCATAAAATGTGGTTTTGTTATATTTTCACGTATAATTCCTACCCATACATTAATACGATTATATCTGTAATGAAAAGCATTCTAAGAAATAAAAAATGTGGTTACGAACTAGTATTTTTTTATTTATGTTTTGATTAATTGTTCAGTATCCCTTCAGGATATTTAGCTTCACCTTCAAAGCCATTCAAACTGTGAACTATTATGCTATTTAATACCCATAAAACGAAGAGAGAGAAAATGTCTTTGGTAACACGTTCAAAGCATTACTATTATAGCTTAGGAATGTGTTGTATAAGAATATTTACATATTTTACATTACAATACACATACTACCTACTCCAGTTTTTCTTGTTCATTTTTTGTTGTTACTTAAATTACCTACATCACTAAAAGTTTTCTTATTATATAGGATAAATAATTTTACAAAAAATTAGAGAATTATATTTCATACGAATCTTCAAATGCTGAAGTCTTATACTTCATGTAAAATATATAAATAAATAAATAAAACTATTTTCAGATTTTTCGAGCATATGTTTTTCACTCAAAATAACATCTCGGATCACTTTTTAAAGTTTGGCACACGATAATTCCTTAATCCCCCTTTTTAATTTACATATTTGATCGTAAATTATTTCATTCTATATCCAGAGAATCAAATTAACTACTCAAAGAACAACGTAAAACTTTAAACGTTAAAATTATGTTATAACTCAAACCAAGAGCGTCCGCACAGGATTTTCCAGGGGAGATAGGATCTTGTAGACAAATAATTATATTAATAAGCCCTCTGCAGACTCAACAATGCAAATGACTCAAACATCCATATTAATATTATAAATGAGAATGTCTGTTTCTTACCTTTCCACGACAAATCACTGAACCGATTTTGATGAAATTTAGCAGAGAGATAAGCTTGTATCCTGAAGAAGGACATAGGTTACTTTGTATCCCGAAAATTGATTAAATAAAAAAAATGAGTGTGTGTACTTTTTTAGTAATATCTAGCGTGCAAATTCGAAACTAAAAACCTATTTTATCGACTAGCATAACATAAATCTGTATTACCTAACTTGTATTTCACGCGGACGAAGTCGTGAGTAACGGTTAGTATTTAATAAAATTGATTATTTTAATACCGCAATGAACATATTACATTAAGAAAACATACCCCGTAATTTAGTACATTATGCCAGACATGTGGGAACCATTCAACATTCTTACTCATTAAAATTCTAATGAAAATATCGTATTCATAGCCGAAACATTTCCTTATCTGATTTTGTGTGGATTAAAAATATATCAGGAAGTTGAAGACGCGGAAAGAATTCCTATTTTTATGCGTTCGCTGAATTTGCCATAAAAATACTATACATGTTTGTACATCATTGTACCTAAAACACATATTTGAAATTTTTTATGATTAGTGGTTCCATTCATTTCTATAGTTTCCGTGTGTACATTTCGTCTTATTGCTTTTAATATTACATATATAATGGTACATTTTACAATTTATTAACAATATTGATTATACTCAATCTTATTTTTTTTAAATTGGCAGTAAAAACTTACAAGTTGCAACATTATTGCAAAAGTTTGTCTATTTTAAACCTTTTAAAGAGAAAAGTTTGACATATTTTGGCAAAATAGTAATATTATTGAAATTTTTAAACAAAAGTTCAAAAATAAATAATTAATACTTTTGGGCATAGCAACTTATATTCATAATGAATTGTTGGACATGATCAATTTTGATAGTAGAACATTAGGACACAGACACTTTTAAGCAACCATGAAGGAGTTCTTCAGCTGATAGGTTAGTGGATATGGCAGTTTTTAATAATAACCCCACTTTTTAATCTAAATTTTCAAAATATGGTTACAAAACAGAACCAATAAAAATCTTAATTTTTATCAAAAGTTTACATGGCAATTTTTGATTATATCTACACCTCTCAATTAATTTAAAACAAAAGTATTATTTATATTTTAATCTAATTTACATATATATTGTATATTATGTTCAGAATAATTCAGTAATTCCCTTGAAGCTTCTATGTATACGTCTATTGATGTAATTTGACAATTCAATGAAGCATAAAAAAATATCCAAAATATAAAGGTAGGACAGGAAATGAAATTATGATAGAAAAAATGTTATATATAAATTGTGTATATACATTAGGGTGTGCCAAAAAAAGACGATATTTTTTTTTTTTCACTTTCCGCTCAAAATATCGTAGAAGATGTCGAAACAAAAGACCTGTCCAAAGGAGAGTTCTTAATTTTAATTTTAAGAGGTCCTCCATCGATTTTGAAGTTTTTCCCATTTAAATAACACGGGAAAAATTTTTTTTTTTCATTTTTACTTTCGCAACGTCTGAAGATTTTATTTTTTCGTAAAATAAACTATCAGACCTTATTGGGGATTAAATTTTGAACAAAAAATTTCATTGGGTCATATTGCTACCATCGAAGCCTGACTTTTTATAAAGCTTTACAGTATCAATTTTCCCCAAATTTCGTGTTTTTTGTAATTTTTAGCTAAACTATCCAAGATAGAACAAAAAGTCAAATGACAATTTTGTAGTCCGTTTGATGCACTACAAAAAACATTTAGATAAATTTTTTGTATCATTAATATTTTCAAAGTTACAGACCAACAAAATCCTATTTTTCAAAAATACCTTTTCTTATTCTTATGCATTCTGTTGAAACTAGTTGCTCCTCGAATTAGTTTTTTATACTGTGTATTTAATTCTTAACCATTCATCCGAAAATTCAGTTAATCCTGCAGACTATCCCTAAAACTTTCTGCTGTAGATTATGATTAATAGCCTTCAAAAATTTTATTATTGGAACATTAAAACGCTTTTCTAACTCAATACAGAATTTAGCATGTTTTTAAGTTTGAAAAATAGAAGATCGTTTGAAACAGAAAAGGATTACGAAGTCCTAGAAAGAATTTGATGTTTGATTATACCGAATACTTGTTAATCATTCAATTTTGTTGTTTTGAATAATATGTGGGAGTGGAATATGTCAATTCATGTTCAATTTGTTTACATAATCAGGGTTGTCTTGAGGATTGGTTAAATAACCTCAATAGACCAAAAACGAAATAAATAACAATAATATTTGTGGACTTATTAAGCAAGTTATATCGTAAAAAATTATTCTAGGCTAACTTTTTAGAGAATTAAATATACTTTAAATTTTTAATTGAAATTTGTCATCTATCGTCAATAATTTAGAAAATATAGATTAAAAATTATGAAAATATGACTTATCAGGTTTGTTACTCTACGCTATTGCGGAGACAACGAATCTTTCTTATACAATTTTGTAGCAAATTTGATGTACCAAAAAATAAGAATTAAATTTTTTGTATTTTTATCGATGGTTCACTTGAACAAAGCTAAAAATTAGAAAAATAGGATTTTGTTGGTCTGTAACTTTGAAAATATTAATGATACAAAAAATTTATCTAAATGTTTTTTGTAGTGCATCAAACGGACTACAAAATTGTCATTTAACTTTTTGTTCTATCTTGGATAGTTTAGCTAAAAATTACAAAAAACACGAAATTTGGGGAAAATTGATACTGTAAAGCTTTATAAAAAGTCAGGCTTCGATGGTAGCAATATGACCCAATGAAATTTTTTGTTCAAAATTTAATCCCCAATAAGGTCTGATAGTTTATTTTACGAAAAAATAAAATCTTCAGACGTTGCGAAAGTAAAAATGAAAAAAAAAAAATTTTCCCGTGTTATTTAAATGGGAAAAACTTCAAAATCGATGGAGGACCTCTTAAAATTAAAATTAAGAACTCTCCTTTGGACAGGTCTTTTGTTTCGACATCTTCGACGATATTTTGAGCGGAAAAAGAAAAAAAAAAATATCGTCTTTTTTTGGCACACCCTAATATACATACTTTTTAAATAGTATTTTTTTTGTAACTACAATATTTAAAAATTCTTTTAAAAAATTTCACACGAGATTTTGATGAAAGAGGACCGGAAACATTACAGTATACCTACTTTCCGTGAATAGTAGGCGTTAAGAAAGCAAGTTACCTGGTCACTATAATAGTCACCTTATTTAGATAGTTTTATATTTATATATAATTTGCATGACTTCCCGAATTTTACGGTGTTATATAAATAACTTAAATAAACTCTGATGAGAGTTTCTTGTGAAGTCGAAACATGTATCGACTGACTTTGTTTTAATGTAGTTTAGTTTAAGAGACTAAAAAACTACAGTTATGTCCGGTATTATAAAGGAGCTAGCAATTACTTTCAAATGGGGTTTTAATTATGTACTAGTATCTATGGATTAGTTATGGAATTTAGAGCAGTGACACTTCAACTAATTGTAACACAGTTAGCATCTTTCGCCGTACAAAATAATTTTCATAACATCACCACTGTTTTAATTTCGTTGGTATTTACCTACAACGCGTGCGCGAAACTTGTCAAAGTCTTCAACAAACTCCAAAAGAACCGTCATATAAGTTTGATATCTCATTTGAAAGTGCTTGCTAACTAGCAAATTTGCTAGCTCCTTTATAATACCGGACATTAGTAAATAAAATAAATAGACATGCTGTATAATATTTTCATAAAACATCGATCCGACCATCCTCATATAAAAACACGTACTATGACAAATTCCAGCGCGTACTAGATAGTTCTTACCTGTGTAATGCAAAACGACCGTTTTTTTTCAGTTACTCATAATCACAAGGAATGTTCTAAAAGCGGGGTTGTGGGAGGGGGTATCAGGTGTCCCTTCACCTTGAATGTGCGGCGATACACATGATTGGACACGGCCTTGACAGAGATTAGAGAACAGGGTTAGAGAGATGTTGCTGTTTACTGTTTATGATACATAGCATGCACGCATTATGAATTGAATCATTTCCATAATGTCAATTATTTCGTACCAAGAAAAAATATTATTCGTATTTTTGATAATTATTATTTCAAAATTAACCTTTCTTCCCTGCATGTTGATTGGAATGCCAATTTTAAAGCATATAAAGATCAACATAATTTATAAAAAATATTAATAACATGTTCTATTTTCTATCAATTTTGCTAATTTCTATAGAGATTTTAATATTTGCCAACTAATATTTTTACAGTCCAAGATTAGTGCTTTGCTAATTTGTATTGATTTGGGTGATTTTGTGTTAATTATAAATTATTTTTCTGTGTATTTTGTTCTTCAACAATTAGGAAATATAAATATTTAATATTCGTATATATATGCTTTTCATTTTTTGTACATGTTTTGAAGTTATCGTGGAACAAAATATTAATTATCTACTTTCACTTATTATGACAATTAAGTCAGAATAACAATTGAGTGTATAATTATTTTATACACTGTCCATTTAGTTAATAAAATAAAAAAATGCGTGAAAAGTGATTTCACTGAATTTTTAAAGATTACTTGTTAAAACACGTGATACAAAAAAATTTCTTAAATGCTTTGTTGTGTGTAATTTTTAATACCAAATATTATTCTTGATTTACAATTAGATTATTTATTTCCACAATAACTTTGTGAGTCTTCAGCAATCTCATCTAAACTTTAGTGAAAATGGAAACATCAAAATGAAACAAATAAATAAGAAACATGGCTTTCTTATAATTTAATTTTGGAATTTGCATTCTTCTTACCTCTTTCCACAACTTATTTTTGCAAAACAGCAGTTTGGAATATCGTGGAGATTAAAAAGGAAATTGACTCCCATAAAAATTACTACACTTACGTATTTTTTCAAAATTATTTAATTATATGGTACCTACGCCAGTCTTAGATAATACCTCAGTTTTGGACTCATATTTAACTAAATGTTTTAAATTAGAAATACGCAAGGCTCGACTCGTACTTGACAAATTGTATTCTTTGTTTTTAATTTTAGTGATGTATGAGTAGGAACTAAGTTGGAAGTTGAATCACTAATGTCCGGTATTATAAAGAAGCTCGCATTTGCTAACTTGCAAGCACTCTTAAATGGGGTAGTATCTATAGATTAGCTATGGAATTTGTGATACTTCAACTAATTGCAACACAGTTGGCGACTTTGACCGTACAAAATAATTTTCATAATATCACTACTGTTTTAATACCGTTGATGTTTACATACCACGCGTGCGCGGATATTGTCAAACATTTCATAAAAGAGAACTGTCAGATACGTTTGAAACCTCAGTGCTTACAAGCTAACAAATTTTGCTAGCTTGTTTATAATACCGGACATAAGAAATGAGTTTCAACGTTTTGGGTCACGAGCAAGAATGGTTGGGAACCATTGTTTTAATAGTTTCTTCTTCAATTTATGTTCTTCACAACAGAACTAACAGTATAATCAACTAACTAACTGCGAATATACTTTATAAAGAATAGTTCAATATTATACGTTAAACGAAATAAAATATTGAAAGTGTATTAAAAAAAAAAACTATTTTGAAATTCATAATTTCAGTGTATTTATTTTTCTTACCCAATTCCATAAAATCATTTCAAAATTCCTAGAAAAAACAATGCAAGGTTTTTTTGAAAAAAATATATAATATATTGTAATTACCATAGTTGAATTGCAAAATTATATTTATGTAAACTAATTGTGCCTAGTTACATAACACGACATTGTTGAAAAACTCTTCACAACAATGGTGAGATACTGAAAAAACATTAACGATTGTTCAACGAAAACAGGACCATGTCGCTTGCAAATATTAATTCGTAATGAAGCAAATAAATGTTGTATTGTATTGTAATCTTATAAGATGATATTATATCATTTCACAATTACATTTAATTAGTCTTATGGTAGAAAAATACATTTTTGACCCAATTTTTTGATGGAAACTCATATTCTTGTATTAGTAATATGAGAATAATAAGTCTGCTTGTTGCAATATTGGACTATATTGTAACATTGTTATTTGTAATAAATAGCAATGTTTATTACATGTTTGAGACAAGATGAAAAGTTGTTTTTTAATGTGTGTAATTTTTATTACTTCATGAGAAACGATTTGTTATTTAATTAATGATAAATTTACACAAATAAAATCTATTAAAAAAATTGATGAAGACATTTTAGGGTTCCAAAGTGACATATTAAGCAGGCACTATTTTTGAGTAAGAAAATAAAATTTTTGGTCATGTTGGCACCCTACATGCCATTTTCTACAAAACTTTGAGTTTAGTATTTGACGTTGGTAAAATCGTCTAAAGCCATGTTATGTTACAAATATATTTTTATATTTTCTGAACCCGTGATAGAGGAGGGGGCAAAATTAATTACTGTTATAGTTACTCTTATAGGCGTCATTTATGAGTTAAAAAAAATAGGGTAAAATTCTATATTAATTATAAAAAATACCTAGTTTTGTCTCATGAAATTAATATTTTTACAAGTTTAATAAAACACTTTCAGACGAGGTATCAAACTTATATGACAGTTCTCTTTGAGTTTTTAACAGATGGTTTCATGTGCAGTAAGTTGATTTTTACCGTTTTTACATAAGATTAGTAAATATACTTTACATACCTTTGTTTTTACTTCATATGCATGAAACTATCGGTCAAAAACTCCAATAAAACTGTCATATAAGTTTGATACCCCATTTAAAAGTGCTTGCAAGCTTGCAAATTTGCGAGCTCCTTTATAATACTGGACATAATAGGGTTTCTTTGGAACCCTGAAAAGAACAATTGAACGTATATCTTTTGTAATGTGAAATCATGCTTTTTTTCAACATATGCTGCATTCAGATTGAATACGACTAAAAATACAGATTCAGCAAAAAAAAAGTTTATATTGTTCGATTCTTCTGGTTGCAGCAGTTTGTAAACATATTTTTAATTCTAAATCCGTTTTACTTATGTTCCACTGTTCCAAAGAAAACCTTTTTTTTATAAATGTAACCTACTTTACTGAACAATTGTAATTTTAATCAAAATACTTTATTATTTATATTAAACTTTCGCTGTTATTATTTTGTTATTCATTATTTCCTTGATACAAATTGAAAGCATGCTAACATACATACTTGTATTTCTTTTCTTTCTGTTATCATTACAAATAACAATATAATGAAAGATAATATAACAAAATTGAGTTTTAAATTAAAAGTTTCTAAATTTAATTTATATCAAACAGTTTTCTGCGTCGGTATGATATAGATTATGAGATATAAACCACAACTTACATATATTAGGTATGTACATTATTATGTGTGTATTATTAGAAACTACAAAAATATTACAACATAGAATTCCTATATTTTTAATTAAAATTCCTAAATCTATTATAGATTTCACGTATAGAAAAAATGTAGACTTTTCATTTTCAAACTAATGATGAGTTCAATAGAACTATAAATCAATTAATTTTTAACATAGCTAAATTTTATTGCGTTTAAATTACATATTCACAATAGAAAAGTACATGCAAGTGTTAACATATAATTGAATAGGTAAATAATTAGATTAGTGTAGCGTAAGGATTAATGATACGGTACTCATGTGGTGTCATCTGGAGCGAAACAGCTTAACTATTACGTGTTATAGATCATTAATACATACGCTCAAACGTAAACCAGAGGATTCCACAGTTTCTTGATTTTTTTATGTTTTATTATTTATGTTAATCTTTTACATATCGTTAACGTTTCTACGTTTGGGAACGTCCATAAACCACATAACGCTTTTAGGGGGGAGGTCAAAAACTATTGTCTACATATCGTTACATGGGGTGAGGGGTGGGGAACAAAAATTTCATTTATGGACATTCCCTTTGATGTGAGCATTTAAAAATTAATTTTAATATGAGGTAGTGGCGCCAGTCTTTGCAAGGACTCCAGTAATGGCAATTTTTTAATTAAATGTACTGAATTAGAAATATTTGTTGATATTTGATTACTACCATTTCTGAATATTAATCTATAAATATTTAACTGTCTTACAGCGTGATTTGATGACAATCGGCAAAATGGTGGACATTTAAACTAATTATTAGTATAATTTATTTATTAATTATTATATTATCATAGCAACTGCTTTACATTCTTTCAAATTTGACGATTATTTCCTAACTATCGATTCAAAAAAATCTGAAAGAATTTCAGAATGTAACTTTTTATTGGTACTTTTAATGAAAATTATAACGAACACTGTCAAAAATATTTTGGACCCCCTCCCATAGACTGAAAGTGTACTAACTTTTTTTTTCACTTACCTCATTGTCTTTAGATAGGTCTCCTTAAATGCAACAAAAATGTTATATGACCTTTTGATTTTAACTATATATAATATAATATTGAAATAATAATGTTAACTACGGAACCCTATCATATGCGTGCCCACTACGCACTTAATTTTTTTTTTTTAGAAATACACTGTTCTGTTCTGTCCAAGCTTAAACAAATATAGCGAGTTTATGGGTCAGTCGTAGAACTTGTTGTGTAAACAATAACTGTACGTGCAAACTTCAAGATTTTTTTTTGTAAACAATATAATCTGCTTGTGTCCATTCATTTTCACATTGAGTGTATATATTTTTCAGTAAACCGAAAAGGAGAGAGAAAATATCCATTTATATGCATGAAAAAAATAACAGACTAAATATTAAATTATTCTATTACCGGTTAGCAAGAAAAATTGTTGTTAATTATAATTGTTTTTAACTCAATGCTTATCTTAAATGTATAGGTATATGTAGGTTTTAAAAAAAACAATTGTTAGTGTTTTGTCTATTTGGTGTAAAATCACTATTACGGTTCGATTTAAGCCCAAGCTCTGTTTTTTTCGGGTTCAGTCTTCAGTATATAATATAAAATATAAAGCATATAAGAAAATATATACACTCACGGAAAAAATTAAAGGACCACTTTTATTTTTCGAAAAAATTGCTCATTTTCAAAGTAATGCCGATAGGTCAAATATGATCCAATTTTTACTTATAGGATATGAAAATTGAAGGAAATTTTATCATCTTTTCGAATTTAGGGGTATATTTGTTTTATTAAACTTATTATTGTGACCAAATCGCGGTTTAATAAAAAATAAAAAAATTGATTTTTTTTTGCAATTTTGAAAGATACCCACGGGGATGTTAAATTTTTTTTCTAAAATTTCAAGATAACCATTTTGTAGGAAATTTGTTCAGCTTTAAAACGCTTTTTCAAATTTGTTTTATAATTTTTTGGTGTTACGATATTCGAGTTTGAATGAAAAAAATACCAAAAAGTTTTAAACGACCATAAAGGGCCTAATGTTAGTCGCACAGAAAAGAAAAAAAAGAATATTAAAGCTTAAATAATCACCTATTGTCTAGTAGCATTTATAAAATGTTTAATTTTAACTTAACCCTTCAAATACGAAAAACAAAACAGTGTTCGAATTTAAATAATCCTGTAAAAATAACCTTTTTTTAATCATAGATCTAATGTTTAAAATGTATCCAGAAATTAAGTTCTATCAAAGAATATGAAAATTAGACTTATTACCTTCTATGTGAACAAAGGTTCCAGTAGAAATCTTTTAATTTGGCTGAGAAATTGCATCTTGAATTTTTTGTATACGTTTAGGATTTGACCGTACTTTTTATAACAAGTTTTTCTTTGGGATTTTTTTTTCGAAAAACAATCAATTTTTGAGAAAAATTGTAAGAAGGAAAAAGTTTTTCTTTCTTGTTAAAGAATATTCATAATTTTTTTCAGATGTTTTATATCAATATTATGGGATTAAATTTATTTTTAATAGGGTACTTTTTCATTCAAACTTGAATATCTTGGCATCAAAAAATGTGACAATCATTTTTTAAAAAGCATTTTGAAGCTGAGAAAATTTACTAAATGATGAATATCATGGAATTTTGAAAAAAAAAATCATACATCCCCGTGTGAAACTTCCATAATTACAAAAAATTTCAATTTTTAATTTCAGTCAACTGCGCGTGGTCATGAAAAAACGTTCAACAACATATTAAAGACTCTTGATTTCGACAGTTAAATTAATTTTCATTGAATTTTCAACGCTTATTCGTTCAAAGTAACTGAATTTTTTTGGTCCACACGTAGTTGACTAAAAAAAATTAATTATTTATTTGCAGTTATAGAAATTTCACACGGGGATGTATGATTATTTTTGTTCAAAATTCGATGATATTCATCTTTTAGTAAATTTTCTCAGCTTCAAAATGCTTTTTAAAAAATGATTGTCACATTTTTTGATGCCAAGATATTCAAGTTTGAATGAAAAAGTACCCTATTAAAAATAAATTTAATCCCATAATATTGATATAAAACATCTGAAAAAAATTATGAATATTCTTTAACAAGAAAGAAAAACTTTTTCCTTCTTACAATTTTTCTCAAAAATTGATTGTTTTTCGAAAAAAAAATCCCAAAGAAAAACTTGTTATAAAAAGTACGGTCAAATCCTAAACGTATACAAAAAATTCAAGATGCAATTTCTCAGCCAAATTAAAAGATTTTTACTGGAACCTTTGTTCACATAGAAGGTAATAAGTCTAATTTTCATATTCTTTGATAGAACTTAATTTCTGGATACATTTTAAACATTAGATCTATGATTAAAAAAAGGTTATTTTTACAGGATTATTTAAATTCGAACACTGTTTTGTTTTTCGTATTTGAAGGGTTAAGTTAAAATTAAACATTTTATAAATGCTACTAGACAATAGGTGATTATTTAAGCTTTAATATTCTTTTTTTTCTTTTCTGTGCGACTAACATTAGGCCCTTTATGGTCGTTTAAAACTTTTTGGTACTTTTTTCATTCAAACTCGAATATCGTAACACCAAAAAATTATAAAACAAATTTGAAAAAGCGTTTTAAATCTGAACAAATTTCCTACAAAATGGTTATCTTGAAATTTTAGAAAAAAAATTTAACATCCCCGTGGGTATCTTTCAAAATTGCAAAAAAAAATCAATTTTTTTATTTTTTATTAAACCGCGATTTGGTCACAATAATAAGTTTAATAAAACAAATATACCCCTAAATTCGAAAAGATGATAAAATTTCCTTCAATTTTCATATCCTATAAGTAAAAATTGGATCATATTTGACCTATCGGCATTACTTTGAAAATGAGCAATTTTTTCGAAAAATAAAAGTGGTCCTTTAATTTTTTCCGTGAGTGTATATAAGCTTGTAATACTGAAAATAGTTCAATATTTATTTAATTTTCTTTTTTATTAATAAAATTGGCAATGTAAATATTCAGGAAATATAAACCCAGTATAATTATAAAACCAATTTGATGCTCCTTTAGCGCTAAATTCTCCTTTAAAGTAGATTTGGTGTATTACTAACGTGATTAAATGTCATATGATATATACATATTTCAAATCATATTTAGTTTTGTAAAAACACAATGCAAAAAATTAAAAATCCCTTCAATTAAATGTATATATATATGCTTGGTTCTGTCGATAATATTCAAAATTTAAATGTAGATTTAAGTTAAATGACAGTTAAAGGAGCATTTAATTAAACTTGGTAATGTCGGGCGTTAATTTAAATTCAAACATTTTTTTATCAGTGCTAAATCTCAAGATTCCATATATCTACAATATACATATTATCCCGTTCCAGTTTTTCTAGCTTCACCACTCTGGTGTAATTGCATCTGTAATTACTTAACCATGCGTTGAGTTGATACAGTTACAATATTTAAATTTGCACTTCTTTGAAAAATCATCAGCTTTTATTTTTTTAATATCACGCGTGCAATTTATTAATGCATGAAACTGGTGATCATTCATCATAAATAATAATTACTGCTATTTACATACATAAAAGAAATTATATATAGGTACATTAAAAATCATGCGTTGGAAAATTATGTTATTAGGAAGCAGAATTAATATTTGATAAAATGTATAAGTATAAAAAGAATTTAAAATATTGTTTTGTCAATGATTATTAAAGAATCAAAGCTATCACCAGACATAGATTACCGATAGGAAGGGAAATTGCTCTGACTTGAATATTTTTAATTGTTTTTATTAATACTAATGTACTATTGCCTTCAGAAGTCGTCTGCCACCGTAAAGGCCAGAATCGCTTGCAACAGATTCAAAAATAAAAAGACAAACTTCATCAATAAAAATAGAATTATACGTCCATTTAGTTAATTAATTTTGTATCAAGCCTAACATATTTAAATAATAAAATTCAGAATATCAAATATTTGATGCCGTAAAATTTACGTATAAAATTTTCAATAGATAATAATTTAATCGCACAAATATGTATGAGTACAATAAACTATAAACGAAGAGTACTTCTTTATCTAGTAAATGAGTTTCAAAATATCTGTCTTTGTTTAGTACATGGACAAATGATTTAAATATTATAATAATCAAATGAGAGGAGCCTACTAAGTTTGTGATACGCGAATATGAATGAAAACTGGAAGACCACTTCTGCATACGACTCTACATACCAAATAAAGAAATTAGTATTCAATATTTAACTATATTCCACATTTTTTATCTCTACAAATATCTTTCGAAGTCATTTTGTTATAAATTGCATCTATTTAATCGTATCGTTGTCATTACAGTAAGTGACAAAACATAGTGTTAATAAAAATAATTGTCAATATTTCAAGTAAAATACTTCAAATGTCATTTTGACGTTTGCATAAATTTAGATTTAGATTGAAATTTCCAAAAAATTAAAAATATACGAAAAAAGAATCAGGTGCGTTTTAAGAAAAATTTCGAATTAATATTTTTTAGTAGAATTGTATAAAAATTGAATGGTTAACCAATTCCAGGCAATTTATCTAAACACTATCGGTTCAGTAATTAACTAACCTTGGTGAATTTGGCACGAGGAAGCACTATGCATTTACTTGGCAGATGTTTTTGATACGCACATTTAAAAGTATTGTAAAAAGTACTTGATTAGTACTTTTTGAATGTAATATATAGATTTTAACAAGTACTTGTTACTTCTAGTACTTTTTGATAGTACTTGATTTTAACAATACTTCAAGTACATTTGAAAATAGCACAATTTACTTTTCATACTTCAAGTACTTTCATTAACAATAAGTACTTTTTACTTTTGTGTTCCTTTTAGTTTTGCTATCTATGCATATTTTTGTAATGAAATTTAAAATGTCATTTAATTAAGTATATTGTTATTCATACTAAAATATAATTTTATTTTTGTTACAGGTGAGTCGAACAACAAATCATTTTCACTGCCTCGTGGTTTGAGTGTAGACTTAAGGCACAAGAACCCTCATAGACAATTTGTCCGTTCCGCCAGCCACACTCCAGGTAAAGTACATAATGTATAACGCATTTTATCACTATAATATTCATGTAATTAATCCACAAGCGAATCAGTGTGACCACCAATTTAGATTGTGTGTAATTCGTAAACTTCGCAAACCATGCAAGCTATTAATTCTCTATTTAATTGCCGTGAAGGTGGTGTGATTGACTATTTTGTTAACTGCTTGTTTATAAGGTCTTTGTGTTTATATTGTGTAACTTTAACTGTTTCACAGATTGTACAGATTAAAACAGATTTGTATTTTATCTTGAATTTTTTATCTAGTAGTAGCAGATAAACAGTACCGTGATTATAATATGTAACTTCCCCTCTGGTCTTCTCTCGAAATGTTTTTAACTAAAACCTAAATCCAACGTAACGTTTTTTTTACACATTGAACAACACACGTTATCTATATTTGTAGAATGTGACCTCCCAAGCTCCCTTTCCCCCTTTCCGAATGCCTTCACCGTATTTTAATTGGCAAATACAAAAATCTAATATTAAATGATTTCATTTTACAACCGATATTACTAAATCGACCAAAAATATAGTTTTGGTTGAATGGTAGGCAACTATTATCACTTCAATGATGTACAAATTGTATATGCAGTTAATATAAGCTGTCCCAGAAAAACTTTCCCAGCACGGATCTCAGTAACTACAAAAGATACAGATTTATTTAAATTAGATTAATTATTTGTAAAAAGGGGAGAGTATTATCACGTGATTTTTGAAGTGATACTTCTTTAGGCGCGTTGAGAAATGAAATGTGCTTTGACAACAATGCATATGCAATGTAATGCATGCAATGGAAACAATTTAACACCATGAAGTAAGGTTAGGTGTAGTGTAGATAATACAGATTTCTGTTATGATAGTCTGTAAAACAGTTTTATTATGTTATAATACTCACCCCTTCCTTACAAATAATTAATCTAATTTAACCAAATATCTTATAATAGTTTTTGTTGCTTTTTAACCATGTGTCAATTTAAAAGAAATTATATTTTATTTTTATTATACTTTATAAATTATAAGTCGATGTCATTTTTCTTGCATAGCTGAAGTTCCGTCAGTTTTAAAAGGAAGATAAAGAAACCACGATTCTCTGGCAATAAAACATAAAACATCGTTTCCGTTTCTAGGCCAATAAAAGAACGATCAGCATCTGTAAAAGTTGAAACGCGCCTTCCTTCCTCACATCCGCCCACATTGCTCCCATCAGAACAATGTGGTGCTGTTTTCATGAGTTCACTTGTAAATAATGCGGTATTTGAAAAGTTTTACGCGAAAACAAAGCATGAAGAATATAACTTTTGGAAGCGATACATCAATAATAACGGGAATGACAGATATGCGTGCTTTAGAAATTTGGTGCATTGAACCGGTTCAAAAAAATGGATTCAATAAATTGTTTTTGCAAAAGATGAATAAAGAATTACTTGAATTGCAATGTGTTAAGCATGTTCTATGAATAAAATAAAAATAAAAAAGATTAGAACAAGAAAAGTAAAAATATTATAAAAAAACGAAATGTAGTTCACATTGTTGTTTAAAATAATATGTAGGCAACCAAATTAACTCTGTTGTTATAATGTTAGCATATATATGCTTATTGTTTTTTGTTGTGATGTTTCATTTGCCTTAATTAGTATATTTCAGTGGCGTAGTAAGAGGAGGGATGAAAAAGATCAATTGTCTCAGGGCACCAAGCAGAAGGTTTGCTAAAATTGGATCCTATTCTCAATATGATTTATCAATATTTTTCAATGTATAGGTAGCGAGAAATTGGTTGTAATTGGCAGTTTTGAATTATTAAAAATAATATATTTGTGTTCTAAATTGGTCATTTATTATTATTTCTTATTGAATTTTTTTAACGGGTCTGTTTTCGTAATAATAATATTAATATAATAGTTTTTTATGGGGGAGGGGTCTTTGCTAGGTTACGAAACAAATGCCTAGGGCGTTTATTGAGTGTGGACCTTCGTTGTTGATTTTTTTTCTTAATCTTACCATTTTTGAAATTACATGGTTTTTCTATCACGAAAAAATTATCATTATTGTTATGTGTATTAATATTTAATTTATTTAAATTTAATAGCTAGAGCTGCACACAATACGAGACGAGAGTAATGTGAGTCTCGTGTCGCTTTCAATCTCGTTTCGAGACTAAGAAAAGTTTCATCTTGGCGTGCATATATTAAATAACTACCCCTGCATTATAAAAAAGATAATCTTTATTGTAATTTTTAATTATTATCATTTGAAATTATTAAAATACAGGACGATAAAAAAACATTTTTACTTTTGAGTCCACTTAAAGTTTATAATTTAAAAACTTTATAGATGTTTTTACTCCGGCCCTTCATCCACTTAAGTAAGAAGTTTAGTTAAGTAATAAGACAAGATAATCATATGAGTTTTTATGATCATTACCCTATTTAGGGCACTTAAATGCCCCGTGAGAGACATAATTACCACAGTGTTTTGCGTATGTTGTGCGTGAATGGGCTGCTGTAAGACTAAAACCATTTGAAACCGTGTTCCATTCATTCTAACTTCCGGTGAACAGACGTTTGAAGCATTCGCCGCAGAATTATTCATAAATCAGTAGCGGTTCTTACATTTTTAGTTAATAATAATTTTAAGGTACCATTGTTTTGATAATACTGTGGGTAAGAATTCTACGATTTTAAGTTTCAATCTTGAATTTTTATATACAACCCTATATTTTTAAGCGCAAAAACGAATTTGTTAATAAAAAAGGTTACTGATTTTGAGTGTCATGATAATATTATTTTTACCAAATTAATTTATACGAACCTCAAAAATTAAACTAACCTAACTTTACTTGGCGTTCTTAAAATTCAAAATTTGCTTAATATCGTATTATTTGTCAAAAAAAATTAAATAGAGATACTAATTTTTCATATTTTTTTTGTCTCTGACTAAACTCGTGGTTACATTTTATAATTTGTTTGTGAGCTTTAACAATAGTTTACAAAAATTAAAGAATTTTTAGGAGTAAAAAAATTACATTAAACTCCAAAATTAAATTAAATTAATTTTAAAGTTTGAACAATCTAGTTTTCGAATCATTCGTTGAAAATTTTAATATCCTTAAGGATAACCTCTTTTCTTGAAAATGAAACGCCGACAAAAAATAAAGGATGTTTGTAGATCAGACTTTTCTCCCCAATTTAATTTTTTTTGTATTACGACCATTTTTGATCGAGTTATTTGCGTCCAAACATTTATTGTTGATTTATCATCGTTCATATTTTATCAAAAATAAAATTTTGGAGTTTAGTGTACAAAAAACAGATTTTTATAATTGCACGTTGCTTCAAACCCGACCATAAAATAGGAGCAAAATTTTGGGGGGGCAAAAAGTAGTCATTGCCCCTCCTCCCACTGAAAATTTTTGTGGGGGACATCACTGTATTTAACAGATGTGCACCAAGTTTTTAAAAAGTTTAACAGTTAACTGGTAACACAGATAGAAGAAATCAGGTATAAAAGTCTATGATACGAACCACCACTGTTTTATTGACAGATATTTCGTGAATCGCAACTCTCCATCATGAATGCATGCCTGTCACAGTTGACTCACTCACTCGCTCACTACTACACACGCTATTCACCTCTCTCATTCATCAACAGAGCTAATGACCACGCGAGTAGAGCGCCGTTCCGGTTTTTAACTCAACTCCAATGATGATGACGCCAATACTATTCACGCATCCGTTGTAAATCTAACCCGATGTAGTTTTGTTGTTCAATGCATAATGTTTGGGCGTTGAAATGATATTTGATGACCTCGTTTCGAGTTTGATTCATTCTATCGTACTATTGTTGTTTGCAGTTGTATCAGAAATACATAGGTACTAATATTATTAATGCGAAAGTAACCATGTATGTTTGTTACCTTTTCATGGCTAAACCGCTGAACAGATCTTGATGAAATTTCGCAGGTAGATAGATTACAACCTGAGGAAGGACATAGGCTAAATGATTAAGATAATAAAATATAAATTCCATATTATACAGGTTATCTCAGATAACTTTTCCAGCATAAGGATATCAGTTACTACAAGAGATACAGAAAGATACATAAACTTACCATATTTGAAAATGGACCGTTTTACATAGGTTCCAAACTGTTTAATAAGCTTCCAAAAGAAATAAAAGAAATTTCTAACAATAATAAATTTAAAAGTACATTAAAAACATATCTCCTAAAGAAAGAAATCTACTCAATCGATGAATTTTTCGCCTTAACATAGGATTTCCTTATATCTTATTTATGTACATATGTATTTTATTTTTATTTTTTTTTATCTTAGTGCATTTCTGTTTTTATAATTATAATTAACGTCTTTACTATTTTCTTATTATGTACTATGTTCATAGCTCTTTATGGCTCACGGACAATAAAGATTTATTATTATTATTATTATACAGATTTGGTTAAATGAGATTAATTTTTTGTAACGAAAGAATTAGTATTAATACATCATTTTTTTTAATTAAACGTGGTTTATTCGGTACACACAAAAAAAATGAAAATCCCTAAAATGCTTTAAAACCCTACATACAAAAAGTACCTATCTACTTGGACAAAAAAGTTATAGCCATTAAAATAATTTCGGAATTTTCAGTTTTTTCACCCCTTCTTTACAAATAATTCTCATTTAACGGGATCTGTACCGTAAAACGGGGCAACTTTGAACAGGTTTTGGAGGTTTTTGGTTTGTAACTTTTTTTTTACGGCTCGAATTTCACTTTTTTTTACGCCAACAGAACAATGTGTCCTTTGGTTATCAGATCTATGGCAAATTTAAAACCTACCACCCCCCTAACTCCCTACTTTTTTAAATTTATTAAATGTCAAAGTAACCTCAGAAGTGGGGTTTCTTTAACAGGGCATTGAAATGCAACTGACGTCAAAGATAGTAAAAGCATGGGTTACTTTGATATCATTTTGACCAAAAAAACTATTATTTCATTGAAAACTACATGGATTTACATAAATGAAAACAAATATTTTTACAATTAAATTATTCTTTATTAACGCAAGTATTACAATATTTGTATACTGTTAATGCCACTTAATCAGTCTCTTAAGTAATAATTAATATAATTGAGATCAATTTAAACAAGATAGGTAACAATCAACTTTGGCAATATTATAGGCAAGAAACAATTAGTTAGAGTCGTCCTCACACACCACACATTCGTATGACGGATTGTTTGAGCCCTTATTGCTCTGTCAAAGTAGCCCCAAAATCTGTCAAAGTAACCCTGGAAGTCAAAGTAGCCCCGTTTTACGGTATATCTGTAGTTACTGAGATCCTCATTATGGAAAAGATATCTGGGACACCCTGTATAATACGATAGCTATTTAGTTACCTAAAAAAATGTCAAAAAATTGACGTTTTTATTATTTGCTAGCATCATTAAAAGTGAATAAATAAAAATTGAGTGATTTATTAAACTGTCTGAAAGTACATTATTAATCAAACATAATAAGAATAATAACAACTGAACGGCTCATTTAACAGTATCTATGTAGTTATAAACATCACGTCACTAATTAATTGTAATCAAAATTACCAAAGAGGAAGTTCGAAAAGGTGAATTTTAAATAAGGCTGCACATCGAGGCGAGACATTTCTTGGTTTCCGACTTGAAACGAAATTGAGAACAAGATGAAATTAGTTTTAATTCGGATGAGATGATACTACTTGAATATAATGAGACGAAATATCAACTTCATTTATGTAGTATTTGTATCTTGAATTGATTCATTAACCCTAAAAAGTTAATCATATTTTATCTACGTAAAGGTTTTTTTACGCAGTTAAGCCTTGACACTTCACGAAGCGGTGACGGAGACCGTTTCTGTAAAGTGCCAAGGCTTTACCCCAGTTGTCCCCTTAAACTACTTGCCGACGACTGAGTTGACACAAGGAATCAACGTGATACATTAACTAGTTAGAAAAATAGATCAGAAAATGTTCGCTGTGTTAGTCGAAACGACTAGGGTTAAATGCACTTAATAAAATGCAACTTTTTATACACATATGTATGTAAATGTAAACTAAAAAGTATTTTTATTTAAAAAAATAATAAATGAGTAAGGTACTAGTAGCAGTTTTGGATATGACCCCAGTAACGGTTATTTTTTAATTAAATATACTGAATTATAAATATTTGTTGATGTTTGATTATTACCATTTATATTTATATTAATCTATATACATTTAACTGTTTGACAGCGTGATTTGATGACAATCGGCCAATAGATGTCAAAATGGTGGACATTAAAACTATTTACTAGTATAATTTAGTTATTAATTATTATATTATCATAGCAACTGCTTTACATTATTTCAAATTTTGTGTCGTAGTACTTATCATTAGCAAGTGTCCATAATTGCGTTTCATTACTGGTTTTATTTAACCCATTACTGGAGAAAAAACAAACAAAATAAAAGGCTATAATTTAAAAAACAAACTATATTTGCAGCCTTTGGTTATTAAATTGATTAAATAAAGAGTCACTTGATTATTAGTAACATGAGTTCATGAGAATTACAAAAAATAATCCAGTCAATCACAAAAACAGTAAACCTTGCTCTCTTATTGCGGCCATAACTGGTGCCAGTACCTTATTTTGTAATAAAAAATAATAATCAATCGATTGTTCAATAAGTCATTATGATTGGAAGTAACTGCCAATTATACTTTTTTCTCTTCTAGATAAACTACGTTGTTAAGTGCATTAAATATACGGCCTGTGTTGAAAAGCCCATGATTAACCATTACTAACACCTGTGTGGGTAGATTGAATATAAAAAAGCTTGTATTTATTGTGGTCGATCTTCATTCTTTTCATGTTTTTTTGTACCCGCACGAGGTTTTTAAGAAAAAAGAACACGAAATTCGTATAATGAAAATGTAAACAATGAAGTAATAACACCATATTGTTTATTTTGATGTTTTGTTTTGGTCTGAGCTGATTTTTAATTTTACTTACAGTGTAACTTCTTTAAATCGATCTGTGTTTGTGAAGATACTTTGATGTAAATTGTATTTTTTCTCTAAACTAAAAATTCTTATGGCAGTATTGCGTTGTGACGCCTAAATTTTAAGCTTATTTCAAAATTTTTTTTTCGTAACAAAATAAAGTATAATCTTTTCAATATTTTAGATATTTTTGTTTGCATCTTAAGGTTTAAAAAAAAAATCAAATATATTTTCATTTTATAGACTTGTCTCAATCGTATATTGCATAATAGTAGTAAATAAAAGACCTGAGTTAAAAAATAAAAATTTTAAGTTCTTTCTTCGCTTTTTAATGGAGGCAAATGAGTAACCATAATTTTGTTTATTCAAACCCGGCGAGCGTAGTACCAAATGAAAGCTGACGATTCAAGGAATTTAAATATACGAACGCTTTGTTGTTATTTAAAAATAGGTATTTGTGTAAATTTTTTTAAAAAATCATAAAAATATTTTGTCTCCTCCCCATATCTCCGAAAGTGACAGTGAAAAAAATTATTGGGAATATGTAAAATAATACCGAGATCAAAAGAAAGTTATCAGCACTCACGTATTATTAAAAAAAATTTAATTATCTTAATCATCTGTGTTCAAATAAACGAACTAATAAATATAATTTGTAGTGGTTTTTAATTTTGGCATTAGTTGAAAAGTTAAGTTTGTGTTACAATAATCGAATAAATTGAAAAACTATACGGTACGGGACACTAATATAAGAGACTCGACTCGCACTTGACAAATTTTTTTAATGGTCTATGTGTCTGTAGAGTGACATCATCGATCTTCATCCCGGGTGTTACCCACCTTTCCACTCCTAGTAGATATTATTTTATTATTGAAAAGTTAAAACCACAAATTGACTGTCATTGAATATTTTACCTACAGGTATATTTTGTTTACCAGTACCTTTTAAATATTTTTAACGATATCATCGATCATTGTCAAAATATTCGTAACCAATTTATATCATCTTAAGAGAGAACATATGAAATAACGAACCTTCATCCTGTTTGACGATTATCCGATCCGGGAATCAGTATTCCGACCGTTTGGAGTGCCGGATGTTGTATGTTTTCTGTTTGTTTTCTTAACTGGATGTAGTGATTACAAATTCAAACACATCTCTTCCGGCCGTACCTGTATTATCGGCCGATCCGAGTTCAATTACACCGAAACTGTAAATAAAGCGTGTGCGCGTGTTTGTGTCTGATAATTGAATTTACCAGCGAGTTCTTTGATCAAAATATAGAACTCGAAAAAAATAATGGTTTTATATACATAGGATGGAAATAAATAATTATATTGTTAAACCAGTATTATACAAATTTTTAAGTAGGTACTTAAATTTTACATCTATGTGAAGTTAGCACCGCAAGTTTCGAAAAATTGAAAAAAAATTAAATTCTGGATAACACCCCATATTTAAAAAAAGATTTCTGCCAAAAAAAACTCTCCAAAGCGATTTTCTTAAATGAGCTTGTAACATTACTACTTTAATAGGTATATCAGGAAAGGGTTGATAAGAAATTTTGTCCATTTCCAAAAAACGTGCTATGCAAAATTCTTAACAGAAATTACAGAACTGCAAAAAAAATGTTATCTTAATTATTCGAAAACCCGTTTTGAGGTTTAATCGACGAACCAAATATAGAGTTCTCTATATTAATATTTTTATTACCCTCAAAAATGATTATTTTTTAAGATAGGTAACTCTAAATATTTTTTACTTCATTTTTTCGAAACTTCCGGTGCTAACTTCACACAAGTTTAAAATGATTCTATTGTCTGTGTTGATTAAGTTTGGTTATAACGGCACTTTATTAAAACGTCCATTTTAATTGATGAACGTAAAAAATGTATTATTATTTTAATTATATTGTTTTTATTAAACATTTAATTTTAGAAATGTACAAATTCTCAAATAATAATAATGTCTAAAAATAATTTCACGTTCCCAAACAAATAATTTGATGAAAAAACAGTTGTGCGGTCATTATTATAGCATGCCTTAATAATGGTTCCGTATTCAATTTGTGGTTTTGGCTCTGATGGATATAAATTACAAAAACATTATCATTATGGAATTAATGTTTTTTTTCTTCTTCCCATTTTTTATCGATATTTCACATTAGCAAGGCTTTAGAGCTGCACAGGAGACGATGTAAGAGTTTTGTAGATACAGTCTCTTCTCTATTCATCTCGTGAAAATTGAAACCATCGTGTTTATCTCGTCTTGTAAAACATTAAGCCAGCCTAGTCTCGTACACTTAACCGAGAAAAGTATTGGTCTCGTGTGAATTTTTTTATAAAAAAATGTTTTTTCCATTTATTCTTATATCATAAACAAAGACATTTTGTAATATAATGAATCTTATATAACTTACTTTAATTACATAGCTACACAAAAAAAAGTGCGCAGCCAAAAAAGCTACCTTTATAGCATTGTAGTATTGGCCCAACATAGTCTAAATCCAATTTTTTTTTAATTTTCTACTTACCAGTTTTTTAAAATTTAAGTTTGAATTTTGAGGTTAGGTTAAATTTTTTCCAAAAAAAATGTGTGATACCAAAAAACATTGTAGTATTGGTCAAGTATAGTCGAAATCCGAATTTTCTGCTTACGTTTTTTTTATTTGAGTTTGAATTTTGGGTTTAGCCAACTTGGAAAAATTCAACCTAAACCCAAAATTGAAGTTCAAATAAAAAAAAAGTGGTAAGCAGAAAATTCCAAAAATTAGGATTTCGATTATGCTCGACCAATACTACTTACAAGAAGTCGCTTTTTTGGCTCCGCACTTTTTTTGTGTAGCTGTGTTATTTATTTAAAGATTAACATAAAATAGTAATTTTTTACCAAGTAATTATTTACAATCGTTAAAAACTGAGACTCTTGAGAGTTATAAATAAAATTGATATCGTCTCGGTGTGGAGCCCCAATAATTGAAATTTATTTAAAGTAGGTAACCTACTATTAGAATTATTTTTAGACGCCAGGATCCATATAAAAATGATAGTATTTAACATATTAATAAATTGTAAGAAATGCATTAAAACTTGTAACATTAAATGACACAAATATTTGAAACTAGAGATAATAAACCAATTAAAGTAAAATGACCAAAAACAGTCAATAGCATAGCATAAATATTTGTCTGTCTTCTTTTAAATGTTGTTGGACGAACAACACTGAAAAGGGTCACGTTGTTAAAATTCCTTAACTCCCTTCGCCCTTCACACATGCCCTGTTAAACACAAACATGACACTGATCTTCTTTGACAACAAAATACAGGCTTGTATTTTAAATAGTTTACTTTTCATTATAAAATATTATTTGAATTTCATTACGTGTGCTTACTTACACGTACCTTAACAATTTTAAATTAATGAAAATAAATGAAAACATATCTATACGTCCATATTCTGCACGTGTTATATGTTGCATGAAAACTATATTGGTTAATAGTCTCTGTAAATTCTATGCATCATTTAAAATTGCTACGGCTGATTGTGAGTTTTTGTAAGAATAATCTACTGATAATATTTTCTTCGGTCTTTTCTACATGTACAATGCACAGTATATGAATTTTATTTAACACGAGATAAATAATTGATTATTACAATTATATACTCTATCCATTTTCTATAAAATATTTTTAAAAGTGGATGTGCGTACTTGTGTACACGCGTTAGAAGTTGAATTTCTTTGACATGATTGAAAAAAAAATAGTTGATATTAGTAGTGACATCAAGCGAGCAAATCCAAAACTAATAAGTATAACACCAAAAAATTTGTTTTACCGACTATCATAAAAAATCTATGTTATCTACATATATCTAACCTAACTTCATAGTGTTGTTTTCGTTGCATGCAACACGTTGCCGTTGCATTACTAAAATTTTACCAATAAATTATTTGTTTGGAAGAAAAAATTAAAAACATAAGAAACATTTAACGATAACTGTGTTCAAGATAATGAAAAAATCACAGAAAACTATACATTCGATTAAGAACACTGAAAAAACCTAAAATTTCAGATTTTATTTATTTTTTCAAAATATTTGTACATAACTTTCCTCTCCTTACAAAATTTAAAACGCTCTAGAACAAATTAATCTGCAGCCTAATGGAAAAGTTCATTTTGTCGCTAATACTAGAAAACTATAGATAGTATATTTTAATTTCAATTATTATTTTTTTAGTAAATACTTCTGAATGATAATTAAATTTTCTAACCGTTGCGTGTGTTGTTCCCTAACAATTTACTAAATATCTGCTTTTTCTAATATTTTTCAACTTTCTATTACCAAATTACCAACCAAAACATAAATACTAGAAATGTATTTGAAATGACATCAATAAAACGTTGATTACAGTATAAAGTTGTAATAATTGTACGCACATGCATGCTATACACGTCAAATGAGTGGGATTTTATGTTATTTTATAACCACATTGTAGGATATATTTTAAATAATCTATATATGATGTTAAATAACTTTCCTGTTTATAATCCCAAATGCATAGTTTAAAAGGCATCGCACTGTATTTCTAAATAAATTTAAAAAATTATATCTCATACATGCTTTTATGAATTCTACTCTTTTGTTTATTTGAGAATTCTTTATTTTTTATTGTATGTTTTTAATTACATCATTTGAAAGTATGAATATTTATTTTTTCCCACATTAATATCTCATAAATTATTATTACTGTTCCCCCTAACGAACTTTGAGGAGTACTTCTTATTTATCTCGCCTTCAATTGCGAAAGTGTTTTTGTCGATTCGGATATAGTAAAAACATTAAAAATTATAGACAAGACTACGTCTAGACGTATATAGGCCTAATAATAAAATACTAAATGCAATAAAGAATAAAGTTGTAAGAATTATACAGTGAATAATATGAGCTTTCGTTTTTTGTTAATAATTATTGATCTGAAATGAATTTTTTTATAAAAATAATTATTATTTTATAATAATAAATTTCAATAATTAAACCCTCAAAATGTTCCGTAGAAACCCTATTAATATCACTTGGTCGACTGTTACAGCAAAATATCTCGTCGAACTCGGTTATAACGTCAGAATTATTTCTGATAAATTAATATCCTTATTAACGTCAGCCTAACTCGGGTATAACGTAAACAAATTAGATTAAAAACGTTGAAAAGGACCTAGAAAATCTTTTTTGGTCAGTAAATACAAAACAAAGAACGATTTCAGACAATTTCACTTGTCTTTTTTTATTATTACCGTAGCCCTGTAGCAGCATTTGAATAAAATGTTTTATATGTGATATATACATATATAATTTCGCTATAACCGAGTTCGACTGTATATGAAAGAAAAATTTAATTTTAGTTGTGGATATACTTAATGCTACAATCCCCAGACATAGATGTAAAAATTGTGGAAATTTTTTTCTTGTGGTGCCATATATAGAGCTAATGTTGGCAAAAAAATATTTTAGGGTTGTGCAATATATAGAACTAAAGCTAGCAAAAAATAATATTTTAAGGTAGTGCCATAGAGTTAATGCTGGCAAAAAAATTCATACATTTCTACCCACTTTTCATAAATGCCTGCAAGATGCTTCAAACAGTCATAGTCATTTGTCCCCCCTTCTATTTCATAGTTAGTACTACTAACTAAAAAAATTGGATTAATTTTACATAAATGTATGGTATTCACGTACTTATTGTTAAGAGGTTCCTACCCTAATGGCATACACCCGTATATGTATTGATTGATTTTTTGTTTACTTTCACTAAATTTGATTTTTTAAATTACCAATCGAAAATACGGAAAATCAGGAAATGTGAACTCAATTCCCGAACTATTCGAATTTTCAGATTTCTGTATACATCATGAACAAATATACGTGCTGTAAATACATCAAATATAGGTGACTTTTGAATTTCTTAACCCTTAAAGCAAACAAACACCTGAAGCCATAAGTATACATGCAAAGCAAACGCGTTGTGGTTAACGCCCTACAAAAAGCAAATAGGAAGCGGAAATCCGACGCAACCTCTAGGGATTCTTGTGTCCAGGTTATACACACTTCCGTTGCTGCAGGTCGCAGCTAATTGTGTTACCTAAACTTGTGTCAGCTTAATTTACACGGATCGAATTAGCGGCTGATTCACAACTTGTGAGAGCCTGTGTAGGTAACTTCAACCCTTTAGGGAGTTACGCAGTTGTTTTTTGTTCTATCGGTTTTAATTATAACTACGATAAAACGGTGCGATAATTTTTTTTTGAAGAATAAGCTTAACAGTTTTTATTATTCAAATGAATCGACCAGTTTTTGGGATTATGGTATTTTAATCTGTACAAAAATCAAGTACAATCTATCTATACATAGTATAAAGTCCCTCGCCACGTCTGTCTGTCTGTGCACAATTTTCTCAGTAACTTCTGAACGGATTTTATTCCGATTTTCTCTGATGGGTAGAGTGTTTCACGAGGAATAGATATTTTGTGTAAATTTCATAAAGTCGGGAGGTATCTTCGCGTAAATAACTAGCGATAAGTGAAACCAAGGTTTATTACAGATTAAATTTATATCCCCGGGTAATACTGGGTCCAATGCTCTAGTTAATCTATAAAAATATATACTTAAGTCATGGTCTCCGGTGAGTAATTTTTTTTAGCTGGATAGCCAATAAAAATCATTATTTTTTAATGTCGTTTTTTCTCTTCTATTCTGCATTGTATTTTGTATACTTACCATAGGTATTAACTATAGATAACTAACCTTCCCCCAGCCTAAGACCAACAGGCTAGCGCCGTGTCAGCCCCCTCCCCCCTTTGTGGAACCAAGACATACATAAGTACAAATACATTACAAAAAATGTAGTTAAATACAAATACTTTTCAGAAAATTGCACCTACTTTTACAAAAGTACTCAATTATTTTTTACAAAGGTAAATAAATTATACATTAAAAATGTAATTGAGTTCATTTATAAGTAAATATTTAAGAGCAAATACAATTACTTTAAAAAGTATTTAAGTATTTGTGCTTAGGTACATGCGCAGCTCTGATTTAAATGCGACTAAAGATTGCATTTTCTTAGAAATATGATTCACTCGTTTACCAATGTAACTAACAAGGAATGTCTTTCCGGTGCACTGCACCAATATTTTTTTTATATTTTTTATATAGAGTAATATAGTCTATTTAAATAGAAAACGCATAGTATAGTTATTTTCTAACTCTTTGCTAACTCTGGATTTTTCCAAAGACTAGAGCTCTTGAAATTATATCTTGAATGGTCAATTAATGGTTCTAACTTTAATTAGTCAAAACAACAGTTAAAGGTAAACTTTAGACTTCTAAATTCCGACATAGTATAAATAAGGTACTGGCACCAATTATGGCCGCTATAAGAGCAAAGTTTACTGTTTTTGCGATTGACGGGCTTCTTTTTTTTGTAATTCTCATGAACTCATGTTACTAATAAAACAAGTAAAAGTCCGCAAATATAGTTTTTTATTTTAATTATAGCCTTCTTTTTTTATGTTTTTTCTTTAGTAGTGGATAAAGTAAAATCAGTAATGAGCACGCAATGATGGACACTTACTAATGATTACAAAATGATACGTACCACGACACAAATATATAAAAGAAGGAATCGTCAAATTTGAAACACTGTAAAGCAGTTGTTATGATAATATAATAATTAATAAATAAATTATACTAATAATTAGTTTAAATGTCCACTATTTTGACACCTATTGGCCGATTGTCATCAAATCACGTTGTAAAACAGTTAAATGTATATAGATTAATATTCAGAAATGGTAGTAATCAAATATCAACAAATATTTCTAATTCAGTACATTTAATTAAAAAATAGCCATTACTGGCGTCATATCCAAGACTAGTGCCAGTACCTTATCGATATTTTCAACTGTTTTAAGTGAAATAAATCGTTTTGGTTTCAGAATAACTTATGTGTCGCAAACTTTAAAATGAAATATTGAATATGTTTTTGTTAATTTAGCTATTATTACGGTGCAACTAGGGATATTTGGAAATAATAAATAAGTTATATAGGATACAATGTTAACATTTATTTAATTGATGTTACAAAATTATATATGTAATATGTATGATATTATTCATTAATATACGAGCTGTGTTTTCGTGATTGTGTTTATAAATAACATGCAACGAAATATTGGTTATGAAAATTTTAAAAATATATAAACTCAAAAATGATCGACTATTTTTGCGTTTTTAGACATTACCATTATTAAATTATAAATTATACAAAAAAACTGCCATGGGACTTTCTTATACACTGTACTGATTGTGAGTTTACATTGTACGTGTGTGTTTTTCTTTTTTTTTTTTTATTCTGGATAACTGATGAAAAAATTAACTTTAATCCAAAAAAAAAATTCTAGTTGGCTCTGTTTCAAAAATAATTCGAAATGTTCCAAAATTGACAAGAATAAACATCCATTTCCGGTTGTAAGATCGTTTTCAAAAGTAGGAGGTTTTTTCCCCGGACGAAAATTAATCCTAAATATAAAATTTCACCCTTCTTCGATTTGTCGTTTTTTAAGTTACAGCGTCTACAGATAGACATTATGGTGCAAATAGTCAAAATGAATTCAGAGAAGATCAAAATGTATATATATATATACCTATCAAAATCTCGAAAATGAAAAAAATCGGTATAATAATACTTACTTCCAGTATATCTATTTCATACATATGACCATATAAGAAATTAATAAGAATGTAAAACTAATTCTAAAAAGTAATCGCTTTTAAATCAAATACGTTCCTGATACAGAATAACCTGTTCCAAGTTCAATAAAATAGATATTTAAAACGCAGCATCCATAAATTATACTTAACTTTTAATAAAAAAACGAAAACTGAATTACATTTATAAATATGTTGTCTTCGCGTTTTCTTAAAATTGATCAATTAAAATAAACCAAGCCCAAACGAAATTCTTGACGTTAGATACCTGTGTTAATAGGGTAAAGGTGAAATGCGTGTGTAAAACATCTAGGCAGTGAGTCATTCATTGGTGGTGACACATGCGAATCTAACAAGTATTGGGTTCGCTTTGCGATGCTGTTTATAAAATCTATATACAAGTGAGGTATTTAGATCCCAATGTGATTCCACGAAAAAGTAAACATATCACAGAAGTACTAAAAATAATAAAGTACTAAAGTATTAATAGGATATTACCGAATAAACTGTTTAACACATTTTTTTAATTTTTACACCAACGGTTCCCAAAACGCATACCATATCAATATTAAACAGACGTTAAACAAAAATTGTTTTATTGATACCAGGGCCGTAATTACAGCCGAGGCCCCCGATGATAAGAGGCCCCCGCGGTAGCGTAAAACTTTTTTTTAATTTGGTTCTGACTTCATTTAGATTTTAATGACCTCTTTTTTATCCTTACTTGCAAATTTAACACTTATTACGAATATTTATTGAAATGACCAATGCCAACTTGAATTTTACATTTATTTTTCATTAATATTAGTTAGAAGTATAAAACTCAAATTGGCGCGATAAAAAAAAGGTAATTTAAATTAAAATTAGAAATAAGTATTCAATTTGCAAGTAAGAACCAAAAAAAGGTCTTCAATTTTTATTTTTGCATATTCTGAGGGGGCCTCGGTCACTTCTTGCCCCGGGGTCCCCGAGCCTCTAGTTACGGTCCTGATTGATACGTATTCTTTCAAACGACGGTTTTAATTTAAGGGTGTGATTTAAACGTGGTAAGAATAAGCAAAACAACACCAAAATAAACGCGAAACTTTTTCCGTAGAATCCACTTTGGGTAACGCTGTTTTACACCGATATAAAAATCATTTATCATCAATTAATTTAATTATTTTGGATGATTTAAAAATATAGGGTTGCACATGCACATCAAGACGAGATTTGGTCTTGAAACGAGATCGAGATGATACAACTTGAATTTTAACGAGAATAGATCGAGTCGATGTATATGTATATTTTTTTACAAGATATGTTGGGTTCAATTTCCACAAGAATAAAATTTGAAACCGAGCGAAACAAAATTTACCTAACTTTCATCTCGACTAGTTCTATAAATAAAATAAACGTGATTTTCTTTGTATTATAATAATTAGTATATATCACTGCATATCCTCCAATTATAATTTGATCTATTTTATGAACTTATGAAGTTATAAATTGCCACATCTTATACTTCGTGTGCTACCATAATCAGATGACACGATTGTCTCTATACCTTTCACATAAGGTATGTTGTTCGTAGCACCTCAAACTGAAGTGGCATATCATGTGCCTATCATAGATTCATGAGAGCAATGCATAGTGTAAAAATGCATAAATACGATTGTTGAATTTAATATCAGTTGTAAATAAAAATATTATTTTAGTAAACTTGAATTAAATTAATTAAATATCTAATTGCGTTGTGGAATATTTTTGTATCGATTACAAATAACATTTTTTTAATACCTCGCATATGTTTTCATTATCGCTTTGATAGGGGAAATTTTGAGCAGTCCAATCAATTTGTATTTTTTTTGTACGATGGTTAAATTCGTTTGATTATTATTATTAGATCATGGATGATTTTGCGAAAAAAATCATAGATCAAAAATTCAAAAATTATTTTCAAAACGAAACAAGCTTTATAATGAAACCATGCAGGTAGACGTTTTTATAATGTATATTTTTTCCATTGAAATATATATTTTTTTGGATTCAATTCTTTACTACCCAAAAAATCGATTTTTTTTTTATTAAATATTACAAATTAGAGATTTCAAGCTTTAAAATGTTTTTTGAATAATCGTCCTGGAATGATTAGGCCTTTTTTAATAAAAATAAACTTTTGGCGAGTGTAATTACTTAGAGATACTCATTATACGAGTTCTAAAAGCCTGAATCGATTTCTGATTGATTGAAGTCCACAACCGTATTTTCTGATTTATAAATTAAATAAACTTCATACATATAGGTAATACTATTACATAAATAAATTTTTGAATAAATCACCTCATCGCCGGTTTGGCTAAAAATGGCGACGCTGTCATAATTTTTCTACAATTACCCAGACTAATTCTCTGAAATCCGGCACTGTAATGTCGTTTTTACGAACTCAAAAAGTCTTATTATTTCGATTTATAGTATTTAACAATAATAATACTTGTACTGAAAGAAATAACGTCTTATTACATTAGTTTAAGTAGTGTTATGGTCGATTTGGCTTCTGATTGATTCATATAATTTATTCTAAGCGCAGATTTAGAGGAGGTTATGGGAGACATTACTCCCAAACCTCTAAAATTAAAGAAAATTAAATAGAAAAATGCGTATTAAGTATACTAAAGAACTTTTTGTCGATTTCACAGACCATGACCCCCTCTTAGTTAATACGAAGAATCGAAGAATATGGGGGTCCCGACGTTACTACTATCAAAAATCACGTGTTGATGTATTAGAATAGAGTAGAATGTGCTGTATCTATTGTAACATGTAGGAATTTTTATTTTACAATTATTTAATAAAAATAGTTCGTTGCGGCGGAGATTGTATCCCCGTTTTTATACTATATTAACCCCCTTTCGCCCCACTAGATTGTCCTAACAAAGGACAGTTAAAGTGTACTTATATCAACTCTATTCTGAATAACTACATACGTGTTTTTGACAGTTGTGACGTCGGGACACTCATACTCTCTGTATTAGCCACTTCTCAAATTGCAAATCTAGATCCACACTTGATCTACTTCTAATAAGAAAAAATTACGGCTAATACGGAGAGTCTGGGGGTCCTCTGTCAGATTTGTGAAAAATCACGTATATAATTATTCAGAATAGGGTTGACGCGCATGCGTAACTAGATCAGTGTTAACAACTTTTATAAATCACGCATTTTATAAAACGACTGACCACGTTTAGCTGTGTTATATTTAATTATTTAATTTAAGTTAGAGTAGTCCAGATAGATTGGTTCGTTTTCAGGTAGGGTTAGGTTAGGTTAGGTTTATGAATTTCTGTTATGCACTAAATAATATATTAACATAGATACAGGCATAGATACAACATACTCTACTCTATTCTAACACATCAACACGTGACTTTCAGAGTTTTTGACAGAGAACCCCCAGACTCTCCGTATTTACCAAAATTACAATCAATTACGAAAATCGTTTAATTATTAAGTTATAATATATGATAATATTATCAAAGAAAATATATCTCAGTGTAACATACATATCTTTACATCGAACATAGTCACATAACAATAAATATTCTTACTGCATCAACCGCAACACCGCACGTACATGACGTCACAAAGGTAACACACATAACAACAACGTACGCGCGGCCAGAGGGCACAGTCTGAACTTGCAGATTCCTTTATCTCTAATCACCGTGGATAATTTCCGTGGAGCCGGTTCTGTGCGAGCCCTCGCTCGCTTGCTCGCGCTGGTGGTAGTGGTGCACAGATCAGAGGGGGCTGGGCGCAACCTAAGGCACACGCTTCTCAGTCAGTCACCGTTTGCCATGCGGCCGTATCGCGTCGTTCAGTCCCAGTTCTTTGTGTTATTCTAACCTAACTTAAAGTGTTGTTATTTAATATAAATAATGTGTATTTTTTTTACTGTGCGAACCAATGGATATTAATTTTAAATGAGTTGAAATGTAAGTGACCTACCCCTAAAAACTTATGTAGTTTTGGACAAGTTTCAACTTGTTGAAACATAATATATTGTTGCATTCATGGTACATTTTACGAATGCATCCTGAATCTATTGTGAGTGTAGTTTTATAGTGAATGTGAGTTTATGGTATATTTTTACCCGTAAATCTATAATTGTAGTGGTATTAGTGAATAGTGTTGTGAATTTTAATAAACAGTATATAGTACCTATATAAAACAAATTGTGAATATTTATGGTACCTATTTACCTTTTAAATTTATTTATACCCAGAGCTGTGCATGTACTTTCTGGGATGATTGTACTTTTTTACTTAATTTTATAATGAAAGTTATACCTATTTGCATTTAATAAACTTTTTAATGTATTTTTTTATTTGTCTTAAATACATTTTTTAAGAATGTATTTGTACGTAAGTACAATTTTAGGCAAAATTAATTGTTATTATACATAAATATATGCATTTTGGCTTCTGGGTATAAACCACGTCGATTGGCCGTTCTATCGGCCAACGTTTCGTTACACATTGCAGTGGAATTTTTCAATAAATATGTCCAGTGTGCAACAAAACGATAAACGACCAAATCAACGCGGCTTTTATCCAGAAGCCAAGATCCATATCAAGATCACCGTGGAAGCCTAAAAGCTTATGCACAGTTCTGTTTTACTTACCCCTATATTTGCCCCATTAACTGTGATTTGTGTGCAGAAGAATTATAACATAAAAATGAAATTTTATATAGGAAATAAACTCTTACACATTTATATCGAATTGGCGGTTGATAAGATTTTTTATATTCGCGTGGGAAATACTATTTTGTTACTGTTTCACTACATATTAAATTTAATAGTGTGGGTGTTTGTTTGTATTATGTCAGGCAAGTTTTGACTGTTTTAATTTATCGATGACAATTTGCGAGTAAAGGTATATTTAGGCGTTGACGTAAACAGTTATTTTTCGAAATTGTATTATTAATTTTAACATCGCAATAAAATGATTCCACGTCATTTTCTATATTAGTCAGCTTTATTTTTTAGCTATTTCGTTATGTATGCTAAAATATATTTTTCTTCATTATAAAAAAATTAATTATTTTACTTTCTCGTCTAATTTTACCTACTTGTAATTAGTGGAAGTAAAATTCCCCAAAGCAATATAATAAGTATTTCATTATAAAGTACAATGTTTAACATAATATGGGTATTATAAAAAAAATTATCTAGCCTAGACTAAAATCATACCAAATACTTTCTACAAGGTAAAAAAATATATTTGTGTAAATACTAAATTGGAGGGTTCAAAACATAAATCCAAAATTTATATTTCGTACAAAATTCATTCAAAAATGTTTGGAGCCTAGACAACATACAACTATGAAAATATGGTCTAACTGTATTTAAAAACTATTTTTTTATTCAAGGCTAAACCCTTATCTATATGTATTAGGATAAAGATAAAACGTTTAAAAATGTATATATGCATAGTCCAAAAATTGTGGTCTATATGTTTTTTTAGTCTTCCAATTTCTAAAATCGATAACACAGCTGCCATTTGTATTGGAAATACCTCAGGCATTAATCATTCTAATTATTTTTCACTTGACATTGATTTTAAAAAATCAACATTACAGAATGAGTTGTATTAATAACTTTCAGGTTAAAAATGTAGAACGTCAAAGGATTTAAATGTGTTATTATTTTAGTTTTGTGTCAGTAGTGTTTTATAAGTGAGAAGTAAACATAAATATGGACTATATTTCTCAGTTGGTTGATCTTTAAGTCGTTATGCACAGGTCATACATATATATACCTGTTCTAACTGTAGTTTTACGTTTTGAGAATGTTCAATGAGATTTTAGACATGATTTTACTCGAATCGTGTAATAAATTATACATAATAGAACATTCAACCAATGTTTTGTATATTTGTTTGATGATGAATAGGTCGGTTATTCTTAGAATATTAATGTGTCATTATAGTTAAATTTAAATGTCACTTATAGAACTGCATGCCGCCGAGGTGAAATTTGTTTAAATTTTAATGAGACGAGACTTAAATATTGACCGATTTTATAGGATTATCAATAATTAGTAAACATTTACTACTTGATATTAATCTTTAAATCAGTTATTAATCATAAATATAACTATATTAGTTTCTTCGCATTTCAAGTTTTACTATAAAAAAAAAAACAATCTCGGTCACGTGTGCAAGACGAGATCGAAATGAGACAGAAACGAAATGGTTTCAATTTTCGCGAAACGAGATCCAGATAAGAATATCAGTTACAAAAACCGAAACGAGACTTACTCTGTCTCGTATACGGTCACTAAAATAAATAAAATAACTTTTTCTATGTGTTAAATTTAATAATATAATTATTTTGACTTTAGTGTAGTGTTTTAGAGTAATATTATATGCCTAAGCTACTTAAAAAAATATGTAAGTAAAATGCTTCGTTGTATTGAATATGAAATAGGTACTTCTTTTTTTAATGCTGATTAAAAAAAAACTTTATTTACTACAACTACTACTGTAAATGGTAGTAATGTTTATACGGAAATAATGATATGAATGAATTTTTAGAATAAATGCAGTTATGAGTATTTCCATTCATTCGAATACGTCAGTTAGACGTATTTTTTACCCTTATCACAAGTTGATTTTATATTAAAACCGAATGGTGTCAATTTTGAAAATTCCCTTTTCAACTTTCGATAAAATATGAATCATTTTATTATCTTTAAACTTTTATAGATAAACGCATTTTTTAGAATAGATAATATATAAAATGTTTAATATTGCATTAAAATTAAGCGGTAAATGCTTTTTATAATACACTATATTAGTTATATGAATAATGTTTTGCAACACTAATGACGAAATTAATTTTGGATTTTGATTATGACCGCGTAATTTTTTGAAAATATGTGCACATATTTTCAAAAATACATACATACATATTATGTACGTATATTGTATATGTAATGCAAATCGAGAAAAAATGGCGAAATAACAAATAAACAGTCTTCCTCGTGTTAAATTCTGCAATCATTAAAGGGAATAATTTATTACAAAAGTTGTAATTTTTATAGAAAATTTTATGCTCTATAAAAAATCAATACAATTTTCACGTATTATAAATATATAAAAAATACATAAAAAATGAAAAACTTCTCCGATTTTGATGTTTTTTTTTTTATACTGAACCATATGACAGCTAGACCCAACTAACAAGCTAAGTTTCATTAAAATTTCAACTTATTTGTTAATTTATCAATTTTAATTGACATTTTCGGTGATTTTTTAACATTTTTAAGGGGAGAGAGGGCGGAAAAATAAATCTCGCCCAGGGCGCCAGATTTGCTAAGACCGGTACTGAAAGTCAGGGAATTTTCTTTTAAAAAAACAGTAGACACCCTGTTTGGGCTTACTCGTTATAAACATTGTTATGTTATTAAAACAACTTCGTATGAAGAAACAATAAACAAAAACACTTGACTTAACTAGTTGTAAGTAAGTAACCAAAAAGCATTTACATAAATATAAAGATTACCGCGGAAATCTAAATCTTGATGTTACTTAAAATCTATTTATAAAAAGTACTCAAACAAACCTATTTAAGTATGAGAAATATTACTTCACATATTAAATATATATTATGCATGTATATGTTTTATACATACATATAATTATCTCACAGTGCAAAAAACACTATCGTACAGAAATAATATTTTATCATGCGAGTGTTTGTGAATGTACATGTGTAAGATACCTGTATAGTTGTTATGTGACTGTGGTTTCATTTTATAATAGTTACCTGTTTTACTACTGGAATGTTGTAGCCTGGCGTATCACCAATGGTCTCATATTCTTTAAGTTAAATAAAACTTTCATCATGTCATAGATTAAAATAATTATTGTTGTTGTCGTTTGGTTAGATTTATATGTTAATACCAACCTTTAAACTTTACGTTTGCATTTCATTTTTTATGTATGCAGGATTGAAATTATTTTTTTTTTTATAATGTCAAAATTAAAACAATTGTTATGATATAGGCAAAATAACGAATTAATCAAACAGAATTTTACCATTTAAAATGTGAATTTATTTTATTAAAATGTAACTGTAGGCATTGGTTATTATAATAATATATATCTGAAAGTATTTTTCTATAAATATTATTATTAATTGTGTATTGTTGATTAAACCATGCAATCATTTTTAATTTTAAAATAACAGTAATGAGTTATCGAATAAAATATAAAATAATTATGATATACATCACAAACTACGTTTTCAATGAAGGTATACAATATATATGCAAGGGTCCGCAAAAAGATTTCCAAGGAAAGGGAGCCAAGTTTGTAGAAAAAAATAACCAAATTCTTTTTTGTTTTTAGTAATAATAAAACTAACAAAAAGGTCTTTATTGTCAAAAAAAAAATTTTGACCTAAATATTACATTCCGTTTGCTTATAACCACGGGGAGGGAGGAGTAACCTTATCAAAAATATTTTTTTAAAACCACATATTACAGTTACGTTACTTTACATTAGGTTGGTGGCGCTGGGGTCAAGATATTTACGAAAATGTGTATTTATGGTCTAATTTTTAAACAAATTATTTTCGGGCAGAACAATTTTTGCCGGGTCAGCTAAAACATCAATTACAACCCTCCATACGTGTTAGAGGGTGAAATATAAACTCTCGTGCGAAGCCGGGGTCGGTCCGCTAGTAATTAATAAATTTTCTTATATTTTATATGATGGTTAAAATATCCAATTTTTACTGATACAAAACGAGAGAGGGGGTTAATTTTAGACATAAATTAATAAATAATTATTTAAAACTAATTTCCATTTTTTATGAATATGATAAAAAAATACATATTCTGTCTTAATAAGTCTATGCTAATTAATTTTGCTTATCAGTTAATTAGTATAAGAAATATGTCTATTTAATCTTATCATGAGTTATTTTTTAAGAATAGAAGTAATTATAAAATGAATCCATATAAATTGAATATATTAGTAAAAAAATACTTAATGATATTACAGTTTGATTATGTTTCTGATAAAATAGAGCAGGTCAAATGTAAAAAAAATATATGTACATATATTTGCAGCTATTTGAAATTTATATTTCGTTTCATTCATTTACAATACAAAAAAACATTTATTTTAAATGATTATACAGTAATTATATTCTAACTATCTAACAGAACGCTCTATTTTCATTTAATTTATATATTTTAATTAATTAAATTAATTGAATCACGCATAAAATGCATTATAATTATTTCGTATACATATTAAATAATATATTTATTTTAATTATTAAATCATAATATTGATTAAACAGATAACAATGTTAAATATTTATAATAATATGGAAATATGTAATTACTTCGTTTACACGTTAATTAAGAAGGTAGGTTGCCACATGGCTAAGAAACCATTATCAAAATATTAAATGCACATTAGCATTTATTTCATAATAACATTTGTTTTCATAATGCACCCATAAAATATACTTATTTCGACATTAATTTGTAAACAATATAATGAAATAAATGGAACAACAATTTTATGATAGTTTAAAAATATATTTATCAATAATAATAACTTACCCCTTGTAATTAATAACAAAATATGTCTAAAAGAGGTCTCAAAAAACAATCTTATTATAAAAAAATAACAAAATAGTAAGAAGTTAGTTGTGATAATGGTTTAGTAGGATAAATTAATAAAATTTGAAAACCGGGTTTTGAATTTTGCAAATTTTTAGAAATTATTTTACAAATTTTTTGATATGGATGATAGAATTATTATGTAAAAATGTAGTAAAATGCTTTTTGTATTTATTTTTTTACAAACTAAAAGTATGAAATTCATCTTTTATATTCGATTTTCTTAAAATTCGAAAACCCGTTTAAAATTGATAGGTACAATATTTTATATAAGATCATTGGACAGTGTTAGCGACCTACATTATAGTATATTTAAACATACTTATGTTTACTTCTCACAATGAAACTAATTACCATGTTATAATCCATTCTTGCACATGTTCACATCTTAAACACTAACAAATTCTGCAATATAAATATCTTAAAAATGTATACAGTCAATTGTCTCAAAGATGATAAACAATCCGCGTGGAAAATATTAAAAAACATCATACAATACAATGTCGTAACAAATACGAATTGAAATTATGAATTTAATTATGTGCTACAAACTCTACCATTGTCTCGAACTTATTTACACTAATAATAATAACACAAATTCAGTGACGTAAAAACCTAATTAACAAAAAAACATTGTGAAACAAGTATGTGATATTTGAGAAAAATATGATCGCCACTGAGAACGAACTTGGTCGAAGAAGGTCGACATTCTATGTCCCTTTGATCGACGCAGAAGGCAAAGCTGTAGAGCCGAATAACTCGAGTCTTACACGTAAAATAGCAGCTCCGAAGAGGATATTCAGTTTGATCCCTAAATCTAACAGCCACAACAACATAAGTCTGTCGAGTAATTTAAAATGCCATGTATCTTTATCCCAGACATCACTGAACGGAAGAAGCCTTACTACTACGACGTCAAGCAGTTCTGTGAGTTTCCAAGAAGTTGATGAGTCGAAAGCAAAATCTGTGACTCTACCATTGAATAGTACGAGTAGACTGTCTCTTGGGTCGGATAGTAGTAAAACAGTGGTTCCGAAGAAGTTAGTGTTCAGGAGTGCAGAAAAACAGGGCCGAATTGGGTTTAATTTAATTAGAAGGAGTCAGTCGTCGAAGCTGTCGAGGAGTTCGTCTTTCCTCAAGACATTTACAGCAAGGTGTACGGAACCGAAGAATGTTGACGTTTGTAATCCGGACTCGAAAACTCCGGAGAAAATTGCAGATGGAGAAGATGCCGGTGTACAGTCTGGTATATAATTACTTTTTATTTTATTTATTAGTCTTCGGAAACAATTAATTGTAACATGTAATCTATATAAATTGCGGATATTATTTAATAATTATATTTTGTAGGTATAAAAAACTTATTTACCTATTAGATATTTTTTATGATTTGCAATTATAAATATGCTATAACTAAAATGTACAATAATTACGATCACATTACAATTTTTATTGATTATCAACCTTAATTTCATTGCATATTATACCTTGTAAAATGTGTTATTTATGGTAATATAATTTGAAATAAACGTTACCGTAATTAATAGTTAGCGCCTTGTTTTGATTTTTTAATGCTGTCAATTATTTAATTTCATCTCGATTATCAGTAGCCAGGAAAGATATAAAAATGAATCATATAAAATAATTTATTTGATTAAATATACGAGCAGTAAAATTCAAGTAGAATTTATCAATAAGTTATGTAATAAATATAATATCTTCGTTTACTTTTAATATTCATTTTCATAAATGTTAATTTACATATGCTTAGGAAAATAAACTTTTATTATTAATAAAAAAAATATGGTAGTGTTATTATTAATAGCGGAAATGGTATTAATAATAATATAATGTATTGTATAGTTTTTTTTATATCTGCAATTTTTACAAGATATGCTACTTCCGGAGTATTCAATCTTTATTTAAACTTCAATAGCAGAGGTCCACAAAAAAGGTATTATACTCTTAACTGGACTGTATTCTTACGTATTTTTGGATACTGAAAACGAATTTGACAATACTTACCAATTTTTTTTTGTTATCGTCAAAAAATTTAGGTATACCAATTTTGAAATCCTCCGCGAGCAATGATACTTTTTTTGGCCAAATCTAATGAATGACTTTTGTATACCAGATTTTTTTCTTCAATTTGCTTTTTTTTCTATCGTTGTACGGCCATTTTTAACAATGTTATTTGTGATCAAAGCAAAAACAACACTTTTAACTTTGGACGCCTATAACTAGGGAACAAATGATCGTAAAAGAATGATAAGGGCAGATTTGGAAAGCCGAAAGTATTTTCATCATAAATCGGTAAAAAATGGTATTACAGTGATACAAAAAAGCAAATGAAAAAAAAAGTCTGAACTACCAAAGTCATTTATTAAATTTGATCAAAATTGATATAAAACTATTTTTGACGATAGCAAAAAAATAAAATTTGGAATAAGCGAGATTTTTTGTTTTAAAATTCGTTTTCAGTGCCCAAAAATAGTCCGGTTAATTTTTAAATTAATAAAATTATATCACAAAGACGTAACTTATACTTAGAAACTTAGAAGTCAAAAATAACCACTCAAAATCATTACATGTATCATTTAAAAATAATCCCACCAATCTCTTATTATTAGTTACTCATAATAATTACTACGTATGGCGTTTATTCAATTAAATATCTGATAAAAAACATTAGTGAAAGTTCGGAAGCACTTAGATTAGATAATATAAATAAACCATAATAATATGTTGTATATTAAATTACAATTCATTTTTATGTTTAAAACAATGCATGTTAAATATACACACAAACAGATGTGCGTAAATTGGAACAATGACTGAGCGTGTAAGAAAAAAATATTACTACTGAATGTAATTATGCTGTATATCAGCGGTTCTTAAACTTATATGGTCTAGTGACCCCCTTTTGAATAATTATTTTTCAAGGAACTTCTCCTCCGAATAGAAAAACAAAAAGGGTTGTTAGATACTAATAAATCACTGGTAAATAGAAATAAATTTTCTTAGTGGATTTTTTTTATATTAAAAAAAATATATATAGGTAGTTTGTTTTTCAACTTTGCTTACAAAAAAACTTCCTGTAGAAGACGAAATCAACTAATTTGGTATACGTTAGTTTTACATCAACCAGGACTCGATCCCCAAATGTCATTCCGAAATTCGAATTTTTTTTGTTCATCTATCCTGGGACATACTATACTGTACCTATATCATTTTTCAAGAAAAAATATTGAGTAAATAAAAAGATGCATTACGAGATTGTTTAAACGTTTGATTCATAAAACATATATTTAACTTGCATATGTAATATTGCAAAACGTAAATTAGGTCATACAAATCAGTTTTAAGAAAAAATAGTAAATTGACTCATTGTAATCTTATTTAAGAAAGTGAAATAATGATTTTTCCTTAAAAATGAATAACTATGTATGTTTTTAATGATTAATGTTAAAGTTGTTATTTAATAAAATGTTACGTCCCTTTAAAAACAATAACTTGTGGTTGGGAGAGGGGGGGGGGGGGAGTAAAAATTTATGTACTAAATTAAATTTTAAATTCACTTTAAAATGAAAAATATCCTTTGACTTTCAAAAAAACAATAATACCTGGAAAGAAAATATATCACTTGTAATTTATGGGACAATAAAATGTATGATTTTTTTTATTATTGCTGTGATTTATGAGATAATTTTGTCTGCGTACTTTTGGAACAATAAAATGTTGACCGACTTCCGTAAATATTTAGATAAAAATGTTACTGTTATCTTCTTTAAAGATAAAATGTCAATACATTTAATGGTTAAAAAAAATGCCATATGAACTTTTAAATTAATAAAATAAATAATTTAAAAATCTGAACGAGCGTCTATTAATTACGAAATTTTCGATGAATTATTATTATAAAAACAAGTATTTGGCTAAATATATGAAAACAGTTGAAACTGGTTTCAATTAACGTATTTTAAAATAAATAATTACAAAAAACGTAACTGTCGATTTAGACCCCCCCCCCCTCACAATTCGTATGGTTTTACGGACCCCAAGCCCATGAAAGCCTTATGTTATTAATAGACACTCCATTAACAAATTCCAAGTATTAACGTAATATAGTTTTCGTTATAATAAAATTTATAAAACAAAATATTTTAATAAATACAATTTTTACAATGTATTGATCTAGACTAGCACTTCAGACTGCAAGCTAGGCACCTTATCATCTGCAAAAGATATAACATTTTTATCTTATCTATAACTTCTATACTACATACACAGACACACACCCGTCGACAAACAGGTTGTTTTTAAAAATAGTCCACATAATGAGCAAGTTTTTATTGATGAACTACTTCACCAAGTTTTTATTGATGAACTACTTCACCGAGATCAGAACTTTATACGCAATATCTATACAGAAACCGGGCCTTGTAGCGATTTCAAGAATAAATAACTCATGCCTTCGAAATGATTTTGTAATTTTAATGAGATTAGACATTGATGAATCAATAGGTAAAAAATTTCTATTTGTCACCATTCATTAATTCATTTAATATTTGGTTTGGATAATATATAGATATCTTTTTCAGAGGCGCATACTTTTGGGCCCTCTAATTTTATCCGGAGGGGGAGGGGTATACATAATTAAACGTATTTGTATCATTAATCATTACATTACATACATATTATACTGCATGCATTTATAATTATTATGAAGTATTAATCGATAATTATAAAGTATTAGTCAAAATTCGATTTTTTATTTACCAACAATTCGAGTGAGGGGAGTACGTGTAAGATTGAAATCACGAGTTTATTTTATTTTAATACACTTGCCATATCACGATGTAACTTAATTTTGTATACTATTTATTATTTAAAATATCAAGGTAAATTTAAAATAAGATATTTTAAAGTTCAGAAACAGATCCTTAAAAAAATATGTTCTTATTAAAGAGTTTATTTTTCGAAAGAAAAACTTCGTAATTCGTTCTATTTTGAATTCAACAATTTTTCCTCTATCTTCAATAACGTGGAAAATATGCTAAAAAATGCGGAAAAACGTAAAAATTCGCTTGGAAAACCGGGAATAGTCAGGGAAATTTATTTCAAAGAATTTTTGTTTTTTATACATATATACAAAATCGTAAATATCTCGGCTCCAATACGAGATAGGGGGTTGTTCCCCCTCTCCCCTTAAAACCCACTCCCACCGGATCGAATGAAACTAATGACAACCCTCCGTACTTGACAGGGAATGAAATATTAAAAAAAAATTATTCATTTCCTATACAAAATCGTAAATACCTCGGATCTTACAAGGGCAACTCTTCAACTTGTTGTTTCCGATTTTCTTTATATTGAAATATGTTGTAGAGGGAGGTTCCCTGATAACACCTATACCTGGTTTTGGGCGTAGACGGGTAATAGTTTAGAAGATATGACCCAAAATATTTTTTAATGCTGCATATATACCTATTTGTTTAAACTATAAACACAAGCGTCTGTTGGCCCAGCGGTAATGATAACAGATCGATAATCGATGGGTCCGTGGTTCGATTCCGTGTTTATTATTATACTCTTTAATTTTAATTTTAATTTTTAATTGCAAACAGTGACTTTTTAAAAATATATTATTCTTCTGTAAAATATCTTACGAATTTATTTGTTTTTTAATGTTTATTTTATCAAAATGTGCAAATGTACACAATTTTGTTGGTAAACAATTCAATATTGTAAAAATTGTAAAAGTTTATTTATGAACGGTTGTACACTAGGAAAATTTTATAAAAGATTGAAATTTAACACAGTTAACTACATTTATACAAGTCTTGAGGCTACCGCGGTGATCTTGATATGGATCTTGGGTTTTTGGTGTAAGCTGCGTCTTCATTTAAATTAATAATTATTAATTTAAATTATTATTATTGTTAATAATAATAATTAATTTAAATTATTATTATTATTAATTATTAAAAATTATTAATTTAAATGTAGTAACTGGATCTTGGTTTCTGGGTGTAAACCGCGTCAATCTTTTATAAAATTTTCCTAGTGTACAACCTTTCATAAATAAACTTTTACAATTTTTACAATATTGAATTGTTTACCAACAAAATTGTGTACATTTGCACATTTTGATAAAATAAACATTGAAAACAAATAAATTCGTAAGATATTTTACAGAAGAACAATATATTTTAAAAAAGTCACTGTTTGCAATTAAAAATTAAAATTAAAATTAAAGAGTATAAACACTGGGAATCGAACCACGGACCCATCGATTATCGATCTGTTATCATTACCGATGGGCCAACAGACGCTTGTGTTTATAGTTTAAACAAATAGGTATATATGCAGCATTAAAAAATATTTTGGGTCATATCTTCTAAACTATTACCCGTCTACGCCCAAAACCGGGTATAGGTGTTATCAGGGGACCTCCCTCTACAACATATTTCAATATAAAGAAAATCGGAAACAACAAGTTGAAGAGTTGCCCTTGTTAGTTAAAAATAAAAAGTGGTACAAAATTCTCAAAACATCATTCAATTCTTTACATAAAAATATACCTTAAAACCGCTGTAAGAAATATCCTATCTACTTTAAAAAAAAAAAAAAAAAAATTATAGCGAAATAAAGAAAATCAGAATTTTAATTACGTGCATTATTTTAAATATTTTAAACTCTTTCCTCCCAACAAACCTTTGATCTCATTTAACCGAATCTGCATCTCTTAATATACAGAGATCCCTATGTTGAGAATGACTATGTGGACACCCTATTGACAGGGACGTATTTACGTAAAGACGATAAGGGCACTTATCCAGAGTAGCAAATTTAAGTTTTTTGATCAACGCTTAAAATATTAAAATAATCAAAATTATTTTGGTTTTATTATACTTTTTTTGACCATTGACTAAAACAATCGAAAATATTTTTAGGACCGACAAATCGTCTTTGCAGGATTTACAAACACGTTAATGTCCATTGTATAGGTATTAGGTATATTAAATAAAAGAAACTGCCTTGTTTATAGTTTATAGGTACATTACATACATAACATAATTAATGAGTTCTTTAACAACAACTATTATTTTGCCATACACATACATAATTTAATTACATACACAATTTCCTTTCTAGATTGATCTTGACTTTCAAATATAATATTTCGATACCTGCAGCTTTGTCTAAAAACTTCCTTATTTATATGCTATACGTTTCATATGTGATTATATTTCATATATGTACGTGCTTAAGAAGTTAGATCATATCAATAAGTATAGTACGTAGTTACGGAATGACATAAATAAAAACTTTTTAATCAATTTGTACAATAATACATACAAATAGTGTATTAAGGGGAGTGCCTTAACAAACTAGCCTTTCATATGTGTGTTATTATTATTATACAAGGGTATGGTTATAATTTCATGTCAAGGTTTTTTGGCTATGTACTAAATTTTAATACAACAATGGTTTTAATACTTTACGTGTGTGTAACCTATGCTTTAGTTAATTAACGAAAAATAAAATATGAAAGTTTAAAAACCTAAACATATTCGAGAATATTTTAAAATAGTGCTGTTAATATTTTTTAAGTTTATTCAAAACTTTTGTACACCATAGAATGGATAGTAGCTTTAAATTATTATAAATGTATTACTACTGCTCTAAAATCATAATGATTTGGTACCTAGCAGATAGTATATGCTTTGATGCTTTTAGGTTTGAGGAGAATCTTTATAATATCGGACATGAATGATTCTGATTATATTATTATACAGAATGATTCATTTAATTAAATTGCTTCAAGCTAATATTTCAAAAAAACAAAGCAGAATAGAAATAAATGTTTCGGACAAAAGTTGAAGGATTTAAAAGGGCGTATCAGATGACGTTTTCAAAATTATTTTTTGTGGAGGTCATCTTCGTTTGTTTTTTTTTAATAAGGACCTCTATTTTTTTATTACAGAATCGTTGAAAAAAAAATTATTATATTTTGTGTTTAATTGAACCACGAAATAATTGCAATTATATTTTCTAATTAATATTTGTATTATTTTGTATTTTGTAAAAATAATTAAAACATGATTGCAAGAACGTGTAAATTAATTAGAAAGAAAAAAAATGATTCCTTCTGAATTGGAAGGGTCTGGATTCCCAAAAAAGAACACACAACTTCAAACGAAGACCTTTCGAATGAAACCTAGTTTGTCTAATTAAGGGCACGTAATCTAGGCTATATAGTTATCCCAATAATTAAATAAAACATTCTTTTTTTATATTAATATTCTTATTTTATGTAGAAACCTTAAAAACATAATTAAAAAATAAACAAATTAAATACAGTTTTTAATTAACCAATGACGAAAGAAACATTATTGATAAAAAATACACACTATCTACATAATAAGTTTTTTTTGTTTGTTGAATAAAGAAACACATTACTGTCAACGTATACGATCTACAAGACAGAAGAGTGATTATATATTTAAGACACCGCGTTGAAAAATGACAAGAAAAAAAGCACAATGACGTCACCGGCAGTTCCGCTTCAACAATGATTCATCAAACGATACAGTTTATACTTCCTATTCGCACACAACATCATTCTGATAACTTCATCTCACTCGTTTGAACTTTTGATGAATCCGAATAAACCTATTCATGCATTTTTAACAAATAACAGTTATAAAGAGAGTGTTACTATTAATTTCTGTGATGTTTAATTTACATTTTATCCGGATAATTAAATGCCCGTTAATAAGAATATTGTGTTTTAAATACAAAGCAAGAATTTGATAAAAGTCACAGCAGATGCGGTTGGTAAACTAAGAATCTGTAGTCGTTAAGAGTTGATTCACCTTTTGGGCGCTTAGATATGTATCTCCCGTATATGGATACAATTTTACTATTGTTAAAATTACATTATGTAGAAGATATTGGGTGCGTTCCGAAATCTAAAAAATTGTCCACACACTCACAATAATATTCTACAATATTATTGAGCATGTGTGGGTTCTATTGAAGGGTTGTACAATATATTATGTCAATCAAACGTACAAATACAGTTACTTGATACCACAACAAATAACCGACACCCAACATAAACTTGTAAAAGAAACAGTTGAGTGTAGTAACATGAGCTACATTTTATATTCAAATTTTGCCAACCTTATTAAAATTATTATAAAAGAAATTTATGATTTCAGAACGCATCCATTATAGATCCTTACAATGATATTTGCATGGGCTATATTGATGTCTGTATAAGACGCATCCATATCACCTTATATTACTAAACGTGATTCAAATGCGTTGAAACAGCTTCCGGTTAATGAATAGGAGTTGAACAAAAAGGGATTATGTAAATATAAACTTCTAAATACACGTGTACGGGGTTTAACTGTACAAAAAACATTTTCTGGTATGTTAATATTCGTGACTACCTGCACTGAAAACCGTTTAAAATTTTTGTTCAAAAATAATGTATTACCCATAACTTTTAGTACTAACAACTTTTAGTAAAAGTCAAATATAGGTATAAAATATTGTGCATAGGTATACTTACTACCTAAATAACACTTGAAGGCGTATATTATAGATTAAACAGTGCAAATGTTTTTAAAAAAATTTGTGTACTTGTACATCTATTTAAAATCGGGAATATTTTCAACCTATTACTACAAAAATGATATAAATATAGTAGAACAAATTATATAAACAGATCCAGGGTTATTGGCCGATCAGTTGAAAAAATAGTGTGCCGCCCTTAGTAGTTTGACTTGAAATACTTAATAGGTTAGGTTTTGATTATTATTCTTATTGGTAAAAATTTCACATATATAATAAACGCTCTGTGCCCGCCCCTGGGTTTTGCCGCACAGGTACGGGATACTTTTTGCATCCCCCACCAGAAACGATCCTGAGTAGGCCCATCCTAACCAGTAGGCTAATAGTGTTGCAGCACAATTACATTTTTTTGTAATTTCTTAAATTTTACTCAAAATTAATTTTTATTGTATAAAAAATTAAAACTGATAAATAATGAGAATCTACCTTATATTGTTAACCTCCAGTGGTGTAATTAGAATATTTTTTTAAATACGCATATAAATATATATATATATATATAATATGATAGTAGTGACGTTAAATAAAAATAAAAACAAACTTGTTTGTTTAAACGTCAAAATTAAATATTTGCATTATATTTTGCATTATATTTATTGTATTTAATTGTTACTTATTATATTTTAGCCTGACGATGATTCTGTGAATCGAAAGCTTGCGGTTTCCTCTTCTTTAATAAATTTTGACGTTTAAACAAACAAGTTTGTTTTTATATATATATATATATTTCATAGATAAAAAAATTAAACCAACTAGCCCTTCGTTACTTACACCACTGCAGTGAGGGGGAGGTTAACCCTCCACTGCTTATGCCACTGTTAGCCCAGGGCGCTTAAGAGTCTTAGAACGCCCCTGACTTAAATAAATGTTTAATATATCTATTTTCTCAGACTTGTTAATCAATAGAAACTGTAATTTTTACATGCGTTTGCATAATAACATCTAAATTGCCATGCAAATTTTAAGAATTTTGTAACTTACATTAAATAGTGAAAGTGAAATTTATACTTATCAAAAAAAAAATACAGTTACCTAAAAGACACAAATATGTTTGATTAAAAAAAATATATTGAATATTTAAATATAAAATATATATAATAATATATAAGACTTAGTGTCTGACTCATCCACCCCATACCTGGAAACGTGAAATTTTAGGGGTGAGTTTCTTTTATGACGTAAGAAGAGATTTTCCAAAATTCAATCTCTAAAGAGAGGAAAAACTTGTTTTATTTCAATAACCATTATAAAGACTGAATTTCAGGCAAAATATTCTTCTGTCAAAATAAAAATACACGTGTATCACGAATATTCAAAGTTCAACCCTAATAGGGGGGGGGGGGGGTAAACATTGTTCCAGACTAAAAGTACAAATGATGTTACATTTTATTAATTATATTAATGTTCATAAAAAACGAATAGATGCGGGCGATAGTCACTAGTCTTATGAATGATATTATAGTTCTTACTGCTATAGGTACTTATTTCTATATAGAATAAATATTTTAAAAAATAATATCGAATCAATTTGAAAATAAGAATGTGTTTATGTTTATATTTACATTTAAACAATTGTTCGATAGGTAAAATATATTAAATTTTATAAACAGCTTTGCAACTAAATTTTAAAGCTGAATAGAATTTATTTTGCACAAAAAATGGACTATATAAAAAATAATATAAATTAACTTTTCGCTTCAGTACATCTTAAAATTATTATTCATAAAAAATAAAAATCATAGTTTTTACAATTTTTTCAAAATAATTAATTCACTTTTGGATATTCAAAAATACTAAATATTCTCTCGAATATTTACTAACAGAAAATTAAGATGAAACATTTGAAGTGATGACGAAAATTAAAAGTAAAATGTAAAATCATTGATTTCTATTTATTAATAACTCACTTAACCATTACCCTTCGTGGTTAAATATTATTAAATTATGCAGTTGAAAGATTTCACTTTGAACTGCTATATTTGTAAAAGTTATTTTTAGCTAATTATTTTAAACGGATGTTTTCTATTATAAACTTTTGCAAACATAATACGAGTTTGTGTATTTTTAAAGGTAATGTTACGAACTACGAAGTATCCATTATATTTTGTGTTATGGGGTCTACTTCTTAATATAATCCACCTTTTTAGCTTAAAATGACTTGCAATACTATAATAGAAAGATTGGAAGTGTGTTCTTATCTTAAATATTATACTTATCACAAACAGAAATAGTGTTTTCTATTACTTAACTGATATTGGATTATATTTACGTGAATTGGAATTTGTATTTTATTGTTTCGTTCTAAACATAGGGGTCGTTTGCAGGGTGGGGGGTGACAGAAACAATTTTCACTATAATTTTGTGATTTAAGCAAAATAGTTCAAGTGAATGAATGGGTTTTAAAACATTTGAAAAACATATTTTACAATATAAAGGAAACGTTTGACATATTTTTAGCAAAATACTGACGCAGGGTGTCCACTTTCTGGAAAGTCAGGGAAGCCTAAAATGGTCAGGGAAAGTCAGGGAATTTCTTTAAAATTCTGAAAAGTCAGGAAATTCATTATTTTTTTTTTTTGGAAAGTCAAGGAATTTATTATAACTAAGAAGTCAATGAAGAAGAAAATTTGTTTGATAATTTTGATAGTAACTTAGAGGCAACTTGTCTTTTCTATCTCATCGTAAATGTTTTTTTGACGCCAATGAACTAAAACATGGTGTCAGAAATAATATACCCATTTTAATATATTGTTACTTATATTTTCACGATTATAAATATTAAAAAAATAATAAACAGGTTTATTACAAAAAAATTATACTTCATATGACAGATTAATTAAATGTCAATGTATATTTAATAACAATTACTTCTTTATCAAGAACAAAGGCAAGTACTAGAATCTGGATTATCTAGACTCAATAATGTATAAAGAAAATGATAAATTCTGTCTCGAGGGCATATATGGCATTTAAAGTGTTTATACACATAGTTTTTAATTAAAACACACGTGGAACATATTTTACGGAAACTGTAACTATATATTATTAATTATTGACTCCGTCGTTATAATTTTACTTTTTATCTTGGACGTGTGTGTGAAAATGAATTATATAATGTTTTTTAGTCTATGAACAATAAGGTCGCGGTACGGTGCATTATGTAAATAATATTAAGATTTGTGATTGTAGTTTGCAGGGACGAACTTACTACCAACCAAAGGAAATACTTTTACTTATAATATAAATTTTAAGTTTTAATTAATTTTTTTTATGATGGCGACACCCATTTTTATATTTTTATTATAAAATACGAGCTCTACTTCTGAGTGCTTCGCACCTGAACCATGGTATTTTAGTTTAATAAAAAATAAATGACAGATTTATGTTATTATGTTTATGTTTTGTTGTGCAGCTAACTTCAGGCGTTACATGACAGACAACTATAGAAAACAAATTAATGTTTGTAAAAAATTAAACACCTACATTACCTAATAATTTTCATAGTTTAAAAAGGAGTCAAATACAAATCGGGCTTCACACTTTTTTTTGTTCCGTACCATACAATAATGGGCTAAATCTAAAACATACCTTCGTTACATTTAGGTATATTATTTTTCGATACTTTTAGAGTAGAGACAACATTTTTCGATAGTAAATTATTGTTAAATAAGGTTGTCGTCTTAAGTTTTCATTTGAAAAATTGATTTTGAACGCTAAAAATAAAAAGCAAATAGCTAGATAACTATAGCTGATATTCTGATTAATAATATGATTTGGTTTTTTTAATTTAGTTATAAGAATAGTCATTGACAATAAGCGTCTACTCCACCTCTGGTGTTAAGTATCTAATACGTTTTTCATTTCGAGGATTAGGTGTCGAAACAAAAGTGGCCCGCTCACAACTGGTCACGATTCTGTTAAATTATGTGATCTAGTTTTATTTAGAAGTCAGTCATACGTGAGTCTTATCGAACGAAAATCCATTAGTGTTGTTTTTGGTAATGTGATCTATGGTACATTGTACAGGGTCGAATTTATCGATTGAATTTTTTATTTATACTTTTGTTGTGTATTCAGTTAATTATTATTATATGATTTAAATAATTATAGACCAAAATCAAACCAAAAGCTATCTACACAATATTAAAGTTAATGACAGCTACATCAGAGTGTCCACTGGTTTTTGGAAATAAAATTCCCTGACTTTCCTTGACCGAAACAAAATTTGAAGACTTTTTTTTGGTCATATCGTTCAAAAACCACTTATTCGATTTACGTGTTTTTTTTTAATTCATAGATAAGTTATTTGCCCAAGTTTTAGTGTATATTTTATTACGTTAGGCAACATAAGGAATAAGCAATGAGGATTATAATAAATCAAGTCGGAAAAAAGTTTGCCGCCAGCACGTTCTTTTGCAATACGCTGCCTAAACCGTTAAATATTGAACAATATAATATAGTAAAGAATTGTGTAGAATCAAAAGATCTAAAAAAAATCAACTATATTTTTCAAAAATCCTAAATAGTAATTTTGTTGGCCACGAGAGCAAAGCCTAAAAAGATCTAAAAAAAACCCTCTAAAATAAAACAAAAGTGTTATGTAATATGAACTTTCCATGAACGTATTAAAAATTTAGTAATTAATTTAATAACTTCCTTCACATGTTATTGTGTCAATGAGATGCTACAATAATAAACACTCTTCGAAATGTATAAAAGTGTTAATATAGCAGGCAGTAATAATATTTATAATACGATCGAAAATGTAACGTTTCTTTATTTGTTTTATCAAAACTGTTTAATCTAAAATGCACGTTGCACATACATGCAGTTAATAGTTTTTTTTTGTGCCTGTGACGCACATGTAAAATACTTATTGCACGAGCATAAAATTTTATTAAAAAAGATACACATTTGTACCGCATATGTGTAAAATATACAACTATTTAAATTTAGTTGGTACACAGAGAGAAAAGTCATGATAATTTTTATACAGAAAATCTTAGAAAAATTACTGTGCTCTCTTATAATGCGTGCGCAATCGACGATACAAGTAAAAAATATTTATACGTCCATATAAAAATTATCAGTGCTTACATTATATAAATTGCTTTTTTATCACGGTAGAAATTACGGTGCTAGCATGGTAATATTTGGAACGCTGTATCAGAAAACTGCCTTACCGGCCTTACCGATTCAGTAAAATTTCTATAGCTTATTATTTTTTTTTTCAAACAGAAAGGTAAAAACAATAAAAAGCAATTTTATTTTAAGAAAGTTATCGATTTATTTATATAATATACATTGTTTTGAATTTTACAACTAATAATAGTTTACAAATATAGTTGTAGAACAATTTACATAAAGATATGACAACCAATACATGTGCAAAGAGACCGATTCACAGAACAAATTAAATATAAAATAACGTATTTTCAATATCTAAAATCTAAACTAACCTATATCTGTCAAAACTTATTTTACAAATAAAACTTCTAAAAATAACACATTAAAACCGAACAAAACATTATTGTAAAACATTTATCACCCACTTTCATTTAAAATTCGCACAAAACAATAATTTTAATAAAATAAAAACAATCATAGCCATTTTAAATCTAAATATTATGCTACACGTCCCGCTTTAAATATTATTCACACTAAAAACAATTTTGAATATAAATTAAAATATAATACTTTAAAATCACGATAACATAGAAAAATATCTTTAAAATAGAAAACACTACACAATTACAATATGTACTTTTAAAACAAATATACATTCTAAATATGTATGTAACTGTCAGCTTATAGGCCGTCGGAAGATCGAAAATAGCCGACTGTACTCGAACCTTACTACCTTGTTTATGCTGATAGTAAAATTTGCTTTATATCCTAACTTTCTATTAAGATATATCGAAAACCATAAATCTGAGATCTAGACATGTTGCGTATGATTTTCAGAGAATCGTTTTACAAACAAAATAAAACCATACATACATCTCCACGATAAACAGTTAATGAGATATCACATTTTTAGTTTTTGTGTTTTCAACATAATTGGTATCTTCTGTCTTTTTCTTTCTTTCTGCTTTTGCCAGATATCTTTGAAATATCATTGAATTTTATAAGTCAGTATTGTAAAATTTATCAGACCGCCTAATAATTTACATCAACTTAAATAGCATTTTTTTTAAGAAAAACAATTAAAAAATACAAATTTGTCGAGATAGGAACTTTTTACTGTGCTGTTTTATAAATTTCGCTGGCCTGTATTTTAAAAAATACTATTGTGTCCTTTACTTTTTATATTATGAATTTTAATTTTTCTTATTTTACCGTATAAAATTGACCATATTCGACTTTCGCACATCGTTTATAGTGCAGAGCACAGTAATTTTTCTAAGATTTTTCTCTCCGTGTACGGTACTTTCTTCGTTTACAATTAATTAAATGTTTTATTGGATTCTTTGTAATAAATTCAAATTTCTAGTATAACAAACTCTAATTGAAACATTGCAACATTTTGTAATATTTGTTGAAACGTTATTTTCACTGCATTTCCATTTTTTATGTATTTAGAAAGAATTAAATGTGAAGTACAATTAAATTTATAAAACTGAATTCAGCTTTTTTTTAGCTTTGAGTAGTGCTACACGCCGATACGAAACTTTTATCAGTCTCGTCTCGAAACGAGATTGGTTTATTAGACCATCTCAAATTTTGACGAGATATTAACTTTTCTAGAAGTCTCGCTTAGAATATCGGTTTTCAAATATTTTCATTAATCAGTAAATATATTTACTAATTGTATTTTTTTTTAAATGAACATTAAAGCAATATATGTATAAAAGATTCGTTATATTTAATTTTGTTTGGTTTATTATGTAAGAATAAACGAAAAAAATATTAAAAAAAAATTCACTTGACACCAAGATTTTTCTGTGTCGAATTTCAATTCCAAAAACCGATACGAGACTATCCTGAGTTTACTTAACTCTGAAAAAGCCAATAATAATAAAAATTTTAATCTATTAAAAACAAATTATAAACGATTTGATTTTATTACTTAAATTTTGAAACATTGTATTTTTTTTTCATTGTCTAAAAATCAAACATTTTTTAAAATTATTACTAATTTTAGTAATTTTATTTTACAGATACATCATATGAGAAAGCATGCAGACGAGGCAGTGCTCCAAGCACCCCCATTTTGGGGGGATCCAGAGCACCAACATCTGGAGGGAGTTCATCAAGCAGAGGGGCGTTCGCCAACTTCTTCTCGAAGAGATCTTTCCGGGCAAATCCTCTGAAACGTACCAAATCTGTTACCAAGTTGGAGCGTGGAAAAAACACACCAGGTAAAAAAAATATTAATTCTTTTGATAATTAAAAACATATTAATTTAATATTAAAGGGCAGACAATATCGCTGATAGTGTTATCATTTTTATACTTCACAATAGATTATTACAAAACAACCGCTGAGTATATAATATGTTCTACTCGAAAGAGGCTGTAGATACTTATTTTTTATCACTAATTCCTAAGTGACCTAGATTCAGATGAGGAAACTGGATTTTATAGCTTAAATTTTAGTACTATGCTCTGATTATTGAGAGTAAAACAGTAACGACGCAAGAATTGGTTTCCTATTAATAAACTGTACCTATTATAAAAACTAAGCTAACGCTATCTACTAGGTGACAAATCGTTATGAATTTACTCAGGATTTTAGAGCAGTAGTAATAAATGTATATTAATGTGAATGTTCTATGCCAGAGGTTCTTAAAATGTGAATCGCGACCCACTGATGAGTTTCTCGAGAAAAATTAAAAAAAAAACACAATATGGATGTGAACATTAAGGACATAATAATAATTTTTAAATTGGTAAGAAGTTAAGTACCCATATATCCAATTGCTGTCATGTCATGATTTTTATTAAAAGAAAGTGTTTCATTTAAATTTTATTTATTTTATTAACATATCTTAATTAAATGTATTAAACAAAAAACATAATAAACATTCCATTTCACTCACAAGTCGAATGGGTCGCGAAAAGTTGTCATTTTTAAATGTAGGTATAAGTTTGAGAACCCCTGCTCTATGCATTTTATTGCACACTTATTACTACTTGTGCATGCGTTAAGATTATTCATATAAACCATAGCATTGATTAGAACTGTCAGTGGACTGTCATTTATATTTGATACCTCACAGATAGTGTTAGCTTACAATTAGCTCTTGCTCAAGTGCAATTTTTTTATAATACCGGACAAGAGTTTTGTAAAAAGTTTAAAATTATTCTAAATTTTCGTTCGGTATTGATTCGTCTAATATTAAAAAGGTAAATACATAATTTATAACTGCATATAACAGTTAACATAATGTTCACCTACATTTACTTTATTAACACAACTGGAGTGCGATTTAAATAAACAATTTCCAAACAAATACGACCACAAACAAACTACTGACATAATTATGAAATTAAAGTACAAACAATATCGAAACAGAGAGAGTTCAATAAACCTGACAAGTTTATGTGTAAAATTGAATTGAGATTAAAGGAGAACACATTCTTTGGAATGCAGACAATAATTACTGCTTAGATTCGCGTGCATTATGATTGAGGATCGCTCAAAATTACCTAGATACAGATTTGTATTGAGAAGGAATTTAACAATGCGTTTGTTTTGTATTATTTAAATTTTACACTTGGGTATAATTAATTTTTTTTTATCTTATAACAAAATTAGAGTAAGTTATAATGGGGCACTTTCTGTATTATATACAGTGATGTAGCTAGAGGTTTCTGCACCCCTGGCCTAAACTGAAAACAGCATCCCCCCCCCTGGTGTAATCATCACAATTTTGGGGCCACCTCAGCCCCCCTGCTTTTTGATTACTTTTTTTCATTGTCATGACAATTTTTTTCGGCCCCTAAAACTTATTTTTAAGTTTACTCTTTATATTTTTGAAGGTTTTTTTTAACCCTCATGTCACTTTTTAATAACCTGCAATCTTGCAAATATTTTATTTGATCACGAATTTTAGCTAAAATATGAAAATTACAGTTCTCAGTTCATTAATGTATAATTAAATAATATTATACTAATCAAAAAAATAAGCAATTAATACACTTGTAAAGAAAAAAGGACAATATCCAAACAATCTGTAATTTTAATACAAATGATAGTACATAAATCAGAAGAAAGCATTTTTAAGATTGAAATATTCTACTTTCCGGAACTTTTTGCAGATTGGATTTGTTTCATTTCCGCAAAGCTATATAAATATAAGAATATGAATGCGGACAAAAATAGCAATATTTCTGAGATTGCACATTGCACAAAGGTATAGTTTCAGGTTTAAAATCCTTTTTTAAATTTAATTTCCGATTTTTTTAGATAATTATTTGATATTTTGAAACTCTCGACACTTTTAAATTATATCAACAGAACGTGTATATATAAATAATATTTTAAAGTTGATATTTATAAAAAAATTAAGTAAAGATTAAAAAAAATTAAATAATTTTTTTCTAAATGTGTGGCCATTTTTGGTTTCTCAATTTCATTTGAGTGGTATGTATGTTACTGGCAAACCCCGAATTTAGGCAAAACTAGTGTTCCTAGGCAATATTAGTTTTACAAATCAACCATCCTTGGTTAGGGCAATCTCTAATTTTAAAAATAGTCAATCTTAAATACAATTAGTTTTTTCTAGGTAGAATAAAAAATATGGTAAAACTACATAGTGTTGACTAACTTAGGTATTTTTCGGTATTATAATTAAAAATCAATTACATACATAGCTACATCTGTGACTATACAATACATATATTTTTAGATAAAAAGATTTTGTAGCAGCAAAGTACTTTACTATTTAACCAAAATAATCTATTTTCATAAATTTTCAACGCACATTTTTTTATAGACGGAAACGATCCAAACGGCTTAAGAACATCAAGGTCTCATGAAAGCCTGCTCGCGGGTACGGGGGGCGGCAGGGCGGTGTCTCAGCTCGAGCTGGGGTCCGGCGGTGAGGTCCAAGCGGTCCATCCCTCGGTGTTATCACGGCCGCACTGTTTCCAGCTGTCACTGCCACCTGACGGACAGCCCAGGTTTTTCAGCTGCTCGAGCCAAGAGGAGTGCGACAAATGGGTCCACAGGTAACATATTTTATATATTGGTATTTTGATTTTGCGATAACAGAGTTGGATTTAGAATTTCTACATTATATTCTTCTAGATTTTTTTTCAGGAGATTAAAATTTGTTTATTTGAAAATTCATTCAACATTTGTACTTATAAAAAATAGCATCTATATAGAATTAAGAAGTAAATTGGTTTAAAATTAACTGAACTATTTATCGTACACTGGAAAAAAATTTGACAGTTAAAAAACTCGCAGATCCCAATTTTTTTTGCTATCGTCAAAAAATTACAAAAAATATTTTTTAAATGTATTAATTTCGAGGGCCTCCACAGGCTGTGTTAAATTTTATTGACCAAATCTAATAAACGACTTTTATAGATTAGATTTTTCTCTTCAATTTACTTTTTTTGTTTATTTATATACGGCCGTTTTTGGCCGAATTATTAGCGATCAAATCAAAAATCATACTTTGGATGATATTTTTCAAAGCTGGGTCAAAAATGATCGTAGAGTGATACAAAAAAAGTAAATTATAATCCTGTTAAGAGTTTAGGCTTTTTTGTGAGGCTGTATAATTGATGTCAAATTATTCATGTTTTATTATAAATATTTATTCGTCCAATATTAAAGAGCAAATAAAATACATAATTTATAAGTGCACAATAGAATGTTCACCTACATTTATGTCTTACTCTTATAACAACTAGAGTACGGTTTAAATAAACAATTTCTAAACAAATAGACTGACCCTGAAATTGAATGTTTTACAGTAGGTAAGTTTATGTTTAACAATAAGACAAATGTTATGTTGTGCTTTTTCGACCGAAACTGCATTAAAGCTTAGGGGCGCATTCCTACATATTACAAGCTAATAGTAAAAAAAGGGATAATATTTGGCACATTGAAAGGTAGTGCAACTAAAAATTTTGAGTCTCGCCTAGGGCGCATAGAACCCTTGCGCTCATGGACGTACGCAGGGTGGGGAGAATGGGACACTTGCTCCCTTGGGATATGGATATGACTTAAAATTAACTGAAAATCACATTTACACTTACAGATTTAAGTTTGATTTTAACTTTAATTTATTGTTGAAAATAGAATATATTCTATTTTTCCGTCAATATTTTGGTAAATCAATTCCTAACTATTATTTTTACAGTGCAAAATTACTACTTTGCTAATTTGTGCTGATTTAGAATGATTTTGTGTTAACTATTTTAATTAACGTTTTTTCTAAGTTGGTATTGCTGATTAACAATAAGTTAAAGAAATTGCTGAAAAAAGTAAATAATTAATGCGGGGAATATGAAGATTTTTGGAGAGCAAAAAAGCTTTTAATTACTAACCAAACTTAGTTTTTTGTGTGGGGGGGAGGAAAAAATCTAATGTCCGGTATTATAAAGGAGCTCGCAAAATTTGCAAGCTTGCAAACACTTTCAAACGAGCTATTAAACTTATATGACAGTTCTCTTTGAGTTTTTAACAGATATTTTCATGCATAGTAAGTCGATTTTTACCGTTTTTACCAATATTAGTAAATATACTTTGCATACCTTTGTTTTTACTTCCTATGCATGAAACTATCTGTCAAAAACTCCAATAGAACTGTCATATGAGTTTGATAGTCCATTTGAAAGTGCTTGCAAGCTTGCAAAGCGAATTCCTTTATAATACCGTGCTATTTATTGTTTATATCACCCATGTAAAATATTAATTAAATGAAAATATTACATAAATGACCATCCCATAATCCACATATTGCAATTAAAACGGAAAAATAGAATCAAGTTGTGTATTTAATTTAGTAAATTGTAATCCAAGCATTCATTTGCTGCAAACACGAACCACTCTTCTCAATATTGGCTCAACATTCTTTATCAACAACTGTGTCAAACGTTCAAACAATTATACTTAAGTGAGAATAGACAATTAATTTTTGTTAACACTGAACTTATAGTATTTGAATTAGATTCGCTTATTCGAATTTTGCTTGCCTGGTGTATTTTTTTTATTTTGCTAATTATACATTTTATTGAGTTGTCGTTTTAGAAAAATTGCTTAGACCGTTTTTGTAAGTGAATTTTATTAACTTATAATAACATTGAAAAGATTCTGTTCATTTCATACTTTGTTTGGACTTATGATAATGGAAATAGTTAATATTTTATCGTATACTATTATTATTTTGAAGATTCTTAAATTATTCACTGTACAGCCATATAAACAAATTGCACATTATTGAAAAGTATAGAATTTATCCGTGATTTCGAAATTAGGATTTGTCGATTTTTAAAAACCGGTTTTTGACAAAATTTACAAAATTCGAAAACCGATTTTTTTAAGTCTGTTTTTGTATAAACCTTTCAATGGTGGTTTAATTACATCAACATTAGGAAAGTTTTCTTATTATTAATACGTGTCTGATACTATTAAATGATATAATGAATTGACCCCAGAAGGGGGGTTAGAATTGGGGGAAGGAGCAAGTCATCAAGCTTTTTTTAGTTGTTAAATGAATTATACATAAATAACCTCATTATTTATTATAAATGTCTTTGATTTCATTTACTTTATTCGTTACTGGAGAAAAAACATAAACAAAATAAAAGGTTGTAATTTAAAAAACAAATTTTATTTGCGGACTTTGGTAATTAGATTGATTTAATAAAGAGATATTTGTTTTATTAGTTACTGAGTTCATAAAAATTACAAAAAAAAACCCGTCAATCCCAAAAAACAATATACCTTGCTCTAGTTATAAATTAATTAGCATATGCATTGCCTAAGCCTATACTAATTCTAGGATCTTAGGCTTTCGAATAGTGAATGTCCCATCAAAATTGATTCAGTGATTTTTTTTTTATCAAATTGGAACAAAAACACATTTTACTTTCTTATAGTTATGTATATGAAATATAATATAAATAACCTAAAAATATTAGAATTAACAGATAATATAATTATTTTATCAATTAGTTTGGTTAGTTCTTGAATATAAAAATTAGCAAAAATTGAGTTGATCGATTATATTATCGGCGTATTTTATATCACTTAAAATGTATGCGATCTAAAACCGCCCCTGAAAGCAGGTGTGACAGAACGCTACTGCCATGTCGCCCCCTTCCTTCACCGCCCCGCGCATACAGACGTGGTAGATCACCTGCAGAGGGACCAACAGGTGGTCGTGTGTTTCGTTTTTCTGATTCGTAACGCACAGATATGGAAGTCCGCTGTGATATTGCTTCTTCCATCTCGCCGCCGAGATCCAACATGAATACTAATGAACAGGACATGTGTGTCTGTCTGTCTGCGGCCGTCCGTGTTTGTTTGTTTCGGCCGGTGGTCGGATATATGTCCTGTTATTATTGTGTGGAAATTTTTAATGCATGGTGTTTTGATATCATGAACCCAGTGGCGTATTTACCATGGGGCCATGGCCTAGGGCGGCAGGCTGAGAGGGGCGGTAGATTCTTTAGTTTTTTAGTTGTATATAAAAAAATATCTGCCTTGGGAACCACGGGACTTTCTTATACCTAACCTAACCTAACCTAACAGTGAATTGTATACGTGATTCTTTGTTTATTAAAACATTTCTAACAAACTAACAAGAAAGAACAAAATGAATAATTTTATATTTATATAACAAGTGATTTTTTTAACGTAATAACTTATGTAATTATTTAGATTCACCTACACAGTTCACTCTCAGTATTACGTATAAGAAAGTCCCATGTTACCTACGAATAACTTATGTAATTATTTAGATTCACCTACACAGCTCACTCTCAGTATTACGTATAAGAAAGTTCCATGTTACCTACGGCAAATACACACACTGTTCAATCTCTGTAATACGTATAAGAAAGTCCCATGACACTCATGACAGATATTTCTCCTCTGTTATGAACCATTTGAATTATAATTAATTTTTTTTTTCAAAAATTCGTTTTTACAAAAAAATGAATAGAACATAAATTATAGATATAGATATTACCTACATTTTTTAACTTGCCCATTTTTCTCTATTTCGCTCTGTTTCAGAGTAATTCGAAAAATTAAAAAATCGACGTAGGTAAACATCCGTATCCGGTTGAAAGATCGTTTTCAAAAACAGGACGTTTTCTTCCAAGCCAAAAATTAATCTTAAATATAAAATATCACCCTTCTACGATTTGTCGTATTTGAGTTACAGCGCTTACAGACAGACAGACAGACAGACGGACACACAGACATCATGGCGAAAATAGTCAGAATAGATTCAGGGAAGATCAAAATAGATAATTCCGTCAAAATCCGGAGTTCGAAAAAAATCGGCTTCACTATACTTACTTATACTAATATATATTTCATATACATGGTATAAGAAAGTAAAAAAGGTCATCGGTTTTTTATTTATATTATATTTTGTATTACATTATTTGTAAAAATTATCACTTTTCAGTTCGTATAGTAATTCTGACTTCTGTCAAAAATAAATTATATTTTTCCTTGGTAGAGGGGCGGCAATTTTTTTGTGCCCAGGGCGGCACTTAACATAAATACGCCACTGCTGAACCACTTATTTATAAAAAGTGTATTGTATTATTTATTTACGCAGGGTTGCCATAATTGAAAAATTTATTTTCGGACGACTTTTTTCATTTCAAATGCACGTGTAAGGTGACCAGTATTCAAATTATAAATTCAACGATCACTTATCATAATCTTTGAAGTACTAATCAAATACTCGGAAAATAAATTAATATAAAAGTATGCAGACAGTTACAATAAATTTTTATTCGATTCAGATTTAGATATTTTAGATAAATATTGTCTCCTCTGTGAGACCAAACTATTTAAATCTAACTGTTTTTATTTTATTTTTAACTGATTGTGAATGTAAACTAAAAGTAACACAATTCTCACCCCCAGAGGTGAAAATAGTTTTTTTATTATTGGTAGATTTGTTTTAAATTAAATAAAAATTAATAAAACCAATATTTAATTATTTTTTTTTTCAAAAATATATAAAGGGAAAAAAGTAATTATGCATAATGCGAAAATTTAATCGTTTTGAAAGGGAGTCAGGGTATATAAGTCCCACTAATTATCCTTGGTCAGGACAGTCAGGCGAAAGGAGGTTGGTTAGGTTAAATTGAAAATCACAATAAATATATCAAAAATACTTAATAAATAATTATCAAAAAATCACATTAAAAATATCAAAACATTAGTGGGTTCATTATAAATGCATTTAATTTGGCAATGATTCTTTGATAACAATTAGAGCTGAGCGCGTGTGTAATTTTTGCTCGCGACACGCACGCTCACAAACAAAATATTTTTAATCACGCCTGCTCTTTCATTGTATTTTTTTACTCACTCCCGATCACGCACGGCGGGTCACGCTCATGACGCGATTTAATTATTACAAAAAAAAATTGTTTAATGATGAATAATATGTGTATTATATGTATTTTATATTCGTATTATTTTTTTCTAAACTACATTTCTAGTGCAAGTAATAGGAGAACAAAGTAAAAAAAACAACAGTACTTCTTTGAACTCCTTATATAAAATTATTTATGTTCTGATAAAAATAAAATGAGTTTTGTGTATTTGTATTTTATTATTATAAAAAGTCGTTTTAATAGATTATAATCATTATATTATTATGAGTTATTTTGAGTTTTTTACTTTCAAAATATATTCACGAAATTACGTCCGACAAAAACGTACGATTATTTTATTTCACGCTCACATTGGGTCACGGTGGAGACACGAAAAATTTACAGCTTGCTCTTAGCTTAATGCAATATATACCTTAAGTTTAAATTTATAAGAAAGATCGTAATTTATTATAATTTTTCTGCAACTAATATGACATATTTTTCCAGTTTACGATCATGCATGGCCGGAAATGAAACTCCATCATCTCCTCGAACCGATCGAAGTTTACGTATCTGGGTACTAGAAGCGAAAGGAATTACTTCACCTGGCGGAAAGCGTAGACACTCACAGCCTCTACGCTGTGAAATATATCTAGATGATAATCTATGGGCGAAAACAGCGGCTAAAGGCTGCAGGTCACCAGAAGTAGGTACAAACAAAGGAGCGAAAACAGAATTAGGGACAGGAGCTTTCTGGGGTGAACTATTTGACTTTGCAGCTTTACCTCCAATACAAATGTTAAAATTGAAGTTGTTGAGAGAACCAGCAAAGGCACAAAGAAACGGGACATACAAACCAACAGTTATAGGTGAGTGACATAATATGTAAATTTTCTTTAATTGTTTCAACTGGCATATCTTATGGTTCATTTAAGCAATTGATGGATTTTGTGGCTTAATTTACTGTTAGTGAAGACGCGCACTATCAATTTTTTAGTTTGACAAAAGTTTAGTTGGTTCGGCAAGAACCATTGGTTTATGGAACTGCAGTTGATTAAACCCAATGTTTCTCACTGAACCAATTAAAGTAACAACTAATCAAAAATTGATAATGCGCACTTTCACTTTATGTATCAACTATTTGAATAAATTGAAATATCAACGATACACTCATATTTATTATAAACAGGTATTTATTTTATATTATAGAGTAGTAAATACCATTATATTCATAATAACAGGGTACACAAAACTGAAGGTAATAAAAGTTATTTTGATAAATTATAATGAATTTATAGTTTTTTTTTGTATACTGACAAGGGGACGGTCACAGAGGTGCAACGAGTTATGGGTAGAGAATCCGCGTGGTTATAGTTAAGGCAGGTACTAATTAATCCCCACTAGACTTGGATGTCAATTTGTCCCCGTTTCCGAGAAATCGTGGGTAGAAATTTACCACTGTATAAGTCATAAACTACTGCACTGAAACAATAATATATTTGGGTGAGCAGTCAATGTCCAGGACTCTTTTTTTACCATTGATGTTAGTTTTTCTTTGAATGAAGTAACGTGTAAGAAGTTTTTTTTTAAATAAAATAAAGCACCCAGGGATATAAAATATAAGTACAATAATCTGCTTTATTATTTGAAAAGTTCTTAAAATTAGTTATATATTCAAGATTATACAAAATTTTAAAAATAATGTTTATGAAATATCTATTTTTATATCAAGTTTAGCAACATATTTCAATTTTATTAAAATTCATGAAATCAAATATCTATTGTCACAAGTTATTTTAAATGATCTTACTATAGTTTTGTACAAAATAAACTTCAAAATTTTTCAAAACAAATTGAATATTTTCTACAAACCTTTTAACAATTTTTGAAATAACAAAGCAGATTATGTTATAATAACGGGGATGAGTTGGCACCCAAGTCTAGCAGGTATTAATTAGTATCTGTCTCAACTATAACCACACAGAGTCTCTACCCGTAACTCGATGCACCTCTGTCTGACCGTCCCCTTGTGAAACCGAATCCGTGGTCTAAATTGCTTCATCACATCAGCTATTTTAAATAAGCCAAAAATGACAATTTTGGTCATATTTATGAATATTTTACCAAGCAGCATATTTTTTCTTAATTTTTTTGTTTATGGCAACAAATAGTAGTTTCCCTTTAAAGCGATCTTTTACTTTTGATTGTACGATTTTTTTGTGTAGTATAGTCCATTGCATCTTATTTTTAAAAATATTATATCTTGAAACTAATCCTCTTTGGTAAAAAAAATCGTACAGTGAAACATAAAAATTCATTTTCAAAGGAAAATATATTACTATTTGCTGTCGCGAACAAAAACATGGAAATAAATTCATAAAAATTACTAAAATTGTCATTTCTCACTTTTTAGTTAGGATAACTCAAAAACTTAATGTGATATGCAAAAACGGATATTATTTATGGATTTAGTAGAATAAGTTTAGTATAAAACATCAAAAATATTTAAAAATCAAATGTCAGGTTTGCCTGTGTTATTGTTTTCAATAAATTATATTTATTTACAGGCACAGTACAAATTCCGATACGTGACATTTCGTCTCGTTATTTCACCGAAAAATGGTATCCAGTAGACATAAATGACAAACCTGGAAGAGAAGTTCCTTCATTAAGAGTGAAATGTCGATTCCAAGCTATTCATATTTTACCGGCAGCTGTTTATATAGATTTCTTAACCTTCCTCAAAACAGACTATAAGAAAATATGTGAAATTTTAGAACCTGCCATAGGTGAGAACATGTGACATTAAAAATAAATATTTTTGTTTTTAAAATTTTCTCACAACTATTAACTTTCTTTGTATTTCAGGTGTAAAGGCCAAAGAAGACATTGCAACAGCTCTTGTTTTAGCACTGCAACACGAAGGTCTAGCAAAACCTTTTCTAGCAGACGTAGTAATGTTAGACGTAGAACGCGTAGACGACCAACGTCTAACATTCCGAGGTAACAGTCTTGCGACCAAAGCCATGGAAGCTTATTTGAAACTTACAGGTGACCGATACCTAAGACAAACACTCGTTGATGTCGTGGATGCAGTCGCTAATGCTGATTGTGAGGTTGACCCCTTGAGGGTTACGGGAGGTGCTAGTGCGCTAGCTAAACAGCAGAGGGCATTGAGACAAGCAGTCGAATTAGCTTGGAGTAGGGTGTTGAACAGTGCTAGAATATTTCCTGTCGAGTTGAGAGAATGTTTTGCAGCATTTAGAGAAAGATTGAGTTTGGCAGGTAGAGATGACGTTGCTGATCATTTGATATCCGCATCTGTGTTTTTGCGATTTCTTTGTCCAGCTATTCTTAGTCCAAGCTTATTCAATATTACAAATGGTAATTCCTATATTTGTATTAATAAATTTAAATATTATTTTTGTATAATTACTACATTTGATTTATTTGTTATAGAATATCCAAATGAAAAAGCTGCACGGAATTTGACTTTAGTTGCAAAAACACTTCAAACATTAGCTAACTTCACTAGGTTCCAAGGCAAAGAAAACTTCATGGAGTTTATGAATGATTTCTTAGAAAGGGAAGCACCGGCAATGAAACAATTTTTACGGGATATTTCGGTAAGTTTATCTATTGTAATAACTTTAATGTGTCATCAGATTATGGGTAATATAATTTTGAATACACCATTTGTGATACTACACAATTTTTTTTCATTTCAAAACAACTCTTCACATATTTTCTTAGTCAATGTTTTGTGAAATGGTCATAAGGCTGTTCTGAAGAAGAAAAAAACACTCAATACAAAATATATACCTTGCAGCTCAATTTTAAGAGAAGAGGGGGTCCCGTTTATTATTTAAGTAACATGGGAAAATGATTATTTAGTACTAAAATTTGTATTATTGATTCATGAAAACTGATGAAAAAAATTTTATTGCCATAAATTAAACACCTTTTAATATATTTTAATTGTTTTTTAGTATCTAAGAATCATTTAATTTTTTTACTAAACTTTAAAAAAATTTCTAGACTCGAACATCTGATGAGGACTTACGAGGTCTAAGACGCCACAGTCAGCTTGAATTTGACGGACATATTGATTTAGGAAAACAACTAAGTATCCTTGCAAATTTATTAAGCGAATGCTTAAATAAAGTTTCTTCTTCAAAACTTCAAGAATTGGACCCATTGACTCGTATTTTAGATGATCTCCATTTACAACAACGTGGAGGACCCATGCGTTCTGGCTCTACTCCACAATCACCTGATTCCCTCCAAAATAATATTTTTAGGTAATTTAAAAAAAAAAATTTATTAAATTAAATGTTCTAAAATAAAATCATTTTCAGATTTAATGACCCGACTGTCCACAACAGCAATACCAATTTAAACTCATCAGCAGCTACTACTCCAACTAGTAGCCCTTTTGAACCACAACCTTTAACGCCACAGTTAAAACCACAGCTCTCTCAGCAATACATTCATGTACCTAACACATCGGAACCGACAGCAATAAGATCTAACACTTTACCTCGCAATGGCCACCAGGTCACTCTGACTATACCTGGAGCTGAGTTAGAATTGGAACCCGCAAGAGCTTTTGTCAGTAAAAGTCCATGTACTCCACGTCGGACTGGACCAAACGAACAAGATCTTTCACAGTTATCTGATCTTTTGAGGTAAAGTGTTCTTTTTTCTGGTAAATTATTATTGATATATTTATATAGTGGAGTAAAGTAGCACAAATTTTCTTCAATAAAGAACTTATTAATGTGTTCTAGGTATTAAGGGGTACGTGTAACTAAAATCCTTACATTGGTCGATCTCCAGAAGTAATTTTTTTTTACTTTTTTGAAAAATAATTATGGTTTCTCTTCTACATTTATTTTAAATATCTCTGGTTCTATTAGTTAGATTGCAAAAATATCCGTTATGTTCATTATGAATTCCCCTACAAAAATAAATAAAGTAGACGTTCCATAATATAAACCCGGTTGAGCACTGTACCTTCCATACTGTGAATCCCCATTCCTCAAAGCCCCTATATGTACAGCTATCATTTATAAAAGAATTAATGGCACTGACATGGTTCACAGTATAGATTGGCTGCTGTAGTTAAAAACTAAGTTTATTACATAACCTAAAAATAAAAACAGTAAATTTTTATTTTTTTGTAATCTCAAATAAGTGTGCCAAAATGTTGCTTCTTCCTTTTTTAAGAAAATTTTTACTGATATTACTCAACTATACGAATAAAATTATGTATTGAAAAATGATGAGGCTTTTGCTGTTCTTAAGAGCCAATCTCTAAACCAGTAAGTATTTTTAAAATATATTTACAGATATGCAGATGACAGTGCTAAAGGATCGAACGTTTCAATAAGTCAGCTATCAAACGTTGCAAGTTCAGGATATCAAAGCTTTGCTTACAGCCAATCTAGCAGCCCTGTAGATCACCCTAACGGCATACATCACAGACAAAATGCGCATCCCCGTTTAGGCCTCAAGTCACAAGGCTTAGCGTTTACTAATCCAGTGTACAGCGCAGACTTTGGTCCAAAGAGAAGGTTAGAGAGTTCAAGTTCAGAAGAAAGACTTAGCGAAGTTGACAAAAACAAGGAAGAAGTGAACGAAAAGAGACGTACGCCCAGAACGAATCCCACTGTAACGTATAGAAAAGGGTACGGGGTCGTTTCTGAACCGGAACGGAGGATCACACCTCAGAGGAATGAAAGCATTGAATTTGACAACCATAAGAATTACATATGCGTTGCAAGGGATGTAAGAAATAATGGATTTGAAGGACCGTATTTCAGCAGAGATTTGACTGATAGGAATCATAGGTATGTGTAGCCAGCTTTAAAGCTTCTGCAGTGCTATTTACCTGTCTCTTGGCTTCTAGGTATAATCTGGACATTAATTTAGCTAGATCAATGACCAGAACACCTAAAAACTAAGAGATAGAATTATTATTATTATTATTATTATACTCGCTTCGTCCGTGTGTATTTTAAAATCGGTAAACGTACTGTTTGATTCTCCCATCACTCTCTCTACATTGCAGATATTTTGTTTTTTCTTGAGATCTATATTACCTAAATTGATGATTTACACATTAAAATAATCCGTGATGAATGTACTATTTACTATAAAAAAAGTCTGCAGCAACTTAATTAAATACTAAAGCCTTGTGAAATTTTATGCAGAACTAATCAAAGTCTACAAAATTTTGATGGATCTCATAGTTTAGGCTAAAGTACAAGTTGAACAATCTGCATAGCTCGTTTTTTTTTTACTTGCACAGTTAATTTATTCACTGCTCAGCTGTTTTCAGTGATAGTTTAATGATATAATATAATACTTCTGAGATTTCATGAAACATGTTTGTGTAAGTTTCATTAAAATCAGTCCAATAGTTTTCGAGATTACCTCGATCAAACACATACACGAACTTACAATTAGTATAAATTTGATATTTTATGCCATTAGTTTTTATTTAATTTTTTATTTGGGCATATTCTTTCTATTTGTTCTATAACATGCTCATTATTTACAGGCATGAGAACCCACATAACATACACCCTACTCCACATGACCATTCGCACAACGCCCGTTGGCGTCTGGCACACAGACGACTTTCTCTGGATCTGACAGACAGCTCCAGCGATGGTGAATCAAACGTAACAGCTAACGCAGCAACACGAGTATTTCACACAACTGGCCGTGTCGGATCAGGCGCTGAAAGATATCAACGGGAGATAGAACGATTGCAAGCCGCTGTTGATGTCTTAAGGAGAAAGCTAGAGAGAGCAGAACTTGGTAGTTCTAGCCCGGAACTAGAAGCACATGATAGTGATGCAAAAATGAGAAGTATTATTCAAAGGTAAATTGATTTTGTTATTTGAGAACTTTGTTTTATTTAGTTATTTGTTTTAACACAAATTGTAATGATGTGCAATAAATAAATTCCAGATTAATCAGTGTAGAAGAAGAACTGCGTCGTGAGCAACACAAAATGTCACTGGCTTTGTCACACAAACAGCGTGTCATTGAAGCACAAGAACATCAAATAGCAGCACTAGATGCAGCAAACAATCGCCTCCTATCGGCATTAAGTACACTCAAACACAGGTACACTGCTTCAAGTGCAAATCAGCATAACCAATCGCGGACTGAAGATAACGACAACGGAAATAATGTAGGCGATGTTCGTACTTCATCATGCTGAGAAAATTTGAATGTTTATTAAATGCAGTCATGCCTATTTATTTTACAAATGACTTTAAATTAACTAACTTTGGTACAAAACAACTAAATGTAACTTAAGTTTTATGTTTTCTTTTGCATTTTGAAATAATTGTTTTAACTTCTGAAGGTATGCTATTTAATAAATGTTTTTACTGACTATTTTTTTTTAATAAGGTATGGCTGTATCATGATTTATTTTAGGGTTACCAAATATCGATTAAAAGATAACAATATTCTTCTTTTAAAAATCAATAGATTAACCGATCAAGTGCTGACTAAAATATTTGTAGTTAACGCTAGTATTAGAATTTCCTATACATTCACATTAAAACAAAATCTCAAAAAAGGATGTACAAGTAACCCTATTTATTTATTTTTAGAAGGTCTGTAGGGTCCACAAATTCTTCTATATATATTTATACCAACATGAATGTTTTCGCAATATTTTTTTAACAACTAAATTGTTTTGACATTAAAATAAAACGTAATTTGTAGTATTTGCAAATTGATTATTGTATATGTTAGTAATTGTACCTATAAACGTTATTTATAATTTATTTTTATTGTAATATCTAAATTTTCACGACAAATTCAGTTGATAGAATATTAAATATGACTAGTACAATTTCTTCAAAGATTATTTTTACCGATTCACTACTTACTATATTTATAGTTTTATTTTTAAATACCTATGTGTATTTCTACATATACTTTTTTAATTTTAGTATTATGTAAATATAAGTATTGTAATTTATTATTTTTTAATTGTAGTTTCTTAAATATAGATCTGTTATGATTTTTTAAGTATTTATAATTTTTTTAAACATTAAACAGTGTCATATGTACTTCAAAAGCATTTGGCTGATTTTGCATTGCGTTAAATTATGATTTTATAAGAAAATATCTTATAATATTTTATGAAGTATAAAGCTTTAGCAAAGAACACAGCAACCTTGATAATTTATACTGTAAAAATGAATGAGCCTGGCTCTCCAATGCCAAAATAATGCTGGCTAAAGAAAGTGCCAGGCTCATTCATGTTTCAACGCTGTATTGTTTTCAAAGGCTTGAAAATACATTTGATTTATTAATTATAAAATATTTATTCAATATAAAAGTGCCAAAACAAATTTTTACTCTAAAAATTCTTTAACATTTATTTTTAAAATTAGTATCAATATTCAAAAGTACTGATATCAAAAATTGGTTATTATAAATTATTGAAAATTATAAGAAAATATATTTTTTTTATTCTTAACTTACATTGATTTAATTTTTTTTTAAACTTAATTGATATAAAGTTAAGAGAAAAAAACAGTTTAAAGTTGAGATGTATAAAATTATTCAAGACAAATTCAAAATATAAGGGGGGTTCTATGAAAATATAATTAATGCTATTTTCAAATATGCAAATTAAAATTTATTTAAATTATCTATAATAAATGAAATATGTAATCAAATAGAAAATATCCTGTAGATTCTGTAAATTTACAAATGTAAATCATACACGAATCGTAACATTTATTATTTTTGATGTTCAGTACTATTGAATAAACATATTTATAAAATAAAAAATTGAAATTAGTAATTACAATTTTTATAAATCTTTTAAACTATTAAATCATTGTATTTTCAATACATTAAAATTTGATATTTTACAACTTTAAGGGCACAATAAAATTATAAATGTTATTTGTATAAAAACATTATTCAAATAAGTACAATGTTAGCCATTTCATTATGAAATTCAGAAACTAAATGTGTACATTTTTTAATATTTATATAATTATTGATTAATTTTATTGTAGATATGTATATCTAAAATCTATATATAAATCAATATTGCACTTTCTATTATTTTGTAAACGTAGTAACAGTATTGTTTACGTTAGTATTATATACTATATATACACACATTTATATAGCCAAAGAAATAAATATTAAATTAATATATAAAAGTATGAGTTAATTATTTTTCCTTACTACAAATTTTAAATACAGAATGACGTATTTCAAAAAATTCACTAATAAAATATGAGTTGTCAATACATTGTACTTTCAAATACTTTCAATAAACAATTGGTTGTTTTTTCTTAACAAATAACGATGCTAGTAGTGTAATCTATTTGTCTGACAAAGTAAAATTCACGTAAGATTGTTTTGTTTCCAATTTAAGAGCATTTATCGGGTTGTACTAATATTGTTTATGAATTATGCAAAATATAAAATTTCTTAACAGAAATATTATCAAGTATTCTAATTTTTTTAGGAATAGTAGGAGGGGTGAATGGGGAAAACTGAAGCGTGTAATCATATATTAATCAATGGTATATTATGAAAGCAGTTAATATGAAATATGTTTAATTCACCCCTGTATTTTACTGTTCCCCACTTCACTCTACAGAACACCACTATTTATTTTTAGTTTTTAGTGCTTTTGCAATGCTTTTGTTGTTTCTTTTTTGAACAATAAATACAAAACAAACATGAAGTTTGTGATCTTCATCTCTGAGTTAACCTATCTGTCACTGTGATCTGTCTTACTAATAATAAGTAATAAAAATATTATAATAATATATAATTTGTTATTATTAGAACTTCTGATGGTATTATTGGCTTAATAATAAAAATTGTCGTACATATTATAATAAACATACAAATTCAGTTATTCGATGTATTGATTTATACTGACAGCACATTGTTAGTAAATGTTGTACATTTTATTAATAATAACAGTGAAGAGTGGCCTTTAAATTAAAGTGTTCTTATTATAATATTTTCAAAATGGGAAACGATACAGAAAGTACTAAAAACGATGTTATAGAAGAAAATACTATAACAATAAAGTTTACATATGGAAAAGATTTTTATGAAAAGAAAGTCGACAAATGTTTTGAAAATAGCATTGGTATTCTTTCAAAAGAAATACCTACATTAGATTTCAATATAAAATTATTGAAATATCTTGATTTATCATCATCAAAACTGGATATGATACCTGCGGCAGTATCTGAGTTAGAGTTTCTTGAAAAATTAAATCTATCTCATAACTACATTGTAGACGTATCGGTATTTATGAATAACTTATCTAGGCTAGAAGAACTTGACTTATCATATAATAAAATAAAAGAATTTTTTGCACCAAATTGTGCTTTATCATTATCAGTATTAAAAATCAACAATAACAATTTTGAGAAGGTTCCTTATTGGATTTGGAGCACAAATTGCCGCCTTATTGAATTAGATGTCACTGGAAATCCATTAAATGTAAATGCAAATGGAAATGGTGGAATATATAAAAGTTCATTTAGTACTACAAGATTCAGGAAATTATCAATAGCAAATTGTGGATTGGGTGATAAAGATATAGAAATTTTACGTGATTTGCCTTATGTATCGATTTTAAACATAGGTAATAATGGAATGTGCAATTACATGAATTACTGGACTTTTAATTTAAAAGCAATACAATCAAGAATGTTTTTAAAGGAATTATACTTATCAAATATGGGATTGAAATGTTTACCAATTACAATATGTGATCTGAAATTAATAAAAATATTAGATTTAAAGAATAATTATATTGATGTTTTGCCAGATGAATTCAGCAAATTAACTTCTTTAGAAATATGCAATTTATCTAATAATCATCTTTCACATTTACCCAAAAATTTTGAACAGTTAAAACATTTGAAGAAGTTGTTTTTATCTAATAATTTTCTTTATTCATTACCTGATATAAATAAAATGATAGAATTGTGTGTTTTTGATGCATATAATAATAATATCATAAAAATTGATATTGAAGAATTTAAGGAATCGATTAGACTTGATTTAGATAGTAACTACATATCAATTACAGACTCAGTTTATATCAAATCTAGAAATAAATTACGCGAGGAATTAAAACTTTTTGATAGATTAGATGGACCCAAAATCGAAATAAAAAATGATGAAATTGACAATGATACTAATAAAAGTTATTCTGAGGATGAATGTTACGGTAACAATGAAGAGGAAGAAGAAATCCCTAATAATAATGAAGTATCTAAAATTGTTAATCATAATGAAGAAAATGACAATGAAGAGGAAGAAGAAATCCCTAATAATGAAGTCGTATCTAATAATGTTAATCATAATGAAGAAAATTGGGATGAAAATTTTTCAGATTCTGATTACGTACCATATAATGTTAAAAATGAACTACCTAAAACAATAAAAAATCAACAATCATATGATAATTATGACTGGAATGAAATTTTTAGAGATGTCGACTAAATAATTAATTGTAATACGAGTTTAATTTTTGTGATATTTGATATAATAGATACTTTTGTGACTAAACTGAAGAATATGCGGACACGACGTCACAATTGTGAAAAATCACGTATATAATTATTATATTAACCTGAGGATGAATCTAAATTCAAAAGCTTGTAATAATTTTTACTTAAATAAATTTCTGATGTTTACGCAATTAAGCTGTTATCATTTATAATTGTTCAGAATAGAGTTGATGCTCTAATAATACTATTTATACGTTAACCGTCCTTGATTAAGGCAATCTATTGGGATGAAAGGAGGTTAATCCTTAATATATATAAAGCTCAACGTCTGTCTGCCTGTCTGTCCGTTAGTGCGTTTATCACTCTAGAACCACTTCTCAGATTTACGTGGTTTATTTTTTAATTCATAGGTACATTCTCTGACCAGGTTATAGGCTATATTTTGTTACGTTAGGTAACATAACAACTAAGCAATTACGATAATAGTAAATCAAGTCAGAAAAAATTTTACTGTCGGCACGCTATTTTGCAATACGCTGCCTAAACCGTTCAATATTGAACAAAATAATGTATTAAAGAACTGTGTAGAATCAAAAGATCTACAATAAAGTCAGCGACACCATATGTCTAACTTTTATATCTAATTGTAAGTCACAATGACTGCTTTTATGTTACAAAGAAAATTAAAAATATTTGGGTTTTGTTTTTGTACGGCAAGGAGAGAGAGTGCCAAGTAGACGCAGGGCAGAGGGAATGATCACAGGTTTAGTTTTTATTACAATAATAACTAATCGTGTTTGTACTTAATTCAACTATATATTTTTTAAATCCTACAATAATTCCTTAGTCCACGCGAGCGAAGCCGCGCGGGCCCAGCTAGTATAGTATAAAAACGGGGATTCGATCTCTGCTGGAACAAACTGTTTTTTAATAATTCTGTTAAATAAATACTCTATTTTAACACATCAATACGTGATTTTTTAAATTTGTGAAGTTATTCCTGCATATTCTTCAGTTTTACCACTTTTTTTATGTTTTTTTAAAATGGTTGATTATTTGTAACAAAAAGTAGTGATGTTGTAATAATAATATTTACATATTTTGGAAATTTATAGTGCTACGTTTTTTATAACATTTTCTATAAAGATTTCTTAAATATTTGGTAATACACACCTCAATATGAAGAATGGCATACCTAGAACAAGAGATATGCATGGGCCTAAATTGTAAAAACTTGTGTCACCTGGTTGGTACCATATTAGTTTTCTATACTTAAAGTAAAATACTTGAAGTACTTTCACTAAGTACTTGGTACTTGTACTTCAAGTACTTTCATTGGGTACTTGTGGCAGCTCTGACACTTATATATAATATAAAAAGCAATTTTAAACCTAATTAAAATGAAATAGTTGCTCAAGAAGATGAAAATTGTTCTAAGTAATGTTTGTTTGATATTATTTATACCCAGTTTGAGCCTGAAAAAAATCTATCATCCTCGGGCAAGGTCCATATAGATTTCTGCTATTGAGGTCAGAATTGTCAACTATGGAAGATAAATAAATTGTATAAAACTTAATCTTTCAATGACTATAGTAGTATGAAACAGTATAATTAATATATAATGATTATTTGAGATATAATCAGTCACATGCATTGCGATACATATACTATCTATAGTTTTGTGTATTCCACGCTGTTCACAATAGCAATCAGATGTGCGCTGGTTTATATTGAACACCTAAAGTGAACCTGCAGTGCACGCTGCTGGGTATATTTGAATTTATTATTATTATTTATTCTAACAACGTACAAGACTCTATAATTAAGTAGTTAAATTTTGTTATTTTATAACGGTTTGATCACAACTTTATTGTATATATCAATAGTTCTTAAACTTTAGTAGTCTGCAGACCCTTATTCAGTTAACTATATGATGAGAAATTATTTGAGACAAAACAAAAAAAAAATATTTTGCAAATTCCACTTTAAGAAATGTTGGTATATATGATGAATTGATTAAATATGTATCATGCGTGAATACTCAATTTTAAACTTAGAAGTTTCCAAATAAAAAAAATACAATTGTACAGAATTGTGTTTTGCTCTATTATAGATGAGGTACTAGAAGGAAGAGAGTGGATATTATATGACAACCGGCAACTATGTTCAGATTCATATAACTGAGACCTCTTAAAATGTCAAGGTGCCATTTGTTTTAAATCGCGATAAAGCCCTACATAATGGAAAAAAAAAATTTTAATCCAAATTTTTATATATCATCATTAGACCTTTTCGCATAAAAAAGGTCCCTACACTCATAACTGTAATTCTACTCATTTATTTATTATGATTATATATAATTGTTATAATGTATATATATAAAATATAAAAGTTCATAAAACCTTGAATTTAGGTATTTTAAATCATGAAAATGTATACTTTAAAACTAATATTATCATATTTAAAAAAAAATTTATAATCTTCAAACAAATGTTAACAATATGGTATACTTCAAGAACCCTATTGAATAGCATAGCGCGGTTAGCATTTCAGTACACTTATGCGTAGTGATGGGCGATTGCGAGATGTTTCTTCAATAACTTTTAAGAAACTTTTGGTTCACACAGAAGGTAATTATGTTATCTATAAGTGTGAAAAAATTCAAAATGATCGATCAAACAGTTTTTGAGTTATCTTGTATGAGATTCACGAAAAAGTGATTTTCAGAAAAACATGTTTAAAGTTTCAAGGCTCAAATCCTACAGTTGAAATGAACGGACGACAAAGTGAAATTATTAGGATTTATTCAGTACCCTAATAACGTTCAAAATAAATATTAAAAGACTCTACAGTAGATGCTCAATCTATTTATTTAATTTTTAAGAGGAGGGGGAGTAAAAAACAAACGAACTATAAAATGGACTGGCACTTCCAGAATATTAATCTTTGGGCTCTTGAGAGCTTATATCGATTGAGAAAATTCGGTTGTCATATTATTTCTACTCACTTCCTTCGTAGAAGTGTTAGTGAGAGGGCTATGGATATGGATATTTTTTCTTAGTTTTGGTTTTGGATACGAATAGAGTTATTTTTTCTTGATTTCGGATATCGAAAGAGATATTTTTACTTTCTTGTTTGAACAAATGAATGAATTAAAGTCTTTAAGTGTTTTTGTTGACTATATATTTTAAAATGTTTTTAATGTATTTATTATTTACTGTTATTAATATTTACTATATTAATATTCATACCTCATATTATTTAAGTTATTAATAGTTGATATTATAATTATAAGTGTTCAATGTCTATGAAATATTCACTGCCATCATTTACAAATGCTATTTATTAATATAATATATATACATTATATATCTACCGTTTATAGAAATATTTGTTTTCAAATAAAAGTACCTTATGACAAATAATTTTTTATTTAAATATAATCCCTGATATCTAATTTTTTCAGAAGACAAAAACATTGCAAGTAGTTTGAAATTGTATTGTATATTTTATGATTTTATTTGTATTTATATTTTTATTGTTCTATTGAGTTAATAACTATAGATACTCGTGATTTCATAATCTCGTATTATAATCTTACGCCTTGGTAAATGCTGTAGCATCACTGTGTCGACCTTGAGAATTTAAACCATGTAAATGAATGAGGCTGGCACTTTAATCAATGTTACTGACAAGTGTTAGCCTTATTCATTTATGTGGTTTGAATTCTCAAGGTCGACACAGTGATATTACAGCATTGCCTTATTTTCCAAGGCTTTACACTAAATAATTATGCAACGCTGAAGTTACTGAAATTTCAAACAAAATAATTAATCTGACACAAAATTTACAAATATTTAAAAAAAATTATTTATTACTATATATTTTATAATACTATTTATTACAAAAGGAGAGAGTTCATTTGTGATAAATTAATTATCTGAAAAAACATTACGTTTATAGTGTGATTTTGATTAAAAAACAATAGAATATAAAACAGATTAAAAAAATTAAATAACAATTTAAGTTATAGTTTTTAACTTGAATTTTATATTTCAAGCAATTAAAGATTTGTAGTATTTTTTTGTTATTTTAACTTATTTTTCAAGGATTATAAAGTTTAAATTAATCGATATTTTTATCCCACCGAACACAATATTCCATTAAATTTTTGTATACTTTTTAATGTTATATAATCAAGAGTTTACGAGATGTAATATGCCGAAATATTCACACCCAATAAATGTTATAAAAATCTCATTTTGGAGATGAATTTCTTTAAAATTAAAACATTGTTTAATAAATACAGGTTCTATTAACTCATGTAATAACTAAATGAATGTATCTAAATTTCCAAGTCATTATTTGACAAAAATATTCTAAGTGGTCATATATGTGTTTTATCAAAACGATTTACTTACATGTACGTTTACTAGTTTTGTTAATACAATATTAACGTAGTACTAAAAAAAAGACAAAAAACGTGTAACCAGTAATGAACTATGAAATTTTTAACAAAGGGCTCGCTCATAGTTGACCCTTTAAGTAATCATTAAAAAATAAGAAAATGGAAAAAAACACATTTTTTTATGAATGAATTTTATTTACTGAACATATACATATATCCTTCATAAAAGTTATTTTGGGCCCAAAATGGGACTTAAAGTTGATATTATGGTGCATAGTGTGGATCAAGAAATAAAAGAAATTCATAAAAAAAATATAATAAACAAAAAAGGGGGGGGGGGCTCGTTTGAATCACCCCATCGTATTTATTTTCACGCGAGTATGTGGTATTTCTGCATTTAAGTTTCCCGAGTTAATTCGAGTATGGGAATTTTTGCACATAATAGCTGCCTGAGTATACTCAGGTATGGTCCTTAAAAAAAATTAATGGTAATTATATATTATACTAGCTGCTACCCGCGACTTCGCTCGCGTGGATTTCGAAACCCTTCATATGTGACAGGGGGTAAAATATTAAATTTATCTTATTTTTAGTTTTCTTTAATTATGCAAAATCGTAAATGTGTCGGCTCCTATGCGAGATAGAGGGGTTTTTCCGCCCTAAAACCCCCACCCCCGTGGTATTTTTCCCGCTGGATCGAATAAAACCACTTACAACCCTTCATATGTAACGGGTAAAATATTAATTACTAAAAAAAATTTAAAATTTTCCTCCCCCTTGCAATTCCTTAGGGGTTGAATTTTCGAGATATGAAATAGCCTTAATCCGTCCTTGGGATGTAAGCCATCTCACTGCCAAATTTCATCAAAATCGGTAAAGCAGTTTAGTCGTGAACAGGTAACAAATAGACAGACTGAGAGATACACTTTCGCATTTATAATATAAGTCGCGACTCCTATGTAAGATAAGGGGTTGTTTTGTCCCCCTAATAATCCCTCTTCCGTAGTATTTTTGCCCGCCAGATCGAATGTAATCAATTACAACTCTTCATATGTGACAGGGGGTAAAATATTAAATTTTTCTTATTTTTAGTTTTCTTTCATTATACAAAATCGTAAATATCTCGGCTCCTATGCAAGATAGAGGGTTGTTTTGCCCCCTAAAACCTACGCCCCCGTGGTATTTTTCCCGCCGGATCGAATAAAACCACTTACAACCCTTCATATGTATCGGGGGGTAAAATAATAATTACTAAAAAAAATTAAAAAATTTCTACCCCCTTGCAATTTCTTAGGGGTTGAATTTTTAAGATACGAAATAGCCTATGTCCGTCCTCGGGATGCAAGCTATCTCACTGCCAAATTTCATCAAAATCGGTAAAGCGGTTTAGCCGTAAAAAGGTAACAAACAGAAAACAGACAGACAAACACACTTTCGCATTTATAATATTAGTATGGATATCGTAAAATGTCCAAATATTACTTTACTTAATATTTTATTAACTAATTAAAATTTGAACAATAAAACTTAAATTTTTCGAAAAATTGTTCATTCGAAGAATTTTGATTTGAAAAATTGTGATTCGAAAAATTGTGTTTCGAAAAATTTACACCAAACCTAATAATTAATTTCGATATTTTACCTTTCATAGAAGTGAAATGTTTCTTCATATTTAAATTTTCAATCAATATAGGCATTTCAAAATATTTAATTGTTAATATGTGTCAAAAATCATTTAATTGTTCGACAAAATATTTTAAAGAGACATAATCATAGTAACCTAAATTAATAAAATAAAATATTGAAACCGTAAATTATAAAATTCCGTATTCCATGGCTAGGTACTATGTTTTTATATACCTAAATTATAACATACCTGGTTAAATTATTTCTATATCGTCCCCTCCAAGGCAAAGTATCGTAAGATACACTTTTTGCGAAATTGAGTTATCGATTCTAAAAATCTCATATATAAGCGACAAAATTCTCTTTTCCGCTAAAAAATCTGTTAAAACTTTTATCGTATTCCTCCAGACAATGTATTCTAAGCACCGATATCTGTTTTATGAAATATCGTAACCAACAATAATATAGTATCGTAACCAGTGACGTAGCTAGCCCTGAGTGGATCCTGACTGGCCTATATGGTAGGTACTTTCCCGCGACGGAATAATATAGTGCTGTGACGGAGTGCTTTCTTATTTATTCATTAGAGCTGGGTTTTTATCAATTTTAATTTTATTAATTTTAAGATATTTTAGAAAAATCGTACCTGTTAAAACTTTATTGCACAAACTAAATATGGTTTCTCTATGAGGTTTTTTCAATATATTTTTTACCCTCAATAACTCAATTTGGTTGATATTGAAGTATGATGTAGAACAGTGCTTCCTAAACTTTTCCTACGACAGAACACTTCACAAATCCTGAAATTTTAATGGAACGTCTTGGTTATTTTGTAAGTAATATATAAAATAAGGAAAAAAGTAAATTTAAATCAGTCAAGCATGTTTGAACTTCTCGCAGCATTTAAAAACATTGAATATTAACTTTGATATTTTTTACGCTTAAACTGATAAGACATACGTTATATATCGTAGTACAGGTATTCCTCGACTTACAACCGAGATAGGTTTCTAAACATCGATCGTAAATAGAATAAGTTGTAAGTTAACACGTACAATATGTACATATTTTTGCTTTGGACGTTTTCCTTGATGTGAAGCGAATCGCATTTTCTATACATAACAAACAGTTGCGGGTTCCCAAAAATATCTACATAAATAATAATAAATTACATTTTTGGGAAATTCCCGGAACTGTTTGTTTCATTTATGTAATATGTGCATGTAAGAAAGAGACAAAGACAATTATAAGTCGAGGATTACCTGTATATTTGTTTACGATGCGTTTTCAACTCTTGTCGTATGAAAATATATTGCATACTAAATACATATTATGACATTTGTTTCTGATATGACAACGACAAAAAATTATTTTATGACTTCTGGTACATGTATTGTATTACATCATGTACTTACATGATTTGAACATTTTATGAATATTAAAAATAATTTCATTTTTGGTTTTTCTGCTCGTGTCTTTCAAAAATTCATCAATGTGTCTATATAAATACATTGTTAGCTCTTGTAGATACTCGTACACCCTTTGTACAATTAATTAATTAATTACAATCAAATATAGGTCTTGTCAATTGAATGAAGCTTTCGTAACAATTTGCAATAAATCAACATCTTGTTTTAATTTTGTAAATGTACATTTTAGGTTAGTACATTGGGTAAAGATGACAGATATACAGTTTCAAACAACAATTAAAATAATATCATTTAAAATTACAATGTTAATTTGAAATTATATAAATTCTTCTGATATTTATGATTACAAATAAATATAATAAAATACCTATACCTATGAAAGTAAAAATATTGATAATTCAATGACATAAGATTAAAAAAATGTCATTATATACTTAATTTTTATTTGTACCGGGAACACATATCTATCGCCGAATGTTGGTCGAATTGTGTCCGAATGCTGAATTTTTTTGTCAAATTTATTTATGAAAATTTTAATTATATATTACATTAGAGTTGTGCATATTTTTTCATTCGTTATGTTCTTTATATTTCTTTTTTGTTATATTTTATTGTTCACTTCAAAATTTTAAATGGCCACTGACATTTAAATTTTTTTAAAATAATCAATAAAATATAATGTATCCATAGTTACGACATTTGCAATTAATTTAGTAAATGCTTAAAGCGCATTATATGTAAACGTATTTTGTTTATTTTCTCCTCTTTAACATATCTTTTTCAAAAATCAGACACGGGTTTATGGTTGTCAATTAACCAAAGTATTTGAAAAAAATTAAAAAAATCTAATATCGGTTTTCGTTTTGATACTTTTTTACATCAAAACTTTTTTTTTCCTTTTTTTTTCTTTTTTTTTAAATCTGAAATTTGAACCTTACATTATATCGCCCAAGGAATATAAAAAAAATAATAAAAAAATTCTAACTTTTTTTTTGAAAAATTGGGGGCCCCTTGTTACCCCATTTATAAACTTTTTCAAAAAAGGCCCACTAGTTGTTATTTTTTACCCCCAAGGAATGTATATACCAAATTTCAAGTTTCTCCGATGAGTGGAAATGGTCAAAAAAATGATTATCAGTCAGTCAGGGCACTTCATTATATATAGTAGATGGTTTATTGATAAAAATAATAATACATATACATATTAACAAAGGGCTCACCATTGTGTATAACCACTTTTAGGATCTTTTCATCAAATAATATGATTTTCATAAATTTTGTAAATACCTTCATCTGGTTCTTACACAATGAAAATCTATTTAATTGTTTTCTAATTCTTACATAAATTAATGACGAAATGTATTAATGACGAAAAGAGCGAACTGAATATCACAGGTATTTTTGCTGCAGCTTCCATGAAGTGACAGCGAGATAGAGCTGCACACAAATCTAAACAATGACGCAATACACTGGGCATATTTTCACCTGGTGCATATGTAACTCCATTGTCAACGCTTTTAAATATTTTTGTATATATGTTATCATATATACTTCGAACCATGTTGTTACCACCTTGGTCAGAAACTCGAGTTCTTCCGGATGATTCATTAAAATATAAAATAACCAAAAGAAATATCGACAAATGAACTGTATTTATTTCCATTGTTATTAGTTGAATTAACAGAGAAAACTAAAAAATAAGTTGATATAAGAAACAAATTGCTAAAAGTGATTAATATTATATATTTACCTTTATCAATTTTTGTAGAAAATTGCGTACCAAAAATCAATGTAACATAGCAAAACAAAAATAATATTCTAATACAGTTGCATTACAGTATGTACATATATATATATACTTTAAAGTGCACTATTTTTTTAAAAAGAATCATGTAGGTTTCATTAGTATTATGATTAATCAATATTTGCTCTATTAAATGCTATATTAATAACAAATAGAAAAATCTCACGATCATAAATTTAATTCACATTTAAAAATATTATGGAAGTATACTACCTCATACATAAAACAAATACGTTAACCCTTTTAGCCCCAATAGCCAAACAGTAATCATGACATTACCGGGGATATTTTTTCAGATCTACGTAAATGGAGTAGATCTAAATTTTGAAATTTACTTACCCAGATCTATTTAGATCAACTGCTTCGGACTAGACTTTTGAATCATTCTGCATCTGCTGAATTTTGTCGATAATCTTTTTAATTGTATTGTATGTTTTCATAAAATAAGATTGTTTTCCTCATAACATCTCAAAAATTTAATAATAATCCCGGGTCATGGTGCTTGTATACCGGCCTGTCTTGTTGGTAAATTATACAATTATATACACTCATCTGTCGTTTACTTTTTTAAACAAATTAATATATATGTTTTTCCCATATAATTACAATAATTATAAAATGTATAAAAATGAAAAAATATAATGGAGCTTTTTATTAGTGTTTATTTTTTAAATATTTTATACATAAGATAATTCAAAATTTTAAATCAATACTGTTAATATTAATTAACATTGGAATTTAAGCGTTTAAAATTTACGTGCATTTACATCAGATAATAATTTATAATTACGAGTTCATTTTCCAAATAAAGCAATAATAGTATCAAGTTATAAGAGAAAGCAAAATGTGTCAAATATTAACGTAACATTGTGGTGTGCATAAACATAAAATTGAAGAATTACAGGAATAATAATCAAATTTAAAGTCAATAAAATAAAATAAATTAATAAAAATAGTCGCTGTGTCGTATTTTAAACGACTCAAAAAAATATAAATAATAGTAAGTACGTAACAAATAATCAATATATTGTCGGTGATAAGATAATACCTCCTAACTAAATAAGCACAAACTTTTGAGGAGGGAAAGTGTAGATATGAGTTATTATTGTATCAACGATGTTTAGTAATATAAAATTAATTCAAAAGTATTACGAAAATTAAGTAGAACTATCAGCTACTTTCTTTTTTCCTAAAATATGTTCAGAACATTTAATGTACATTTGTTCTAATTCATTAGATGTTTTATTACTATCAGCATCTAAAACAAGTACAGGAATTTTAAGATTTTCGTTATTTATTAACCACGATTCATAAAACCCATGTAATTGTTCAATATATTCTAGCGGAACTAAATTTTCTTCAACTCGACCACGAGATTTCATTCTTTGGTAAACAGTTTTTGGATTTGTATGTAAGTAAACTAAAAAAATAATAACTATTAATAATTTATCTTAATTGAACCCTAATCTTTCATGCTTCAATAAAATCTGTCAATTTTTATAGTATACCCAGTAATAATAAGAACAATAAAAATATTTTAACATAACACATACCTATTAAATCTAAATTAACATCAACAAGTTTTGTCATTGTGTTGTACCAAGTTTTAAGTATATCATATTCTGCTGAGTTAATGTATCCATTTGAAAACGCTTGTTCTACAAAACAGTATCTAAAATAAAAATATATAATTTTGTAAAATAATATATCACTTTTCTCAACAATTTGTAAAACTAATTAAACATATTTCTTTGCAGGAAAATATTGCTTACATTTTAACAAACACGAGAGTAAATTAAAAAGTAAAGACAATTTGTGTGTAACACTATAACAACCTCTGCCAAAATTAGTTTTCATCCTCATCACACCTACTATATTTTATTTTTTCTTAGCTTTAATTTAAAATGTACAATTAGCTACCCTATTAATGAATGTTACAGCTTACACCTGATATGGATGTGTTCCAGAATGACCAGAGCAAGCTATATCACGGTCCCCCGGGTCAGGATTTAAAATGCAATTGCTAAGTAGTTTCAGTCGACTTGATTAAAATATTCAAAAATTTAAATCACCTGTTACTTTGTACAGATCGTTCATACAACTGCGCATTAACGCTCGGATTACTTGGTGGAATGCACTGAGTTTGTAGGAATGTGAGTTGCACGTAACTTCTAAAAGTGAAATTCCAACGATACAAATCAGAATACAGTAAATCTAGTAAATTATTTCCGTTGACGTTTCTCCATTTATCTACTGGTTCCTATGAAATCCAAAATAAAAATAAACCAAATTTAAAAATCATGATAAAATAATATTTACCTCATAAGCATCGACATCTACAAACTTTTGAAAATAATTTATTAGAGTGCTTTTTCCTGAGCTGATATTTCCTTCTATAGCAACTCGAAATGGTTTTGAGCGCATGTTATGTAAGCTAAAATTATGTAATTATAAAATAAAATTGTTACAAAATGATTTAAAATAATTATACCTGCTACTAAACATTTTACATGTAGATTTTAACATTACATTTATTTAATAAATATATTTACTAATTATAATAATAGTTTGGTGTATTGTTTAATAAGGGGATTTACCTATATAATTTTAATTACCATTATTCAACACATAGATTTAAAAACAAAAATATTTAATTTAAATGTGCAAAATTTGCATTACCTTTGATTAGTACTGGAATTTAAAATATTTTTTTCCATGTTTTTTTTTTAATAATTATAAAATCGAGGCAATAACATATTTATGTATATGTATTGAGTTTGCTGATTGTGTACATTTATTTTCCCGCCATTCGATTGTAGGGATAATTTTTTTAAACAAATTATAACCTTAATTTAATAATTTATGAATGTTATATGCCTAGTAATATGTATTTTATATGAACATTATATTTTAGATTAAATACCAATTATATATATTAAATATCTGAGGTGTAGATCACAGAATAATATGTATCATTGTGCAGATAAACATCAAAACTATTCTGTAATCAAACCATCAAGATCCGATGACAGTTGACAGCGACAGTTGTCATCGTTGCTATCAGTTGCTACATTCGCTGCAATTATCTGACAGTTGCTAAGGAACAGGAAAATAACTATGAACATTTCTGTCAATTTCTGTGCCGATAACCACACAATTTGACGTGCAGGTGCGGCAAATTAAATTAAATCGTATAATAGAAAATTAGGTAAATACGCACATTAGCATTATTTTGACCGTTGACTTGTTATTGTTTTTTGTATACTATCTGTTTATATACAATTATTTTATCTTATATAGTCTCATTATATTTTACATTGTGATTAACATCTTGGGAAAAATTTAAGCTAAAGAAAAGTCAGCAGTGCGTGAAAAACGGACAGATATTTGTGAAGGTCTACATTGTCTGCCTGCATTATCAAAAAAATTGATACCAAAACATAAGAAAAACATTTAAATGTGAATTTTAATTAATGGAATTTTATTAAATTCAAAGGTAAGATATATCAATATACAATTATAATGAAATGAGTAATCCATAAATTATATTTTAGTTCATAATGGCTCAATGTATACCAAACTGCTGCCAAGAAAATAAAATCTCTAAAGCAGAACTTGATCGATTTACTGATAAAATAGAGAATCTAGTAAACGATGAGAAAGGCAAAAACATTTTTAGAGAATATTTAGAAGAAGCACAGCGGAAAGATGCATTAGATTGTTTGCATTTATACGAACTTTTAAGTAAATTATTATTAACTAAACCGATTCCACCTAAAAGTGTTAAAGAGATAAAAGTTAAAGCACGTGATATTGATGATTTAGATTATGTAGTTTTTAAGGAATTAGAAAAGGAATATAAAAAAGGCACTCTTGATGAAACTAGTATTAGTTCATGTAAACATAAAGTCCTCCGAGTACATGTGATGAAAGTTAATTATGATGACTTTAAAAAAGAGCTCTTGAAAAAGTATGCTAATGTAGCAATTTAAGGAAATAGTTGTTACTTTCTTGGGTTAATACGAAGAACATGGGTGTCCGCTATCAGATTTGTCAAAAATCACGTATATAGTTTTTCAGAATAGCGGCAGAGATTGAATCCCCATTTTTAATCTAACCAAAACTAATCAACTCAATTTCGCCCCAATAGATTGCCCTAACTAAGGACAGTTAACATGTATATTATTAGAGCATCAACTCTTCTAAATAATTATATACGTGATTATTGATAAATCTCACAGCAGACACCCATGTTCTCCGTATTAAGTGTTTCTGGTTTTTGCTTTACATTTTTTTTATAGAGCTTTTCTTAAAATTACAAATATATTTTAAATTTCCACATATTCTTTATTTGCTTTATGTGGGCTTTTCTTGTCAAACTAAAACTATATATTTTATTGAAAATACTCAAATTACATGTACTTATATAATTTAGAATCAAGTTTTATATATATGTTGATTATTGACACTAATGTTTTAAGAAATAAGAAAACAAATTAAATTATTTATAGTATATAAAACACTAATAATGTCGTAAGAGGCCTTATTCACTTAAAATTTACGTAATGAAAATTATCTGTTAAAGTTTGTTAGTTGTTACACAATCCAGTTCAGTTTGTAATATGAACATGTATATTAGGGTATTTTTTTAATTTATTGTTTTTTTTCTCTGTTTCATTGGCCTATGTTTTAGCTTTGGATATAATGAAAATTCTCATTTTAGCCTCGTAAATCAAACTTGTGAACGGCACAAACAGAGTCTTTTTACCATTTAATTAACATATGAAAAATGACTTTTTTACTTATGCATGAATAGTTCGTTAAAAAGGTTATTTATTTTTTATTTCTCACAGCAACATTTTGTAGAGAATATAATGTCCTACAAAAAAGGTCCTCAGTGCTCAATTCATATATCCAGTATTTATTTTTCAAGATATATTTGTTTAAACATTATCATAAAAAGTAAAATCCAATTTTTATGATAATGTTTAAACAAACATATCTTAAAAATTACTTGATTTATGAATTAATTAAGCACTTAATTCTCTACAAAAAGTTGCTGAGAAATTAAAAAAAAACCAAACTTTTTTAACAATCTATTCACGTGTAAGTAAAAATGTAATTTTTTCTATGTTAATTAAATGGTAATAAGTTTCACATGTTTGATCAAACATAGGTCAATTGGACTGAGAAAAAAGAGAATTTTTTTTTAAAAAACACCCTAAATATATATGTTAATGGTCAGATGAAACTGTCCGATCTTAAACAGACCATGTGTGGAACAAATTTCTATCTGTATTGTTGAGTATCTTTAATTTCTATTTATATTTGACAACGATACTGTCTTATCTGTTTAGATCGATCTGTTGTTCGAACTGATTGTGCGTAAAGGAGCTAATATTTATTCATGATACAGTAGAATCCTGATTATCCAACATAATTCGGATATTAATAATAATAATATTCAAAACTATCAGATAATTCAGTCTTAGATAAGCAAGTCTGAAAATTAGGATTCTACTGTATACATATGAAATGATGAACCACAACTGTAAACTTTACTATATAGCAGTGGTCTTCAAACTGTGTACCGCGAGCCCCGGGGTTCCGCGAGTCAAAATAAAAATTCGAAAAAAATGTATAATGTAGTCACTAGTTGACTAGTGTTTATTAACCAAAAATGTATAAAGATACATTTAGTTATGTTTGAAAATTAACGCATTATTCCAAAATTCCAAGAAGTTACTAGCGTGAACAAAATAGCTATGTGTGTTTTTCTGCATTTATAGCTAATCCCAATAGCATAAATACTTGCACAATAACCAATTCTTATCGGGCAACCAGTATTAAGAGTTCGCCGAAAAAACCTTATAGTTCTAAGGGTTTTGTGAGTCGACAAAGTTTGAAGACCACTGCTATATAGTAATATGTAACTAGTATTAGATATTAAAATTAAATATACACGTGTGCTATTTACAAATATTGATATTTTTAATCACCAAAGAATTTCAATAAACCAAATAAGTTTTTAATACTTTATCATCACATCAGCAGCAAAAGATTTTATAATATGTATTGTAACAATATTGTTGTGATTTTTAATTTGAAATTAAATCATATATTAATCAATTAGTAGGTTAATATATGATTAAATATTCTAACAAAAAACATACCTAGTTTGTTTTTAAATTTTCTGTGAATTTTATTAACACTTTTCATTCCCGTATTGAAGTTTTGAAAAGAGCACAGGAGTGCAAACAGTTAATAAATATATTTAAGTAGTATTTTTTATTTAAACATGTTATAATTTCTTAAATCATTTCTTTAAACTTTTTAATTATTGTGAACCAATACAATATGCACAGGCCGCAGATTAAACAAAATTTAATTAAGTTATAGATTATTCAGTATTCTAACATCCTTTATCTTTCAGTTTGAAGCCAACCCTTGTCGGTGGTTGAAAAACTTCAAAAATATAAATTGTATTCATTAATAACGTATATGCAAAAATTTTCTGAGTGTTAAATGAAAATATTAAGTTCAATTTGTCATAACAATGGAGTTCAACTACTTCAAGTTGTAAAATTACATGTTCATATGTTATCGCACTTACAGAGGTCTGGCTAGGGCTCGTTGTGCCCCCAAAAAGGTGTTTCTTTTATTTTTATTTTTTTGGTCCCATTGGCCTATATTTTAGCTTAGCTTTGGATCAAAAATTAACTGTCCCAAAATTTTAGACTCATAGAGTCTGTGGACGGCGCAAACCGAGTCTTTTTCCCATTTGATTAACATGGGAAAAATTACTTTTTTACTTACACGTAAATATGACGTGGGACCGAAAAAAAAAAAAAAAAAACCCTAATATATATAAACACCCTTAATATTTTATTTTCTATTATCGGGGACTTTTTATGATTATGTTAAAGTAAAGATCTTATTTGAGAACTTATTTCCTTTATATATTGTATTGGAACATTCCTTATTAATAATAAAATAATAATACTTATGTCCAGTAGTGGATTTAGAAATTTGAATTAATCGGTTTTATCTTAAAAGGTACTGATATGTTTTAATTTGCCATATCTTAAGATTCGCTACTGCTTATGTCAGACATACATTAAATTTATTTATTTCATGTGCAGTTTGCTTTATACACAAAACATATTTATTTATGAAATATAAATAAATAAGTTAGAAGTTCAAAATGTAATGTTTCTGTAGAGATAACAAAGAAAATGATTTAATATAATTTAATTATAAGGGTTGCAATATTTAACCGTACTGTATTTAACTATTTATTTGAATTTATTTCTGTATATGTCTTTATGCTTCTAAAGAACAGAAATATTTGTGAGATTTAGTTGACTGTAAAATCTTCATTGCGTCCATAATTTTCTTTATATGATTTTTATTTTTACAATAAAATTTACTAAATGTATTTGCATGATTTTATAATTTTATTTTGTTATAACATGATGCTGTACTACATATTATTTATTATTAATAAATTTTAATGAATGTAGATTATTTTTTTGTTTTACCAGTAGGTACCTAATAAGTAATCATTCTGCTATTTTGGGAAATTTATATCTAAAAAAATAGATCTAATTCCAATTTCCAATAAAACAAAAACTCGTACTTGTGTCTAAATTTAATTTTAAAACATGGATAATAATAAAAATAAACATATAAAATAAAAAACTGTAATTAAAAAAAATTCATTACAAAATTGATGACAGTAATGTTTTCAATATAATTTGAAATTGAATGTTATATTTACTTAGATATTGTTTTTAAAACTTTACTATATCCTATTTTTCATGCTCATATCAATTATAATTTCATTCTTATTAAAAACATTTAAAATATCTATCACAATATAATAAGAAACTGAATTGTTCAGATACAATTCATTTTTAATTATTCTTAAAAATATTTTTCATTAAGAAATAAAAGCAATACAAAATGAATAAATGTTAAGCTAAATTATATGTATATTCTAAATATAAACTCAATGTTAAATCACACATAGAAACTAACTGATTCTCTTTACGTTTTTTTCCAAGAATAAAACATTTCCAATGGTCGATTTACTTTCCAAAATTTATCATTAACTTGTCGTAAAGTTTGATTACCATTTAGAATGACATACTGTCCAGCTGTTGGTGCAATATAGATGCAGAAGTTCAACAATCGATATGTTTCTGGTAGTTCTGAGTCTAAATCCAATGTTAAACGCATTGCCAAATATTTGCTCAAATGATCAACTGTAAACAAAATAATAATTATGTAATTTATTGTATTTAAATATATATTTCAGGGTTGTACAGAAACAAATGTTTCCTTCCATAGATAGTTTTAGTATGTTTCTTTTGAAAATAATAACAGTTTACCATTTCTTTCCAATTATTCAATGTGTTTAATAACAAATAATTAAACTAAGTTTTGTCAATTGATAATAGATTTCAGTTTACTACCAAAATTCTGTATTTCATGAATTATGTTTTGTCTGTCTAAACCAGGGATCAGGGATCTTTTTGCGGTATATTACCCCCTTGAGTTAACATTGAGAAAACAATTTTCTTAAATTCTATAGAATCTGAAAAATTAATGTATACTGTGATAAATAAACTTGAAAAATAAAACACAAAATAAACTGCATGAAATAAAAAAATACAAGATAGAGAATATTAATAAAAATCTTTGTCAGCTTTACAATATTGCTAAGTTACAAAATTGTTCCAATAAATTAAATTCACTTTGCTTATTAAATAATTTCTTGTGCAATTTTATTTATGTTTATTGAGCCTTAATTATCGTCAGGATGATCATTTTTATCCTATTTGGGGTAATTTATCCCGGTTTCCTTACCTCTGGTCTAAATCATTGTCTGTACCTGTATGAAAGGCAATATCTGAATTTGTTATATTTTAATTCAGATTCTTAAAGAAAACAAGAATGAAAATAGGGGTTTAAAAAAAGTGTGCTTCTGTCAGGATCCACAATTTTTTTTGGCTCTTTTACCAAGAAATCAGTTAGCTACTACTGTTAAATAGTTTCAATTTAAATTAGGTAGGGTTAATTCTCATTTTATATTAATAACAGAATACTTGAAAAGAAGTAATTAATAATAATTATTTTACCTGTAGCATTTGCTGTTGTCTTTAAATACCGAATTGGATTTTCTTTAAGAGCTTTGATTAGTTGAATGTCAGCTGCCATTTCTGTAGGGTGTGGTTTAAACACTAGTTCAATCTCACTTGGTTCATTCTCAGCATCTGTAGTATCACCAGCTTCTGATCGAGCGTCTCCACTGGAATCCGATTCTGAAGTAGGTACTGATGGAGCTCTAGCACTTCCACCTCCTCCAGTTAATTTACTGGTTGATGAACTCTGATTAGAAGGAGCAGGTGAAGGTGTTGAAGGAGGACGACTAACTACAGTCTCTGGAGTTGGCTGGAAATTTATACATGCATTCTCAACAGGAGCATTGTTATTTGGTGCTACTTCGTTATCATTAGTTTTACGACTTCTCTGGGGTCGATTCTGAGATTGCAGTTTGATACCTTCGGTTATAGAATTCACCAAAGCTGCTTGCGAATGACTCTTGTTTAATTTTGCAAGAACTCGTTCTTGATGTGCTTCATATTCATCTCTACTTGGATATATCTTAGATATGAGTAAATCAAAATTAGGATCAGGTCTTAATGATCGTTTTGATACAAGTTTCTTTCTGCAGGTAGGGCATTCTTTGTTACCTGAACGCAGAGCTGTTATGATACAATCAGAACAGAAACGATGCAGACATTCCTTTGTTGTCATCGTTTTCTTTAACATATCCAAACAAATTGGACACATCAATTCACTGTGCAAACTTCGTGGGGATACGGCTATTTCTGTATTGTCGACAATAGGGTCTTGGGGGGTACGGTGCAGTTCATACAGGGATAACTCCCATGTTTTGTTTAAACCAACTTGTTCGGATGCTGTCATTTTTATGGATATTTTGTTAAAATTTGTGTAAACTAATAGCTAAGCTTGATTTTTTTGACACTGTTGACATACTATTAATATGAAGTGTGATTATTTACTTCAATCAGTTGTGACAAGTTATACAACGTAAAAATACTAATTCTTTTAGGTGTATATTAGGGACAAACTTAAGCTGTCGTATAGTGTTGTGGTATACTGTAAACTGAATTTTCATTGTTTGTTTCAAATGTATTTAGCGCGAACGTATATAAACAATTCTTAAATGTAGGTTATGTGTTTTATTTTACCTGTACATATTTATTATTGTGTGATTTTACCGTAAAGGTGACTTCAAGTATTTATTCTTCTGTGCCTCAAATAATTCTTCTGTGCTTAAAGGTAAGTTTGTATGTTTATAAATGTGTTCATTTTTTATAAATAACTAAAAACATTTATATATAACCTAATGATAAATTATTTTCATTACTAGATGCGGAGAAAAGTATTGTACACATTAGTCTTTGTAAAAGACTGTTCGAAACTACTGTTAGGTTATAAAAAGCGAGGTTTGGGAGAAGGGAAATGGAATGGTTTTGGTGGTAAAGTAGAAAGTGGAGAATCTATAAAACAAGCCGCTATAAGAGAACTTGAGGAAGAATGTGGAATAAAAACAAATTCACTCAATCAAGTTGGACTTCTTCAATTTGAATTTGATGTTATTGATTACGAAATGATTGTTCATGTATTTACTACAAAAAATTATGAAGGACAACCAGTAGAAACTGAAGAAATGAAACCGCAGTGGTTTAATGAAGATAAAATTCCCTTTAAAGACATGTGGCCTGATGACAAATTTTGGTTTCCATTAATGTTAGCAGAGAAAACATTTTCAGGAAAGTTTTATTTTGGTGATATGTCAACAATTAAATGGTATGAACTAAAAGAAGTTAAAGAAATCACAACTAATGTGTGAGTTATTTTGTGGTTCTAAATGATTGCATTTCATTAATGTATGTATGTTCTAATTTTTATTTGTACTTGCGTTTAATTGGGGACTGCGTCAAAAACAAAATTTAGAATAAAGTAGTAAATTCTTTTCTTGGACAATATTTGCTGCACCTAATCTCTGGTAGCCAAGCTATGTTATGTATGCATTCATTTTTTATCAATTAATTTTTGGTGATTAATTATACAGTATGTCCAAGATAAGCATGTCCAAGATAATGCACTGTAAGAGGGGTAAGAGAAAGGTAACAGATTCGGTTAAATGAGAAGAATTATTTGTAAGGAAGGAATGAGTATTACTACATAAAAAATATTAATAATTTTATGTGGTTTAGGGGCTATACCCAAAAATCTGAAAATTATAACCTTTTTGTCAAAGTAGATAGGTACTTTTTATTTGAGGTTTCTTAAAACACTTTTTGTGTAGAATTGATGAATGTATTTAGAATTTTTATTTCATCTTTAGTTTCAGAGTTACAGACCCTAAATTTAGTTTTTCTTATGGGTCACTAAGTTGGTTATAGTATTTTGAACGGTTTTTTAATCTATTGTAAAATATGTCACATGTCATACTTATATTGAAAATAAGTCGAAGTACTAAATACTACCTAGTGATATTTATAAAATTTTATTACAAACATTTAAGTGGGTCATGAAAAACAAAAATCACAATAACAATAATCAAAAAAACAAATGAATATTTGAAAACAATAAACTATTACAAAAAAAATGTTCTTACTTTTTTTCGATAATGAGTAAAAAATACTTTCATATATGCTATAGCCAACTTAGTGACCCATAAGAAAAGCTAAAGTTAGGGCTTGTAACTCGGAAACTAAAAGTGAAATAAAAATTCTAAATACACCAATCAATTCTACACAAAAAGTGCTTTAAGAAACCATAAAAAAGTACCTATCTACTTTGACAAAAAAGTTATAGCCATTTAAAGAATTTTCAGATTTTTGGGTATACCGTCTAAACCACATAGAATTATTAATATTTTTTTATGTAGTAATACTTACCCCTTCCTTACAAATAATTCATCTCATTTAACCAAATCTGTATCTCTTACCATTTAGGAAATCCCTTTGCATTTCACACTTATCTTGGACAGACTGTATATCAATAACACAGAAAAACCATTTTTTTCTTCAATATTTTAAGTATGTTAATATTATTAACAATCGGTTTGTCCGAACTGGTGATTGTTATTTAGTATTTTATATATTTATATTATAAATAAATTAATTAGTTGGAAAAATATTGTTCACTTTGATACACCTATTAAAACCCTAATTATTATTATTTGTTTGGGTTAACTGGTCAACAAAAAAAAATTATATTATATAAATTTATTGCTATTTTTAAATTAACATACATTTAATAACAAATAGTTTACAATTTTTTTTTTTTTTTAATAAAATTGACATTTTATATTGTTATTTTTGTTAGTTGTTAGTATTATTGAATAGGGTATACTAATAAAATCGAAAATTACTTTAGAATAAATATCTGAAAATTCGATGGAAAATATTGTTTAAAAAGAAATATCAGAGCTAACAAAAATACTTTACATAAGTATTTTTTTCTCAATACTTTTGACAGTGTTATAAAATAAGTCAAACAAAAAATGATTATATTACTGCACATGTAATTTCCCAGTATTACTTATTCAAAAGTTTGTTTGTCAGAATTTTCTATTTTTTTAAGAAGTAATAAATCATGAATAATTTATAAAGATTCCAATCAAGATAAATTATACTGTTGATATTGTAAAACCAGCCATCAACTTTTTGTAACGTGTTTAATGTTCAATTGATAGATTTCGATTAAAATTATATTTCCAATCTTGGATTCTACTTTATTACATATTTCTAACATTCCCACTAATTCTACCTCTGCAGTTAAATTTTGATCGGTGTACTTGAAAATGTTTTTTTGTGCGTGCTCTATATGCACACCGATCACAATTATAAGTTATTCTTTTAGTATGTTTAAGCTTATTATGTGATTTTAAATATCTTTTCTTAGATGTACTATATATACATTGATCACATGTATAAGAATATTCTTCAACTTCATTAATATGTATTAATTTGTGTTTATTTATATAATCTTTGGTAGTGGCACTATATTCACACTGATTACATTTAAAAGGACGTTCGCCAGTATGTTTTCTCTGATGTTGTTTTAAATAACTTTTGGTGGCAGAACTATCATACTGATTGCATTCAAAAGGATGTTCGTCACTAAGTTCTAACTTATGTTTATATATTACTATACAACGATCACATCTGTTAGAGTATACACTAGTCCTAAAAGTGTCACATTTACATTGTACGCATTTAAAAACATGTACTTTTTCTTGTGAATCATTTTTCAAATTTAAATCATTGAAGTTATTATGTTTACTTTTTGGTTTATTAAAATCGCTTACATTTACAAATTTGATTTCTGAAAGTGGTCTGTTATGTTCTAAATGTTCTTCTTTAATACGTTTATTTTGATAATTAAGAGCTATTTCTTCAGTTGCATCATCAATATCAGAAAGATTTTCTTCTTTTATATCCAATATTTCCTGTGAAGCATTAAAAATTAAACAAAACACTTTTACATGTTTAGTTATTTTTTTAAATATTTAACTTAATATATTTTAATTGTTAAATTAATGTATATTCAGCTACATATTTATCTCCACGTCTTTACTAATTTTAAGTACACGAGATCCTTAGGGACGCATAAAAAGAGATAAACCGGATAAACACTTGCTTAAACTGTGTCCTGTACTAAAGCACACGCCTGTCCTACAAACATACCTGATGTTCTTGTTTTATTGAAACATCGTCGGGAATACAAATATCCTCTAGCAAATCACTCTCTTCTATTTCTTGTTTGATATCCTGTTCATTTATTTGAAACATTTTAACAGCAGAATCGAATTTATAAAAACAACTTTTAATTCAGATTATGATTGTTCTACGTCCGGCCATTTTTATATAACACGATGGCGGTCATTTTTTTCAAATTTCATTTTCATTGGTAAAGTGTCAGACAATTGATATGGATGAACTGATTATGATGGCTGAAATCGAGGTATGTAAATACTACCTTGGGTCTAAACTAAGGTATGTAAAGTACAAGGTAGTCTCAGTAGCTCGGTGTGAGAGAGGGAAATACGTCATCTGGGGTGCCCAAATGTGAAGAGGGGGAATGATGTGCCCAATTATAATAAATATAGCCTTGTAACTCGGCGCGAGAAGGGGAAAATACGTCATCTGGGGTGCCCAAACTGATTGGTCAAAAGCTACTGAGACAACCTGTGTATGTACTAACCTTGGATCTAAACCACGTTTGGTGCTCCGATATTTATCGATTTTTTGGACCTGGTAGGTGGCACTGGGGTTGAGAATGTGTATTTATGGTCCGATTTGGCTTATATTCAGAAATTCAGAATATACGTGGAAATAAATATTTTTTCAAAAAATTGACCCGATAAGTGGCGCTGGAGTCGAGCTATTTATGAAAATGTATTTATGGTCTGATTTTTAAACAAATTATGCTTATTTTGCTTATGGGTAAATCCGGCTCTACCAACAAGCATGCATAAGATTAAAAAAATATTTTTGGACCCCCCTCCCATAGACTGAAAAGTGAACTCATTTTTTTTTCACTTACCCTGTAGGTAGGTCTCCTAAAATGTAAAAAACATTTTATATGACCTTTTGATTTTAATTCTTCAGTCACGAATTATTTGCTTTTAAATGTCGTCCCCCCACCCTTTAATTTCTAAACTATCAATTCAAAAAATCTGGAAAAAATCCAAAATGTAGCTTTTAATTAGTACTTTCAATGAAAATTATATCAAACACTATATACAAAAATAGTTTATGAAAAATTTTGAAATACTTATTTTTTTTATAAATCGTATTGACTACGGAACCCTATCATGTGCGTGCCCAACACGCACTTGGCCGTTTTATAGTAAGTAAATTTTATATTTATGTAAACTAAACTTATATTAAAAAAAATGTGGGAGTTCACGGTATGGAAGGTACAAGTTAGCGTACTCAACCTGGTTCACAGTATGGACTGTCTACTGTATATCGCTTCAAGGTGACGTAATTCTCGCGCGAGCGCAGTACCGGATTAACCATGTAGCAGGAGTAGCAAATGCTACGGGCCCCGCGGCTTTTCGGAAAAATATCTCTTATTGGATTTACTATCTACCGTCCAATGATTTCCACATTAAACGCCCCGGGTGACACTTGTCTCATTTGTTAATAAAATATAGCCTATTTACCTCCTTTTTTTGATTATTTAAAGCTTCCAAGGGGTAAAATACTAAAATGTCTAATGAATTGAATCAATTGACTTTTTTTGGTCAATGTCAAGTTTATAAGGGGTGATAACCGTCCAATTTATTTAAAAAAATAGAGCCCATTGATATTTTTTCTGTCGTAAAAAAATCACAGGGGGTGACATTCGCCTAATGTACAAAAAATAAATCCTATTGAATTTTTTTCGGGGGTGGGGGGGCACTATCGATTTCCGCCCTGGGAGTCACTCCCCCCCTAGCGACGCCACTGCTAATGGCCTCTTTATAACATTTGCTACAGGCCCCGCGCTGACTTAATCCGGCACTGACGGTGAGCGTTGATTGGTCGAAAAGTTATCAGTATATTTTGTACTTAACATACCTTGCTTATTGTTAGTATACTATAACTATATATAATATTTTATGTTCTGCGGTATACTGTAAAACTGAATTTTCGTTTTTTGTTTAAATTTTTTTAGCACGAACGTATGTAAACAATTTTTAAATATAGGTTATGGTGTTTAATTTAGTACTCTGTGATTTTACCCTTATTTTACCGTCAAGTATTATTCTGTGAATAAAGGTAGGGGAAGGTCGGGTAATCCCGGACACTTAAATGAATTGCAAATAAAAATACAATAAACAAATTTTCTGTCTTCATTTTAATTTTAAAATCAAACTTCGAACTTTTTCAATCATATTAATTAAACATTAGTAATCATAACAGATTTTTTTAACGAAATGTATTAAAAATATATTGGCCTTAATTTTTTGGCAACACAAAAGTTGGCGGGTAGCTCCGGACATAGTAATCAATACTGACCCAATCGTTTTTTGGCCTTACAAACATCACAATAACAATTAATATCTGAAGAATCTATATAAAAACACATTTTTTGCATTCATAGCACTGAATCCAGTCTTCTTCAAAAGTTTCTTCACATATGGTACATCCGGTCTCTTTTTCTCGATCTTCGTCGGAAAGACGTTGAATATTTTTCTTTGTCTTCGACGTCTTTTTAGCGCCTTTACCTATTTGTTTTTTTCGTTTCGTCCTTTTTATTGCCTTTACTTTTCTGTCTGTCCTCTCCCAGTTTTAACTGCGCAACGTGATTGGTACCCACCGTCCGTTGTTACCCGACCTTCCCCTATATAAGTGTTTATGTTTATAAATGTGATAATTTTTTTTATAAATAACAGAACATACTAATAGCCAATAATAATAAATTATTTTCATTATTAGATGCGGAGAAAAGTATTGTACACATTAGTCTTTGTAAAAGACTGTTCGAAACTACTGCTAGGCTATAAAAAACGAGGCTTTGGAGAAGGAAAATGGAATGGTTTTGGTGGTAAAGTAGAAAGTGGAGAATCTGTAAAACAAGCTGCTATAAGAGAACTCGAGGAGGAATGTGGAATAAAAACAAATTCACTCAATCAAGTTGGATTTCTTCAATTTGAAATTGATGGTATTGATTATGAAATGATTGTTCATGTATTTACTACCAACAATTATGAAGGACAACCAGTAGAAACTGAAGAAATGAAACCGCAGTGGTTTGATGAAGATAAAATTCCCTTTAAAGACATGTGGTCTGATAGCAAAATTTGGTTTCCATTAATGTTAACAGAGAAAACATTTTCAGGAAAGTTTTATTATAGTGATATGTCGACAATTAAATCGTATGAACTAAAAGAAGTTAAAGAAATAGCAACTAATGTTTGAGTTATTTTGAGGTTACAAAGAACGAAACTTTATTAATACATACCTATAATGTATGTTTTAATTTTTATTAATAATTGCGTAAAAAAATAATTTCGATTTTTTTAAATTATTTACTTCAAAATTAAGACTTGCAGACTTATTTAAAAAAGTAAGTTCAAATAAATATTTTTTTCTCGTTAATTTACATTATATTATTTATTATTTAATGATAAAAACCAGAGGTTCTCAAACTTATATGGACCGAGACCCACTTTAAATTAAATTGAAACTTTTCGCGACCCATTCGACTTGTGGGAGAAACTGAAAAAGGTAGCTATATGCTTTCTTTTTTTTTCATTTTTTTTTTAGAAATTTTTATGTGAATATCGAAACTTCGCCATTGTGCGTTTTTTGGTGTATATAATTTTAAAATTTTCTCGCGACTCACCAAAACGATCTGCGACTGACACTTTGAGAACCTGTGATAGGATAGATTTAAAATATGTATTATTTAAAATTAAGAAACTGCTGCTTTATCATTTGAGTTTTAAAATCTATTAATCAAAAAATGATTAAGATTAAATAATTATCATTAGTTATAATTTATAATTAGTTTATTATTTTTATTCATCAAATAGGTGATTGTTTAAAAGTTTAAATAAACTTTATAATTTTTAACATGTAATATAATCTCATAATAAATTACAATTTGTATTCATTAATGTGATTAAAACAATTTTTCATAATATGAAACAAGATTTCGAAATAAACCTGTTTTTGTTTCAAGAGCACAATGTGTAGTTTAAGGACTTTACTAAAATTGTGTAATTATGTGTAGTAGTAGTGTAAAATAATTACACAATACATTATAATTTTGAGAGTATAGATTTTTTCAGGGACGTAAAAATATATATTGGGAGAAGTGGGAAGAGGGTCCATGCGGTCCATCAGTACCGTCGAATCTAACAATAAGTAAGTATTTGTTAAAGTTATGTTCGGTATTATCAAGGAGCTAACAAATTTGCAAGCTTACAAGTACTTTCAAATGGGGTATTAGATCTGTGATAATATCTATGGATTAGATATGGAATTTAGAGCAATGATACTTCAACTTATTGTAATACAGTTGGCGACTCTGACTGTACAAATTAATTTTCATAATATCACCACTGTTTTAATACCGTTGGTGTTTATTTAACACGCGTGCACGAAATTTGTTAAACACCTTACGAAATTTCAATAGAACTGTCAGATAGTTTTGAAACCTCATTTGAAAGTTCTTGCAAGCTTGCAAATTTTGTTAGCTCGTTTATAATACCGGAATTTTATAAAAATAAGAATGCATTCTCTGTCATAGTCAAGAAGGTGTGAAAATTATAATTTATTTAAATATACTTGAAAGCAGAGCTGTGAAAAAGTAGGTACAAATTAAAATGTACTGAGATATATCTAACTTCATTATTTATGTGTATACCTAATGAAGTTAAATATACATATGTAATATTATTATTCATATTATAATCTATTGGTGTTACTGTATTTCTCTTTAATGACAACGCGGGTGTCTTCAAACTAGAAAATGATCAATTTATTTCCTGATTACGTAGGTACCTACGGCTAGGTACTGGTAAAACTGGATTATTATAAAAAATGAATAAATAAATTTAAATTTTAGCAAATTACCTTGTAGGTATATTTAATTTTTTTTACGTGAATCTATTAGTAATAAATTATAATGATATGTAATTGTAAGATTACAAAATAAAAGTTATGAGTGCCTCAGATTATAATATAGGTACTAATAAGTATATAAAGCAGTACATTTTTATTCCCTACTAACAATAAGCGAAATCAAAAGGAGGGTTATAATTTTGAGTACGTTTACACAGTGCCATTATTCCGGTTGTAGTAAAACTAATTTAACTATTTTTTTTCTCATAGGTTAATGCTTTTTAAGTAACAAAAAATCGCCCCAAATCGCTTCGAAATGTTTATAATCGTCTTTAGTAGTAACAAATAACTTTGCCGCTGCGAATTAGTGAATCTTCTTGCATTAAACACTATACCTAGACAAGATTTTTTTTCAAAATAAAAATGTTCTCAGCAAACATGAACATATTGAAGCACAGACATTTAGGGCGATTTAATTTTACTTGAAAAGCAACTTATGAGGAAAAAAAAGTTAAATTGATTCAATGGCACAGTTCCTTCCTCGGCTACGATTTTTTATAAAATCTGAAAATTTATTTGTAAGCAGTATACTAAGTAAGAACCCCTTTTATTATAATCATTTTGAAGGCTGATTATGATAAAAGGGGTTCTTACTTAGTATACTGCTTACAAATACATTTTCAGATTTTATAAAGTAATTGCAACATTTTTACAAAAATAAAGCCTCCCTTGCGCCAAACGCTAACGAAACTAGCTGACTGACGGCAGGCTGTATCTCTACACCACAAATATGACGTAATATCAAAAAGTCAGCCTTTATAAAGTAGTTGCTATTTTTGTCGTTCACCTCTTGGACTATATGTACACAGGACCATAATAATATTATTTCTGATGAGTTGTAAGTACCTCTATAATATACTACAAGCACCATAAAATTCGATTGACAGATTATCAAAAAACTATTTTTTTTGAAAATAACAAATTTTTTTTTTCGAAAACTATAAATTCTTAAACTCAATATTTGATCGGGTTGAAAGTTAAACAGAATGTGAATTCCAAATAAAATCAGCCAAATCTATGTAAAGGCATGTTCTGCATGCTAGCCGGCTATAGCCTTTTTGTAATTCACTCTATATTTCAATAATAAGTATTAACAAGTTATATAACTAAACATACCTTAACAATTATTTTTATTTACACATGTGTACAAGTTAACGTAACAATTACCTATAATAAACTTATGGTTATAACATATATTTAACATATTTTTTACGATTGACTAGTGCAAATATATCTACAGAATAATTGAGTAATATAATGGACAGTATAATTAAAGCACAGATATTGAAAATAAACGTCAAACACACATTCACGGCACTGTTCAACCACACACAGTTTTTTCTTTGTATTTCCACATGCCACACCATTTTAAATGTAAGTAGTGAAATTTTTCATCTGCAGATTCGAATGTCGTCTGAAGTTTTCATTTTTACTAGGCTTGATGTTGATGTAGAAATATCTGAAACAATATTTATGTATTTAGTATTGTGATTTTATAAGTTTTATATGTAATTATGTAAGGTATACTTGGAGACAATAAGGCCTAAGAGTAAAAAAATAAGTGTAAAATTAGAGTGACCATATTTTAGTTTTTGTAAACCCTGACATGTAAATGAAGACCTAACCTAACCTAACCTAACCTAACCTAATCTGCACTTTTGCGCCCCATGCTCTATTTTTGACGACCTTTATTTCCAAAACGCTAATTTCTAGAAGATGGGAAAGAGGCGATATTTATTTGGCTGTAATTGATATCAGATAGGACCTCACGTAAATAAAAATATATATCGATGCTTGTTACGAAGATCAGCGGCGCGTTATGATAGTTGGAAGCCTCAGGCAGAAAATGTTTTTGTTAAATATTAAACTTTGGAAAAATTGTGTCGCCAATTTATTATAATATTATAATATTTTTTTTCTCTTTGACTTCTTTTCGTAACTTTATCATCAAAAAACAAAATAAATAATTATTTCAAGGGCAAACCTAAAGTATGTACTTATAACGCGCCGCTGCCAGTACGTTTTAAATTTTCTTATGAAAACTATATCATGTTCAAACTTCCTATGAAAACTGTCTCGTTTAACATATTTTAACGAAAGTATATAACATGTTTAAAATTTGCGGTGTGTTACCATTTATAAATGCTACATAAGGTAGTGGCACCAGTCTTGGCAAGGACCCCAGTAATGGTAAATTTTTAATTAAATGTACTGAATTAGAAATATGTGCTGATATTTGTTTACTACCATTTCTGAATATTAATCTATGTACATTTAACTGTCTTACAGCGTCATTTGATGATAATCGGCCAATAGGTGTCAAACATTAATGTGCTAGTTTTTGCGGTGAAATTTCAAAAATGCTAGTTTTCTTGGTTAAATTTTTCTTTTATCTTTAACATCTAATTGAACCGTTTTTTTAATTTCGTTTTTTGATGTTACTTGTTAGCTAGGTATTAAAAAGTGTTTATTAAAAACTCATATACATATATGTGTTAATTAGTCTAGTTTATATAATATATATATATACATCTACATATAAATAAAGGTAGGTATTATATTGATAAAACATTTTAAAAAGATAATATGCTAATGAATAACGGTAAAAAATTCCTACCTCAATATTTTTTTACAAACTATGTCGTACCTATAATGTTGACTAATATAGTGGAAAACATGTATAAATGATAGTTAGTTATGAATATTCTTAATTAATATTAAATGTATTTATTGTTCTCATATTTTCAAATTAAATTATAGTATTTATTAACAATAAATGTTTTATCTATTCTTTTGACTTCACACGAGATTAGATGATAAATCGATTTCATGATCTTATAATTATAGTTTTAAAATTTGAGAGATTTTTAATTATATACCGAATATTTTTAAAATTCTAAAATTATCGATTGTTCAGAATAACTATATATTTAAAAATATATTTAATAATGTATTCAATTGAAATTATAAAAATTTCTAATTTTTAATCTGTATCTATTTCGGAATTTAAACTACTCAATGACAATAAAATTTACTGCTCAACTTCTCATCGTGTCGTAAGAAAAACTGTTAAAATGCCTTATCGTTTTCAAATTATAATGTTTGTAATTTTAACTTAAAAATAAACTAATTGTAAGTTTCTTTCCATGTAACCATCTGCCACCCCAGGCAGTCGCCCAACCTAGCTCTCTTAACGTCGGTACTGTATACATATATTTTTTAGGGTTCCGTAGAAAACTAGGAACCCTTATAGTTTCGCTTTGTCCGCCCATCCGTCCGTCTATATAAATTTTATATATTTTAACCTAAAAACAGAAATGATGACGTTTTTGAAAAAAAATTCATCAATGAAAATTGTAACGAACACTATTATACATTTTGAAATAACTATTTTTTATAAATCGTAGTGAGAATGACTACGGAACCCTATCACGTGTATGCACAACACGCAATTGGCCGTTTTATTTTAAATAAGCACGGAATTGATGATTCGAGGAAAACCCAGTATGTTATTTAATGCGGATATGATTCTTAATAAACATCTTCATAATTATTTTCTAAATTAAGTAAAAATGTTATGAAAACGTTTGTTATTTTGAGATTTCAATTAATCACTAGGTTTAAACAACTTTCATCTTCAATAAGTGTATATAATCGAAAGTGAATAAATATAATGGTCCATAGACGGGTAGAGACTGCATAGAACTAAACTTTCTCAATAGTGATTAATTGAATATTATCATCATTAGAATTTCTGTATTAGAAACTTGCATACACTATAGGTATACATTATAAATAATTGGTACTTGTTTTTGACGTAGAACTACATTTTCTCCGACAGTACTAAAGAGTGATCTCGGAAACACGAATGCAACGAATTTTGTAACATTTTGAAAACTTAACATCATTTGTAGTAATATTGGACATTGTGCAATGTAGCACAAAGAAATACATATATATGTACACACATGTACAAACAATTATTTTTATATAATTATCAATGTGACCCCAAAAATTATTAAACCCACAGAGAAAATAATATAGATTTTATGTAATAGTGAAATAATTGTTTTATAAAAAAATACATAAAAATATGTATATATGTTGAGGTTTTATGGTAATCATTAAATTATTTGTGCACGTACACGTTTACGTATAAACATTTTTTTAGTGTCTAGGATTTAAATAGTAGCAATTTTATAAGTAGGAACTAATAACAAAAATATAATTTATAATTCCGTAAAACCAGTTTATTTGTCCAGTGTTGACGTGATAGAAATAAAAAAACATATATGGTATGACCTCTATTACCTCTAATATTAGTTGATTTAAAAATTGCATATTATTTAAATTATTATTATTTTTTTTTTTTTAATTTTCTTAGAAAGAAAATGTTGATATTGATATAGTATATCTAATAATTTAGATATACATATTAGACACAAAAAAGGTCCTTCAATAATAATAAACTAAGGTATTTATAATTACTAAAAATGTTATGACCAAGCGATAAAAGATATGGATTAGTAATTAGTCATAAGCAGATAATATATTCTAGATTGAATTAGAACAAAATAAGAAAACATTGGAAGAAAATTTTATATAATCATTGTGCGTATTATAATTAGGTATGGTTTCAAACTTTAAGAAAAAAATATTATTTTTATTATTTGTACATTCGCGTATTGTTTCAAGTCCGTTCTATTAATTAATTTGTATATATTTGATTAAAATTATATTTACACTTTATATGCATACTTTTTTTCAGGGCGGCTGAGGGGGGTAGGGGGGTGATTCGCCACTATTTACATATACATAACCGAATTCTTTTTCGTCAGGTTTTCTCCAAGTTCAACTTTTAAAAGATTCATAAAATATTTATGATTTATATATGTAGATATATTTCGTTATTTTATATTTTATACGATTTTCGAAAAACCTACCATAATACTTACACGAATTGGCTATTTTCGTTAAAAAACTTACATTTATCCCAGAATAAGTAAGGTTTTTACATTTTTACAGTGAGTCGATTTTGCTATGCTATTCTAAATAAGTCATTAAAAACGTGATGCGATACATTTCAGACATTTTTTTATACACATTGGGCAGTGTAACATCTATTCCTGTGCAAAGGATGACCCTGTCCATTGAGTATAAAAATATAAAAATATCTATATTTTAAAAGTATCAAGTTTTTAATGACTTATTTAGAATAGCATACTACATACGATCGAATCACTGTAAAAATCTTACTTATTCTGGGATAAATGTAAGTTTTTTTTAACAAAAATAGCCAATTCATGTATATAGGTATTATGGTAGGTTTTTCAAAAGGGTATAAAACAGAGCAGTTTTTAAAACAATCTGAACATTTGTAAGTGTACTAGATTTTATAAAATAATTTTTAAAGAAATAATTTTATCAAAGTTTTATAAGTTTTTAAATGTTAAACTGCATCCATTTTTTGTTTTTGTTGTTCATAAATTTTATTTTGATCTGATAGTGTAGTATAAACATTTAAGTAATATAAAAATCATGTTTAAAAAACATAGGCTCTTTAACTTTTGAATTTTTGCGATTAACATGTATAAATCTGGGTTTTAAAAAAAAATTTACTCGTCTCGATTTCGTTTCGAGTCCGAGAAAAGTTTCGTCTCAGCATGCAGCCCTAATTCTAATACCACATTAACAAACATAACAAAAAAATTATTTAAATTGTACATATTCTTATGCTTACTAATCTTACTATTTACATTGTTTATTATAATTTGAGTGAACAATGAGTGTATTTATTAAAATTAATATGCATATATATGTACATATGTGCTGTACATATGTACATAACACATATACATATACAATATACGTATAGATACTACCTACATACCTGATATTATGTATTTACAAATTGTAATTTAACAACTTTTTGTTAGTTTAACTTGTTATTGAGATAAGTAATTTGGTATTATAATTATTAATAAGGTGTTTTTATTTTAATTTTTTATCGATTTAGATAACATTTATATTATATTATATCTACAATTAACAATTAAAGAAACCTTGTCCGCATTTTAGTTAAATATTAAGAATCGTATTTTTAATAAAAAACTGAATGCAGTTAAATAGACAACAAATAGCGAATTAAGTAAAACAGAACGGTTAACAGTAGTTTATAAATATATTATGAAAACATATTTAAATTTAACATGAAAACAAATGCTATTTTTATCTTAAACTTACAAAAGAATCTATTTTTAGTATAAAAATCACGTGTTAAAAATATTAAAATGATCTTTTTTTAAATGTTTTACTTTGAAAACCATTATCTTATACTCGTATAAGTACTCAAAAACATTCAAGGGACTCATAAATAATAAACATATATATTATATTTCATACTTACATATACATATAGTAAATTAAACATTAAATTATTTTCAAGTGAATGAGGAACATCAAATAACAGTAATAACACTTACATTTTTAAATTGAATTAACCTCAACACTGAATGAGTAATCGTACCACTAGATCACGTACTCTTAATTCTCTCTTTTAATTCCTGACTCAAGAAACGTCATGTTGTGACTGGCAAACTAGATACCAGAAATGTAAAAAATACTCGTTAATACTTGAAAATTAGAGAGTATTCTATCGGTCGAATATCCGACGCGTCGTTGTAAAAAAGTGGGAAAAGTTGGGATCCTGTACTTGTGATAATACTGATGTGGTGAGTATTTATAGGGTTTCGTCAGTGGCGTGCTCTAGGTAGAAAATAATTTGGGACCCCCTTGTGGAGGGTTCTTAAAGAAGTTGTCTTTCGAGATTTATTTTTCTAAAAAAGAAGGAAATATTTTTATTGCTGGCAAATCTGAACAAGTACTCAGTGGAACTCCTTGAAGTACAAATACCAAGTACTCAGTGAAAGTACAAAAAATGGCCGAAACTTTCGGTCGTGTCGAAGCTGTGTTTTCACGTTTCGCCGCGAATACTTGGCGTGAATTATATAAAATAATAATAATAAATGATTCATAATTTACATAAAGTTGTTTTGAGTTTAGTTATCTAAGTTATCTATCTTAGTTATCTATCTTTCCTAACCAAAAATAAATAAAGTACCTAAACTTGTTTTAAAATAAAATAAAAACTTAGATTAAAACCGAAATTCGATTTCGGTTTCGGTTGGTCATTAACTTGAAGTGAGTACTTCAAGTACTTTATTTGTTAAAATCAAGTATTAAATTCAAGTATTATGAAAAATTACTTGAAGTATTAAGTATTTCTAGCTATTTTTAAATGTGAATATTTCAAGTAATTGACCTTAAATTCAACTATTAAGTTCAAAAGTACTTTAAGTATCAAGTAATTTAGTGTATTTATAAAAATAAAATTTTAAGTTTTATTTTTATCAAATGGGTTTTTATCAAATGGGGTTTTTTTAATTCAATCCCAACTAGTGGGGTATCAAATGAAAGCTGACATTTCAAGGAATTTAAACGTGTAAACATTTTATTGTTATTAAAATATTTGTTTACCAAAAATTATGTATGTTAAAAATATTGAATTCCTTGTTCATATTTCCGAAAAAAAATAGTGAGAAATATTAGGAAAAAATTGGGAGTAGGTATGACGCCGAGATCACAAGAAAATTACACAGCCACACAAAAAAATGCGGAGCCAAAAAAGCGACCTATATAGCATTGTAATATTGGTCGAGCATAGTCAAAATCCAAATTTTTGGAATTTTCTGCTTACCAGTTTTTTTTAAATTTGAGTTTTAATTTTGGGCTTAGGTTGAATTTTTCCAAAAAGGGGGGGAGGGGGAAAAAGCGACCTATATAGTATTGTAGTATTGGTCGAGCATTGAATTTTGGAACTAGCCAACTTGGGAAAATTCAATCTAAACCCAAAATTTAAGCTCATATAACAAAAACTGGTAAGCAGAAAATTTCAAAAATTTAGGATTTCGACTATGCTCGACCAATACTATAATGCTATATAGGTCACTTTTTGGCTCCGCACTTTTTTTTTGTGTAGCTGTGTTATCAGCACTCACCGCACTTACAAGCACATTTATTGACTGTTAAGATTTAAATTATTGGGAAGCCATTGAAATACAATATCAATCAGTTAAAAGTGACTAAAATCAGGGATCCCATCAACAATAAGTAAGTCGATCTCCTTCATGAATACAGACAGTGTCTATTTCTAATTGTAACTTCACGGAAATTGTTGGTCTCAACCTTAAACTTGATTTGGCAATACAGTGTCGTAGGTAGGTATTATATGTAGCTGTTACACAACACACCGCAGTGGCAATGAAGGTGCTAAGAAATGTTCGATCTCATGCACATACATTCATTTAATGAGTACTGTGTATGGTAAGGTCAGACGTTAAATGCAAATCGTTGGTATTCTTTATTTTGATTGTTTAATAATGTTTGTTGTTCACTCATTAGCATAAAAGCATTTGTTAAAATAATTGGTGTTTTCGGTTTTATCACGTATTTTGTAATTTAACGTTATGCTACGTGACGAGGCAAGTTTCATCTCGTCTTGTTTTGGTTTCGTATCGAAAAAATTTAAACCGGTCTCAATTCGATCTCGTGTATATTTTTCTATAAAAAATATTTTTTCATTTATTCTAATGTAATACACAAAGAAATTTTGAAATAACGAATCTTTATTTTTTAATTTAATTATTCATTTAGAGATAATTATCAAATAGGATTTTTTTTTACTAAACTCCTTATCACACACAAAACGCATATAATCCCTTAACTACACTACTATACATAACATACATTATAGTATAAATTGTATAAATATATATGTACGTATTATGAAAGTCGGAGGTCTCAAGCAAAATAAATATTCGAAGCCTCGATTTTTTGTCGATTAAAAATTTATTTACAACTAACACATTGGATCCGGTGTTATTCGGGGTAATATTCACAAAATATAGTGATATAAAATATTCAACATGCCCACTCAACATGTCGACAACACACGGTTCACTACGAATTGTTCTTTTCCGATTTCGTGAAATTTATACAAAATATCCACAAATTATATACCTAAACCTAACCTATCCATTAGTGAAAAGCGGAATAAAATCCGTTCAGTAGTTACTGAGAATATCATATAAAATTATATTTTCAAAGTCCTAGGAAACACCAGGCTCCGTCTTAAAATTTGAATTAAGATAAAAAAATAAAAATAAATACGTTAGCAACAATCAATTTCGATATATGTATATAAAATTATCTAACTATTGGTGAAAACCTCATTGAAATCGGCTCAGTAATTCCCGAGTCTATAAGCCTCATACAAATAAACATTCATTTTTATATCAACATTAAAAAAAAATCATTTTTGCTTTCAAAAAAATATAAAGATCTTCAAACAGACATACAATTTATTACTTATTTCCTCAGCTCGAGCCCCTAAGTAGTGTCTACTGAGTAACGTGCTACTGCTTATAATTGTATCATTAGATTATACAAAAGCTAAAAATTGATAATTAATTTAAAAAAGAAACGGACGATGTTATACAGTAACGTATTTATAATAAAGTTTACAACATTATAGAAAATAGCTTATGGCTATTAATATTTTATTTAAACTATAATTTATCAAAAAAACTTTCTGTAAAAAAGAAACTCTCGTGGTTTATTTGAAGAGGGAATGACTAGAAAAAAAATTAAAAAATATGTTTCTTCTTTCAACCAAACGCCAAAAAACTTTTTTCCAATAAAAAGAAATGTAACAAAATCACAAATGTATTTTTATTTCGAATGAGCTACGCGTGAGTTGATGCATTAGTATAAAATTAGTATTCGAGGCCACTTACGCACTTTAAATTATAATTAATAATGAATATTTAATCAAATAATCAAATATGTATTGTGAGATTTGAAACTGCTTATTTAGGTTTAGGTACATGTGAACTTTACAATGTTTACAATACAATTCTACTTAATTAAACATTACACGTTTATCAGTGGGGTCACTCATATATCTACACGGGCAACCAAGTTCAATTTAACAATAAGGGAATCTGCAGGCCGAGACAAAAATATAGGTCTCCCAAAAATCATCGGCGAGCAAATATCTTTTATTTTTTTATTGTTAAATGAATTTACAGAATTTCAAAAAAAACTCATTTTACATATTATTAAAAAATGTCTCAACAAAATCTAAATTTATGTCCGGTATTAGAGCCTAACTAATAATTTTATTTAAAACTAGCTTGCAAAAACTTTTAAACGGAGTATCAAACTTATATGACAGTTCTCTTGATAGTTTGCATACGCAGTAAGTTAGTTTTTACTTTTAGTAAATGTATTTTACATATCTTTGTTTTTATTTACTATGCATGATAACGCATGCAACTATCTGTCAAAAACTCCAAGAGAACTGTCATATAAGTTTGATATTCCCTTTGAAAGTGTTTGCAAGCTTGCGATTATTTATTAGCTAGGCTATAATACCGTACATTAGAGATATTAAAACAATAAATTAAATTTTTTTCTAGTCATTTTGCAGACACAATTTTACCCAAAGGAGGCGAAATTGTCATAACTACAGCAGAGGGGAGGGGGTAAAAATATTTCCTATGAAAATTGAGTAATGTCCAAATAGCTGTAACTAGCTTGAAATCTCCATTTTAGGATTCCATAAAAAAATGTATTTTCTTATTCATCTTAAAAGTTACACGTCGATAAAGCATGTGCCAAATTTTTTTTTAAAATAATGATTTTGAGAGCGTATACGTTTAGGTAAGTTTCTTTTTCAAAGTTATTATTTTGAATTTATTTAAATGCACATTTATTTAGGAAAATTGATAATTCTTTTAATTTTGTTGACGAGTGCATGTTTTGTTTTATTTTATTTAATAAAAGCTAGAGTGCAGATTCATAGGGATGGGGGGGGGAGCGGGCATTGCGATATGATTGCTTTAGTTCTTAAAGTTGATGGAAAAATTGATAAGTGTAATAAAGGCATATACATTCTTTATTAGTACATCGGAAATTTAACTTATCTTCAATAAAATTCTATAATTATTGGTAAAAAATGTATTAATGAGTTGCATTCAAATTAATAACCTTTCTGCACGCTACTGAAATGAATATTACGTAAATATTAAGTCTTTACACGTCCGTTAGCGGTTGAAGGTTGGCTCTTTCTGGCAGTATTGTTTACGCTTAGTTTACCATCTTCAAAAATATATATATGTATATACAATTTATATTTTATAGTGACTTAATAGTCCCCTCTACTAGTACTTATATAATATATTCATATTATAAATGAAAAATAACTATGTATTTAAGATATTTGTAAGAAAAAACTGGAGTAACTTGTTGTTTAATTTAAATTTAAACTAGTTTTTTAGTCTGTTTGTACATAACGAAATTGGTTCGCATTTTGTTAATTGTGTTCATTTTTAAACAATTGACATGTTAATGAATCGTTTATAAAATTATATTTCTTTCCAAAGAGATTACAATCTTCTTGTAAAAAAATTCATAAAGAAAACATGTTTGCCTAATCAATGACTTGTATCTAGAATCTAGATTTAATAAAAAAAAATAAGTTTTATCCTGCATCGCATTTTTATGCAAAAAAGTGCGACACACCAAAACCCAAAAATACAAAATTGATAAGCAATTGAACAATCGCGAATATCTACGTTCAAAAATAGTGCCTAAACTTTGTTTTTATACAATTTGTAATAATTTAGCTTTTAGCTATAAAATTAATGTTTAATATTTTATTGTAAAAAAATAAAAGTTTTATTTATTTAATAATAGCTTATTAAATTCTATAATAAACATATTCAAAGCAAGGAAAGTCATAAACCGAATTTTAAAAATTCATGTACACAAATATATATATTTGGTAGAAAATACTTATACGTATTGTATAAAAATGGTAGTTAGATTGTTATTTTGTATCATGGAAATAACTCAAATAAACAAAACGTGTGTTTTTTTTAAATCTGTTATGTATTCGAGTCAATAAAGTACACACATCGTAAAACCTTCGGGACCTACAAAAATAAACTATTTAAAAGTTTTGTATAATTTAAAAATTTTATATATTAAGTTCGGTTATCGACGAAAACATATTATCTAGGGGGTACGTTATGGGGGTCGCTGATTAAGAATTTGTTATCAAAATAAGAAATAAATACAGTGGCGTATTTACGTTAAGCGCCGCCCTGGGCCAAAAAAAAATGCCGCCCTGGGTAAAAAATAATAGCCGTTTTGGGCAAAAAAATTGCCGCCCCTGAATCAAGAGGAAATATAATATATTTTTAACAGTGAAAATTCCTGAAGTTTATATAAATAATGAAAAATATAAACCACATAAAAACTGATGACCTTTTTTTTTTTTTAATCTTGCTACTCATTTTTTGTTTCTCTATATTTTTTAAATATACTAAAAAAAATTTACCGCCCCTCTCGGTCTGCCGCCCTAGGCCATGGCCCCCATGGTAAATACGCCTCTGAATAAATATATTTTCAGCAAACGATCTTTGTGTGGAAAATCTAGAGAATATACTTCTCTAGAATTAAAAACATTAAACTTAAAGAGCTTAAAGTACTACTCTGAAGGAAGTTTTAAACATATAAAAATTATAATCTTTTATTTAAAAATACAATAAGTATATGGATATGGATAATAAATTTTAAATAAAATTTAATTTTTTTCTAAAATTTGAGTTCCAATTTTCTCCCTATACTTTTCCATTAAAAAGTATAATGATATATTAATGCTATTTATATTTATAATTACTCCAATAATAATTATAACAATATACAGGGTGGTCCGGTTTGGGATACAGATATTTTAAGAATTGATTCTTTGGTTCATTGTGAGTAGAAAATTATACGGGAAGGTGGGGTCTATCTTCAACACCCTCTGAGCTACAGGTTGTTTAAAAACTTCCTTCAGAGTAGTACTTACAAACATACATAGATTATCTCATAACTTCCAAAGTAAGGTAACTCTGTAGCTCAGAGGGTGTTGAAGATAGCCCCCACCTTCCCGTACAATTTTTTACTCACAATGATCCAAAGAATCAGCTCTTAAAATATCTGTATCCCAAACCGGACCACCCTGAATACGAGGAGGTGAGTTCCAAAACTCGTTCGTTCCATTTTAAAAAATAATCGAGATGCAGTGGATTTTGAAAGAATTTTTGTCATTCTTTCATATTGTTATTTCAGTTTTGAGCAAAACTCGCTCAATATGATTGAATGCCAAAAATTCTTTAAAAATCTACTGCATCTCGAACGAGTTTTTGAAATACGTATACATATGTTTTTGTTGCTTTAGTTTTTAATCTAGTATTACCTTTTATATTAAAATAACTTTTTATAAGAACGAAGAATATAATGATATCATTGACAGCACTGCCACACTTGTCAAACTACACTTGTATCCATATTTGTCACTCACTTGTAAGTTATTTACTGCGTATATAGAATTCATTGATGCTTGTATGTTTATTGCAAAAACATTCAAAGAATAACAAAATATCCTATTTCGAGTTAATGTTACTTTTGCATTATTAAATTCTTATTGTAATATATTTTGTTGTAAATTATGGCATAATTATAAACTATGAATTAATAATGTCTATTATAAATTATTAATAGATATATTTAAAAGAGGTTTGGTCTAAATTTTAGGGTTCTATAGAAAACTAGGAACTCTTATAGTTTCGCTCTGTCATCCCGTCCGTTTATACTGATTAAGATGAAATTTGGTATACACATGTAGATTGATAACCCAAAAACAGAAATGATGAGATTTTTTAAAAATACATTTTTTTGGACTCCCATAGACTGAAAAGTATATTATAAATTTTGTTTTTCACTTATCCCATTGAGTGGGATGTCTTTAGATAGGTCTCCTAAAAATTAATAAAAAATGTTCCAGGATCTTTTAATTTTAACCCTTCAGTCACGATGTATTTGTATTCAAAGTCGTTACCAGAGCGTCCCCCCTTTAATTTATAAACTATCGATTTAAAAATTTGAAAATTTTTTAGAATGTAGCTTACTTTTTACTTTCAATGAAAATTATAACGAAAACTCTAGCAAATGTTTCATTAGAAATAAGAAGAAGGGATTCTAAACATCAACGTTCTATTCGTAGACGATATGTGCTTTGTAACACCAAAAAAAATGAAGTTCGCACATTATGGTTTTGTAGTTTGTAAAGTGCCTCTGTACCTTGGGAAAAAATATTATTTAACAAATACCATGTATAAATCCATATGGCATATTATTTTTGTGTTTCTTTTGTTATTTTATCTCCTTATTAATTAAAATAAACATATATGTTAATTTTCATAAAAATAAAATTTCTGTAATATTGGGATTTTTTATTTTCTAAAATTCCATGTTAAACGCTGTAATTAGTTTTGGCTATACTTTACTTTAAATATTAACGGCATAATAAAAATATACATATTATTAAAAATAAAATAAAAATTATAGATCAGGTACATTGATATTATGAAAAATTACAATTGATAATAATTTTTAAATGTTTAAAAATGAAAAGGATTCAGTTGCGTGAGCATTCACATAACGCGGGAAAATTCTAATGTTTGTTTATTATATAATATTATATATATTACTATAATTTAAATTTAATTATTAATCAAAATTCATGCAAAATTATAAACTTTGAACTACAAGTGCTTTATTCAATTAAAGCCAGCGGTCACCAAACTACGGCCCGCGGGTTGGATCCGGTCCTCCAAAGATTTTCATCTGGCCCCCGATTTTTATATAAAAATATTTTAAGTATATATGTATCTACATATTATACACATTTAAATAAATAGTCTAATAGGATTCCAACTACAATATGTTTCGTCTGGCCCCCCATGTTTAAAAAAAATTGATCCGGTCCGTTTCTCGAAAAGTTTGGTGACCTCTGAATTAAACTATAATAATTCAACCGATATTATTTGTATATCGCAACGACTCTTATAACAAATACGTACTAACCTCTTTCAGCGTCTTCCCGTCTAGAAGATCAAGTAATAATTGAATGAACTTCACGTGCGCCTTATTTGGGTTCTTGTTCTATCAACAGGAATATTGACAAACGGTAATCCAACATACAACGGTAAGTACGTGGAAATCATTAAATTAATTTTACGTTAGAAACAGATGTTCATAAATGCATGTATTTAAAATACTACTGTTCTTTGTATTACTTGGTTTTTACGATTTGTAAATATTTTTTATCCTATATATGCAACTACATTTACGTTTACGATCGTTGATTTTATATGTAAATAAATATATAACATGCATACTTTTGCATTCTTTGCATACACTGCCACTTGTGTTATATTTAATTTATCATAAGATTTTATCTTTTTAATGGGTAGAAGTAGAATGCTAACGGGTAAGTATTATTGGAAAAAATAATAAATTAGGAACAAGAGATATCATATTATTCGACCGTCTTGACCAGTGAAGAATGTATTTATAAATTCTCCACCCATTTGGCCCTATTTTCTTCATTTCTTAACATGATATGAGATTAGAATATGCATGCTACGTATTTTTACAAGGACTGCAAATGAGACGATGGTTACGTAAATCTAATCTTGTCTCATCTCTGTTTTTGGAACTAAAGTCTCGTTTCGATCTCGAATTTTACATGTCTCGACTCGAAAATAAAATATATTGTGACCGAGATTTTCGGTCTCATTTGAATTGTTTCATTAAAAAAAATTATTTCCATTTATATTATTACAAGCTTTTATTTAACTTCACCTGTTAGTTTGTAAATATGTTAAGATCAAATCTTATCTAAATCTAAATAGAATATGGCGGATTACCTTTTTTTTAACAACCCCCTTTTGACAATAAAAATTAATAAAATATATATATATTTTTTAAAACAAGCTTTTATTAAAAATGTACTGAAAAGTAAAAAATAAATTTTCAGCTATCACAAAATTTTCATGTTTGTATGACTATGCCAGTAAAAGCGCGGGCGCTATAAAGCTAAATGTATGGAAAAAATATCTTGTGTAAATAATTGTGATATAATGGTAGATGATTTACACTTTTAAAAAAATCATTAATAATATACATTTGCCTTCATGGGCGCTCCGCGCTTTATTGGTCTTATGTCCGGTATTATAAAGGAGCTAACAAAATTTGCTAGCTAGCAATTACTTTCAAATGGGGTATTAATTCTGTACTAGTATCTATGGATTAGTTATGGAATTTAGAGCAATGACACTTCAACTAATTGTAACACAGTTGGCATCTTTGACCGTACAAAATAATTTTCATAACATCACCACTGTTTTAATACCGTTTGTATTTACCTACAACGCGTGCGCGAAAGTTGTCAAAATCATCAACAAACTCCAAAAGAACTGTCATATAAGTTTGATATTTGAGTTGAAAGTGCTTGCTAGCTAACAAATTTGCTCGGTCCTTTATGATACCGGACATTATTCATACAAACCTGAAAATTTTGTGGTAGTTGAAAATATATTTTTTACTTTTCAGTGCATATAAAAGCTTGTTTAAAAAAATATTGTATGTTGCGTAACGTCACGTTTGTTCGGACCCCCTTCCCCCTCCTCATCACATATCATAACGTTAGACAACTGCCTCTTTTTTATACGTTTTTTATGGACGGTTCTTTAATATATATAAATATGTAAACAAACATAGGTATGTTTAATAATTTGTAAATAAACTGAGTAATGTTACCCATGGGCGTAGCCAGGATTTTGTTCAGGGGGGGGCAAAATTTTTTTTTGGTCGGCGTGTTTTGCCTAGGACCCCGAGGTAATGAGAGAGGGGTGAGCAAAAAAAGCTCTCGTATTATTATAGTAACCTTACCTAAAAAGTTTTATAAAAAAAATTTTTAATAAAAATATTTTCAATATTTTTCGAAATGTGTAAGAACGACTCTGATAAATGGCCATTAATGTAAACAAAATTTGGTAAATCCTTTTGTTCTTAAATTAAATTCTTTCGTTTCGTTGCAAAATTAACATTTTCATTATTTATTATATCTCTAGATAGGTGCGCAAAAAGTAACAATGAAAAGTCATTCTTTTTTTCATTTCTTCTTTTATTTTCGCCACATTTTTTTCAATCAATTAAATTTATATGTATATGCATATCTTTTTGAAGACAAAATCCTCTACAAAAATGTACTCTACGTTGCTATTTTGGTGTTTTTTTTTATTTATAATTTTTTTATTTATTGTAAAAAATCGATCTAATTTGAATTGATAATACACATGTATAGTTGAAATATCAAAACAAACTTTTTTTTGTATAAAAAGGATAAAAAGGCAATGCCATGATTAGTTTACCCGCTATAACAAGAGATTGCAATAAAAAAACAATGATATTTAAATTTTCAAATCTAAAAATGTCAATATTTAGCCAATGAACTGATTCATTTGTTACTCTTAGTTCACGAGCTAGGGGGAGGGATAAGCTTTGTGGGTAGTTATTTTAACACAAAACACAGTTTTCACTTTTGCCAACACTGCGACATTTTCCTTTAGGTGTTTTTATTTTATTTTTAATTTTCCCTGATATTTTAGTTTACATGTAAAAATAAAGGATTGTGATTAAAAAAAACTTTGATATTTGATTTTCTGGACTCAAAATATAAATTTACGTTCAAAAATCCAATGGACATCATACTGACAATAATACTGATTTACTTATTACTTTTTGTCCACAAGCTAGGGGGGGGGGCAAGCGCCCCCCCCCTGCCCCACCCTGGCTACGCCCATGATGTTAGCTATTATTTACAATCCTGCACCATAAATAAAAATTCAAATTAAAAAAAACCGCTTTCGGTGAAATCCAACATCGCCAGTACGTCTATATGTAAATAAATGTGATTGTTGTGCGAGAAAGGGATTGGCTCTACAATGCTACGTGTAACTGTTAGACCTTCTGGCCAGAGTGTAATGATTTATGTACACATTTCACACAGAATGCACTTGTTGCATTCCTTGCGGCGACCAGCGTCACATTCATTCACACGCTGTTCGTGAAATAAATTATTTATGCACATACGAGGTGATAAACAATGAACGACCAGGAGGAAAAAAATAATAATCTCTGTTGTTTGCCGTAACGTGTCGTGTACCAAGTGTAAACCAATCAAACAAATACACCATGCACTGCATTCCGTATTCGATACGTATGGGAAATACAATATGTATGTACTACGTCCAGGCCAAACATTTTACTTCCTTGACGTATCCAAACGGTAGGACCACTGATCTGGTATTATTTAACTGGATAGTGGATACCTATGGAATTACTATTAAACCGGATGGCTAAATTTCATACTTTTTCTAACAGTATCGTTTCCATTTGCGCATGCGCGAGACGCAACACTGAACTCAATTTTGATATAATATAGAGGTATGTGACGTGATTCTATAGTTTCTTTATTCAATTGTTAATCATATTTGACAGTTAGTATGCATCTATGTTTGTTTATTTAGTTATTATTTGATAATTAAAATAAATTACAGGTATTCGCGTGTTAAATAAGTGTATTGTAGTTGATATACAATTGAACTTGTATGTATTTATTTATTTATTTAACAATCAATTTGAAATTCGAACATCCGTTGACGCATGCGCATAATCAGTTTCGGTTGTTAGGAAATATTCAATTTCAGCCATCATGTCTGACTTATCATCAGTCCAGCCATGTCAATGGGTAGGACGAATATGTGATTACACTGGTCTGCAAAGAATATTTTTGTTATGTTGTAAAGCAGGCTTGGCCAACCCAAATTGCACCACAGGCCGCATTGATGACCTATAATTTTCAAGGGCCGCACATAAATATGAAAGGACCCCGCAGTTTTTGATAGGGAAATGGCTTTCAGTCAATCTATTTGAAACTAACTGGAAAATATTCTCTAAATCATGCCGATTAAAAGTCTCAATGGTCGCAACCGCCTAAGTTCCTCAGGTCTCGCGCAAAAAGCTGTTTTGTACCTAATACTGCAATAAAAAAAATCTATTAGTACAGGATTTCTCAAGTTCAAAATTTAATTTATTATAACAAATGGAAGAAAACTTTAAATACAAAAGTTGTCAGGCTAGACAAGCAGCATATTTTTAAAATAGTTACATTTATATAAGGTGTCCCATAAGTGTGTTACAAATCAAAGTTATATTTTTATGACAACTAATTTTCTATTGTTTTTATTTTACAATTTAATATTTTTAATACTATCGCTAGTAGCTGGCGCTGACGGTACTACACATACCTTAACATGTTTTATAAAAACTTTATTATAATCCATAAAACAATTTGATAGAACTTGCAAACTTTAACAATATAAAAATCTAGAAATTAAATAAACAAAACGATACATAAAACTTAATTTCTTTGTTCAAAATGTCCTGTACTATATCGATTTTATTATTGCAGTATTAGGTACAAAACAGCTTTTTGCGCAAGACCTGAGGAACTTAGGCGGTTGCGACCATTGAGACTTTTAATCGGGATGATTTAGAGAATATTTTCCAGTTGGTTTCAAAGAGATTGACTGAAAGCCATTTCTCTATCAAAAACTGCCGGGTCCTTTTGTAAAAAAATTTGGATTTCCGGTTTTGAAATGTAAATTTAATTTTCATAGGATTTTATACATAGCCTGTCACAGACAAAGGGTTATCAATGAAAATTAAAAAATTGACAAGAGTAACCAGTCCGTTTTCGGCTTAATAATTACGTTCAAACAAATTCATTTGATACGTGTTGTAAAGAATATTATTATCTATAATTTATGCCCCACTCATTTTATTCTGTCTTTTATTAGTTCGTTAAAAATAATAAATAATAAATAAAACAGCGCACTGTTCACTATCAGTATTATATGTATAAGAAAATTTCGTGGCTCCCATGGCAGATATTTGTTTATTGTTTTAGTTAAAGTATTCTTCAAAAATTTGAAAATTTTCACAAGCGAGTGAAAACTTTCAGTGAAATTGAAAATTTATGGAACTTTTACATCACTAATTAACATAAAATATTTTCATGAAAAATTCGAACATGTTTCCATTCGCATAAAATTCTTAAATCATACATAATATAAACTTTAAAAATACAAAATAATTTTTTTTATACTCAGTTCACACGTGCATGTAAGCAAATATATTGAAAAATATTGAATACGTGCACTCTTATTAAGCAGGCGGTAAATCAGTAATAACTAGTCATTTCTTTCAAGTCATTGTGTTTGACGTATGAGAACAGTGCATATACCTACATGTTATATGTACATAAATACATACATAATAGATTGGTTAAAGAAAAGCTTCTGTAGACATAATTACAGAGTTTCGGCAGCGACATTTTTATTCAGACTTCAATTTTCTATTGTGATTTAATAAGGGAAAGATTTAATATATATGTTTATTTTATACACTTTTTTCCAACATTACGTGTTTTTAAATAGAAATAGTTATTTTAATTTTAAGGACGAGGCACATACAAATTAATTGCGTGATAACAATCGTGAATAATCTGACCTTAAAATAATTTTTTGTATCCTGTAAAGTGTATAAATACTCCCATGTAACAGTGAGTATGTATTTATATACAGGTTGTACATTTTTAGCTGACACAATAAAATATTTCGAGACTCAAAAATTGTATTTTCGTAGTTTCGAGAGTAGGGAAAAAAACATTAATAAATTAAAAGGTTGTAATTTAATAAGAAACTATATTTGCGGACATTGGTAAATAAACTGATTTAATAAAGAAGTATTTGTTTTATTAGTAACATAAGTTCGTGGAAATTACAAAAAAGAAGCCTTTCAATCCCAAAAAACAGTATATCTTGCTCTTAAAGGGGCCAAGACTGATGCCAGTACCTTATACCATATACATATAGATGTTGCTTCAGGGCCAATGGCATCTACAGTATTCTACAGCAATAAAATGTATTAAGTATTAAAAAAGTTCGCTAATTGCATTGGAAAATGTTTATACTTTATAGGTCTTATAAATTGTAATGAGAAGTGCAAACGAGGTATAAACATATCAATAAAAATGAAGATCATAAAATGGTTACCTACATAATAAAAATATCTATATATTTTATCGTATACTATACACGATTAAAATTATATTATTATTTATTATCTTATAAATACAAGATGTATGTACTCTTGATTTTATAACTAAATTATGTTTTATACTATTGTTCCTTCTCCATTCTCCACTTTCCACTAAATACCACACATTACATAACTTACTAGAAATCTGAAACAAAACCTTCAACCACCTTTGATCCCTCGCAGGTTGACAGATCAGGGGTCGCTGGATGAATAGACTTGTGTTTATGGAGTGGGTGGAGGGTAGGGGAAGGGGGAGGGTGAGTGGTGTGGGGTAATAGTGCGGGGGTGGGCTTGAGGTTTACTGCACGACCAGAGTTGAGGGTTTTTGGTTTCCTTTTGCGACCCTCCGGAAATGCTACACGTTTACGAGCTCGAGGATTTATAAGAGAAGTCATTACTTTTGTTAAAATACCTTGTTATTGATTTTGTACATTTTATATATATATAAATAAAGAAATGTATTCTTGGATGGTGTTGTTAACAACAGGGAAACTAATAAGGTATATATATGTATATATGTTTTGAAGAAGATATGTTGTTATAATTAAAAAAGTATTGGACAAATAGATGACTCGATAGTTGTCAAATTGTAAGAATCACTACGAGAAAATTTGAAAATATAAAATATCTGCCATGGATGTCATAGGGATTTCTTATACGTATTACAGAAAATAAACAGTGTACGTGTATCTACTTGTATAAAACAAATATTTATGGCTAATTGATAATGTATACAAGAAATTAATAAAACATATTATAGAAAATAACGTTCCCACAACTTTTATAATAAACTTTTTTCTGCTACGAACCATTTGAAATAACTATTATTTAAAAAAATGATATTTCTTTAAAATTTTCTTTTTGAAAAAAATTAATAGAACATAAATTATATTATTTATAAATAATTATATTCTTTATAATAAATATCTAAACATTTCTAAAATCAAGGAGAAAAATGGAACACTTTTAGAAAAAAATACAATTGCTAAATACAAATTTATTTACTAACAGACTGTTTTGAAATAAAAGATAATACTTTTTATAATAAGTCTGTAAATTATTACAATACCGATTGTAAATTTTTATTCAGGAAATATAATTTTTCCTAAAATTTGAGCCCCAGTTTTCTTCGTGGACACTCCGTTTCAAAAATAACACGAAAAATTAAAAAATTGATAAGAACTATAGATATTAAACATCCGTTTCGGGTAGTAAAGTCGTTTCTAAAAATATGAAGTTTTTTTCCCAAACGAAAATTGATCTAAATATAAAATTTCACTATTTTATATCTTATTATTTTTGAATTCAGAGTCTACAGATCGACAGACCGGCAGAGACATGGTGAAAATTCTCAGAATGGATTCAGGGAAGGTCAAAATGGATATTCTCATCAAAATCTAAAAAAATCGGCTTTATAATATTTTTATACTAATTATAAGAAGTAAAAGGTATTAAGATAAAAAAGTTATAATAATAATAAATAAATAATAATTTGAAACCGATCTTGCGTATACAGCAATGGTTTTTAAATACGCTTATATTATGAATAATATACAATAAACAAGTAGGTAATTCTTATAGTAATTTTATTTTACAGACTACAATCTTCATTTACTACTATGAATAATGAATATATATTGATTTGAATTGTAGGTAATTGTGGGTCATTTAAATGTCATTTATATATCTAGAAATTACTTTTCAGAAAGCATGCAATTATTTAAAACAATCATAAAACGTTTAATAGTATAAGAAAACACGTTTTTTTTTGTTTTTATAACCTATTCCCGAAAATAACGGAACATAAAATCCCAGAAACATCTCATGAAAGATTGGAATTTCCGATCCAAAAAAAAATGTATTAACCTTTATTCGCATCTGTTGTATTGATATTCATGTCCCCCACTTAAACGTTGAGGGTAATCAAATAAAAAAGATCACTGATAGTTTCATTTTTAGGGTTCCGTAGAAAACTAGGAACACTTTTTTTTCCCTCTGTCCGTCTGTCTATAAAAAATTTATATCTATTAAGATGAAATTTGGTATACGGACGTACATTGATTACTCAAAAACAGAAATGGTGAGATTTTTGAAAAAAAAAAGTTTTTTGGACCCCTTTCTCATAGACTGAAAAGTATATTTAAATTTTTTTTCACTTATCCTAAAAATCTATTTTACCGACTATAATAACAGAAATCTGTATTATCTACTTAACATAACTTCATGATATTTTTATTGCATAGTTGCATGCGATGTTCGTTGTCATTATTACTAAAATTTCACCCCGAACGCGCTTAAAGAAGTATAACTTTAAAAGTGGGCGCCTCTCCTGGCCTGGTGTCCCATGTGGTCGCTCAGCCCCCCCCACTTTTAATTCCGACACTGGATATATACAAATTATACCACAAACCGTAAGCATTTAATTAATCCAACACTTTAACACAGAGTAATTGTACAAAACTGTACAGTATATTATTTAACAAACATTTAATCATTTGACATTAATGCGTTATCAAATTATGTTAAACATAGGTCGTCGCCGGTAGCTAACATTCCAGTCTTTGATATAAAAATAATTACATGTAATTCTAACCTCGCTCACAAAAAGACGTTAGTCACTTAGATTATATTCAGGGTAACAAAAAATCCATCACTTGGACTGGCAGCGGTCTAGCTAATTTGTAAATCATCAAGTAATGACTTCTTGATTTAATGAGATATATTTCAGATCGAGACATTGATCTGAATATGTATTTTTTTCTTTAACATTCACAATAAATATACGTGTCATCATTCCAATATATTTTATTTTTAAAATTCCAGTTTATACTAACTAGAATTTGTTGATTTTATTCAATATTTTGTGATATTTTTTTTATAAAAGTAATGCTCGTTTATTTAAATTAAATAAAACTACGGATAAATAGGTATGATAATTGATAATTACTCGTTCTTCACGGTAAATCTAATGTAATAATGCAGATGTTTGTTATAGATACGGAATGCATAATTCTACAAAATTACTATTGTAACTGAAAATTGTTAATTATTCAGAAATAGATAATAAATTAAGTAGAAAAATAAAATATATTTTATTGTAAAATATAAGAAAAACTCGAATTTATCCATACTGATAAGGTACTGGTACCAATTTTGAATCATATCCCAGTGTTGTATACTTGTTTAATTAAGGTATTACCACTTTAGTAGCCGAAAAAAGGCCTAACTTGACGATTTTTTGGGAGTATAATAAAAGGAATGGGAATTATTTTTAAAGGGTTTATTCAGTATAAATATATTGAAGTATAGAAATAAATTTTCTTATTATTTTTGTACAAAATGGCGACGAATATTTTTAAATAACACCTCCAGTAGCGGACAAATTTCTCGTGAAATATAAGACCTTGAAAATAAAATTAAAATCTATATATTATTGGCTATAGAAGTACGTAGGGATTTTATATTTAATCAAATTTTGTAGCAATGGCGCACTTTAAAAAAAAATCGATTTTTTGCCAAAAAATAAGCAGTACTTAAATTGTTTATAAAATAATTTTTTTTTATCAAATCGAAAAATCCCTACGTACTTCTATAAAGGATCTAATTCTGAAGCTATCGTCAAAATTTCAAACTGATTCATGCAACCGTATTGAAGTAATGTGTTCGCTAACAATAAGAGTGATTTTAAGAAAAACGCGTATAAAGTTTTACGAGCAACAAGTTTTACGTAGCGTACCCTGATATCCTTTTGAGTAACCTTAAGCACCTTCTGCCCTGTAATTTTTTGTTTACTATAGAACCAAGTGCATATTGTTTTTATGATGTTAAAGCATTGATTAAGTAAAAAATATAAAAACGATTTTTTTAAAATCCTAGAGTGGTGTTACCCCTTAAATGTACTAAATTAAAAATATTTATTGATATGTGATTACTGCCATTACTGAATCATAATTAACTGCAAAACAGCTTAATTTGATGGACATTTAAACTAGTTAATTATTATTAGTGTAATTTATTTATTAATTATTATATTATCATTTCATCTGCTTTACATTGTTTCAATTTTACGATTCTTTATTTTATAACTTTTGTGTCGTAGTATACTTATCATTTTGTAATCATTAGCAAGTGTCCATCACTGGGTGCTTATTACTGGTTTTACTAGTAAAAAAATAAAAGGCTGTAATTAAAAAAATATAATAATTATATTTGCAGACTTTGAAAATTAAATTGATTTAAAAAATAGGTACCTACTAGTTTTATTTTATTAACATGAGATCATAAGAATTACATACAAAAAGAAGCCCAACAATCCCAAAAAATAGTATACCTTGCTTATAAAATAACTAAGACTAATGTCAGTATCTTATTATAATTGCGAAAGTGTGTCTGTCTCTCTGTCTGCTTGTTACCTTTTTACGGTGGGTGCGGAACCAATTCATAGCGCAATAGTATTTTACTTTTATTATGGATTTTAAAAATTCCTATCAAGTACTATAGTAATTTTTTTCAAATTAGGTATTGATAGTCTTTTGATATTGAAACTCTTGACAAGATTTAAAAATATAGTTTATATGGTCTCATCTCGTCATAATTATTATATTATATAAGTCGCTTTATTTTAAACAAGAACAAAAAATTAAAATAGAATGTTTAAAAAAAGTATCTAGTTATTATGATATATGTATTCGTAAGAGTAAGAATATGTATGTAACTATATATATTCAAACATTTTTTTTTGTATTATACTTAAGAATGTTTAATATATTCATTCATACATGCGACCCTAAAATATTTCAATATTTACATTACTAGTATTCTGTAAAGATAACAGAAATACTTTTGTTACTGTTCAAACATAACAAAACGGTACAGTTGTTTTAAAGAACAAATAACATTTTTGTAGGTTGTAGTTTACCTATACCAATTTTTATATTTACGCTTGAAATTATTTATTAATATATTCAAATAGTAAAAATGCGTTATTCTAATTTTCAAGTGATACTATAAAGGACGTTTTAAATAAACATAAGTACATTACATATATTATTATTAATTGAAAAAATCTGTTATGAATTGCAATATGTTATATTGAGTGTATAGTGTACATTTTTCTAATTGTATAAAAAAATCTAATGAAAGATAAGAAAATAATTCGTAAAATTAAGAAATTAACAAGAGTAAACATATACGTTTATGGTTGCAAGATCATTTTAAAAAATAGATTTTCTTCTCAGGCGAAAATTAATAATAAATATTTGAAATTTCACCTTTCTATGATTTTTTTGAGATACAGATATAGACAGACATACATACATCATGGCGATCCCAGTCGTTTTGTAGAAATTGAAAAAAGTGAAAGCGAAAAATAATCGGCATTTTTTTTTAATTTTGCTGGGTCGAGACTTACCTATATATCTTGTCTCGTGTATAGCTATGTTTTAAATATAAATTATTGTAATATTTAAAATATTAATTTAAGTAATTTAAATGCTTAAGTAGTTAACAATTGCTTTTTAAGAAAACATTTCTCTGTTTAAATGCAATATGTTACCTATTAAAAACATCATAAAACCTATTTGTTTATTATATTTCGCCGTTAATTTTAAAGAAACAAATCAAAATGAATATGTATTACTATTAATTCATGATATACTTCAAAACTTCCCTTTTAAGTTACATTGTTGAAATACCCTTGACGTGACCCTTGGGGTTAACCTGCTGAAATTGCTACTTTTAGCAGATTTGTTCACCCCCTTGTGTAAATAGGGTTGCTTTAAAATGGAATTGGTTATTAATTAATGCTTCAAATGCAGAAATAAAGCAATGTATTAATCTTAAAGTAACTTACATTAGACAGTTTTAAACAGTTTATTGAAAACTTAATTGGTATGGTAAAAATTGAATATTAATTCGTTTTTCGTACATACGAGTATATATAATTTCATAGATAATTTCAGAACATTATAAATATTCGAATTTTAATAAATAATATACATACCAGCTTTGAAGGGCCCAATAATTTTTTCTAAAATGGAATAAATTAATGAGCTGAAATAAAGACAATTGTATGGATTTTTGCTCTATATCTGATGCCAAACATGAATATTTTTTGTGGTGTGTAACAGGACCGTTCAATTATTTTGTGCCCTAGAACATATATACTTCGTTGGAATGCTGATTTTTTAATTCGAGTTATTCTAATTAGATATTTTTTATCCCAAATTAAAAATAATTTTTATCTCATAATTATACTCGTAGTCCTCTTGCTAGTTAACTTTTGCTAATTTCAAGTCTTACCACAGTTAGTGAGCGTTTATTAATTACGTAAGGATGGTCTTCAAAATTCAATATTTTCGGCCCTCCACCCTCTGGTGTTATACTGTAAGTATTGGTTAGTAAAAGTACATTAATAAAAAAATTAATTGATTAAATATATGAAAAAAACAATTTAAACAGCCGAAATTGGTTTCACTAAACGTAATTTAGAATAATAAATTGAAAAAATACTTACGTAAGTATCGTTGTGGACTACCCCTTCTTTCATTCATAACCCCCCGCACTAAAGTATTATGTAATTAATGAACGCTCCCTAATGAAAAATATCAAAAGTTACATACTTCATGAATTGGTTATAAAATACCTTCGATTTGAATGGCTCGATTTAAATCAAATTTGGGCGGTTGATAAGGTAAAAGAACAGTTCTCCAATAAGTGAATTTAAAAAAAAACAGTTGACTCTGCTACCAGCTGTGTTAAACATTACATAAAATGTTCATATAAAGGAAAAAATTCATAAAAATGACCTTTATTATTAAGTTAATCCGTTTTCGAAAAATTGTCTGGTCCTTTGAAGCTGGGGCATCCTGTTTGGTAATTAATACAAAGTTCATTGTCACCATAACCATTATAGTGCATTTACACAAACAACAAACGAATTATCTCATCCTAGTTGTGCGTAAAGTTTAATTAGTTTTAAATGGAATAAATTACATAGTAATTGTAAAATAATCGCGTGAAATAAACCAGTTGCTGCAGTGAGAAGGAAAAAATAATGCAAATAAATAATACAGCAACAATTACTGAGTTTAGACGAAACAATATACCATACAAGAGTTTACGTGCGTAAGTGGAAACGATGGCTCCAAAAGATATGTGTACATTATTTTTATCTTTTGTAGTGGATCTACGATAAACCATTTTCTGTGTGAGATAGAAGGTAAGAACAGAGTTATACTTAAGTCCTCAGTACCTCGACCCTTTTGTAAAATTACCATACTTCTGAAACTTCGTGAGTGGATTCTTTTTGACGAGTCTAACAATTTTTTTATTTGCAAAAATTCTTAAAAATGGGGCATTTTCGGGAATTTTCAGGGAGCAGACTGGAAAAATGGTCCAATATATTTGTCGGACAAAATTACCAATGGATTATAATTAAGATAATATGGTAAGAAAAAAATCGGACAAAAATAGTAGGGTATCACCTAGTCTGCCACCTCCCACATGTCAAAATAACGAGGTTATTATAGTTTATTACCAGCTACTATACCTGAAGTTTGTAGGATTATTAAATAATTATTTTTACAATCCATTGGTCATTTTGTCCGACAAATATCTTGGACCGAAAATTCCGTTCGAAAATGCCCCATTTTTAAGAATTTTCGCAAATAAAAATTTTTTTTAGACTCGTCAAAAAGAATCCGGTCACGAAGTTTCAAAAGTATGGTAATACATTTACAAAAGGGTCGAGGTACTGAGGAATATTGGTGTAATTGACTCATGTTATTTTTAACGAACAATAATCGTTTAGTTATTCTGTGGTTTATTTTTATGGCACCTATTGAAAATCAAAAATAAAAAGTGTTTAATCATGATACATTACGACCAGTATTTATCTCTTTTGTTTTATTTTCGGTTACATTATTGTATCATTTCACATTTCATAACAGTTTATGTATGTGATGTCAGCAGTTAAATTGTTGAAGTAATGATTATATTTTTTTCCAATTACAATTTTGGCGTTTATACAGGCTGTCTCGTAAACATACGGAAAAACTTTCAGAAGTTGTCGAAGACATTAAAATAATCGGTTTTTGTTATAAACTCATGTCCACAAACGAGCCATTTCAGCAGTAAAGCAAAAGAAAGGATCCCACTCAAAAATAATGTAACAAAATGATTTTAAAACTTTAAAGTGAAAAATTCTAATATAAAAACATTAAAACCAAATTTAGTTTTTTACCCCCCTCCCCCTCTTAGTTCAGCCTCCTGTCCCGCATTTTATCTAGAGAAATATATGATCACTCTTTCAATACCTAAGCCAAAAAATAGAAAGTTTGTTATATTTCAAAATTAATTTTTTTATTACATGAGAATTAACTGAATTAATACCAAAAAATAGAAAAAATATATTTTATCAAAAATTTTTACCAATATGACACCGGCTTAATTTTTTACGAGACGTGATTAACATTTGTAAAATTCGAGACCGAGACGAGACTTACCTGTCTCGTTTCTTGTGCAGCCCTACTCCACCCAACTAAAAAACTTGTAAACAAGACGTCATGTTTTGCATTTTAATGGTTACTAAAACTAAAATTTGAAAACCAATTAAATTATCATATTTTATTGAGCAACAAATATTCAAAAAAATGTTCGATTTGATAAAAACACTCGATATAATAAAACGACGAACAAATATAAAAATCCCGTCTTGAAATACATGCATTTGCTTACATTTAATTAGTATAAATAAACTAACATTCAAATATAAAACATGATAAATGTGTGTGAAAACTTCAATAATTAATATAGCATTTAGTATTCAGAAATACGTGACTCATTAGTCAGGCATCGATTAAATTTGAAGCAATTAAGGGGGATCGTATTTTCGGTTGGCTCATCGTTCCTAGAAAGGCCAGAGAGTAAATTACTCGAAGAAGAAGATGAACGTCCATAACTTAAACGCTTTGGTATGTTAAGATTGTAGACCACAGAAACCACAGAGTTTTGTTTCGTTCTTTGATATATTTTTTTTATTGTGTATGATTTTATATTTCAATTAAAAACATGCAAAATTATAGTGTATGTGTAATGGATGGGTATTATTATATTACGTTTCGATATTAATTGAATTGTTATAATGCGGAAGTTGAATTGAAAGAGAAATTGTTTTGGTTTTGAGACTTCTTGCTTTTATGATTGACAAAACAGCAATACGGTGTTTTTGAAACAATTTGTATTTAAAAATAAGTTAATAATGGGCTTGTTTTTTGTAATTATCAGGAATCATGTTACTAATAAAACAAGTAACTCTTTATTTAATCAATTTAACTACCAAAGTCACCAAATATAATTTGTTTTTTAAATTATAACCTTTTATTTTGTTTATGTTTTTTCTTTAGTAATGGATAAAGTAAAACTAGTGATGGACACTTGCTAATGATTACAAAATGATAAGTACTACAACACAAAAAATATAAAAGAAAGAATCGTCAAATTTGAAACAATGTAAAGCAGGTGCTATGACAATAGAATAATTAATAAATAAATTATACTAATAATTAGTTTAAATGTCCACCATTTTGACACCTATTGGCCGATTGTCATCAAATTACGCTGTAAGACTGTTAAATGTATATAGATTAATATTGGTAGTAATCAAATATCAACACATATTTCTTATTCAGTACATTTAATTAAAAATTTGCCATTACTGGGGTCCTTGCCAAGACTTTTGCCACTCCCTTTTATAGGTTTTGTTACTATTTTGTTAAAAAAGCACTATGTTGCTGTTTGTATTTTTGGTGTAAACACGTCTTTTCATGATCAGTGTTACATATATTATATTTTTTAAGCTTTTTAAAGGGTATCCAGAGGTGTATTTATGAACAGTCGCATGAGGCGCTAGATAGGGGTCTTGTGAGCGGTGAGAGACAGTGAATATATACTAGATCAATAAATAAGACAATTAAATGAATTATTTTTGAAATTAAATTAAATAAAATTGCAAACTTTTTTATTTTTTATAAGATCACGAGTTTTGATAGAATGTTGATCTTTCTTGAATCCATTCTGACTATTTTCGCCACAATGTCTGTGTGTCTACCTGTCTGTCAGTCTGTTGGTTGGTCTTTAGATGGCATATATAAAAAATCAATTTTCTTTAAGGACGAAAACTTCCAAATTTTTGAAATCGATCGCCCAACTGGAAACGGATGTTAACTCTTGTAAATTTTTGAATTTTTAGAAAAAACTATATAAATACAAAAATTGTAAACAATTTATGCTCTTTTTTCTATTAATTTTTCAAAAAACACTTTTTGTAAGACGTAGAGATTTGTTTTATACAAATATATTTATATTATTATCAAATTTCATTATTGTATTACAATTGGTTCCCAAGATATTAAATAAAAACTTTTGGGCAAAATCTTTGGAGGTCTGTAGCCTCCTCACGAAGAATTTCCGGACACATGTTCATATACACTTCTTTGCTTAAAATATTTTCTCAATGAACTGTTCAAGTTTATTCCACCCGATATGACTCACCCTGTATAATTAGCCACACGTACACTGTACACTTTTTGTACTTAGTTTAAGAAAGTCCTGTAGCATCCATAACAGTTTTTTCTTTATTATTATGAAATGAAATATAAGCTAAGATTGATTGCATCGACAATTCAAAAATCAATTTTCCAATCTTCGTCCAAGATGACCTATGCATGCACCACACTAGTGCCACCACTTCAAAGAGCGGTGAGACGCAGAGATAAGAGATTTCTTGTGACCGACCTTGAGTAATCGCCGAAGGGGGAGTAGATACAGTTTTCGATTGCGTTTAACAACAGGGGGGCGAATTAATCAGACTCTAATAAACTCTCCGAAATCACCTTGTTTGATCGGCAACAGTATTTTTATATATATACGTACGTATGTTTGAGGATATTGCCATTGAATTTTTTTCCTAAACCAAATAACGGTATATTGGATTTAATGATGACATTTTGATTAGTATTATTAGTTTTGCAATATTCTGTGGTGATATCTCAATGTCTGTACGAATCATTCAGAAGCCAAAGTTCTATTAACGTCATCTAATTTACTAAATACATTAATAAAAAAATTCGGTCAAGAAATAAACGGCTGTGGTGTACCTATGCCATAAGGGTTCCGAAGTATACAATTTTTTTTGTTTTTTTTTGGATTGGTTTGATTATACATTTTGATGGTATAAAAAATATGTTTTTTGCCTAGCTTTAGCTCCTTAGTCGGGAGGACTAAGGAGCTAAAGCTTTTTTAAAGGGTAGGGGGGGGCTTTAAAAAAATGTGTACATCTTTCAATAGAGGGCATAATTTTACATGTTCAGTAAACATTTCAATTTCTATCTTCTAAAGTTTACAAGATATTTTTCTTTGACTGAAAAGGACGGACGGGCGGACGACAAAGTGTCTACCAAAACCGTTAGATCGATTAAAATAGAGTAATTAAAAATATATTCTATTCTATATTCTAATAATTTTTTGATCAAAATTATTACAAAAACATATTTTTTAATTTGCTCTTAAAGCGTTTCTATAAAATTCATAGTTTTCGATATTAAATGAATCGTTAAAATTGCTAAAACGACTGTAGTTCTGTTTATGTAAATTAAAATTGATGATAAAATACAAACACGTGTTCTTCTTATGTCTGTACTATTTTAACGTTTTATTTACAGAAATGAATTCCACAGTAATGGATACTTTAGCGATTTTTAAAACGACAAAAATGCATTTGTTTCAGTAAATATCGTTTATCTTTCGGACGAGATTGAGTGCTTACATTTATACTCTGTTTATTTTTACAGGCCTGGAATAAAACATAATCAAACTTTAATCATTTTGTTTTGCTTTTAATCCTTTAGAAGCGAAAATCGACTTTTCTTTTAGAAAACAATGTTTTTAAAAAAAATAAATAAAATCCATCATCCCGCCCTTTGTTTAATTATATTAAAAACATTTTTTTTTACTATAAGATTAGTTCTCAATATATACTACACACGAATATCAACTTCCTTATATGTAATTTCATGCAAAATTGAGACCATAGAAGGAAAATGTAAATAAAAAAATAGATCTTTGATTTTTCTAGGAAAATGTACGAAAAAGGTAATACTCATCTGGGGTGACCAAGCTGATTGGTCAAAAGCTACTGACTCAACCTATGTATTTACTAACTTTGCTATATTGCATTGTCACCGAACTTATACACGTGTGGAAAATTTCAAAGCTCTAACTTAATTAGAACTAGGTACTTAGTCGAAATTTTGATTGTAATATTTGACCTACCTATACTAACAGGTGAAGTTAATATAATATAAAACTTGTAATAATAATGCGAGAGAAGCCGCGATCGTGTATCTATTATTATACTATAAATAGAGATGATTAGTGTTACTTTCCAGAAAACATCAGAAAAATCAGACAGTAACTATATTTTAATAAATATTCATTTTCAGAGATATCTTTTAGAGCAATCTCATATTATATTAGTTTGAGTTTGTGGATATCCACTTAGGTATGTTTATTGTATACGACAGAGTTTCTCAAAGTGTGGGTTGCGACCCACTGGTGGGTCGCGAAAAAAATATTACACTCCAAAAAATGCACAATGGGGAATTTTCGATATTCACAAAAAAAAATTTAATTCATATTTTTCTGTTTTTATTAAACGTAAAAAAAGTCATTTTACTATTTGTTGATTACGATTAAAATGTAAGGGTTTTGTTACTGCTCCCTTTTAGAACCTCATACATGTGCAAAGTTGTATTTTCCTCCATGGCAGTGATTAAAAATAAATTTACAGTTATCAAAAACGTTTCGTTTGAAAGTGACTGATATAAATGTGAACATAAAGGACGTAATTAACAAAAACAGAAAACAGGCGCATACTTCACATAATTATTATTATTTGTCTGAGAAATAAATTATAAATTGGTAAGTAGTTAAGTACTCATACATCGGTTTGTCGAATGGGTTGCGAAAAATTTTCATTTTTAAAAATGGGTCTCGGTTCATATAAGTTTTAGAACCCCTGGACTATACGTTATATGTGTGGGTGTGTTGCGTGTGTAGTGTGTAGGGTCGCGATTCCGAGCATGTTTGCCAACCAAACAGAACGTTCTTGAACTGATTGCAAGGTAAACATAGGTGCAACCCTAAAGCGCTCTGATTGTGCAAGACCGCGAAACAATTGTAGTGTATGTAGCGTACACTGAAAAACATTTGGTTAAAATTAACAAATACATTTAGTCCATAGTATTTGGTTAATCCGATAAATATCAATAATCGTAAATTTTACAAACGTAACTGGTATCGTCGGTTATTTGCGGCCTCCACTGAAAATTAGCTTTTAGTAAGCTAGTTTCAATAATGAGATTGAATAAACGGTAAATAATACACTTATTTTATTTAATCAACTAATTATTTTTTCCAGTGTAAGTACTCTTTATCAGTGTTAAATCTCGACATTAAAAGGCACATGCATTTGTACTGCACTACTGCATATAACAACCTAATCTATTTTCACACGAAAATAATACACATTCAATTTTGTGTTCGTATTATGTACTATTGCATATAATAGCTACATATGTTACGAATAAATGCATAAGGTACTGGCACCAGTTATGGCTGCTATAAGAGCAAGATTGACTGTTATTGTGATTGCGGACTTATTTTTTGTAATTCTTATGAATTCATGTTACTAATAAAACAATTATATTAACTCTTTATTTAATTTATTTAATTATCAAAGTTCGCAAATATAGTTTGTTTTTTAAATTAAAGCCTTTTATTTTGCTTATGTTTTTTTTCCAGTAATGGATAAAGTAAAAACAGTAATGAGCACGAAGTGATGGACACTTGCTAATACATAATTACAAAATGATAAATACTACTACACAGAAGATATAAAAGAAAGAATCTTCAAATTTGAAACAATGTAAAGCAGTTGCTATGATAATTAATAATTAATAATTAGTTTTAAATGTCCACCATTTTGACACCTATTGGCCGATTATCATCAAATCACACTGTAAGACAGTTAAATGTATACTTATAGTAATTAAATATCAACAAATATTTCTAATTCGATTTAATTAAAGAATAGCCATTATTGAGGTCATATCCAAAACTGTTGCCAGTACTTTATATTTATTTTTAAAGATAATAATTTATATTATGTGGTTTAAATATAGACATACGTCTAAGGTTTGAATTAGGGACGTTACGGAACTCTATATATGAAACCGAAACAATCGGATATCCGAAACTATTACGACTTTCGAAACCAAACCATATCCTTAATAATTAAAATCTGACCTCTGAAATCGAATCTGTATCTGAAATAATTACAGTAAGGTCTTTTGTACGCAGTAGATACGTTCCACCGCAAATTGCGTATAAAAAAATCGCTTAAAACAAGATATTGTTTTTATACATTATAATGTTACGGATACGTTTCATAACTTTCTAAAACTGCGTTAAACCAAATTAATTAATTAACTACAAATGTACCAAGTTTTGTCAAAATTAGTGAGATAATACGAAAACGTTCACTTTTTAGACGATAAAACTTACAAAATTTCGAATATTTCCAAAACCCCTAATCCGATTAGCACCAAAATCAATAGGTCTGGAGTACTCATCGAGACAAAAATAAATTTGTAATTGTATAATTCAGATCGGTGTATTTTTGCAGTAGTATCGTGGACGAAAGAAAATTCTATATACAGACACATAAACACACAGACATACGCACAATTAACTTTTCTTTACGTTTTGAAGTTAGTACAATCAGAATCTGTCATTATCTCGGATACGATTTTTCGACGGTATTACAATACTTCCATTTCCTTCGGAACATGGAAGTAAAAACACAACGTAATGGAGCATTTTCTATTACTCCATGGAACCAATTAACCGCGTAAATGGAGGGATTACTGTATATCAATTAAATTAAACTAATGAGCAGGTTGACAAAAGTAGCTCGCATAAAATTTTACTATGTAGTAGTAATAATAATATAATTAGTTCTGTAATGATGTTAATAACTACATTACTATGCATTATCATTATAAAATTCGCAGAGTAAAAAAACGAACTGTAAATGACAGACACATTTGTATAAACTTTAATTGAGTTGTAAAATTGCTAAGTCAAGATATCTATATCTATATCTTTGCTGGGGGTAATTATTAAATAAATTAAAAATCAAAATCAGTATTGAAATATGTAAGAAAAAACATTTCCGCAATACAAGTATAGGTAACATAATAAAAATAATGTTGATTGGTTTTAAAATATTGTTCTATTTTTTTTCAAATTAAATTCAATATACAAATAAAATATCCCAAAGGGGTTGTTTTTCTAATAAAAATGTTTTATATAAAAGTTTCAGGGTTTAAAAAAATGCATTAGATGATATTTATTTATAACTTTGAAAGGCCTCACAAAAGTCATTTTATTTAAATGGAAACATTTTTTATTGTAGAAAATCTTATTTTTTGTTAAAAAATAGAACAACTTTTGTGTGACAACAAAATAAATAAAGATTTTTAGATACATTTTTAGATTTTTTGAGTACTACTACATTCATCTCATTATATGTTGTATTTATTATAATTTCAAAAATTTTATTATAAGTAAATACATTAAAAATAAAAAGCTTGTCAACTTTTGCAATATAAACAGTGTCAAAGTTAAAAAAAGTTCGTAATTGACATATTTTATGGCAGGTATTACGTTTCATATTATGTTCATGTTTATATAAGAGGTCGGTTCATATTTAAAAATAAAGTTTTAAAATGAGGTGCGAAAATATCGTATATTGTAATAAAATGTACTTTAAGTTAAATTAAACAAGTTTTTATTACAAGTATACCTACCCGAGAAATGTATGTTTTATGATTATTAAACAATATTTTTGGAGTAGATAATTTTGTTATTGAAGTTTGAGAAGTTTTGCTTTGATAATTTTGTTAAAAATTTTTAAAACTAAAAGATAATCCATATAAGGATGTATTAAATTAACACAAAATCTTTGAAAGAGTATAGTTTCAGCTTCAATACGCTTATTACATTCTTATACGGCCTTTTGTATATAATACACATAGTAAGTATGTAGGTACCTACTATAAAGCCGATTGTTAAGAATTCCAGATTTTCATTGAAATATATTTTTGACCTTCTCTGAATCCATTATGACTAATTTTGCCATGATGTCTGTGTGCCTGTCTGTCTGTAGACGCTGTCTTGAAACGACAATTCATAGAGGGGTGAAATTTTATATTTTAGATTAATATTTGTCTGAGAAAAATCTTTTATTTTTGAAAATGATCTTACAACCGAAAATGTTTACTTTTGTCGATTTTTGAATTTTTCGATTTAGTTTTGAATAAGAAAATGTTGACAATAAAGTAGATAATTTTAATGTTCATAATTTATGCCCCATACATTTATTCTGTCTTAGAAAATAAAAATAATTTTATAAAATTAGAAATACGTATACTTTCATTATCAGTATTACGTATAAGAAAGCCCTGTGGCGTTCATATATGTATTTTTGATTTTTTCGACATTTAACAGCAAGAAAAATTATTTTTGTTTTATATCTAAAAATCCGACATGAAATCTAGAAAAATAATTTATAATTTAGGTATTATTAGTTGATAAATAGTGAAATAATATTCAAATATTAAGATGATACTCTCAAACATTTTGAAGACCTTAATCAAAAACTAGTCAATTACCTACATGTATTCTAAAAAATATACCTATCAGTTACCTATTATGAATTTTTTTTGCAATCTAATGACCTGTTTCTAATTAAACTGGTATAAATATGTTAAGAAATTAAGAATGAAGTTTAAAACATTATTTCATACTATTTGAAAAAATATTAATTTTATTTATAATATTTTTTGTCAACAAGTTTATGTATATTTATCTATATTTAAAATACTTCAGTGTTTTGTTACTTTCAACATTTTATTGGCAGCCCTGCTGAGATCAGGTTTTCCAAGTTCTTCTCCACGCAGTGAAACCAGCCCAAAGGTGCTCAGCAAAAATTATTTTTAGTCCTAACTGTATCTAACATATTTTGACAATGTATGCATTATTAGATGATAAAACAGGAAATTATTTATCATACCGACTTGTACTTTTTAAATTAAAACATTAACTAATAACCACATTGTCAAATCTAAACGTTTCTTATTATCTACCTGTAATAAACAAGGTGTATTTTATTTAATTAAAATAACAGTAGCACTACAATTTTTAATTTTAGTTATGAACGTATTAATCTTATACGTCTTATCGATTGAAACTAGTGTTTTAAAAATGAACGTGTTTTTTTTTTTGGCAGGAAATTGGAATCAGTTCCAGTTTAGTAAGAGTAAGAGTTAGTAATAAGAAAGTTATTAATATCAAAATGATTTTGATATTAGATTGTGTTGATGCGTCTATTACATATTAATTTGACCCCCTTAAATGATTTTCTCTAGAGATTTTAAATACCTATCTATGTGAAATATTAAATTATTCTGTTATGTTTAATTTATGTTTTTTATAAGTTTTAATTTATTATTACCTTTAATCTGCGATTCCTGGTCCATACATGGATCCTTCCATAGATGCAATAGTATCTTACTCTCATAGCTGTGTCAAAAGAAAGAGATAGATACTGGTTTGGGATATACTTGTCCTTATTTAATCAAGAGTGTCTATTTCATTATTATTAAAAAAAGAGATAGATATATCGCAAACACCACCGCATCTCTCTCACTGTTTTGGAGATTTGTTACACCATTATGTTAACCCATTAACGCCCGCCGTACACACTTGTGTACACCTCATTTTATAATTCGTGTTAATTTCTATGGATATTAATTCACAATATTTCATTAAAAATCAGATGCTAGTAGTGCAATAAACAAAATCTGTTAAAGTTATTAGTTTCATGAGTGTTTAAAGTTGTTTTAATTGCTGCGAATTATTTGTATATGAATAGAGGTATGTGATATGCCAATATGTTTTATCCAACTGAAATATGTGATTTCGAATTTTGTTTAAATCATATATAATAACTAAAATTTACATATAACTTGATTTTTAAATGTAATTTATCTAAAACAAATTACAGTCTCACACAAAATAGACTTCATATCTGCCAAATTTACTCACACGAATGCACACCGTTATTTTTGTTCTAAATATAAAAAAATTTTTTTTTGTAATATTTAATTAAATATATTATATGTGTAGTGTAGGTACTTAATTTTATTTAAAAAAATCTTCTGCATGTTTTTGTTTTCTTTTGGGCCTTAATGGGTTAATACAGAATGCACGGTCTATGCTCTATGCTTAATGCTTATGCTTCCGCTTCTTTTTTAGACGCTCTTTTTAATTTTCTGGCCTGTTTCGTGACTTCCTGCGCTCTTGCATCCAAATTTTGTACAATTCGCTGTGTATTCGTCCAATAGTGAAATAACCCATTTGTAAATCTATTATTAAATATATTTATTTTGATATCTTCAGAATTTTTGTTTAAATAATTAAAAACTAAAATAAAAATATTAAAAAAAAATTTTTTTTCTAATAAAGTCATGAAAGGGTCTTGTAGGAAATTTATTCAAGTTTTTAAAACTGCTCTTAAATTTACTGTTTAATCATTAGTTGCTGATATATTGATGATCGAAGACAAAAGAACCATTTTTCATTTAAAGTCAGATATCTCGGCAAAAAAAAATTGACAGAGACCAAAAAGAAAACAAATTAAAGCTGAATAAACAAGTTAACTGACCAATGCATTGGTTTAACTGAAAAAAAATTTCCCGAGCCCGTGGACCCTTAAAAAAAATTTTAAAAATTGAAAAATTTTTATGTCCCACTATTTCTTATGATTGCGCGATAACCGTAACTCAAAAAAAAATTATGCTAAAAAATCTCAAAACTAGAAACTTGTAGCTTTAAAATGCTTTTTTATTTATTTCGATACGTTCATTTTTCACAAAGATACAGTACTTCAAAAAACACCCAAAAAAATGTTTAATTTCTTGTTCCTTTAATTGTTTGGATGAGTGTAGTTCAATCTTCGGCCGAAACCGATTATTTATTAATGGTGCAAATTTTGGCCGAAAGTAACCGAAACTGAAGCCCAGGCAGAAACCAATTGTTCGGTCGGAACTCGGAACCTACTTAGAACCTTTGAATTTTTCTGTAGAATCCCGGAGTAGTTATTAAATAATAAAAAAATGAAGATATATGGTAAAGATATTTCATTTATTTATCTTTAATTAGATCTGATTGATTTCCGATAATTATCTTGTTAACTATCAAAGATTATAATTACCTTAAGAATATAAACCCTGGTCCTTCCCCAACATTATGTTTACATTATAACATCCAATATCATTAACACATTAATAAAAAATACGCATCTCAATAATACATCAAAGAGGGTCACATAACAAATGAACAACACACATGTGCAAAAACATCAATTCATTAGACACACACACACATACACACCCTCGCAATGCGCTTTAGCAGCCCTGACGTGGTAGAGGGCGGGACTCTCGGGCCCGGAGGTCTCTAGGGGGGCGGAGGTCATAACCGGCGTGTTTGTATCTTGGAGATGTGTTTTGCTGCAATCGTGCCGTCAGTTCTTCGCGAGACGCTCAACCACATAGAGAGTACTCACAAGACCAGCTCCGTGTATACATGAGCTACTAGCGTGCATATATATATGCAAATATCACGGTGAACGAACTTGATTGCTATACATAGGTGTGTTTTGTTGTTGTTTTTCTTGCCCGAGTACAGGAAGAAGTTTGTGTGATAATATGGAATTGGTCAATATTTTAAGGTAATTATTTTTTACGTAAATTTTATAATAAAAATAAGGTAACTCACAATCAGTACAACTTGAGATATTTATTTACGTCTATTTGATCTATTAGTATAAATATTTAATAAAATATTCTTAAGTAATTCATTTTTGTATAACTTCGAAGTTTTGTTTAACTAATATTTATACCCTAAAATAATACTAGGTACATACTTATACAAAAAAATATATATGAACATTTCATAGAAAAATTTAGACGCGTACTATTTAAATAAAATAATAAATGATGAGCTTTAAAAATATTCAAGCTGTCAAAAAACTATCTTATTTTACCATGTGTTAAAATTATCGAGTGTTTTCTTTGTAATAGTTAATATAAATAAGCATTAAATAAGTACATTTTGTTCATTCAAAAATAAAATGACACACATAAAAAATACTTTTACCCTAAAATGACTAAATATTCACTCGATTTGTCTAATTTGTACTAATTGAGCATTATATAATATTATATTATAAATCGATCTATTAAAAATTTTTTCGTTAAAATAATATTATAAGGTAAGTAACGATATGTAATAAAATAAGTATTGTAACAAATGACAGTATGAGGTAATTTAAGTACACATAAGGTGAATACTATCATTTTGAAGAGAGGAGGGGAATGTAAATGTTAATGACAAGACATATGTAATAATAATAATTTTGTTTAAGTTTGAATCAAACAACTATAAAAAATCAATTTGAAATTTTTATCTTTTGAGAAATATACGCATGAGATGATTTCAAATGTTATTGCACAAAACAGAAATTAAATGCTCAAAATGTAAAATGTTAGTGCACAAAAACAATTTATTTAATGCTCAATGAGTAAAGTGCGCTAACATACTACCTAAAATTTAAAATTAAAAGTTAAAAAAAATTGCTGTATTTTCAATTTTAACAATTATTTCATAATGCCTATACAGATCATTTTGTATTGTGTATAATATTTAAAGAAATTCTTCTTCTTCTCGATTTATTTGGTACATATACAGTATTTCATTCAATGAAATATAATGAATGATAATGTATATGAGTACGTTAGAGTTAGAAAAAGCTGTAGTTGTATTGAAATAATTATTAATTTAAGATATATGTGTGATAATAATACATCATTAGTTAAAGCTACAAGAGTGTGTATCACAATTATATTTTATATATATGTATATTATCATCATTTATTACAATTACATCTATATTGTATATTCAAGTAATATTAGATATATATGCAGTGACATGGATAAATATTTCTATTATAAAAAATTAGATATAATATATTTAGGACAGCTGTAAAAACAATTTTGATCAATTTTTGTGTATGAATACTTTTAATTTAGTTTAATATTTTATATTCTGATTTATACGTTATCAGAAAATGACAAAGTTACAAAATGTTTTTGAGGAAATAAGGGTCGATCCAGGTCTCGGTACAATCCATGCCAGGTTCGATTTCACTCCACTAAAATATTATTTGCACTATGCTGTATCGGAGCGAGATTGGACCGAGACCAGACCGATACCTATAATATGAATAATTTCATTTTTTATTTATATTTGATTGGAGCGAGACCGGCTCGATAGTCTAGATCTAACAAAAAGTTAGGTAACATATAGGAAACATGAATTTTAAAAGCACGAATGCGGTATTGTAATTATTTTGTAATTACTTTTTTAATCAGTACCTGTTTTATATAAAACAAATGTCTGCAGCCTATGAGTTAAATGGTCCGCATTATTTTTTTTATTTGCGAATTAATTTAATACATGCTTAATAAAGTTTATTGTAATATATGTATGTCCGGTATTATAAAGAGTTTCCTCTGGGACAAAAGCTTACACTATCTGCAGGGTATAAAATATAAATGATAGTTGATTAATTTATCTAAAAGTAGTGGTGATATGTGTACTTCTTAAAAAACATAGTATTTACACTATTATCCATTTATTACCACTGCTCTAAAATCCTGAGCAAATTCATAACGATTTGACATCTCGTAGATAGCGTTAGAACAAATTCTTTAATTAACCCGACATTAAAGCAAGATAAATATTTTGTCTTCATAGAATCGTTGAAAACCGAGAATTTATTGTTTTCATCTGACAAAATTGAGAAAATAATAATATTTCTGTCGATATACATATGTATATGAAACAAGAATTGTCTTGGTCCAATGCAATTGTATTGGATCAAAAGTGGCCAACACAATCCTTGTTTAATTTATATCAAAAACAATATTATCTCTTGTAGCAGTAATTTTTTTGTCAATTTTGTTATTTTTGTTATTTTTTGATATTTTTCATCTGACAATTTTTTTTTATGGGGGCCCCGAAATTTTATTGTTCCCAGAGCCCCCAACTTTCGTAACGTGCCACTTGTGTACGATAAAACGTCGCGTCGTCTAAGAAAAACGTGATAAAGAATATTTATCGTATGCCAAGAACTATTCCCAGAACACTTAAAGTTATATTAAGTATCAAGTACGGTACTCGTAATTAATTAATCAATTTTCATTACTAGTCATGCAGGTTCATAAACATGAAATTTATTTTCCCTTTAACATGTAAAAGTTTTGCGTATAGCTTTACATGCAAATTAAAATACAACGTCTGTAATTAGTGGCAGGAAAAAACTTAATTCAAGTGTTAATTATTAAAACATAAACTTTTATAACTTCATACTGAATTAAAACAACTCCTCTAGTTATTATTTTAAACCTAACAATATATGCAAATTGGTGTAGAACTTGTATGCCAAATATCACCTTAACCACTTGAATGTGTAACTTTTTATTACACGTATATAGATAATAAGCATCTAGAGATAGAAAATTAGTGCGTTTGTGTAGCTAAGTAACAATTACTCAGTAACAATTTATTATAATTTAATAATAACATTCTGTGCCGTTAATTCGGATGCCCACAAAACTAAATCTGTTTTGAATGACAAAATTATCGGTTTGAGTGTTTTGTTAATTTCATATTATAACGTTCTAGATTTGAGACTTCCGTAGTCATATTTGGAAGTATTAAGAGTAAACCAATAATACTATACATGGACATATTTTCTATAATTAGGTTGAGTTAATAAACCAACAAAAATATAATTGATATTATATTTTATAAAATATAGACAGTGTGTCTCATTTTGTAAGAATGTAAGAAACTAGTAGATCGAGGATGTTTTTTTTATTTAAACATGTGTCCGAAAATTCTTCTTTAGGGAGCTACAGCGCCTCAAAAATGATTAGTTTTTATTTAATATCTGCAAAACCCATTGTGGTATAGTTTTGAAATTTGATAATCGGGTTAGTATTAATAAATGTTATTGATTGTCAGTATCAAATACCCAAGTGCTAAATAATTATTAATCAATATTGAAAATCGATAACACTAATTAATATTAAACAATTATCGAATGTTTTAACTTTATCACAATTGGTTCTCAAAATTGTAAATTAAAAATAATAATATTGGGGTGTAACTTAGCTGTAACTTAATATATTAAAAAAATATTAAAAATGAAAGATATTTATGGTCCCCATTAGGAAAAAATATTTTTTTGTTTCACTACTGTAAAAATTTAGAAATATCATAACTAAATAAGCTTAAAATAAATTAATAATACGTTTTTTTATCTAAATTTGGAAATCATTTGTCAATTTTGAGATAAGGTACATTTTTTACATTACCTATTTGCTTTGAAGACATACATATATTCCAAATTTTTAGTTATACAAATAACTGTCAATTATTTCAAACAAGAGGAAAATGTTAACTAATGAATACGTATCAGAATTGACTAATTTCTATTAATGTACGTCTTTCTTTTTAGTTAACTGTATCTACTATTTAATGACATAAATTTTGAACAATATATGTTTTTATTTAAAAAAACAAAAACAAATTTAAATTGAAATTTCACTTCTCGAGAAATTAAATATAGAAACATAATGAGTTTAAATAATACAGACAGCATAAAAATTATAATATTAAACTCTTAAAACAAATTACGCGTAATTTTCATTGATCATTTTTATCGAATACACATTAAATATAAAAAAGTTAAAAATCAGAACAAACAAGTAAACAATCATCATAAACTACACTCTAAACTAGCCAATCAATCAGTCATGAAGATCAATTTCTTCAAGAACAAGAACTCGCACTCAAGTATAAAAAACATCATGTAAGTCGAACAGCCGATCCACGAACATTAATTTGATTATAATTTGATATGTGCTGTAGTAGTAGTAGTAGATTTTTTTTCACTAGATGTCACTACTGCTACTCATCACCCGCGTTCTTATCCAAGTATAATCTGTGCAGCCCGTTTGACGCCTGCAGCACAAAACATCGAAGTTTTTTGAACCCGATCGGATCTTTTGACCATGTGCAAAAAAACATCGGCAACGCAAGGTCGTCGGAAGTTTTATTACATACGAAATTGATTTGGAATACCATTCTATGGTGATCATGGGCGTCTGCGGAAATTCTTAAGTAATTTGATTATTTTCAAGTTATAGATTTTGCAGATATAACTTATTGGCGTTTTTTTTTTTACTTTTGCATTAAGTCTTGAACAATATCGCAGTAATGAATTAGAAGTTTTTGTGGACATTTGATTACTACCATTACTGGATATAAATCTACACAGTGTGATTTGGTGATAATTGATTATCTTGTTTAAAAATAGTGGACAAATTTTTAAAATGTATTTTCGTATATGTAAATACTTTTCTGATAATTACAAAAAGTAGCCCATCAATCCCAAAAAAAACAATATACTTTGCTCTTAAAGCGTTCAAGACTGGTGCCAGTACCTTATATTGTTAAAATTAAAACTCATAATGTTAATAACGATGTTAATTGTTTAAGAATCGTTCATAAAGTACGTAAGTCCAGACATTTTAACCCCCTTTCCTTTCTTGTAATACTTTAACGGCGGCACTTAACAAAACGGAGAGCTACCTTGAAAATTTGTTATATGTGATTTAATACGAGTGTATTATAACGCAATCGAAACGTTACAGCGAGCGTTTAAAAAAACTCTTTGCTAGTGTGTAAGAACGACGCTCGTCGTGACCTCGAAGATCTGTATTATTGAATTCAATATAGAAAAAACGGTGTCCGTCCAGCGCTAGAAATCTGTTCATTTGGATTTTATGCAAATGATACAGTAACGGTCTCCGGTTTTGTTAAGTTCCAGCGCTTTTGTCACTTTTCTGTAAATCCTCCTTGCTATTAGTACCTACGTCACGATACCTTAGATATTTTTGAAGCAATTGAAGTTAAAAATTCCAATAAATAGACTCATTACTGAAAAATGGAGAAACTATCATTTAAACAAAAAATATACACCTTAACTATAATAAAACACGTGTTTCGACTTCACAAGAAGTCTTTATCAGGAGCCATATAGTTCCAAACTCATATTTTATAAAATGTTGCGATAACCCAAGCTGACATTGAATTACAGGGTATTTATTAAAAGATTATTCTCGACGTGTTTTCCCGTTCAGATTATATTGACTTACCTAATCAATTTTTGGGATACAAAATAGCCTATGTCCTTCCTCAGGATGCAAGTTATCCCACTGCAAAATTTCATCAAGATCGGTTCAGCGGTTTAGCTAAATTTGTAATCAGTAGACAGACAGACAGAGTTATTTTCGCATTTATATATAATATTAGTATGGATTGCAGTTATACATATTTGACATCTTTAGTGCACATTAATATCTATAAACTGCATATTTAAATTAGTATTAGAATTTATATTAATGTTATATTGTTTTATTTTTGATACTTTGAAATTCAATATTTGTAAAGCTATTAATTTTCTTTTGAGAATAATTTATATCACATTATTTTGATTACAATTATTCTAAATATAGTTTGATAACAATAAAACCCACTAGAGAAAATAATATAAATGGTTTTGAATACATTAGACCTTCCAAACTCTCGATCTTTACTCCTCGAAAAGTCCATACCGTGCCTCTAATCGTAACTGAATATATATGGTCGTAACTGTCACCTATACAGTGTATTCCAAGTCGATAAGACAGAAAATTTAACATTGAGATAATTAGAAGTGTTGTAGCAGCCTTTGGACAAATTTATGGCGTGTGATTGGTGCATTTTTAAATGTTCAAGTTGAAAACAAAACACTATGGCTAATTTAAAATGTATCAGTTAGTTTCATGGTGGCATTTCAAAATACACCAATCACACATCGTTAAATTTGACCAAAGGCTACTACAACATTTCTAATGTCCGGAATTTATGATATAATGGAGTTAGCAAATTTTACTAGCTCCTTTATAATACCGGACATAATTCACCTAATGTTAAATTTCCTTTCTTAAAATATGGATCATTTAACAGTACGGATATTTACAGCATGGAACGTATAATGTATATGTAGGTACTTTTATATTTGATATTTTTCTAGGACGCCAATGTAATGTATACCTGTACTGACATGTGTGAAATGTATATGTAATCTAGATTGCCGAAAGGGTAAAACTTTGATTACTTTATTGGTTCTTCGTAGAGCGTATAATTACTTTAGAAGAGATTGATAGCTGATGTACATTTTATTTCTTATAAAATTTATTATTTTATAATTTGGCCTGATGCTTAATTTTATAATTAATATCAACTTACATCAGTCATAAAAAAAGATAATAAAAATTGATGAAGAAATTTTCTTTGCTTTTGACTTTTAACTGTACTTAATAGAGAAAAATTAGATAGTTTTTTTTAATAATTATTAGTAATTGTAGTTGGTGTGACGTTTGAATTACAATTAGTATTTTTAAATTAATTATTAATAAATTAAGAAATTTTGTATATTTGAATTCCTTTTAATGCGAATCTCTGAAATAGATACAAAAATAGTAGGAATTCATTGCGACAAAAATTATAATTTATTTGTGGTATTGCCCGACGATGTGACGGTTGAACTGTTTCCATAAAAATGTTGTTAGTACGAATTTAGTTGGAATTCTACGAAATATTTGTAATCCGGAAATTCCTTAAAATATTTTAAAATCTATACATTTTATTTGTTAAATTAATTTTATAATTAATATGTGTTTTTAAAACATAGATTACTTCTGGCAATTAAATTAAATTAAATAATTAGATCAGGCACGTATTAAGAAAAATGATATAATCAATGACGGTTGTGGTGTTATGTAATTAGATGGTACCTACGTTTTTAGAGCAGCCAATTGCGCGGGAATTTACCAATGTGAAAATAAACGCAACTCTGCCGCGGGTAAATTCTAGTATAATTATACCTAAAAAAATTTATAGTCAACTTTTCTTTTAATTTAAATATAAAATAAATATAATTTTTATTGTATTTTACAGTCCTCGATGAACCTTAAAATATGTTATTTTTGTCAAAAAAGTCGATTTCATCTCGGCTTAGTCTACAAATACTACTCCAGTAAGAGTTATGACAGTGTCACACCTTTTTTAGCTAAATCGGTGGTGATACGATTTATTGAAAAAATCATTTTCTAATATATAAAATTCTCGTGTCACGGTGTTTGTGGTTAAACTCCTCCGAAACGGCTTTCCCGATTCTCATGAAATTTTGTGTGCATATTGGGTAGGTCTGAGAATCGGACAACATCTATTTTTCATCCCCCTAAATGTTAAGGGTAATCCACCCCTAAATTTTTTTTTTCAATTTTAGATAAATTTTTTTTTTTAATTTTTTTATGATACAGCATTAGTAAATACATATAACCCTGAATTTTCAACCCTTTACAATCAACCCCTATTTTACCATCGCGATTTTTAATGTTTCCTACAAATAATATACATTGCAAAACAACGTTTGCCGGGTCAGCTAGTAATGTTATAATATCAAGTATATTTAATGATATTGATTGATAAAATCAAAAAATATTACTGTGAGTGAGACTTGGCTACTACAATCATAAATCGATTCGGGCTGTCAGAACACATATCTAGCCTAGTCTAGTCAAAATTTAAGTTGGTATCATTTCTTTTTGATTGTTACTTTGTAAAGTTCGTCATTTTAATGAACAATGAAGTAACCCCTCCATTTATGGGGTTAATTGGTTCTATGAAAACAGCGCGTAAAACAGTATTTGATTAACTATCATATTTCAACCGCGTATAAGTGATACCGCGTAAATGAAGGGATTACTGTATATTAATGTTAATTACAGTAGGTACATTTAATGTGAATTCATTTGCCATGAATAAATTACAAGTTGTTGAGATTTTATTACAAAAACATGCAAAAACACCTTAACTACGTTATTGTTCCAAAGCAACACTAATTGTGAGCGGATGTTTTTCCCTAGTATCGATGGCTCTAAACAATACACCTCAATGTTATAAATCATTCAGAGAACTTGACACGGCTATTGTGACTTGGTAGATCGAATGGATCAAAACACCGTAGACTATCACAGAAATGTATTGCGTATTCTTAGAACTATAAAGTCAAGTGGTTTATGGGGATTTTATACTTCCTTGACAATGTTGCCGCTTTTTTTGATTTTTATTTTACATAGTAATAAATACTTAATACATGCATGCGATTTGTTTTGTTTTTTGTTGACTTCTGGATGCACATTCTTGGTTTTATCTTCTTCCAACATTTTTTTGCGCTTGTTGAATGTAATTTATATCAAAAAAGATGAATTAAGATTTTTATTGTAATAAAAAAACCGTCAATGTACACTCATGGATAAAATTAATGGATAATAATCTTGTAAAATTGCACATTCTTGGTTTTATTTTATTCCAACATTTTGTTTCGCTAGTTGAATGTAATTTGTATGTAAAAAGATGAAATAAGATACATCAAATACAAATTCCCTAACCATAAAAATTGTAAGAGTTTAGATTTACACGCGTTTCAATAGCAATGCTATCATCATCGGAGTCCTAAAGACACTAACGAGTGTCTTTAGTCTAAACTCTTACAATTTTTATGGTTAGGGGATTTGTATTTGATAAGTCATAACCATAGTGTCTGTCTGTTGTTTGTTATGAAATAAGATTTTGATGTAATAAAAAATCGTCAATATATAACAATTAAGAAATAATGTATGATGGTATTTTTTTAATTAGCCCTATTGTAATCGTAGTTTTAATGGTAAGAATATATCCAGAAATTGTTTCTATCGAAAAACATGAAAACAAGGCATATAAACCTCTATTGAACCCAAGGTATATAAAGACAATACAAATACTTACAACGGTTACACCTCTTTTTACTATTTGTATATAAATATTACATAAAACACATTCGTAGAAAAACTAATTTGACAATTTGAATTTAGTTGCATTTGTTTTCAAGGAAACATGAATTAATGACATATTAGTATTTAAAATTCAAATTTTAAGTGTGTTTTTCACCCCTTTAGGCACGTACAAATAATAAATGTCCCTTAGATTCAAAATTAGTGAGATAATACTCGCAATATTCACTTTTTAGACGAAAAAAGTTACAAAATTGCGAATATTTCCAAAATCCCTAATCCGATTAGCACCAAAATCAATAGGTCTGGAGTACTCACTGAGACAAAGATTTTCCCCAAAAATAATTCAGATCGGTGCATTTTTACGGTAGTTATCGTGAACGAAAAAAAAATCTACATCCTGACACACAGACACACAGACACACGGACACACAGACACACGCACAGCCGCCATGCGGAAATTAACTTTTCTTTACGTTTTGAAGTTAGTACAATCAGAATTTGTCATTTTCTCGGACACGATTTTTCGATGGTATTACAATACTTCCATTTCTTTCAGAACATGGAAGTAAAAAGAAGAATACGGTGTAATAATTAACCTATCATATTTTCAGTAGATATCAAATAAATCAATTGAATTGTTCAAGGATATTTTTTAAATGATGAAAGATCCGGTTCATCACACGAACTTGTTAAATGATGAATTCGTGAGTGATTTGCAATAGAAAACGTAATCAATTCTATCATATATGCGGTGTTTCAGGTATCGTTAATATATAAAATCATTGTTTTTCAATGATGAGTAATAAACATAATTACTGCGGATGTGATATGATAAAGCAATTAGATTCATTAAAACAATGTAGGGATCAAAATTATATTTAAAATAATATGATATTGTGCATGGAAAAATTGTTATTTTTTAACTTACTTTAAACAAGGAGGAACTTCTCAATTCGACAATATATATTTTTGCTTCCTCGCAATATCGAAGATACGAGAAGCTATGTGATCGTTTCAGATTGAGACAAAAAAAAAGTTCTCCAATTTCAAAATTTTAAATTTATTTATCCGTTTCACGTCAAGACAAACACTTTTCGTTCCGTGTCTGTCTGTCTGTCCATGTGTCCGTGTGTCCGTGTGTCCGTCCGTCCGTCCGTCCGTCCGTCTGTCCCCTGAATCCTTGTCACACGCATAACTCATGAACCACTGAACCGATATTATTGAAACTTGGTCGGATGGTTGGGTTTGGTTTGAGGACGGTCCCATTTCAAAATCATTAAAATCGTGTGTAAGGGGGAGGGGTGACACCCCAAAATATTTATTTTTTCAAGATATCTCAAGAACGACACATGTTACGAGAAAATTTTATAGAATATTTTTTGTAGAGAATTAAATTTCCTATAATATGGGTCTACTACGTTTGTTGTAAAATATTCCCTTACAAAGATTTATCTAAATTAATTTTAAAAATTCGTGTTTTGTTTTTCTAAATTGATATTTGATTAGATATATTAAGTGTCATTTTGACGTTTTAAATGTCACTTTGGCGTTTTAAATGTCACTTTGACGTTTTAAATGTCATTTTGACATTTGCATAAATTTAGATTTAGATTGAAATTGTCAAAAAATTAAAAATATATGAAAAAATATTCAGGTTCGTTTTAAGAAAAAATTCGAACTAAGATTTTTTAGTAAAATTTGTATAAAAATTAAATGGTTAACCAATGCCAGGCAATTTATCTGAACACTATCGGTTTTAGTGAATTTAGCACGAGGAAGCACTGTGCATTTACTTGGCAGATGTTTTTTATGTATGTTCGGTTATAACTATGACAAATATGTTTTGATTTTGACAATTTTTTGTTTGTTCGAAAGAGTATACTCCCATATAAATTTAATCTGACATGAACTTTGAAGATACGCTACTCAAAAGGAAAAAATAAAAAACTTTTTAAAAAACAAAAAACCCTGAAAAATATAAGTATAAAAAATATATTTAACAGTTTTTGAAGTCAGATAAAATTTTTATATACTTGTCAGTGTTTATTGTAAAAGTTACTATATTGGCTACACATGACAGTTTACTATATTTTCATATAAACCATTTTTACCATAGCTATGGAGCATTGAATGTTGCCCATTAACAAAAATTTTTTTTTAATTTGGTCAGTATATTAGTGTTTATTAATTATAATTATAATTTGTGAGGTATCGATTGGAAAATTTTCACATGTCGTTTCAAAATACCATCGACAAGATAGAGAATTTGTTTTATAATTGCCATTTTTATTTGTTAAAAATATCAAAATATTAACAAGGTTTCGTTTTCTGAGAACTCTTTGACCATTATAAAATGTCCGGGTACAAATTATTGAAGCGATAAATTACTAAAAATAGGTATATATTTATTATATGCGAGTATTATGAAAAAAGTAAATTCTGTTGCTACCTACAACGTATAGTAATATAAATTCTAATAACTATCTTCAAAACGCATAAATTTGTAAATAAAAATGTTACTGAACTCTTTAAAATAGTTTTTTATGCTAGAAATACACTAACATCTATCTTGTTCAGATTTTAATTATGAAATATAATTACATATTTTCATATTAACATAAAATCATTTTATTCGCTATATAATTTTTTTTAAATCTAAAAATCTAATTATAAACAAGTAGGTACTAATAACTCTTGATAATTAATAGTACATTAATTGTAAGTATAAAACAATATATTCTGCATATATAATGATGTAATAATAATACATATAATACATGTTTCATGTTGAATAGGTAATAATAACTAAATTAATTTCGTAATTAGATGAGATATGAAACAGTATTCTATTCACGTTTATAGTTAAGTCTAAATTTTAATTTGTTATTAATGTTATTAATTATGAATTGCATTTTTGGTTTATTTATGACCGGTGTTATAAAGAATTGGCTCGAGAGCAAACTTAATTGACTTGGGTCCTAACGCTATCTGCGAGGTGGCAAATCGTTATGAATTTAGTTAGGATTCAAGAGCAGTGCTAATAAATATGTAATTTATTTTATGAGGTAATCTTGGCAGCAGTTATTTTAAGTCGCTGATTTCTACTTATCGCGAGTGGTTGTCATTTATATTTAATGCCTAGCAGATAGCGTTAGCTAGAAACTAATTTGCTTTTGCACTCAAGCAAATTCATTATAATACCGGACATTAAATGGACAACTATTTTACATATTGTATATATATATTCAAATATCTTTTTTATAAAGAAAATAAAAAAATTATACAATTTTTATCCACACCAAATAATCCAATGCTGTTAAATTAATTATTAAACAGCATTTATTTTTTACCCAACTATGGCAAAAAAGTGGGGTTATAATTTTGAAAGTCTTTGTATGTATGTTCATCTGTTTTCTTGCTGAGCCTTAACAATTTGGCCGATTTCTTAGCTGCCATTAGATTCGTCTTGATTGTCCGTATATTATAGAAAAATGGCAACCGTGAGACGCCATGTTGTTAAGATGAAAAAAAATAGATCAAAACTCATCATATTAATAGACAATTTAAAAAAGTATGCTGTAGAACAAAATTTATAGTCAAAACCAAAGTACCTACACTTAACCTCTTTATTATTATTATTTCCAATACCTACATTTATTTGATTGTCTGTTCATATTTCAAAAAACTGTAGGTAGTTTTTTAATAAATCTAAAAATTCTTAAATAAAAATAAAAATCTAAAATATTTAAAATAAAAAGTTATAAACAATTTGACTTTAAAATTAAGAAGTTTTTACAGAATTGAGACAAGCAAATATCTCGATAACTAAAAATTATCAAAAAAATGATTGGTACAAAAGTTTCAGAGTTAAAAGGGGAAAAATCAATGTAGGTAAAAAATTTTGAGTGAATGTTTCAAGGTCATTTTGGGTTCAACTTCATTTTTTTAAATGGGAATTTATTTCTTTTTTTGCAGATTCGTATTTTGCAGTAAAAAAGAAACAATTTTTGACTGAAAAGTCATACGTAGACGTACTTCTCTAAAATTAATTTCATATGTTCCTTCCTCACTTTAAAGTGACGTACCTATGTCTGTTCTATAAATTTTTTTTGTCAAAGACGACTTTTTTATAACTTTTTACTTGAAATATTTTAGCATAGTTGGGTTTTAGATTTTTTTTTAATTTATTTTTATTAGAATTATGTTTTATGTTGTCCATATTTACGTATGTAAACATTGTTCAAAAAAGAAATAAAAACAACAATTCATAATTTATAGGTAGTAAATAATTTACAGTAGTAAATTTTCTACTTTAAATACAAATTGTTGTTAATGCATATTTTATATGACATATATAGTTCAGATTTATTATAACATTCAATTAGACTTCTGTAAAACACATGGATACTATGTAAGCTTGTATGAATTAATGTCTACAAATAAACGTATTTTACAGTATGTAGTAATTCAATTATTATTTATTTTACGACTTCATATACTATATGTATAAAGTTAATTATAGAAAAACATATTGTAAGTGTAAAAAAAGTGTCAGGAAATTACATATGGTACATTTAGTGCTACAGATTTGTAAAAATGGTTTCATCTGTCGTATTCATATATTATACATTTTATTGGATTATTTGGAAACTTTGTAGAAATTTTAAGGTGAATTAGTATACAATTTATTCAGAATTATCTAAATTATTTTACAGACTCTACGATCTTTTAGCTAAATTTTGGGTAAAGCCGATTTTTATCGAATTCTTGACCTTCCCTGAATCCATTATAACTATTTTCGTCATATGTGTGTCTATCTATCGGTCTGTAGGCGCTGTAACTCAAAATCTACAAATCATAAAAGGTTGAAATTTGTTTTGTAAACAAAACTCAACGAATATGTCCAGTCCAGTTTGTTTTAAACAATGCGTTGAAATGTTACCTTTCAGAATATATGTATATTTGTATATATCATAACCTTATAGATTAAATGATTAAACACGAGATATTACGCGACTTTCAAACCATCTCTTGAAAATCAACAACCTGATATATTAATGATTATACTTACCCATTATTTAATTTTATAACAAGTGCATAATATAATCATATGAGAAATGAAAATTTATCCCCTTCACTTTAAAAAGAATGTAAAGTCGTTACTCCTTCCACAATCCACCCTCGTTTGCATGTCAAACATAGAAACACATATTTTTGCGACTTTGACAGTTTTCGTGCTGCATGAATTTTATAAAAAAATGGAGAAAGAGAGGAATAGTTGACGATTCAACTATAAAATATTCATAAGAGGGTGATTATAATCTTCTTTGTAATAGTTAATTAAACAGCCACGGTACTGTCAAATAGTTTCTGTTTTGAAACGATTATCAATCTATAATAATCCTTAATCCTTAATATATATAAAGCTTAACGTCTATCTGTCTGTCCATTAGTGCGCGTGTGTTTTTTTTAAATTTATATACATGTTCTTTGGCCAGGTTATAGGCTATATTTTGTTACGTTAAGTAACATAAGGAATAAGCAGTGATGATAATAGTAAATCAAGTCGGAAAAAAGATTGCCACCAGCGCGCTTTTTTGCAATACGCTGCTTAAACTGTTAAATATTGAACAAAATAATGTAGTAAGTAACTATGTAGGATCATGGTCGCCGGCAGAATTTCTTTCAGGGGGGTGCATCTAGATATATAAAATTAAATTACATGCGGCCCGCGAGGATAATTTAAAAAAAATAGTAATCATAATAATTTTGTAATAATAAACATTGAATATAAGCATTGAAATTAGCACGACTAAAAAACAAAAGAAAAAGATTCTCAGTTTTATATTCTGACCTGCGGCCCAGAAAGTTCAAAAGGTTGGACACCTATGACTTAAACTGTTATTCAAAGAATGAATTTTAAAATAAAAATTGTATATCTTAATTTTTTCATGTGTTTTTTCTTTTTTGACAGGGGGGTGCAAGTGCACCTCCTTTCACCCCCCGCCCGGCGCCCATGTGTAGAATCAAATGATCTAAAATACAGTTCGCGACACCATATATTCAAGTATGTATTAAAAAATAAAAATTGCCTACACGTTAAAACGTTTATTGAAAAATCCACCCTAATATTATAAATGTGAAAGTAACTTTGTCTGTCTGTCTCTTTTTGTTACCTTTTCACAGCTAAACTGTTGAACCGATCGTGATGAAATTTGGTAGGGAGATAACTTGTAACCTGAGGAAGGACTTTGTATCCCAAATAAAAAAATGAGTGCGTGACATTTGTACGTGCGACTTGTGTTATCGACTATCATAACCGAAATTCTTCTTTATGGATTTTATGTCAAGTGTATTTTCTCTTTTTCTGACAGCTCATGCCTATCCTAAATTCCACGATTTCCACGCAGTTAACAGCTAGTTATTCTATAAATAAATATCAAACTAATATGACACTTCTATGACGTTTATTGACAGTTTGGCACGTGCGCGGTAGTAAGAAAACGACGTTGTTAAAAAAGTGGTGTTTAAGTAAATTTAATTGTTCTAAATTCCAAAATATATTCTTCGAGAATATTACAAAATAATACCCCATCCAAATTGCTTATTAGCTAACAAATATTTGTCCATTTCTTTATAATACCAGCAGTGGCGTAGCCATAAGATTTTTAATAGGGTAGGCAAAGTATTTATTTTACTAATTTTTTACTTATCAAACAAATTTTGCAGTTTGTTTACTAGAAAGTGTTATAACATTTTTATTTATTTATTGTTTTTGTACTCTTCTTGATTACAAAATTTCATATTCTACGAAAAAGAATAAATTCAATATACCCCCTCCCCCAACCAACACCAATGGACGGAGGGGGTGGAGATATTAACAAACCAATGTTTGTGTATATGTACATATATATATTTTACATACATATATGTGGTATGGTATAACCATCTGGCCTCTCGCTGAATACCGGACATTAATTATATAATTATATGTAAAAATAATCAATTAGTTATTGTAAGTTATTTATAAATTCATAACTGTCGAGAACTAGATTTTCAAATTTAAATCAAAATATATATACTAGTTTCTTTGATAAACTCTTAAGGAAACACCTATGATTTATAAAGCAATCATATACTAATGTGAGTATAATAAACAGTATAACGAATAAACCGGACACATTTAAAATGTTGTCATTTCAATTCATTTCCATAAACATTTTTCGCGCATGTATTTTTAACAGATTAAAATAAAAGTGAAAAAACAAGAGAGCTATGGATTCTTGACCCCGTACAACTGATGTCATTTGTGTAATGCTTTTGTAAATAAAAATATAGTATGTGTAAATGTATGTAATTATTTATTATAATGAGATTGGAAAATTGCATATCGATAAAATGAACTTGATTTCCATGTAATTAATATAAATATACTGAACATTTTCAATATCAACTATCACTTTTGCTGTTTGATCTGAGTGTATCTCGACAGAACAATTTAAACGAACAATATTTTAATAAAATGTGAAATGATAAGGAATATTCAAACACCAGTGACGTAACCAGGATTTTTTAGAGGGAGAAATTTTTCTTGTAAGGGCCATTGGCTTATAATAATTACACAGCCACACAAAAAAAAAGTGTGCGATATCAAAAAAGCGACATATATAGCATTGTAGTATTGGTCGAGCGTAGTCGATATCCAATTTTTTGGAATTTTTGGAATTTTCTACTTATCAACGGAAAATTCCAAAAATTTGGATATCGACTATGCTTGACCAATACTACAATACTATATATGTCGATATTTTGGTATCGCACACTTTTTTTTGTATGGATGTGTTATTTTACATAAATATTATATGGTATAATCATCTGGTCTCTCATTGGCTATAACACTACGAGGGGGGTGGGAAACCCCCCTTACCACACCGTCGCTGGTGTCCTCTCTGTCAAGCACTGAAATATAAATAATGCTATTTATGATTATAAGTAGTATTATTTTTTGTGTTTTTGCAATATTTAATATTAACCATCAATAAGATAATACATTTTAAAGCAAATTAAATAATGGAAGTGTGGAGCGGAGGTATATGGGTCATAACCCCCTTCTAAAGAAATATAAAACAACAGCAAATTGAAATAAAAAAACACGTATACCTACACAAAATTAAAAATGCAATAGTTAAAAAAAAACTATAGCGATTTATTCTGTAATGCCCTATGGCTATAAAAAAGTACCTAATTTAAAATTTTCTATCTTCTTTATTATTATGTATGCATGAATATAAAATAATGTACGTTTAAATACTACCATAACTTAATTGCATTGTTTTACGTAGAAGAACCTATGTGATAATTTCTGAAATCATAAAAAATTTTGGTCTCTTATCATTCAATAGTTTATGAACCACTGAACCGATTTTGATGAAACTTGGTTTGTTAGTTGGGTCGGTGTGCAGCCCTATTCGTGATCGGTCGGAGATTGGAGGGGGGATACTTTTCGACCGAAAAATGTAAAAAGAATCCTTTTTAAACAGTTCTAATTGTCTATTAAATAAATAATAATGTAATAATTAGATACATAGCAATTTTATCCAGTAATTTTAACAAGATCTCACGACACTTTTAGTTGTTACACGGAATGTCACTTTACATAAATATGTAAATAATGTTTTACCAGGAACCAATACATACTTATTATCGGAATGTGTTATATAAGAGTTGTACAGTTCCGACCAACGTTGCGTAGGGGTTTAGCAGTTGTTGTTGCAAGCTCATTGACCTTTGCAGGCATGAACGTGCTAAAGATGCAGGTAGGCATGTCATGTTCCACATTAGAACACACACACACGCATGCTGGAACAGCCGTGACATTGGCAACAAAACAAATATTTGTTTTATATAGTTTCGTTTTTAATAAATGAATAAGGTACTGGCACCAGTCTTGGATATGACCCAGTAATGGCTATTTTTTAATTAAATGTACTGAATTAGAAATAATTGTTGATATTTGATTTCTAGCATTTCTGAATATTAATCGATATACATTTAACTGTCTTACAACGTGATTTGATGACAATCAGCCAATAGGTGTCAAAATGGTGGACATTTAAACTAATTATTAGTACCTATAATTTATTTATTATTATATTATCATAGCAACTGATTTACATTGTTTCAAATTAGACGATTCTTTCTTTTATACATTTTGTGCCTATGTGCTCATTACTTGTTTTTACTTTATCCATTACTGGAGAAAAAACATAAACAAAATAAAAGGCTATAATTTAAAAAACAAACTATTTTTGCGGACTTTGGTAATTAAATTGATTAAATAAAGAGTTACTTGTTGGTGGCGCCACTGCCAAATAAAGTTTATAATTAATTTATGTTTATTGTTTTACAAGTTATTTCTTGCAAGGAGCAAACATGTTGGTTTTCGTGCAAGAGTTTAAGTCAGAACAGTATAAAAAAGGCAGCATTACGTAGCGTTTGCTAATGCCCTTATTGTTGCAAAAAACTATCCGCATAGTTTGCACCCTTTGTGCATTAAAATTAAATATATTTTGTTTTGTTTTATCACACCTTTGTGATATATAATAATATATATCTTATTTAGTATTAAAATTAAAAGTGAATCAAACTTTAAGTTATCTTTGTTTTATGTTATGTATGTGTTTGTGTATTGTTAAAAGTGAAACTGTATTTCCATCATCCCCTTTTTCTCCTAACCTTAATACAATTCACTGGATGCAGTCCAGGAACCACCCAGCAGAACAAACTGTAAGTAGTTTAATTTATTATAAGTTTAATATACCATTATCCGCGCAAAAACAGTCCACGCCCGCTGTAGAGGTTAAGGGTTATATTATTTAACCTACCTGTACCCAATACATTTATTAGTAACATGAGTTTATGAGAATTACAAAAAAGAAGCCCGTCAATCACAAAAACAGTAAACCTTGCTCTTATCGCAGCCATAACTGGTGCCAGTACCATATTTGAATGTATGAATATTGTACATATGTAATGATATTGGAATTTTATCAAATATTGTTTCTCGGAATCCTTGATTTAATTTTATTGTGAAGTATACCAGAATAGAAGAAAGTAAGAATTTGGAAAATATGATTAGAAAACCAATCTTAGATGGTAATTGTTTTATATAAAAGTTGTGAATATTATTATCTTTAATTTAGGTTTTATTCGATTTTAAGGAAATAATCTTTTATCAATTAGCTAGAAATATTTTTTTAATATAAGTAAGTATATTCGTTCAAAATAAATATCAATGCACATATTTTATTTTAATTATAAAAACTAGATAAACTCATTAATAATATATTTATTTTTAGTTTAACATTAAAAATAATTGTCTTAAATATTTGTTACAAGGTCTTCCTTAAAATTAGGTAACTTAAATAATTACGGAAATCAAAAATATAATTAAAATGCACATATATGATTATAAAAAATTAACAAAAGCTTAATTTAAGCATTGAATAGAATACAATTTTCTTAAGTAGTAGGAGTATTTATTAAATTAGTCATGCATGGCTTCAATTTCTTTTGTATCTGTGTATTTTTAGAAAACTAAAGTCGGGTATTCTAAAGAATTTGTTATAAAGCAAAAGCAAGTCAAATCGTTATGAATTTTCTCAAGATTTAAGAGTGGTAATAAATGTATAATAATGAAAATGCTATATATTTTATTATGTATATTTATATTTATCACCACTGCTTTTAGATCGCTGTAAAGATCATTCATGTAAAATGTAAACCATTATTATTTATATTTAATATCCCGCAGTGTGTTTGCTATTAAATACATTTTTTATAATAATTTTGTTTACACCAACTATTCTAATAAAAAGAAAAGTAATGGTTAACAAGAATAAATAAACTATTTATTTTTTAAAGATCGATACGATCAATCTTTCGTTGTTTAGGTGGACGTACATACATACATACAATTTTAAATCAATCATTTAATACTTATATACCAAGTGTAACGAAACTATAATAATTAATCTCCCAACAATTATGGCTTAGTCATTATTACAGTACGGAGTCTGCAAATTCATTTTAGACATCTTGTTAATATAATAATGTTATTTTAATTAACAAATTTTCGCAATAAAATTTTGAAAAGCTTTAAATTTTATAACGGAACGTTTTAGACTCAAAGGTCATTTGTTAAATTTCTATTTTTGTCTGTGAAATATTTTTTAGATTTTATATAGGGCTGCACACGATACGAAATTTTTGGTAAATTTGTAATTGAAATCTTGTCTCGAATTTTACAACTGACAGTATCGTCTTGTAAAAAAATAAACTGGTATCATATAAGTCTCCGAAGAAAAATCTCGGTCTTATGATTTTTTTAAATTTTTTACTCGTTTATAATACCGGACATAAATCTAACAATAAGTATATATTAAAACTTAATTAATAGAAGAATACATATTTTTTACTTACTTATATATGTATGTATGTATATACGTTTTCATTCAACTTGTGTTGTTCTGATATTAGTGCAGTCCAGTATAATTACATTATATGTTATCTAGAATGAGGTATTAATTTATGCCTTAATTCAAAATCTTATCGATCGTAGTTAATTACTGTTATGAAGTAAACATTCGAAAGTCAAACATTATTTATTAAATCGTGCTAATGCATAATAACCAAACAAAAAACACAAAACGGATATGTGCAATTAAATAACTGTATTTTTTATGTACATATATCTATCAGATGATACGATTTCGTTGCTATAATTATATTCATATATATTATTTGAATATCAATGAAGATATATACATTTGTGTATTTGTTTTTGCTCAGAAATAAAAAAAAACTAGTTTGTGTCTTTGATAAATAGTATCCTGTGTTTTAATTTTGTACAGTGGCAGCGTTTAGGTTTACTGAATATTTAAAATTGTAGAGTATATGGGCATTTATGATAATAATAAATACAGTGAAACTTCGTTCGATCAAAAACGCATTATAAACGAAATAACGCAATAGGCGGGAAATAAATCAGAAAATAAATAATTTCTCTAAAAATATGTTTAAATGTAGAATCATAATTTTATTATAATATAAAAGAATTTCTCGAAGATCGATTTGATAGTTTGAAATAATTATTGCTTTAGTGTGAGTGACGGTCAAAATAAAAACAATATTTTCGGATGGAAAAGATATTTTCTCTTGTTTTAAATAAACTTTTTTATGTATAATATACTTCTGTTCAGAAGTAGAGTACGAAACGTTGTTCGAAAAATTAACTGCGCGAAGAATGTCGTGCGACGTAGGATAAAACTCAAAAACACAAAGTTTAAACAAGTTTGAAAAGAAAACAATATTATCGAATGAAAACAATTTTTTATCTTGTTTTCAGTAAACTTTTTATGTGTGATAGACTTCTTTAGTTCAGAAGTAGACCACGAAATGTTGTTCGGAAAATTAATTGCGCGAAGAACGTGCGACGTGAGATAAAACTCAAAAACACAAAGATTAAACAAGTTTAAAAACGAGTGAAGTTTGGTTTCCGATCAGATAATTTGACCATGTTCTATTTACGCCACTGAATGCATCTCATTTCCATACGAATACCACCGATCAGAGTAACGTGAGATGGTGCTTCCTGCCACGGGCTTGACACACGCGAAATTATGCAAAGAACCAGACTGTTGTTTGCAGTTTTGTTGTGTTGGATTAATGTATAATGCAAGTCGACTTACTTTATTTGTGTACATATGGTATCTTATAATATATTAAAGTTTTCGTAACAGAATATAATTTAAATTAAAAAAGATGTTATGTGCGTCACGGGACTTTCTTATACACTGTACTATTAACAATGAGTGTATAGTGTACGTGTTTCTAGGTATATAAAAAATCTTTATGATTAACTGATAAAAGATAGAAATAAATAAAACTTAATCACTTCGTTGACCGTCCGTCTGTCACAGGCGATTTTCTCTGAAACTATTCGATGTAAAAATTTGAAATTTAGCACGAATATAGAGGGTGGTTAAATTTTAATCTTGGGGGTAAATTCAGGGGGCAAATTGGAAAATGTAGGGTTTCAAATAAAAGCTTATTGAAAGCACGAGTTTAACAATATATATGATGTGTATTTATGCATTTTTAAAAACATTTTTCGGGAAAAAGTTTAAAAATTGCTGTCCCCCATCCTTATTACCAAAAGGATTTCTCAGATAAATCTGAAAAAATCATCAACATTGAGAATTAGGTGTAGATTGAGCCAAAATTATCAGGATTGAAAAAATCTAGTGTTATCAATTGTTATAAACAATTGAAATGTTCATTTCTTTATAACAGCTGAACTATTGGTTTTAGAGAAAAAGTTTTTTGACAAAACATTTTTTTCATGATGTAAGGAACAACTCTTGTCCTTACACGTTTTTCAAAATTTTCAATAATTTAAGAGGGGGCTGTGCCAGTATAGCTTGCGCTTGTCTTAATTTTTAGATAATGGTGTACTTGTGATAGAAAACAAAACTTTTATGTGAGTGGGTTGCAATTGATTACTTTTTGTATAATATATAATAATCATAATTTCAACCGTAGGCAAAACATATAAAATGTATAACATATGTAAAATAAGCTAATAGAAATATGTAATAAATTAAATGATCGACGTTTTACATTTATATCTAGCTTTTTATGGTTTTAAAATTCTGTAAGCTCTCGGCTAGATATGTACATGGACTCCTTAATGCGAATGTGAGAAAACCCGCTAGACACCGATTGGATTTATAAGTATTTTTTTACAAAGCCTGTAGCTATTCTATGATAATTACACAGTTATTTGTGGCACACCCTAAATCATCAACATAATTCAGTTTCTGCATCTTTATTGGCAGTTGGAGTTACATCTTCCGCTGTCTTTAACACGCGTTTAAAAATACCAGCGGCTTTAAAGTAAGTTCAAGGCGATTGTAATAATATTAACTATATTTAATATTTTCTTCATAATCATATTTTTTTCACTTATAAATTTTGAAGCCTAATTGAAAAGTTATTTTTATAATTAGGTTAGGTTACCATAATAATGTGAGAGCTTTTTTTGCTCTTCAACACCCTAATAAAGTTTATATCTTTCCTAACATAAGTTACCATAACTTACTAGGTATATAACGTAGGCATCACTGTTTTTTAAGAAGATCCTCATGCGCATGTTTATAAATACGGTTCTGACAACTGGATATTTTTCACAGCAATAAACTATGCGTTGGTCACGATTTCTCTAGAAATTCCACACTTCTTGGTATTCCAAAAATTTTCTATATGGTTGAAGTTCGAAAAATTTCCAGGCCAAGAAAAAACTAATTTTTTTATCCTCCAGGAATTTGGAAAAATTTTCAGGTTAAAAAATTAAAATCATTTGATTTTTCAAATCAGTCCCGAATTTTAGCTAAATTAATTTTAAAATTTTTATCACCCACTGTATAAAAACGAAGATGCAGCTTAATTATAGCTTATAGCCAGTCTAACAGGTCCAAGAAAGTAAATCAATGATAGTGATTGCGTAATAATATAATAATAGAAACAAATTAAAATTTTCGTTTTTACTTACGAACCTGCGGTTTTATTATTGGTAATTTGCTTAAAATATTTTGTTGGTTAGAATAAAACAATTTTATAGCTATTAAAAAGTTAACGGCAAATCATGTTATATAATATGTAAATGAGGTATAATAAGTACTAAACATTTTCGTTGAGGTTGTCAGTATATATTTATGAGGCAGTACTTTTTTACAGATATTATAATATGTATATTAAGACATCTTAGCAAAAAATTGATAATTTTTATTATAATGTAGTTAATATTTTAATGATCGATAGGTACTATAAAATATGTTACTTGAAAATTTTAAATTATTTATAAAACATATTTGTAAAATAAGCTAATACAAAATAGAATCTGTTAGACACGCCTTGTCAAATGAAATTAACTTAAATAGTTAAGAGGAAGTACGCTTAGCTAAATAAGTCAAGCCACACGCGAGATGTTCACAGCCTAGGCGATCATATGTTATTCCAACTATTTAATTGTCTGTTTAGATCCAACCGGAAAAATACACGCATAATGTATACCAGCGGTTGTCAAACTTATTTTGTCACGAAACCCTTATACGATTTTTTTTTAAATATGGAACCATAATCAAGATATTTATTGCATTTTTTCTTAAAAATTAGCAATTTTTAATAGAATGTAAGCTTACAAGGAGACCTCATTCTGCGTCACAAACTTTGAGCATTGTCATATGTAGTGGCATTTGAGGGGGCCATAGTACATTCCTTTTATGCATTCAAAACCGGCGAACAGGCATGCAATGAGTTTCGATTTGAAGCGTTTCTGATTTGAGGTCAAAATTGAAAAAAAAATGATTATTTCATAAAGTTTTTGGAGTATTAATGCAAATTAAAATATTGTTTATGTCGTAGAACTTCTTTTCTTAACCTTCTTCAGTCATTTACATATTTTACATCAATAAAAAAGTATAGTTTTGAGTAAAAAATCGTTAAAAGTGGAAAAAAATGAACGATAATGAGAAAAGAATTACTTTTTGGGTTGCAAAAACCAAATTTTTATTTATAAAGTGTGTAAATTGTATGAATGATTGAGAAAGGGTGAAAAAATAAGTTCCAAGATATAAAACAACATTGTAATTACCATTAAAACTCCAAAAAATTAAATAATTCGACTTTTTTCTTATTTTCGTTCATTTTTTCCAGTTTATACGGTTTATTACTCAAAACTATACTTTTTTATTGATGTAAAATATGTAAATGACTGAAGGAGGTTAAAAAAAGAAGTTCTAAGACATAAAACAATATTTTAATTAGCATTAAAACTCTAAAAACTTTATGAAATAATAATTTTTTTCCAATTTTGAGCTCAAATCAGAAACGCTTCAATTCGAAACTCATCGCATGCCCGTTCGCCAGTTTTGAATGAATAAGAAGAATGTACAAATAGGGCCTTCTCAAATGACACAACATATGACAATGCTCAAAGTTTGTGACGCAGAATGAGATCTCCTTGTTAGTGGTTACCCTACTTTGTACCTACTACTACCCCCTGCTTAAAACCGATACTGTATCGACATGTTAACTCAAATATTCAATGTATCCATAAAATATAAAAGTAAAGAACAATAGAAATTTATTAAAAGCTTTTGACTTAAGGGTCTTAGGGAAGTTTAGCAATTTTCAAATTGAAAAAACTCATTTGCCCGAAATATCTTAATCTATCAAGTCTAGTTTTATGTTTCCAAAACTGGAATTCCAAAAACTACAACTGCACCTTCTTTTTGGTTAGGTTAACGCACTTACTTACACTGTCTTTTTATAAATGGTACGAAATTTCATATGTATGCATTTCATTCATGTACCTACGTGATTTTAGTGAAAATAAACAGCATATGTTTAAGTCATGAAGACATACTTGCAACTCAGAAAATATATTTTACATATATTCAGTGAAGTAAAAATACAGTAAAATGTACAATATATTTTTTTATAACGTCCGTGTTATTTGCAATCTGTTTTTTTTAAACATTCAGCAAATTGTATGTTAAAGAATAATGGCATGTGAAAATATTGTTCAGTAACAATACCTACTCTCCTATAGTTACATTACTTAACCCTCTATTGCATAGTGTTCCTAAATGGAAACAGAAACAACACTGATAATAATAAGAATAATTCATGTAATAGTAGGGTTAATTAATAGCAAGTTTACTCGTGTACAATAAATAACACAACGAAAAATAAAAATAAAACACTAGGGCTGCAGACGAGACGTGGCGAGTTAAGATGAGAATTAGGTCTTTTGACAATTGACAGTCTCATTTTGGTCTTGTAAAAAATTAACCTCGTTTTGTCTCGTATACGTGATTAGAGTTTCGTGTGATTTTTTTTTCTAAAAAAATATTATTAATGATCAAATATCATTTTTTTTTTACTTTTTATTGATAATTCTATAAAATCGAGACTTGTCGAGTAAATAAAATAAATACAATTTATTATCGTCTCGGTTTTGTTTCGTCAAAAAATTAAATAGTCATATTTCACAATCAGTCTCGTATCGATAAAATTCAAGTGGTATCATCTCGGTCTCGTCTATAAAACACCATTGTAAATTTAACAGATAATATACGTATAACAACACGTCAATGTTCTATAATCCCTGTCACTCTGTTTATTTCCACCTGCTATGATTGGCCCATTAGCAGCCTCCCATTCCATCTTGTGTCCCTGTGCTCCCAAATACACATTCTTTAAGTAACAATCAACCACGAAAGGGTAAACCAACAGACAATAAAGCATGAAGAAGAAAAATAATACAATAATAGTATTTTTATACCAAATATTTATGTGAGTGTTAAATCAAATATCTACAGTTAAAAACAATATTGTGAAATGCAATAAAAATCAACAATCGCTGAAAGGACCGGTTTCAAATAAAAGTTATTTTATGTATTGAATGAAGCGCATATCTTATTTCCAAAGATCAACGAAGTTCAATTCGCGCAATGGAATAAACAAGCAGTATATAAAAACATCTAAATATGTATTTAATACATTGGCAATAAATACTTCGTCTTTGGTCTGCGATACCTTGCATTAAACAAAAGAGCAACAAACAAATAAACAAACCAGCAAAACATGTTTAAACAATGAACACGCGGCGTTTGCAAGGTTTACTAGATATATATCTAACAATAAGATATACATCATGAATACAGCGCCGAATGTTGGGACCACTACAATTTTAAATTTTAAATAAGCCAAATAAAAAAATATACCAAAGTCTACTATAGTCTTTAAAACTCTTACAAAAACTTTGAATATTGAATTTATGATAATATTTTGTAAAATATTCAATAATCCAGTTTTTTTTGGACTCAACATTGAATTGATGGTAAAGGAATTGGTTATTTTAGACGGAGCTGCGTATCTGAAACTACAGGATATCCGAAATATTCTGACTTCTTAATCCAAAAAATATATAGATATTGATGAAAATCAAATAGGTACTAACAAAAGTAATAAAAATTTTTATCCGAATCTATATCGGAAAAAAATATATTCCTAATATAACCCTATTTTAAATCAAGTTTGCCGCGGTAAAAAATGATTAGATCGATATCAAATCAATAATATAATAGAAAAATTCCATCTCCATCAACATTTTTTTATTAAATGAACTACTTCATTTGCCTTATATTGATATTTGTTTGTTATTTAGTTTTACGTAGTTTAATTACTTAATTATTTCAAACTTTTGTCCGAAGTTGTGTATAATCTCTTTATTTTCGAAAAAAAGATCGAGTTCGTTTAAGATATTTCTCAGTGAGCAACAAGGTTCGCTATATAATAGAAAAAGAGAAATATTGTGCGATTCGTTTAATTTCCCGGAAAAATAAAACAAAAAACAAGAGTAAGCCCAAATTTTATAAATAACTAAAAATATTATAAGAAGTACCTACCTTTAAGAATTCTGAAATGATTCAGTACCTGTGAGCAAATATATTGTCAAAATAAAATCAATAAATTTAGCATTGCGAGTATAGGGTTTACACTCGCAATGTTAAAATTCATTGAATTTATTTTGACGATATCTTTGCTCACAGATGGTGAATCATTTCAGGGTTTTGAATAGAGATTCATATAATATTGCTTCCTCGCAATATCGAAAATACGAGAAGCTTTGTGATTGTTTTAAAATGAGAAAAAAAAATCTCCGATTTCATAATTTTGACTTGATCTTTCCATTTCAGGTCAAGACAAACACTTTACATTGTTTTACTGTCTATCAGTGTGTCTGTCTCCTGAATTCTTGTCACACGCATGAACCAATGAACCAATATTTATGAAACTTGGTTGGTTGGTTGGGTCTGGCTTGTGGACGGTCCCATTTCAAAATTATTGAAATCGTGTGTAAGGGAGAGGGGTGACACCCCAAAATATTTATTTTTTGAAAATATCCCAAGAAAGACACATATTACGTGAAAATTTTATAGAATCTTTTTTTGTGAAGCATTCAATTTCCTATAACATAGGTCACCACAACGTTTATTGTAAACTATTCCTTTAAAAAGATTTATCTCAATTTGTTTTAAAAAATCATCATATGTTTTTTTTAAATTGCTATTTCCTTTGACAATTTAAATGTCATTTTACGGGTTCATAATAGATTTAGATTTAGATTGAAATTTTCAAGAAATTAAAAATATACGAACAAATAATCCGTTTTTTTAGTAAAATTGTATAAAAATTAAGTGGTTAACCAATGCCAAACAATTTTCTGAACACTTTCGGTTTTTATTTAAATTGTTCAATAATTTGATGAATTTAGCACGAGGAAGAACTGTACATTTACTTGGCAGATGTTTTTTTATAGTTATTTACAAAATTTGGGCTTACTTTTATTTATTTATTTTTCCGATTAATTTCTTAATACGGCCCTGTGAAGAGACGCTGTAAATTGCCGATGCAAATGTCTACACACAAACACTCACTGCTTGGAATGTATGAATGAGACAACAGTGTTTATTGGCGAAGACATGGAAGCGGCAGTGTCGCTGCTAATCAGAGACCGTGGCATGGAATATCAATTATAAATATTCTATCTGCACTACAAGCATTGTTATGTGAGAAATTGCGCGGTGTCTTTTTCATTTTTTTACATCATTTACATTTTTGGAATTTTCTTATTGAAATTATAATTAGAAAAATAGTTAACAGGTTCTTTTTAAGTTGAATCTTTTTAACATTTCGTTCTTTGCACTGGCTAAAAAAATCGCGTATAATATTTTTAAATTAAACCAAAAATTAAATAGCTATGATGTTACAGAGTTTAAAAAATAGTGTAGGTATTCAGTATCGTGAATAAATTGAAGATACCTAAAAATACATTTTCCGGAAGTGGGGGAGGGGGAATTATAATTTCATTACCTACTGGGTGTATTGATTTTTGAGAACAGTTCAAATATCAATTTTATAGACTAGTGACTGACTCATCAACGTTTAGCCTAAATCCCTGGTCTTAAAATCGTAAAGTTTCAGGTGTGTCTTCTTTTTTTGTCGTAAGCACCCACTAAGAAGAGATTTCCCGAGATTCAACACCTAAAGGAGGATTAAAAGGAAATTAATTTTTTTTTATGTCACGATTTTTTAAACTCAACTCTAATAGGATTAAACTATTGATTCTGATTAAAAGTACAAATGGTATTAAATTTACAATTAATTTGTATATTAGGGTGGGCCAATTTTCCAACCGACCTCGGCTACCCCCTACGTGAAAGTACTCTTAATTCTATGGAACTATACATCTACATTCAACTTTAGTTCGGCGCATTTTTGATTGAAAATTTTAAATTTGAGTCCCTTGAGTTCAATATACATATATTACATTTGTTACATATGTTAATATAAATACATGAAAAAATTGGATGTCAAATTCGGAATCCTTGTACCCAAAAACCCTTTGATTGGTGTTTTGCTTAAAAAAAATCAATGAAAAATTGTACATTTTCATGTATATTAACATATGAGTGTGAAAAAATTAAAAGCGCTGGTTTTATGCAACGATAAAATCTTTTTTTTTATTGACCTATCACCCAGAAATATATAAAAGGAAATTATCCAATATGGTCATCTACATAAACAAAAAATTAACATATGAGTACATACATACATACTGAATTCAAGGGACTCAAACTTAAAATTTTCAGTCAAAAATGTGCCGAGCTGAAATGTTGTTAAATGTAGTTAAATGTAGAGGTATAGTTCCATGGGCACTTTTTCTTAGAATTGATAGTACTTTCACGTAGGGGGGTAGCCGAGGTCTGTAAAATTCCTTCCATACAATTTGGCCCATCCTAACATATATATTTCAATTTGGGAGATAAATCCATTTATAAACTGAGTAGAGTAATTCAGTTTATATTCTCAACTCAAACCCATTCAACACAAGATATTTTTACATCTCCATCATACTATATTTCTTAACATTTTACTTACTGAACCCTACCTTACCGGTTACAATATATGCAGGTAACATTAAATACATATTTACTGTAAAAATCAATTACTAACGCGTATCATCTTTTTCATTTGCCTCAAGTTACATTATCATTCTCAGTAGCGTAACTTAAAAATTTAATATTTTATTTGTTGTAATTTGGATTTTATTATTATTAAATTACAATACAATAGTAATAATATGCATTAATTGTTATAAAAATTTATTTTATATTCTAATTATGAACCTATAAGTTAAGATGTTAAAAAAGTTAAAGTTTTAATTCAAAAAAAGTAAATATTTAGATATGCCAAGCGTAACTCATTTAAATTTGTAATAATTTTTTTTTCAAATTATCTGTGAAACATGAATTCTGTCAAATTTGAACATGCTGAACATCAATTAAATTTTTAGCTACCCGAGTAAATGTCCACTGAATTTCGTAGCTAGTATATACACGCCCGCATGGGGTACGTACGTTTTTAGGCGTCCAGAACAGACATAAGTGTTTTGTTAAATTATAATTTAAATAAAATTTTAATAGTCATGAACTATTTTCTATAATGCTGTGAAGTTTATTTCGAATGAAACTGCAAACATAACTCAAAAATGATATTTGTGTGGGTCGTGGGTTGATACATTACTGCATAACAGAGTTCACATTTTCTTAATACAAGTTTTGAGGCTTCCGCGGTGATCTGGATATGGATTTTAACTTTTGGGTGTAAGCCGCGTCAATTTGATCGTGTTATAGGCCAATGTTTCATCACACATTGCAGTGGACATCTTCAGGACTCTTCTAAAGAACTCTGACGGTTTTCACTACAATGTGTGACGAAGCGTTGGCCAATAACACGACCAAATTGACACGGCTTACAACCAGAATCCGATTTTTTCGTAAGTTGATCGAAGATTTATCTGAATACGTTAGTTTGCAGTGACGCCACTGCATTATACTCACTTACCCCAGCTATTGTCCATTCGACATGGGCGAGTTGGTTGTACATTTTCTTATGATTTATTAATTCTAATGACGTAATTAATTATACTACACATGGAGTTTTGTTTGTGCATGAAGGCACCACCATTTTGAAAAGAGGTTGTTCCAGGCTATGTTATTTTCATGTCAGTAATAAATGTGTGAAGGCTTATTATTCGAACATAGTTATTACGACAGGTTGGAAGAATAGGTGTATGTAGAAATCAACTATTGTACTGTGGGTGTATTATTGCTGTTGTATTCTATATGATCGGATCCTTTCAAAGGTTTCAATTGATTTTTGATCTCATATTATATTTTTTATCAAGTTGATTATGTGCCTAATAAAGGTATTGTATGTAATGTATTATTAAACCATAACATTTTTTGTTATACTAGCTACACTAGCTAGTAATTATTTTTAAAAAGTATATCAAAACAATTCACAAAATACTTACATATATTAACATGAAATCGAATATGGATCTTGGCTTCTGGGTGTAAGCCGCGTCGTGTTATCGGCCAATGTTTCGTCACACATTGGGTTCTTCTAAAAGTTCACTTTTAGAAGAATGTCCACTGCAATGTGTGACGAAACGTTGGCCGATAACACGACCAAACCGACGCGGTTTACACCCAGAAGCGTAGATCCATATCAAGATAACTGCGGAAGCCTCAAGACTTGTATGAAATCGAATACATATAATAAATACCGGCAGTGTTATAAAACATAAGAGTAAAAAAGAAACAATTACATATTTTGGCTATAAAAAGTACAGTGTACACCCTTTCAATTTTAAAAATATTTTAATAGAGTTATTAACTTTTTATTAACGACTAAATAGGTACTAAAAATAAGTATTTCATCCCGTGCAGCAACCTTCTTAAGTTTACCATTGCAAAGTCTGCTTGTGATGTGCAGTCGTGGTAAATAAGGTACTGGACCAGTCTTGAATAATACCCCAGTGTTGGACACTTGTTAAATTACATGTACTAAATTAGATATACTTGTTGATATTTGATTACTGCTATTACTGAATCATAATCCATACTCTATAGACACTTAATTGTAGAACAGCTTAATTTTATGACAATCGGCCAATGGGTGTCAAAATGGTGGACATTTAAACTAATTATTCGTGTAATCTATTTATTAATTATTATATTATCATTGCATCTGCTTTACATTGTATCAAATTTTACGATTCTTTATTTTATAACATTTGTGTCGTAGTGCCTATATCTATCATTTTGTAATCATTAGCAAGTGTCCATCACTGGATGTCCATTACTAAAACAAAAGGCTATAATTAAAAGAAAAAAACTATATTTGCGGACTTTGATAATTAAATTGATTGAAGCGGCCAAGACTGGTGCCAGTACCTTATTCTATTGCTAATTAGCTACCAAGTAAATAAAATGACTTAAAAAGAGGAAATACAACAACAACAGGAAACACAACTGCAAATAAACGGATGTTGAATAATTATAAATAATATTTGCACATATGTGATTTGTTTTTATCGATTTATATTGACTTCTTGGACAATCTAGATCAAACCGATTAAAAATAAGAAAACAGTAACAGTGATAATTCTAGCTCTGTTTATGGAGAAGTCGATTAAAGTAGTAATGTTGATTGTTGATAATAAAAGATGTTGTAGAAAATTAGATACAAATTACTGCACAAGATGTTATTATCATTTCTTAATTTGGATGCATGTCAGATAATTATCCTAGATGTACATTAACGCTGATGTGTAATCATTTTTAACTTTGAGTAATGTTAATTATAATGTTTGTTTATGTTGTGTTTCGAAATAGAGGGGGGGGGGTATTGGAAAACAAATTAGAAGGATGTAGTTATTAGTGTTAATTTTTTAATTAAGAAAACATAGATAATATTAAATGCCACGAAATATTCTTATACGTAATACTGAGTTAACATCTTATGCAGGACCGTACTTAGACATTTTAAGATCCGAGGCGAAAAATTCAGACAAGATAAAAGTCAAGATTCTTGATTTTAAAAGATTATCAATAATTAGTAAAAAATTTACTATTTTTTACCAGTCTTGCAATGAAATATTAAACTAAAATACAAAATAAGCGTTAAATTTTAAAATTTGTTTGTTTATTTCATAAGCATAAACAGTTTCAATCTCAATCTTGTCACGTGTACGAGACGAGATATATTTAATATTTTTTGCGAAAAAACCGAGACGAGAAGGCTTCAATTTTCATAAGACGAGACCTAGACGAAACTAAAATTTGCAAAATCACTCGTGTATTTTCGTGTGCAGCTCTAATCATTATTTTTTTTAAATTTGAACCTAAGTATCTTTCAATTAATACATTACATTAAAAATATAAACATTATTTAGAATGTAATATTTCACAATTTATAATCTCAAATAAATTTACATTTATCTTATATAAAAAAACCTTTTTATAATTCTATTCGTTTTTAATGTGAAACAAACCTATAGACTGATATAGAGTTATACATGCACAATTAATTTTTACCTAAAGGCTTTGTGCATCATTATATTGTATAATACTACATACATTAAAGTCGAGCTATTTGAAAGACAGTTGAATAAAATTGTACTGATAGAAAATACCCACAATTCTTGTTATTTCAATAGAAATGAATCTAAATGCTCTAAATAATCTAGATAATTAAATATAGTATCAAATGGGTTTCCTTTGTTATACTTGAATCTTATTTATTCTGTTTTTAGTTCTTTCTCTGTGAATCTAGAATATTGTTTCTTTATGCATTGATGTGTATACGATAATAAAAAAATATCTACCGAAACGTGCCAGTTATTTTAATTGTAAATGGCAGTCTACATACTATTAGGTTAGGATTTATTTTTTAAGTTTATACAGTTTTATTAGAAAATATTAATTGATTTTTTTAATGCAGACTTGTCTAATTTAAATAAGATATAGCCTAAACTAATTCTACGGTTTTAGGGTTTTGAACAGTGAAAATCCTACTAAAATCGGTTCAATAGTTTTCGTTTCACTTCAGAACAAAACGAATAATTTGTAGACAGAATTTACAGATTTAGACATAAAACTAGCTGTTACTCAAGGTTAGTATATGTATAGGTTGCCTCATAACTTTTTGACCAATCAGCGGCTGCGTGTGATGACGTCACCCTGAGGAACCTTTCAATGTTGTTTCATATATTAAGTTTTTTTTCAAATTATTTCGAATTTTTGGATATTTGTATTTAAAAAAAGTAAATATTATTGTTTATTACAGAAGCACAAATTATTACATATAATATTTCTTCATAAAAACTTTAAAATGATGTCAGAAATCAATGCTTAAAGAAAATACATTTCTTGGTTACATATAAAAAAACACTTGTTTAAAACTATAATTTATAATAATAAAATAATAAAAATTTAGATTTAAAACTCAGTACACTATCAATATCAAATGAAAATATTTAAAAACAACTTACAATAAATCAGCTTAACTAAAATAAAGAGTAAATATAGTTTGACAGCCATTTATAATGTCAAAGAGTTCCTCACGATGACGCGTTCTCCCCTCTCATGCCACTCCCCGCCAGAGTTATGAGGCAACCTATTACTTTACTAACCTTGGCTGTTACTATCAAATTCACTCGTGTGAAATTTAGGTTAGGTAGGGGCTGTCAGAGATAAAACTCATGAAGAAGAATAAGAAGGTTAGGTAATACAGATTTCTGTTATGATAGTCGATAAAACAGGTTGCGCGTACAAATGTCACACACCCATTTTTTTATCTAAAGTAATTATATAACTAATATATTTTTCGGGATACAAAGTAGCCTATGTCTTTCCTCCAGATGCAAGCTATCTCCGTGCCAAATTTCATCTAGATCGGTTTAGCTGTTTAGCCGTGAAAAGGTAGCAGACAGACACACTTTCGCTTTTATAATTTATAATATTAGTCATAATAGGAGGAACAAATTGTTGATTGAAAAAGCAAAAAAGTTGATATGAAAAATGTTCGAGAAATTCTTCGTGAGGGTGTTGCGGCCCCTCAATGATTATGCCCAAAATAGTGTTTATTAATTATTTGGAGAAATGATTGGGTAGAGTACATTTTAATTAAGAACTAACCTAACAGGATATGCACTCGCATAATACAACAAACATATTCCGACATTTAATAAATTCCATTATCTTTTTTAGTAGCAATACATACCTCTTTCTCCATGCAGTAGTATACTTATACATAAATTGTTTTTATGTAACAATAATACCGATGACGAGTATACAAAGTAATTTATTAAGTAATTAATTGGTTGGTTGATAGCCCATCTAATTATATTTTTCAGCCGGTTCTGGCTCGTGTTGCGGCCCGCAATGTCAAGGCCGTACCTGAGGTCATGAACCCAGGCCCATGTTGAGTGACTAGAAAACTTCTCGGAACGTTTACTTAAGTGAATGCGCAAACATTTCGGCGACTGAGTCACATTATCGTATGCTTGTCTGTTTTTTGTATGTAGCTGAAGATGGTTTTTGTGGTTTTTTTTGTTTGTATAATCTTGATGAATTAAATATGCAATGTTTGTTTTTCAGTGGTCAAATATAAATCTTTTGTGATTGTTTTAAATTATTTTTCTTAAAAATTAAAATATATATATGTATAATAATAATAACAATATCAAAAATATAAATATTATTCCCAATTTTTTCCCCTCCAAAAAAAGGAATAATATATAACTAGGTATGAATATTGTAAAAATTAGCAAGATATATATGTACAATATACAGTATTAACGAAGAGGTTTGCAATTACCTCACTGCACCTTATTATTTTTCTATAGTTTAATGTTTTATTACTATAATCTTCAAGATAGTTTTTAGATGTAATCTGTTTTAATACAAATGAACAAACATGTTATTTTATGATAAGCTGTTCAAATATGCTACTGTTTTTTTTTTAATCCTTAATATATATAAAGCTCAACGTCTCTCTGTCTGTCTGTCTGTCTGTCTGTCCGTTAGTTACCTTATCACTCGAGAACCACTTATCCGATTTACGAGTTTTTTTTTTTAATTCATAGGTACTTTTTCTGGCCAGGTTATAGGCTATATTTTTTTACGTTAGGTAACACAACAACTAAGCAGTGACGATAATAGTAAATCAAGTCGGAAAAAATTTTGCCGTCGGCGCGCTGTTTTGTAATACGCTGCCTAAACCGTTCAATATAGAACAAAATAATGTATTAAAGAATTGTGCAGAATCAAAAGTTCTACAATTAAGCCCGCGACACCATATGTCTAACTTTTATATTTAAGCCACAATTACTGCTTTTATGTTACTAAGAAAACATAAAATATTTGGGTTCTGTTTACGTGGACTTATGACATGCAAAACATTAATCCTTATCGAAATAAATGATTTCATCGTCATAAGTACTTAATGTAGATATAATTTGCCATTTACAGCATCCAATTTGGTCGTATAGTTTAGAAAATATCGAAATATATGTTTTACGGGAAAATATTATTCGTGCGATGGTGACCCGTGTATGGCGATGGAATGTACCAACTAGAAGCGCAGGGCAGAGGGAAGGGAACAGGCCGGTATTCTTTTGATTGTCAATTGTTTATTTTGTTTTCAATAATTAACTTTTAAATTTAAATAGAACAAAAATTATTTTTACTTTTTGTTCTGATTCGTTTTTGTTAGGTAGGTAATTTAAGTGTTATTTGGTTTTTATTACATTAATAACTAATCGTGTTTGTAATTAATTCAACTATATATTTTTTAAATCCTAAACAATAATTCCGTAGTCCACGCGAGCGAAGCCGCGTGGGCCCAGCTAGTACATTATATATACATCATGATTTTCATTTTATAACGGCAAAATACTATTCAATTTTTAAATTAGAATAAATACGTGACAATATATAAAGTGCAAAATTACTCTGAACAACGTAGGTATACTTGAAAACCGATATATTTTTTATTAAGGTTATACAAGTTTTACAAAAAAAAAATTGCAGGAATCGTTGCAATGTATGATACAAACAATTCTATTAATAACACAACAAGTGCAATTTGAAAAACCGGATTACCTGTGTAGAAAACCAGCCTATATTTAGAGATGCGTGTAAAATTAAATGCGTGTGCAATTTAACTAAATAAATGGAATTACATGCTTGTATAAATATAACATTGTTTCTGAAAATATAAAATACAAAATAAATGTAATTTATTTAAACACTAGTTGTTACCCGCGACTTCGTCAGCGTGAAGTTTGTATTTTTTTATCTAATCAATTTTTCGAAATACAAATTAGTTTATGACCTTCTTCAGGATGCAAGCTATCTCCCTACCAAATTTAATCAAGATCGGTTTAGCCGTGAAAAGGTAACAGACAGAGTTACTTTCGTATTTATAATTATCTATAAAGAATTTGCTCTATATAAGCGGCTCCCAAACTTATTTTATTGCGGAACCCTTACACGATTTTTCAATAAATGAATGATTTCATTGTTTATTGTTTATTTATATTTGATTGGAGCAAGACCGGACCGAGACCGGCTCGATAGTCTGGATCGACCCTAAAAATTCGTAACGGTTTTATTCTGAACAAGAAAAAAATAAAAAAAGTAGCTTTGTAATAAAAGTTCGTAATTTTTTCACGTAGAATCTGATCCTAAAAATATAAAATGTATGTTTCTATTAAAACGACAATTTTACCATTAAAAAAAACATAAAAAATAATATATTGCCCCCTTCAAACTGAGTAACTTTTGTCTGAAAAGTTTTCTGTAAGCAACATAATTTTTGAAATAAAAATGTTGTTTTATTTTGAACACTCGGTATATATTATTCCAAGATCTTATAACGACACTAATCTGTATAAAAGTAGTATTTATGTTTTCCTAGTTATTAGAAATTAAAGCGTTGGGAAATGAACCATAACCTTTGATGTTTTTTTTTTCTATGAAAACATCAATTGCACTAATTATTATTATAAGAAAAATAAGTGACGCATTAATGTCACACCATTGTTAAAATTACCACTGGTGTGAATCGCGTGTATTTTTCAATTATAAATTTTAAAAAGCATTTAATTGCTCCTAAGTAATTTAAATAGGCAGATGTTGTAAGATGATATCTAAAAAAATGTAATTTCTTAGGATTTGAAAGTTTAAAAAATTTTCTACGGGTGATACTGGACTTTCTTATACGAAGAAGAATGTGTTTCTAATTTTATTTTAAAAAATATTTTTGGTAAAATGATAAAAGAGAAAAAAGTAATAAGATATATGTAAATTATAGATAATAGACAATATTTTTTCTAGTTTCCTTCGTTTAAAAAAAAAATCAAAAATTAACGAGAATAAACAATTTTTAATTTCACAAAGCGAAAATAGTCAGAATGGATTCAGTGAAAGTCAAAATGAATATTTCCATCAAAATCTCGAATTCGAAAAAAAAAACAGTTTTACAATATTAATTAATTTATTAATTATTAATTAATAATAATGCTACATATACTTCATACATACTCGTATGGCCGTATAAGAACGTAAAGTTACCTATTTTGTTAAGATAAATCAATTTTAGATACCAGAAATAGACAAAATGAAAGAACAAACAAAACGTATTTATCAAAAAATGGTCAAAATGTCAGTTAAAGATAATATCATTTAAATATTATTAATTATAAAAATAATATTTGATATGTAAGTTTTATTTCTTAATATTTCCAACGGTTTTATGTACAATTACACTGTAATATGTTTGCCTTAATTAATTTCTTATTCGTAATTATACCTCATAATAATAATAAAATTTAATTTGAATATTAACCCCAATATTTAGTGGTGATACATTTTTGATAGAAAATATTATTATAACTCTACATTAATTGTTATTAATTTACATTTATAAATGGCCTCAAATACACACATTGACAGAGAAAGTATTTTAAACATTTATTCCACATTTTAAGAATATGTTTCAAATAAAATTTTTATAATACATATTTTTACTATTCGTTTATAATTTTTTTTAAATCCTTGGAATATACAGATACAATAAATAAAGAAAAACTAACAAAAAATGTATCTTGTATCTATGTATTTTGTTTGATAAAATGCAAGCTAGCGATCAAAAGCAAATAAAAAGAATTTGTGTTGGTCCATCAAATTCAATTTGTGGACCTCCGCGACGGTAAAAAAACTCAAGTGCATTTGTATACTTATAATGTGAACAATTATACTCGATAGAAGACGTATTAATTCATTCACAAAATGTGATACAATACCTTCCAAGTGTGTATAATTTAGCGTATAAACACTAACGTTTGACCTTTTCTAGTTTCTTTTAAATGTTCTATTTGAGCTTAATATTTTTTTTATATGATAAATATGAATTCATTTAGGTACCTATGTAAAACTTTTATAAATTTTAGAAAAATTAAACAAAAAATATGATTTTCTAACAAGCAATTATGTTTGTAGTTTTTTAGCTACCTGTTTGACATTAATGTTAAATGTTTACAGTTAAGAATCGCGAATTTTAAATCTTTGGAGAGTATTAAAAAACTAAACCTGTCTGTACACATATTAATTACTTTAAACTACTCGAAAATGCCATTATTTATTTTACATAATTTATGATTCTTTCGTACTTTTCAAATCTATTGAGGCATAAATCAAGAAAACTCGAAATTCAAGTTAAAAACATCAGAATTCATTTCAACAAAAACAAACATAAATGAGAACATATTTTAGTTTCGATGATGTCTATGCATGATGATAATTGCAAATCCGTTGGATCTCTGGGTTTAAGAAAAACTAGTTAGTATAGTTTACATTTACATCCAAAACTTAAATTGATATTATATACCCATATGTATCTATTTATTTTCAATTTTTTTCAGAATGCATTTTGCTAAATTTTCAAGATTAATCAATTTATATGGGAATTATTTTTTTAATAATAATAATAAAATAAAATGTAAAGGATGAGCCAAAAGTCACTTTGCCATTTAACAATGAAAAAAAAACTTTTATTCTTTATAGCACGAAGATTTTTTTCACCTATACATGAAAAATAATATCTTGTAAATTACTCCCATTTGTATTTTCATATGAATTTCAATGATGCCTCCATAATTGTATGCAAAATGCTTGACTCTATCGCCCGGATTTCTCCACAAATATTGTTCTTTAGTTTAAGATCGGGGAAACGAGATAGAACTAGGCATTTTGCATACAGTTTTTATGAAGATGAAAATTTTATATATATAATTTTATTAGATAATATTTTTCATATATATGTAAGTAAAAAAAAGCGGGTGTGTGTACATACTTATTTACGCGCATTAGAAGTTATAGTTTTTTAGCATAGTGACATCTAGCGTGCAAATGCAAAACTAAAAATCGGTTTTACCGACTATAATAACAGATATCTGTTTAATTTCATGGTATTAAATTGCGCGCGAATCGTTGCATGCAACGCGCATTTCATTTCCGTTGCATTACTAAAATTTCACCCTGAACGCGCCTAAAGAAGTATAACTTCAAAAATCTTCATTGTATGTAGAATATCATATGAAAGACAAATACAAATTTTTTTTTAAATTTTAAAAGATAAATCTGTATGACAATCAAATTTATTTTATAATTGGACCTTTTTCTGTAAAATCTTATTATTCATGTACGTATGTAAAAAGTATCTACTTCAAAACATACTCCCTTCTACCTCTTCGCCGTTAATCTTTATATAACCTCCCATACGACATAACTGTCAACGAAAGTTTCACACGATCAGAATACCTACAAAAAACTGAAACAAATGGGCTGGATCTCTTCCTGACAACCCTGAGAGGTCACGCGCAGCTTCAAGCGGAATCATCTTCCATATACAGCATATAAACACACACATATACACACGTGCATCTATGTACAAGTACTTGTACAATATGGTCCAACTAGTTCTTACCAAATTTGGTAAACACGTATATCTTGGTAACAGTAAACTTAAGAATATTTGCGGTATTCATTGTGGTAGATATATTATGTAATAATATGCACATGTGTTTGTAATTTTATTATATCTACGAGTATATCTATTGTGTGAGTTTGTTTTGCTGTGGCGCCAGTGGTTTGAAGTTGTTTAAAATTTGTCTGGAGTGATTTATTTATGCTTTTTGTATTTTTAAATCAAATAAGAATTTTCTAATATCTTGCACTTTTAATTAAACGAGTTAGCAATATAAAATCAAAACTTTTCTTTTCACTGTAATGTGCATCAAGGCATGAATATCAAGGATGTATTTATTTTATTTTTTGTTTTATTATAAAATATTTCGAAGTAAAAGTCTTCTAAAATAATTTGATTTGTCTTATTTATTTTTCCCAGTACGTACAAAAAATATCGAAATATAATTAATATATGTTATAAACCCGTTCTCCAAAAAGTTGTATCATGGGATTTTCTTGTATTATACAGTATAAATACTGTGGAAAAATAGTTAGAATGGATTCAGGGAAGGTTAATATGGATATTTCTGTCAAAATTCGGAGTTAGAAAAAATCGGTTTTCATACATATGGCTGTATAAGAAAGTAAAAACTAAGTGTTGAAGATCTATTTATTTCTAAATTATTTCTTTTATTCATATTAGTTATGTACAGTAAAAAGTAAGTATGTGTACTAGGGTGTCAAAAAAAGTAATTTTTTCCGGTAGCTCAGAAATAGGGTTATATATTGCTATTTAATTGATATAGAATATTGACGTTAAAATGCTGATTTTTGTAAAAAAAATATATATATTTAAAACGCTTATAAGTTTCAACTCATTGCATTTACATTAATTAACATTAAAATTATTTTTAGAAAAAACAATATTTTAGTTGTGAGCCTTTTAGATGTACATTTTAACAAACAGTTATCATGAATCAGTAATACCAACTTTAGTTCTAAAGAATCATTTCCCCATGTTATTTAAATGAGAAACGGGAACCCTCCTTTGCGGCACCTCTTAAAATTAAACTATAGGGTAATCCTTCAGCGAGGATTTATTTTAGGTCATAAACTAATTTATTTCGTAACGAGAGCAAATGTTCATTTTTTAATGTACGAGTATATGCAATATGCAAGTACATAAATAGAAAATTATTTTTAAAAGTGTAAAATGAACTTTTTATTACAACACATTTTAATGTAATACTGTATTATACATTATGACCTGCCCTCGATATTATTATATTACTTCGTCTTCAAAAAATACTGGTACATCACTTCTATTAATCGATCTTACAACTCCAAGGCATGAGACCGTTGTTATTTAAAATAACAATTTCCTATTCGAAATAACAACAAAAGTAGATAAGTACGTGCTTATTTTATCCGCGTCTTTTGAATTTTTCTCGTATACGAGTAACACAGTATAACAATTAAAAAAAATTCCTGGAAGAATTGACTATAGAGGGTTTAGTATACAAGAAAAAATACGTTCGTTTTGAACGAAAAAATAAAAATCTGTAACATGCATGATAAACATAAAACCTTACCACAAAACATACAAAAAGGAGAAACATTCTTTTGTGTTGTAACATAAATGCTTTAATTACATTTCGTTTTTTCTACAACTGCTACATTTTTCTCGATTCTTTAACACAGGCTGCATTTATATGCTAATCGAAACGTCTACATAAATATTTAAACAGTACATGAGTACTACATACATACAAGTACACTTCAATATCGAGTGTGTTTGTATTTAAAACGAGTGTATTAATAATAATTACAGGTACATATATATTGTAGTTTATGTATGTTATACCTTTTATACCAAACTAGCGCGCTGGACCCGGTGTTACTCGAGTATATACATTTAATCTGTAATGTAAAGATTCTGTAATAATTTTTTTCAATTAAAGTATTTCTATATTGGAATCAATTAATTTTCAAGTTTTTTAATACAATATCATAGATAACAGCCCAGAAATTTTCTATAAGATATGTCCCCGCAGCATGATATGTACTTATTTTGTATCTTTATGAATATGAAGGAATCCTTACATAACTAACGCTTTGGACCCGGTGTTACTCGGGTTTATAAATTTAATCTCTAAAGTAAAAATTATTTAATTTTTTTTCTGTTCAATTATATCTATATTGGAATACAGTAATTTCCAAGTTAATTATTGTCAAAATTTTAATTTAAAACAAAATTCACACCAAATTATTTAATTTAAAAAAAATACACACATTATTATAAGTCGAATCTCGATAAATCAAAATCCGTTCACATCTATGGTTTCTCTATCGATGTCACCTAACTATAACCTATATAACTCGAAACTCTCATTAAAAAATTTACTTCTAATATTGGAATATAATAATTTCCAGATCAACAAATAATTAAATTTTTAATTTAATGTTGAATTTCGCCTTGACATGTTGGTGTATCCTAAGTATGAACGATTGGCGTAGTGTTTTTGTTTGATATGTTTTAAACTCTTGTCGTATAAAAATATATTACATTCTTATATCACATTTGTTTTTGATACGACAACGGTAAAAAAATGTTTTATAACTTTTACGCCATAACTATAGAATTAAAAATGTTTCAAATTAATATAAAGAGTGACAAATTAAGAGTGACCCATTTTTAATTAATGATATCGAAAACAGTAATCACTTAGTGAACCTAATTTTAACTGTAAAATCTTTTGTTAACCTTAACCAATTAAATTATTCAGACTCAGTGGTGGTTCCGACAACAATTAAATGTTCCCGTGGCTTCAAATCGCAAGACAATTGGAAGTGAATCGGAGAAGAAAAACAAACAGGATTGAAGCAAATTTTAATCAATCAAATCTAATTTTGAAGAAAGATTTACACTTTCATCCATACAAATGGCAAAACGCTCAAAAACTTTTTCCAAATGACTTAAACACATGTTTGGATTTCAGAGGGAATAATTTTGTTAACATCATAATTATGAGCAACGAAGCGCATTTCCAATTTCTTGGCGAGAGGAATAAACAGAATTTGTGTTACTCGTCTGTCGAAAACCATCAATCGGCCATAACACCATTTTTACAAAAACTTTAAGGTTCACAAAAGATTTGATAGTTAAAATTAGGCCCACTAAAAGTGCGTTCCAGGGATGAATCTGGACCCTATTTCAGCCAAAGCGCTGTCTTCTGACAGTATCTGGAAGTTCCTGAACCATATACGATTATCCAAAACACTGAATGTGTAAACATTATTGAAGAACGGCTGGTTCTTCGGGTGGTGGTTAGGAACACCAAATGTTTGACTGAATACTTCCTTCATCAGAACATAATGAGGTTCTTCGGTGAAATTGTTATTGAAGGAAAGTAACGCACGTGAACCTCTTAAGCAATTCCCTGTTAGTTTTAACTCCTTATCGTATTAACTGAAAAAATAAATGTTTTTTTTGGTAATTTTTTTAATTTTAACTCGTTCAAAACTAAAAATAATACAGAACACAGAAAAATATCACAGTTAAAAAACATTATTATAATAGTTTTTTTTTAAATATTTTAACTATCCGGCATAGAAATAATTTTGATTTTAGAAATTATTGTAAAATGCAAATTTTGATTTCTGCAACAATCACAAAATAATGCAAATCATTTCAACGATGAAAAATATGAACCCCGGTAAACAAAGAATCTTAAGGATATTTAATTAAATTATAAAAAAGGAGGGACTTACTCTCCTGACAGATGTCCGCTAACTCCGTTGTTTACAACTTTGGTATATACGTATAAGGAATTGTATCAGATATATCCGGTTTAATTTCTGGCTTTTACTGACACTCATTGGTTCTTACAATTGCATCATTCAGAATATTTGACACGTCATGATCGTTTCAAACGCCAAACGGAACGATGTAATCAACGATCGTAACGTTACAAGTGCCATCTGGAACGCACCCTAAGTGATTACTTATTTCGATATTATTAATTAAGAATGGGTTACTCTTAATCTGTCACCCTGTATTACACATACCTTTAGTCTTATATGAAAAAGACTCCGACATGGAAGTCGAAACATCAAGCCATACATATGTTCATATGGACAACGGCAACAAAAAAACATTTAAACGTTGACATCAGTTCGGAAACCAAAGTTCATATATGAACAGCCATGAAAGCCTACAGATGATAATTACTTTTTTATGATAATGGAATAATGCTGACTTTTAAATATATTGTATATACTTACATGATTTGAAACAACATTTTATGAATATTAAAAATAATTTCATTTTCGGTTTTTCTCCTCGTGTCTTTCAAAAAGTCATCTAAATTAAATCAATGTTTCTATATAAATATATTATTAGTAGCTTGTATACATTCTTGTTGTACATCCTTTCTACAATTAATTACAATTAACTATATATTAGTATATACTTACATTTCGTATTAAAAAAGATTAACCTTTTTTAAAATCAAATATTCTTGTAAATTAAACGAATTTTGTCACTGTATTCGAACATTTCGCAATAAATCATTTGAAATCAGTTCAACTATTTAAAAGTTAGAGCACAGTAGATACACATTGACATTTTAGATGTATGATATACAGATTGGTACAGATGCACAGATGCTTGCATACATAGATAAGTAAATGTGGATACTTAACAGATGTACAAATGCTAACAATTAAAAAAATATCATTTAAAATTACGTCAATGTTAATTGTTAATTAAATAAATACTTCTGATATTTAAAATACCTATGTAGGTAAAAATATTGATATATCAATAACTTTAAGTTTTAAATTTTAATGTATTACCTATGTTATGCCGAATGTTAGTCATTCGAATGCTGTAATTTGTCTTCAATTTTTTTGTCAAATTTATTTATGAAAATTTTAATTATATATTACATTAGAGTTGTGCATATTTTTTCATTCGTTATGTTCTTTATATTTCTTTTTTGTTATATTTTATTGTTCACTTCAAAATTTTAAATGGCCACTGACATTTAAAATGTTTTTAAATAATCAATAAAATATAATGTATCCATAGTTACGACATTTGCAATTAATTTAGTAGATGCTTCAAGCGCATTATATGTAAACGTATTTTGTTTATTTGCTCCTCTTTAACATATCTTTTTCAAAAATCAGACACGCGTTCATGGTTGTCAATTAACCAAAGTATTTGAAAAAAATTAAAAAAATCTAATATCGGTTTTCGTTTTGATACTTTTTTACATCAAAACTTTTTTTTTCTTTTTTTTTCATTTTTTTTTAAATCTGAAATTTGAACCTTACATTATATCGCCCAAGGAATATAAAAAAAATAATAAAAAAATTGTAACTTTTTTTTTGAAAATTTGGGGGCCCCTTGTTACCCCATTTATAAACTTTTTCAAAAAAGGCCCACTAGTTGTTATTTTTTACCCCCAAGGAATGTATATACCAAATTTCAAGTTTCTCCGATGAGTGGAAATGGTCAAAAAAATGATTGTGAGTCAATCAGTCAGGGCACTTCGTTATATATAGTAGATTACTAAGTGTTAAAAATGAAAAGTTAAGAATTTTTATTTTGTAAATTAAGCTGTTTACAGAAAACCTTTTCTAACAAAAGCTTAGCGGACTAATAAGGAAGGTTGCGCAGAATATTAACTATCCCCCTCCCCACCCAATTTTTTTTTAATGTTCGCATAATATCTGAAGACCTTTTTTTGACTCTGCAAGCTACTTTTGTCATGAAATACATTTTTTTTTCTTTAGCATGTCATACAGCGCCCCCCCCCCCTGGCACTTGGGATTCCCCCCTTTCTTAGTCCGCGACTCGAGGGAATAATATCATCATATTTTTTATTTATAATAACTTTTTTTTGCATGAGTACCAATATTTTTGTTTTTTGATTCTACGTGAAAATTCAAGGCGATTTTGCTAACTTTTTTTATTTTAAAAAGTTAACAAAAAATATTTATTACACTTGTGATTTAAAACAACATTATGTCTGTTGTACTTTTTTCTCTATAATAAATTAATTGGATCAGTCATTTTGAAAGAGGTTATCTCCAATTTTTCTAAAAAATCGTTTTTCGGCATTTTAGAAAACTATGGATAAATGGATCATTCTAAATTTAATAGGTTATATCCCATCTTTCTAATTGCATAGTCATACACTCGGTTAGTCATGGAAAATGATAAATATTTCTTAAAAAAAACATAACTTTCAAGATGTTTTTTGCTCCTCTTGTGTAATTTAGAGTTGGCTCCTTTTCAAAATGACCGATTAAATTACATTAGTTGATTTTCAAAGGCAAATTATTTATTAAAATATACTTTTTATGTTACGAACTAAAAGGCGTTAAAAGTGTTGGACAAAAACTTGCCCATATGTCTATACAATTACAAATATTTTGATCAATCTGAACATAATTTTGATTAAATTAATTTATATCGATTATAATCTTTTACTGAAAATCAAAATAATAAAATAAAATTGTTTATGTTACATTAAAAAAGTATATTTTATATACACAATTGTACCAATTAAACTTTTTTATGAATGCAGTGCAGAAATTAGTTACGGTTTGATCGAATATAATATATAAACAAAATTTATGTTTTGGGTAACATTTTTTACGGCCAAATATTCAAGGATAAAGTGTAAATAACCATGAAAATGACCATCAAAAAGTTTAATGAAGCATTATAAATGGATGAGTTATAACAATATTCAAGAAAATAAGAAACTTGCAACAAAAAGGTTGAAAACGCAACGTTTCTTTATACAAAACAGTGTACAAAAATCGAGCATCAGCGTTAAAGTTACTTAAAAACATAATATACCTAAATCTAATTTTTTTACTACTTTCACAAAAATAATTATAATTGTGTTTATTATCACATACCTTAAATTTTTAATTAAACCAATTAAAGTAAAAAAATTCAAACGATTACTATAAATATATATACCAACCACTACATTTACGATTTTTTTAACTTTTACTGTGGTGACATTAATGCTGGTAAAGAATGCAAACACCGTAAATATAAATTATTTTAAATGTTGTAAACATAAAACTATAATACGTTGTATATAACATAAGTTCTCATATGCAGGGTCGTATTTAAATATATATTTTTGTAGCGATAAATCTATTGTTTATAGCTGTAGAAATTCTTTATTGATGAAAGACAAAATTTGAAAAATAATATATTTAATTTTTTTAACAACTCAAATACATATAAGTGAAAAGGTTTTGTATGATTTTGGGTATCCCCAATAATTAAATAAATTAAATATTAAACGACCGTAGGAGATCAATCAAAAATTATATTGTATACAGTATTATAAAAAATAACTAAAATTTGAAATTGACAAAAATTAGTTAGCTAACAAGCACTATGAAACAGGGTATCAGACATTCATGAATATGACAGTTCTGTGACATTTAATAACAGTTTAGCGTATACGCTTTAAGTAAAAAACAGCTGTATTAAAACCGTAGCGCAAGGTTATAACTAGAGATTCTGGAGCCTCGGAGCAGCAAATGATCGAGGGGCCATTTATATTCCCACTTTTGTTTATTCGGAGGCCCGTGGCACTACTCCGATAATATTTATAGCCCTATTGTAGCGATACCTATAAAAAAAGCAATATCTTGTACGATCAGTGTCACCAACTATAAATTGAAGTACCACTGTTTTAAATTCGAAAACACTATCCAAAGAGAATATTACATAATTAATACCCCGTTTAAAGTGTTCGCAAGCTAACAAAGTTTTGTCAATTTTTTTATAATACCGTATATACTATTATAATTTAATCTAAAAATACGTATTGAAATTAAAAAAAATATTTAAAGTTTATCTTATAATCTCCAACTAAAATATAATAACTACGCTCCTGTACAAACTATAGATATATACAGTTCTTCACTGATAAGAATAAAGGTGTTTGGTATCGGTCATATCTTAGAATTAATCAATTCAAACTGCAATAAATTTAACAGACACTGAATGTTAATGACTTACAAAGTCATTTTCGAAGATACCGTATATCTTTTCCTGAGTTGTTAATAGTATTTACATTTAAATGTGACTGCCATGTGTTATAATACAACAGTGTTAAAAGAAAGAAAAAAGTTAGATTATCAATATCAGATAATAAATATATATACATATAAGTAGTATTAATTAAACAATTTAATTTTCTACTAAAAAATATCATATACTATAATGCATAATAAATTGTTAGTATACTTATATATGCTAATAAAATCAACTAACAACTAACGCTAAAAACTTTCAAGATCTCACGACAAAAAACTTAAATGAAATAAATAAAACCGACATAAAAATACCCTTAAAAACACGGAAAAGTATACCTTATACCTAATAATTAAATTTAACAGTTTTTGAAGTCGGTTATCTTTTTTTTATATTAAAATGTTTTTTATTGGCTAGGCACCGACTTCAAAAACCGTTAAATTTAATTATTAGATATACTTTTGAGTGTTTTTAGGGTTTTTTAAAATTATTTTTAAGTTTTTTATTTTCCCTTTTAAGTGGTGTATCTTCGAAGCTCATTGTCAGATTCTAATAAAAAAAAATTTAAAAAAACACATTCAAATCGGTGTATATTTGTTGAAATTATTCACAAACATACATAAAAATGTGTATTGATTGAATTAAGAGCCTTCTTCTTTTTTGAAATCGGTTAAAAATGATGTGGAAGACCCCTATTTTAGTGTAAATTTCTAGCTTGTTTGTGCAGCTCTAAAATTGAAATGTGCAGTAATTTACTGCAATACTTTCAATTACATCCAAAAAATGACATTTAATTACACCTATTGAAAGCATTCACATTATTATATTAACCTGATAAATTTTTATTTTCTTTATATACCTTAAAATGTGAAGTTCTAAAATTTCTTTAAAATAACCCCTCTAATGTTATCCTGTGTAATATTATTTTACTTATATAATAATTTTTTTGGCCTTAATTTTTTAATATATCTACAGCCAGCTAAACACCCAAGACGGAACATCCCTCACTTGATGGGATTACATGATGGAATAGGAGGTTGCCCTGGAGTGATCAGGGTAATTCTAGGCTGACACAATAAGATCTAAATCTAACTTAACCTTATACCCCCTAAGTTAGGTACCGATTGTTCTGTCGATCAATTAAAATCGAGCCCCGGAACCTCCGTACCTCCTCCGGCAGGTTTACAAACTCAGTAGCTGGTTATATAATAATATTAAATAGTAGATTTCTGACTGTAGTTGACGTTTATATCTTTTGAGATTTTTATATCTCAAGACATCCTTACTTACATCTCATACAATATATTATGTCAACTACCTACATATTGAATACGAGTACAAAACTAACTGTTTATAAATATATTGGCATACATATGTAAGTACATAAATATGTAAATTGACATCAATAAAATAAAGTTATTATTGTAATGTTATTAAACATTAAAAGTTATTTTCAATAAACAATTTACGTCTTTTGAATTAAGACAAGCCTTTACGTCCGCATTACCAGATTTGCGAATGTCATACTAAAATTTCATACCGTTATTTAGTTAACCATGTATGTTGTCATTCATGTCATAGGTCATTTAGTTAATACATTTTCAGATAACATATGCATATATTAAATTTCAAAAGTCAATTAAGTCCGTACAAATTGGCTAGAAAATGTCGATAAAATTAAGAAATTAAACGAATGATGAGATGTGCTATTAAAAGTTAGACATTTATTTTTATAGTTTGACTTTTACCCCCATTTAGATTATATCTTAAATAAGGTGTGGTTGTGTTATTGATAACTTGTCTTTTATTAGATAGGATGATCGATGAGAATTTGTAATGGATTTGACATTTTAGTTCATGTGTGAATTTTTAATAAAGTAGTTTGAAAACAACAACCGGGCTTAATTACTTATATTTGTATTTTATTTGTTGTTGTGTTTACATATATTATAGGTATATTATATTAACTTTTATAAATTATGATTACTTTATTAACGAAGTTGATGTAGAAAACAAAACAATACATGTAATGAATATAGGTGTTTGCGGTTGTTCATATGCATAAACTTTGTATTTTTTTGTTGCACTTGATACATATTCACCGACTTTTCATTTTACCTACGATCGGGGGGGGGGGGGGGGGGGGGGCTATAAAATTGTGCAATATTCAAACAGCTATAACTTTTGTTAAAAATAATTACAATGAAATTCTTCAAATAGGAAATTAAGGCTTGAAATCTACAATTTTTTTATGGCGTTTCCTTTTTTGGCCTGCAACATTTTTAGATGTAGATGAAAAGAAAAATTTTAAAGGAAACTTGAAGTAAAGATTTTAAGTTTTAATTTCCTTTTTGAAAAATTTCATTGTGATTATTTTCACAAAAGTTACAGATTTTTGAAAGTTGCTATAATTTTGTTGAAAAGTGTATGTTTTGTCTGTCTCGGTCTTCTTTCTTTTATTAAAAGTGTAACACAGTTACACGGGTTAAAACTCCAAATTACAAAGTTTAAGTAATACAGTAGATAATTTAATATTTATAAATGGAAAAACATCTCTCAATTTGTCTCCAACTGTATATTTATACTCGTGCTCAATATTAAATGATGCTTGTTTTACTTAGTGGTGCACCCATGGGGGAGAGGTAGTGGTCAGAACCCCCCTACCCGAATTTGTTAATATATATTATTGAATTTAACAATTATAATTATGATAGATTAAAAAAGAAAATTATATATAATTATTAAATAATTACAAAAAAATTACCCATCTCCCCCACTGAAGGTGCGCCACTGTTTCACTAATAATTTTCCGCCGGCTCTGCATGTGTATTACAAAACCCAAATGATTTATCTACATTAAATTACATCCGAGTGCATTTGTTACAGGTACACATGCTTAATAAGCATATTGACGCTATCGGTGACCGAGGGAGCGGTTGATAATGCAGAGATCTTATCGCGTCTAGGCTTGGAACAGATCCAAGTGCCCGGGAGCCATCACCGCAAACGGCTCGCTGTCGAATCACGACATCACGAGTCTTCAGACGACTCCCATATGTATGTAATAAAGCTGCCTCCATCCCAGTATTACTTCAGTTCAATCCATCCGCACCAGGAGAAACCTGCACCAAATAAAGTGTCATCGAGCATCGGGTTCAGGTCCAATGGAAAACCGGCACATGTTTACCACTGGAACATGCCTGTACTGAAGAAGGTGGCCTCTAAACACCATAAGAATAAGTATGGCGTTGTGACGACCAAGAATTTTAACTCGTTTGCTAATGAAGTTCACGATAAGATTACGAATATCAATAAGAAATATAAGAAGTCGCCGTCATACTACGCACCGGCTAAAGGGAAAAGTGCTTCAATGCATAAATTATTTTCGGCAAACGGAAAACCTAAATCATTTTATGTTATTGAGAAAAGTAAGAAAGCTCATTATCATAGACTACTGCCATACTGATGATGATTCGTTGATGATGATGTATTGGGGATTTGAATTACCACCGCTTCGTTTATTGTACCAATAAGAATGTTTAATTTTGTTTTAACCAAGTTTCTGTAAAGAAGTGGGTACGCAGAGTAAAGGGGTTGAAATTTATTAAAAATATACCAAGCAATATCTGTAATGTCGGGTATTATAAAGAATTTACTTTAGAACAAAAACTAAGTTAACGTTATGAATTTGTTCAGGATTTTCATGTGTACACTTCAAAATTCATTCATATAAACTATACCACTGATAAGAACTGTCTAGTGGACTGTCTTTTATATTTAATATCCCGCAGATAGTGTTAGCTTAGATTTTGCTTGAGAACAAATTCTTTATAATACCGGAAATAAGGCAGTTTATTAAAATTTTCTTGATATCAATAATTACATTAAATGCAGTATAAAAATTGTCAATATAACTTTTAATAAACATGATCATACTAAATATTAAAATTCCTCGTTATAATAAAGTTGATAATAGGTATTCAACTTTTTGTTAACGATAATAAATATAATCAATGCGTATAAAAATACATATTGTATTTTTATATTTATAATACCTACAAACTACAAGGAAATAAATGCAAGACAAAGTGTTTTAATTTGGAATCAGATCATAGATTATTGACTATAACATATATAAATCTCATATATCGTTCGTGATAAAATAAAACATTTATAATAAATAATTTTATTTATATATTTTAAAATTGTATTTCGTATATTTGATTATTTTATATTTAATTTTTTATCAAAAATTCACTAAATCTGTTTAAAAAATATTACATATTTAGGGCCGTAATTAGAGGCTCTGAGGCCCCGGGGCAGCAAGTGATCGAGGGACTCTTTATCTCCCCACTTTCATTTGTTCGAAGGCCCTGAGGAACTGCCACGGCTACCCCAGCGGTAGTTACGGCCCTGTACATATTATATAAATATATATACACGTGTACTTACTTTACTTTTACCAGGTGGATAAAAAAGTGTTTGGCGACATAGTATTCTGGAACTATAAATTACACAAACTTTAGATTCACCATAAAATATCCTACTCGTAGTTTTTCATATTTTAAAATATGAAATAATTTCATTTAATTTCCAAAGTTTCTGTGGTTCATAGTTTTTGAATAAATACTATGTCACATATCAAGGTACATATATAAAGACAAGGTAGTCTCAACAATTCCTTGACCAATCAGCGTTGGCGCGGGAATTGACGTCACCTGGGGGATATATTCAAATGTCATAAATTTTTAATAGAATATTAATTACAAAAAATTCTTTTATTTATTTTTGTTTTCGTATTTTTTGATATTTTTACAACACATACAATCAAATAAGTACAAATTCAACATTGTAAAATCATAAAAAAGCTGTCAAAGACAATTTGGTCAATTCGAGAAGCATCATTTTTACTATTCTTAAGTTGGCAATACGTTATATGATTATGACAGCACTTTATGATTTTGCTATGTCGAATTTGTATTTATTTGATTGTATGTGTTGTTAAAATATCAAAAAATACGAAAACAAGAATAAATAAAGGAATTTTTTGTAATTAATATTCTATTAAAAATTTATGACATTTGAATATATCCCCCAGGTGACGTCAATTCCCGCGCCAACGCTGATTGGTCAAGGAATTGTTGAGACTACCTTGTCTTTATATACATACCTTGGTCACATATTTATTTATCCACCCGGTGGTACTTGTCTGTTGTCTATGTATTTAAAAGAAAACTGCCAAGTGCCAAGTATATGTATTTTAATAAAATAATAATAGTACATGATATGTAATTTATATAATATCTTATGGAATTATATGTATATTCTAAATAAGTAATCAAAATACTGACATTGAGTGACTTTTCAGTAATGAATATATTGCAATATTAAGTTAAAAAACTCATGTATTATATATTTTTAGATTATAAGTGATATATACAATTGTAAGTCTGATATAAAAATATTTGTTATGATTTTTTATAATCAATAATAATCGAGATATATCATATTTTACCATAAGTAAAATAAAACAAATCATGTTTTCAATATTTATTATTTTATAATAAGATAAATAATATAATGCTGAAATCATAACAAATATTGTAATATTTTGTAAGTTTGTATGATTTTATATATTGATGTATAGGTACATTAATGTTATATAAATAAACTTTTTTTACATTTTAGTGTTATTTTATTTCTCTACAAAAAAATATATATTATAAAAAGGACATTAAATTAAAATAAAAAATTAGCCAAGACATAAAGGGTCTGGAGGTACATACTTGCAATTTGATAATTTAATAAGAACATTCTGAAAAATCAATTTAGAACAAGCCATCAAATTGATGAAAATCGTGGATACAGTGTAAATAATTTTCGTCACCTACCTTTTCTCGATGATGTCTCTCCTACTGACCAGACGAACAAATTAGGAAAAGGTTTAAAATAATAAATAATACAACAAATTTTAGTTTTTATTTTTATTTTATAACAAAATACAAAAAATATATATATACATATTAATATTACATGAAAAACTATTACGAATTTGCATGTTTACGTTTCATGTGAGTATCTCGATTAAATTTCTTTCGGAAAGATTGTTCACAGAAATTACATGAATAGGCCCGTACATCTGTGTGCATTAAATGATGAGCATTAACCTGACTTTTTGTTTTGAACATTTTATTGCAATATGAACAAGGGTGTATTGCTGGGCCATGTTTGTACTTCTTGTGTTTATATAAACTTCGATAATCTATAAACAAATAATCGTGTTAACTTTTTGTACTATAAATGTTCACTGGGCAGAAATATTAGGGGATAATTCCAGTCAAATATATTATATTATTAATATATATATTTTAAATTGGGACGTTCTGCATCAATTGCTGCTTATTTGGTCAATAGTAGTTTAATTTTTAATAAAATGGGAATTGGTAAGCCTTTTTTTAGTCGGCTGATTTCTATTGATACGTATGCGCCACACTAGGGTATTCATATAAATTGAAATATTAACGGGATGTGTCCACAATTTGTTCTTTGTGACCAAAAAATAAGGTAGCCGCAAACTCAGTGTTGACAATTTTAATGTGTATTTTAAATAGTAATTTTCATGATTTTCTCAAATGACTACTTTTCTCTCAATTTCTTCCATTTTTTCCGTACTTTTCCTTGTAGCCGGCAAATTTTTAAAGAAGACTATAGTTTTTTAATTTATAAATTCCATCTCCGCAGAAAAATCGATTAAACATAAAAATTTGTCATATTTAACAAAGAACAGATTAAGGTGGCATCCCATTAATATTTTAATTTATACGGATAACCTAATACGCACTCACACATATAGCATTATGCCAATTGCTAAACCGATCAAACTATTGGCTGATGAAAACCCTGTAGTGTGTGCGGGTTCTAACAGTGAATTTTATTATGAAATAAGTTGTATGCATGTTTACATACCTTGAAATACTCTTCCACATAACATACAAATGTTACTTGTTTCTGTACACAAAATATCATTAGATTGACCATCGGAATGGTCCTTTGCAACATGTTTTTCTAAAGTTGTACTTGTACAAAATCTACGACCGCAGATATTACAAGTAAATTTTTCCCTTTCATCATGATATTTTCTCATGTGTAGACTCAATTGGGACTGCCGAACAAAATCTCTGAAGATATTAAGTTTGGATTAATATAATTATCAAATTCAAACATCTGAAGAAAACTCACTTGTCTGGGCATTCTGGACACTTAAACAGATATATTTTAGTATGAAGTTTCGTATGTCGTTCTAAATTTTCTACCGAAACGAAATTTTTCCCGCAAACATGGCACAGATGTTTTCCTTTGTGAGTGTGGGTATGCATATGTCGCAAATATTTCAATCTAACAGTAAATTCTTTACCTATAAATAAATCATGCATGTAAGCCACTGCTATAAATTACTTCTCTCTAATTTTTTATTTACATACCACAAAAACGACATTTTCGAGGAGAAAATTGTTTTTGTAATGGAGGACAATCCAACTGTTTTATAGAGACTTGAATATATTTTATATCTGGATTGTCTTGGTTGATTATATTTACTCTTTTATCATTTATATTCGTTGTATTTGTATTAAAATCTTCAACTTGAATATTCATATCTTCATTTGTACTTTCAGCTATTTTATTAATTTTTTCTATTGTAGTTACATTCTGAATGTAGTTTTCTTCATATGTATCAGTTGTTTTAGTATCAACTACTGAAGAAATCACATTTTGCATATTACCGAGTCCTTTTTGTTTTTTTAATGCATTCAAAAAGATATTCTCAGAACTTTGACATTGTTTTCGAAATGCCGAAACTTCTTTCAGTTTCATGACACATACTTTACAGATTTTCTTGGGAAATTCATCAGTACTATGCACCTATAGAGCAATAAAATAAATCTATTTAATATTTTAAACATCTTTTCCAGTTAAAAATAAATAATAATTAAGGATGTTCAAAGAGTATTTTGAATGAAACAATCATAAAATTAATTTAAAAGAATAGACATACTCCTCCTTCATAAATTGTCAAATGGTATATTAAGTCAAGATTTCTTTTCTTATCTAAATAACCCCTAGCTTTACAACCAGAGATTGGATGCAGAAAGATGGCATATTAACAATGGTAAATTGATTATCACAATACTGAAAAAATTAATATTTTTAATTGATCCCCTGCCCCTCCAATATGTAACAAAGAACATAGGTATAAAAGAAATTAGGAGCAATAGTAAAATAATAAACTTACATATACAGAAGCACATTCCGCAAGTTCATCAATATAGTCATATATCGATTCCAATCCATCGCCACTGTGTAAACATGTTCTGCAACTATTTATATTTAAAATATAATTTTCAGGTTTTTTCCACTTTTCTAAAATAAATAAATAACTTAATTATCAGTTTTACATTATTTTATAGTATAAAAATATAACTGAAACACTAATATTTTTCCACAAAACTAGAAACTTCTTGAAACCTGTCACTATTGGTATGTGTTTTAGATTGTACACTACGGTGTGTTGAAAAAAGGAACTATTCCTATCGGGTCAGCTGCCAGTTGTTAATTTGAAAACCGTGTTTAATTAAAATGGGAAATTGTTTTGAAGAATTATACTTATTTTCTTTAAAAAATAAATTAAATACTCAAACTGTTAAACATACACAGTGTATTCCAAGTTGACTAAGACATAGGAAATTTAACATGGGGACAATTATAAGTGTTGTAGTAGCCTTTGGTCTAATTTAACGAGATGTCATTGGTACATTTTGAAATGCCGCCTCAAAACTAACTGATAAATTTTAAATTAATCAATAGTATTTTGTTTTCAACTTTAATAAAAAATAAAATACATTAATGAAATTAAAGTAAACATCCTAGATAAAATTATAATATTTTTTGACAGATATAAATTTGAAAACAAAATACTAATGACCATTTTATTAAATTTTGTGGCAGCATTTCAAAATGCACCAATGACACATCGTTAAATTTGACCAAAGGCTACTACAACACTTCTATTGTCCCCATGTTAAATTTCCTATGTCTTAATCAACTTGGAATATACTGTATAATCACTGGTTTAATTGTTTACTAATCATCAGTTAAATTAGAATAGATGACAATTGACTTGATAGTGTTAGTTACGATTTTTACAACTGAAGGCGTCACTACCAGCGACCACATATACCATTAGTGAAAATATTAAATCAAAGCAGAAACTCATTTTCAATTTTGTAATAAAATTTTGAAGTTAAACTATTGATTTAATTTGTACATTAAAAAATTGATTGTGATAATGTTTAAATAACAAAATAGAACCTCTTTTGTCAGTCTTGTGAAAACGGAGTTTTAGTTGAGTTGTAGTGTTATTCTTTAGCAAGATTAACATTTGAATAGTAGGAAAGTTATAGAACTTATATAGTAATTAATATTTACCTTTATATGTAAAACCCTGTATTGTGTTTGAATTAGACACTTGAATTTTGTCCAAGTTTTGTACTTCAACTGCTTGTGAATTAGGCATATCATCTTGATCAAAATTAAATATATCATTTACATCTGAATTAATTACTTCTGTATTACCATCAGTTTCAGACATTTCAGTTTTAATTGAATTAATTATTTCAGTATTAGCTGAACTGAATATTTCATGTTTATCTGTCTTGGATATCTTAATATCAGTTTTATCATTATTTGCATTTGAATTAAATGTTTCAATTTGACCTGAATTAGATTCATCATCGCTCCATGTAAATGATGAAAACAATTGATAAACATCTAATTTTGGGTCTCTTTTCGATTTACCTTTTTGTATCTTTTCATTGTTAATGTTTTCTTTTATAAGATTAACATTTTTATTTACGACATTTTGTGAATCGAGTAATAGTAAATTACTATTTCTTGAGTAATTATGTTCTTCAAAGCAACTTCCAATTGTTTGTTCTGCTATTTCAGTTGGCAAATTTTCTGTGGGTATTGCATTAGCATTCAATGATTTTTTCTCCGAAGTCCGATATTGTGACACATCAAAATGAGCTCCACATATTAGCCGAGATTTTAAGTAAGATTCTGGAACAGATTCTAAATTAGGAGCTCCTATATTACGCAACCAAATTTTTTGAAATGGTTTTCTTTTAGTTAATCCGTGAAATCTGAGTTCCGGATTATCCTTAGTGTTATTTTTACAATTAGGTACTACACAACTTCTTCTTGCTTTATAGTTGAACCCGTCATACGCACTAAACTTGTAAGACATGTTTCACAAATTACAGTTAATCTTATTGAACGTAAATATAGATATTTCGTCTCTATTTGAGGCAAACAATGTTTATGAAAACAAATATTTGATTCTTACGAATGTTTCATATTGATGACATAAAAACAACCAACAAATATAGTTTTTTAAACACAAGTTTATTGTCACCAAACAATAAATAATAATTAGGCGTTCAAACGTAAAAATTAAATAACGAACATTTATTTTGCTTTATTTATTTATTACAATCTAATTACAGAATAATATTCATTATTCTGTGCATAATACTCAGAATTAACCACTGAATTTTGACAGCAAGGTAAGTTGGCAACAGTGGATTTGTTCCAATGCGCGGCTAGATATCAAAGCACAGAAACAGAGCGGTATCAAAACAGTAATATATGGGGTACATGCGAGCATATTATAAAAATGTCCAATCTCATTGTTAGAGAGATGGATTCAAATTATGAATTAGGTTCTTAATCCATAAAATTACTATATTATTCATATACAGAATGTTTCATAATTGCTAACTTTGATATTATTGGAGTTTGGAGCTAGAAGATCGGTTAAATTGGCAAATCATGAGTATTTATTTCAGGATGAATAATGGCGGTCTCGAAAAAATAATTAAACATCGAATTTCAGAGACATACAGAAATACAACTCTTTTTCAAATGTTCTAAATGGGTAAGGACGTTTTTCCACACGCCGGCAAAACCGGTGACAGTGCCGGTGACGGTTGCAATGTAATCAAATCAGAGCTTTCCCACGTAGACCGGCCCGGTTAATTTGCCAGTGACAACACCGGCACCGTCAAATGTCCGTCCTCAAAAATTTTAAGTCGATTAAGATGAAATTTGGTATACGAACGAAGACTGATAACACAAAAACAGAAATGATAAGTTTTGCCGGTGTGTGGAAAAACGGCCTAATACGTGCATGATAGATAGAAAACAAGTTATAAGAAGTATTAAATTAATAGAAAATATGGAAAAACAATTATAATTAATTATAATAAATAATAATTTTCTTAATAAAATTAAAAAACATTAAAAATCTGCGAAATTCTTTTATCGTTTTTTTTTTTTTTTTAATATATAGCATAGCACACTATTTTTTGATATTATCTATTAATTTATTACCCAGTAATTGAGAAAAGAATCAAACGGAATGAAATACAATCCTGTTTTATTCCGGAATTTGAACGTAAAAGATATAGCAAATTTTCAATCTGAATACAGTTAACGGAATACGGAATTTTACAGAAATCGGAATGAAACGTCAAAATTTGATTCTTTACTTTTTCAATTACTGGGTACCTGTTATATCTTATTTTATAACAATTTTACCAACATTCATGTATAAAACATTTATAAAGAGAACATTCTCAGCTATAAAATACAATAATAATATACAGGGTATAAAAAATGTCGTATTTCTTTATATGTCTGAAATTCGACGTTCAATTTTTTTTGAGACCGCCATTGTTCATCCTGAAATAAATACTGATACTTGCCAATTTAACCGATTTTCTAACTCCAATACGTCCAATACTAACAAAGTTAGCAATTATTACTGGATTATGACTAGGGGTGTCACGAAATTCACGATTTTATTCCGGTTCCGACCGGAACTAGTAAATTCCGGCCGGGTTTTACGGAATTTTTAAATTTTATTACGGCTTTCTACTAAGAAATTCATATGTTATTTTTGTTTAAAAAATCAAACATTAATGTAATAATTATGATATATAACATTTTATCAGCAAAAATTTTAATGGAAATAAACATTTCAGAACACTAAAGCAGTTTTTTTTAATATTTTGTGCAGCAAAAGTATGATTGTAATTATAACATTAATTGATCTTAAAAAAATAAGTAAATTTTTTAATAATAAAATATTAACAAAAATGCCATTATATTACGAACATTGAACTGTTCAATTATACAGATTGAGTCATATCAAGTGGAACAAACTTGAACAGTTGATCGAAAAAAATATTTCAAGAAAAAAGTTCATATAAACATGTGTCCGGAAATTCTACGTGAGAGAGCTACAGGTTCTCATATATTTTGTCTTAATATTTTGAGAACCCATTGTGCATTTCGTATTTTCGATAATAAAACAACTTATAACAAAGATGTAACGCATTTTATTTATTATTGAATAAAAATCACAATTGCTATGGAAAAACTAAAATATTTTTGTTAGTCGAGGCGTCGTCAGCCAAAACTACAACAATCACTCGAGTGCAATATTAAAGTCAAGTAAGCTTTGGAAAAAAGAATGGTTGATGTTTAAAATTTTTATATTTATTAAAATTCGTTGCTTATTTTGTTAATGTATAACAGCAATGCTAGCTTTAGGGAGGGAGACTGGGCGACTGCTCGGGGTGCCAGTTCAAAAGGGGCGGCGGACGGCCACATGGATAAATTCTATTAGATTTTTTTAGGAAAAAAAATTTTGATGGAGAAATAAAAAAAATCATGAGAATAATTTTTGGATTACCATCACGAGAGACATGTAAAGACATATTTAAAGAACATCGAATTTTGACTTTTCCGAGTATATACATACATATATGAGTTAATAACTTATATGCTTCAGAAAAAATATTTTACAATGTCAAATACAAAGGGACATTGCAATACCAGATCGAAATATCCATATTATTTTTATCATCTTCCATGAGAAAATGACTATTTATGCTGGTTTCAAAATTTATGAAAATTTTCCTAAGGATATAAAAAATGAAAGAAGATCTGCTAGATTTAAAACAAAAATTAAAAGTTATTTGCTGGATATGGTACTTTATGAAGTTGATGAGATAGTAGAATTGTAGTTGTGTTGACTTTTTGTATATCTGTACTGGTCTTTATCAAATAAATTATATTTTAACACGGTATTATTTGAGTATAATTTGAAAAATATAGCAAATGTTTTATAACATTTGCTATTTATAGCACTGCTACATGTAGCAAATGTTATATAGCAGATTTTACTACATAGTGTAAACGAGGCTTAAGTTTATGATCAAGAAATAGTTTTGATTATTTCTTGAAATTAAAATAACAAAGTATTCAGCGTGTATGATTTTTAATACCGTGCCAATTGTCTATACTTTGCGAAATTGTACCGTGATATTTTAAGTTTTTTATTTTACTTATAACATATAAACGGACAGGGAAAATACTGGAGATCTTTTATATTAACTTCAAATGTATTCATTTAGTTTTCCTAAAAATTTCATAAATTTCTTGATTTTTCTTCATATAGAATGAATTACTTTTTCGTTCAAAATTCACTTAAAATGTCATAATCCCTATACTCGCAATGTTAAATTTTTGATTTTATTCTGACAATATCTTCCCTCGTAAATAGTGAATCATTTTTGGAGCATCTAATAAGCTTTTTTTTAGATTTTTTTTTACAAAATTTGAGTTTACTCTTGAATCTTTTAACTTTCCGGTTAATACGGAGAAAATGGATGTCCGCTTTATCAATAATCACATATATAGTTATTCAGAATAGAGTTAATGCTCTAATAATATACATGTTAAATTGGGATGAAATTGAGTTGATTAGTTTTCGTTAGGTAAAAAACGGATATTCAATCTCTGCCACAACAAACTGTTTTTTAAATAATTCTATCAAATAAAATAAACATAAAAATGGTAAATATGTTCTAGTTACGCATGCGCATCAACTCTATTCTGAATAACTATATACGTAATTTTTAACAAATCTGACAGTAGACACCCATGTTCTCTGCATTAACCAAATTTTCCAAGAAATACCTTAATGTAAATTATTTATTTAGTCAGTGCAATGAATTCTTTTCATACCTGATAATTTCAATGTAGGTAAACTTCCTACTTTAAGACATGTATTATTTCTAACCATTTTAAATTTAGTAGATTCATCGAAATGATCTTCACAAACCCTATAACTCCTATATATTTTTCGAGGATCCATGTGTTTGAATTTATCAAAATTTATTCTTTTAATCCATTCATTGTATAATTCCTCGTCAAGATACGGAAAACGGTGCATCATTTTCTTTTTGTTGTTATTAGTGCATGACGGTACACAACATGTAAATACCATTTTAAAAGCTAATTAAATAATTTTCTTTCAAAGAACAAAAACAACTTTTTGTAAAACTTTGATATAAGTTAATATTTCAATTTGATCCACATTTAACCAACATTAACGACAATTGTTTGACTTTTTTGACAGATGAGTTATGGTATCTATGGTATGCATATATTTGTTTATTCTATGTTAGAAACATATTGGACAAATGAAATAACGTAAATAACAGTTACGTTTTGGCGGTAAATACAAAATATATTTATATATAAAAACATGATAGTGATGATAGTACATATATATTAATTTATTTAATTGTTATGTTACCTAATGTAACAAAATATAGACTTTAACCTGGCCAGAGAATTTATGAATTAAAAAAAACATGTAAATCGGATAAGTGGTTCTCGAGTGATAAGCGCACTAACGGACGGACAGACAGGCATACAGACGTTGATCGATTAAATTGGCAAAGTATCAGTATAATTCCAGGATGAACAATGGCGGTTTCGAAAAAACAATTGAACGTCGAATTTCAGAGATACAAAAAAATATAATTTTTCTTATATGGAATATCCTGTATATTATTGTTGGATTATATTGCTGAGAATGTTCTCTTTATAAAAGGGTAATACATGAATGGTGATAAAATTGATAGAAACAAGTTGTAACAAGTATTAAATTAATAGAAAATATCAAAAAATAATAAAATACAATAATAAATAATAATTTTTTTAATCAATGAAATTCAAAAGCATTAAAAATCTGCGAATAATATAGATAATTTTTTTTTAATGAGTACAAATCTTAAATTAATTAAGGTATTTCTCGGGAAGAAACAAAGTCCGCTATGTGTTAGAAAAGGAGAAAACAAGTGTAGTATAAAACAAGATAACCTTGGTATAAAATAAAATTTGGTAACACCGTGCATTTATTTTCTGTTGTGCATGCGCAACTCATGTATTCCCGATAACAGCTACATATTATTTATTGTTTTGATTTGATAACGTGCACTGTCATTTGCAATTAAATTAGCAATATATTCAGCACGTATGATTTTTAAATACCACTCCAACTGTCTATACTTTGCGCCGCTGTCATAGCTTGTACCGTGATATTTTTTATCAAAAAATAAGTTTTTATTTTACTTATAACATATAAATGAGACAGTGAAAATACTCGAGATTTTTATGTTAACTTCAAATGTATTAATTTAGTTTTCCAAAAAATTTCATAATTTCTTGATTTTCCTTCACATAAAATTATTTACTTTTCATTGAAAATCCGCTTAAAATGTCGTAATTCCTATACTAGCGATGTTAAATTCTTTATTTTATTCTGACAATATCTTTGCTCACAGATAGTGAATCATTTCTAATAACCTTTTATTAGTTCTTTACAAAAGAGTTTACTCTTGAATCTCCAGATTTATCAATAAGCACATATATAATTATTCAGAATAGAGTTAATGCTCTAATAACATACATGTTAGCTTGATTAAAGCAATCTATTGGGACAAAATCGAGTTAATTAGTTTTCGTTAGGTAAAAAACGGATATTCAATCTCTGCCACAACAAACTGTTTTTTAAATAATTCTATCAAATAAAATAAACATAAAAATGGTAAAAATGTTCTAGTCACGTATGCGCATGAACTCTATTCTAAATAACTATATACGTAATTTTTGATAAATCTGACAGCGGATACCCATATTCCCCGTATTAACCAAATTTTCCAAGAAATACCTTAAAGTAAATTATTTACTAATCAGTGGAATGAATTCTTTTCATACCTGATAATTTCAATGTAGGTAAACTTCCTACTTTAAGACATGTTTTATTTCTAACCATTTTAAATTTAGTAGATTCATCGAAATGATCTTCACAAACCCTATAACACCTATTTACTTTTCGAGGATCCATGTGTTTCAATTTATTAGAATTTATTCTTTTAATCCATTCATTGTATAATTCCTCGTCTCGATACGGAAAACTATGCATCATTTTCTTTTTGTTGTTATTGGTGCATGACGGTACACAACATGTATATACCATTTTAAAAGCTAATTAAATAATTTTCTTTCAAAGAACAAAAACAACTCTTTGTAAAACTTTGATATTAGTTAATATGTATGTATGTATTTCAGTTTGACTTTTTTGACAGATGAGTTATGGTATCTATGGTATGCATATCTTTTTTTATTCTATGTTAGAAACATATTGGACAAATGAAATAACGTAAATAACAGTTACGTTTTGGCGGTAAATACAAAATATATTTATGTATAAAAATATGATAGTACATAATAATATACTAATTTTACAGATAAATATATACAGTAGCAACTCGCAATAACGACGTAATTTGGACCGGACCCTCGCTGTTAAGTGAAAAACGCCGGCAAGTGAATTAAGGTTTTTTGTGAGCTTTGCAAATGCCTGAAAGCAAAACTATGTACTATGTACTAATATAATATTAAGTGCTATTAACATTAATTATAAAACAATAATAAAAAGAGAAACTTACACAATGTTTACCTTTAAATATATATTTAGTAAGTACAATACATGATTTACAACTGAAAAAGAAGTAGAAATATAAAATTTTAAATACAAATATTTAAAATTTAAGAGCGCCGTTATTGCAAGATGCCATTAAGCGAGGTGCTACTGTATATATAAATATATATATATAAAAACAAACTTGTTTGTTTAAACGTCAAAATTTATTAAAGAAAAATTTATTAAAGAGTACAATTAATTTTAAAATTGTGGATATTGTATTGTGTGCTTGCTAAAAAGAAAAGTAAGATTTTCAATGGAAGCTCTTAATTTTTATAAAGCCTTGACGTTATTAGTACCCAGTCACTCACAGTAACGGGTCTCCTTGGTAGCCTCAAGAACTTTACAATTAAAAGAGCCAGCTATTATATTTTGCTCAAAATAGTAATAGCTACAGGTTACTTAAAATCTTGGCATACACCTCAAATCATGAACACCAGTGTATAATTAGCAATTTTACCAGTTCTGCCTAAATGACCATGATCTTCAAACCCAATGATAGATAATATGTTCTTAAATTGACATTTCATCAAATAGAAGAGTAAAAAATTCATACTAAAATCTACCTTACACATTTAGTAGATATCGAAATATATTCATTAACACCTGTAAATTTACTATCGAAAGAAAACTGGCCCTAACAAAAGAGGTTCCATCGCGTCGAGTCAACAAGTTTTTTTTTAGTCGTTGTAAAAAAAATATCTTGCCTGCGATAAGATGTGAGGGCCATGGGGAGCCAGTATAAATAGAGGTGAATAACATGCCGAACATCATTTAAAGAGAGAAACAGAAGCAAATTTTTCATCATAAGTCCACTGACATGGTTCTTCTATTATCTATGATTTGAATAAGCAGTTTAATCTCATTCTTATTCTTTTTAGTAACTTTTCTAAGACGTTTGATTTCTATATCTTTCTTTCGAAAAACAATTTTAAAAAAATCCAAATTTTCGAGTAGCACTTCCTTGTCTCCAAATATGTCTCATAGAAATTGTAGAAGACGAAGCTGTGTCATAAGATTCAGAATTGATTAAAATTGAAGATGACATGTCGAGGCTTAGTTCTAATTCACTAGATTCATCAGCATGTTTAGGGTTTACAAATGGAACAGATGATAGATGAGGTTTAGGTTGTACTCGTATTGCTTGTACTATACCTGTTGTAGCATGGGGTATTGCATGTGGCAAAAGTCTTGTTCTTTTTTCATTGTAGTAATCATTTAGATGAAAATGACGATCACAAAAGTAAAATTTATTACGTCCTAGTCGGATAATAGTTTCTTCGTCAAAATTTTTCCCAGCAACTTTTAACCATGCCTGAGCACTAAAAATTGATTAAATATATTATTTTTGTCCGTATGTGTATATTATATCATATATTAATTATATTGACTATTGAAAATAAAGTAAATAAATAAATTTGTATATTTATGTCAATTATTCTGCGATTTATGTTAATATTAGCACGAACTTTATAATTTAAAATTCAAAATAAAGATTGTTTTACTTACCGTTTCAAATTACGAGGTAATGTATGAAATTGTACGCCATCCCGTATTTGATTACTTGTACACATTACACACTTAGCATACTGTTTATACATACTAAACTGTTCAGACATGTTAAGATTAAATTTAAACTCTAAATTCGAAGTCAAAACACGAAAAATAGCTGGCCGCGATTTAGACAAATCTTTGACAGATGAGTATGATATCTATGGTAGTATTGTATTAATCACAGAATAGGTATTAATATTGTTTTTATTCTATGTTATATACCTTGGGAAACATCCATTGACATGGCTGGACTGATGATAAGTCAGACATGATGGCTGAAATTGAATATTTCCTAACAACCGAAACTGATTATGCGCATGCGTCAACGGATGTTCGAAATTCAAATTTATCAAATTGATTTGTTAAATATATAAATAAATACATACAAGTTCAATTGTATATCAACTACAATACACTTATTTAACACGTGAATACCTGTAATTTATTTTAATTATCAAATAATAACTAAATAAACAAACATAGATGCATATTAACTGTCAAATCTGATTAACAATTGAATAAAGAAACTATAGAAGCACGTCACATACCTCTATATTATATCAAAATTGAGTTCAGTGTTACGTCTCGCGCATGCGCAAATGGAAACGATACTGTTAGAAAAAATATTAAATTTATGCCCGGTATTATAAAGGACCTAACAAAATTTGTTAGCTAGCAATTACATTCATATGGGGTATTAATACTGTACTAGTATCTATGGATTAGTTATGGAATTTAGAGCAGTGACACTTCAATTAATTGTAACACAGTTGGCATCTTTGACCGTACAAAATAATTTTCATAACATCACCACTGTTTTAATACCGTTTGTATTTACCTTCAACGCGTGCGCGAAACTTGTCAAAGTCATCAACAAACTCCAAAAGAACTGTCATATATGTTTGATACCTCAGTTGAAAGTGTTTGTTAGCTAACAAATTTGTTAGGTCCTTTATGATACCGGACATTAGCCATCCGGTTTAATAGTAATTCCATAGGTATCCACTATCCAGTTAAATAATACCAGATCAGTGGAAACATCCGAAAAATCAAATAACTGATTTATTGCGGTAAATACAAATTTATCATTACAAATCCTATAATTTTTATGGCTGTCATCGCGCCCCTCGCGTTATTTGTTGTGTCCCTTAATAGGTCTTATAGAAATGGTATAAAAGAAGAAGCTGTCATAAGATTTAGAATACATTAGAATAGAATAGAGAATGATTCAGTAGATTTGTTAGCTCGTTTAGGATTTACAAGTGAAACAGATGATGGTTGAGGTTTAGAATATACTTGTATTGCTTGTACTATACCTGTTGTAGTATGGGGTACTGCATGTGGTAAAAGTCTTTGTTTTTTTATATTGTAGTAATCATTTAGATGAAAATGACGCTCACAAAAGAACAATTTATTAAGTCCTTGTCGGATAGTTTCATCGTCTAAATTTTTCCCAGCAACTTGTAACCATGTTCGAGCACTAAAAATTCATTAAATCATTGTTAGTAAAAATATAAAAGAATTTAATATACTATAAGTACATAAGTATATATTTTAATGCGAATTTGTCAAATTTTGCACTTTTAAATTATTTACATATAGACCGGGAGTTCGTAACAGTAAATCATTAAATAAGGTTTATATTAACTGACGATTAAAGAGCATACAAAGAAAATAAGAGCGGTATGACGGCGCAAAGCCTGCCGAAAAGGTGTTTAATTAAATTAATTATTATTAAAAAAAAAATTGGTTTTCTGCCGTTATCGTAGAATTGAATGAAATTTATAATACGTATAAAAGATTATATTCTCATTCAGAAAAATTAGGTATGACGTGGGTAGGATGACCAGGTCTCCGGTTTTGACCCGGAGTCTTAGGGTTTGCACACTGGATCTCCGGGCTCAGGGTTTGGGTGCAATTTCTCCGGGTTTTGCAAAAAATCACGACAAAAAAAGGTCATCAAAAATAGAGCAGAGGACATAACAGTGCAGATTATGGTAACAAATTTTATGAAAATAAAAATAAAAAGAATAATTCGGGCAAGACATACACGAGTGTATGCCATAAGGGTTCCGAAGTACGTACTACGTGAAATGTTTGGAACCACTTACAGGTGCATTTTTAAGTTAAAGTTAAAATATAAACAAGTGTCAAGTTCTACTAATTGAGATCTATATTTTGACAAACCACATGCCTAGATATCAAAATAAAAAATTCTATGACGCCCCTCCCTATAATTCCAAAATTTAAAATTATATTGTTGACTTTAGTATTTGTCGTTGGTAGTCCCACCAAAGCCTCGTTACCAAATTTTTTCAGATTTTTTGAGCCAGTAGTTACAGAGTTAGAGGGGGGGGGGGCAAAATAAAACACTGCTTTTAGCCCCCTACAGGCGCCATTTTTGAGTTAGAAAAAAAAAGATCATGTTCTACGAATTGAGATGTACATTTTGACATACCACATGCCTAGATATGAAAATAAAAATTTTAAATTCTCTTACACCCCTCCCTATTATTCCAAAATTTAAAATTATATTGTTGACTTTAGTATTTGTCGTTGGTAGTCCCACCCACAGAATTAAGATAGTCCCACCAAAACCTCGTTACCAAATTTTTTTCAGATTTTTTGAGCCGGTAGTTATAGAGTTAGAAAAAAAATTAAAAATATAGTCAAATTCTACTAATTGAGATGAACATTTTGACATGCCACACATCTTGGTATACAATTTTTTTGTTTTTTTGGATTTGCTTTAAAGCCCCCTACAAGCACCATTTTTGATTTAGAAAAAAAATAGAAAAATAGTCAAATTCCGCTTGTTTGGTTATACATTCTAACGTGCCACATGCCTTGGTATAAAAAAAATTTTTTTTACCTAGCTTTAGCTCCTTATTGCCCCCCCTGAAAAATTATTTATTCAGTAAATTTGTACATATTTTACTAGAGGGTGTCATTTTACATGTTCAGTACAAATTTCAAGTTTCTAGCTTATATAGTTTACGAGCTATTTAGCTTTGAGTGAAAAGGACGGACGACAAAGTGAGATTAATAGGGTTTCTTCGGAACCCTAAAAAGGAGTGAAGTACATTACACTATACGAAATTGTCTTTTCTGCTTTTCAGTAATTTTCGCACTTTCGTAAGATCGATTATTTCAAATAAATTATTTGTTTATCATACGTTTTTTTCGATCATATAAATCACATTAATTTGTAGTGTTTAATTATATGGATTAAATCGAAAGTGATAACTCGGATATTTAGAAATTGTGCTACCTTTTTGTACAGGACAGAGTCGGAGTCGGATAGTAAAAAAATAAAGGAGTTGGAGTTGTAGGTTTTTGTAGCATCAACTCTATTCTGAATAGCTGTATACGCACATACATAGAGCATGGACCGCGCATCTGACTCGAAAACAGAGCCGTGTCAAAAGAAGAAGACATAAAATGGTTTGGGATATACTTGTCCTTATTTAAACAGGAGTGTCTGTTTCATTCTTATTAGAAAAAGAGATAGATATATCCAGGGATTTTTTTTGTATTGTAACGCGGTGGGACGGTGTTCCGGCACCTTTTTTCGTGGCAGAAGAAAAACTGCTTTAAAGTTAATTTAACTAATATTTGAATATAATTTTCTTTAGTAAAAAGCTTGACAAGAAGTGAGTTCCGGCCACAGAATAATAAAGTTCCGGCAACTTTTTGTTTAAAAAAAAGCCCTGGATATATCCCAAACGCCACAGTATCTCTCCCACTGTTTTGAAGAAATGTAACACCATTATATTTTGTTAATACAGAATGCACGGCCCGTGCTCTATGCCTATGCGTGATTTTTGATAGTTGTAACGTCTTCAGTTTAACCTAAATTGTACTTACCGATCCATATTTACAGGTAATGCATGAAATCGTATTCCATCTCGTTCTTGATTACTTTCACACATTTCACATTTAGCATAACGTTTATAGAAACTAAATGATTCAGACATTTTAAATCGAATTTAAAATAAACTTTCAAAGTCGAAATCAAAACAAAAACAAAGACAAATCTTTGACAGATGAGTATGATATCTATGGTAAGAACTAAATATTCTTTATATTCTATGCTAAATGACAATTAAAACTTGGACCAATCAAATACAAGTGATTTATGGCGGTAAATACAAATTTGCCATTACAAAACCTATAATTTCTATGGCTGTCATCGTGCCCTTTTCATCATTTGTCGTGTTTCTAAAGAGAGGAAAGTAAAATATCGGTAGTACATTTAACGTTATTTTATTGTTTTAGACTGCATTTGCTTTATAGCCAGGGCCGTATTTAAAGAAAGGCAACAAGGGTTGAAGCCTCCAAATAAGAAAAATCATTACACATTTTTATATTTTAAATTTATTTATATCATAGTTTACCTATTACCAAATTGTTACTGAACTAAAATAAACTGCCCTGGTTGGCAAAAGACTTTTTTTATACATCATGATACAGAAAAAATGACATGTTAACACTTTTTGCTAAGAAATTGATTATAATTAACTACATTACATTAATTGTTGTTTGTGTTAATGTTCGAGATATATTTAATTCTATTCTGTGATTTTATTTCAAACGTTTTTATTATAAATCTTTATAATAGTTTTCCTGTTTAAAAAAATGTTGTTTTGTCAATGGTTTCTTATTTGTTTGATATTTCAACAGTTCAACACGTTTTATACAGAGTGATTTACAACTAGTGTAAAAAAATTTAACAGTAGATTGAGGATGTAATTTTAAGCAAAAAACCTTATGTGAACCTATGTCCGGAAATTCTTCCTGAGGGAGCTACAGTCTTTTACCCAAAATTAGTGTTTATTTAATATCTAGAGAACCCATTGTGCCACAGTTATGAAATTTGATACAGGGATTAGTATTTATAAGTGTTATGGATTTCCAGTATCAAATAATAATAATTTAGACCAGGGGTGTATGGGGCTAGTGGGCCCAATGATTTTTATCAATTATTTCTTTGTTCTTGAATTTTTTCCTGAGTTGGGTACTTGTAGAAGATTATATGATACAAAATGCACAAAAATATACATTGTTTATTTATTATAGGACCAACTGTTTTCGAGAAATATTGATAAAAAGAAAGTATTGCAGAATTTTACTTAATACGGATGCTTCAAATTATACAAAATACGCTTATATTCTTGTTATATGATTAAAAACAAGATACAAAGTTAATACAAAATATACCTCTAAAAATACATTTTTATAAAAAAATAATTTTTTAAGGCTTTGTCAAACAGGAAGCGGACTGTCCGCGCGGACAGTATGATTCAGACATTTTAAATCGAATTTAAAATAAACTTTCATAGTCGAAATCAAAACAAAAACAAAGACAAATCTTTGACAGATGAGTATGATATCTATGGTAAGAACTAAATATTCTTTATATTCTATGCTAAATGACAATTAAAACTTGGACCAATCAAATACAAGTGATTTATGGCGGTAAATACAAATTTGCCATTACAAAACCTATAATTTCTATGGCTGTCATCGTGTGTCAAAATGAACAGAACATAAATTATAGATAAGAGTATTTTCTATAACTTTAATTAAAAATATTTTTTTCTACTCCGTATCGTTTCAAAAATAAGTCGAAAAATTCAAAAATTGACATCAGTAAACATCCGTTTCCGGTTTAGTGATGGTTTTCAAAAATAGGAGGTGCACATCTAGAGTATACAAGAATCTTAAGTTTGAAATTACATGTCTGTAAGTCTTACCGTGTTGGCTGTAGAGCGTTCACAGACACACACAAACACACACACACAGACGTCATTGAGATAATAGTCGTACGTGATTCAGGGACACTCAAAACGTGTAATTCCGTTAAAATCTCGAGTTCAAATTTTTTTATGATCACTATACTTTATTTATACAGTACATTTCATGTATGTATAAAAAAAGTAAAAAAGTAAATTAATAAACAATGAAATGTGTTTTAATCATTTATTTATTTATACATAGCCGCGTCGCCATAGAAATACAAAACAGTGTGAACATATCTCTACGTTTACATTAGTACAATATGTAGTAAATTGAAAATACAACACAGTTTCAGTAAAAAATAACACCTCTTAAGCTTCACTCTCTTTTGTTGTGACAAAATCTTTTGAAACGTTCATCAAAACATAAGTACAAATTAAAAAAACGTAACTATGTATATTTTCTACCATTTTGTATACTAAAAATATAAAAAGTACCTATAAAAATATATTCATTGGACTAATTCTACACTCATAAAAAAGCAAAAGAAAATATTGTCTTCGAAATATTTTTTCAAATAGATAATTTATTGTTTTCATCCGACAATACCCTTTTAAAGAGAAACGATAATATAGTTGAATTAAGATTATATTCTAATATTGAGATAAAATAAATGAAACAAGGATTGTCTTGGCCAAATGCAATTTTTTTCTGTCTATCTAATAACTTAAAATTTTTAAAATTGAGTTTTTAATTAAAATAGAATAATAATAATTAATAAGGCGTTTTAAAATTAACTATTTTTTAACTGCATGAAGTCAGTGTTAAAATATTTTTATTTTTTATATGAAATATTGTATCCCCATCAACCGGCTTCTTTATTTCTAAAAAGATTGTTCCACTCCACTATTGATATTTTTACTCTTTAAATTTATAAGCTTATGAATAAATAACATTCAAAATGTTATGATGAGCACAAATTATACAGGGTGGGGCATTCAAAGTGATACAGATTATTATCTCAGAAGCATCGCATATTTGAAAAAAATGTTTTGGCCAAAAAATGTTTGGTTGTGAGGAAGTAATCGAATAGTAATATTTATTTGTTATTTTAGCGTGGCCTTCAAGGATATTTGAAGGTCAAGATCGTTTTTTTAATAGGAATCTATATTTTTTATTTAGTAATCTTATTCTACGTGAAAAAACACGAATCTTTTATTGAAAATTTGTTTTTGAACGACCTTAACTTTATATATAAGATATCTAACAAAATAATTTCGAGATTTCGAACATTCAATATATATTTATATTTATATTAAAAAAAGGCCACGTTAAAATAACAAATAAATATTACAACCAAACATTTTTTGGTTTTAACATTTTTTTCAAATATGCAATATTTCTGAGATAATCTGTAACACATTAAATACCCCACCCTGTATAATAAATAGTATTTAGTTACGGGATATTAGAATTAGTCCATTGATATAAGTAATGATGAAAATTTTTGAAATCAATAATCCATTATGAATATTTTCGCTATGATGTCTATGTGTTTGTAGATACCAATTTTATATTTGGGATCTTGATATAAATATGAGCCTAGAAAATTCATCGTGTGGAAATATGTATTTATATTTTGATGAATTTTTCGGTATTATTACTATATGATTTAACAAAATTGAATTGCTTGAATCGTTCTACATAGCTCAGAAATACAAATAAACTTAAAGAAAAACTTTTATGTAATAATTGTTTTTTTTTGTTACTGTGTAATAGCAGATAGTGTACTTAATATATTATTTACATTAATTGACATTTAGAAGCCAAATGTATCATAGTTTGGAACTGCATGAATAGGTAATTAAATATTTAAGGCGGTGTATTAACTTCATAATTTAAAATTAAATTAATTAAATGTACCATACATACGATTTTATACGAAACATATAATTTGATCCAGATATATAAATCAAAAATATTTCCAATAAAAATGTTAATTTTGAAATAATAATTATTCTTTAATCACACAATTATTTCATATATTTTGTCCAGGTATAGTGTTTTTAAATATTCTATAAAAATTGTTATTATACATACATGTTACAAAGTGGCATCACATATTTATTAAAAATATATAAAATGAATGCAAATCATAGGAGTTATGGAGTTAATGAATTTTTTTACCTAAGGGGAAGTTTTTATATTACACCAGTAATAGTAATTTCTATTTTTAAAATTCTACTGCATTTCCAATTTTGTCACATTTACAATTGGTATAGACTTCTAGTTCGATTTGTTCTAAAATATTATATATCATGAGTAATCCTTCCATTTATGCCAATTCACGTTTACAATGGCGAACTACACTTTAGGGGTCCTACCTCGGAGTCCTAGGCAAAACACGCCAACTAAATCGGTTTCAAATTTTTTTTCTGGGAGTCGTGTGGACCCAATTTACCGAACTGATTGTTTAAATTTACTCTGTACTCCAAAAATAAAAAAAAATGGCATAATTGTATTCTGGGGATGTAATTACATCTTATCGCGGGTCCCCATGCTGGGATTTTCGATGGGCCCTGCTAAAAAATCTAAAACATGTTTTCTGTCGATCCCTTAGCTCCGGGCACCCAGGCTAGAGTCATGTCAGCTCTTTGTGGGGGACATTCCTAGTTTTATTGAAATTTATATTCTCCAATTTTCTCTGGTACTTGTTTTGTCTATGAACTTAAATAGTGAATTATATCGAATATTTTTTACTTATAATAATCTTTATATAAAATATGTTCCCAATATTTCTATTTTTTTAGAGTTCCGCCGAAGAAACACTATTAATCTCACTTTGTCGTCCATGCGTCCTTTTCAGTCAAAGTAAAATAAATCGTAAACTATGTAAGTTAGAAACTTGAAATTTTTACTGAACAAGTAAATTAGTAAAATATGTAAAATTTTTTTGAAAAAATATTTTTTCAGAGGGGACGTGAAGGGGCTAAAGAAAGACAAAAAAATATTTTATTATTTTTTTTACTAAGGCATGTGGCACGTCAAAATAAACCACTAAAATTTGACATTTTTTCTTATTTTTTCTGAATCAAAATTGGTTTTATTTTATTTAAATCCAAAAAAAAAACAAAAAATTGTAATCCAAGACGTGTGTAGTATCAAAATGTAGATCTCAATTAGTTGAATTTGACTTTTTTTATCTCAAAAATGGCGCCCGCAGGGGGCTAAAAGCAGTATTTCATTTTATTTTACTAAAGTCAACAATATCATTTTATATAATAAGGAGGGGCGTCATAGAATTTTTTATTTTTATTTTCATATCTAGGCATGTGGGATATCAAAATGTGAATCTCAATTAGTAGAATATGACCATATTTTTATCTTATTTTCTAACTCAAAAATGCACCTGTGGCTCCAAACAGTCCACGTAGCACGTACTTCGGAATTCGTGTATGTCTTGACCGAATTATTTTTATATTCAAAAAGATTTGGAATGAATATGTACTTTTATATGGACTTATATAGGTCAATTTACGTAGATTCTTTTTATTACGGTATTTTTTTGGAACGAATTAAATGCGTAAGTGGATGGATTACTGTACTATGTGTATAGAGAAATTTCTCAAATATTGATTACATTTGAATAAATGAGTTAAAAATACTTTTTTATAGTATTTTTGATTTTAAGATTGCCAACTGAGAAATTTTAATTTTAAAACAAGTTCAGGTTTATTAATCATATTCTGATAAAAATATATAATGTAATTAATATTTCAACTACATACTTAATTTATAAAAACAATTCATAAAATGAATTTTACTTAAAAATACCCAACAAGAAATAATTTGTGTTAACCAAATATTGAAGACATGAATATGTTTATAAATATACCTATAATAATAACAATAAATTAATAGTTTTAACATAAAAAAACAATTAAAGGTAGTTTTTAAATTTTTTATATTCAATTTAAAAACTAGTTATATAGCATAAGACCAAAGCTATGTCTATATTCAGCTCAACTTGCTCTTTACAGCACTTCTAGTTTTGTAAAAAAAAGTAAGTGTCTACATAACTTGAAATGAGGTTAGTTGAACAGGCATGTACATAGCCTCAGCCTGATAAGAGTATTTATTGTGTAGTATGTCTAATTTAGTTGTAATTAATATAATTTGATGCCCATTTATATATACGTTCAATCCAGTTGAATATTTCAATTAAATTTAAAAAAATCATTTTAAAACAATTCAAAAAGTAATGCAATTCAATTTATATTAATTACTTAATTTCATCTAGCGCCTTCAATGATTTTTTTAATTGTAGAAGTGATGGACGCTTCGATAAGGTAATTTATATAGTAAACATTCCATATTCAGTATTAAATAAAGAAAATATCATTCTTACCGTGTTAGGTTAGGTATTCAATCATATTTTGTAAAATTGTTACAAAAATTTTGTATACTAAAAATTGTTGAAAAAAGGAGTAAAAGAAAAGAAAGAAATAAAAGGGAAATTAATTATTTTTAAATTTTTAAGGATACATATAATTTGTAGAATCGATGTTTTCTGATATTAGATGCAAGTATATATTTGTTATTCAGTTTATATAAAATTGTAGTTTTTGTAAGTGATTTCTGTCAATATAAATTCATTAGCAGTTTTTTCTCTGTTTAATAACAGATATAAAAGTTGTATCTTTTAGAAGTATTATAAAATAATTTTTATTTTACAAAATATGACAATAATTCTAACGATTACTATTTTGGACGGAAAATAATACAATATTGTAAATAATAGGCATTGGCGGCCAGGTTAAAATTGATATTAACAGTAAATTGTTTTTGACATTGATAAATTGATTTTATAAATTCACATTGAAAACGGGACAATAGTGGCGACTTTTAAACAGGATTTAGAGAGGTACCTATGTATATTACATTGCTGAATTTACAAAAAGATGCAGTACATTTTTTTGAATGTTTCGCGATTACTCGGCGTCATGATTAAAGATTTTTCAACATCGTTGTTTGTAGCAGAAGCAAAATATAATTTTTGTTTGATAGTTATAAAAAATATTGAAATTTCTAAGTAATAGTTGTATGTTTAAAATATGTAAAAACGATATTTATCTCTTACATTAATTTTAAGTAAATATGGGAAAATTTCTTATAAAAGTTGTGGTAACCGGGTGGTCTATTTAAATTGAGACAAGTAAATATTTCGAAAACTAAAGAATTTCAGAGAAAATGTTTGATACAAAAGTTGCAGGGTTAGGAGGGGGAAAACTAATGAATGTAAAAAAATTGAACTTGACTGTATGTTTTAAGGTCATTTTGAGGTCAACTTCATTTTTTTAAATGGAAATATGTATATTTTTTTACATATTCGTATTCTACAACAAAAAGGAAATAACTTTTGTCTAAAAAGTTTTTTTTTATATCCTAATTTTAATAAAAAAAAAAATTAATTTTTTTTTTAAATATCTGAAATTAATCTTCTAGAAAAAATGAAACTAAAAATAATGGAAATTTAAAATGTTTTATTAATGTAAATAATAAATATTCGAAGTGATAACCATCAACTTCAATACATTTTTCAACATGATAATAATTAGATATTTCAAAATAATTCGAAAGCCTAGCCAAACTGGAAAACTGAAAGCCTTTCCAAATAAATTGTTGCTATGGAAACTTGAATGGTGTAAAATATCGAAACTTTTTGGATCAATTGCTATATGAACTACATAAGCTAACTGATGAAGAAAAAAGAAGAATGTGGTTTCAACAGGAAGGTTTTCGAAAAAACTTTTTAGACAAAAGTTATTTCCTTTTTATTGTAGAATACGAATATGCAAAAATATATATGAGCATTTCCAGTAGTTTTTTAAAAAACAGAGCGCACGTATGTCACCGATTTTGCTCCCATTTTTTTTTCTCATAGTACATATAAAAAAAACACGTTTCCCAAAATATTTTCTCCCCGCCCCCTTTTTTGGCCAAATTAAGATTTTTTAAACTTTTGAAATCGAGCGAAATTAGACTTTTTTCGATAGTACCTTATTTTTCAAAATGTCCCTTATTATGCATGTTATAGGGCTCATTTTCTTCGTTTTTTGTTGATCTTTCATTTGAAATCGGTTTCAGAGCCGAATATTCAATTTTGGCCGAATGCGGTACCAAAACATTAAGTTTGATTTTTTGTAAAAATAGTCGATTTTGAAATTGCCGCCAAATATTTTGGTTTCAACCAAAATACTTCCGATAAAGGTCATTTTATTCTATTTTTTATGTAGTTTCCAAATATTTATAGATTTTTTAATTTGGTCAAAAACTTTTAAAGTTACACTTGTTTTAAGATGTCTTATTTTCCAAAATGCGCTATATTCACACTATTAAAACTTTTTTCTCTATACTCCAAATTGCACCAAATTTTGGCAAAAGTTTCCGTCCTTTATCCTTAAAACAACCCTCAAAAAACATTTTTTCATATTGAACTCCTAAGTGAGATATAATTTTTATAATACACCTATTTACTCGTGTATTAAAGATAAGAATTTACAGGAATTTTCAGTGTTTCTGAAATATCGGGGCTCCTGATAATCGAATAAAAAATATACCACTTAATTCGTTATGAAATTCCTTACAAATCTACATAAGTTAATTTTTTTTAGAAAACTACTATATATTTCCATTTAAAAAAATGAAGTTGACCTCAAAATGACCTTAAAACATACAGTCAAGTTCAATTTTGTTACATTCATTAGTTTTCCCCCTCCTAACCCTGCAACTTTTGTATCGAAATATTTACTTGTCTCAATTTAAATAGACCACCCGGTATATATCTTTAATATATAGAACTGCATAGACTTTGATAAATAATAATATACGAATATAGAATATATATAGTAAATATTTTTGAACAAATAACATCTAATAAATTACATAAAATATACATAATATCCACATTTGTATATAAACAATTTGTATTTGGCATGTTTATGAAATTTAAAATTAAATAAATTTCATGATATAATTTCAATAAAACGAGTAATATAATAACTTGATATATTTTCTTAATAAAGATTAAATTAAATTATATTTATAAATAATGCCTTTTTATAACTTATGTTCTAAAACATTCTGGTTGCTTGATAAAAATAAATAATAACTAGCTAATATCTGACTAGAAAAACAATATCATGTTGATACCGTGCATTTTTTTTTAGTGATTCATGGTAAAAAGTTGTTTTTTATTTTATAGTATTACAGCACATTAAAGTCGCTTAATACATTTAATTATTTTTTTATAAAATATTTAATAGCATGTTTTTATCATGGAACATTGCAGGCACGTAATAAGAAATAGGATCTAGGACCTTCTTCCTTTTTGTTTTACTTTATCCAAATGAAAATTTTGTGTTCTTCTAGATTCTAGAGAAAACATTCTGGCAATCAAATATTAAATTTCCTGGTCCTGGATTTGAACCTACGTGCCTGATTAAATGTTATAGGTAAATAAAAAACAACTATATTTATATTAACTATGCTTAACCTCAAAACTTTTATATGTAATATTAAAACTAGAAATAGTTATTTACATTGTTATGCAAAAATTATCTTAGAAGCTATATTTTATTTAATACAGTACAACATACCTTAATTAAGATGCATAAAAAATCATATTGTTTATTTTCATAGAGTACGTTCAATATGGTTTTTCATGAAAAGTTATAAGTATAGAAAGATATACATACATTAATATTAAATTGCTTTGAGTTTGAATTAACTTTTGTCATGAAATTCTTAACTTTATTTCTTATAATACACTTATAATCCATCTATTCGGTTTTCTTTTTTAATCAGCCTGTATATGATCACAATACACTGTACATACATTTGTTTTACTTATATATTATACCTTAAGGTTTAAATTTTTTAAATTATTATATACAATTCCATTATTTTTATATTTTTTCCTTCGAACAAATAATTTTGATTTTAATTTTTGTTTTACCCATTTTAATCGGGATTAAGTTTCCTATCATTTATCGTATTGATAAAGAAAGAATATAAAATTTGAAATATATTTTTTTTCGTTCAATTAGTATATAGTTATAATAAATAAATACTATCGAACTTATTTACTGCCATTTACAGATTAATTTACATGTTTCTTCTTCCAATCCGATATTTTTATTTGTCCACATATTTCTTATAGAATTAGTCGTTATATATAATAAGTAAATGTAAATCGATAATTAATAACTATTGTATGTATACAGGTAGTATCAACTAGTGGCATCGACAAAATTGATAAATCATTTTTCTTAAAAGTTAAGTATGCTTGATTTATAAAAAACGTAACGTTTGATATTATTAGTCCAGTAAAAAAGGAAGCTAATTTTTTGTATACACTGTAATTTTATATTTATAAATAAGGTGCCAAAATTCCTATCGATCCGTTGTAAGCATACTTTTTTACAGTTTCTAAAATGTGCTTACAATTAGTTTTAATTAAATATCTCCATGTATGAAACACGTGATTATATACTGCGTGTTTACAAAATCCTTATGTAACAAAACTTTGGCCCGTCAATCAGGTTATTCTGGGACCTATTTTTCTAGGGAGTTTTTAGGAAATATTCAAATTTGGTACCCCATCCATTTTGTTATAATATTTACACCAATAAAAAATTTTACGTTACCTGAGCTAGTAGTATTTGTTTAATAATAAATGCACCAAGTTTCCACAAAAACTATAGCATGTATGAAAAAACTATGAAATAACCTTTTGTAGAGAATTTTCTCACTTTTACTTCAAAATATGACCTTTATTATCATAAAATCTATAAACATGGAGATATTTACTTTAAAACTAACTGTTAACATCTTTTATGGACTGTAAGTCAATAAATATGCTCTCAACAGTCAACAGCACTATTTATAAAGGTTTAATAAAAGTGTATACAAAAATTCAACTCCCTGGGAATTTTTCCGTAGAAACATTTATTATTCGTTTAAATTGACTGGACTATATGTTTTTAGTTTTTAGATACACGACTGAAACAAGAGAAAATCGTTAGAGTTTGGTATAGGAAATTCTACTTGCATTGAAGCTGCGTGTGTTATACAAAGTATAAAGTACGAAGAATTGTATTTCCAATAATAATAACATTAAATTTTCGAATGTAAACTTAAGTTGCACTTGGCATTCGTGGTCTTTTTCTTATGACGAAGAAATTTCAAATGTTACAAAAGTGGTACTTGGGATAAAGACCAAAATAGATGCAAAGTTTCAGCATATTATAAATTAGAAGTACCTATTTAAATATTACAAAAATATTAAAAACTGTAAATTGAAAGATACTTGTATATTTATTTAGATGTAAGTACTTAAGTACCTACTATACTTAACATTTTTATTTATTTTTATAATGTTTGTATATTAAGGAAATACAATTTGAGTGAAATCTATTTTTTTAGAATATTTTTTATGAGTAATTTACAAATGTATTTGAAGTCACTTAAGCTTATTTTTATTATTATTATTATTATATTGAATGGTTTATTATAACGTATATGTATATGCTATTACTATTACGACCGCTGTTATTTATGTATTAATGTTACCTTTTTTATTGTTTTAAATCAGTGTTGTTTATTCTGATGAATTAATTTAGAAAAAATAACTATCTAAATAATTTCCTAATAAAAAAATATTTTAATTTCAAATTAACGTCTAAAGTAAAACCCTGCCTTTTCCGAATTTGGGATTTAATAATAATTAAAGTAAGTTTTATTTTAGGTGTTTTTAAATGTTAATACGTATCTTTTTTAAAACTATAGATATGATTGATTTCATTACCTTATCAATTTTAGTGTTATAATTTTAATAATTTGTTTAAAACAAGACCCAGAACATACTAACAATAATAAATTTTCGTTTTTAGCAAATAGTAGGCTATAAAATAATAATGGTTTTTTACACAGCGGTCAATTTATGAAAAAAGTAGGCATTTGTCGGCGATCGCAAATCAAAGAATTGTACCAGAACCAACATAACTATCTACTAATCACAGACATGTATATATGTATGTATTAACATATATCATTTTTTCGTTGTCTATGTGAAGTTTTTGTTGTAGTGGACGAAGAAGAAGATGAGGAATATTGAGAACGCCGCTGGGAATGTGATACGAGCTATGACATCGATGGTTTTGGCGACCCTGATCGGATGTGGAGGTTCCTTCTTACGTATTTGCACGAAGCATTGTTGATGATGGTGAGCACCTCCACTTGCACCACCGCCTGTTGTCACACCTCCTTCAGATACCTGAACAAAATATCACGTAAAATATATTTACCTCTGTGCACAGTGTGGGGTTTAAGGGGTTAAATCTAATCGTGATTTCGGAAAATGAGACTTTTTTAGAATTTTTTTTGTAGAATAATAAAAAATCAATCAAATTAAATTTTGGGGGTTTATTGTACATGTCTCAAAACATATAAACTTTTTTTTTAATGAAATATAAAACAAAATGGTGACTTTAGCGTTGCTAAATTGAGTACATCTTTTTTGTTATGTACTCCACTACGGAAAACAGTACTTCCATGGATCAATAGTTTTCCCATCAAAGTACACACGATTATTAAAAAATATCGATTTTTGCAAATTTTTTGTATCACTTGGACGTTTTTGACGAAAAAAGACCTTAATTTGTTTATAAAAACCGTGATTGTTATCCAATCATAAAATTCGTGCGTACTTCGATGTAAAATTTATATAAGAAGTTATAGTTAAAATTTCAAGTCGTTCGGATGGAAAATGGCCAAGAAACGTTTTACGCAGATTTAAAAAAACGTGGTTTCAATAAAAATGATTTTAAAGTTTGAAAACTGTTTTACTACATGCAAACGTCGATGTTAGTTCCGACTTTTTTTGAAACTATATCGGTTTGGCGGTTTTTTGGTAGCTTATTTTGTTTCTGGTTTGGCTTGAGACCGAATCACGGTGCCTCTTTACATTACTATATACTTATTATTACTAATTTTTCACCATCTAGGTTGTTTTGTTCGTTCAGAGAGACTTTGGAAAGTGAGCTCTAATAATTAAAAAAAAATTATAATTCCATTTGAATATCATTTTTTAAATGTTTATGCATCATTTAAGCCAATAAAAAAATACATATGATAATTTGACAGTTGCCAACTAAAAAAACCTTATTTAGATACCCAGAAAAACTTTAAAAGATGTAGTGGTAAAGGTAGTTAATAATGAGGAGGGTTAGTAACATTCTTATAGTAAACAGCCAATTAAGGGGTTATATACATCTTGGGGTAGAAAAAGTGGAGTGATATGTTAAAAAACGGTCGTCAAAATCTAGATAATAGTATAAAGAAGCCCTGAGACAAAGAGATTGATTATTGGGTATCGTTTTTGAAATGTAGTTTTGAGAAAAACGCGTTTAAAGTTTTCAAGATATATGTTTTAAAAAAAGTTCGGCCTATCAAACTCCTGTTTATTAGAGGGTGAATTTTGTAAATTTTTGAATAAAACTTTCAGAAAGTGTAGTTTAAACTTAAAGGTTATACAATTGAATAAAAATTTATTTATCGAATTTTAAAAAAATATTGTTTTCGATTTTAAGAAAAGGAGTGATGACTGACCTCTGTGACGCAGCCGTTGTTGATCGCGTTGACCGCACCAAATGGTGTACACGCCGGACACGCCGTGGTCGTCGTCACTAGGTCCGCAGTACGCGCAGACTCCCGTTTCTTGTCCCCCTGCGCAGTTAGCATCCATGGACTTTGGCATACACAATATCACATACTATCTCTAGCATACAGGTACATACCTTACATACACATATACATACTACAAACACGCTTGTACATAGATAACGTGAGGTATGGTTACAAAGTTTTCACAAATTTTATTATGAGTAACAATATTTATTTTGTTTTTGGAAGGGTGATTTACAACTAGTATAAAAAAATAACAGTAGATCGAGGATGTTATTTTAAGCAAAAAACTTTATATGAACATGTATCCGAAAATTCTTCGTAAAGGAGCTACAGCCTTCCAAAAATTTTGTCCAAAATTAATGTTTACTTCATATAACCCATTGTGACGCAGTTGATAACCGGTTTATTTTTAATAAGTATTTTCAATTTTCAGTATCTAACAATAATAATTTAGACCAGGGCTGTACCGATTTTAGGCCCACCGATTTTGATAAAGAATTTTTTTATTCTTTAATTTTTTCCCGAGTTGGATTCTTATAGAAGATTATATGATACAAAATACACAAAAATATACTTTGTCCATTTCATAACATAAGAAGAATCGTTATCGAGAAGTATCGATAAAATGAATGAATAGCAGAATTTTACTTAATACGGATGTTTCAAATTACAAAAATGAACTTATATTTATGTTCTATGTTGTATGACCGACAAAACTGCATTTTTATATACATAATATGGTCATTTTAAATTTCGTTTTTAGTCATGTTAGTAAAGTTTGTGTGAAGCCGGCACTTCACATGGTGATGTGGATGTGGCAAATATTTGTTATGTTTGTGAAAACCTCAAACTTGTCATCCACACATGGTGTCCCAACTTTATGTTTGCGTATTGAAATCCTTTGATGTGTGCTCAAAAACCGACTCACGATGGATTGATATTTTATATTGGCCATGTTTAGCAATTCGGAGCAAACTAAGCGAATATGACCATTTACAATTTGGCTTAATTGTATAAATATGGCAAATATTTGTGTGATATTACCATTAACAGTAATACAACTGGCTATAAGTCTATGATGAGGAGGTATATTTATATACACTTTTTATCTTATTTTTAATCATAGAACAAGAATATAAGCTTATTTTGTGTAATTTAAAGCATCCGTATTAAGTCAAATTCTGCAATACTTTCTTTTTATCGATAATTCTCGAAAAAAGTTGTTCCTATAACAAATGGACAAAGTATATTTTTGTGTATTTTGTGTCAGACAATCTTCTATAAGAACCCAACTCGGGAAAAAATTAAAGAACAACAAAGACTTGATAAAAACCGGCCGGCCTATACACCCCTGGTCTAAATTATTATTGTTTGATACTGAAAATCGATAAAACTTATTAATAATAAAATGATTATTTTTTACTAAGGCTGTAGCTCTCTCACGAAGAATGTTTACATGAAGTTTTTTGTTTAAAATATAATAACATCGTCGATATACTGTTAAATTTTTTACACTAGTTGTAAATCACACAGGGTGTAAATTTTAAATTGACACATTGGAATATTTTGATTGAGTGAACGATTTCAAAGTCAATTGAGGGTCAACTTTTTTTTGTAGGAATCTATATTTTTTTATTACAACATCGTATTTTATGAATAAAAACAAACAACTTTCAATTTTTAGATCGACTAAGTCACATCTTACTAAACACAAGCCCCAAAATATATCCTGTAAAGGAGGGGGCTCCAAATTACAGTTACGTTACGTTTATAATAAATGTGTAAGTATTAAAATGTGAATCACTGTGATTTATCTAGTTGTTACATTCCTTTAAGTAAAATAAATTACATTTATATTTAACTAATTTTGGTAAAATTAGTAAATAACACAACTACATTAAAAAAAATAAGTGCGAAGCCAAAAAACGATCTATATAGCATTGTAGTATTAGTCGAGCATAGTCGAAATCCAAAATTTCGGAATTTTTTGCTTACCCGTTTTTTTTTGTATTTGAGCTTGTATTTTGAATTTAGCCAACTTGGAACAAATTTAACCTAAACTTAAAATTCAAGCTCGAATAAAAAAACTGGTAAGCAAAAAATTCCAATTTCCCAATTTCGAATATGCTCGACCAATATTACAATGCTATATAGGTCGTTTTTTTATTTTTTTGTGGAGCTGTGTAATCTATTTTTCATTATTGTAAAAAAAACTGACTTCTGATGTCTTTATTCTATAGCATAATTCTTTTGCTTTAACAAAAGTATTGATCAAAAATGTGTCGTTGTAAATACAGCAACGTTTTAAATTCACGGCAAACACAATAATTAGGTAGATTGCGGTTTGCATTATTAGAAATCCGCTTTTGTTGACTCACAGACGAGCATAATTAACATCGACCGAGTAAATAGCTCCCATGGTATTCATATATATTAGGGTGCTTTTTTTTTGCGACTATTTTTTTTTTTTCACTCCCACCTCAAAATTTTCTTGGAAATAAATTTAAAAAAAAACTCCCTGAAAATTTGAGCCCTTAATATTAATATTAAGTACTCGCTTTCAGCGTTTAAAGATTTCCCATTGAAAATACACGTAAACTTGAACTTTTTTTTTTACTTTTTATAGCTCAGAGGTATTTTATCCTATTTGAACGTTTAAAAAACCAAATTACGCAGAATTAAATGTTCTATAAAAGTATTTATTGCAACGAAACTGTAACTTACAAGGGTGAGACAGTACAGGTGATTAAAGTCAAATTTTTCATGAATTTCTTGTTTTTTCATTGTTATTTCATAAATGGCTGAAAATACAGAAAAAGTTTAAATAAAAAAGTTGTAGCAAATTCAATTTTCTTCAAAAAAGATCCTGAGCATCAAATCTCTATTATTGATATTTTTCAAGAAAATAAGCTTTTTGTTTTTTATGATTTACGATTTTCATGAATTCGCAACTCTAATTATTAAAAACAATTTTTTTTTAAAGTTATTATCTACTTTTTCAAAGTCAAGAAGAAAAGAAGAGGTAAATAACCTCAAATAGATGTTCTTTATGTTCATGAAAATCGTAAATCATAAAAAACAAAAAGCTTATTATCTTGAAAAATATCAATAATAGAGATTTGATGCTCAGGATCTTTTTTGAAGAAAATTGAATTTGCTACAACTTTTTTATTTAAACTTTTTCTGTATTTTCAGCCATTTATGAAATAACAATGAAAAAACAAGAAATTCATGAAAAATTTGACTTTAATCACCTGTACTGTCTCACCCTTGTAAGTTACAGTTTCGTTGCAATAAATACTTTTATAGAACATTTAATTCTGCGTAATTTGGTTTTTTAAAAGTTCAAATAGGATAAAATGCCTCTGAGCTATAAAAAGTAAAAAAAAAAGTTCAAGTTTACGTGTATTTTCAATGGGAAATCTTTAAACGCTGAAAGCGAGTACTTAATATTAATATTAAGGGCTCAAATTTTCAGGGAGTTTTTTTTGAGGTATTTCCAAGAAAATTTTGAGGTGGGAGTGAAAAAAAAAAATAGTCGCAAAAAAAGCACCCTAATATATATACATATACCAATGTATTTTTTTGTATTTTACTTAAAGGATTTTAACTTCTGATCGGCATAAAATGATTTGAAAATATTGAAAACTAGATTATACAAGATGAGCCAATTATTTATTTGATATCTTCTCTCTTTTAACCTTTTGTATCTTCAAGTTAGTATCCTTCAATTACTTGTATTGAATGCTTTATATCTAAAGCAATTTAATAATGATATTTTAATAATCATTAATTTCTTGAGAGCCATTAAATGTATGGGTATTTTTTTTTAAAAGATGTAATTTTCCATCTTATACATCGTTTTTGGGATAATACTGTTTATTTCAATATAATTTTATAATATGCATTTTTTACTTTTATAATATTCAAAATTTGAACTTTGTCTCACCCTGTATAACAAATTTTCCGTGATTCAAAGTTCCTAAGTACTAAGTCGTCAAATGAGATACATTTTATTTTATCCACTTGAACGTTTCCAAGATGTCGATTGTATACATGACTAAAAATAATGACTGGCAACATCTCGTACATATAGAATACAAGTCCATTCTGTATTTCTCACTCTTACAAATGTTTACACAGATATACATTAGAATTGGCTTGATCATTTTCAAGTGTACACAAGCAATTCACAAATTCCCGAAAGACCCTAGCAGTTATTTTTTATTTGAATTGGATTTTTAAGAAATAGTGTTACCATTTGCGACCTCATCGTTTCTATGGACATCATATTGTGGTGTTTTCTTTTCTTCTCATGATACATTGAACAATAATTGTATTCTATTAGAAATATACTGTTGTTAAATTAAATTTCATATTTTTCATTAAATCTGCATAATACCGAAAATTATAGATAGTTTTAGCATGTTTACATTTAGTTGCGTGCTATAATGTAATTTTTCTTATTAATATAGCGTATATTTTTGCCGCGTGATAACGCAAATACTGTAGTACTTAATGCACTCAACCCATTATTATAATATATTTAACAATCTTGGTTTACATAATTTTTTCTCTCTTTTTAAAGCCATTCTATTATAAAACACAAACACATTTTGAAGAAAATGACCCCGCATAAAACTAAAGTAAATGAGGGTTAGAGCTGTCATACCTAATTAGGGGTGTACCGGAACTGGATTTTTCAATTCCGGCCGGAACCGGAATCGCCGGAAAGCACCAAAAAATCTGGCCGGAACCGGATTAAAAAAAAATTATATTTTCTACAACCGTATCAAAATGTAGTATTTTACATTAATATTTCAGTGCATAAAGCAGTACTTTATTTCACGGTGTGCGCAAAAGTATTGACAGTTTTTAAATGGAACGAAAGAGTTTTGGAACTCACCTCCTCAACTATACAGTATAGTTATTTTTTTATTTGTACTATTTCTGACATTTAAATCTTTTAATCGACCTTAAATATTAACACAACCTTTAAATAAAATATTTATATTATCCGTCATAAAACACTGGCACAAAAAATTCCGTAAAGGAAAAGGCAAAAGAAAAACACAACTGCGTAAAACTCTGTTTTATGGGACGTAAACATTCAGTAGAATGAGAGGGGGGAGGTGATATCTGAATAAATTATATCACCGTCCGCTTAATATCGCGCGGAATGTGATTTATACACAAATGAAATCTCTTAAAAAATGGATCGGAACAGCGAGCGAGTGAAAAAGTATCAACGCGTCATATCCAGACGTACGTAAACAATACGAATGTACGTGAAGTAATCTCTTGAAGTATGCATGCTCTTCTCGCGGAACCTGGCGTGGAGCGAATGCAGTGGTTCAATTCTTCACATACAGAGGCAAAAAGAGAATATTCATTCAAGTTCTATTGTATTCTTAGAGTTCCGAAGAAAACTAGGAATTCTTACGGTGTCGGTATGTCCGTGTGTTTATCTGTCTGTCTGTACGTATATCACAGTCCTCCCATTTTAATCCTTCAATAACGAGATATTTGGTTTCAAAGTCGATATCAGAGTGTCCCCTCCCCTCTAATTTCTAAACTATCAATGAAAAAAATCTGAAAAATTATAGAATGTAGCTTTTTAATTAGTATTACAATTTAAATTATAACAAGATATATTTACCACCCTTCAATTTTTTAACTATTTACATATTCTTTTGTAGGGATGTACCACAACCCACTGTAAAAAAACTGTCACTAAGCTGCATTTTTTTAGTTAGCCTCCCGCCCAAAAAAAAGTTTGTCTGGGAAGCACTTCCCAACAACTACGACAGCTGGTAATTTTTTTTCAAATTAAGAATCATCTATTTTTATTTTAACTTTAAAAAATTTTGGGGTGTTAACCCCATCGTCACAGTGTTACCAAATAATCCATCCTTGTTCGGATCGATATGGGGATAAATATAATTTAAAGCAGTTTCAACCCTACGTACATGATTTAAAAAAAATAATAGCAAACATAATGTTTTATATTATAGTTCCTACTATAAATAACACACCTACATAGATTAGGTATTGTATATATGATAAGAAAACATTAGATGAAGACATATTATTACATACTAGTATATCGAAATTCGACCAATATTTTACCTGCCTTAACGGCAACATATACACATGATTTTTTTGTGCACATCACAGTACTTAACCTAACCTGTTTTTACAACAAAAATTTCCAAATAAAAACACTGCAATTGAACGCGAATTGAAATCTCTAAGTTTGACAGAAACTCAAAACTATTTTTTGACGCTTGGGGAAATAAACAAACAGCAAGAGGGGAAAGCATGTATGTATGTATGTTAACTTTATTTTACCTGCCTTAACGACAACATACACACATGATTTTTTTGTACGCATCTATGACACAAAACTTTTCGAATGATATAAAAAGTTTCATTCATCTCTTTTTATAATAAATACTAAAAAAACGTACGACAATTTTCGATGTTCACGTATTAATATATATATAGATGTATAAAATGTCCGAATGGTTGAAATACTGACAGTTAGAGATAGATTAATAATTTCACAAACAATCAGTTTAATTTGAAGAAGCATAAACATTATATTCCGGACAATATCCACTTCTTTCAACCCCATGTGAAACTTTGGGATTCAGAATAATATTAGTCCAGACCGTATTCGAGGGTTAATTTGATAACTCAGTTTAACAGTAAACATTAAATTTAGGTAAACCCTAATATCTTAATTGTCAGACCAAATGTACAGAGAATAGTAGGTAACTGTATATATGTAGGTATAAAGACTAAAGTATAGTACAGGCAAATTATGCAAAAAATCGACCTGAAAAGAACATAATTCTTAGATCTATTTTTTTTGTTTTAAATCACATTGTTATATATATATACTAGCTGGGCCCACGCGGCTTCGCTCGCGTAGACTACGGAATTATTGTTTAGGATTTTTGAAAAATATAGTTTAATTAATTAAGTACAAACACGATTAGTTATTATTGTAATAATAATTTATCAATACCTAAATTACCTAACAAAAACGAATCAGAAGAAAAAAGTACAAATAATTTGTGTTCTGTTTAAATTTAAATGTTAATTATTGAAAACAAAATAAACACAAACGATCAGCTGAGGGACTCCGAATATCTACCGAGCGTACGCGAATCCAGTCTGATGTACTCGCTTCGATGCGGCACGACACCATACATTTAAGATGTTACCTTTATAAATATATTTTAAGATATTTTCTAAACTATACGACCAAATTGGATGCTGTAAAGGGCAAACTATATCTACATTAAGTGCTTATGACGATGAAATCATTTATTTCGATATGGATTAATGTTTTGCAGGTCATAAGTCCATGTAAACAGAACCCAAATATTTTATGTTTTTTTTGTAACATAAAAGCAGTCATTGTGGCTAAAATATAAAAGTTAGACATATGGTGTCGCGGACTTAATTGAAGAACTTTTGATTCTACACAATTCTTTATTACATTATTTTGTTCTATATTGAACGGTTTAGGCAGCGTATTACAAAACAGCGCGCCGACGGCAAAAATTTTTCCGACTTGATTTACTATTATTGTCACTGCTTAGTTGTTATGTTATCTAACCTAAAAAAATATAGCCTATAACCTGGCCAGAGAACGTACCTATGAATTAAAAAAAAAAACACGTCAATCGGATAAGTGGTTCTCGAGTGATAAGGTAACTAACGGACAGACAGACAGACAGACAGACAGACAGACAGACAGACAGACAGAGAGACGTTGAGCTTTATATATATTAAGGATTAAGGATATATACTTTAAGAATTCAACGAGTCCCGAGTTTTAAGGCTGTTGCGTATGTGAATATTGGAGGGGGAAAGGTTGTGCGTGGATAGCTTTTATATTGTTAATGATTTTCTTGAATAACACATTAAAGACTGTCTTAATTTTAAATATTATACACCTAATATATATTTTAGGGTTCCGTAGAAAACTAGGAACCCTTATAATTTCGCTCTGTCCGCCCGTCCGTCCGTCCGTACGTCTATATAAATTTTATACTGTTTTAGATAAAATTTGGTATACGAACGTAGATTGATAGCTCAAAAACAAAAATGATAAAATTTTTCGGAACATGGAAGTAAAAACAATTGTTGGTGTTTTGTTTGTTTGGTGTTAAGAATACGACCATATTTGTTATACTTTTCAAGTAGACTGTTTTCCATGAAAATATGAATATTCATGAAACTAATTTTACTTATCACTGCTTCATATCACACACATTTGGAATTATGATAGTAAATTGTTATAAATCTTACCTTGACTTTGCGTTTCTTACACAACATTTTTATAATAAATTGTAGGTATGTATGTACATACATACGTATTAACAAGAAAAACAAATTATTATAAGATTGATCGTTGAGAGAAAAAAACTATTTATTTAATAATGACAGGCTTTATAGATACAAGCTGTGTCATCTAACGTTTCGTTGTACATTACAGTCCACATTTTCAGGATTTTTTTAGTTAAGAATTAATTAGTTTAAATACTTAAAGTAAATCAATATTTATCTAATAACGTGAAAACAAAGATAACGTTTGCAAGTCTATAAATTATAAAAAAATAAATACAATTTTGTATATATCATGAGAAAAATATATGAAAACATTTGTTCACAAAAAAAATAAACAATGTCTTATATTCAGTAAAAAAAAAAAATGTTGATTATTTTATAAATACTATTATATACATCATATATCATATCCAATTCACAAAAATATAATAAAAAGGATTTTTTTTGAGTGGTTTTTAATATATTGCATTTTAAACCATTGTTTAAAGTTCAGATTAAATACATACATAGATCCAGGTTATTTATGTTCCTGATAATGACACAGCCTCACAAAAAGGTATTGTACTATGTTCTTTGTACGTATTTTTGGTTTTGAAAACGAATTTGACAATAAGAAAGTTCATTGACCCACAATTTTATTATTATTGTCAAAAAATAGAAAAATATCAATTTTGAGGTTTCCACGGGACGTGATCAATTTATTTGACCAAAAATGAACGACTTTGGTAGATCGGACTCTTATTTTCAATTTGCTGTTTTTTGTATTGCTATATGATTATTTTTCACCGAGTAATGAAGAAAAGACTTTCAGTTTTTTAAATCTGCTCTTAGAATATGTTTTACAATCATCTGATAAAAATGTAGTTTTTGCTTTAATCGCAATTAAAAATGATTGTATAGCGATACAAAAAAAGAAAATTAAAGAAAAAAGTCTGATCTACAAAATCATCAATAAAATTTAGCCAAACAAATTTAGCATTTTATCATGCTCTCGAAATTAATATAAAATTTCTATATTTTTTACAATTTTTTTACGATAACATACAATATTGAAGGTCAGTCAATTTAATGCCCAAAAATACGCAAGAAAATGGTTGAGATTTTTTTGTGGGCCTGTGCAATTGATGTCTTTAGCACTTCAATATAAAAGTTCTACATACTTTTATAAAAATATTTTGGGAAACGATAAAAAATCCTTTTTATTAAATAAACAGTGGGATGTTAAAATATGAACATGATTAAAATGTGCGACAGGCTACAGACATAGCAAACAAGTTTCACATTGCATGCAAACATGATTATATCAAAGCTATTCAACGGAACACAACATGCTGTTACATGAAACACAAATATAACGCTATACAGTGATTCTAAAACCATACTAATTAGTCAGTTTTGTGCATAACTCCTACGCTTTCATATTTTTGCTTTAATAAAATTTAATTTTTTAATCATCTTTAGTAGTAGCATGTACAGGAATGTATTAAGGAGTGTGGTGTAGATGTTAAAGAATATTTATTAACCACTTCTTTATTGTTTGGTATCGAATTAGTTTTTTATATCGTAAATAGAGTTTACTTTTTACCGCAATATCGGTGCAAAGTTAAAATTACTTAGGCGATGTACCTATGTATATCTAATTTTACAGTACAATTTTTTCATTTTTTTGTCAGAAATTTTGCATTCTTCTTATGACTGGTATTATAAGCGAACTAACGAAATTTGCTAGTTTTCAAGCACTTTCAAATAAGGTATCAAACCTATATGGTAGTTCTCTTGAAGTTTCATGAAGTGTTTGACAAGTTTCGTGTTTACACAATATGTTAATACCAACGTACCTTGATTTTTATTTACTGCGCACGCACCAGATTGCATCTATCTATCAAAAACTCCAAGAGAACTGTTTTGATACCTCGTTTTAAAGTGCTTGCAAGCTATCAAATTTTGCTAGCTAATCTGTAATACCGGAGATAAATGAAACAATATCAATCGTGATATCGTTATTGTATAAAAATAATTATTTACATAAAAATTATAAGTATTATTAAAAATATTTGTTTCTATAATAGTGCACCATGACATGTGCATTTTACTACGAACGAGATGAGTAAAATTTGGCTAGTCAGTACGTTTTCCCGAATAGAACGAGCACGCTGAACATTTTCAAAAGTTTGTCGGTAAATCGTATTTGATCAAATAAATAATTTGCTCGTTATGCTCGGCTCGTTTGGAGTAAAATGCTCAAGTCAAACTTTTAGCCTCTTACGAATTTTGTTACAACACATCCTGTTATTTCTATATATATTTTAATTCTAAAGCAAACGTGCACTATTAAATATAATTGTGTATAAGATATTATTTTAAATTTTATTTCCTTTTAAAGCCTTTATTATCTACATGTGAATCTGCCACATACTAGAATATTAAAATAAAATTTTATGACACTGCGGTAACTAAGATCTTCAGCGCTATAAATTGTGAAGTGGCTAATAATAGTTATATTATCTAGTAAGTAGATATAATATATTAAGTGTAATGTGTGCTGAGTAAGAATAGTGTTTTATCTCAATGCAAAATTAAACAAGTCTGAAAAATATCCAACAAAAATTCTAATTATTGTAAAATTTATATACCACAATACTTCCAATTCTCAGTGATTTCTGAAAGAATTCAAAACGAATTTAAATCATACACGTCTCAATGTGTGATTTTCATTTTGAGAACAATTATTTAAATCCTAGTAGTAATCAAAATGTGTCTTTTACAGTGGCGCCTTCAGTTCGGGGCCTTAGATAGTTGCCTAAAGTACCTACTTACTGTATAACGCGCCACTTGGCTTTTACCTTGATTCGTATAAGAAATGTTTAATTAATTTAGTTTTAATAGTCCAATTATTTTTAACAGTGTATATTTTTATTTATTAATACATTTAATTCAGGATTTATTATGCAGAAATAATAAGTGCTATTATGTTTAATTTTATAAAAATATCTCACTAAAAAGTAACATGTGACTATTGTTTTATTAAAAATATTATTTTTATTATTCTACTTATAACTACTAATATAATATATTCCCGACATAGTAATAATTATCAAGTTACTAATATTTTAAATAGTAATTTCTTTACATTCATTTAAAAATTAAATACCTAATTAAAACTACCCAAAAAAGTATTACACAATTAGTGTAAATAATAAATTATAAAATAACTTGTCTAGAAATAACATCGTAAAAAATTGTATAGTGTAAGGGCAGTGGCGTCAAACTCATATATGCCCACAAAATTCAGTTTTAAGAGAATATGTGTCACAGCCCCCCCCCCCCCCCATCCAAACAAGCGATTAATGAAGGGTTTTTATGAATTAAAAAAATACATTAATTTTAGGTATACAATTTAGAAATTTTTTTTTTTTAATATATTTTACTTGGCTAATTTGGCTTTTTTTCAGAGAAACTATTTATATATTATGATTATATAATTCGCAGTGCTTTTTATTAAAAGTATTATGTATTATTATTCCATTATTATTTTAATAAAATCAACTACAAGCTTTAGGTCGTGGGCTGCAATTTAAGGTCATACGGACCACGTGTTGACATTACTGGTGTAAATAATACGTTTTAAAAAGATTTTATTATATTATTTATGTAAGTATATTTCTATAAACTATTTATATTTTATTGATGACAAAAATGATTTTGATGTTCAAACTGAGAATAATAAATAATATTTTTGTATTTCAATAAAATTGAACTACAAAATTAGATTAACCCGGTAGTGGAGACATGAAAAATTTACCCGTTAAACATTAGGGACTATTTAAAACAATATTTATTTAAATAATTATTTTATTATTAAGTAAAACATGTCACTAAATCCCCAGTCTAATATAATGTAATGGAAAGGTTTGAATATTGAATTAATTCAATATCTTTCGGATATTGTAAAAAAAAGTCATACATCACGCTTCTGTGATAAACTCAAACTAATAAATGTCAGCTGTTCAACATGATTGAGTTTGAAGGTAGATTGGCTGATAAGTAAACAACTAATTTTGTTTTACTAATAGAGTTCTTCATAGATGTGGTTGGGTCAGATCAATCAAACTGGGTTAACAAATATCAATTATTATTATTCTGAAACTAAAAATTAAAAATCTAAATTAAATGTATTAATATGTTTCTGATATCAATTCGATAAATAGTTTTTTTTTTGGAAACAAATTAAACACGCACTATTTTAAATAAAATGAGCATAAAGAGCATTAAATAAATTATATTCTAACACTTAATAAACTATTATAGCATTTGTTAACAATATTGAACAATATTTTTTTTGTTTTAGCAATAGTTAATATAAACTAGCATTAAGAAAATACTTTTTGTTCATTAAAGAAATAAAATGACACATTGAAAAAAAATCCTTAAAATGGCTAAATGAGTATTAGGATGGTGAGATTTGTACTAAATGAGCAATATCATGTATTTATATAATTTTTTATAAATCGTACAGAGTTGATGTTCTAATAAAATACAAGTTAACTGTCCTTTGTTAGGGCAATCTAGTGGGGCGAAATAGAGTTGACTAGTTTTGGGTTGGTTAGTTTTCGTTAGGTTAGGTTAGGTCTATTCTAACACATCAACACGTGATATTTGATAGTTATGACGTTGGTAACGGCATATTCTTAAGGTTTACCTTATTTTATTGGGGGGGGGGGGGGTAATGGAATATACCTCCCCTCAAAATAAAAGTTATAAAATTAAAGCAAATAAGAAACAATTGCTCAAAAAAATTAATTTTAATGTCACACTTTATGTTTAGTATAATGTTCAGAATTCAAAATGTTATTGCTCGAATATAATATATTTAATGCTCAATGTACATAAAATATTGCGCGCTCAAATACTACCCGTTTTTATATTAAATTCTGATATATATGTGTATATTTATAGGTATCTAATGTTATAATTATCTTTATTTATTTATATTTAGTTCTACAAAAGAAGTGTGCTGTGAAAGCTTGCCATGCTTTGTAACTGTATTCAGGTTGTTTCATTGATTGAATAATTCTTAAATAAGGAAATACTATGGATACATAACAACCAATACTAGTCCGTATACGAAACTGTTACCAAAGCTTTTGACCAAAACTTGTGACGGCCATCTTGTATCATATGTCATTTCAATGGAGATATATCAAAGGTGTCAATCGAAAATTTATAATATGCAGATAAGCTTTAAATTACAATTGAATTTCTTCAGTATGATTAATTATTTATTATTAAAATAGTTTTAAATGCAATATAAAAAAATTACAATTGATTCTATTTTAAAATTCGAATGATACACCATTGACTCGTGGAGCGATTTTTTTGTGAAACGATATGGTAACAACGCTAGGTAGTGTGTTATCTTTCCTTGTCTAAGAAAGAATTAATCATAAATTATTTTGTTTATTTCTAACGATTTTAAAATATCAATAATTATTAACACTTAAATAGGTAATACTTGATGTATTAAATTGTAAAAAGCATGTAATATAATATGTAAAATAACTTTAGTTATTTTACATTGAGTAAGGCATTGCTAACCGTACTAATGAAACATCCTGTACATATGTTTAATTTACATAACTAATATAACAAATAATACACGTTGTAATATCATAGTTATTAGCAGTACTAACAATAGAACTAGATAATACATGGTAAGTAGTAGCTTTGTGTGGGTTTGAGGCAGGTTTTGTGCTTGCGCAGAACAAGTGAGGCGGGGGAAAGAGAAGTAGAGGGGAGGTTCCTAGCTCACACGCACACAATTAACACGTTGCGTAATGTTTTTTATACTACAAGTTCTCTAATTAGTTAAAACAAAAAATATTTATGATTCTTAGTAACTGATGACTGACATAACTACCAAATTAGTATCATAGAAATCACGGAAACAAAACACGTCTGTATATAGAGTGTTTAGTAATTATTTTTAAGTTTTATTTTTAATACACACATTTATATTTTTACATTGCTGGTAACATATAATTTTGTATGTTACTTTTTTATTATTAGGTATATATCAATTACCAATTCCTATAATAATAATATTTATTAGTATTTTATAAATAAACACCTAAACTTGTTAAGTTTTTAAAGCTAAGCATTTAGCAATATTAAAAGCATGTTTGTTTTTTAAATATGTATATTATCTTTCTAAAAACTAACAAACTATTGTTCTAGTCTAAAACTATTCTAAATATAACAAATGTATATTTTAGGTCTTCACAGTTTATTAATATATATTTTATTACATACTTATTTGTTAACGTAAAAAACAGGGCATAAATGAAAATTTTCAATTTTGTCTCACCTGTGGGTACCCAATTATAATTGTTATTATCAAATACTACAGTGGTTTTTATTTGATAAATTATGATTTGTCTAATTTGTCTATGTGTCCTAATTATTTATATTTACATTGTTTTTTTATTTTCGATTCCAAAATAAATACATCAATATGATAACAATGAAAATTACCTATACAAATAAAAGATTTGAAGTAGAGTGATTTTAAATTTAAAAAATGATGTTGACAACTTAAAATTGAATAATTCTGTACAATTTTTTCTGCATTCATTTTTTGTATACAAACATGCAGGAATTAATTAAAACACTTTTTTTAAATAAATACCTGTGAATTCCAATAAAATTGTATACTTTAAAAAGTATCTGAAAGGGGTCTTTTTAGATATGATAAAAAAGAGGATGGCGTACATTTCAGTGAACATCATGTTATATGCGGTCTACCAGAGATTAGATCCCTTTACAATAAACCCCATCATCCCACCGAAGATTGGTTACAATAGTAGACCGCATATGACTAGAATACCAACATTTTTTTTACTTTACAGAACAATAGACACATGTAAATATTGTATGTACATATATTATGATGTATAAATTTTGGAATAGTTTGTGCAGTTTGAATGCTTTTGTTATTGTATCGATATAAGACAAAATAAATGTATGTATATAATATGTTGTATAATAATAATGTCATGCCCCAACCAGCCATGCAAGAGTGACGCCGTTACTGTGAATGTCAGGGGGTAGACAAAGAGAGCAATATTTAATGCCTTACCAGAGGGCTGGCCAGTATTATACCTATCCTGTTGAGAACTGCAGGCAGGCGCTGCAACATGACAGACAAAAACCTACTGTACAACATTCTCTCTTGGGTTGTCAACACTGCTATATACAGAGTGATCATAAAGTCCATACATATATAATATATTGTTGTATATTATGTTAGGTGTGATTATTTTTCATGTTTTGTATTATTATTTAGAAATGATTCGGTGTGATTCACTATCTAATTTATAAATAATGTGTATTAATCTAATTTAAAAACTGTATGTTTGATATATAACTATTAAATTAAAAAATCGGATTGTTGAAATACTAATTTAATATAAAAAAATGATAGTTCTTTTCTATTCTAAGAACTAATTTGAACCATATTTTCTAATTTACATAACATTTTTTAATATTTGTTTCTATAACTCTTATTTTTGATTGGGTTTCTACTATATTTTCGACCTATCTAGAACTATAGTCATCTTGTAAAACATTCGATTAGTTTTGTAAATGTTATTTTTTACAAAATACAGTACACGTTTTAAAATAAATAAAAAATAAAATAAAGTATCACATGTACGTATTTTACATGCACATGTATTTTATGTTACTAATCACACATACGTGGTATTTTAGTGCTACATAGAATATATATCACACCAACACACATGCAAAAATATTAATTAAAGGGCCCTATAAACATTACAATAAGTCGAATAAGGTAATCAAGACATAAACTTCTACAAGAATATTTAAAAAAAGTAAGTATATAAAAAGTAGGTATTAATAAGTTTTTTTATCTATCAATTAAATCAAAAAATGTTGTTTGGTTTTGAGGGGCAACCAAAATGGCGTTGTTAATTTTTTATTTGGTGGACGTCTTCAAGGTCAAATAGGATCAACATTTTTCAAATAGAAACCTATACATTACGGTCTCTTATTTTGTGAAAGAAACAAGTAGCTTTTGTCTTAAATATGTTTTAATATGACTTCATTTTTTTTTAACATTTAACAAAATAATTTGAGATTTTAGATTTTCACTAAAATGTTTATTTTAATCTGATATAACTAAGAAAATTATTTGAGGATTTTTTTTAATTTTTGCTCTTTAAAATATTAAAGCAAAACAAATTACAAAAGATAAAAAACGACAAGTTAATAATTAGTTGTATAGTGCCCTTTATTATTTTATTATTATTGTTTTTTGTTATTTTGAAATCAGTCAAATTTAACATATTATTTTTAAAAACAAGCTTAGAAAAATGCCTTTAAATTTTTATTTCATATAAAAAAAAGAAAAAAATTCAAACATGAAGATTTGATCTATTTTGTATAAATTGGATTTAATATTATACAGGCTGATTTGTAACGAACGTAAACAGTAGTAGTAACAGTAGATTGAGGATGTTATTTAAACAAAAATTATATGAACAATACAATGTACAGAAATTCTTCTTGAGGAAGATTCAAACCCTCAAAAATTATGGTTTTTATTTTTTATTTAATAATCCTTTCTGGTACAATTTCAAAATTTGATATTCGGTTTAGTATTAATAAGTGTATCAACCAATAATTATTAAAACAGGGGTGTATGGAGTAAATAAGGAACAAAAAAAAAGAAGATAAAATTTAAGGGCCTAGTTACTCTATACACCGATTATAAAATTTCAAAATTGTACTACAATGGGTTCTCCAGATGTTAAATAAAAAACTAATAATTTTTGAGGGGCTGTATTTTTTTCAAGACTTATTTTCGTACACATGCCATGTTTTTTGCTCAAATAACATCTTCAATTCACTGTTTGAACTTTTTACAATCGTTGTTAAATATTACAATGACTTAATTATAATTAAAAGTTGAATTTTAATAAGATCAAATATTCATCAAAAACAAAACAAACTAAAACTCAAAATTGCCAATTTCAACAAAATACCCTTTCTGATTAAATAAATAATAAAAAAAATAATCCAATACTTACTACATACTTACATATTTTCACTGTAATAATTACCTGAGTGACTGGGTTTTCTCCAGGCCTATAAACTACATCGTGTAAAGGCCTCTTCCTCCCCACATAATTGACGCACACGAACTCGAGCAGCGATGCATAAATGAAGCACATGCATACCCCGTCCCACACGTTCATCGCCGTTAAGTTTGATACCACTGGTAAAGTCGACCTGAATCCGTTCGAGGTTGTGAAAAAGTTGAGCATTGTTGTCACCCCTGGACATAGTTTAATTTAAAATTAGAATTAATGCAATTACATTTATCATAAATACAAAATGTCACAAGAAATATTGTAAACCAGAGGTTCCCAAAAAATGCGCCGCGGCGTCTTTACAGGGATGCCGCAAATTTCAAGGCTCATTCATTCCATTAAGTTCAAAAAGGGTGCTGTGAATTGAAAAAGTTTGGGAACCTCTGCTGTAAACTAACAATTATATAAATATTATATAATATTAAATTATAGATTTTATAAATTTAAATTTAAATACATTTTTTTATATTAATAGGTTTCTAGTCTTGTGCTATTTCGAAAAAATACCGCCAATTTTAATGATGCAAAATAAATTAGGTTTTTTTCTTAAAATTTCTTATTATGGTATAGTAATTTCGTTTGCATAAAATAGGGGGACAGTGGGGTAATCATGAATGCATGACACGGTCGTGTGTTTTTTTTTGGGATGGGTCACCTTGTATATTGTTATATGTATTTATTTACACAATAAATTTAGGTATATCTAATATAATATATGTATGTATTTCAAACATAAACAAACATAAAGATATCATATTGTTCACTATCTGCCAACATTCCAAAAATTTACTATAACGCATTATGTAGTTGTTGATTTACTGTTTGTTATAGGAAATAGTAGTGGAACAATGCGGGTTTAGGATCAATATTGCCTCAATATATAGTTCTAACTGGTTATTTAACTTTTCAATTCAATTCCAATTAGGGTAATTGTCATATTAGTGAGATTTATTAATTTGAATTTTGATTTGAAAACAGTATGCCAAAGTGAGAGAGATGGATAAATCAATAATCGAACACTAACAAAACAAATAAACTAGACGACGTGATGGTTGTTTCGGAACTATCATAAAATTTAATTCGGTAATATATTCATCGGCACTTGAATATACATCGTATTGGCAAATTATACAATAGGGTAACTGGGCCTTATTATATGTGTACTTAATTAATTGATGGTAATTATTTTGTATCAAGTAAGAATCATTAGCGTAGCTTTAAGTTAAGGGCCATTTTTTTTAAACTAAAAAATTACTAATTTTCGTATATTTCATTTTAAAAAGTAGTGTATGACTCATCCACATAAGTGTACGGTTGAAGTGAAACTTCTTTTGTTATCATTAACCATACAAATTAAATAAAAATAGTAAACTATTATTATATTAATAATCACACGTATTATTTTTACACAAAAATCGTATACAAAACACATAGCTTGACACCAACAGAAACTGTACGCAGTCATCTTTATTTTTCTTATACATTTACTCATATCTCTCTCACGCATAACCGAAGTGATTTGTACGCATGTGCCGTTCATCCATCTACTCTCCTTAGCGTTTCATCTTTAAAATGTGTCGAATATTAATATCTGTTGAATTTTAAAATCTCATGAAGCCATTCCAATTCACTAGTCTCGCTAAAGAAGTTTCACTTCAATTTCTGCGCAAAAAAGATCGCAAAACTAGCTAATTTAATGTTAGATTTGAACAATACACATGAGATTATAATATTTAATCTACTTACTTTAGTAATAGTTAGTACATTGTAAATAAAAAATATGTTTTGTCATATTTTGCCTAGATTCCCATAACGCGTGTTTTTACTAAATGTTTCTTGGTATTCGGTAGCCAAAACAATACATATTTAATCAAGGGAGCCCACAAATTACACGTAGGCCCCTGAAAGTGGGAATACGACGGACTGTTGTAAATTATATTAATTTATAGTTTGTTTAGAAATGAAATTTAATTAGGGTTGCTTAGAGTTCCTCTAAATCCAGTGAAATGATGGCAGCTATCTCTTCTTTCTCTTTGTGGCTACGCCACTGATGGGGATGATATATAAGATATAAGTCAAAATGATTAACAAAATATATGGTCGAAAAAATTATGGTATTTACAAATATACTTAAAAAGCTCTTAAATTTTTTCACATACATATTTATATTTTCTAATCAACTGTCAACTATTAACAGAATTTAATTAAGAGAAAATCAATAAACAATTGTTTTAATCGTTTTGACTTTTGAATTTTTGAATTGAAATACAGATTCTTGAAAAGCATGAAAAAATTAAATATAGAAAATTTTTCTAAAAAAACACAGAAAGAGAATTATTCATTTTGAAAAACGCTTATCTTTTAGCTCATTTATCCTTCAGTATGCATATCACTTTTTTATAAAAAAGAATTAAATTTTATTTTATTTTATGTTCGACTTAAATATTCATGCAAATCTATTTTGCATATATTTACGATAAAATAACATTAAAACCCCTAAATTATAAAAAATATATATAAATTAATATCCTCTAAAATCATTCTAATCGCATAATAATAATTTATAAATTATTTAATATTTATTATATAATAAACACCACATATCACAGTTAACAGATCATACAAAATTTAAAATGCAATATTTTGTACACCCCTAATATAAACCCATGCTATTTTCTCAACCTATATAATATTCAATTTATTTCTTGTCATGCATTGTGTCTTTTGTCTCTTCTAACTCTCTTGAATATAAGTTAATTGTATTATTTTGTAAATGTCACAAGTAAGTTCATAACTCATTAATTTTACAGCAAGATGAAATGTAAATAATGTCATTTATGTCATTATATTCGAAAATATGTAATAACCTTTTCAGCTATCATTTATTAATTGTTAAATAATGATTATTTAATGCAAATTTCTTAAATTAATTGGTCTAAAGAATAATACCTACACTCTTAAAAAGGTATGATGTCCGCTATTATAAAGAAATTGACAAAAAATTATTAGTTTTCAAGCAATTTAAATTTACAATAAATAAATAAATTTATAATAATTAACAGGCACATTAGGTTCTAGCTGGGGGTCTCGTGAGGGGCAGTGGCGTACTATATAGTTAGCAAATTAGGCAAATGTTTCTAGCTTTGAACAGATGGTTAGTTAAATATTTTTTTTGGGTGTTGAAGAGCAGAAAAAAGAAAAACTCTCGCATTATTATGGTTACCTAACCTAACATTTTCAAATATAGATTTTTTTCGAGCCTCAAATGTGTAAGTACGGCTCTGCCCACCAAATTAATTTGTAATTGGATTATTTCTAGACGATAATCTTTCTAAGAAATAAATAGAAATTAGGGCGTTGTTTCCCGGTAAAGAGGAAAACAATTTAAATGCACAAAAATTTAAATTAAAGAGCAATCCAGTGGTTTTTAAAATAATTATAAAGATTTACTACAATTATTCGGTTTTAAAAATTAGGCTTATTTTTTGTTTTATAGAAAAAAAAACTCATTTTAAGGGTGTTTTTACCTACTTTAGCTATGCAAAAAAATTTAAATTCTTCTTATAAAAATGATGTCCTGAATATTTGTTTAATTTAATTAATATTTAAATATTTATGATAAAAAACTTTCCTGTTTGACGGCATAGTCCTCTGGGACTATAACTGACAAAAAAATCGAAATGGTCATAAAATTCTTGTTATAAATATTTAATAGTCTAGTTTTAAATATTAACATTTCAAATAAATGTGTTAAATATGTTTGAATTCACATCTCTTTAAATAATAAAGTATTCATAAAATTTACCGATAGCTAAAGAGCAAGTGGGCTGTACAGTTTTGATTCGTATGGTATTAAAACAGAGAATTTACGATGTTTGAGTTCTAAAGATTTCTGTCATAAAATAAAGTAGACGTCGGGCATTTATAGAACAAAAGGCACAGAACTTTCTACAGATTTAAATAAAAATTAATTAACTATGTATAATTGAAAGCATTACTGTCAAAAGTATTATTGTATAATGAAGATAATTTATTCATTATACTGGTGATTTTGATGAACTCTACTTAAAAGGCTGTTATTATTTCTACCAATTCTTCTTCTTCTGACAGCCACTTCGTATATTTATTTATGTCTGTGTTTCTGTTTGTGAGAGAACATAAGGATATAGTGTGGTATAAGGATATAGGTTTTGACCATCATTTTCATTAAAGACAGTGAAAAAACGGTTTATTATAGTGGACTCAGAGGTTGCAAGGCCCAGCGTAAGAACCATTTCACACATACCCGGCTGCTGGGTAACCAGCGCAGTTTAATTGGTGTGGAAACTATATGAGCGTTTTCACACGCACCGGAGCCGACTACCCGGCAGCCGGGTAGTCGGCTGCCGGGTTCAGTAGTGGGAGGGAAGATTAATGGGTGTTTTCACACGTGCCGTTTTGTCACCTGGCAGCTACTTGTTATAATTTATTGCCAATCTTAATTTGTCGTTTTCCAGTTGATAGAGGAGTGTTTTTTAAACTATAATTTATTGAGAAATAACACATTTTAGATTGTGGCTTACTATTATGGCTAACAATAAGGCTGTATTGTCTGTTATAGTTTTATGATCGTAGTCGCAGAACGGGATTGACAACAGTGTTTTAGTTGTAAATAGGTATTTAGTTTTACCTACTAAATAATTAATTGAAATTATTTAAAATATTAAGATTTAAGACTATATAAAATATTTTAAGATTATTCTAAAGGTACTTCTGTAGTTAAAAAGTAGTTGTTCTTTTATTATTTTATACAATACGTATATTATTAGTTTCATAAGACATATTTAAATAATAATAATTACAATTAAAAAAACGTATCAGAACAAAACAATGACATTCGATAGAAATGTTTTGACTTCACAAGAAGTCCTCATAAAGAGTCTAATAATTTAAATACTTTTGAGATAACAATTATTAAACGATGACTGAAAAGTATAATAAACTTTAAATAATACTATTAACTTTTGGAAACAAATTGAACCATGCTGTAGTATTATGTAAGTGTACTGCTAAATGTGTATTACAACACTATTTACCTTGTTTTTAAAGGTTTTCATACTTCATTATTTCCACTAATTATTAAATCGTTAATTTTAAATTGTTTTATACGTATACAAATATGTTATGAATATTTATTCTAAAACATGACACCTATATTATAAACATCTAATACTATACTTGAAATTTTAAATAACAGAATTAAAAAAAAAATCACATGTTTAATTAGTAATATAATGTTCTGTTCCTATTTACAAAAATATTAAATATTTACCAACATCAATAATTAATAATATTTATTGTATACTAAACCTTTACTCCGGCAAATAGGGGTTGTTATCCCTAGTAGAAATCCAGCTGAAAAAATATTTGGGGAAATTCTTATGAGATTAGACCCTTTATATTTTATCAACATATACATGAAGCCCATTGCTTCTTTCCTCTTGGCAGCTTAAAAAAAACTATATTTATTAAATAATTTTTCTTATTCAATAAATATAGTTAATTGGGAAAAAAAGTTTGCCTGAATAAGGGTTAATAATTTGATATATAAAAGTAATATTTGTAATTCATTAAACAACCTCAATAAAGATAAATTAAATCGACATTATACAGTTTCTAGAACTGTTACGTTTTATTAAGTAAAGCCAACTATAATTTATTTTTATTGATTAGTTAATCTTATAGTTAGCATCTACGATTTGAAGTTTTAATATACGTCTATCAAAAAATCAATATACCCACTTTTCTAAAATAGAAACATAATGTATTCGTAGTACATAAATATTTCAATATTAATTTAACGTACAACATTTCGAATAAATGTTTTACGAACTGTACATAAATGAATATTAATAACGAATTTCAGTTAAAGAAAGTTTATTTTTACTCATTACTAATAAAAGTTAAACTTTATTTGGTCTAACAAAAAGTAAAATATATTTATTTAAAAAATATCAACAGTTAAAATGTACATTTTTCTTTACATATAGATGGACTAATTATAATAGGTCGAACCTTCATTAAGAAAAACCAATATTTTAAATAGTGATCCAAATTAATGAAAACCGATTTTGATTTATCCCGGAATAATGTGTTCCGTGTTCCTGGATTGTTACAGGGTACACATAATTACGCACGTTATCACCCAAAAAAGCTGAGCAGTGAATACATTAGCTGCATACGGATAATTCAACCCATATTGCCTAAGCTATACAGTGTATTCCAAGTTGATTAAGACATAGGAAATTTAACATAGGGACAATTAGAAGTGTAGTAACTTTTAGTCAAATTTAACGATGTGTCATTGGTGCATTTTGAAATGCCGCCACAAAATTTAATAAAATAGTAATTAGTATTTTGTTTTCAAATTTATTTCTGCCAAAAAAAATTATTATAATTTTATTTAGGATGCTTACTTTAATTTCGAATTTACAGAGGAATTTCATTTTTTTTCTCGTTTGTTTATAAGTTTTCCGTCAAACAACTTGGTGTGTAGGTTTGTCTATGCTACTACTACAACCCAAATTTTTTTAAAGTAAATTGGTGCTACAAGTGTCTGGTGGTTCCCTTTTCAGTAACATCATAAACTATTAATGTGCGAAACAAATGTGGAACATATGTTAACACATCACAGCACGAATTCCCGGCACTCGTTTAATAATTTTCGATTAGTGTAAATTGCCTTTATAATTTAATTTCAACTAAAAACTCAATTTTGAGGATAACGACCAATTAAACAATTAATCCATCGAAATCAGTTTCAATAATAATTATATTGATTTACAAGAGCGTAACCAATTATCAAATTTAGAGAAGGTAATATAGTTAAGAGTTTTAATTAAATTTGTAACCGCCCGCGCCCTGGAAATTCATGTCATTTTATTTAAATCAAAATCAACATTTGGAAATGAAAAGAAAAATGTAAAATGATTAAACATGTGACTTTTTGAGAATTCCATTTTAGTATAATTTGTATTTCCCCTAATTATCATACACTAATAGAGACATGTTATACGGTTAACACATAAGTGCCACAATACTTACAGAGTGTTTACGTCCTAGCCAATATAATTGTAGTTTTATCTTGAAAAATTAAAAACAAAATGTGTTTTCAATTCAATGTCTTTTCAAATATAGCAAGTGTAAAACTTTGTTTTCTCTAATTTAATTTTACACTTACTTTATTTGGTTTTTGTGAAAAGTCGGTGTTAATATTTACATACAGTCGTCAGGATTATTTTATTTTATATATATATACAAGTTGTATGTTGTATATCATGTATTGAAAATCCAAAATAGTGTTTTTGAAGTGTTAATAAATAAAGTAACACGAAAAGTGCTTTAAATTTTAAAATAATGTGCGATAAATATGAAAATATCAAACCTATTTTTGAACAGTTGTGACATAACAATAAATTCTATTGAATAATTATAATTAAATATCAGAAATGTGAAAATTTCAACATTTTTTATATTTTTATTTTAAAATAATTCTATTACGTCACATTTATTCAAAATAATAAAAACTAATGAAAAAATAAAATGAATACATGAATGTACATTACATAACGTGATATAACATACATACCTATCATTACTCTGGCAGGTACAGCGTTCCATTCCAACCAGAATGTAATGAACGATGAGGTGACTAGAATGATACCCGGTATAAACACTGTAGTGAAGTAGAAGGCGCGATCGCGTGTGAATATCAGATCAACTTTGAGGCAGCTGTAGTTACCTGGAAGCAATTATAAATAATAATGAAACAATTTTCATCTAGACGCATTCACTTTATTTTTGTCTTCAGTGGAAAATCGTGTGTATATAAATAACTTAAATCAATAATTATTTATTTTAATTTAATTCTGTTAATTATATAATTTAACCAATGAACGTTTATAAATATTTATTTAATTTAAAATAATTTAGATCTAATTTCAAAATTTAGATCAACGTTGATTACCATCGATCTACAAATGTACTATAAAATTCCTCTGATACAATTATTCTTCAAGTTAATGAAGCTCTTAGCTTCATAACAAGTTTATTTTCTTGATGTAGCTAAAAAATAATAAACAAAAACCATGTTTTTTATTCACATAATTCCAACAATTTTAAATAACGATACGAATTTTTTCTCATTGCAAAATAACAAGTCTAATTTTCGCATCAAGAAAGTATTCATTATATTAAGATTTATTCATATTTCTACGGTTATTCTTATAAAAATTCAAAAGCTATAGAAAATATTATTCCTTGAAGGCAAAATAGGCTATATCTGATACACAAACTTTCATGAATTCTTTAGGATGACACTTTATCAAAATAACACTTTATAAAGAATAATGATATACAGCCAAGGGCGTACATAACTTGGCAGGGTTCAATAAACAAGAATAAAAGTTGAAGCAAAACCACGAGCACATTTATTTTAATTATGAATATACAGTTTTCGTGTTTCTCTGCAATCATGGCTGCAACGTTTTTTCTTCTCTTTCTTCAACTTTATTATTATAAATCTTTGTCTCATGTCTATTTTATAATTATTTTCTATAAGACATAAGTTATGGGGGAAGTGTAAGCGAAAAAGTTTTGAAGTTTTAAATAAAATTGAAGCTATTTAAATTCAATTAATTCTTTACCTTTTACCTTACTTCTTTATGGTTATTGTTTGATAGAAAATAAATTAAACCAAATGATTATGATTAAGTATTTAATGAAAAAAAAGAAAACTGATATGTGGTTTGTCGTTTTCCCAAAAATTAAAAATAATCCTTCATACTAGGGTCTAATATACTCCTGTATGACTTCTATGTCACAAATAATAAGTATGACCATCCAAGGTTAAAAACAGATCCGGCCTTAGCAAGTTTGGTGCCCTGAGCGAGATTTATTTCGCCCCCCTTCCCTAAAAAATGCTCAAAATCACCGAAAATGTCATTTTTTGTATATCATTTCGCACATTTTTTTAACGATTCTGATGAAAAAAATTCATAGAACTTAATTTATACTAGATTACATTACAAACAAAATGAGCTCAAATTCAACTCTCTGCCACTAATAGAACCGGAGATATGTTGTAGTGAAATTGGGTCTCTGTGCAATATAAGTGTGTGTTAGTATTCCATAGGTTGTAATTGTAATATAAGTAACCGATCAAAACTAAAATGATTAATTGACCAACTCTCCTTAACAAATAAACATAGCGAGTTCATTATTTATTTTCTTTTTAATTTTATAGAGAACAAAAAAATACCTACAGTTTTGATGGATTTCGCGATAGGGTCGCAGATAAACCGCAAAACGTGAAAAATCGTTCGTACATATGTGTAGTAATGTGTACCTTTCCTAATACATTTTATAGCTCGAGGGACTGGCCCACAGAGCTATAAAGTAGTGCTTGTATTTTTTTCATAAAAATTAATAATTTTTACAAGAATTTGAAGAAAATATTTAAGAAAAATAGATACTTTGAAAAATAATCATCAACCTTTAACCTTTGCCCTAAAATACCTTATTGAAGGTTTTCTGGGTTGCTGAATAAGGATTTGTTAGTTAGCAGCTGTTAAATAATTGATTTTTCTTAGAATTTTTTTATTGTTAACGTATATTTTTTTTGCAAATCGAGCTTAGAAAATTGACAAAAAAATTCATTTTAAAGTTTCAAAAAAATTAAGTTTACTCAAAAATTATAGCCTGTACACTGATTCGAAACAAAAAAGTCACTTATGTCCCATTGTGCGCCGCTCCTTCAGGCTTTCGAATTCACAGATTCATTTGCAGGCTTTTAGAAAATAAAATTGAGAAAGTTGCCGTAATCTTAAATCTCAATATATTCATGTAGCTAATTAGATAATTCATAAAAAAATATATGCTGCTCATATCATATTGCATTTGCCATATAAAATTATACACAACAAATTGTTTGGTAGTCACCAGTGAAATGCGCAGAACAGAAAGTATTTGAAAAATCAATCGATCATACCTGTGTGATACCTGTATAGTTATAGTATCATGCTATATCGAACTTTTGTTGTATTCTACTGATTGTGAGTTTAATATTTTGTAATAGCTCTACTATTGTTGTGAAAACGTAGTCCAGAGTTGCAGTTTAATTAATCTATATTACAAAATTGGATCTGCAAGTGTCTAAAAATGATTCACGTGAAAGACGAAGATATACAAGAAGAAAGCGATCTTCTGCAAGATATTGAAATTCATGATGAATTTGCAATATATTATAAACAAGAATACCAGGTAATGAAAGACAATGTCAATATTGTGAAATCAAAGTAATAATACATAGTTTAACATATTAACATTACAAATAGGTTATGTGGTTATGTATTGGTTTGACAAATCATTCGCATGCGCAAATATAAAAGTAAAAGATGACAGCGCTTCCAAAACAATCCGTTTAAATGAAATTTTATTTTCATTATATAAATAAATGCATACAAATTCCATAAGAAAGGAGGCGAGACTTTTAATAGCAGTGAAATGTAAGATATTGCTAGAAATTAAATTAGGAGAAATAAAAATTAAAGAACTTTTTTTTTTAATCTTGCTAATTTCAATGCAGTTTTTTTTTAAATTATCCTCGCGGGCCGCGGGCTGGACAAGCTTGTATTAAACTAAAAAAGTTGTATTTTTCCAGAATCTTCCCCCCCCCAAATTTTTCCGCCCTGGGCATTAGCCCATGTTGCCCATGCCTAAATCCACCGTTGTAAATTATCATAATAATATGCTGCTGCAGCAAGTGATTAAAAATTCCAAAAAGTTTGTTGGATGTGGGTGAAACGGTACAAACAATCAAAAAACGTCGTTAATCTTCCTGAACGAGGGAAAACTAGAGCGACATCCAGCAAGTACGATACAGTGATTGTGGTGTTATTTAGGAGAAACCCCACTATAACATACAGTATAATCCCTACCTAGTATTTTGAATGTACTTCCATGTAAAAAAGTTTGGTATAAATACCTTGAAAACATTCGAAAAACTCTCGCCTCTTTTCTTGTGGAACAGACTGCATCAGATGTATTTACAAAATACACGGGAAAATGAAAATTAATTCAAGATTTTTAAACGCTTCTAGCTATAATTTAGAAATTTTGAAAAAAATACTGTTTGATTTTATTTATTTTTAAGCAATGGAGAAAAAGGTCCCATATAAATGTTTCTTTGTATTAAAACAGAATGATATTTTATCGAGTAATTTTTTTTCAAATGAGTACCTATAAGCATATTAGATCAAAATTTTGTTCATATGGAGTGAAGGAAAAACATAAAATGCTTGTTTTTATTCATATCGAGTTATAAATTGTCGTTTTGCAGGGAAATTTGGAAGTTAAAGAAGAAAATCTGCCAGATACCGAAATTATAAATGAGCCAAAAGAAAATGAAGATATTAGTGAAGTAACAAAACACAGTGATGAATATTTAATTTCAAGCAATAAAAATAAAGCTGATAACAAATATGAAACAGTTAACCGTGAATCAAAATTAACTAACCAGAACGTGAATTTGAAGATGAATTCAAATCAACGTCCTTTTAAATGCGATCAATGTGAAAATAGTTTTTCACAAAAAAGTATTTTGAATAGACATAAATTAACACATTCTAGTAAACACCCCTTTAAATGCGACCAATGTGAATATAGTTGTAAACGAAAAGGTGATCTGAAGGATCATAAATTAATACATTCCAATAAACGACCATTTAAATGCGACCAATGTGAAGTTAGTTGTGCACGAAAAAGTTCTTTGAAAAGTCATAAATTAACGCATTCTAATGAGCTACCTTTCAAATGCGACCGATGTGAGTACAGTTCTATTTACAAGAGTAATTTAAATACACATAAATTAATACATTCTAATGAACGCCCCTTTAAATGTGATCAATGTGAATTTAGTTTTAAACGAAAAATTACTCTGAAATATCATAAATTAACACATTCCAATAAACGACCATTTAAATGCGACCAATGTAAAAAAAGTTTTACAGTAAAAGTATGTTTGAAAAGACATAAATTAATACATTCTAATCAACGCCTTTTTAAATGCGACCTGTGTAAATTTAGTTCAAATGCAAATTCTAGTTTATATACACATAAATTAACACATTCTAATAAACGATCTTTTAAATGCGACCAATGTGAATACACTTGTAAATTTAAATGTTATTTGAAAAAGCATAAACTCAAACATAATTAACGCTCATTAATATCGTGTCTTGAATTGTATACAAAAAAGCAATTAGATAAGATATAAAATTAAACAAAAAACGAAATAGTTTTTGCCCACCAGTTCACATATTTCTTTGTTGATTATTTCAAGTGCCAAGTACCTAGTTCTAATTGAATCATGACCCCCACAAAGGAGGCGGGGCTGACAGGGCTCTAGCCAATAAGTTTTTTTTTGGTCGTCGCACAAAAAAAATGTTACGTTTCTTAGCAGGAGGGGGCCCGTTGAAAATCCTGGGCCATCGGCCCGCGATATGATGTGGGGACCTCAAACACAGAACCACAACAAATTTTCTAGTACCTGTACGGCGACCAACCGTTGATGTTACAGGGTGTAAAGTAGTCAAAATTTGTATCACAATTCTTGACAACGTGTATAACATCAAAAGACTTATATTTGAATATTAGTTTGGTGTTTAGTATAAAATATATAAATATATATAAATTTTTATATGTTTATAAAATTATAAATAAATTATAAATTATAAATAAATAATATATTATTAAAAATGTGCATTTTTCTTCTATCTCCTTGTATTGAGGGTTCAATCGCTTTGGAAATATATTTGTTTTGTAAAAATCTTATAAAGTTGAGTAGCAGGAGTAGCAATGCTTCGGGCTCCGCGTCTCTGAGGGCCCTGCGGCTTTTCGGAAAAATATCTCTTACTGGATTTACCATCTACCGTTGATACGGGGTGTTCAAATTTACAGTAATTAATAATTTAATTTTAGGGTTTCCAATCTCGATTAGATTTAATCGAAAAAACGATTTTTAATTTTCTTTGTATCATAAAAGCAGTCATAGTGGCTTAAATATAAAAGTTAGACATATGGTATCGCGGACTTTATTTTAGATCTTTTGATTCTACACACTTCTTTACATTATTTTGTTTAATATTGAACGGTTTAGGCAGCGTATTGCAAAAGAGTGCGTCTGCGGTAAACTTTTCCGACTTGATTTACTATTATCGTCACTGCTTATTCTATAATCACCAATGCTTATTGTTTACGTTACCTAACCTAATAAAATATATTCTACATATAACCTGGCCAGAGAAAATATCTATGAATTAAAAAAAAACACGTAAATCGGATAAATGGTTCTCGAGTTATAAGCGCACTAACGGATAGACAGACAGAGAGACGTTGAGCTTTATATACATATATTAAGAATTAAGGATAATATAAATGTGAATTGACGCCCTATTATAAAAATATTGTATGATGTCTATTTATAAAACACCAGTTATCTTAATTGTGCGCTAATAAATTTAATCGATTTGGTTTCTGAACGATGCAATGCAATCTTTATTAATACGTACAGTCGCCTGCAGAACTCGTCTGGCACCCTAAAGACTAGAATCGCTTACAACAGATTTTAAATTTAAAGACAAACATCATCTGTTATCTTTTTCTATCAAGTTTAATATATTTAAATACTAAAATTCGGAATATCAAATATTTATTGCGACAAAATTTACGTATACAATTTTCAATAGATTACATAATAATTTAATTGCACAAATATATATGAGTACTATAAACGAAGAGTAGTTCTTGATCTAGTAAATGAATTTCAAAATATCTGTCTTTGTTTGATACATGGAGAAATGATTTAAATACTATAATAATCAAATGGGAGGAGCCTACTATGTTTGTGATAAACGAAAATGAATACAAACTGCAAGACCATTAATGCAGGTGACTTTACCTAAGTTTCATCTTTATTCATTGAATATTTGATTGCCGAGATTTTGCTGAAATGTATTAATTATCTCAATGCTAGCAGATAAGCACACATGTTATGCAAAAGCACAACGTGTTTATTACTACTACACCTAACACCATTCTATTTGACGTAACGTCCGTTAGTGGGTTTACCCGGCACCTCCACCACGATACCGTTATTTGTATGATAAATTATGCACAATGAGGACTACTGTACAGGCAAACAAAACTATATTCTCACTCAGGTGTAGCACCTCATATATATTCAGTGCTGCTATAACTGCATCGTGTACACTGTACACTGTAAAAATATTCTGATACGTAGTGGTGGAGGCGCAATGTATTTTTTTATGTTATATGCGTTTGAGTTTTTTATGATGATTTTTTATATGTCTGTAAGAAAGATATATTGAAAGAGGTTCGATGTTATTGTTTGGATTTCCTTTTATAGATTTTTATGTTTATTTTACTATTAGATGAAGCATTTGTAGAAATAAGTTTGTACTGAAATAACACTCACCTCTCCAGCTGGCTTTGATAGGACATGCGGCCGTTTGATTTTGTATTAAATAAGCGTTGAGTGTTGTTAAACTTGGCGATTTTCTTAACGTGTCTTCGTCGTTTTTCCAAACGTACGTTATTGCCATCTGCTCGTAAGATACTGAAAAGTATATGAAATTGTTAGTAACTGGTATTAAAATATATTATAAAAATACATTCGCGGTATTTTTAATAAAAAAAAATTAGATATGCATACTGGGGTGCAGGAATACTCATTTTTAATTTGAATTTAGAGTACTCTACATTCAATTAATTTTAGAGGGAAAATAAAGTTCTAGTATAACCCCTAAAATTAAAATTAACCAGCGCCACAAGCTCAATAACTAAAATAATAATGGCTTAAGTGAACTTACACCTGAATATCGAGCTGCATTCTTTAAATAAAAGGGTCTTAACTTATTAACAATAAAATTTAAACAATTTTTTTTAAATAATTGAATTATTATATATATTATATAGTTAAAATTCTGTACACCTAACTTTAATAAATAATTTAAAAATAATGGTTTCTGCTCTACCCTACTAGATACCTATATTTATAAAGAAAACGGAAACACTGATTTAAGATTATCATATAAATAATAAATCAAACTTCCTTTAGTTCAAATTTAATGTTCAATTGATTTTGTAAGTAAAATGGCAAAATGACAATATAATGAAACACCAAGTTGCCTTCAGCGATATCGTGTTTGAAAATATACCACGCAATATAGGTACAACAAATGGTTCTTTGTGGTGAGCATACGTTATTGAATATTGTAAATATGGAAACCACCTTTGGTTTTGATCTCGGTAATTCAATTTATTATTGATATGCGTTACTATATATGGAAAGTTATGAATATTTTTGATAGAAAATTTTTTGATCGATATTCCATCACATAACACAGCTCTATTTATATCGGTTAGAAATGAAAATTCTTTTTGTTCCACATTATTATGTAATGGCCAATTACTAGATGAACTATGGAGATATATGTGTGTATTTGTATGTATATTTTCGATTTGGTTTTTCGATTTTTGAATACGGATGGAACACGCTGGTACTTAGTATAGATTATACAATATACAGGACCTTAGTAAGATCTTTTGGTGTCCTTAATTATTATTTTTTTGGAATTGAATCAAACTTACGTTCATTTTTCTTTTACCACCTGAACACTTATGAAATATATTTAAGAAAATGTTTCAAATAAAACTTGTCTGATTTTGAAAAGGAAACAAAATTGCGTTTTTAGTTTTTGATTTGATGAACGGTTTAATGGTACCTAAACTTTTTTTTTAATAAAAATGTATATTATTTTTTACAGTATTTTTATCTATGGAAGAATAAGCAACTTTTGTTTTTAATAATTTTTTATGACTTCATTATTTACTCGGAAGCCATCAGCTTTAGAGAAAAGGGGCAAACAACAATAAATGTTTATTTTGATCTAAAACTAAAAATATCATATCTTGAGGCTTCCGCAGTCATTTTGAAATGGATTTTGGCTAAAACTTTAAAAAGAGCCCTGAAGATGTCCACTGGAATGTGTGACAAAACGTTGGCCGATAACACGACCAAATCAACGTGGCTTACATCCAGAAGCCAAGATCCAAAAAAAATATCAACTTAAAAAAATTCTAAAATAATTTTCTGAATTTTAAAGATTAATATTTACTTTTTTTGCAAATTGATTTCGAGTAAAAAATTACTGGAAATCCAAAATCTTTATTTTATTTTTATTTTTTTCTTGGAAAGAAACTTATTCAAGACAAAAGTTGACCTTTTATTTTTTATTATTACTGCTTATTTTCAGAAATATTTAGGTGGTAAGTTGGAAAATGAACATCCATTAGAGGAGAATCATTTTGAAGCTGAAATTTTTGGCTTTAAAATGCAATCAAGTAGATTATTGCGTAATTTTTTCTATTGAGTAAAGTGGAAAAAATATCCATTTTCCAGTTTCGATTCATTTTTATTCAACTTTTCAGAAAATCAATTGAATTTATATATAAAAAAAAAACAAATTGTAAGATTCAAAAAACGTTTTGAATAATTGTTCGATGACTATTTTTAACAAAGATATGATAGTTTGAACATTCAGTAATCAATGATAAATATAAAAAAAACATTATCTAGAATCAAGTTGATAAAAATTCTTATTACATTCAAAGTAAAATAAAAAGTATAATACTTACTACTTTCCATTGCGAAGGAGCATAGCGGATCATCGAACGGAAATATATTAAGACGGCCTTGACATGACAAGATAAGATGGCGTCTGTAAGAAAAGAAACAAACACATTTGACACTCGTGTAACACATTGATTAATGGTTTTTTATGACAATGAGCAATCGGAATGGTTCTAAGTGAAATGTGCCTCTTTTTATCTCGACAATAGTGACATATATTGTTAGATTTGATTGTTTCTACTCAACTAGTTCAAGTAGAGATTGAGAACTGTTAGACATAATATATCAATGGCGGTTTGTTCATATTTGTTTGATCTCTATCAAATATAATCTTTCATTTTGTTAAATACATTTGAGTTAATCGAAAAAAAATATCTTAATTAAGATACCATTATTGAAGCCAGTTAAGGTTTGTGTCCACGATCCGAGATCTTATTTCTAGAAAAAGTTACTAGAAATCTAATAGTGTAAATCTTGGATAAAAAGCTCAGACGAAAAATGTGCCCGGTCCAGAGACATTAAGACATAGACTGCGCATTCTGTAATGTGTAAAATTTGGTTCACACAAGTGAAAGTAGAGATATAACCCAACTTATACTCTATGATTCTATGTCTAAACCCCGATCCCATTTTTTCATACACGTTGCTAAGTTCATATCAGTTAAAATTTTACAAACGACAGTAACATTAAAAATTTTGATACATTTTTCGACTTTGCGCCACTCATTTGAACAGAAATTGATTAATCAACATGTAATTGTCATCATAACTACTTCAATTAATGCTGAATTCAGTGGTCTAATTCGTTTTTTTAAATTCGAAAGTAGACTTTTGGCCACAGAATGGGGTCACCTGACCCATAGTGCAAAAGCGCGAAAAAGGGTGTTTGTAATGCAAAAATAGCGTACGTCTATTTTATATGCGTTCAGGAGTGTCTCCTGAGTATTCCGCTAAGATGACGAGATCGGGTGTGTGGATGGTGGGAAGGGATGCGTTAACCGTCATCTTTGTGAAAACTTCAAACGTAAATATTTCACAAACCGTTGATGCTACGATAAAAATGGTAAGGATATTTTTTGTTCTGCATTAAATTCTTTACAAATTCTTGTAACGTGAAGTTTGTAAAAAGTAAGTTTTTAATATCATAATGACAATCATGAAGAACATTAAATTCTCTGCAATTATTTGTTACAGACGCCATTTTGTACAGTGAGTTCTACAAAAATGACATTAAAGACTGGCACCAGTCTTGACCGCTTTAAGAGCAATGTATACTGTTTTTTGGAATTGATGGGCTTCTTTTTTGTAATTCTCATGAACTCATATTACTAATAAAACAAGTACCTCTTTATTAAATCAATTTAATTACAAAGTCCGCAAATGTAGATTGTTTTTTAAATTATAGCCTTCTACTTTGTTTATGTTTTTTCTCTAGTAATGGATAAAGTAAAAACAGTAATGGGCACCCAGTAATGGACACTTGCTAATGATTTAATGATTATAAAATTATAAGTAAAAGTTATTAAATAAAGACTCGTTAATTTTGATACATCGTAAAGCAGATGCTATGATAATATAAGAATTATTAATAGATTACACTAATAATTAGTTGAAATGTCCACCATTTTGACACCCATTGGCCGATTGTCATTAAATTAAGCTATTTTACAGTTAAATGTCTATAGATTATGATTCAGTAATGACAGTAATCAAATATCAACAAATATTTATAATTTAATACATTCAATTAAACCAGAGTCCAACACTGGGGTATGATCCAAGACTGGTACCAGTCTTATTTGTTTAAGTCGTAACATTTTGACACCCATTGGCCGATTGTCATTAAATTTAAATTCATTACAGTTAATTAATCAAATATCAATAAATATAAATAGTGTCCAACACTGGGGTGTAATCCAAGCTTGGTGCCAGTACCTTATGTGTATTCAAGAATAAGTTAAGACAACTCATGAACCAAAAGAAAACCCTAGACATACATGTACAGGAACACTTCAAATATTTAAGTCACTCTCCTGAGAAATCACATTTTCGCAGATATCATGTTATGACTTAAGAGTACTTAAGACCATCGGTATAATTCAAGAACAGCTAACGATTGGCAAACATTTGTCGGTTTTTATCATTTCCTACAGGGCCGTAACTAGAAGCTCTGGGGCCCCGGGGTAGCAAGTGACTCACTATATGTAAAAAAATTGAAGACCTTTTTTTGTTGTTACCTCAGTCTACAATTTTTGCTTGTTACTAATTTTAATGACCTTTTTTTTCTTTTTTTTCCTCAATTTTTACGCTACTCCGGGGGTTTCCTATGCTTGGGGGCCTCGGGGCGCAGCCCCGATGGTTGTTACGGCCCTGGTTCCCTATGCTTTTAAAAAACATTTAAAGTTTAATATAAAAGCACGTTACTAAACTTTAAAATTTAATTAAGAAGACTATAAAATTTTTGTGTTATAAAAAATATTAGCATTTTATATTATAAAATATATGTCAAAATATTACATTCAAATATCGAAATGAAAAATTAATTTCACGTTATTTATCGTTAATACATTTACATAAATATTTCATTTACAGAATACTGTCTATTTTAATTAAATTTCAGAATAAATAAAATTGTTATGGATTTTTTGGCATAAATACAATATGTATTTAATATGCAAAGATAAGCTTAAATCTCAATATCAAAAGCTTATTGTATGGTATTACATACTTTTTAATGGTTTGGCGTTAAAAGTTCCAAATGAAAAACCGTTAATGATGCCTTCTTTACTGCAACTTCAAATGGAACGCTTCGTTTTTTTTTATCTTTTTGTATGTTTTTCATCCTTGTTACATGAATTCTGATATTACATTGAGTTTTTACAGTCATTAAGAAATCTACATCGTTATAAGAGTATCATGAATTATTTGTTTATTTAAATATACAGAATATTTTAATAAACATGTCAGTTTTTTATTTGCCTCTTTTTTTAATTTTGCTCTTAGTATTATTAAATATAATTTAAATAAATTATGTTTATAGTTATTTATGCTTTTAACTATTCATAACTGTACATACAGGGTGTTGAAAAAAAGATAACAAAAACGTAACATTATTACAGCTTTTTTCAGTTAAACCCGAAAGCCATATATAATTTTAAAAAATAGATACATACAATGACAATTTTATTAATGAAATTAAAAAGCCTCTATCTACACCGAAAATAATTTAAACTCAGAATCGAGATAGATAATTTAAAACTAGACCCTTGAGGTTTTCAAATGACATCAAGCCCATTATAATTGCTATAGCGAGTTCAATTTTTTTTTTTAAATCGACGAAATCTTCATATCGTACGAAGGTAAAACGGTCACCACCGCCAACCTACGATCATTAAAAAATTTCTAATTATATTATATTAATTATGGTGCAACTTCTACTTTTTATAAATTTGATAATAAATGGAATGACTCCGCTCTAATGTAGGTTCAAACAAAATATGAACATTTTTTTGGCAACCTTCAGAATTTAATTCTCTACATCTTTCTGAATGTATATCATCAACTCAAATGAATCCTAAACGGAATGTTACTTGGAGCCTGCACTATAACATACATACCTACAGTATATTGAAGAGAAACTTAGCGTATTCCCAAGTATCACTTTGCGTACCACACTTTGGAGACCACTGGTTTAGATAATAGGTAAGCGACATTTATGGAAGTCAACCTACTCATTACGATTATTCATGCAACATTCTTATACGAGTATTCAGTTTGAAAATCATTTAATTATTAACCTGAATACATTGTACATACATTTAAAACAATATTGGAAGTATACTGCATAGCAAATGACATAATCTCGATTTAAGATCGTTCTATTCCTTCTGTCAACTCAAGCACATTACCATAAAAAAGTTTACAAAGAATTATTCACTTCTTTGTACACATAAAAACCTTCATCGTAAAACTTAACGGCATTTCACACACCCGATGTTAACTGCGTACAACGCAATCCCCCCTCCCTCACCCAACCCCTCAAGAGTCGCCAATGTACTTGTTCTGTTTTACAGTCCACGTGGATGAAGAATTCCCAGCATCCCTCGCGGTACACAGAAATTATTCAGTTTTGACCTACGTTGGAAAATTTTAGAATGTGAAAGATATTTTCTTAATTGGTACGTACAGGTTTCATTCTATCTTATTTTATATTCTTTTTTAATGAACTGGTGATAATTACTGTGTTTTTTTCTAAGCACAAAAGGTGAAGTTTTGTGCTTCAAGACGTCGTTTGTAAATAGTTGAAATAATTGTGTTTTTCAGTATATTGTTGTAAAAAGAATACAGGTATTAAAAACACAAAGTCTTTGTGTTTCATGTGCATATAATTAAATTGTAATTTATTTTAAAAAAGCTTCCATGTGTTCCATGGGACTTTTTTATTCGTAATACTGATGTCCGGTATTATAAAGGTGCTAGCAAAATTTGCTAGCTAGCAATTACTTTCAAATGGGGTATTAATTCTATTCTAGTATCTATGGATTAGTTATGGAATTTAGAGCAGTGACACTTCAACTAATTGTAACACAGTTGGCATCTTTCACCGTACAAAATAATTTTCATAATATCACCACTGTTTTAATACCGTTGGTATTTACCTACAATGCGTGCGCGAAACTTGTCAAAGTCTTCAACAAACTCCAAAAGAACTGTCATATAAGTTTGATATCTCATTTGAAAGTGCTTGCTAGCTAGAAAATTTGCTAGGTCCTTTATAATACCGGACATGAGAGTAAATAGTGTAGATACGTGTTTCTAATTTTATTAAATGTAATATTTTTGGCAAACTGATACAAAATTCATGGGACATAAATTGTAGAATATAATTTTTTTTTACATTTAACAAATGCGTTTTTTTCAAATTCACTCTCAGTATAATATACATATAAGAGAGTTCCGTGGCATCAATGGTAGCTTATTCGAAATACGTAAACTGTTCACTGTCAGTAATACGTATAAGGAAATCCCATGGCACTCATGGCATGTCAGATATTTCTCTGCTATGAATCATATCATTCCATCTTATTTTTCGGGAAACAGGTAGCCTATGGAAAAAATTGCTTGCACTATTTTGTAGATCAACTTTTGTTTGACAAGTTTCTCATTCAATATTTTTTTAACTTCAATATTTTTTACAGGTATAATCTGGACAATGAAAAGTCAGACACCCTGTATAAACGAAGAAACAAAAAACAGCTGAACATAGGTATTATTGAATGTTGGAATCCATAAGCAAAATATAACAAATCCAATCAAAAAAGTTAATAGTATTTTTAAATCATAAACAATTTATCTAAAACAAAGCACGACATTATATTTCAAACGCCAAGGTCTATGTCTAATATAAAACAGCTGATAAATAATTACAATATTTATTTCTAGAACTTATGGCATCTTATAAACGTTGACAAAATCACGAAATGTGAAAAACGTTTACGAATTTTAAATTAAACATGTTTATATATTCGTTTCATAGCCATCTACACACATTGCAAAACGTATTAATTGCTTCTGTTATTACCATAAATATTATTTATGATTCTATTTGTAGATGTGCTGTGTTGTTTTAAGAGGAATGCATGCATATTTTAATATTTGTTTTATATTTTAGTATAATTTTGTAATTAGTATATTTAAGTAAACGGTTTGATCAGATAACATATTTTTTTGAATAATGTAGTTTTTTTTATTACAGACCTTTTATTAACTTGACCTGTAACATTGTGAAAACATCTTACAACTCACTTTTCACTAGAGTGACCAGATTTTAGTTTTTTTAAACCCTGACATGTAAATAGGGTGACCAGATTTTAGTTTTGCTAAATCCTGACATGTAAATGAATTTATTTTATTTTATTTTATCTTTTTTATTTTTATTTTCATAAAATTTATTACTATAATTTTGTGCCCTGTGCTCTATTTTTGACGACCTTTTTTGGGGTCGAAGGACCCGTGGGCAAATTAATTAATTTGTCATTTTATTCATCAACTCTCAATCTCTCTATAGAATACGGAAATTTAGTAGATTTAATTAATATTATATTAATTAAGTTGAAACGGATCATTTCTTATATGTACATAGTATATATACGTATAGCAATTAATTATTATTTATATTGACGTGCTCTGTTATAATACAGTCACGTAAATAATTGGAATAGCTTTTATCTTCAAAAATGATCTCCACGAAAGACGTCTGTTATTAGACATACCATCGCGCTCAATTCAATATATTATATTGTGTTATGTACAGATGTAGGTAAGGTACATCTTATATCTTATAATACATACATATATACATAAAAATATGAATAATTCTCGTAAAATATTTACGAGTGTTATTTAGATATGGAATATAATGAAAATAAAGTTAATAGTGAAACAATTAACCTTAGGCAATACGTTTCCTGAAATTGATGTAATTTTTAAAGAACTAATCAACTTTTATTATTTTTATTAAATTTATGTAAATATTAATCTTAGATGACGGCACTGGTTGCAATGTAATCAAATTAGAGCTTTTCTACGTAGACCGGCTCGGCTAATTTGCCGGTGACTATACCGGCACCGTCAAGTGCTGCCGGCTTTAAACTCGATAATCGAATAAGTACCTTACAGTCAACAGAGGATGTACTCAATACTTCCTTTTTTTATATTTGTGATTTATAAACTTCTTTCTGACGTATATATAATAACCCAAGAAGGTAACGCTTATTTAACACTGCAGACATGTTTCTATCACCTCAGCTAGAACTCAATTGTACCGGCACTGAGAATGCCGGTGTGTGAAAAAAGAGCCATGGCCGGTATGTGGAAAAAAATAACGAAAAAAATATTGAGATTTTTTCGTTATTTATTAATTATACAAAATTGTAAATATCTCGGTTTCTAGGTGAGGTAGGTAGTGGGTAATTTTTTCTCTGAAACTCCTGCACTTATGTAGGTTTTTTTCCACCTGCACCGGATCGAATAAGATCAATTACAACCTTTCATCTGCGAAAATTAGCTTTACATTTTTTATGCTAATTCATTTAAGAGTTAGGGATGGGGAGTTAAAATAATTTTATTATAAAATTGATTACATAATGATTATTAGTTCCGGAGATAAGCTTTCAAAGTGTGACATATTTTCGTTACATTCATGTTTCTGAGCTTATTCTCTAATATTACCGGGAAGACGTAGTTCTACTTAAAAAAAGGAAATTGATTAGAAAAAAATTCAAAACCGGAAAATCTAATTTTTTTTACAAAATTTCTTATTTACGTGCGGCCCTCGGAAAATTTTAGGTCGTTAATTGCCAAAATTCATCAAGATCGATTTGGCGGTTTAGCCATGAATAGGTAACAAACTGACAGATACACTTTCGCATTTCTAATATTAGTATGGATTTAACTAATATTAATTACCACAATTCAATCAACATTGCGAACATAATTAAGGTAAAATAACAGATATAGAAGAAGATCCTTATGGTGAGTTGTTAGAAAAGGAAGAAGCCAGCTGACATTTAATTCGAGAAAGAAAACATCTGCCTAAGTAATTGTACTCGTCCTAAATTCTGCATTGGGTGATATATCTTCGTAAGAGAATATTTTACTACATACTACAAAAGTTGTAATGAAATTTATTGTAGAAAATAAAGCTCTACAAAAAATATATATTTTTAAGATACCCCCTCCCCCCCACATCCACATGATTTTGATGATTTCTGTATGGATGCATCTTCTAGCCAGATGGAACTAACAAACTATATAAGTTTCATTCTAATTGGGTTAGTGGTTTATGTGTTACGCGTCTGGTAAGAATTTAGGAAACGGATGTACCATACTTACACACAGCCACTGAAAGAAAAGTGTTATTTTATCCTAAAAAGGAAAGATCAAGTCTGAGATCGGAAGAAGCGAAAACAATAAATATTGAATATAAAAAAGTGTGTACAAGTACAATAAAATTATTGTTTGTTTTATAAAATAAATTTTCTCAAAAATATATTTTGAAGATAAGTTTTATGAAAACATAAAAAGTTTTAGCTTAAATAACTTATATAATAATACGATATTATATTGTTCGTTTCCTCTGTGGAATGAATTTAACTTATTCTTGGTTGAAAATTGAATTTAGCTTTTGTTAATGAAATTTGACTTGTCGAAAAAAAACTTTTGATAATATCTGACATTTGAATTTTATGTAGGAAAAGCGTGAGGAAGTTGACGCAAATGAAAACAAGTAAAAACAATAAAATAACTTTTATTATCACAGCGTATCTAAACTTGTATGACCTCAGTTTTTTGTCGGAACATTGTTTTCTTATTATTTCTTTGAATTACTGAAAGTAACCTTGTTATTAACTTTTATTAATTTTTTTCCTTATGCCGTGTTTAGACCATAAAAACAAAACAGCAACACGGTGTGTTTTAAATAGCAATAAACCCTATACATTTTTAAATACGAAGTGTTTTTAAAACACCGTGCTCTTGTTTTGTCTTTTTGGTCTGAACATAATATATTGCTCGTTAAAAAAACATTAATTTTCATCATTTCAAAATTTTATTTACAACAATTACATTAAATCGTGTCACGAGCGTGACCCTCCGTGCGTGATCAGGCGTGAGTAAAAAATAGAATTCGTGAGCGTGCGTGATTGAGAATACTTTTATTGTAACCGTGAGTGAGCGGACGTGACTAAAAAATTGTCTCTTATGAGCGTGCGTGATCGTGAGTAAAAATTACTCACGCATCCAGCTCTAGTTTGAACACTGCGTTAGAATAACACTTATCGTAAGTAAGTTTTGATATTGTTTTGTAAATAAATAAATATTACATATATTAATTTTAAATACCATTAGACCGGCAGTGAAAAATCATGACGTTAGTGGGAACATTGGGTCAAATTGACCCATTAGGTATTAGGAGCTATTTAAAACACTCTTCAATTATAAAATTATTTTATTAATAAATAAAACATGTCAAATTATACAACAAAAAATTATGAAAAACATAACATTATCTTAATCACAGCAATTTTGACAAAATATGTCTGCATGATTTAAATAAACGTAGTGGAGGGTTTGAATATTGTATTAAGTCAATATCTTTCGTATCTGAATTTTTTTATAAATGAGCCAGCAATGTTGTAAAAAAGATACGTTAATGAGAACGTTGGGTCAGTTTGACCAATCAACAACTTTGAGGAGAAATAACACACTACGTTTCTGTGATAAACTCAAACTAATGAATGTTAGCTGTTCAACATGATTCAATTTGAAGGTATACAGAACTAATTTCGTTTTGTTAATAGAGATCTTCATAGATGTCGTTGGGTCAGATTAACCACATATTTTTACTGCCGGGTTAATAAAAACTAAGGACATCCTGGTTTGAAAACTATTTTTTTTAACTTTTATTATTTTATACCATTTTCTGAACACAACAAATGCATTACGTGTGCCCTGTTTGTATATAGGTAAATACAAATATACTTTTTATTACCCTATGCACTATTACTATACATACACAATTAACATGGGCGTCTCCATAAGGGGGCAAACACACTTGTGAAAAAAAGTTTTTTATTTAATTATTTGCCTATAAGCTTTTCTCTATTTAAAATAAAATTGCAGATGTCCATAGCCACCGGCATTGGCTTTATTGTTTTGGTGCAGTTTACTTTTAAATAAAAACATACCACAATATCGATCTAGGCAAAGAACCGTGTTTCATGTCGCAATAAAATTATGTTTATTTTATAAAATAACTGTTGTATAAAGTTTATAATTGGAAGAGAAAACAAGAAAATTATTACAGGTAGATGAAAGAGCACCTTTATGTAAGATATTATTTATTACAGAGAAGAACATTAAGAATATTATAATCTTTTACTTGTGAGTTACGAGCGTATTACAAAATCATTACTTTCTGCCAGATACTTCTTTAGTATTTTATATACTGTTTTATTGTTTATTATTTGTTATAATTAGAATTTATTATACATATATATTCAGGAGGGGTGGATATTCTAGTTTAGGGTTTGAAGAATAATTATGATTACACTACTTCTTTTAGTTTCAATAAATGATAAAAATCAGAATGACTGACTAACGATTTATTAAAAAAAAGTGGGTGTGTGTATTTATATACACGCGTTAGAAGTTATACTTATTTGGCATGGTTTAAAACAACTGTTGAGATAACTAGTGACATCTAGCGAGCAAATGTAAAACTAATAACAAATTCGATCAAGACATACTCGAATGTATGCCATAAGAGTTCCGAAGTACGTACTAGCCACTTACAGGTCCAAAATATAAAAATCAATTCTACCGATTGATATCTATATTTTGACACCCCACTTGCCTAGATATAAAAATAAAAAATTCTATGACGCCCCTCTCTATATCTCCAAAATTTCAAATGATATTGTTGACTTTAGTATTATATAGGTAGTATATATTATAACGGGTGAGCCAAAACAAGTGTACATATGTGAACGGGCCTTAATGACTTTATGACTAACTTTAGATCCATGTTTTGACATATTTTGACAGTTTGATCTTAAATACGACGTAAACAAAAGATCGTTTTAAACATTTAATTTTTTATTATAATAAATATAGTTTAGCAAATTATCATCAAACTGGTAATTTTTTATCATGAAATTGAAAATATAATGTTCACTAAATCACATAAACGACGGTTTTCAAATATAATTGATTTTGAATCCTTTATGCATCGCATTTAGAGTTTTAAATTTTAAATCCAATTTACAATTTTCAGATAAGCTAGAGTGAATTTAATTTTCAATCAATTTTGTTATTATTTGCGAACACGCATAAATACATACCCTAAACATTTATACTTTAATAATTATTTTTATTTACACTCGTAAAATCGCAATTTCCTGCGAATCGAACGAATATACATAAACTTTAAGAATGTTAGCTTTGTATTGTTATATTTATTGATTTACAGACGTGTTTGTTTCAATAATTAATTCTAATTTAAATTCATATTGTATGTATTTTTAGTTTTCCGTCATAAATCAATGTCTAGCGATTGAAATACTCAAGTAAAAGTGGTTTGTTAAATAGCGAACATATAACATATGTATGTACGTTGAGGTAAATCTGGAAAATCCTTAATATATATAATATACTACGTCTCTCTGTCTGTCTGTCCGTTAGTGCGCTTATAACTCGAGAACCACTTATCTGATTTACGTGTTTTTTTTTTCTTTCATAGATATGTTCTCTGACCAGATTATAGGATATATTTTGTTACGTTAGGTACGTATGTCTGTCTGTCTGTCCGTTAGTGCGCTTATAACTCGAGAACCACTTATCCGATTTACGTGTTTTTTTTTTAATTCATAGATATGTTCTCTGACCAGGTTATAGGATATATTTTGTTACGTTAGGTAACATAAACAATAAGCATTGATAATTATAGTAAATCAAGTCGGTAAAAAGTTTACCGTCAGCGCGCTTTTTTGCAATACTAAACCGTTAAATACTGAACAAAATAAAAAAGAAGTGTGCAGAATCAAATGAACTAAAATAAAGTCCGCGATACCATATATCTAACTTTTATATCTAAGCCACAATGATTGCTTTTATGTTACAAAGAAAATTAAAAATGTTTGGGTTCTGTTTACGCGGACTTATGACCTGCAAAATGAATGATGAAATGAATGATTTCATTATTATTAATATTTAATGTAGATATAATTTGCTCTTAAAATTTATTTATTTATTATTTATTTTAAAAATATTTTGAATGATTTGTGAAAAACTTGAACTTTTTTTGTTTGGTTATCATTCTTGTAATTTTTCAAATTATTATAATGAGTTCCAATAATAGATAGTTACTATCATGCATAATAATAAAAAATCGTTTTCTAATTTCAGACAAACGCTCATTTTTCAGCCGCGAGCTCCGTAACAAATTTCGCGGCTATACATATTGTTCACAGAGAAAAAAGTAGTTAAGTTGTAAAAAAATATTTAAATTACTACCCCATTTTATAAGTTTTAAACAGATGTAACCTCTTAACTAAAGGTAGTTTACAAAAATAATCAATAACTTTCAAGCTATTTCAAACCAAAAGTAACATATCATCTATTACAAAATAATATACCATAACAATATCATTTTACTACCAGTTAGTACCTACATATATAACATAAGTAATAATTAAATTCTATAGGGCTACTGGACATTAGGTAGATATATTAACCGTCAAAACAATAGAAAGCGATACCAGTAGCAATAATTACTTTAGGATTTAGTTTTAGACCTTTATCACTAAATGGCCGTAAGAGGAAACCCAATTTGTACTATTGACTAGTGTTCAATTACGATTAAATGACTTTACTTTGGCCCTTGTCTATGTACAAGATGATTCATAGTTATTAACTCATCAATTATCAAAGAAACTTTGAGAGGTAATTAAATCTTTGTTCGTAGACTAGCAATATTGAAACGTGTCGAATTAATTGATTAAAAGCATTTATATTTAATTTCAAATGAGCTTGTTTAAAATATGTAATTTTCAACTCAAAATTAATGGAGTTTGATGTGACATATGACATTAAACATGCATGGGACAGTTTTTGTTCATCCAGTTTTATATATATTTTTAATTGATTACACTTGAAATGGAAAAATGGTCACTTGAATAAGCTGATGGTTTTTAATAAATTCGTATAATATGTATATTTTAAATCATATGACAAAATTCTCTTTGAAATAGGTAGGTACTTATATTAATAAAAAATCTAATGTAGTTTGAAAATTTTGTCAAGTGCGAGTCGAGCCTCGCGTCGTAGTATCCCGTACCGTATAGTTGGTAAATTTATTCGATTATGTTAATTTGACTTGCACTTGTTATCACGCAATCACGCTAGATAGCACAAGCCATATACACTTTACGATACTTGTAATTCAAGTGTTTTACAATCGTTAGTAAAGTATAATTTGCCAAATCTCAGCTTTCTAGGTTGAACGGTTTAGTAGCTAAAAAGGATAGACGTACAAAAAAATAGACAGTATAAAGTAATTTAATAAAGAAGTAAATTTTATAAGTTTGTTTGTTTAAGCTAATCTCAAAAAGTATTGAACTGATTTAAATGCAATTTTCATCAACGTGTTTCAATTAACAATTAAAAACCAAAATTAACTGGTATCGTTGGAGCGGGTCGGCTCTTAACACGTACGTACCTCCGTCTCTTAAGGTGTTAAAGTTCTGAATGTCCGGCACCCACCGCGAGGTTATGAGATTACTTAAAATGGCAGCACGATACTTAGATTTTTAGAAAAATATTAAAACATGACCTGTGGGAGCCGGCCGGCTCTCGCGATATCAGTTAAAGGGTTAATAGTGACATTAATTCGGACAATGTCGGGTATAAGAACAGCTACAATATTTTACAATAAATAAGGCTTTTGGAAAGTTATATATTTCGATATTAATATTGATAGTATCCAAAACGAAAGTATCTTAATAATTTATAAAGTTATATCTGTAATTTAAAACTGTAATCCTTGCAGTACAAAGAAAGACAATTAAAACTTTCCCGTAGATTTATCGAACGATTTTCTTCTTTATTCTTTGTAAGCAGTTTGTCAATAAATGATTTATGACCATTTTAAAAGTTTTCTTATATTTCGTAAATTTACTAATAAATTAGGCACTCAAACCATACTGTTGATTTCCTAACTGACAGTTCATGTTTATTCTATTAACTTTATAACATATTGTTTACATTATACGGAAATAAAATAAAATCAATAATCCATTAAAAGCTCATGTTTCAAATGCGGTTTGATTTTCGTTTCCAGATTCACTTATTTGTGACACTATTGTGAATATACCTACGGAATATTTTGCCTATAAAATGTGTATTCATGGGTTTGGAAATGTGTTAGTATTTTTTATGTATACGAAACGGTTACTAAAACTTGATGGTGGCTATTTTTTTAAATGTAAATATCTCGAAGACGACGGTTTAAAATTTACATATAAAAAAAAGTGTTGGTGTTTTGTCTTTTTGGTATAAAATCACCATGAGGTTTGCACTTTGCTCAGCCTGTACATCATGAATTTATTTCTAGGGTGCAGTCATTGTTACATTAATGATATTTTTCAAGTTTTTCCAAGAGGTGAACTTTATGGCATTGTCGATTAATCATTATCATTATATTCTAAACGTTTTTTCTTGCTCCTGGTTGGCATGATATCTTGAAAACTATTGGACCGATTGGAAACTTAGTTATTGTGATTGAAAAATCGATAACTTTACTTTAAAAAGTCGTCATTTCCCCAATTTAAAAAATTTCTTATTCGTCAAACGATGATCAAATTTTGATAGTGTTTTATTTCGTATCAAATTATAAAATTTCAAATTTCAAAACACCCTATTTGAGAATGGCAGATCTAAAACTTTAAGAAAGTTTATTCCATGGAAAGTCAAATGATATTTACCTATCTATTATATTGTGCGTATTTCAGAGAGTAAGGTAATATTTATATAGGAAAATGATAATATACGTGTATGCCTGTATTGTTGATTCAAAGTATCAAATACTAAATACAAAATCATATATAAACATAATGTAAAATGTTAATTCTGATATATCATTCTAATGTGATAGCAAACGTGTTTCACGTGTAAATTTGCAAACATTAATATTTGTTTAAAGTAATAGAATATAAATGCCGTAGAAATAATAACTGGTAATTAATAAATATTTAGATAAACTTTATTTAATTATAAATGACCGTTAACTGGCTTATTATTTACATTATAAATATTATATATATATATATTATATATGTATATGTATACAGAGGTGTCCGTAAGAAATGTTCCAAGTTTGTAAAAAAAATAATAACCTAAACATTTTTTTAGGTTAGGTTACTGTAATAATGTAAAATCATTTTTGCTTCTCATAAAATAAAGATTTCATATTCCTCACATGACGCATAATAAAACGACAAGACCACAAGAAAAGATCTCCATTGTCAAAGGTAGTCTCAATAGCTCCTTGCCAATCAGCGTTGACGCGGGAATTGACGTCACTCGGGGGATATATTCAAATATTATAAATTGTTTAATAATAGAATATCAATTACAAATAATTCCTTTATTTATTTTTCGTTTTTGATATTTTAACAACACATATAATATAATATATATAGGTATATATAATAATAAAATAGGCGAAGGTTTTTTTCATTTGCTTCCTAACTATATCGAAGATACGAGAAGCTTTGTGATCGTTTTTTAAAGAATTTGATCTTTCGGTTTCAAGTCAAGACAAACACTTTATTTTAATTTTATGATATCGAAGTAGGTAGTCACACGTAAAAAAATATTTTCTTCTTCTTCTTTTAGCATTACGGTCAGCATTATTATGAGTTTGAGGCAATGCAATTGTTTCTTAAAACATACATAACATAAATAATAAAAATCATGAAAATAATATTTATTTCAGTACAGTCCTGAATAAAGCTATTGATTTTATTCAGTAACTAATATAGCTTGCATGTTGAACATTCATTCTTCATCTTTTAATGTAAATGTGCAAACAGGATCACAACATATGAATGAATGGTGATCGTATAGCGTTATCCTTGTCTAACGTCTACATCACACACGACAGCTGTTAGTGACCCAGCCAAAGGACGATTGTTGAGTTTAACAAAGTGTTTATTGATATTTTTTTTAATTTTTGCACGCCATCGTGACTTTCCTATCATAGATTAGCTAGACTCAAATATTTTTCAATGGTAAATGATTTGATTACATATTTTCCGATCTTAATGGATTTTACTCGGTATATTTGACATTGAATGTATTTTTATAAATATAATTGGGTTATATATTGATGTTATGTATTTACTATTTATAAGTTATTAACCTCTTAATTGATTTCATACCTTGTTTACATTATTTGTATATATATGTATTTATAATGTATATTTAATTGAATAGATGTTATAATATGTTGTAGATTAACTGTTTATTATTAATTAAAATTTGTAGGAAGCAGCAAGACATATTAAATATAGTAATTTCATTAATTTAAAAAAAATTAATTTAAAATTTAATTTAAAAAACTTCAACCAAAAAATTTAAAACGCTAGGTCGTAGAGAATATATTCTTATATATTGTTATTTTTTTCAATTCAAATAATTAATATTTCCAACCGTAATTGTGGACATACGAAATTTTTTTTTTTTAATAATATTAAATTTATCACTCATTAAAACTGGTTAAATGTTTTGATTTGTGATTGTACCTTGTAGATCTAATCAAGATCTATAATTTGAGATCAAAATCCGCGTGGTAGCTGATCTGAGTATCGAGATATACTGATTTTAAATTTACACTAGCGCTCAAAATTGATCTCTGCGCGTCACATCAAGTTTCTGCAATGCCCACCCAGTATCTGGCCTGAAACACTAGACTTTATTAACGTAAAAAAATTTTCCCCGTGTAACGACATGTAGTTATGTAGTATAATATAAATTTACTTTTAACCGACTTTTAAAATGACGGTAGATTTTTGTAAGAGCTATAATTGCTTTTAAAGATGTGGTACATTTAATTACGATAGTTATACAAACGGTTGATGAAAGAAACTGAAGTAATTCTTCTAATCTCTAACACAATTATTGTACTAACAATCATTTCACATACGTTGAAAGTTTCTAATCTTTAGAATCATTAGAGAAGTTTAAACATTTAACGGATATTATATGGTTTCAGAAACAAACTAATTAACCTTAATTTTCCTTCTACTCTTCTACACAAATAATGCAATAAAACTATTTAAATGAACTAATGAATTTTATTGTACACAATGTATTGCTTCCTCGAAATATTGAAGATACGAGAAGCTTTGTGAATGTTTTAGAATGAGACAAAAAAACATCTGCCAAGTAAATACACAGTGCTTCCTCGTGCAAAATTCACCAAAGGTTTAGTTAATTATTGAACAATTTAAATAAAACCCGATAAAGTGTTAAGATAAATTGTCTAGCATTGGTTAACTATTTAATTTTTATACAATTTTACTAAAAAATATTAGTTCGAAATTTTTCTTAAGACGCACCTGATTAGTTTTTCGTATAAATTTATACAAACGTCAAAATGACATTTAAAACGTCAAAATAAATATCAATTAAAAAAAACAAATGACGATTTTTTAAAGCAAATTGAGAAAAATTGTTGTAAGGGAATATTTTACAACAAACATTATAGAGCTGTATTACAGGAAATTGAATGCTCTACAAAATTTTTACGTAACATGTGTTAATACTGGAAAAATGGAGAAACTGTGGTTCTAGTCACTTAAACTAAAATTATACACCTTAACCACAATAAAACAATGTCACTCGACACGTGTTTCGACTTCACATGAAGTCCTCATCAGGAGCCTAACAGTTCCAGACTGATACAGTCTTGGTCAAACCTAATATTTAAGTCTGTTAAGTCATTTTATAGCTCTGTCTTAACAAAACAACACTGGTAGTTAGGGGTTGGCGAATCTGGCCCTCGCCGGGGGCGTCAAATATAGGTCGGCAAAATAGGTTTGAATAACATTAAAAAGTGACACGAGGAATAAAAAAGTCTTCAAAAATTAAAATATGGCGCAAAAGTAAGTTTGATGACAACGAAAAAAAGGCTCTTTAATTTTTAGTGTTCGGAGGCGCAGAGACCCTACGCTACGTCACTGTTTCTGAATTTTTTTTTCTCGTATGAAGCACATAAAAATTGTATATGCGACCCTTGGTAGATTGGGTTTGTGCTATGCGGCCCAGAAAGTTCGAAAGGTTGGACACCTATGGTATAAAACATGTATTATTAATTATTGTAATAATTCCAAACAATTGATGTTTTTTGAGACTCGAATGAAACACCGATGACTTTATGGAGCACATTTTTGTGGAGTATAATGGTCTAACAATAAGAACAAATCAGTGCTTTGTACTGTAACTTATTAGTTTTTATATAACTATGTATAATTTATAATTAGTTAGTATGCATTATGAACGATGTTTGTAACGCCACGTTTCGAGTTTACTGAATGTAATTTTCATTATCAGACTACAGAGTACATTACTGTATCTTGTAAAATTTACAATCACCATTAAAAACTAAATAGCTTCATTATAACAACGTATCTCATCTAAAATTAGTTCTAGCGTCTTTAATAACATACAACTCGTTTTATAGGACGTTACTTAAAATGAATTTCATTGTCACTATTGGTAATAAAAACAGTTCTTAAACAGCCCAGACTGCAGTGAAGTTGTGTACAGACGTATAGGTACAAATATAACGTTTACGTATAGTAGAGATATGTTGCTAAAATTTTCTTTCCGTGAGTCACATTTGAATATAAAATATAAGCAATATTTTTTAAAGTACCTATACCAATATGTTAATAATCAAAGTAATTAAAACTCCTAAATAGCTTAATACACTTTCAAATATTTACTTTTTTTTATAAATTTATTTTTATTTGCGAGGTTAAGGTCATTAGTCAATAGAAAATTCAGTTATATAAAATATAACATTATTTTTATTTTTTATACATACGTTTCGTCTGTTTAAAGGCCTATAAACGTAATTCAGGACTTATACGGAAAAATTAATAAAATCACAAAATAGTTTTATAGTTTTACAACAAAATTTGTTCACAGTGTCTACCATTGTGTCACATAAACGCAATCTCCACTGCACCGTACTTTCTGAATCGCAGCTGTAGAAATTTATTGATACGCTTAAAAATTCAGAGCATGTATTTTCCACCTTAAAGCACGCATTATGGAGGTGTGTCATGAAATATCTATGACTGTGAACAGATTATGCAATACATTTTTAAACTATTTTGTAATTTTAATTTTTTTTTATAGGTCCTGATTACAGGACATTTTGTATATATTTCATTGATAGAAATTCACGTGAACATTTATAATTACTACTGGATTACGGAGAAACTGATGTTCCACTTATATCTATTTTTATATTGTTTTGTTTTCTTCGAGGTTTTAGGTCATTAAAACAGTTATACGTGTTATAACATTATTTATTTAAACGTTTCGTCATTTTAGACTTCCTCAGTAACTACAAAAACACATTGCTAAAATTAAAAATTAGAAACTAAACAGCTAACAGGACAATATTTTTAAATTTTAAAAGTAAATATTTTCTTGTTTCTGCTATTTGCTAATTTTGTTTTTAACTTGTTTGTTTCTTTGAATGTGTTTTCTTCATTTTTGTATTGTTGATGTAATTTCTCGTATATTTCATTGATTCTTCTTTTATCCTCTGAAGAATTTGTATATTTAGAATTTAAGAAGAAAACAAAACAAAATAAAATCTAAAATGGTCATTTTCTTAAATTCTAAATCTATTTTTATATATACATGGGTACACCACAACAATAAAAAAATGTCACTCGATACGTTTTTCGATTTTAAAAGAGGTCCTCATTAGAAAAAGTTATGTTGAGGTGTATATGAATGCAAATAATTATTTATTATGGCTTCACGGGTCTTTCCTTGTTCTTGTTTCGTTTATGAAACCAAAACTCGTTTTTTATTAGTTTTATTGACTTAATAACAATTTCAACATTAAACAATATTTATACTATAGGGACTTAAAATACTTAAGGTACTGGCACCAGTCTTGTTTTGATTACTACCATTTCTGAATATTAATCTATATACATTTACATATAATCTACATATATACATTAACTTGTCGGCGTGAATTGATGACAATCGGCCAATAGGTGTCAAAATAGTGAACATTTAGACTAATTATTAGTATAATTTATTTATTAATCACTATATTATCATAGAAACTGCTTTACATTGTTTCAAATTTGACGATTATTTCTTTTATATCTTTTGTCTCATAGTAATTATCATTTTGTAATCGTTAGCAAGTGTCCACTGCGTACTCATTACTGGTTTTACTTTATCCATTACTGGAGAAAAAACATAACTAAAATAAAAGATTATAATTTAAAGAACAAATTATTTGCGGACTTTTGGTAATTAAATTGATCAAATAAAGAGTTACTTGTTTTATTAGTAACAAGAGTTCATGCGAATTACAAAAAAGAAGCCCATCAATCACAAAAACAGTAAACCTTCCTCTTATAGCGGCCATAACTGGTGCCAGTACCTTATAATAAATTAAAATAATACCACATCTATTTAACACAAGAATCAACATCCTTACAGGAAACAAATGTAACAATTTGTATAAACCACAACAAAATACACTATCGAAGACTAGAAAAGGTACGAGTACCTAAAATGTTCTTTTTTATCGAGTTGAAAAATTCATCTATAAATTCAAACGCTACAAACAAGTTTCTTTACACATACATACATTACCCGACGCTCCCCTATCCCATTGTATATACAAACTTGAAAAGTAGGTTAGCTTAAAAATCGATTTGTTGTCGCAGTGTAAAATTTGTTGCCCGTTCGGTTACGTGGGTAAGGTCAATGATTAAATATTTCGAAATTTACAGTAATGCTTCCGTTATCGGAAAACTTGGTTCGCAGAAAACTTCTAATACATTAAAATAGTGATAGAGTTTAAGTTATTGTTTAATTATCGTTTTATTCATGCGATCGAATTGATTTATTAGAAGGATTAACCAGAAATTAATGTTTCTCTGGTGATTTATATTTGTATATGGGATTCTGGATAATTTTAAGAAATAAAGTGTTATGATTAAAGTGTCCAGACGCATTAATTAATATCGTTAGTACAACATTTGAAATAAACTACTGGTCGTTAAAGGGGGTGCAGTGTGATGGAGTTCCTTGCATTGGATTGTTAATAAAAAAATCAAAAGAAACTAATATAATATATAATACAATCGGAAAATGTGAAGTGGGGCATTTTATCTTCTGAATGGACTATTTAGAGAAATTAAAAATAAATAAATAAAAATTTGCAAATTCATCTTTCATTTGTTAAATTTGATATAAAAAAGTGTGTGTGTGTACTTACGTACGCGCGTTAGAAGTTATACTTCTTTGACGTAGTGACATCTTGCGTGCAAATGCAAAACTAAAAACCTGTTTTACCGACTATTATAACAGAAATATGTATTATTCACACCTAACTTAATAGTGTAGTTTTACTTCATTGGTACGTGTGTATCGTTGTCTATTAACAATGCAACTGCAACACTGAAAAAACTGAAAACATTAAATTCATTATCACTTATGTCTAAAAATAAAAATCCAATCGATGTGATGTGGTAAAACTATTATATGCACCTTTCTATACCTCTTAACACCCTCAATAATCAGCTTAATTTACCCTCATAGTTTTCTGGGGTCATTTCTGACCAAAAATCGATTTTAACTATGTAAATTTTTTAACCAAATAAGTGTTTCTTTTTCTTCATCCGCAATCCCCCCCCCCCTATACATTTTTTGTAAGAATATAATCAGAAATGTATTAAGAAATATTTTCTGTATGTTTTCTTTATTAAAAAAATATGAAACCACTTATAACGAATGTAGTTGAGTAGGTGCTATTTTTAATGATAATTTGAGGGTTCAGAAAGATTAATTAAAATTTTTATTAAATAAGGTTTTTTTAGTGCGTGTTGAGCCTAGCCTGTGATAGACAGACAGACACAATGTTGATTTCATATGTATGTTCCTTTTTTCGATTTCGGAAAGGAATACTAACGTCCGCTATTGTAAAGGAGCTCGCAAAACTTGCTAGCTTGCCAGCACTGTCAAATGGGGTACTAATTCTGTACTAGTCTATGGATTAGCTATGGAATTTAGAGCAGTGGTACTTCAACTAATTGTAACACAGTTGGCGACTTTGACCGTATAAAATAATTTTCATAATAACACCACTGTTTTAATACTGTTAGTATTTACATATCATGCGTGCGCGAAAATTATCAAACATTTCATGAAACTTAAAGAAAACTGTCAGATATGTTTGAAACCTCATTTGGAAGTACTTGCAAGCCAGCAAATTTTGCTGGCTCGATTATAATATCGGACATAATAATTCGAAAATATATCTAGTTGATTCACTGATGACTTAAATGAAATATAGTAAATCGATACAACGATGTTATACTGTATCGTATGCACTTCCTCCATTCTCCTTTTCAACACATGCTCCGTCTCCCCTTGCGGTAATTCGGACATGTGACTTTTATGTATGTTTTCAATTTTGACATGTTATTGTTTTGGGGTAACCGGAAAGGTCATAATGTTTATGGACCATTTTTAATTTATCTTGTCATCCCCCTCCCCCATTTGTCTGTTATCATGACGGATGTAATTAGTTTGTATGGCTGTTTAATAAATACATATAACATTTTATTCTCACAATCAGATGTATGTACATGAAAAATTATGATACATTTTAACGTAGTTTTTATGTGTATATTTTTAAATATATTTAATGTATTTTTTTGAATGTACATACATATACAGAATGATTCAGAATTGGTATACTAGTATCATTTTAAATATTGGAATAATAAGGAGGAGTGTCATAGAATTTTTTATTTTAATTTTCATATCTAGGCATGTGAGGTGTCGAAATGTAGATCTCAATTAGTAGAATATGGCCATAATTTTAAATATTTTTCTAACCTTTTTCAAAAAAATAAACATATTTTTTGACTTAGATGAGCAATTACTCTGAACTGGAAAGATGGTAGCAATAACACTAATACTGATAAATACGTTAGTTAATTACCTATGAAACTGACTCGTTGTGGTTGCACTAGTTACATTACTTTGGAAATTATGAGATAATCATTGTTTGTAAGTACTAGTCTGAGGGAAGTTTTTAAACATCCTGTAGATCAGAGGGTGTTGAAGATAGACCCCACCCGTCCGTACATTTTTTTACTCACAATGAGCCAAGGAATCAGCTCTTAAAATATCTGTATCCCAAACCGGACCACCCTGTATAAATAAAATTTTTATACTTGATATAATTATAATTGTACCATGTGCCGTAACAATTAATCGAATTTAACTGCGAACACGTGTAAGAAAATTAAAGATCGCCAGTACCCTAATATTTCTAGTACATTAATCCTAATGACATTATTAGTAACACAGTGACAGAACAATGGGCTGTAATAATAAAAGCCGTCTAAACTTACGCCAGTGTTCAGTGTTAAATTAAATTAAATAATAACATAACAAATATATACTACAAACACTGCCTGTTGTATTTGTTTATTTACTTACGCACCTCGAGTCTTTGTGCAACTTGTAAAGTTTAATGTAGGGTTGTTGGGATATGACATATCGCTTACGGATACGGTTAAAGTTAAGGATATTTTTTTCTTGGTTTCCGTTTCGGATATGGATAAGGCTATTTTTTTCATGGTGTCGGTTTCGGATATAGATAAGGATTTTTTCTTGGTTTCGGATTGGGATAGGAATTTTTTCCCTTAGTTTCGGTTTCGGATATGGATAAGGATATTTTTTCCTTGGGTTTGAAAAATGTTTCACTAAATTATGATTTCAAGCTAGAAAAATTCATTGTTAAAAATTTAATACAACTTGGGACTAGAATCTTATAATCCATGAAATATAATTGATACACTGCCTAGGGTTACGAAAATATTTCATACCTTTATGCTTTGTCTCAATAAATAGAGTTATTTACTAACAATAAGCTGCTAGAAATAACAGACTCGTAACTATGATATGTTTTAGAGCTGGGCGCGTGAGTAATTTTTGCTCACGATCACGCACGCTCACGAGAGATTTTTTTTTAGTCACGCCCGCTCACTCACGGTTACAAAAAAAGTATTCACGATCACGCCCGCTCACGAATTCTATTTTTTTACTCACGCCCGATCACGCACGACGGGTCACGCTCGTGACCCGAATAATATGTTATAAATAAAATGTTTAATGAATTTTTTTCGTGCAATATAATATGTGTATATTTTATATTTGTATAATTTTTCACTATATTTTTTAATATAAAAATTCGATTTAACAGATTATCATATATGCATGAGATCAGAAATTAAAGAAATATCAAAATATACATACATATACTCACGGACTCACGCACGACAAAAATGTACTCACGCCCGGTCACGCCCGATTGTTTTATTTTGACTCACGATCACGCCCGCTCACGATCCAATATTTGAAAATCGCTCACGTCACGTCGGGTCACGGCCGTGACCCAACGTGACCCGAAAAATTCACGGCCCGCGCCCAGCTCTAATATGTTTAATGAAACCGGGTATTCATATCAAAAAGGTAGACAGAAATTATGTATATACATAAAGATTCATTTTCATGTTGACGCTCGATTCTCGTTTTCAAGCCTCAAATTTTTCATGTGACCGAATTTTGATGTCTGATTCGTTCGGTCTGTGGATTGATGGTGAAGGGGGAAACAGTGGTAGAACGCAGCGTCAATGCCTGTTTGACATTTAAGTATTTACGAGGTCTATCCGGATTTTATTGCTTTTCAGTTAACCCATCAAAACAAAAAAACAACGTTTCTTAACAATTTTAATTGATAATTACCTCTTCAAAATTAGTGACATATAAGCTCAAGTCAGTTTAGCTTTTTTCACTTGACGCTAGAATTAGAAATCTATCAGGTGATTCTTTTTGATGCTAGAACGATCGCTTTATTTGCTCACACAATCATCTCTTTGGGGCCTTACTTTTAGCTCGGTGCTTCCTTTTTTACCACGGAGCCCTAGGCAGTGCCTATACTGTGCCTGTACTGTGTTACTAGATATGTATGTGTATAAATAAAACTATAAAATCGAAATTAAAAATAAGAGTATTTAATGAAGGTCATAAACCGGCCCTGACTTCAAGCACCAATTCCTGTTCATTGAAGCATCTATAAATCATCAATGAAATAAGTAAACAACAATTGACATAAAAAAACATACGAAATCACAGTACATGTTTGTATTAAAATTCATATGAGTTATGAATTTTAAATGCGTCTCAAACCAAATCCCACAGCTTCCCGTCATTTCACAAACAAAAGATGAAAACATACTCACTTTGCCATGCATAAAATTACATACTATATACGGGTAGGTATATACATACATACCTACTACAATAGCAGGAGTGTATTTAATAATAAAAGTCACAAAGATTTATTTACCGATAATGTAGAACTTGGAATATTGTATTTATATGTTTACTAGCGCATTGGACCTGGTATTACCTGGGGGATATAAATTTAATATGTAATGAAATTATTAAACATTGTTTTCACTTATCGCTAACAATTTATGCAGCGCACGTGAAGATATCTTTCTGTGGATTATTTTTTTCCGACTTCATGAATTATACACAAAATATACACAAATTATAATACACTTGAACCTTCCTCGTGAAACATTCTATCTATTAGTGAAAACCGAAATAAAATCCATTCAGTAGTTACTAAGAAAATCGTACACATACAAATAGACACAGACACAGCGAGGAACTTTGTTTTATAAAATCTTTCTTCAATTTAAAATATTAAATTTACAAATAAAAAAAAAATTGGCAAACATTTTACAAAATCAGGCAGTTCATTTTCAAAATTTTTCAGTGTGTCTGTTTGTCCCATGAAATCTGGTTACATACATAATTCATGAACTACTGAATCGATTTTAATGAAAATCGTTTTGATGTGACGGGGGTATTCTATTATAAAATTGTGTTTTTTTTAAATAATCTTAAGAACGACGCATGTTACGTAAACATTTTATAATATCTTTAGTGGAGAGCTCCATTTCATATAAGTCCATTTTATAGTGGATTTGTTAGCTGTTGTTCCGCGACAAGTTTTTAAAGCCATTTTTCAAGAGATTTTAGCAATATTTGATCCGTGATCTTTCGTCAGTCAATCCAGTGATGGTTGAAAATACAATTGAAAAAAAATCATTTCGGTTCAAAGTGGATCTATCCGGTTTTGTTCCGCAGCTTCTCTTTTGTAATAAATATTCTTTTACGAAGATATATTACAAAATATTACGTTAAAATCCAAACCAACGTCAATTAATTCGATACACGTGCTTTTTGCACTGAGATTATAAATGACAATTTGATGTAAGTTACTGAAAATTTAAAATTAAAAAAAAAAATATAGAAAAATAATAATCAGGCATGTATTAAAATTTTTTTTTAATTACTACTTTCTAATAAAATTGTATAAAAACAAATGGTTGAATATACGGGTTAATCTGAATTCTTTCACGGTATTTATTAAATTTTTCGATAACTTGGTGAAATTAGCACGAGGAAGAATCACTTAACTGATGCTTTTTTTTTACTCGTGACGAAAAGATTTTTATTTTATTTTAACCTCGTCGCCAATACTAAAACCGTCCGTGTCGCTGTCATAAAATATATAGCTGGTATCACAGTGGCTTAATCAATGTGGAAGGAAATGGCAGATGATTATAGCATATAAAATATATATATGTTACTTTTAAATAAAAACAACTTCTTTGTCTAAACGTCAGAAAATATATTAAGAAAAATAAATAATTCACAGAATCATCGTCAGGCTATTAAGAAGGAATAAAATGTGAGAACGATGTCGTTATCTCAACAATATTCATGTAGCTACATGATTTCTGTGATTGATTTACATGTGAATCGAAAGCTTGTGTTTATTATTTTTCTTAATATATTTTCTGACGTATAGACAAAAAAGTTGTTTTTATTTATTATATTTAACGTCACTACTAGTATATTATGTTACTTTCATATATTAAAACTGTTGTTTTCCCTGGAATATGAAAATTTTTAATTGAGAAGAACCCCTCGAAAAAGCTCTTACACTGTTGTTTTCCATAGTACTTATATGATTTTTTTCTCGAAAAATAAATTCCTGGTTACGCAACTATGATATCGTCTTATATCAATTTAAGTCGGCCTCGTTTTGCAAATATTTACCAAATTTTTGGTTCATTTTAGCATGAAGCCCTACCCCAGTCCCATATATAACTTCATTTTCCAGGGGAGGGGATAAAACTATCTTCCTCTATCTACTACTACTACTATAGTAACGTAACTGATCACTGATTACAGGAACAAAAACCATACGAGAAAAATACACCATTCGCATCCATTGTGTACAGTAAGTATATTATAAAAAGCCATTGGATTTTCTACCGCCGCGTATCCACTGAATACAGATGTCTGCTGATTCTGTGCAGAGCTCGCGCCCTATACGTGTGTGGAATCGACACGACGATGCAAGCAAGGCACAGATTAGTTTAAAGTCTTCCGACTAGGTGGAGGTATTTGGTAATTGTGACGTTCTGTCGTAATTTTTAGGTTAATTTAGTGTGAAGATCGTATTGATGTAATGACTTTTTGTTTTATAACGGGTGATAAATTAAGAGTGACCCATTTTTAGGGTTCCGTTGAAAACTAGAAACCCTTATAGTTTCGCTCTATCTGAAATTTGGTATATGGACGTAGATTAATGACCCAAAAACAGAGATGATGAGATTTTTGAAAAAAAAAAAGTTTTTGGACCTCCTTCTCATGACTGAAAAGTATATTCAAATATTTTCTTTCACTCATCCCATTGAGTCTTTAGATAGGTATCCTAAAATGCAACAAAGTATGTTTTAGGACCTTTTGATTTTAACCCTTCAGTACGATATATGTATGTATGTGCATTCAAAGTCGCTATCAGAACGCCCCATCCTCTATTTTCTAAACTATCAATTCAAAAAATCGTTCAAAATTCCAGATTGTAGCTTTTAACTAGTACTTTTATTAAAAATTATAACCCTCCTCTCAGACTGAAAAGTGTACTTTTATTTTACTAACCCTATTGAGTGGGGTGTCTTTAGATAGGTCTCCTAAAATGTAACCACAAATGTTATATGGCCTTTTGATTTTAACCTTTTCAATGTGGTTATCAGAGTGCGCTCCCACCTTCTAATTTCTAAACAATCGATGCAAAAAATCTAAAAAAATTTCAGAATGCAGTTTTTAATGAAATTAATAATGAACACTGTAGTCAGAATATATAAATATAAATCGTAGTTAGAATTACTACGGAACCCTATCATGTGTGTGCCCAACACGCAATAGGCCATTTTATTAATTAATAATATCGAAAAAAATAATCACTTAGTGGGCCTAACTGTCAAATCTTTTGTAAACCTTAAAGTTTTCGCAAAAATGGAGCAGTGGTCGATTTATCGAAGAATTGTCTGTGTAGATCATTTTACTATTAGAACTCATTCAATTATTCAGACTCAGAGGTGGTTCCGACAACAAATTAATGTTTCCATGCCTCTAAGTGGCCAGACAATAATTAGAAATAATAAAAAATAAAACAGACTTAAAAAAAACCCTAAAAGTACTGAAAATTATATATAATTTAAATTTTATAATGTTATTTTTAATTATTATATACTTTTCAGTATTTTTAGGGTTTTTTTGAAGTCATTTTTTTAAATTTTTTACATTGGCGAGTCTTTACTAACTAGGTATTAAGGGGGGGGGGATGCATATAACCTTTATCTCATAGTTCTTTTTAATTGATAAATTAGTTTTTCTTATGGAAATTATATTGTATACATGGTACGAATGTGTCTGATTAATCGCTATATTTTTCTCGGAATTGTTGTTTTTCAGTTTGTCTAGTCTTCGTGAATTGTTGACATATACACGAGCTAGAAGAAAACCTGAGGGTGATAAATTATCCGAACTCTAAAATGATTGCATTCTTTTTGATTCATTTGAGTTCTTAACTTAAATAATGAAACTTAACGAGTCTATTTATGATAAATATCTAGTTTTTATTATTGATTATTATTGATTAAAGTTAAAAACAAAATAATACCTCTAGTCTTTGTTGAATCTCCCTTTATAAAAGAAGGGCTTAGTTTTTATTGATTTGCAAATTTTGAAACCAGATACGGGAGCGTCAAACAATTACAAACGAATGATTAGCAAAATTTTTACCCCCGCCCCCTTGAAAATATAATGTGCGACTTCACTGCATATACTTACGTAAGAGTTAAATGTGTATAGTAGCATACATTGATTAAACAAATTTAAATGACTCAATGTACGAAAAATAATATAATACCAACACTTGTTTCAATTAACGTATTTTAAAATAATAAATTAAAAACAACCTTACATAAGTACGCTTTTTACTTCCTCCCCTTTCCCCCATGTAAAGATCATGAAGTTTTACGGATTTTTCCTACTCTCCAAAACCTTACGTAATTAATGGTCGCTCCCTAAGTAAATATCGGTATGAAGAACCATACATGATTTCCATGTTCTTTCTATCTTTTTAAATAATTTATAATACATACATGAGAAATTTTAATGGGATTTTTCGGAAATAAAACTCACCTTCGTATTATAGATATTAGTTTTCTAATGTCCTAATGTCAAAAACATAATACAAATTCTTAGAATAACTAATTTGACAATTTAGTTAGTACATTTGTTTCCAAACATGATAAAGTATTTAAAATTAAAATTTTGAGGGTGGTTTTCACCCCTTTAATGGCTGTTTAGGCACGTACAAAAATAAATGTCCCTTAGATTCAATTGAACTGCAAATGTAAAATTTGTGAGATAATACTCGCAACGTTCACTTTTTAGACGATAATAGGTATAAAATTTCGAATATTTCTAAAACCCCTAATCTGGAGTCTCATCGAAACAAACATTTTCCCTTAAAAATTCAAATCAGCGCATTTTTACAGTAGTTATCGTGAACGAAAGAAAATTCTACATACAGACGCACAGACACACGCATAGTCGCCATGTGGAAATTAACTTTTCTTTACGTTTTGAAGGTAGTACAATCAGAAACAGCTCTTATGTCGAATGAAGTATTACAACACTTCTATTTCCTTCGAAACATGGAAGTAAATAAATAAAAATAGAATTATTCCATTTATTTACTAGTTAACCTTCATAAAAGTGTAATAATGTCATGCAGATATAATATATTATGCTTTAAAATTTTTATCGATATGAACATTGCAGAAATTCTTGAATAAAAGTATGTATGCAAATTCATATCTAATAAAATGAAATAATGTAATGCACTTACATCTCACAGATCTTTATATGCATTAAAGTCATTTCCTTGAAGCTGCATTAGTTACAAGGTTTACAATAAAAAATTACTTCTTGGGATCACGGATGACGTACGTAATATCTTATCGTTGTATAATTTTTTATGTTGGCAACACAAATAATGTTTAAAAACAGGGGTTCAAATATAATTTTTTATTTTTTATTATTATATATACAAATGAAATTAATTACAACCCTAATTTAAGCAGCTAGGCAGATAAACATAAAAAACCTACCGTTAGGAGTTGAATGTCGATTTTTTAATTTTAATTGAAAACTATTTTGACCTAATTTACCTTTATAACTAAAGAAGCTATGCAAATAAACATATCAAAAACCCACCCTCGTCCTCCTCTTACGTTATTAGAGGTTGAATGTCGAAATTTTTACTTGAATTTCGAAAAATCCTTTTTTAGTGGGTGCTTACATTACAATTACACGTTTCTAGGTCCAGGGATTTTGGCTGTGTGATGATGAATCAGTCAGTCAATCAGTCAGGACATGTTATTATATGTATATTATTATATACAGGTTGTTAGAAAATAATTGTTAGATTTTTTTAATACGTGCCTGATTACTTTTTCGTATTTTTTTAGTTTTTTGACAATTTTGATGAAAATACAATTTTTTCTGTAAAATTTTATTTTATTTGAAAAATGATCACAATGAGATATTCGCGTATAACCGTTTTTCCTGACATTAGACCTTCAATATCTCGCAACGCCGGCACGATGTCATTGGGGACTTTTACACGTTATTTAAAATACCGTAACGAAAAAAATTCAGCTAACTGCTATTTTTTTCGCAGTTGAAATCTAAAATTACTGGACTAGTACACACTAAGCTAATTTTAAATTAAATAACATTGTTTAGAAATATAGTTATTGTATTTTATATATATGTACCAAAATGTCTAATTAAAACAAACTCAAGCTAGTGTCTTTGGTTTCTGGATGGTTTATTTAACACAAACATTCTAGGTAAGCTTACGATGTTAACATTTTAATACTTGCAAAACTTTACATAGTTGGCATCCATGTAAAGTTTTAAACACATTTGTAGACATTTGTCGCTTGTACATACAAAGTGTCATTTAATTAGACTTATGAGAAAATTGACTTGCACCAGACCTTTATAAACTTAACCTATTCATAACTGAAACTTTTCATCGCTTTATTTTAATAAATGTCTTGTTCCAGAAAATTCAAATAAATCAAACAAAAAGCACATAATTTTTTATATACCTTTAAGAATTTTTGCATGTCTGTCTGTATCGATTTGACACGAAAACTACTATACCGATTTTGATGTGACTTTCACTGTTCAAAAATACCATACCGTAGAGTTAGATATTAACTATATGGTAATTGAATTATGGAAGGTTCGTGATCAGAAATATTTTCAATTGATATTTTCTAACGAAAATGTAATACCTATCAGCTATCAATGACTGTAATAATTTAATATTTAATATTTAAATAAAACGGCAAAGTGCGTATTGGGCACGCACATGATAGGGTTCCGTAGTCATTACGAATAAAAAAGAGTTATTTAAAACTTTTTTATAAACTATTCTAGCTACAGTGTTCGTTATAATTTTCATTGAAACTACTAACTAAAAGCTACATGATTTTTTTATATTGATGGTTTAGAAAATAGAGGAAGGGGGCGCTCTGATCACGAATTTGAACGCAAGTATATCGTGACTGAAGGGTTAAAATCAAAAGGTCATATAACATTTTTTATTGCATTTTAGAAGACCTATCTAAAGACGCCCTACTTAATAGATTAAGTGAATTTTTTTTTATAAATTTTTCAGTCAGAAATACTAATACCTACTTTTCAGGTTAAAAAAAATTTTTTTTCAAAAATTTTATCATTTCTGTTTTTGAGTTTTTCAGTCTTCGTCCGTATACCAAATTTCATCTTAATCGGTCTAAATTTTTTGAGGATGGATGTACGGACGGACATGGCGAAACTATAAAAGAGTTCCTAGTTTTCTACGGAACCCTAAAAATGAAACTAACAATTTTAAATGGGACCCAAATTATTTATTTTGTCTGAGGCCCCCGACTTTCATAATCTAATAAAAGTAATATCATATAGAAACATTAATGACATTAATGATTAAATGTGTGCATAATTTTATTTCATTACAGTCATTTATATCACCTGAGAAACATAAGGGGTAAGTTTGGTTACAAAATTTATGACTTTATGAGCGAAACTCAGGGTAGAAAGGGTTGAATTATATGAAATTAGGTACTCTCGAAAATGCTACCAACGTAGAAAACGTTCTACCTGTACAACATGACCAAAAAATAAAATGACCAACCTTCCCTTTTTGCTGCAATTTATTTTACGTCTATCGATTTAATTCGATAGAGGTTGCTTTTTCAACCATTGTTTTTATTCAAAGCTCAGCTAAAATACTAACAGAAGTAGATTTTCGTTATGAAAATATTTTAGAGCGACTAATTTCTACAAATGGAAATTAATTAAATAATAATTCAACAGTTAACTACTGGAGAAGTCGTTAGAATACTTAATTAGCTTTGAGACTGTTTTTACTTTCTTATACGGCCTATGAAACGTATTTATAGTATAGATAAGTATAGTAAAGCCGTTTTTCCGAATTCGAGATTTGATGCAAATATCCATTTTGATTATTTTCGCCATAATGTCCATATGTCTGTCAGACATAGAAAAGTGAAATTTTATATTTAAGATTTATATTCTTCTAGAAATACATAGATATTTTTGGAAATATTTTTGAAGCGGTGCGAAAAAAATATTATAGATAAAAAAATAACCTCACCCTCAATTTTTGAAGGCAATTATCAATTTTTTTAAATTATATTTCAGATGGTTCATAATAGAAGAAAATATTTATAATACATGTTGTAGAGAACGTTATTTTCTTTAAGTTCCATTTAAATTTTCATATCTTGAAAATTTGATTTAAATAATTAAATACACGTATATAGGTACATTGTATACGGTGTACACTCAGTAATACGTGTAATAAATTCGCTTGGTACCCATGCCAACTTTTTTAGATTTGTGTTTTAAATATATCGCTAGTATAATTACTTCAATTGAATATTTATTATATAATTTTTTTTAAACAAACTTTAATCGCTTTGTATGCCAAGAGAAACAAGAAGACAAGATAATATTTCTTGTATGATATTTATACTTTATCGAATGATATCTAAGGTTTTTATTACGAAACTATATCTACCTTTAGAAAAGAATCACAAAAGAAAATAAGAGAAGACGGTCAATATTTTTAACGATTAATATTTCACTAAATAAACTATGATAGATATACTCTCTATATAGTGTTTATTTTCAGAACTCTTAGAGAAAGCCGAAATTAAATTTATTTTTCTCAAAAATTGTAATCTTGTTTACTATGGATTTCTCTCTCTCTCTGTCTTTAAATTTTATAACTGGTTGATGAAATAATTGTCTCTCAATTTTATTAAAAGACAGACTTTTTAAACTGATTATAAATAAATTATAAGCATACATTATATCTTAATTTTTACATTTGTAAAATTAGAACAATTTTCAGTTTTTTTACTTTATTACTAAGCTTAACAGTACTAATTATGGGTACAAGATATGTTTGTACATAATTCAATCACTTTGGATTTGAACAACTACATTAGATACCTATAATTATTTTTAATAATTTTTTAAAACTAAATTTTATTTAGATTTATGTAGGTACTTATAAACTTAAAATATTTTTGTTTGTTAAGTGAGTTATATGTACTATTTTATACCATATCTTATTCAATTTTTTATAAAAAAATAAGTACATTTTAGGGTACAAATCTACAGGCTGTTCAGTAAGTGAATATCTATAGAGATTTCTATTTTATTTTATTTATTAAGTTGCAGGTACAACGGCGGATACTTTGAACACATTATGTTATAATTTTTTTCCAATGGGTCTTGATTTACGAGACACCTGGATTATTTCGACACTACTATGAATTCTTTCTACACATTTATAGTTCTATATTTAGTTCTATCTTACTAAGAAAAACGGTCGTTGTTGCGGAGATTGAATCCATGTTTTTATCTAAAATATCCCCCAGTCGCCAATTTTGCCTGGACCAAGAACAATTACTTTACTACTTCACCTTAATTACGTGTATTTGTACATTTATATACCTTCTTATAGTTGTCATCATAGACTTAAGCCAGTTTTACAATTTACACAGACTTTACTAACAACGAAACTACTAAAAACGAAACTATAAAGTTGATAAAAATGCAGTTTAGAGGTATATTTATAGTAACCTTTTATCTTATTTTTGATCATAGAACACAAATATAAGCTTATTTTGTGTAATTTGAATAATCGGTATTAAGTAAAGTTCTACAAAACATTCTTTTTATCGATATTTCTCGATTGATATTATGATAAATGAGCAATGTATAATTTTGTGTAGATTGTGTCATATAATCTTCTACAATCTACAAGAACTCAATTCGGGAAAAAATTAAAGAACAAAAAAATACTTGATAAAAATCGACGGGTCCACTGGCACCATAAAATTATTATTGTTTGATACTGGAAATCGATAACATTTATTAATAATAAACCGGTTATAAAATTTCATAGTTCTATCACAATGTGTTTTCTAGATATTAAATAAACACTAATTTTAGGCAAAATTTTTGGAAAGCTGTAGCTCCCTCATTAATAATTTCCTATACATGTTCATATAAAGTTTTTTACTTTAAATAACATCCTCGACTAGTGTTAATTTTTTTTAACTAGTTGTATATCACCCTGAGTACATTAGCCCCTGCCACTTTATTTTCATTTTCGGTTAAAATATTTAGAAACTCTAATATAAAAATAAATGTGTACTCATTACGATAAAATAGATGGTCGATTCATCCATCTCAGCTAAAAGGAATATTATATAGTAAAAATAAATACCCTAAAGAATATACAATTATAGCGATGAAGTTTGTATTTACTCCACTTCACTCTAAGTAAATTTATTTTCTCTTTACTATTAATTTTTCATTTACATGTTTACTTAATACGGATTTGTCATTAATTATGTAACTCATTAACGCTTATGTATTTTCTCATTTTTTTCCTTAATGAAAATTTTAATTTCTCATTAGAATATCTCATATCAAAGACTTTTACTATATATGCATGTCCAAGTTGCACTAGCGTCGCCTCGTTTAATATTCCTTTCTAAAAACTCATTTCCCCTCCCAGCCTCGAGCATATTCTAGTAGCAATTAACATTCAAGTATTACACAAGGAAGAAATTGCAAAACTGCACAACAAGTGATACTCAGTGCACGCCTGTGACAAGATAAGATAAGAGTACAAAATGTTGCAATACTATACCTAAATATTATACTTTAAAAGAATATAAATGTCGTGAATGAATATCAGTATTTCTGTTTTTGCACGATAGAAATGTACAGCTAGGCCCTGATAGAGGGGGGCTGGGAGGGCCATATGGCCCAGACCCCGGTTCCCCAAAAAGTATTTATATTTTACACATTTATTTACTAGTTGTACTATTTTTAATATTAAAATAGTATAAGAAAGTTATGAGAATCTTATGAGTTCAAACTAAATTTAAGTATAATAGGGAATTCGTTAGGAATTTCATTACGTTCGCGAAACGGAGGGGTATGGGGCCCCAAAAATGTTGTTTGGCCGGGAGCCCATCGAAGCTCTCAGGGCCTGTGTACAGCTTATAACCATATTAAAAAAAATCGTGCAAAAAAAGATATAATATATATAAAAAAAACTGGGAGTTGGTTCTAAAGGCTCGAAAAACGTAAAAACAAATGTTGACAAATAAAAAAGAGCAATTCAGTTTTATAAATTAACAAACTTAAAATCAAAACTTAAATATGTAACAAGAAAAAATTGAAATGCACAGGAAAATCCCCTATGCAAAAAATAAGATCTATTCATAAAAACAATAAAAAATATATGTTGTCATTTAAAAAAATAAAGTGCCATAGCAATATAACTGATAGCACCAATTTTTTTGAAGATTAACATTTACTACAACATTTTTTTTTAAATAATGAATATTTTAGAAAATATAAGTAATATGTCGTATTTTTTACTCACCCTGTATAGGTCAGTAAAAAAGTAAAGTAGACTTAAGTTCAAATCCATATCAAGTTGTATTATAGATATTGTCCAATATATCGGGGTCCGCTATTACGTTGTTTAATTTTGCATTAATAGGGCAGTAAAAAAGATAGTAGACTTTATTCAAGTCAGTTTTTTACCAGAACCATTAAAGAAACATTAATAAAATTTACAAATCAATATAAAAATACTGTATAATTTACATAAATAATTGAAAAGTTCTACAAAGTTGCATGTAGTTATTATGAAAACAAGTTACAAAGTTCCCACAGACTTACCTCATAAGGTAATTGACGGTACCGTTTCGGTAGATCCTGAGCGCGAAATGTACTGGAATGAGCGGGTCCTTGAAGTCGCCGTGCATGATGAAGTACGTGTCCGGCAACCAGATGTCATTGTGGTGGTGTATCGCGTTCAGGTAGTCGTACTTGCTCTCGTTGTGATACTGAATGCGCGGATCGAACCATTGCTGCTGTAGCAAGAATTCCACCTCGTATTTCTGTAAAAGTGTGCAAATGAAGATAGGTGGAAAATATGGTTAAAAACTTCGAAATTTGTATGCAACTATACTCTATTTCATTTAAGAATGCAGTGGTTGCCGGGGTTTTGACGGTACGAATCGTGCATTTTGTCGTCAAAAATCACGGCGACCACTGCATTCTTAAATGAAATAGAGTATAGTGTAAAAAAATGAACAGTAGAACAAGGATATTATTTAAAGTAAAAAACTTCATATGAACATGTATTCGGAAATTCATCATAAGGGAGCTACAGCCTTCCAAATTAGTGTTTATTTAATATCTAGAATTTAGAGAAATATGACAAATTAACAAAGTATACATTTGTGTATTTTGTGTCATATAAAATTCTACAAGAACCCAACTCGAGAAAAAATTAGAGAAAAAAAAAATACTTGATAAAAATGTGTGGGCCCACTGGCTCCATACACCCCTGGTCTAAATTATTATTGTTTGATACTGAAAATCAATAATACTTATTAAAATTAAACCGCTAATCAAATTTCATAACTGTATCACAATGGGTTCTCTAGATATTAATAAACACTAATTTTGGGTAAAATTTTTTGAAGGTTGTAGCTTCCTCAAGAAGAATTTTCAGATACAAGTTTTTTGTTTAAAATAACATGTTAATTTTTTTTATACAAGTTGTAAATCATCCTGTATTGTATAATATTGAATTAACTTTCGACAAGGCGAAATTGAGACGATACTACTTTAATTAAATATAACGAGACGAAACTGAGACTAGATGGCTACAATCTCTACGAGACGAAATAGAGACTTTTTTTTACAAAAATCGAGATGAGATTTTCTTAACTCTCGTCCCGTCTCGTGTGCAACCCTATTTTTAACTGATTTAAGGGGACAGAGCCAGTTAGAATTTTGAAAAAATACATTTTTTTGCATTTTCTCAAAGTAGAATATTTCAAAAGTATTCTCTGAAAATTTCAGACAAATGTCCTGTCCAACTTTAAACGCGTTTTTCTCGAAACCATGTTTTCGAAGTCGGTGATAACTTTAACTTGAGAACGGCTTTGCCGATCGGTTAGAAATTTTTCTCACTTATTCTATACATAATTGTCCTTCGGATGAACGAATGATTTTTTTTGACGATTATTATTTTTTTTATAGCCGAAAATGCGAGTGAAATTTTAGTCAAATAAAGAACTTTGACTTTCAATATCCGCCATTTTGTGAAAATTCAAAATTTTCAAATCCCTTCGTTCATCCGGAGCATTATGTCATTAGCTAATGATAATAATGATAATATAAAAATAAAACCGACTTCATAAACTTATTATATACTTAACAAGTGTTTTTTGGTTGTTTTTTTTGTTAGATGTATAATATCTATTAAATATTGGGGCGAGCTGTAGCAAATTATTTTCAAAGTACTTTCTTTCTGAGTACTGAATCATTTATAGAAAATTAGATGGCTGCATTTGTAAAGAAGAATATCAAGAAATCAATAAAAAAAGTTGTATAGTGTACCGAATATAATTATTCGAACGATAGAACATTTAGCATATTCTACCTAACCAATGTTTTATTCAAATATACCTATATGCAGTAAAATCTGAATCATTTATTTTTTATTTCCCATAGCAAATAGAAGTTTTAATTAATAACAATGAATGTATCTACACTTTTTTTTTCTTCTTGTCGGCTGGACAATCCCTTTTCCGACAGCTCAGTAGATGGGTTGGGTTTACGTGTTATATTATGTCATCACACCTATTACAATTATTTTAACGTGTTTACTTAATTGGCAGCAGCTAAGCCTTATCTAACATCATGCCTACAATACTCTACAATATATTCTCATGGTCTCTGCAAGCTATACGTCTACAGTTACAATAATTAGTTAATAAAAGGCATTGGCTTGTATTCATTTGATAATTACATCGAGTATACAAATATCATAATTATGCTATGAAGAGAAGATACGTATGAAACGGACAGTGTCTGTTCTATAGAAATTATCCGAACGATTGAATTCAAATTTTTTTTGTTAGTATCACTAACAATAAGTTCCATAGACTACACCATCAAGATGGTATTTGTCTAATGCCATGTATCATTTTTGTATTGACAATATAAGTTTTCGTCATAAAAAACTAAAAAAAGAATAGTTTTTTGAAAAAGATTCCAAAGGTGAGATATTACACAAAATCCCTTGGTTTTTACGTTACTTATTACATTATTAGTGTTAATAAAAGTTTTTCGACAATTTTTTTGATTTTTGAGGTTAGGATGCATTTTGAAAGTAACGCTACCTATATGTTACAGTTTAATAGTATTTTTAATATTTTAGTTTTTTATTTTATTATCCTACGACATATAGAACCGGAGATATTTCGAAAACAGTGTAGCGATACACTTGTAATGTATCAAAAATTCACAATTCGATGTGAATAATGTCATGAAACGGACAAAAATGACTTTTTATAAACATTTAATTTAATTATTTTCTATTATTTGTGTGGTAAAAAAGAGATTAAGTTTAAGAAACTCAATTAATAACGTAGTTAATTTTTTATGTTTATAATTTCAATAAAAAACTTCTCTAATCTCAAATATCTGTTACCATAAACGTGTATTAAAATCGTAACTGGTATCGTGAGGGCTGACCGGCCCCCACAAGTCATGTTTTGATGTTTTTCTAAAAATTTCAGCATCGTCCGCGCCCGCCATTTTAAGTAATCTATTTACGTCGCGACTCGTGGCGGGTGACGGCCCGGTACGTGCGCGTAAGCTAGTCGGCCCCCACGATACCAGTTGATTTTTTTTAATTGTTAATTAGAGGTACCTATATAAATATGTTTTTTTTGCTTAATTAGTTCATATTAGATAAGAAAGAAAAAACATTTTTGTTAAAAACTTTCTTAAAGTTAGAGTTTTTGTAAATACCTAAAAATATATTAAAAAAACCGTATAGGGATCTCTCATAGAAGATAATTTATTAAAATAATGGTAATAAAAGTTACTTGATTACATAAAATGAATATATTATTTGCCATTTATAAACTATTATCTCATTATTGAAACTAGCTTGCCAAAAGCTAATCTTCAGTGTGGGCCGCAAATACCCCACGATATCAGTTACGTTTGTAAAATTTACTATACCAGTTAAGGGTTAATAAAAAAAGTACCTATATACATACATAGTATAATATATTGATGCAGTCAACAACTGGAGCAAGGCGGTAGCACCATTACAACAAATTGGAGCAATCAGTAAGCTATTCGTCAGAATTGGTTGGATCCCATAACAGAAGTTATAAATTATGCAAGCGGAATGAGAACAGATTGAAAATTATTCTATCCAATCATTTTACTCTGATAAAAAAATAAAACAAAAGTAGCTACAATTTACATTTTCATTTCAACTTAACAATGCAAAGTTTATATAACAATTTCTTTAATAATTCATGTGTATTATATCATAGCCATCTGAACATTATTTATAAGTACGCATAGACCGATAATACATTTTATTCTATAATAAAAATTACTTTTATCGTTACATAATACACTCATTATTACAAAGTCCCATAAACGAAAGTGAAACAGCACATTTCCGTATCCCAGTTCGTTAATTTAAAAACATTCCCGCTAACGAATTAAGCAGCAACGCTGTCAGACACGAAACGACATGTTTCAGTAACAAATTTACATTTATCGTCTACTATGACCTTGGATTAGGGGCGTGGTTGTTCATATACACGCCCCATGTTCTTATTGCTCCACAGGTACTGTATATCTGCATAATAGAGGTTCGTATAATACTGAGATTTAGAATACGATTCACGAAAGAAGGTTTTCTTCTAGTATTCTCTTGAGTTTCTAAGTTAAGTTGTGTATTATTGATCTATTACAAAAAGCAATTTGAAGGTTAGAACGACTACAATGACTTACAACAGAAATCAGAAAAAATGTGTATTGGTATAAAAGTTATGTAGTGTTTTAATGGATTTCATTTATATTAAAAAAATGTTATGCCCAGTATAATTGGAAAATATATAACAGTAATATTTAAATATATTTTTAATATTACAGACAGAATCTTTTTACAGGGTGCCGAATTGTATTATGTTGTCTGTAGAAACAAAATTACAAAGTGCAGTAAAATAATCTCGAACGAAGATTTAAATTTACTTATATTGAAACTTAATATAATATGTGCTTAAAATTACAATTAGATTTGATATGTAAAAGAGATGTTTTTAAAAGCAATATACAATATCCGAATGTACGCCACTGACTTTACGGAGCACATTTATACGGAGCACACTGGTAACAATGGATTTTTATTTATATAATTTTTTATTTAAAGCTAAGTATATGCACTATGTACATATTTATAAAACTATTGAAATTATATATTATGTATATTTATAACAGCCTAAAATTTAAATCATTTACACTGAAATTGCAAAGTAAACTGCATAACACCTTTGATAAAACACATATGCCCGGGCTACATTTAACATATGTATATTTTATCCAAATTTGCAAGTGTAAAATTTATGGAATCACTAGTTTAGTTGGCTGACGTTTTTGAAGTGAGCCGCGCTATCGCCGCAATAAATCATTTAGTTTTCCCACTTTTGACACGTTTTATAAAACAAATTTGTGCTGCATGTAAAGTTATATCCAAAAACTGTCAAGATCGAAGACAAATTCTTATGGTTTTATTAATACACGTCGGCTTATTCATGACAATATGATCTAGTTGCCTCTACGACAGGAGGTTCTTCAATAATGCAAACAAAAACAGTTTCTTCAAAAATTTGATACAGCTTTCTTATAGATTTTGCTTCCTCGCAATATCGCAGAAACGAGAAGCTTTGTGATCGTTTTAGAATGAGATAAAAAAAATGTTGTCGGATTTCAAAATTTAAAATTGATCTTTCTGTTTCACGTCAACACTTTTCGTTTCGTGTCTGTCTGTCTGTCCATTTATCTATGTGTGTGTATCCCCCCTGAATCCTTGTCACACGCATAACACATGAACCATATTAATATATAAAAATAATATATCAATAATAATATAATATTAAAAAATAATAATAACATAATAGTAGAGACGTTAAAATATTCACTTTAAATCCACATTGTCAGTTCCGACCGGAATTCCGGTACACCTCTAGTTATTATACATATTATAACGAAATTATCAAATCTTTCAAAAACTAACTGAACGATAATTGCCTCGTTTTAAAATTGATGCGTTTTATAGAAAATTCATCAATAGTTCATTAAAACGCTATACTGTTTTATTATAAATCCTCTTTAGCACCAATTACTATGGGTATTAATTAACTTTGTTATATAGCACAGAGTTCGTGAAAAGAAAGCTAATAGCTTTTATTACTTTCCTCTGACAATGGAAAAATATATAGTTTTATATTAAACCTTACTTTTGTTGTTTATAAGTTAGAATGTACAAATATTTAATTCAGGATTGCAAACTAAACTTATTATTTTTGTGTGTATATATTTGTGACAAATGAAATAATATATATTAGAATATAATATAAAAATACCTGTATAAATATTGTAAAATGAATAAAAAATGAATACTTTTATAGAAGTCTTTAAAATTAATATTGCTAAAAGAAAAATATCTAGAATTTACAATTACAAAATAAGTCCTATGTATAAGGTACTACATAGGTATGTATGTAAAATATATACGTATATATTTTTTACCTTGTAGACGTTACTACAAAAAAACACTCATGTAAAGTATTTTTAAAAAGCTTATGTTCCACAAAGACTTTAAACGAAGAGATGAAGGAAATTCTGCACGTTAGAGAATAATCTTGTTTTTGTAAAAAAATATAATTTTAAATTAAATTCAATTCAGTATTTTGATCTCCATTCATGTTATTTTTTTAATAAAGACACCACAGCATTTTCATATCTTTAATACGATCGAAAGTTCTTAGGAAAATTTCTTTACAAAAAGCAATGGGAAAATATACATACATATATATGTTTCGGTTGAAATATCCTGACTTTATAAACCATAAACTCCATTTATATACTGGAAGGAACGATAGAAAACTTTACAGAATATTTTTAACCAACATCAAAAAATAAAGTTTTTATTATAATATGTATGTATGCCTTCGGAGGTCGAATTAAGGAAAGGGAAAAGTTTCAAACAAATAGTACTCTTGGCAATAAGTATCGTGTTTTTTACGTTAAAAAAGAATTATTATGTTTTTAGAACTTGATACCATATAGATAAAAATATATTTTATATACATATTGTACATTGTTATCATATTTTTATAACGATAATTATTTTCAATTACATAAATTTACATATTGTACCTTTATTACATTTTTATTTTTCAGTTTTATAGGTAATTTAATTCTAATAATTTTTCGTTGACAACATTTTTTCAAAATACAAAATAATTAAGGTACAAAGAAAATCCTATTGTTAAATAAATAAACAGTAAATTTATGCGGTCTGTTTGATTAAACTATTGGTTAAATTACTCGTTTGTTATTAACTTTAGGGCACTAACTATATAGTGAAGACATATATGCACAAATTTTCAAGAAACAATTTTTTGTATTAACTAATTCCAGGCATCATAGAGAGTAGGTACTTTTCCAAAATCTTTACATTTGGCGACCTCGGGAAGGCATTTTTTTAGATCTTTTTGAAAAAACAGTTTTTTTACAGTTTCCCTTGTACATTTTTAATAATATCTCTGGTTCTATTGGTCGAATTGCAAAAATAAAAAAATCAGATTCTTCGTTATGAATTTCCTTTCAAAAATGAACACTTTTGAAATATACACAGAAAAAAAAACAATGAAATATTTTGCATGTTAAAATTAATATTATCGAGAGAAAAATAATATATTTGGAAAACAAATTCATGTATGTAGATGATTTTTTATTAACATAAATCATCGCGATCGGTAAAAATAAACAATCTATCTTAAAATCGGATCCTTAAGAGCTGAGATAGAGCCAATTTAAGAACACCTATTGAGGTATCTATAATAACCGCCATTTTGTATACTGCATGGATTTTCAAGTGGCTCTCTATCTGAAAATCTCTCATCGTCAGTAAGTGGCATATTCCAATGAAAAAGTGCAGCTATAAAAATTAATATAACGGATGTTTTATTAAAGACTTTTCAGCGGATTATTTCCAAAATAACGAATTTTCAAAAAAAATGTTTCAGACAAAAGTTTTGTAGGTTCTATGATGTTAAATATTGATATTATGGAGTATCCTAAGATAGGTCATCTTGATGGGTTTTTAGGTTCAACTTTTCTTTTTTAAATATAATACAGATTCTTAATTTACGGGAAAAAATTAACAACTTTTGTCTGAAACATTTTTTCTGAAAATGTCCATTTTTATGATATGAAGTAAGACGAACAGAAATTTCTGGATTTTCAATAATTTTTTACTCGAAAATCTTTAAAAAAACATCCGATATAAAAAAAGACGTACAATTGAAATTTTTTTTCTAATGTCCAGTATTACAAACTAGTTTGCAAGTACTTTCAAATGGGGTATCAAACCTATCTGACATTTCCCTTGAAGTTTCATGAAATGTTTGAGTTCACACACGTGCATTAATTAAGTTAATATCAACGATATTAATTATTAATTAATATTAATGAAAATTATTTTGTATGGTCAGAGTTGCCAACTGTGTTATAATAAGTTGAAGTATCATTGAACTAAATTCCAAAATAAATCCATAGATAATAAGTAATAACACAAAATTAATACCCCGTTTGAATGTGCTTGCAAGCTTGCAAATTTTGTTAGCTAGTTTGTAATACCGGACATAAATAAACCAAACTCGAAACAGTTGCAGTGAACTAGCCCTTTCAGAATTAAAATTAAGGGAGTGATGACATTAAAAGTTTAAAGTGGAGGAAGGCAATTATAATAATTCTATGTTTTACTACATTATTCATTACTCTGAACTATTTAAGGGAACAATTATCTTTATTCACATTTCCCTATTGCATCCGTTCTATAATTTATCAACGACATTTTCGTCAACCACAAGTTTCACATAACTTAACCCTTTCTATAAATACAGGATGTTAGAAAAGTCTGGAAACGGTCAAATACCTCATAAACGAAACGTTTCTAATAGGCATGATGCCTAATTTTTAAAAACTATTTTATGATGATCTTACGTGTCTCTTATTTCCAAAAAAATGCTTATTTCTGCAGAAAATAGAGGTTTACTCACAAAAATTGACCGTTTTAAAACTAATTTTGAATTTGACGCTAAAACGCTCGCAGGCGTCATGGCGCATTTTTGACGTCACGCCTATGTATACACTCCATGTCAACTATAATAAATCATTGTTCCATCACTAATGTTTCTCGGTTTTACTTTTGGTAACACGAAACTGAGCAAATTGATAATTTAAAACCACAAAATAATTTATAAACAGTGCAGATATTAATGAAACAAAAATGACATTTACGTAGCCGTGATGTCATTCACTCTGACTGGTGTTTTATCAAACATGGCGGACTGCTGTATTTTACGTTTTTATTTTAACAAAAATCATATTAATCTCGCTTTTAATATAAAAATAAATACATTTTTCAGAATCTTTTTAACTTATTTCATTATTTAAAATCATAATTTCAGTGATACTTTGTTACTGGCATCATGCAAGAAAAATGTTCTAGATCAAAGATGTAGGGTTTTAAAAGTTCTTAAGTGATGGGTCAAGACGAAGTCAAAGCTATCGTGATTTTTTAAAATAGGACACTCCATTTTTTCTCACACAGTGTTAAAGATAACAGCGAGACGTTTCCAAAATATTATTTGATTACCTATTTTTGTTGAGAATTGTCTGTCATTTTAATGTAAGTGATGTTTTAGAAACGCCTCGTTGGAGTGTCTCATTAAAAAAAATTACGTTGGATTTGCCCTCGTCTTGAATCTCTCAATCAAGGTCAAACGGATATGATCATTGAGTAAATCCGTCAAAACCCTACAACTTTAGCCTGAATAATTTTTCTCAGAACCGTTTTATTTTCGAGATATTTGACCGTCAGGGTTTTTTTTAGTGTGTTGTTTCTGCAGTTCCAAAAATGAAAATTTCAGTTGTAAAAGCTAATTTGTGTAGTTGAAAAATTGCAAGCAGAAAGAAAAATATGAAAAAGTGTAAGTGTAGAGCAAACAAAGGTCACTATAATTTCTAAGAGACAAATATAAGTGTACACCAAAAAAAGAAGGTATTTGCAGTTGAAATTTAAAAAAAAAAATGACCATTTCCAGACTTTTCTTACACCCTGTATATATTTTAATGTTGGCACTAAAGTAAAATCCATATTCATATCCGCGGTGAATGACCCAGACAAATAAAACTAATTACGACTCTGGCCTTGCACAGTAAAACACGAATGGGATGAGTCGAGCAATATAAAAGTTTTCCTTTAAAATATTTAAATGTATTGTTATCGATAACGTGTCGCCGCTTTGTTAGCGGCGCTGCTGAAACATAGCATAGAGATATGTTACAGAGATTATTGCTGGCTGTGTATTGTGAACACATCGTGGTGAAAATCTCTACTAACAAAAGGCAAACCCGAACAGTAGCGGATCGGAAGTGTTTTTTTATGTTAGATATTCTTTGTTATTAGGCTCCAAAAATAGGTAATTTTCTAAAGGGGTACTCTCTTTTAAAAGACCCAAAATAAGATGTTTTTAAAAGGGGGTATTCTTTTTTACATTTAAAAAAGAATATTATTTTTTATAAGGTTAAAAAAATAAGTGGTTTTTATAAATATTTGTTTATAATAAAAAAACTTATATCTAGAATATTAATATCATGTACTAGAGAACCAAAACCCTCCTTGTGAAATACTACCCACTAGTGAAAACCGTAATAAAATCCGTTCAGTAGTTATTGAATCTATGAAAATCAAAAAACAAATAAATTAGTTAGCAACAATCATAATCAATTTCGATATTTTACATTTCTTGGAAGTGAAATGTTTTTTTTTATATTTCAATTTTCAATCAATATATTTCAAATTATTTAATTGTTAAAATTTGTCAAAAATCATCTAATTGTTCGACCAAATATTTGATAGGAACGTAATCATTAGCTAACTTGGGAAAATTCAAGTTCAAATAAAAAAAAACTGGTAAGCCATTTCTATTACGACTATGCTCGACCTACAATCTTATATAGGTCACTTTTTTTGTGTAACTGTGTTATCATTGATTAAAAGTAATTAAAACTATAATAATATCAAATTGTAAATTTTTACTAATTATTGAAAACTTTTAAAAACTAATATCGTCTCGGTCTCGTCTCAATTTAAGCGTCTTATCTCGGTTTTGATCTTGTTTGGCTCCACTCAGCGTTGAGCTGACTTAGGGTCGATCGAGACTATCGTGCCGGTCTCGCTCCAATCAAATATAAATATACAATTAACAATGAAATCATTCACACTATAGGTATCGAGCCGGTCTCGGCCCAATCACGCTCCGATACAGTATTTACTATACTGAATATTTAACTGGAGCGAGACCGGACGATAGTGTGGATCGACCCTTATGAATTTTGATCTTATAGAATAACTTCAAATACGACTGATATTTTATATTAAAATACATAAGAACATATTATGCAGATATATGTTTTATCCACACGAGTCGTCACTGGTTTTTACTTCTATAAAGAAAATCCCAAACGTTTCATAGATACACGATATGACACAGATGGAAATTGTGATATTTCAAACAAAACAAAGAGTCAGAGTGCATGATCACAGTTCTTTTTTATATTTGTCTGAGAATGAAAATTTAGTACAATCGATTTGATGAGTTAGCGATATCGTCTCTGATATTCTAGTTATAGGTTTGAACTGAATCAAAGATAACATTTTATTGAGACCTTAAAATATCTAACAACTAGTTTTAAAAGTTTACATAATACAGCATGATTCAGAACTGGCATGCCAAACTTTAACCGTGGGTCTATGAAGTTATTTAAAAAAAATTTATGAACATGTGTCCGAAAATTCTTCATGAAATCTTTTGAAAAATTATACCTAAAACTAGTTTTTATTTATTATTTGAAGAATCCATTGTGGTAAAATTTGATATAGGATTTAATGTTCAGAAATTTTATCGATTTTCAGTATTACCTGAGAAGGTATGGGGTAAATGGGCTCTTGTGTTTTTATCCTGTATATTTTTATTTTTATTTTTCCTTAGAAGAGTACGAATGCATGAATATATGACGTAAAAATACAATATAATATAATACGTAAAAAAAGGTTTCTTGATAATTTGTCATAAGATCAACCATTAACGAGAAATATCGGTAATAACTATAACAAAAGCACTACAGAGTTTTACTTAATACGGGTGCTTTAAATTACACCAAATAATTTTATATTCTTGTTCTATGATTATAAATAAGAAAAATAATCATGGAAATGTACCCCCTAAAATGTGTTCTTATTGACATATAACATTTTTTTGTTTGAGGCTTTTTTCAGATTTTTCACTTTTAAGTTTGGCATACCAGTTCTAAATCACTTTGTATACTATAGTATGAAAATTTTGTAAGAAAATAATACATAATTATATGTTACATAGTTGTAATACATTAACAAAAGAAAATATATGAATTAGAAATGTCAATACTATCAAAAATAAAAGGCAATTAAATGTTTTTTCTTCTATCAGTTTGTTTTTGCCATATTCCACATGTCAAAATATCCAGCTATTTTTTATCAGATTTTCGTCTGTCAGTTACACTTTATCTTTTGGACGTCTTAAGCAGGATTGACATATTTGGGATGATCTTCTTTGATGGTACATAATCAGGTATGCTCTTTGAACTAAGAAAAATGCTAACCTAATAATGTTACTATAAAAAAATCGGCAATGTTAGACCAAGTCAACTAATATGTAAACCTTAACATGAATATAGGTATGTGTAGGGATAGTATAATATCGATAACTCTTAAAGTTTACTCCATTATGAAGTTATTGATATCCATTATTATTGAACTAAACTACCTATATTTTATAGCAGGGTTATAAATTTTAGATTCACGTTGATGTACTTGAAGTGAACATTTATTTATTATATTAGGATCTAAATTGTTTTATTGATATAGATACATATTGGTATTATAAAATATTGACATATAATATAAACATTTTAAAATTAATGAAGGTCAGTGCGACCTTTATAATGAAAGTGATCCATTTTCAAGATTGGACTCAAAAAAATTTTCATGTATAAACGAAACATGTCAAAATTAACTTTTTATTAATTTTCGGTAGCATAATAATATACATAGTGTGTTTTTTATTATTTTTATTTTTTCAGTCCTATTGGCCTATATTTTAGCTTTGGATCAAAAATTAAATGTCCCAAAATTTCAGACTCATAGATCAAACCTGTGGACGGCGCAAACCGAGTCTTTTTTCCATTTAATACTAAACACTATACCAAAATTCATAACTGTAGCACAATCTGTTCTCCAGATATTAAATAAAAACTAATTTTGAGTAAAACCTTTGGAGGGTTGTACCCCCCTCATGACAAATTTCTGGACACATGTTCATATAATGTTTTTTGCTTAAAATATTTTTCTTAATATACTGTTCAAGTTTGGCACGACAGTGCTGAATCAGCCTGTATAATATCTAATAGCTTTGATTTCTGAACGATTCAAATATTTATTGATCTAAATTAAAAATACTCACCAAACTTGATTCATCCGGTGAAGCAAGACTTAGTAACAGCACACTCATGTTTACTGTGAGTGTACCTGAAAAATAAAATAAAAACAAGTGAAAAATAAAATCAATATCTTGAATTATATATTAGCACTCAGACCCTCGTTTAAATCCACAAAAAATTCATGTGCATCTTGCCTTTGTGCTTAATGCTTTTTTGGCGTGTTCCGTACAAAGGCAAAATTTAAAAATCGAGAATGAATTATTTAAAATTTTCTACATGTACCAAACAAAAACTCGTTAATTTTAAATGTATTTTTATCAGGGACTCAAACCACAACAAATAAGTGGCTGTCCATTAACTATGTACGCATATCTAAAGGGGGGAAATGTTGTGCTTACAATTAACGTAACTGTGACGAAGGAGGAGGAGGAGATTAGATAATATGTGACGTCACATTACATTTCAGCGCATTTTTTAAAATAAAAAATAGTAATTGATACGTAGGATGGGTTGAGGGGGTATATGATATTGTGACGTAATATTAATGAGAGGGGTTTTACAAAATTGTGACGAAAAGTGACAAATAGTTAAATGAATGAAATTATTCTTAACATTGCTATACAAGCAGTTGAATTTTTGAGACCAATTTTCGAGAAAAATTTCCTTCATTTTTGATGATTAAAAAAACAATTTAAATCGGCTCGTTAAATATTTTTTATATTCATAAAGAATCATTAATTCCCAAACAGCGCTAAGACGTTTAAATGTCCGTTAACCTTAACATTGAAAATGTAACTTAATTTTACCTGAAACTGGAGGCAAAAGACGTTTATCATATCTTGTGCCTTGTAGAAGATTGTCTAAAATTTCTTTATCAGATTTTCCTTCAGTGAATCTAGAAAGAAGAAAATAAATTAATATTTTGTATCTTAATTTTCTCATAAAATATTCACACAAATTCAAAAATATTTAGCAATTTTCAAAGCAAGCGGAGTAATAATAAATATATGTATGTTTAAAAAGCAATATTAAAATGAAAACAATATTTTATGTGCTGTCAATAAAAGGTATGTATAATGTATATACAATAATATACATTGTGATATGATATGATGTTATTATTTCGTTCAAATTAAAATCCGTTTCCATTTTATTTGACTAATGCAACTGATAAATATTCTTCGTCTATATCAGGGGTGCACAAACTATAGGGTGCGGCAGATGAGGTTCTTTGCGGCCATATATAATATGTTGACTATGGCAATACTTACAATATTTTTTGTGAAAACTAAACAATAATAAATAAGTAACCATACAATTTATAAATATATTAATATACGTTTAAATATCGAATTCAACAATTACCACGAATACATATCTCCACTTCAATACAAACAGCAAATTATTTCTTTAATCAAATACGATTTACCTACAAACTTTAGATAATGTCCGTCCTTTTAGGAAAAGCTACTGATTAGCCAATTATTGCTCGACGCGCTTGATTCGTTCGATTCGTTTGGAGTAAAATCCTCAAAATTAAGATGCACCATACATACATATAACATCTTTATATTTCAAAATTATCAACGATATAAAACCCCTCCTAAATACTAAATATTGCTAAAGTTTGTATTTTTAACTAAAAGGGAAGTGTGGCATGAAAAGTTTGTGCACCCCTGGTATATGTGTATATGGAAACACGTATTATTTTGTTCTGAATACACTACTGAGGTATCACTACATTATTCTTTATTTGATAACAACATCACAACAAGAATTCTAAGAATCGACACTTATAATGTTTCATAATAAAATTTCACCATTATCAATGTCAATAACATAATATATAATATATAATAATTTGATCAAGGACCTGAACCTGAACCCGAACCGTAAACCCGAAAAAACCCGTATTTTTCATTAATCTGAAACCGAAACGTAAACCCGAAAAACCCCGTATTTTTGATCGCGACATTCGAATTATTCCGGTCGCTACAATCTTTTTTAGAAAAAGAGATCGACCAGCTACATACGTGCAAGATATAAGGCAGAACACATGCTTTAAACGCGTTTTTTTCGAAACGATGTTTTTCAAAACAGTGGAAGATTTGAACGAAAAACTGTCGAAATAAGGGCCAATTTGATACTTCACCTTACTACAGTTTTTTATACTGATTAATAATCTTTTTGGTTTTTTTATTTCAAATTTTGGAGGAGTAGGAGTCAGTAGGACTCCACCGTCAGACGTTTTTTAGGCGTCATTTTACAGTGGCCAAAAAATTGCTAAAAATCGATTCATTTTCAATTTTTATTTTTAGTAATTTTTTCCACTACCTGCAACTTTTTAAAATATTTTTTTAAGGAATCTTAAATTAGAGATATCAAGTTTTAGTTTTATTTAAAAAAAAACATTGTGATCATTTTTACCAAATTTACAGCTATTTAAATTTTGCACAATTTTTTAGGAAAATAAAAAATCATTTATTTATTTTTAATGAGTAAACAAGTTAATTTTTTCCGACCCGCATTTATTTTTTCATATAGCCCCGTAAACCCTAGAACCGGCTCTGGATTTGTAATTTAATTTAAATTTTATGTAAGTTCAAATTTACATAATCTGCTATTTCAGAAAACATTATAATCCTCATTTCCGGTATATAACCTACTTATCTCCGATTAACTTGAAAATCACATACGTTGCTGAATGCTCATATTATTATGAAATTTTAACGTGATCATGAATATACTTGATCGACAGAGATTCATGTTAATTTGCTCCCCGATTACGTGTACTTGAACTATGCATGATAACCCATCTCGAAACTATACAGTAAATATATTAAAGAGACAATTTATCACTGCCACATTTAGGCACGCAGTGTAAATATACATATATAAGTATATTCATTACAGCACGATAACTAACAAAGATCTTTTCATTTATCAAATATCCTGTATTGTATACGTACACACAGGATTAAGCAATGCCGTTTGACGTATCCCACAGGACTTAGCATTAATATTTCAGACTTGGCCTGCTTTGAATAACGAAGATTACGTGGCAGTATATAACGGGGAACTGTATGAATGGCTAAAACTGTATAACCGTAAATCTGGTTGCATTGACTGTCTAGGAAATACATCTATCTATAGATAAATCTTTTATAAAAGACTTACATATGTATAAAAGTGTTCGTAGTGTTTATCATAGGCTCCGACTCTGAAGGGGGGATGGCCCCTTTGTGAATTTTTTCTTTATAGTTTCTATTAAGGAACGTACCTACATGAACCACGTAACGCTTTTTTTTTAAATTTTCAACCACGAAACGTAAACAACATGAAATAACAATTTTTGAAGCCCCACATATTGTTATGTAATGATGTAGGTACCGTATATATTACAATAATATGTTGATATGGAATAATAAAATGCAAATACCTATATCAAGGATAAAAATGTATTATATGTATTTAAATAACTAACATTTTATAATAATATTTATATTAAGGCAGTATTTATATGTATATATATTTTTTCGAAACAAAATAAAATATAATCTTTTCAGTCTTATATATGTTTTTATTAACATCTTTAATTATACAAAAAAAAAATTGTAGTAAATTTTATAATACTGTTTTTTTTTGAGTCTTCGAAAAAGGTGTGTGGGTGGTGGAAAGCATATCTTCACTTGTAGTGATTTGAAACAAAAAAATCAAATATATTTATATTTATTTTATAGACTTGTGTCTATCGTATTACCTAGAATTAAACATTTATATTAATAAATAACAAAATGGTGGACGTACAAAAAAAATTCAAAAATCTTGTTTTTTTTTTCGTTGAAAATCGAAAAAGAAGAAATTATTAATAAAAATAAATAATTTTAGGTAATACGATAACAATTAAGGAATAGAACAACGTATCTCAGCCTTCTAGGTCAAACGGTTTAGTAGCTATGTATAAGCAAGAACTTGAACCGGAATTTATTTATGATTCGGGTTCAAACATAAATTTCGGTTCAGGTTCAGGTTTGGGTTCAACATGTTGTAAACTATTTGGGCTCAAAAACCGTTATTTTTTTAGGGTTCAGGTTCGGGTTCAAGTTTGTAATTGAAAGAAAATAATTTTGTTCGAAAAAAAATTATAGTTAACAAATAAAACATTTTCTGAAGAAAAAAAAACATTAATAGCCATTAAAATATTGCTAGAAAAAAGGGCAAAAAATAAAATTATATTTTAAAGATTGAAATTTCTATTTTTCAGATTTTTTTTGCAAATTGAAATGTAATTCAGTTATAGAATTAAAAAAGAAAGTTAAAAATATCTAAATTTCAGTAGATGACTTGATAAGTCACATTATACCATAAAATTCAAACAGATTTCCAGTATTAATACATTTTATAATCTCTTTTAAAAATTATTAAAGGAAAATATTAAAATATTAAAAATAATTTATCGAACTTTTTAAAAATATATGGTTACCGGTTATCCATGAAAAAGTTCGGGTTCAGATTCAGGTTCTTTGACTTTGAGATATAGCGGTTCAGTTCGGGTTCAGGTTAATGAAAAATACGGGATTTTTCGGGTTTACGGTTCGAGTTCGGGTTCAGACTGTGACAGAGTCTGACAGTATTAATCCATAAGTGTTTTTTTTTTTATAATATCGATACGGAACACTAAAAAGACTGCATCCTTCTAACAAATACTACATTTCCACTCAACCTTTGTTCTGACTTCTCTAACAATAAGTAAATATTGCATTTAGCTTTCACTTATTAATACTCGATGACAACGGTTTGCGGGTACGCTTTAGTTGTAAGGTTTTCAGCTTGCGGCTGCGGGACACCGGAGTAAACACTTTCTACGCTAATTGTCTGTTATTTCTTTGTTATGCTTATACGGCGTTTACATGCATACATTTAGAACTGGGCGAATGATTCGAAAACTCACGGTTAGTATATTTATGTTTATAGCGTTTTTAATTTTTACTGATTACTTATTAATGTTTTATAGAGCCGTACTTATAAACATGCGATCTTTGGGTGCCTCATGAGGGACATTGTCACATTATATAGTCAGAAAATTAGGCATATATAACTTAGGTAAAAGAAGGGGGGGGGGGGCAAATGAACAGTTGACAAGTTAACTTTAAAACTTTTTTAGGGCAAGTTTCTTATTGCCGTAGTTCTCAAAAAGTGTAAGTACGGCTCTGAAGCTTCATGAATAAGTATATAGGTTAAAAAAACGTTGTCGAATAAATATACACTACTGATCAAAAAAAAGTGGACACCTTAAATTTAATAACAAGGATTGAATTTATTGCTTTCTAACATAATGCCTCTTTAATCTGAAGGGTAGTTTAATCCATTTATGGAATTAGTATATCACAGGTATCAATATGTTGTATATTTAAGGAATATTAAATATATTTTTAATGTTATTCTTGCAATATTGCTTGATGTGTGTGTACGGTTACAAAAATTCGCATATTGTTAAGTAGTGTTAAATCGCAATTTTTAATTATTTTTGAAGTTTTTATGAAACAATGGCACAAATTAAGCGATAAACATTTATTTCACTCCTTTTTTCATATAATTCTATCAATTCTCAAAATGTTTTTATCATTAATTAAAAAAAAATTAAAAATCATATTATTTCGATTTTAAAGATTGATAGAGTGACTTTAAGCAAATTTTGCAATGGAAAATCAGCTATTTTAAAACTAATTTAACATAAAAGTTCACTTTTTATATACTTATTTATTTTTATTTTAAAATAGAACGAAGCAGCTATCAGAAAAAGAGCGTGGAATAATTGTCAGTTTAAGTAAATCGGGAAAATCTATTAGAAACATTGTTGTTGAAATGAAAAAACAGGGAGTTACTGTTACTTAAAGTGCTGTATGTAAAATAATTTCTATGTAAAAAACATGGAGAATAGTTCGACATGCTCCAGGTTCCGGTCAACCACGGAAAACAAAAGTAAGAGACAATCACGCGCTTGAGAAATTGGTACTCAAACAGAAACTCATCTTATATTCAGATTGCGGATGATTTTTAGACTTCCAGTGGTCTTAAATCAAGTCAGCATACGGTCAGAAGACGTCTAATAGACTAAGGAATAAAAAGTTATCAATATAAAATAGTTCCTCAGCTTTTTGAAAAAGAGGAAGGTTTGGGTGCAGAAATATAAAAATGCAGATTAGAATAAAATAATATTGTCCGATGAATCGCGATTTTGTTTGGTGTCAGATCGTCCTGAAAGACGTCTTCAAAGATCTGGAGAACAGTTTTTACCAGAGTGCACAACAAAAACAGTTAAAAAATCAGATGGGGTTATGATGTGGGGTTGTTTTATTGCACAGGACGTGGAAAAATTGAAAAAGGTGTATAAATTAACGCTATTAAATACATAAAAAATTTACAAGAAGGTTTACTTCCAAGTATTAATGAATTCAATAAATGTAGAATTTTAATTTTTATACAAGATAATGCCCCTATCACATGGCAAAAAGAGTTATTGATTGAATTAATGACCATAAAATAATTTTTTTGGACGACTGCCTCCACAGAGCCGAGATTTAAATCCAATTGAAAATTTATGGGGCCATATTGACAGGGAGTTACATAAATGTGATAATAAAAATCTGGAACAATTATGAACAAAAATAAAGAAAACTTGGAGTGAAATCAATGTTGAAACAATAAATAAACTTATACCGCCAATGCCAAGCGGTCAGAAAAAACGGTGGTGGGGCCACAAATTAATGAAATTGTTTGTAATTGTATATTTAATAGTTAAGTAATGATATATATTTTATAATAACTACATAAATTTTTTTAATTTATTTATAAATTCCCATTTATTTTCATTTTACGTTAATTTTTCAGCTGTCAGTAGTGTATGTGTGTATAATTCAATTAAATCATTATTGTAAAACTTTAATTGGCAGACCTAAGGGGGGCTTACAAAATTGGGCCTCGTAGCCAGTTTTAGGGGGGAGTGCGTGATTATAAAAAAACTAACAAGGTTTGTGAAGAGGAAAAAAATATCATTCAGTTGAAAAGGAAACGAAAAAATATCTTCATATATTATGCGGACAATTTTTTGAGGTTGTGGGTCCAAAACTTTAATAACGTCATGGACCCCTACCTTCCTAAGTCCGCCACTGTTATCTCTACATTATTTCGTTGTTTTGGCTACTAATTCATTTTCAAATTATGTATATAATATTAATTACAGAAATAGTTTAACTATGTATATATTCATTTATAGTCATTTTACCAATTCTTATATATTTTCTATTATATTCGTATGTAGATACTTACATGTCTTCTTAATTATAAGTAGGGCTTCACGTCCAGACGATGTCAGATTAAGTTTTGATCAGACGAGACCGAGACGGTATTAATATTAACTATAAGCCTCGTCGAGAGTATCAGTTTTAACGGATTATCTATTTTAAAATATGTTATTATATATAATACATAAATATTTAAATTACAAAAATATATAATTAGTAATTTTATGTTTCATATTAGTAAATAACCTATAATATTAATAATGAAAAAAGTGTGCGGTGATTTTGCAGCAGTGTAATTATTTTAAAATAGATTTATGTTATATCTATACAAATTGTTAGACACCCATTATGTAACAACACTAAAAAATCTTACATTTTAGTGAAACTATCATTGCTATGTCCACCATCATTCAAGCACCTAAAATAAAAATTATAAATCAAATACATTTACCAGAAAAGTTCATGAAACCTCGAATTTAGGTATTTTCAATCATGAAAATATATACTTTAAAACTAATATTACCATATTTTATAATCTTCAAAGGAATGTTAACAATATGGTTTACTTCAATTTCAAGATTCTTACCGGTAACCACCTTTATTTTAATTAACAACCAAGCGCGTTTCTCTATTCTGCGCGTTCATATTTCTCTCTCACTCACACACCTACGTCCCATATAGACAAAATCAGTTGTATATAAAATTAAAGATAATTAAATTCTCTAGCAAAAAGGTTCTATACATATTTTTCGTCAGATTCGTATTTCAACGAGTAACGACTGTCTGAATTTATTAAAATTATTGATCAAGTATTTCAATGAAAAGACAACATTAATAATAATATTAAATAAATTAGACAAGAACGTTTATTTATAAAATTTTGACAATCGTTACTCGTTTAAATATGAATATGACGAAAAATATGTAAATAACCTTTTTGCTAGAGAATTTAACTATCTTTAATTCTATAAATAACTGTTTTTGCCCATATGAGACATATGAGTGTGAGTGAGGGGGCAATATGGATGCGTAGAGTAAAAAAACATGTTTGATTGTTAATTAAAATAAAGGTGGTTATCGGTAAAAATCTTGAAATTGGTATATACCATATTGTTAACTAACATTCATTTGAAAGTATGAAACATTAGTTTTAAAATACACATTTTCATGATTGAAAATACTTAAATTCAAGGTTTCATGAAATTTAAAAAAATTATAACAAATAAAGGAGTAGAGTTACAGTTATGAGTGTAAGGACCTTTATGCGAAAAGACCTAAATATGATAAAAAAAAAAATTGATTTCAAAAAACATATTTTTTTCATTTTGTAGGGCCTTTTCTCGATTTAAACAATATTCGACCAAAATACCGACACCTTACAATTTTATAACCGGGCCAACCTCCCCAATAAGATAAAAAAAAATTCAATCGGAATAATTTTCAGAACGACTGCGATACTGTGTCTACAACAAAAATCTTTTAAATCGATCAATACAAATAATATGAAAAACAATACTTCCAGTAGAAATCAAATTTATAAAGAAAATAAACAAGTTTTTTCTTTCCTTTGAAGCATTAAATTTTTTCTATACATCGCGTACATAGAATTCCGTTCACTTTTAATAAAGTCGAAAGGGTGTTATTTGAATTTTGTTGGTGGTAAACAAGGTGATTCATCAAAGGAGGGGAATAGGGTAAAAGAGATGGTGAAAGTGATAGGTTTTAGTATTCTCAGAATGTACTCGATTTATTTCCAATAGAATAAAAAAAATTCTTTACATGATTTTTTATATATTTTTATATACACGAATGAATATTTTATATATTAATAAAAAGGTTAACATCTCATTTTCCATTATCTAAACTAGTAAGTTATAACTGGTTTTAGTGGATAAATAAAAATGTCTCCTATTTGACTGAAACAGGGGAACCGCAAAAAATTTCCAAGAAGGGAAAATTTATTTAAAGAAAAATACCCCTCCAAAATAAAAGCGTCGGCTAGGTTTCCATAATAATGTGAAATGTTGAAAAATTTTGTGCAATTGCAAGATAAAAAACCTTTTTGAACTAAATATTCCCTTTGGAGGGGGCAATTAACCTTATCAAAATTTTTAAAAACAATACGTTATTATTATTATTACGTCACCTTACATAACATTATATTAGGTTATATCTCGGGAAGGGGGGGGGTGAACAAGTGCCTCCCCCCTTCGGACGTCCATATTCTGGAACTACGTATAAATCATAAAACTTCAGAATAGTCTTATAATGTTTTAATTATATAATTTCAAGTATGTATTTGAATTTTACACAATAAAAAAAATCAGTGGGCTCTATTTCTTATAAATTGGACGTGAGTCAACCCTAATAGACTTTTAGTGACTAAAATAAAATGTATGGGCTCTATTAAAAAATATATTAGTCCCTGAAAGTTTCAAATAATCAAAGAATGAGGTTAATAGACTTTGTTTTGTTTACATATGAGACATTCCCCATCTAGCGACGCCACTGCCAACAATTACTTTATTTGTAAACTAGTAGCCCGACCGTGGCTTCGCACGCGTTGTATTCCTTTTTATAAACATTATTATAATATATAAAAGCCATTTATTTATAATACCATATATTATATTTTATCCATATTAAGGTCGAATTTTGAAATATCGTAATACAAATATTTTTTTCAAATTTAATAATAGAATGTGTTGCCTGAAATACATATTTATAATATAAGCAGTTATGTAGATATTCAAATAAAAAGTTCAAGACCCTTTTCCTTTCTTTGGGGTTGAGTTTCGGAAAATCCCTTCTTAGAGGGTGCTTAGTTGCTTAGGTACGTGATAAAATTTCACGTTTCTAGATGCAGAAGTTTGGGCTTGCACTAACGTTTTATATGACATTATAACAAGTAAAAAAATTTTCTGAAACTGATAAAAACTAGTTATTCATATTATATGCAATCATAGTTACATAAAAGTATTATTATATTATTTATTTAATTTTGTTTGTCTGTAGGCCTTTCGTCTAGTCGATGAAATGTTTTGTATAGATTATATAGTAAATAGTAACAAATGTAAATACTCGACTTGGGATGAATTTAAAAGGTTCGTGTACTAAAAATGAAACACATTTGATCAAAATTATAACGAATTATTTAAGAATAATCTGATAATTCGTGTAGGGGTGACGATGACGCTAGAAAAAAAAAGACGGCGTTTATTTTTTTCGAGAGATTGGTAAATTCCGAAATACAGAACACGATGATAACTTTTCCCTCTCTTCGAAGATGGGTATAACCCTACGCAACTTTCTAAGGATTTAATAAAGCTATCTAAAATCAGTTATTTGGAAATAACATTGAAGCTGTTATTTTAAAGCTGATAAAATTTCTAACAAAATGGGAGACATTTTTTATCCACCAGGTACATAGTTAATTAAATAAAATATATAACTAAAGATAAATATGTAGATAAATGAGAATTTTGAATTGCAATAACCAAAAATTAATAATAGGAAATAAAAATAATAATTATATATAAAAATCTAGAAAGAAGTAAATCTAAAATGTGTTTAGAAACGAAGTAATCCAATAAAGGAAAACGTCTAATGAGAAAATTGAGTTTCGTTATGATACTGTGCAGCTGATTTAGAGTTTCTTTATTTAATTCACATGACATTCATGTTATTATAATCAAGTGTAATTGTTATATATGTACTTTGTACGTGCTTGAATTTTGGCTGAATTCAGGAACAAAATATAATATGCAAAACCAATTCTCATTAAAAAAAAAAAACACACACACACAATTAGTTACATATAACTACATATATATCTAATTGTTATAATTTTGTATGATTTTGTTTGGTTATTAAGCGATGTTAATGTCAATTTGTTATTAAAAATAACATTTAAAAAAAAAACTTTTTAATTCCTAAATTTTAAATCAAAATCTTTTATGAGGTACTAACGATATAACTATTACTGGAAAAACGGAGAAACTGTGGTTTCTAGTCACTTAAACTAAAAATATACACCTTAACCACAATAAAACAATGTCGCTCGACACGTGTTTCGACTAACAGTTCCAGAGTCTGGAACTGTTAGGCTCCTGATGAGGACTTCTTGTGAAGTCGAAACACGTGTCGAGTGACATTGTTTTATTGTGGTTAAGGTGTATATTTTTAGTTTAAGTGATATAACTATGTTAGAATTCTGGTGACCAGCGGCGCACCCAGAAAAAAAATTCGGGGATTAAATTTAAATATAATTTTCATTTTTTTTATCTATCATAATTGTTAAATTAAATAATATATATTGTCAAATTTTGAGGGGAGGGGGGTTCTAACCCCTAACCCCTCTCCCTTGAGTGCGCCACTGCTGGTGATACCTCGTTTAGAGATTGGAATTTTATGTTCTTTGTGAGCGGTTTATCTTTAAAATACTAAGCGCAGGGCAGTACTAAGGCACCCAAAGGCCACTAGGCAAAACTTTCTGGTGGCCCACATAAGGAGAGAGTTAATTTTTAGTGTGTGTGTAATGACTGAGAAAAAATGTATGTTGGGGCTCCTAGGTATCGTCTAGGCCAAGTTCTATCTTCACGGTTAGTACGACCCAGACTGAGCAAAAATTGTAATTTAATATGGGCGTCCGCAATGGAGAACTAACGGGGGACCCCATGCGATCGAGTAAAATGTAATACTGTATTTTATAATTATATTATCCACTTAATGTAGAAAAAGTATGTAATTTTTTGCCTACAAGCTTTGCCCCCTCCCATTTAAATATGTAAATATGTAAATGGGAAAACTGCATCTGTGTTTTAATTGTGAAGTTGTAAAGAAAATATAATTTTTAACCATGCTAAGGTTTGGTGCTATTCAATTCACTATTTAATACTACTGGCAAAAATCTAGCTGTAAATAATACTAAATATTTATATTTTAAATTATAAAAGGTGAACCTATTTAGCAAAAATAGCACTTATACCGGGTGTTTAGTATAGAACGTTACAGATGTAAATATCCAAAAGTCAGCTCTTTATAAAAAAACTTTTCAGACAAAAGGTACGCTTTTTTAAAGGCAACTGTACAGTTATTTTTTTATTTGTGAGTGATTTATGTTTATTTTAATAAGGTTATAAAATTATACTCTTTTTTCTGAATTAATTTATTTTAAATAACAAATATTGCGTTCGATATTATTCGTTTGCTAAAAAATTGTCTTGGGTAAAGATTTTTTTGGAATTTTTGATTTTAATTTTTTTTTGTAGAATCAGATCCTTCAAGCAAAAATATAAATAAGTTCTCACTACAAAAAAATAAAGTAAAATAGATAAAGTTACCATTTAAAAAACACATACTTATCTACAAATTAGCTTTTTTATGAAAAGTTTATCTGTAAATAGCTTACTATTCGAAATAAAAATTCTTAACGTTTTTTTTAAACAGCCGGTATATGTACATACATATTTTAAAATAAAAAGGTATGTATAGTTGTCAAGCTTTGATAAATAATTTAATCAAACTGGAAATATAGTTGAGATATAATTATACTTACTCTTTAGAAGCATGTATCCCAATATCCCGAATTACAAAGGGGCATATAAGAAGCAGCATCCAAATATAATACATTCTTGGACATCTGAAAAAAAAACAAATTGTATTATTTTCATAAATATGAATTAATCATATAACTAACTATAAATAGATATAAAACATCTTCTGCTTTACCAAGTTAATTTTTTATATCTGCATTATTTCAGTAACGACATAAATTACATAAGATCAGTTTTCAGTGTTTCAGATTTAAAAAGTACATTTACACATCACAGTGCGACTGCCCGCTACTCATTATTAAGGCTGCATACCAAGACAAGACTTTTCTCAGTCTAGGTCCCGTATATGAGACGAGATAAAAATGTTTCGAGCAAGATGGCTGCAATTTTCACGAGAAAAGACTGTCACTTCTAAATTCGTTTCGTGTGCAGCCTTACTCACAATTAAAAAAAGTAAAAAAGGTATGGCATCTTAATAGCAGAGCTGACACAAGTACTTAGTGAAAGTACTTGAAGCACAAGTACCAAGTACTAAATAAAAGTACTTGAAGTATCAAGTAATTTAAAATTACTTGACGAAAGTATTTCAAGTACTTTACTTGTTAAAATCAAGTGTATTTGTTAAGTATGGCACTTTATTTTATTAAATTCAAGTATTACATTCAATAAGTACTTAAAGTATCAGGTAATTTTTATTATTTTTAAATGAAGTAAAGTACTTTAAGTATCAAAAATTACTTGAAGTACTTTTTCAAGTATTTTATTTGAAGTATTGACAACTCTGCTCAGTAGGTACTTACGAAACTCAAAAAGCATAGACGAGTGCATGCTTTAGCCGGTTTTTAATTAAATTTATTGACTTTTTACGTTTACCTGACGCATAAATGAATTATAAAAGAAATTCATATTCCAGAAAAAATACTACAATAAAAAAGAAAATTAAAAACGAAACGTACGTCGTACGAAATAATAATTCTGTTTAATTTCCATATTAATTACACCCCTGGGTATATTCTCTCCTTCGGAATGATTTTCTTCTGTACGGCGAAGCACTTGAGTGTTCCAGATAAAGAAAATGCGGAAACAGTGGCGAATATAAAAACAACATATATCCTACGATTACATCGATATTTGTGCATTCGCGTACGTAAGGCCCGTCTTACACATCTCACTCACATGGCTCTTCCTCAAACTTCGTACTTTTTGTAGCTGGGATATAAAAAAACTTTCTCGATTATCTCCATTTTCTCAATTGTCAGCTACGAAATCGATTGGCTAATTTTAGTAACAGAGTACCAACTTCATTAGTGTAGAGCTGTTTAGAAAATATATACGTCTTATTAAAATACGTATAGGCATACAATATTATAATAATTTTTAGAGTTCTGTAGAAAACTAGGAACTCTTATAATTTAGTCCGTATATGCTCTTTTAAACTGAATCAGTGATAATTCCACCGATTTCGTCGATTCGAGGTTTTTCAAATTCACTAGCCTCACTAAAGAAGTTTCACTTCAAAAATTAAACTAATGTACACCATTTAAAATTTGAAGAATTCTTAAGGAAAACGCTACATTAAAGAAAGGCCAAATTTTTATACATGAATATTGTTATTACTTTTATAACAATAAAATGATAGTTTTTAAGTATGCACATAAATTGATATTATCGTTCATATTTTCATATTGATATGTCTTATTAATGTCGTCAATGAAGACCCATAGGTAATATTGTAATTTTTGGCTTCTAAATGAAACACGTCATTTTATTTTTATCTGTATCTAGAACTAGGGGTGTACCGGAATTTACGATTTTATTCCGGTTCCGGTTCCGGCCGGAATTTTCGAATTCCGGCCGGACCCCGCCGGTATTTTTAATTTTATTTCTACATTCTACTGTTGTGTTCCTTAAGTCGTTAAGTATTACCTAAATTTAAGTCCTAGTCAAAGTGATACTTTAGTTTTACTTAACCTGAAAACTGTACACAAAAATGAATATTGTAAACATTTTTGATAAAATTATTGATGGCAATGATGCAGATATCATAGGTATAATAGTTTATGGCATTTCAAGCCAAGTTTATTATAGATATAACCATTTTCAAATCAAAATTAACCTTTTTAAAACTGTTTCGTTTAACAAAGCCTCCAGTGTATGCTTTTATAACTCGTTTGAAAAATAGACTCGAATATTTATATGACATGTTAGTAGTATTTTTTTAAACTAATATAAAAAAGAACAAAAATTATAATACTTAGAAATTTCATATATTTAAAAAAGGTATTAATAATTTCTCTTTTTGCGTATAACTTGCTCCTATCTTTTATAGCTTGTGACATTTCTGTGTATTACTGAATATTTTTTGGATGATCAAATGCACAATTCATATCCAAAATTAATTATATTGTCATAAACCAAGGTTTAATTACCTTGATGATAAGATAGACCTGTGAGATCGACGTAAAATTTAGGTTCAACTTAAGACTAAGGAACACTTAGATATGGAACAGAAATAAGCTTGAGTAGTGAGACCGGGTATAAGAGATTCTCAAATAACAGTATTTTTGTAAAAAAAAAAAAACATTAATATAATTTTATATTTTATTTTTAATGGAAATAAAAACTTCATAACACAAAAACAATTTTTTTACTTTATATTTTAGATATATTTAATTAAAATGATTACATTAATTAACCATCATAAAATAAATTTTTAGTAATACAAGATATGTAGGTAATAAAAATGATATTTAATTATTGATCTTTTTTGGAAAAATACTAATCCCCATTTATGGGTAACATTTTAGATATATTTAATTATTTCTAAATATCTGATATACCACCTTCGATTTTATCCGTTTATAATTTATAATCGAAAAGAACGTATGATAAACATTTTATTATAAACAACAATTTTGTAGAATGTAATGTACCTTATGTACCTCATTCCTATATACTGTTTAAAATAATTAATTGTATTGATATAAAACGTTACCTATGTATAAAACATTTTTATTTATATTCTTTATTTGTTACTATTTCATACAGAATTTTTTTGAAAAAATTCCGGTTCCGGCCGGAATTCCGGCCGGATTTTTTTCGTGAATTCCGGTTCCGGCCGGAACTCAAAATTTCAGTTCCGGTACACCCCTATCTAGAACAAAGAACGCAGCTTACACTCAAAACCCAAGAATTACATTAAGATCACCATAGAAGCCTTAAAACATACCGTGTACTGTTGTACAATACAGCATTCTTTATGTATTTAATTCTGTTTGCTGTTTTACATATATATGAGAAACATACCCGTTATAAGAATCCACCACACATTCAATATTTAACCAAAAAAATCCATTCGATTGTTATATTTTTCAGGTTTACAAAAGTCACGGAAAAATATGTCAGTTGTGTAAGACGGGCTTTAAGTCTATTTTATAAGGCGGATATCAGGGCCATCTATCGGTAGCGGATGGTAGTTTCACATAGGTGGTTTCCAGCAGCGGGAAATGGATCAAGAAACTGTGATGTTTTTCGTATATATATGTACTCATAGATTAGGGCAGCGAATAACATTGAGCGATATAAGCCGACAGTAAATTTTATTATAAAAAATATTTTTAGTTATATTTGCTACGTCAAATTTTATGTACCCCCTTTAAAAAATAGTTTTTGTAAATTTAAATCTTATATTAAATAATTTAGAATCAAGATATAAATAAATATTTCAAATATATTAAATTAGCCACCGCTAAACCGTCGATTGTGGGTTACCGATATTTCGCGGTGGATTTTTCGGTAGCTTTTATAAAAAATATTTTTTACTGGATATTTATGTTATAATTTCTTTTTTTACTACTTATCAATATACAGGATGGTCCGGTTTGGGATACAGATATTTTAAGAGCTGATTTCTTGGCTCATTGTGAGTAAAAATTGTACGGGAAGGTGGAGTCTATCTTTAACACCCTCTAAGCTATAGGGTGTTTAAAAACTTCCTTCAGAGTAGTATTTACAAACAAAGATTATCTCATAACTTCCAAGTGACGTAACTAGAGCAACCACAATGAGTCAATTTCATAGGTAATTAACTTAATTTCGTGTTAACTTTTTTTAAACATATTTAAACAGCATTATTTCTGTTCAACTTTTCTCCTAAATTAATTTATTTTAAGGGCGGGGTAAGGTTAATTCGTACAAAAAAGGCATGTTTTTGTGAATTTTTTGTGACGACACAGTTAAAATCTCTTTATTAAAACCAATGGTACATTAAAGAATGACATTCGAAGAATGTTGTATAAAATTTTCACGAAGAAATATTAAAAAATACGGCAATGGCAGCAATTATTCGGACGTCTCTCGGAAAAAAGTAGAATTACGGTGCCCCTCATAACTTGGTGCTGGATCATCCGAAATCAAAAAATCATAGTTCATTTGTTAGATAATAGTTTTCCCCAGGTAACGCCGGGAGGGTTTTTCGAAATTTAAATTTTTCGCTTTTTTGGAACACTTTGAAGCGAAAAATGCGATTTTTTGCGAAAAAATCGGCTAATTTGTTATTGTAAAATAAAAATTATTAACAAATTTGAAAAAAACTCTCCAGCGTTACCTCGTAAATTATGTACAGAAATAGTGTTCAAAATTTCAAAAGGATCGGTGTAGTAGTTTTGACGTTATGAGGGGCACCGACTTTGAAAAAGTGAGTTGTGGGGAAAACGCTTTAAAGTTTTGTGTACTTGCGTTGAAACAATAGCGCGCTCGGGTAGGTATAAAAATCCGCCAGATATAAAAATACTCATAACTTCGTTAATTTTGCTCCAATCGACTTGAAATTTAGACACAATATTCTTGAAATATTATGCATTCAGTTAAAAAAATTCAAAAAAAACATTTTTTAAAACCTTACCCCGCCCTTAAGGGACAAAACTCGCGTTCGATAAATTCATCTGCTTAAAAAACTGATTTGAACATAAGTTTCTAATTTTTTTCACGTTAAATCAGATCGTTAATTCAAAAATATAGGTTCTCATTTAAAAATTTATAAAAATAACCACAAATAAAAAATACTATGATATTAACCCCTTCAAACTGAGTAACTTTTGTCTAAATAGTTGTTCGGTATGTGTAGCAATGTTTAATTTTGAACAATAAATAATAATATATTTTTATCTTTTAGCAACATATAAACTAAGAATCCCGTCCATATCAGAAAATATTTCGTGTGGGTAACCTTCTGCTGTGAAAATAAATAAAATTCATTCAAATTATTTCACTAATGCAAGCAAAGTGTTAACAACAATTTTTTTTCATTGTGTATAAACATTAATATCAATTACGAAATTATTTTATGATTTAATAAAATTCTTTATTTACTAACTGAATCGTAAAATTTTCAGGTATAAAAAATTTTCTTTTACCAACTTTTCGTTAAACAGTTAATTCAAATTAATTTATACGTTTTAATTACGTACTTAAAAATTGTATTAATTAGGAAAACAAAACCTGCAAGTATATTAAGTATGTAAATAAAATATAAATATTTAATTTTTTATTATGTCGTAAACACTACCGTTTAAAATTCACGCTTCTTGAAAAATATATGAGCAAAAAAAGATGTGTATGTGAATATATGTTATTTTTATAACTCATTACTCAAACTTTACATCATTTTTCATTATAAATCTTTACGTAACATAAAGTAAATTATAAACATCAAAATCTAACAGCGTAGTAGGAAGCCACAATTATACCAACTTTTTTAACCGACATCTAAAAAGAAGGAGGTTCTTAATAGGCATGATGCCTAATTTTTAAAAACTATTTTATGATGATCTTACGTGTCTCCTATTTCCAAAAAAATACTTATTTATGCAGAAAATAAAGGTTTAATTACAAAAATTGACCCTTTTAAAACTAATTTTGAATTTGACGCCAAAACGCTCGCAGGTGTCATGGCGCAGTTTTGACGTCACGCCTATGTAAAGACTCCTTGACAACAATAATAAATCCTTGTTCCATCGCTAACGTTTCTCGGGTTTAATTTTGGTAACACAAAACAGCAAATTTAAAACCACAAAATAATTTATAAACAGTGCAGATATTAATGAAAATAAAATGATTACTTAGCCGTGACGTCATCCTCTCTAACATGGCGGATTGCTGTATTTTGTGTTTTTCTTTTAACAAAAATCATATTAATATCGCTTTTGATATAAAAATAAATACATTTTTTAGAATCTTTTTATCCTATTTCATTATTTAAAATCATAATTTCAGTGATACTTTGTTACTGGCAACATGCCTATTCGACAATATATATTTTTTATGTATATTCGGGCATAACTCCAAAAAATATGCACCGATTTTGATGATTTTTTTTAAAGAGCATACTCCCCAGATGGTCCCATATAAATGTTATCAGAATCTGACAATGGACTTCAAAGATACGCCACTCAAAAGAGAAAAACAAAAACCTTTTTAAGAATTAACTAAAACTGATTGAAAAAAAACCCCTAAAATACTGAAAAGTATATAATAATTCAATATAACAGTTTTTGAAGTCGATACCAAGCTAATAAAAAACTTTTTAAGGAAGAAAAAATAAAACCGACTTCAAAAATTGTTAAATTTAATTATTATGCGGTGTTCACACCAAAGAAAACAAAACAGCAACACGGTGTTTGAAAACACGTCGTATTTAAAAATGCATAGGGTTTATTGCACTTTTGTCATAAAGACACGATGTTGCTGTTTTGTTTTTTCGGTCTGAACACGGCATTATATATTTTTCAATATTTTTATGATTTTTTTAAGTCGGATTTATTTTTGACTTAAAAAGTTTTTTATTGTAAAGAATAAAGGAAATTACAGATCTTGTTTTTATTTTTTTGTGTCAACCGAGTGTGAGTAAGTCGTCAGTCTTAATTTCAAAGTGTTTTGTCTTTCAATAAATTTTTGTTGAAAACTTTAGTGATATATGTATAAAAGTAAAAAAACGTCAATTCTATATTATAGTAAATGACAGTCCTATCACTCCTATATGAGGAAATCCTATTATTCATATAGGAAAAACGTTTTCAATTTTTACAATATGTTATGTTGTAATCGACCTTTTTACCTACTTAAAACTTTTATTTATAACTATCTTAAATAAAGTTAACTATTTCTGTGAGAGAAAAAAATTGTGCCTGCTATTTAATATAAATATTATTTTCCTGACACTAGTATTTCATTTGACAACACGATGAAAATCCTAATAATTGTAAGATCGATTAAGTAGTTCGTTAATTCTCCATATGTATGTAGTTATTATTACTCCATAAGTTAATAAATAATAGTTTAGGCCTTGAGGATCTAAACAAAGGGATTAGACGATAAAAAATTATGAGACTATAACCTTTTTCATTTAACATTTTTAGTATTCCGTACTGACATCGGAAAAAATAAAACTGTGTCTGTCTGTTTATCACAGCCTTAAGCTGATATTTGGCATAGGTATAATAAATGGTAGAACACCAAAAACTTGAGTAATAAAAACAAAATTTTATGTTTTTGACGCTTTTTGTGGGGTATTAATGGGCTACCAAAATAACATTTTTTATTGAATCTCGGCAAGTGGAGTATCAAATTAAAGCTAATAATTCGAGCAATTTAAATATATAAACGTTTTGTTATTATAAAAATGTTCGTTTAACAAATTTTCAAAAAAATCCTTAAAGTAACAGTAAAAAAAACTATAGTATACAAGGTTCTACTCTAACTTGACAATTTTTTTGTCTATAAACACTCCTGTTGTTTATATAAAGCTTTGCAGATTTTTGGGACATTCTGTATGTTGCTAGATATTTTTATAACTTTTATGTGGCTGCCAAAAATCTGCTAAAATAATAATTTTCAATCGTATATTTCATTTAGTAAACTAAATTTGGATAATGCTATTTATACATACATATTTATCCATATGTTTGTAATAATTTTAAAGAAATAAAAAATATAAAATTCAACATAACGATAATGTTATTGTACATATACATAAAAAACAACTGTCCTTGAGAAAATAAATGTATGTTTGCACTTCTCTCGAGTTCTTCTTCCTCTTCTAGTCCTTCATCTCGAATGTTTTCCTCTCCACCCACTCTACTTTTGATAAAATGTCCCCATGGAGTATTTGATATGCTTACACATTTTTCATTTTCATACAAAAAGTTAATACTGTATAGCGTTTATTTAAAACAAAAAAATAAACATGCTTTCAGTTTAAAGTTTTTGTATGTGTGTTTTAATCGTCAATTGTGATTTTATATCTTGTTCTACTACATTTATAAAGTAAATACCTATTGTTTAAGAATACTGGAAACTACATAAATATAATAATTTACTAAAATTCAGATGCACATTTGACATCACATAAATGATTATGATTTTTGTAGATATACATATGTACTAGGTTTAGGGGTCACAAATTATTATCTAAACATGGGAAAAATTAAGAAATTGATAAGAGTATACAACCATTTCCGATTGTAAAAGCGAGGACAATTTCTTCCCAGACGATTATTGATCATGAATATAAAATTTCACCCATCTATGTTTTTTGAGTTACAGCGTTTACAGATAGACAGATCATTACGAAAATAGTCAAAATATATTAATAACTACTTAAAACTGTATATACAGTGTATTCCCAGTTGATTAAGACATTATTTATTTATTTTTATTATTTTTTTAATCCAATTAATTTTTTGGGATACCTTTCTCAGAATGCAAGCTACTTCCATGCCAAATTTCATCAATATCAGTTCAGCGGTTTAGCAGTGAAAAGTTAATTAACTGACAGGCAGAATTAAATTCGTATTGGATTGGATAATTAATTTTTTATTGTTCAAAATTCGAATTTTCTATAAAATAACCAAAACTTAAAAAAACAGGTAGGTATATTATAAAAACAATTACTTATATTATAATAACAAAAACACGGCTTAACTTTAAATTTAACTGCTATAATAGGTAATTTTTATTTAATCCTATCATGTTTTTTTAATCCTCAAGTGATATAGTATAAGGAGAACAAACAGTTTTGCAAACTTGAATATAAAATATACACCACTTGTTTTGTTTAAAATTTTATTGTAGCAAAAACACTCGTCCGGGTTATTTAATGTAGATATTAGTAAAATATCTGAAACAAGAGTGGGCGAATGCTTGCGTAATTAGTTTCGTTAGCGACGATAATTTGATTATGAAGATTGAATATACCGTGTGAGACCTCAAATAAAATCATGATATATAAACTGAGAGTAAGTATATTTTCACCGGTTCTTTATGATGGAATAGAGTTTGTTTACCTAAAATTATATTGTTTATAAGAAATAAAAAACTTTTTAAGAAGAAATAAAACCGATTTCAAAAATAAAATAAAAACACTGAAAAGTACACCTAATAATTAAATTTAACAGTATTTGAAGTCGGTTTTCTTTTTAATTTTTTATACATACATGAAATGTACTGTATAATAAAGTATAGTGATCATGAAAAATTTCGAACTAAAGATTTTAACGGAATTACACGTTTTGAGGGTCCCTGAATCACGTACGACCATTATCCCAATGACGTCTGTGTGTTTGTGAACGCTCTACAGCCAAAACGGTGTGACTTACAAACATGGAATTTTAAACTCAAGGTTCTTGTACACTGTAGATGTGCACCTATTATTTTTGAAAACAATCACTAAACCGGAAACAGATTATACCGATTTATAAAAGAAACGTTTGAAATAAAATCTTAGAATAGAATTAAAACATTTCTTAAATATTAACAAAAACAATAATTAATGTAATAAAGCTAGTATTGAATTTCGTAGCAGAAAGTGTTAATTTATGTAATTCCTTCTGTATCATGATTAGAGATTGGAAAAATAGTTGTTATTTTCAATGATAATTAAATTTTTTTTCGGAAAATAGTTGGTAAATAGTTTTTTTACGATTGAACAATAATTAGTGCAAACGAAGCAGTAAAAAGTATCGCAAATAGTTGGAAAGGTAGTTGCAAATAGTTGATTTCAAATTGTGTTCAATCAAACTTGTTTTCTGAAAACGGTGGAGATATGTAATAAAAATTACAATAAATGCATTTTTCGCAATAGTTGAAAAATTATTTTTCCAATATCTTTTTTTTATTTGCTTGGTACTGACTTCAAAAATTGTTAAATTTAATTATTAGGTATACTTTTCAGTGTTCTTAGTTTCTTAAAGTTGGTTTTATTTTATTTTTTTAAGTTTTATATTTTTCCCTTCGAAGTCCATGGTCATATTCTAATAAAATTTATATGGGACCACAGGAGTATACTCTTTCAAACAAACAAAAATCGTCTAAATCGGTACATGTTTGTTTGAGTTATGCCTGAACATACATACAAATTAAATACAACCGAATTGAGAAATTGAGAACCTCCTCCTTTTTTGAAGTCAGTTAAAAATCACGTGCAGCAATACACAAATCGTAAGTATGAATAAGATATCACATTCACGTATAAGTATATAGTTTGAGCTGATAATAATTAATACATATACGTTAAAAGCTACATGTAATATTGTATCCGAGAACGATAAAAATCACGTGAAACAATATCCAAATCGTGCATGTGAATAAGAAATCACACTCACGTTTTTCGACCTAATAAGTATGCTGAACGTCGTCGCGAAAGATCCGCGAAGAATTTTGTTTTATGTTTGTTTTCTCGTGTGAGGATTCACTTAGTGTAATCCCCGTTTCTCTCCAGTTTTCGTTAAAAGGATAAAAGCTAACCGCATTACAGCAATTAGAAAATCCGATACACTGTGGTAAGTTTCAGGTTACCCAGCGTGATTTAATGAATATTTCCGTGTATCTATAATAAGTGTGTACACTATACAATGTTTCTTCTTCATGATAGACATAACAACATTTATACGGCGAATATTTTTTAGAAAGACCTTTTCTTTTATGTCCGGTATTATAAAGGAGCTAACAAAATTTGGGGATATCAAACATGTATGTAACATAGTTAATACTTTGTTGAAAGTACTTATAATACCCGATCGCATTATTAGGCCTATTTCTTTAAACCAGGAGTCATCGATCTTTTTGATTAAAGGGTCACATACAGAATTTTGAAAAGGCTGGAGAAAAAAATTGTTTTGAAAAATAAAAATTGTGTGAATGCTAAAAAATTTAATAAAAATTAATCTGTAAGCAACTTTTTGCTTCGCAGATCTATAATATTTAATGAAAAAATACCTTAAAAATAAGAATTCAAAATATACAGATCTTATAAATTTTAGTACCTACAATAATTGAATATTTTGAATAATTTTCAATAGAGAATTTAAAACTAGGTTTAGTATTTGACAAATTATTACATGGAAAAGGGTCAAATCATAACCTTTCGAGACTCGGATTCGACCTACGGGTCGAACTTTAGGGACTGCTGCTTAAGTAACCATAGCTGACCTGTTTGGAAAAGTTTCACTATATTTCTCATTTTATTAAGAAAATTATTTTTTTATATTTAAACTGCATGACTGTCAACAAACAAAAACTTTTAATAATAAGTTACATTTTCTACTTTAATTTGCTTTTAAATATATGTAAATATACTATTTTCAAATACTGTAATATACGAGTACATTAAAAGAAAACTCCATTCAAGTTATTTTTATTATTTTTCCGAAAAAAAATGTTCAAATAAAAGGTATATAAATTTAATTTTTTTAGTTAAATATCTCGATTATTTAAAATTGATATTTTTTATGCTTTTTTTGAAAAATCCACTGCTCTGTTAAATAAATTAAAATCAAATAAACTTTTGTATAATAAAACTTGACAATTTTCTTGTTAATGTTGCCTTGAATCACTTTCCTACATAAAAATCGATTTTCAGTAAAAAAAAGAAAGTATTTTTATGATAAAACAAAACATATCACTCCACATACGAAACCATTAAACTCGAAAGAGTATCTATAGTTTTATTTCACCGTACATATTTATTCTACTAATCTTGTTACAATGCCGCTATTTTATTACTGCCATTAAAATTATTAAGACAATAAAATCAGTCAAGAGTAAACACAATATTATTGTTCACTAAATCTTCATTTTATTTAGGTCAAAAATTCAAACCATTTGGTATTGTCCTTGGTACATCTTTTAGTAGTTATACTGTATTTTGTGCGTCTGCTTTATTAACTAAGGGTTTTAGTGGATATTCCGTAATGGAATTCGGTAATATTTTTACACGGTCTATATAAGTTATTAGAAAGGGAAAAAGGGAAAGGAAAAAAGTTTATTCTATCAGAAAGAAAAATAGGCGTTCAATGTCTGGAAAGTTTTTTATGTCTGTAAAATGGGTCTTAAGAATACTTATATATTACTTATACATCCTTCTTTAAGACATTTATTGATTTTTATACTCCGTTTTAAATATTTATTGTATTAAAAATATATGTTTATAAAGATTGTCTATTTTTCATAGTAGAAAGCATGCAGAATACGCATATTAACAATGTGTTTTAATGAGAAAAAAATTTGTCAAGAGCGAGTTGAGGTTCGCGCAGTACTGTCCCGTACCGTATAATTTTTCAGTTTATTCGGTTATTGAAACGCAAACTTTTCAAGCATTTGTAAAGTTAAGAACCACTATAAGTGTTATATTTAATAGTTCATCTATTAGAACACAGGTGGATTCAAATGTACCTGCTATATTCTTTTTTTTTCTGGCGTATTTTTGAGTTAGAAAAAAAGGTTGATTTAATTGATTAAGATCTATATTTTGATACCCTACATACCTAAGTATCAAACAAATTTTTTGCTTAAGCTCAATGAGTTTTTTTTACATATATCTCAGAACTGTGTATGTTTAGTTAAAATTTCTAGTTTACGAGATATTTTTGCGACAAAGTGTGATTAAAAAGGTTTTGGTTGTAGAACCTTAAGAGTTAAATATCAATTAAAAATAAATGAAGGCAATATATAGAGACAGTATTTGTAGATATTAGTAAATAAAATAACTTTTAAGAAAAACAAAAATATATTTTTTAAATATCAACTTCATTAAAAAAAAATTATTGTTATCTATTTTAGTTAAATAATTATTTTAAAATATTAAATATTAAGATTATAATACGCAATGTTAAATAAGTAACCATATATTTAATAAAAATGGCAAAAATCAACAATAAACATACTAACTCCATTTTAAGTTAGTTGTTAAAACAAGTTACATTATTACCATGTATAACATTGAATTAAACAAATTAAGCGCTAATACCTAACAATGCCAACACCGACACAATGCATAACAGACACAATAAATGTCAACCAATACAATACGCGCTTTCAAAACATTTGAATTTAAATTCACACTGTCATTGTCTCCGCCAATGACAATTAAGTATTATATATATACAAACGCCAGCACCGCGTTGCGGCGTATCGGGGAATTACGTCCCAAACCATCATTTATTGTCTACTTATATGTATAGTAACGCCTATAGCGGATTCTTCTTTTTACGAGATAATTTGTTTTTCGATTATATTCTTAATGGAATAGCCTCGCATGATATTAGTAGATATAATTTGAAATTGTGGCGAGACGGGAAGAGTTGTGGGTCTTTAATATCTTATAGACATGCGATTATATACGAGTATTGCTTTTAATCCCATTAATATAGCCTACTTTTTTTCATCCCCGAGTGATTAATTTATTTTAACGCCAATTATTTTGTGTACGCCTTTTTTCATTATCAATTTATTTTAAAATAATTTCTGCGAAACAATTAAATTATTAATTCTACTCTCATGTGAATTTTTTTTAAATTCCTGAGAATATTATTTACAACATTTGCAATTACATATATCATTTGTAACTGTTGAATATAACGCAAATTAAATTTTTGAAATATCATGTTTTTTAATTAAAATTAGTAATACATTGGAGCTTTAGTAAACATTGGAAAAAAATGAAAACAAACATATTTCAATTTATATTTCGTGAACTATTTCGCAATAATATAAGATATCAAAAAGATATCAGATATTTTCTTCGATTATTTGGTTCTTCTTCTTTATAGTTTAATCAAAAGTAAAATTCGTTATTTGAATGCAAAATATATTCAAGTGTACGTCTTTGTCAACATTTTTACAAAGGCACATCAACACTTCGAGAAGTGTTTTCAAACTGTTGCCAACTCTTGATACGTTTCAATCAGTAGCAGCGTTGAAATATGTATATCTTTATTATTTTTATTTATTTGCATAATTTGATCTAATAAAACTTTTAAAGTTATTTATATAAGTTAAAAAAGTAAATAAAATTTAGTTAAAAAACAAAAGTATAAAAAATTCTGAAAAAGGTTTTATTAAAACAAATTAAATTTTTGTTTTCACTTTTTCTCTAAAAAATTTTTTTTACACAAAAGTTATCAGATATAATATTATAAGATACTATACTAAAAAATTTGAAAAAAGTCGACCTTCAATTAATCTTAAAACTGTCCACTAAATTATAACGTCCTTTTGTTTCTCCCTCAAGAATAAATAATTTTAAATTGGATTTTTTTTTTAAATGCTTACAATTAGTTTTAGAAATATTCAGTGAGAATATAAGTTAGAAAATGAACACACATTTTAAAGGAATTGTAAGTTTTGAAAATTCTTGAATCACGTACGACCATTATCTCAATGACGTCTGTGTGTCTGCTGAAGGCTTTACTCTGTAGATATGCACTTTCTATTTGAAGAGCATTACTAAACTGGAAACGGATGTTATTTTTTTTTTAAGAGAACAGTTAAAAATTATAAATAATAATATGTATTATCATTTTATGTTCTAACCATTTTTTCGGTATAATAAATCGTTTACAAGGTATTCATTTCTATAAATGGCGTGTTAGAGAGTCTTGTGATCAAATTATTTTATTTATTATTGCTTTTATTTTATAAAGTAATTAAGATATATTGATTAAAAATCAATAAGATACAAAAAAAGTCATGATTTTCATATGCAATAAAATAAAATATAATTTATAAATATCTAGAAATTATTGATGCAATATTTAAACAGAAAATATTATTATATATTGTTTTATATTTCTTTTGTTTCCTTACCTATATTCATTCTTTTCCCCATTAGTATTCTTATGTGTACCATACCTACATTAAAACAGATTTATAACAGCAATAAATATTTACATTTCGTATATTTTTTAGACACTAACTGATTTTCTAAATTATAGGTTATGTCATTTTAGCTATAAAAAAACCCCCACATTATTTTCATAAAATCAAAGCACTGGATTATCCTTACTACGACTGTAATAACCAATATTATGTTTAAATGTCCTTAATACAATAAAAAAACAACACTTTAAGAAAAACTTAAAAAAGTATATCCATTCATTAAAAATACTATTCCTAAGAAATAAAAATATTAAAATATAAACCCCTCTATATGCTTCTGCGTGAACTCTCAATGACCTTTCAGAGAACTCCTATATACCCGACCATCCTGTTTGTATCTACCTACTGTGATCGTCCCATCAGCAACTTCCCTTTCCGTCCTGTGTCTCCATGCTCTTTTAAATATACTCAAAAACTCATACAACATATTCTACACAAAGGAGCTCTGTGAAAAGGTGGAACCAACAGATAAAAAATACATGAAGAAAATGAATAAGAAGCTTTTAAAATTGATTTAATACATTTCGAAATGAATAACATAAAAACTACATTTAAGATACTTTATATTTTGAAATTTTATTTTATAGTTATTTATTTTTAATAAATTATATTTTTTTCAGAAATTTTAATTATATTCTATTCACGAAACACCACTGATGTTGATTGTCCAATTGACGGAGAAAATGTTTTGAAACTTTTCCAAATGCTCACAGCTGATCTTTTTCCGAATGTCTTTTGTTCTAATAATTTGTTTTGTTTATAATCTGAAATCGTTTTGCAATAAATTGTTTCTTAATGATATTTTATTACAAGGTCTATGTTTATGTTTTTGTATTTATAGATATGTATTAATAATTTGTAATTTGAAATTGGACACTTTGCAGTTGATTAAGAAAAAAATGAGTGCCTCACTATACTTACATAGGGTAAGTGGGGGCAAATGGGTATGAGGGGTAATTGGGTGGTATTTTTTTTAGATTTTTTTCCCATTTCCTTGATATGCACTATAGAGCTGTAACAAATACATAAATGTCTGTATTGGTTCTTAAACAATATATTATATGACAAAATACAATAATTTTTTGTCAGCATAATCTTTTTAAAAATTTTGAAACATGTTTTTTACTTTGTCAAGCTTTATAAATATTCCACAAAAATAAAATGGGTTAGATTTTTCTAAATTATTAACGTTTTATTATAGAACATACTTGTATGAAGCTATGTTAACACCCTTACTTTTTTACAAATACCGATAATAGAGTATTAATTAATTTTGGCGGTGGAAAATTTTACCACCCAATTTCTTCATTGTGGAAAAATTTGGTGGTAAATTTTAAATTCACAAAAACATGATATTATCATAATGTATAAAGAGTATAAACTTAATTTTGAAATAATAATCATAAAATGTTACTTTTATTTCTGAAACATTTACATTTTAAAAGTTTTTAGTTACCACCCAATTACCCACAGGCATAAGTATTTTTTTAAAAATAAGGTCAAAACATCCCAATTTGTTAGTTTCATATGTTATTCATGCTTATATATTGAAAACATTCATTAATAAATATTTATATGGTAGATAAGGACCTATTTTAGTATTGTTTTAGAATATAATTTCTTTGGGAAGTTGCGAAAATTGCTGATTTTGACAAAGTTTTGAAGCTTTGTAAAATAGGTTTTCAATGAAGTTAAAAATCCAAGTTAGGTTTTTTTTCACTGAATATTTAGTTGAAAATAAGTGCTAAAAACCACATATCTTAAGTTAAATTAAATTCCTCACACCCCTTTTTCAAAATGGGAGCAACTTTTTAGAAATTAACTTAGCATGTACTGTTTTTTATGTGAAAAAAATGCGAAAATTAAAACTAGGACAAATATATACTATAACGTTGTTTTTTTAACATCCATTTAATTTTAAAATGAGTTTTTTATGAGTTACAGAGTTATCACCCAATTCTGGGGGTAATTGGGTGGTAAACTGTTTTTTTTACATTCAAAAGCAAGAGTAAAAATTAATATATCATAATAAAAAAACAAAACGGGGTACAAAAACGAGTGAGTACTAACTTTAAAATTTTTAAGAATATTTTAGTATGTAGGATTGAATTTCAAAAACATATCAACCATTTCCCCTCACTTACCCTACTGTATTAAACCTGTTTTATTTAAAAGTTGGTTTTGGATCGGTGGTTTTTACAAATAACATGACTTGCCAAAATATGCACATCCCATTAAATTTTTTGAATGTATTAATATAATTGTTATGTAAATTTTTTTAAACTAAATACGGTACTAAAAATTAAAAATTAAAATATGAGTTGCAATCAATACTTGCAAATTATGATAGAACAGTCACGTAAACTTAAGAATTATAATCGGCTAGAGCAGTGGTTCTGACAGTGTGCGTCGCGGCGCCCTCGGGAGTCTTTACAGGGACGCTGTGAATGTACAGGCTCATCAATTCCATTAATTTAATGTTATTGAATAAATAATAAATGATATAATTTATTCAATAATGAAACCGTTTGATTTTTCATTACAAGTTAGTTATGCTTTAATTTAGGGTAGGACGCCATGAGAAAACCTTAGATCAAAAAAAGCGTCACGAGTTGAAAAAGTTTGGGAATCACTTGGTTAGAGAATAACTTATTATATTTTTATATTTTCAAAATGTAAACTAGAACATTTTTATCTTGATTAAAGAAGTAACGTAATGAAAAAAAAACCCTCAAAATAAACATTTTAATCATTGTAAACTGCAAAAAATAATAGAATACAAAAATGTCAATTGGCTCTGCATTCACCGAAAATTCGCCAGTACCTATTGTATGGAATTAAATTACTAAAAATCAATGGATTTTTAAATATTTATAATATTAAATTAACACTAATAACAAATTAATAAGTAAATATACTGCAAAATACTCGTTCAGAAAATTTTAACATAAAAGTAGGTTGCAGAAAAAATTTAAGAAATAATGTTTATTTTATCAACGTGCATGTGCAAAAAATCGACCAATTAGAGTACACTATTCAAGCAAAGCCTGCTTGGGGTGTGCAATACCTATTAGTAGTTTAGAAACTAAAATTAATTCTTCAAAAGTCAGAATTACTATTTGAAAATTATATTTTCTTTTCAAATAATAATGAGCTGTTTTATTAATATTTCATGCATGACAGATTACCTGATATGTATGTGATATTATTATTTATTTAGCATTACAAATGATATTAAATTAGAGAGAATATTAATATTCAAAAATCAATAAGTAGTACACGAGAAATTATAACATATATAGTATATCATTGGCGACAGGAGGTTGAAACACCAAGGGGGGAGGGGGGTATGATAATTTTTTATCATAGGGGGGATTGATAATTTAAATACCAATAATGTATTTATTAATGTAAGTATACAATCTATTTCTATTTATACCCCCCCTTGTTCCGGCGCTACTGTCGGATACACATTGATTTGTATTGGAGCCATCAATTAATGTAATGATAGTACATTCGGAATATACAGTTGTAATTTTGATTTTGTGTCGATGTTTATTTCTGGAACTAATCACATATCGGACAATCAACTCATATATAATTACACTTTATAGATTGACTTCAATATTGGATATTTATACTATAAAAAGTTAATCGTATATTATTCGTTGTCAAAAAAAACCATTTCTATGGAAATGTTTAACACTGTACATTTAATATAAATATTTCATTACTTTTGTACCTTAATATTAATAATTGATACATATTAAATACGAATTTTTGATCTAACCTTTAAAAATAAACCATTCTATTGACTATGCAACTATTTTTAGTTTTAAATATGTATGTATTTAATAAAGGATGCTTAATTAGGGCTGTACGCTGAGACAAGACTTTTGACCGAAACGAGACTTTTAAATTTTGAACTAAGAAAAAATATGTTTTAAAAAAAATTTCACACGTGACTCTAATTTTTCTCTATCACGGCCACGGTCTCGATTCGGAGACGAGGTAGCTTTATTTTTTTATTTATTTATTGTCTCGTGTGCGAGCTTCATATTTAATTATTTATTAATTATTAATTAATTAATCTTGTTTTTTGTTTAAGCATCAATGTTTATAATACATTAGAGCTGCACGCCGAAACAAGAGTGCCTTTAACTCAATCTAAACGAAATAGCTTCAACTTTCAAGAAACAATACTATCACATGTAAAAGGCTATAACCGGGTTGCCATAAGCTCCAATTTCGTTAATTTTTTTTAGTTTATGTACCTCTATTTGAGGAAGTATTTCACAAAGTTTTAATTAATTTTGAAAATTATTTTAGCTGTAATTCCTAAAAAAATATGAAAATCAAAAACATTTTTTTTCTACTTACTAGCTTGATATAATTGGATAAAATTATCAAGAAAAAGGTTGATATAAGGTGTTAAAAAATATATATTTTTTTAATTTTTGTTATTTGCTTCCTCGCAATATCGAAGATACGAGGTTTGTCATTGATTTAGAATGAGACAAAAGTGTTCTCCGATTTCAAAATTTTAAATTGACAAGTCAAGACAAACACTTATCGTTCCGTGTCTGTCTGTCGAGTGAATCTTTGTCACACGCATAACTCATGAACTACTAAATTGATATTAATGAAACTTGGTTGGATGAATGCGTCTGGCTTGAAGACGGTCCCATTTCAAAATCATCAAAACCGTGTATAAGGGGGAGGGGTGACATCCCAAAATATAATTTTTTTCTCACATCTCAAAGACGACAGATGTAACGTGAAAATTTTATAGAATTTCTTTTGTAGAGCATTCAATTTCCTATAATATAGATTTACAACGTTTGTTGTAAAATATTTCTATATAAAGATTTGTCTCAATTTCGTGTTTTTTTTTTATAAAATGTCATTTTGACATTTTAAATATCATTTTAAGGTTTGCATAAATTTAGGTTTAGATTGAAATTATCAAAATATTAAAAATATACAAAAAAATAATCAGGTGCGTCTTAAAAATTTCGAACTAGTATTTTTTAGTAAAATGATATAAAAACTAAATTGTTAACCAATGCCAGGCAATTTATCTGAACACTTCATCGGGTTTTAATAAAATTTTTCAATAACCCTTTGGTGAATTTAGCACGAGGAAGCACTGTGTATTATTTGGTAGATGTTTTTTATTGGGTAACATTTTTTTTGTCAAATTTCCGCCTTTACCCAATTTTGAATTTTTCTCACAAAAGTCCTTTTTATGTTCTAAAACAGAACCAGTTTTTTCTTGTGTAAGAACATACATAAAAAAATTAAAACTTCTAAAAAAAAATTTTGATTCAAAAATCGAGACGAGGCTTGTATACAGCCCTATAAAACATCAATATTCTCAACTTCAAGTTCTTGTTTTATATATAGAGTTAGTCACATTGGCTTCTCAACAACTTATTTATTCATGCAACGTTTTCCTTGTTGATTTATATTTTCCACTGGAGAAGTTTTCACATATGATTTTCAGATGTCAGTGTGTAAGTATTTATGCACTTGTGGGATCGTAAATTACCTAAAAAATGTGTGACATTTTTATGAAATATAAATGTGCCGCTCTGTATTCAAAGCGGTATGCGATTATACATCAGTCTTTATAGTGCTATATTTCATTTAAGTAGGACATCTATTTTTAATGAGCAGTTTCTTTTGAAATAGGTAAAACATTACGAATAATAAATGCAAAATGGAAACATTAAAAAGGTAAATGTCAATTACAACTTTTCTTTGCAATTTATTTATTCATTTTTTTATGTTTGTTATTATATAATTTATACTGAAAGTAGCGTAATCGATATATTAATTCGTGAACATCGAAAATTGTTGTAAGTTTTTTTAGTATATTTTCTATAAAAGGAGGTGAATGAAACATTCGAAAAGTATTGTGCTATGGATGTACACAAATCATGTGTGAATGTTGCCGTTAAGGCAGGTAAAATAAAGTTAACACACAAAAATAATTTCCCCTCTCGCTATTTGTTTATTTTCCCTCGCATCGGTAAACAGCATAGCAACACTCCTAGAACCACCAAGCGGCAATTATAGTGTTTTTATTTGAAATTTTTTGTTGTAAGAGCAGTTTAGGTTAGGTACTGTGCCATAAATGTGCACAAAAAAAAATTATGTGTGTATATTTAGTCGTAATATTAGGTCGTCACGTAAAAAAATTGTAAAAAAAAAACAACAAAGTTTGTTAATGTTTTATAAATGCAAGGAATAGTTTTATTCATCAAAACATGCACCCATGTTATCAATATACTTTTGCCATTTCAGCGGTAGCTTGTTCAATCCTGTGATGTAAATGCCTGGTAATCGAGAGTCAATTAAATCTTAGGCCTGTTTTACAACAATAAATGTCATAATTTTTCTTTATAAAAAGTTGCAAAAAATTGTATAATAAAATTAAACAACAATTCTCCAAAAATTCTTACTTGGTTCAAATTGTAAGTTCTTTTTTAATCCTGTGATTTTTCTAAAAAAATTGATAATTTCGAGTTATAAATTATTGTAAATCCAGAAATTTCTGTTGAATTGCTCCATATCATAAAAATAGACATTTTCAGATAGAATGTTTCAAACAAAAGTTATTTATTTTTTCTCGTAAATTACGAATATGCAAAAAAAGGGTTTAGATTTGAAAAAGAAAAGTTGAACCTCAAAATCCATACAAGGAAGCTCTCGAAACCATGAAACCTTTGCCTGAAACATTTTTTCTAAAAATCCGTTTTTGTTGGAAATAAGCCATTGGAACATCTTTAAACGAAAAGTGGTAAAAACTATTAATAGGTAAAAATATATTGTATACTTTTTAAATGGACATAAAGCGGACTTAATCACAATCAAAAACTAACTTATTCATAATCAAATATGTGACTTTAAAGTAATAATATTTCCGCATTCATTAGTATCTATTTTAAACTCCATATCATATAAAAGGTCAATATTTTATAAACATGAAACATATGTATATAACCTTCACTAATGAGTACACAGTTGATGCATAAAAAGTCAAACAAAATAATGAAAAATACACCAGTCAAAAGCTTTTAAAAATAACAGCATTGTTACTGCATTGTATGAAGAAAAAGTGGGAATGAGAAGAAAGAAAAAAGCGCTCCATATAACGATGTTTGCAGTTCATTTGTTACTTTAAATATTTAAAAAATTATATTATATTTTTTTGGAACGCTACAGCAAAAAATCGTTTCATTATTTATATATAAAAATACACACTGCTTAACAAGTTTAATTTTCGCAGAATTTATAAATGTATTAATAGATATTCTCAGAAATCTGTAAACTGCGAAACAGAATTAAAGTTTTTTTAATTAGCATAAAAAATATCAATAAGAAGACTCATTTGATTTTAAAATTGTATTACTTGGGTTTAATTTTGTATGTATGTGGGGTAATATTAGCGAAAACTTTTATGAAGAAGGGAGAAGGAAGGAGATTTTTTTATAAACTTGTTCTATGCCTTGTTCTATTGCCTTTTAAATATCTTTAGTTCTATTGATCGGATTGCAAAAATAAAAAAATCATTTTTCTTTGCCATTTCATCAGCAAAATATTACTTTCAAAATATTAATTTTCTTTGCCATTAACTCCTCTACAAAACTAAATAGTTAAAAATAAAATTTTCTTACACAACCAAAATAAAAATAAAAACCACAACAGTTATTTACTATATATATTTTTTATTTTTGTATAAATTTTAGGAAAGTTTATTATTTCTGATATTCATAAATAAGTGATCAATTTCCTAATCATTTTTTATAACTTTTAAAAACTTATTCAATAAATGACTCGTTAATAACCTGTGGGTAACATACCCGTATGTAGTATGGTAATAAAGATAATTCTATGTTCTTAATAACCTATTTTGGGTTTTATTTTTTTAATTTTCCCATATTTGTTTTATATTGTTCAATATAATTGATTTTAGCCTACAAAATATTTAATTTTCACTAATAATATATTAATATGATCACTTAAAAAAATTTAATCAAATATTTATATTTAAAACTATTATTTATTTAAGTTATTTTTTATCATCAAAAAATGTTTTAATTCCTTTAATGCATTTATTTTTAATCTAAAAATGTATTGTTTAATTAACTTTTACATTAGACAAAAAGAACACTCCACAGATTTCATTTCCTTAATTGACAGTGTAATTTCTAAATTTTTTGCTTCAATTACAAAGAAACTGTAGAACGTTTTAAAAATAACATCATATGAAAAATTAAAAGATTTGATTATATTCAAATGGTTAAAAATATTACTGTTATAATTTAATTAACCTATTTGAAGTCAACTAAATAGATAAGTTATTTCATTAATAGTTTCTTATTTATTACAAAATATAAATTTAATTGTAAAATCATAATACATCGATATATTATCCTTAAAAAATCACAACAAAACATTACAATTCATTACTCCTACAACACAACGTTAATAAATACGCCAGAATACAGAATATATCTGTACAATTCACATTATTAATATTTCACAAATACCTCCAGCATGCGAGAGAGTAAATGTTACGCATACACATACACACAGTGAAAAGTTTGGCGCGTTCGGTGTAAACATCGTGCCGGAAGATCGATGCCGTGCATTCCACCCCCACCGGCGGCGTCGTCTGTAGAGAGTGGAGGGGTATGCGCGGAAGAATTATTAACACGGCGTCTATGGGTGTAATGACCGCGAAACCGGATAGAGCAGGCCCTTCTGGAGGCGACAAAAACGTTTCGTCGGTTAGACGCAAACACATAATGTTTTGAGGGTTTCATATTAATGTTGTATGAACATGAATTAATCTAAAGTTCTATATAGTTAGAAGTCGCATCTTCCGCGTTCTTCAAAATGACAATCAGTCATATTTCCTTAATATATATAAAGCTCAACGTCTCTCTGTCTGTCTGTCTATATTATAACTCGAGAACCACTTACGTGTTTTTTTTAATTCATAGATATGTTCTCTGGCCAAGTTATAGGATATATTTTGTTACGTTAGGTAACATAAGGAATAAGCATTGATGATAGTAGTAAATCAAGTCGGAAAAAAGTTTGCCGCCAGCGCGCTCTTTTGCAATACGCTGCCTAAAACGTTAAATATTTAAATTGTAACAATTAAAAAAAATTATCAGTAATGTTAAAAAACAAGGCTTTATCTTAAGTTGTCCAAAATGGCAACTTCGGGTTATCGTTTTAACGATGTTAGACTATATATGTAGAACAGTTTTGTATATTATCGTTATAATAGTATAATAATTTATTTCAAAAATTTTGTGCCACTTTTCTAATTTATTGGATTACGACTTTGAGCCTTATTTTGGGAAACTAAGGCGTACTTTATACAAAAATTTATTTTTAAAATACCTTATTTATCCATTTTTAACAAAATCATTCATTAGTACTTTCATCAGTATTCTTTCCTGACATTTTTTCAAGGTCAAGTCGTTCGCCTATATACATAGTTTGTATGAATGAACATATATATATAGTTTTCTAGTTATAAGTCACGTATTAAATGTTTTACACAAATTTTGGGCCTAGGGCACTTTATAGTAAAATGACAATGAAATAAAATAGAATAAATCAATATAAAGTCGGCAAAATAAAAGATGATAGGTGAGCGAAATATTGTGACAAATCATGGAATGAATGGCGTTAGTAATCACCTGAGAAGCCACGATTTAACAACACTTTTGCAACAAAATTAATAGTTAAATGAATTTTTTTCACAATTATTTGCTTACCCGTGTAGAATAATTGTAAATACAATATAATCTGAAACTTTTGTAAAATTTAAAACGTAATTAAGTGGAGATATCAATGATTAATATCAATGTACCAAGATTTTATAGTCATATTTATTTTTGTATATGTATGCGGGAATTGCCTCATATCGTTGGGCCTAATATCATCCTGGGGGTGATATAAAGACACGTTAGTTTTATTGTCAGAGTATTCTACCCATTCTTATAAAAGCGTTGTTATATTCTATCGTAGGTGCAATAGGTATACTTATAACCAAATTCTAGATAAAATGTCGTACTTTAAGTCCTTATATTATATATTTTTTTAAATAGTTAATTTTTTTTTTAAGTTTATGAGCAATTGATTTTAAAACGAAAATATAATAATGGGATATGTATATTTCTTGTAACAGGTTAAAATTGTTATTTATCTTATTCAAACTGAAGAAGAAAAAAGGTGAAAGATATTTGGCAATTATAATTTATATGCTTCAAGGGGTTCCTAATTCTATTGTTATAAACGTGTCTTCAATGTTCTGCAAAAGTTTTACTTTAATTTAAAGTTTATTACGGCAGCATCAAATGAAGGATGTTAAATTTGTATTGTGTATCATGTATTAATTAGTCTTTAACTACAATGTTATATATAATTGTTGCACAGTAGTGGAAATCAAGAAATGAAGTAATTTAGCTTTCGATTTTAACGTTGGTCTATTGAATCAAATACATAACATCAACTTCTCAAATGTCTTAAAATTCATTTTATAAATACTTAACTAAATCTACTTTTAATAGAAAAAATATACTGTGGCGTGGTACATTAATATACAGGGTGAGTCATTTTAATCAACGCAGTCAAATATCTCGAAAAGTAAACGAAATTGAGAAAAATATTTCAAACAAAAGTTGCTTGGTTTCAAGGGGGTCAAACAATAATGACCTTGCGGTTGACCTTCAAACCATTTTCAAGGTCAAATCAAGGTCAACTTTGATTTTTTAAATGGAAACCTATATTTTTTATTGCATATTCGTATTCTACGTGAAAAAATGAGTATCTTTAGTAGGAAACTTTTTTCTTAAAAATGCTTTCTTCTCTTGGTGGAGGGCGCTGTAAGATTTATCAACGAACTCAAATATCTGAAAAAAAGTTGCACCTAATAGCTCAAACTACTTTTAGCATTACCCAGAAACAACGGCGTGGACGTAGTAGTTGTATGTTTCTTTTGGGGTGCTTTTTAAAAGTAAGAGGCAAGAGGACTCACATTAAAAAAGCATCCCAAAGGAAACATACAACTACTACGTCCACGCCGTTGTTTCTGGGTAATGCTTAAAGTAGTTTGAGCTATTAGGTGCAACTTTTTCTCAGATATTTGAGTTCGTTGATAAATCTTACAGCGCCCTCTACTGAGAGAAGTAAGCATTTTTAAGAAAAATTTTTCCTACTAAAGATACTCATTTTTTTACGTAGAATACGAATATGCAATAAAAAATATAGGTTTCCATTTAAAAAATCAAAGTTGACCTTGATTTGACCTTTAAAATGGTTTGAAGGTCAACCGCAAGGTCATTATTGTTTGACCCCCTTGAAACCAAGCAACTTTTGTTTGAAATATTTTTCTCAATTTCGTTTACTTTTCGAGATATTTGACTGCGTTGATTAAAATGACTCACCCTGTATAAGAATGGTCATTATTTAAGCACCCCAGCAGACTTGAAGTAGAATAAGAAAATTTTTATTAAGATATCTAATATACGAATACCAGATGTCCCAGATAACTTTTCCATCATGGGGATGGATCTATAATATCTATAAGAGATACATATTTCGTTTAATGAAATTAACAAATCAGTGGATCATTGTTAATATGGCCAAAATCACTGGTTGATCAGTGAAAACTGATGTAGACCATTGATTTTCAGTAACTGAAGAAATCAGTGAAACTCTCACTAATTAAGTTTAAGAGAGTACCTAAAGTAGTTTTTTTTTCAGAATTTTTTGATGTACTGCCTCAACCATTCCAATTTTTAGGTAGTATCTAATACTCATCCCTTACTCCATGTTGGAAAATTTGTCTGAATATTGAAAATTCGAACAAATCTTTACGATGATAAATAGCGAATAGTAATGTATTAGGATGAAAAGTCCACTTCAGAAGTATTCTATTTAATGAAATAATACGTTACTAACGAATATACATCTCCATTACTTATGATGACTTATTCCAGACGATTTATACTATCGTTTAACTTCTCTAAAGTTCATTAAAAGTTTATGACATCATTCGTTCCAAGCGTAAAACTTCTACATTCTCTGATTAGATTTTAAAAGATGTTTTTATTTTATTTTTATTAAATAAGTCAATATAACTTATTTTAGATATCAAAGACATAATAAATATATAATATTAGAAAATCCACAAAAAGCAAGTCTCTGACTCAATATAACTGTACAATTGGGTGTAATAAAAAGTGGATACACGTAGCTTTTTGTTTCAAAGCTTACTGGATTCATTCCCACATGGAAATTTTTATAAGTTTTAACTTATATATAACATATAAGTTTTGAAAATTATATGTAATTTATAAAATAATTATAAAAAACATATAAAAAATATATATATTTTTTATATAAAATATATATGTTCTACTTACTCACAATACATATATGTCTTATATATTTAACTTATATTTTTTATATAAAGTAAATATAAGTTAAGAATATAAATTACTTATATGTTTCAGGAATATGTTTTTTATAAAATAATTATAAAAAATATACAAATTCTTTATATAAAATATATATGTTCTACATATATACCACATATAAACAATACATATATGTTTTATATAAAATACTTTTGAAAAATATATAAATTATTTATATAAAATGTATATGTTCTACATATATACGACATATAAACAATACATATATATTTTTTATATAAAATACTTATAAAAAATATATATATTCTACATTATACTACATATATATTTTATATAGGTATTACTTATATTTCTTATATAAAATAAATATAAATTACTTATATATTTCAGTAATATGTTTTTTACTTTTTTATACATACATGAAATGTATTGTATAAATAAAGTGATATAGAATATTATTATCTATAGTTTATGTTCTATTCTTTTTTTGTATCTTTTTTGAATTGACCAAAAAATAATTATTTTAGTTTTTATTTAAAATTAATTTTATTAATATGTTTGAATAATCTAGTTACCTATGAAATTAAAAGCATTTTTTCTTACAACTGTCAATTAAATATATAAAACGTGTTGAACTGTTGAAATATCAAACAAATAAGAAACCATTGACAAAACAACGTTTTTTAAACAGGTAAACTATTATAATGATTTATAATAAAAACGTTTGAAATAAAATCACAGAATAGAATTAAAATATATCTCGAACATCAACAAAAACAACAATTAATATAATGTAGTTAATTATATTCAATTTCTTAGCAGTAAGTGTTAACTTATGTAATTTTTTCTGTATCATGATGTATAAAAAAGTCTTGTGCCGACCAGGGCAGTTTATTTATAAAAAAATTATAAAACAAAAATACAATTTTTTTATATAAAAAATATTTGTTCAATTATTCATTGTCTCAAAAAAATTAATATAAACCGTGTTTACGGTTTAAATTTTAATACATGATGCTAGATTTAGAAACATTAGTAGTAACAATTCAAAGTTATTATTTTTTATTTTTAATGATTATTGTATGTGTTGATAATTGCTTCACATACATGTCTATGTATTTAATTTTGTAGAATTTTTTCTACTACTTTAATCGTATGGCAGACAGTATCGCGTTCTAGCACATATGATTGCGCCGACTCCGCTAGTCAAATTAAGTACTATATATTCTAGTTTTCATATGATACTCATTAAAATAGACAATAATATATTTTCTTTGGATCATTATTCAACATAAATAAATAATTAATGAAACTTTAGTTGTATTATTTTGTAAGTTTTGCGACAATACAATTTACTTAAAGGCTTATACGTATATACATATATAGACAATACATTAGACAATAACATGACCAGTTGTTAAACGTCAAGTGAACTACACGGTAGACATTGTAATGTGTAAAGACAATAAAAATTGATATTGTTTAAAATAAGAATACATCATGGCATAACGAACCACAAAAGGTAAGTGTCATATGTACTTTTTAATAAATATCCAATATTATTTTTAATTTATGGACACATTTTTTCTTTAAAACACTTATGAACATTTTAAGTAATAGGCAGCCATGATAATATTAAACACTCTGTCGTAACTATTTTAATGTTCAAACTATTCAGTGGAAATAAAATAGTTTTAATTTAACAGTTCCATATTTATAGAAAGGTATATTATGTAAAGTACTACTTAAATGTGTTATCTATTTAATAGATTCAATAGAATAATAGATGTGTACAATAAATGCACAGTGCACAATGTATTTGTTTTGGTTCATCACTTTATTAAGCGTATATCTATATAACCTATATACATATGTACAGTACCTCGCTATATAATTAGCAGCACTTGCAATAAAATGTTTTTAGGTATATGTTTTAGGATCCAGCAATAAAATATCACCTTTTTCTATGCTACATCTTGCTTATTTTTTCTGGGAACTTAAGTGTATTTTGTATATAATATATTTCATTCGAAACAAATATATTTATGATTAAAGATTCCTAAAAAGTATCATTTAAAAATTAATAATTTATATTAATTTTGTAGGATGATTTTTCAAATAATGATAATAATAAGAAAAACATTTATGAACATAATAAATAATAATAATAATAAATAATAATAACATAATAAATAAATAATTTTAATTAAAAATAATTACCTTTTTAGGAAACTAGAAGCTTTTTCCCAGAAATAGAAAAAAATAATGTGTAGTGGAAGAAATTCATCGAAGAGTATTAGAAACTGACAGAAATAAAAAAGCAAGATTTCAAGTATTTTACCACTGGCCAAGTTGAACAATGACGGAAACATAATCGAAAAAAAGGTGAATAGATATCATCATTACTTAACCTCAAAAACAAAAATTAACTTTAATATCCTGAATAATATTAATTTTGATTATTTTTTTCCAGAACTGACCCCCAGGTTCAGTGTGAGTCAATTCCCCTCACAATAGAGAGATTCTGGGTTTGGACAAGCAATTAATGTAAAACTGTCAGTATCAAGGACAAAAAATAAAATAAAATTTTGTTCATATTAAGAGACTATGCATATATAAAATATAATACTTATATACTTATTATAATATATTTTTGTAAGGTGATTAAGCCAGAATAATATTGTAATTTATTAAAATATCAATATATTGTATTATTATATCTATATTATAAATATATAAAAAATATATAAACGACGTATATTTATATTATATATAACATATAAAACACATATAAATGAAACATATAAAAAATATATAAATGACAAATATATAGTACCTATATATATTTAACATATAATAAATATATAATTAACTTATACAATAAATATATGTTACATATAACAAATATATATAAATGGCATATATTCAATTTTATATATATTCAACATATAAAAAATATATAATTAACTTATACATATATACATATAATTTATATATATGTAACATATAACAAATATATAAAAATGACTTATATATTTAACATATAAAAAATATATATGACTCTTATATGAAAATCGGCCAATTTTGACCTATGTGGCTTATAAATTATTTATATATTTACATATATGTTTATTTATATATTAAACTTATAAAAATTTCCATGTGGGTTATACATTTTAAAAACCTGATTTGCACATTATAAGGTACAAATTATATCATTAAATGTTATTCATTCTTTTTGATTACGTCAATTTTCAGTATTCTGTATCGAAATTGGAAAAAGGATCACATGAAATCAACACTATGTCTAACAGTCTGTCTGTCAGCATTTTATGTAGCTACTGAACCGTTTAACATAGTGAGCTGAGATTTAGCATAATTATTTATTTAATTAATTATATATTAATTTTGAAAGGGGCAAATAGGTTACCAAAAAAAGTATTCAATTCCGGCAAGTGGGATATCAAATAAAAGCTGACAATTCAAGGAAAACAATCGTAAAAATATTTGATCCCCTTCCATACCTCCAGAAGAAATGAAATGAAATGATTCCGATAAAGAAAATTGTCAACACTCAGCGCACTAACGTGTTTTTTTTTTCAAAAACAATTAAAATTCATCAAAATGAATATATTTGTTTTCTAATAGACAAACTATTAACTATAACTAGGGCCCGAGCAGAAATTTATACAGTCAGGGCCGGATCAGGCTCTATTACGGAAAGCCCTATTCAGGCATTCAGATGTGAACCTGATCAGGTTCTGATAAGGAATGACCTATGAGGGCATTCTCGATCAGGTAAATAATAACGTAGACCTGATTGATAGGGACCCTCGATGTTCTTTTTAAATTTAGTAACCTGACCAGGCACAAATATAACTGCCCGATCAGGGCCGGATTTGATTAATTAGTTCAGGGTCGGATCCGGCCAGCCCTAGTTAAGATAAGGCCTAAATCAGGAAAACCGGATGCGAACAGGCGTTACATTTTGGATCCGGTTCGGATCAGGTTTTCCTGATCTGGGCCTTATCACGACTAAGGCTGGCCGGATTCGACCTGGACTCCAGCCTTAACAAATTTCTGATCGGGGGGTTCTGAAATTTGCTAAAGTTAAATAAGATAACCATAATCGAATAAATTGAAAAACTGTATGGTACTCTGGTTGGATGATTTTTAAAAACCGGTTTTTGAATAAATTTGTAAAATACTAAAACTTTAGATTATTCATCATAGAATCAATTGAATTTATAAAATTAATACATTCAAGATAATTCAAAAATTGTACGGCATTTTCTGATAACAAAAAATTAGTTTGCAAACAAAATTTCTATGCACTAAAAAATTGAAAACCTTTTTTGGAAATACTGGAATTCGAACAAATCATTTTTTTAAAGACAGTTCTTTTACATTAGTACGCGAGAATCGACCTGCGCTTGACAATTTTTAAAATAATAAATGGAATATGCAAAAATATATTTGTCTCGTTTTGACTGGTTGGTGTGCATCCAGCCTGAGGCCTCGTTAGTCCTTATGTAGGCCAAACACGTCGCGTCCGCCTCAGCGAATTACGGTCCTCGAACCATTATTAAATAACTCGTGAAAAATCCTACGCTCCAAAAACAAAATTATATCTCGTTGTGTACAACAGAATATGTAACGGCTATATTTCTTTTTGTTAACTCTTTAATAAATTGGTTTATGTTTCCCGTACATGTGAAATATCGTGGGAGGAAGTAGGTACTCTATTTTAAATTCAGTCACAATATACGAATATTATCACAGTTTATTGAAACAATATGTTTTATTCGAAACACGTTCCTGGATGGGAAATGTTTTTTTAAGCACAATAATTTATTATGAATTGCTTGTTTTTTCATAAATATATTCATATTGTTCATATGTATTTAGAAGTTATCTAAAACAGTGGTTCTTAACAAGTATTCTGCAAATATGTTACAAAAGTTTCACGAAATAATAAAAGAATATACAAACAGTGCTACCTTATTCATAATAAGAGTCTAGACTGCACGAATTGATTTCTGATTGATTGAAGTAGCCAAGTCTCACTCACAGCCGTATTTTCTGTTTTCATTAATCAATATCATTAAATATACTTAATATTATATTACATAATATTCAATTATAATTTTTTTTATACTTGCTAAAAATAATAAGGTGTAGTCGCCAAATACCGCCCCCTTTTTAAAATCTTATATATTTTCCATATTTTTAGAGATAAATCGAAAATAAAAAAACAGTATTATCAATGATTATGGAGAATTATTTTTAAAAAATTATAACTTTTTCAATTTATTTTATTTAAACGAAAAAAACCCGATTATATAATATTTATTTATTGTGTAATTCACGACTGACTCAATAAATTTCTCCCGGGGTCTCGTTACCAAAATTATTATCTAATGTTAACTAATTTCTATAAATAAAATTTTTAATAAATCGCGTCACCGCCAGTTTGGCTAAAAATGATGTCGCTACCAAAACTCTTAATTTATTTGAGGAGCTATATTAGATAGGTAATCCTGTTCAATAAATAGAAATAACATAACATAGAGTAGGTAAGGCAGCCGAAAAAGCGAATCTTCCATAAAAACAGAAAGAAAGGATGGTATCTTATTCCATCCTTGCTAAACACATGTTCAGAGTGCATCCACTTGCAAACAATCGTCGCGTCCACATCATGAAGTTCTATGGTACATCTTTTCTATGTTATATTATCTCTATGGTTCAATCTTGTTGCAGTCGTTTCACAGAACAATTATTAGAAGAAAACGTTATAAATTATTTTCTTTCTCTAAAACAGAGATTCAATTCGAATATATGTATATACAGTAAGGGATCGTTCTTTAATTACGTAAGAATTCGTCTCCAAATTTCGATCCCCCCCCCCCTTGTAAGTGACAATTCGTAAGATGTTTTATGTAAGAATTAGGTATATGTACTTTTTCTTTTATTTTATATTAAAAACATGTTAATTTACCTTTAAAAAAAGTTTGTGATTAATACAGACTTTGTTTTTTCCGGCGAAAGAGAAAATATGGCAAAATGAAATAATATATCGTGTTTCTCAGACGACGGGAGTTTTGATAATCGTGAAAAAATATTTGTTTAGTTTCGACAAAAACAACTTCACGCCTGCGTGGGTCTGGAAAATACGCCAGCATTGATATCAAAAGTAAAAACGTACGTTTATGAGAGAGTCATCATTGTTTCTGTAAACACAAAATTAAATACATTTTTTGTACAGTAGAGAAAAGTTTTGCGGAGTTTTTTGTATTTAGTACGTTTTGTAATAACACTCTTCCAAAGTTATTTATAAAAAAAAACTGGTTTGAAATGATCACTTCACGGAATAATAAACTTTTTAATTTTTCAATTGTTATGTTTTCAGAAGTATGTAGTAAAATAACTTATTATGTTGAGAAAAATGAAAATTTTTTTTGTCAGTGCGATATTAATGCTAAATTTCATAAAGACAATAATTAGTGTGTGCTTCTTCCACATATGCGCACGGTTGAAGTGGAACTTCTTTTGTTTTCATAAACCAGGCGAATTAAATTATTAAAGTTGTGATTGATTTGTATGCATGTGTTACTCATTCATTTTTCTCTTATACATCTACTCACTGCTCTCTTCCTTAGCGTTTCATGTTTGATTATTTGAAAATAACATGTCGTATTTGATTATATGATAAAAGTGTCGAAATCATTTTAATTCATTAGTCTCGCTGAAGAAGTTTTATTTTTTAAAAATTGTCAGATGCGAGTCGAGCTTCGGGTATTACTATCTCGTACCTTAATATTTTTTTAAATTTATTTGATTATTTTTAAAACGTAAAATTTTATTTTTATAATTAATTATGCCAAATCTTAACTTTCTAGGTCAAATGGTTCAGTAACTAGAAGTATGTGACAGACAGACAGACAGAACAGTGTTAATTTCATAAGTATTATTATTTTCCGATTTCGGTACGGAACAGTAATTAATTAATTGTTATGTTTCCTTTCAACTGAAGTGAAACTTGACAATATTGTAAATATTCAAATGTTTCGATAGAGAAAGTAAGCTACATGCACAATGACATGAGAAATATGAAACAACTACATAAAAGTTTTAATTTTGCATCTTTGTTTTTTTAAAGAAGATTTTGTTAGCCACTTATCTTATAGACGAAATTATTACATGCGTCTCACTTTGGCAATTGGTGATTAGAGAGAGACAAGTATTAAAAATTCTCTAGTATGTGCCAAAATATAAACATGTGTTTAATACCGCTATATTTAACTTTGTTAGATCTTAATTGGCCATTTGTGACCGATTAAGTCAGCGTTTTTAAAAAAAAATGTTTTATGCAATAAAAAAACTTAATATTTGACAATGAAATATGTTTTTTTAATTCTTCGTTAACTTTTTTAACCAGCGTTTATCCAATCAAGCATTTTGACAAAAATTTAACAAGAACCTACTTAACCCACAATAACATCCTTCTTGTATTTGTTTTTTTTTTAATCTACAAATAATTGAAGTTTGAAATATTTTTATTTCTTGAAAAATATTTTAGTAGATAATAATTATTTAAAATAATTTGGTATTAACAAAAATAAAATAGTTATTTTTTCAAGATATCTCAAATGTTACGTGAAAATTTTTTAGTATTTTTTTGTAGTGCATTAAATTTTCTATAAAAAAGTCACTTTTATAATAAAATATTCCTTTACGAAGATTTTTGATAGCAGAACAATTTAGATTTAGATTAAATATTAAAATCTAAAAATATACGAAAAATAATCAGGCACGTAAGAAAAATTTGGTGAATTTAGCATAAGGAAACATTGTGCATTCACTTGACAGATGTTTTTGTTCTTATACAATCCCTTTTTAATACTTGCAAAAGTATTAATCTATAAGCTAAACATTTCAGATCTACCCAAAGGAATCAAAACTTACTTTTATCTCTCTTCAAGCAATATTTCATCTATACAATATTTTTGTTATTCCCTTGACCTCAACACCCCAATCTAGCTTCTTAGAGACCACCGTCTCTAATTATGTTAGCTCCCTCCATCTCTTAATTTACCCAAGGACGCATTAATAGGTTATAGAGCACGAGGAATTGGGTTTGATTCCCGCTGGGCTCTGAATATTGGCAAGTTGATTTAATTATAAAGTCTATAGGCACAATATTATGCAATAGTTCGTCAATATTGAAATCTGCCAAAATTAATTTACTATGTTTACTTAAAATTATTTCTAGCATGTACATTTCGTTTGATCGTCTATTATTAATCTATTTTCATTACTTAAATTAAAACAATGTTTCAGATTTAAAAAAAAAATGAACGAGTTATGGGCGATGTGATGTATAAACATATGTTCTGCATTTATTTCGCATATTAAAATGATCCATGATAAATGTAGGTACTATTTAAATCTAAAAAACGATTTTATGTACATAATTAATTTATACCATTCTGAGATAATGCAAGTTAAAAAAAAATGTCTACAACGACTTATATTTTACAGTTAGATAAAATATAAGGTCTTGCGTACTTTAATGTAGAACTGATTGAATTCTACAAAAAGTCTATACATAATTTTGATGAATATATAGTTGAATATGAATGAATACAGCTAATTTATTTACTGCTCTGCTCTTTTGAGTGATAGCGTGATTTTATGTACACTATAGCACTTCTGAGATTACAAGGAATACGTTGATGCAGGTTATATCAAAATAGGTTCAGTAATTTTTAAATTAATAAAAAATAATTAGGAACAAAAGTTTCAAAAAGCGTTATATTTGACAAATTCACTTTATCATATTTAAAAAATAATTTAGGTAATTAATAATTACTTTTAAAATATCTCGTTAATTTTATATTTCTAAACAGATTAGCCAAACCTTAGATAAGAGTAAATTAATTGAATTTACATTTTACCAAATTGATATATATTATATACCTATTTTATCACGAAAAATGCAAATTTATTTTAATTCATCAAATACCTTTCAGATGTTATTTTTTATTTGTCTGATACATTAATTAAACATAAACTACCTTAGAATATTCTCGATTATTATTAAAATTTAATTAAGTTATTAAATTTAATAAATGAAACGTTCCTTAAAGTGATGAAGTATACATAAAATTACTGTAATAATAATAATCTAATAAACAAATATTTTAATAAATTAAAATTATTAATATAATATGTTTTTACGATTTTTTGGAAAATATGTTAAATAAAGTTTTTGATGACAAAAAGTTACTTATTCATATTCCTTGAACTGTAAGCTTTCATTTGATACCCAACTCGTCGGGATTAAATTTTTTTAAATTGTAACCCAATTGCTCCCCTCAAAAAGCTTCAAAACTTTAAATTATTTCATACAAATCATTACAATAAGTTTGTCTCTCATGTATCTAAATTATTAAATAATTTATTTTAGATTTTGCAGGAAAATTAGACAAAAGTCATTACTCCACCGAGAGAAAAAAACGTAAACAAAACGTTTTAAAACCGGCGAATATTTGTCGTAAATCACACCAGAATGCGCATATATTTCATCTGTAATTTATGTGTATTACATAGATTAAGCGGTCAACAACGATTACAATATTTAATTTTACAAAATCCAGGAACACTCAGTTTAATTTGAATTTTGAAACCGGATTAACTAATATACAACAATGTCATGTAAATTTTGTAAATATTCTATATTTACAAAACAACATTTGCTTATCCAAACTAGAAGTTTGAACAAATAATGTATGTAAATTATATCATTAAGACATAAACTAATTTAACGTTATTAAAAAATCAATACTGAGTAAGTAAAGTAGATTGCATGAAAAGAAATAATATGGTAATCAAGGGTTTTTACAATTCCATTCAATTAAAAAAATATACATTAAGATATAACATATATCATTTAGAGTAGGTTTTCAGTGTAAATCTACAATACCCTAGCCCAGTGATCTCCAAACTTTTTTGATCGCGTACTTCTAAGGCAAAAATAATTATAAATTGTATCCCCCAATTGATGAAGACTTTTTTTTCGTCATTGCCAATTTTGAAGACCTTTTGTTTCGTTACTACTTCAAATTTTCAAATTTAGTGACCCAATAATCATGTCACTATTTTCACCCATTTCCCCCCTAAACCTGGCGCTAACCCCTAGCTATGATACTGTATATAATATACTATAATATAATATAACACACATACAGTATTTTGAAAGAAAACTTGGCGTACTCCCAAATATCACTTTGTGTACCCCATGAGGCACGCATACCACACTTTGGAGATCACTGCCCTAGCCTATGGCTTGGTTAGCGTTTCATCTTTAAAACGTGTCGAATTTAAAATCTGTTGAAGTCATTTCAATTCACTAGTCTCTCTAAAGAAGTTTCACTTCAAAAACAATGAGCTTGATTAATAAAATAAAGTTTGGTGGGTCAAAACTTGCCCACTCTGCAAACTATGTACAGTCACCTGCATTAATGGTCTTGCAGTTTGTATTCATTTTCGTTTATCACAAACATAGTAGGCTCCTCCCATTTCATTATTATAATATTTAAATCATTTCTCTTTGTATCAAACAAAGACAGGTATTTTGAAATTCATTTGCTAGATAAAGAACTACTCTTCGTTTATAGTACTCATATATATTTGTGCAATTAAATTATTATGTAATCTATTGAAAATTGTATACGTAAATTTTGTGGCAATAAATATTTGATATTCCGAATTTTAGTATTTAAATATGTATATTAAACTTGATAGAAAAAGATAACCGATGATGTTTGTCTTTAAATTTGGAATCTGTTGTAAGCGATTTTAGCCTTTAGGGTGCCAGACGAGTTCTGCAGGCGACTGTACATTGTGTCTCTTAAAATGCCTTATTTAATGAATTTTACTTATATTTAGGTAATAGGAAGAAAATTTTACAAACTTGTCTTGTATACTTCTATTATTGGATAATTTTGTCGATTCAAACCATGTAACAAAGTAGGTATCATTTTAAATAACGTTTCAGTGTTGTGATTTACTATATGAAACTTTGCCCCGAGTCATTGAAGATTTATACGCATACACTTAAACGTGTCATCAATCTTCAGTTCTGAAGATGTTCACAAGAGAATAGGCAATATATCAACAAGTAATCTTCAACGATGCGGTACTTATGTTAGAAAAACTTTTGTAGTTAACTTCATACAAAGTTTTACAAGAATCTATAATAACTTCATTCTGCATTTTAAATAAATATGTGCTCTTCATATTTTTCATCGCCATTTAACAAGATTATACACAATTAACTTGAAAAATGGCGATCTAAGAAAATAATTATTTTGTTGACAACGTTGAACATGTAGCATTCCCATGATCAACCCACGCAACTCCGCTTTTAGAAGAATCACATAAGTATAAACACTGACATTAACACGTTGAACCAAGTGTTTATATCTCAGAAATAAAATTCCCATTTTGTCCTAACATTTGTCACCGCTAAAAATATTTTATACACAATTTATCATCACAGTCGTTTATAAATTGCTAAATCAATCAAAATACTGTTTACGGAAAAATAATACGAGCCCCTCCCACGCAAGCAACAGCGGCGCAAATGGTCACCATAAATACAAACGTCGTAAACGAGGAAAAATAAATATAACCGAGATATTTCTCCTGCTCCGGCGGACATAATGTAGCTATAAAAGTTTGTATCACGGCCTACTGCGTCTTAAGAGCACGATGAGGAAAAAATCCAAGTAGATACCATTGAAATAATTGATGTGCAAAAGTTTCATTGAAATTTTAGTGAGTGTACAAAGAAACATTGTACCATGGCGAGAAATTCTCTACAAAGATTTTAATTATTTAATATTGTTTGATTTTGTGTACTTTTCATGTCAGTTAATATCTGTACACATAGAAGCTACGTACTACGTATAATAATTAGAGTCACTCATAGTAAGTTTAGACAACTCGAATCGATTTTTGGTTGATTGTAGTAGCCAAGTCTCACTCATAACCGTATTTTCTGATTTTATTAATCAATATCATTAAATATCTATACTTATATTATAAATACGAAAGTGTGTCTGTCTGTCTATCCGTGTTTCACGGCTAAGCAGCTGAACCGATTTTGATGAAATTTAGCTGGGAGATAGCTTGTATCCTGAGGAAGGACATTGGCTAGTTTGTATTCCGAAAATTGTATCCCGAAAAATTTATTTAATAAAAAAATTGTATGTACGTGCGACTTGCTTTATCGATTTTAACATAAATAAGTATTAGCTAACCTTCGTCTACTTCTTCTAACCTAAATTCTACGTGAACCATATACATCTTATTATAGAAATAAAAACAACTTGTTTGTCTAAACGTCAAAAATTTAACAAATAATGTTCAGTTTTAATGGTAATACTTGCTAAAAATAATACACAAATGAATTCTTAATAAATTGTGTCATCGCCGCTTTGGCTAAAAATGGTAACGCTGTCGAAACTCTTACTGAAGTGACTCTAAGCATAATCTTCTGTCAGGAAAGGAAGATGGACATTGTGAGAATTTTTATACAAAGCAGCTTTAGAGACGGAATCGAAGACGATACTAGAAAGTTTGTCTACTCCGAAATTTCAATTATATAATTTAATTTTTTTTTACATAAAAGATACAATATAATGTATATTTTAAAACACTACCATAGGAGCCTCAAATGTACAGTGTAGAAACGTATTTCCAATTATATGTTATAAAACAAATCTTACTAGATAACTGATAAAGATAGAAAAAAATAATGGGAAATAAATTGTAGATATAATTTTGTACAACATTTATCTAAAATATTATTTCTAGTTCATCTCGTTTCAAAAATAATTCGAAAAATTCAAATATTGACAAGAGTGATGATCCATTTCCGGCTGTGAGATCTTTTTCAAAAATATAAAGTTTTCTACCCAGACGAAAATTAATCGAAACTATAAAATTTAACCCTTCTATGATTTGTTGTTTTTGAGTTACAGCATCTACAGACCGACACACAGGCACACAGACAACATGGCGAAAAAAAGAATGGATTCAAGTTGAGACAACGACGCATACATGCAGAAAAAAAAACTTAAACCCTACCGCAGAAGCCATATTTATATGTCACTAAAATATCCTAAACTGAAGGCAATTACGAAATATCAGCTCCAATACTCCGCTAAGCAAAAATTCTATTAAACAATGGTATACTATAAAGTTAAAAAAATCAAAATTATTACGAAGCAATTTATTTAAAAATCTTCAGTAATATCCTGTCCCTAAAGATCTATTAAATAAACTTTTTATATAGGCAAATCCGATTACTTTTGTGAACAGCGCGTGATAACTCATGAAAATTGAAAAATTCACCTACCTAGTGGCTCGAAAATCCAATCAGGACTTTCAAAGAAATAAAAGAAAGGCACACATGTGACAGAGAGAGAAACAAATTGGAGATAAAAAAGGTTCTGAATATATTATACCTTTACAAATCTCAGGGGACTTGTAAATCTTTTAACTTGATTTATTTAAAAACGTCAGAATCTGTACAGACACGTTTTTATCAGAAACGGGCATGAACTTGTTGCACTTTTTTGTGCGTGTACGCCTTATTTTCCGGTTGCAGGTATTAGAAGGAGACCGGTAAGTGATTTGAACAAAGAAACCAATTTGAAACAAGCAGAAACGTATTGTTATGTAAATCTATTGTATTATCACAAATCTACTTCGATTATTGTCGTTTTACTGAGAAACAATTCAATGTTGTATAGAACTGTATACGTGTGTTATATTATTCAAAGCTAATTGCGTATTTAGTGATAAATCTATAATTTAAAAAAATACCTACGCAAGTATGATTATTATAGTTTAATTAATCCATTTAGAAACTAAAGCAAATATCTCATAATACATTTATTTATAGAATGTGTATATTATGAGACGCATAACAACAATACCTATACAGAAATAATTAATTAACAATTCAATATGAGATATTGTTCGTTAATTAACCAAGAACTCAAATATAAAAAAATACCAATAAAAGGTGGGGCTAGACGTTCAAGGTTTTGAGAGGTTCAAACAATATAAAATATTAAAATCGAGTCTTATATGTCGGGATGCACAATTGAGGGATTGACGTGAATATATTCTAAATTCAAGGTCGCGTCATTTGTGGCAGTAGGGTTAAATAAAACTCAAGCTCAAGATGTGCTTGCTCCGTCGTTGACCGAGCAGCTGACATTCGCATTTTGGCGGGCCCTGTACCTCCTGTATATCCAGATAGCTGCTGAGACGCTCTTTCCAATAGTCTTTTATATTTCATAGTATCTTTTGTGTGTGTTTTAGCCGACATAATTTTATTTTTTATTATATGAAGTTGTTCACTCACTTTTTTTCTTGTTAACTTATTTCAGAGTTGAAGATCTTAATTTTGTGAGCTCTCCTTCCGCGTATTGGTTTTTCAAGTCATCCTCTGTCATTTTTTTCTGTGGCAAGAGGGAATCACGATTTGTGCATTTTTTTCTACTAAAAAAGTAAATCTCGATACACCCTAATGTAGATATTTCTAAAAAAAAATATGTTCTTCTTAATATGATATATTTCATAAATAATAACTTAATATTAAACAAAACATAAATTAAAGTGTATCTTCAGATTCCTGCACATAGTTCTTTTAGAAAATAAATTAAGTACAACAACATTATACGTTAAAAAACTGTCTGGATTAAAGAAGTATTAGATATTATATACCGTCATAAGAATTTTACGCTAGTCTCGAATTAAGAGAGGATTTATAATTTTCTTTAAAAGCTTTTCCGCAGTGCTAATATAATTTTATTATCTTTATAAAGTGTATATCTTTTTCACACACGCCTGTAATAAAAAAAAAACATTACTATTTTACATATGTTTTTAGTTTTCTTAATAATTATTTTCGTATTGGAACATATAGTACCCCTATTTGCTTAAGAGAAAAATGTTAACAGTGTTCTAAAAGTAGTCGTGACAAGTGTATACCGTAAAATACATAAGTATACATTTATCAGCACTGCTCTAAAATTCATAACTATTTGATACCTCGTAGATAGCGTTAGCTTAGCTTTTGTTCTTTAGTAAATTATTTACAATACCCGACATTATAGGATTGAAAAAACTTGATTAGATAATGATAATATTCACATAACCTTAGGATGTAACAGACTCCAACTTTTTTTTTAAATATAGCTTACATCATTAACTTTAAGACTATCAAATGCCCCAAAACCGTCAAAACCCCCTTTCCGTATAATAAACAAATTAAAATTGATAAATTAACAAATAAGTTGAATAGTTCATATCTCAGCTTGGCGCGATCCTACAGACTCCAAGTTTTTTTTTTTTTAAATATAGCTTACATTATTAACTTTATCAAATTCCTCAAGACCGTCGAGACCCCCTTCCCCTATTATAAATAAATTAAAATTGATAAATTAACAAATAATTTGAATAGTTAATATCTCAGTTTGGCGCGATCCTACAGACTCCAACTTTTTTTTAAATATAGCTTACATCATTAACTTTAAGACTATCAAATGCCCCAAAACCGTCGAGACCCCCTTTCTCTGTTATAAACAAATTAAAATTATAAAATTAACAAATAAGTTGATTAGTTAATATCTCAGCTTGGCGCGATCCTACTGTACGTGTATCTACTATAAATCTACATTATGGTAAGTAGTCACCAAATTTCGTCCCCTTCTCTATCTCCGAAAATAACCAGTGGCATCTCAAATCAATTTCTGGAACATATAATGTTTGACATTTCACAGTCATTCACAGCTAAAATCTACTTTGTGTAGAGAAAAAAAGGTGCAATGTTATAGATATATTCATTGTAGTTAACATAAAATCTTAATATCTTTTGTTATTTTTAATGATGAATAATGATGCAGAAAAGTTTAAGGTTTTGCATCCGTTTCATTAAAAAAATTCTAATTCGAGAGAAAAATCCTAAATCGTCTCGGGGACGATATTAGGAACCATTGTTGTAGAAACCTGATCAGAAGTATATTTATCATAATAGTTTCAATTGTTTTGTGATGATAATGATACAATAATTATGTGATAATGTATATAATCCTAGTATCGTCTCCGGTGACGATATTTGGAGCCCAAATATTATTTTAAAAATATGACACTTTTTTGATAAGCTTACAAAGTATAGCCAAACTGATTGGTAAGTTGGATAACAATTTTAAATAAAGGTATAAATAGTTGATAATACTGCATTTTTATTTTTTAATTATCTCTAAAAATATGGAAAATATACAAGATTTTAAAAAAGGGACGGTATTTGGCGACTATACCTTACATTTATGTCCTGTAGTTAACAAATAATAAAAATATAGTTCTAACTTTATGTCTAGACATCTTTCAAAATCAATTCACCCATCCGGACTTTCAAATTTACATTTTTTTTATCAATTGTCAAGGCCTTCTATTTTAAGAAAAGTTAACCTTCAAAGAAAATCACTATACAACTTTTCCCTAGACAAATTTCCCAAGGAAAATCTTATCGATACACATGATGCAATATCTAACGTTTCCATAGGGACTTTTCGGGAAATGAAAAATACCGGAAAATAGAATTTCCTTGCCGCTTTCTATAACCACTCGATCAATGTTATCATTCAATTCATATTTTATTGAATTGCCAATCTATTTTCAAATAAAATATTTTATTAGTACTGCAAATATTAAATGTGATTTTTGATGTAACAGTATTTATAGTTAGAGATACTTTTATTTTGAGTGTTAGAAAAAACTATTATTCACTTGATAAAAACAACTATTCCGTTTTTAATACACGATTTAAATCCTGAAGTATAATTTCAATTCAATCGTTCAGAATTCAAAACATTTATTATTTAATTAGTGTAGATAATATTAAGAAATTTTTTGATATTTTGAAAAAAAAAACATCTACCGCTACTTCCAAGGAAGGTAAAATATCAAAATTGATTATATTTGTTGCTTATCTGTATATTATTTTTATATTTTAATATTATATTAAAATCTTTAAATTATTGTCCTGAAAATTACCATATGAAAATATAGAATTAACTTTACAAAAAAAATATTAAAGAAACATAAATCTATAATTAATTAATACTTTAAATTCCCGGGTAACCACGGGTCCTATCTGCTAATTTAAAATAAGTATTACAATTGAACGTTTTATTTATTTGTCAACAAATTAAAAGATATATATATTTCTTAAAAATTGTCTACGGTACATAAGGAAACCAATTTTTAGTCTGATACATGTAAATATTCTCTCACCTATAAATATTACGTAAAACTCTGAAAAAAAGTATTTTTTCTCGTTTTGGACTAGCAAGCTTGAAATTGATAAGACAAAATACATTTATGAGTTTGCCGCAATATGAACAGCAAATATTAATAAACATCTTATATAACATCATATTCCACACATGGTATGTTAAAAATTTGTAGATATAAGAATATTCTCGAATTTTCCAACACGCCTGTTTCTTAAGCGACTCCAGTATTTGATGGAACAATTCATGTTTTATATTTTTAAATATACATATTTTTCCGAAAAAAAAAACACTTCTGCGCATATCAGCGACCGTTAAGTAGGTAACTATCATAGCCTAGTTGGTTTGAAAAATGTGTACTGTATTTAAATTTATAGCATTTAACGAGGACTTACTGTATATATAGTGTGTCCCAGGATAGATGTAAGAATAAGTGTAATGAACAAAAAAATTTCGAATTTCGGAATGATGTTTGGGGATCAAGTCCTGCTTGATGTAAAACTACCAATACCAATAATCAGTCCATTTGGTCCTCTACAGGCTGTTTTATAAGCAAAGTTGTAAAAATAACCAAGAACAAACTACCTATATTTTTCAAAATATGAAAATAAAATCCACCAAGAAAGTTTGTTTGGAATGCAATTTTGTAACCCCATATTTAATTTCAGAGCATTAAAAAAATCAACACTTTTAATAAATTAAGTACCTAGATATGGAAACAATAATAGAGACACATTATTTAGTTGTTATTGACTATCTATCAAATACCTTAATTTTAAATTAAGCAGGACTCGATTTCCAAATGTCATTCCGAAATTCAACATTTACAACAACATTTTCAACATTATACCTCTCGTTACATATATCCTGGGATACACATACACTATATATTTCTGATATAGAAAATTTAAATTTAAACCGTCAAACAATTAAAGAACACATAAAATGGGAGAACTGGAACAAAGAGCAAATCCATTACATTCTATAAATAAATAAATACATCTATTTTCAGTCGCCTAATGTTTTAAGTGCTATTGAGATTATTGGAAATGACAATACCCTTAAGAGACGTTTCCCGAATGGTACTTTATTAAATTTAGAAACGCCAAAATCGATTCTTCCTTTGATTTTTATTTTGCGACTAATTTAATTGTGTAACCCGAACGCACTTTATTTCCTTAATAGCATGGAAAACAAGGAACAGACAACGCAAAGAAAATTGTGTTATGAGTTATAGTTCAGTATGTTTATAAGAAAAAATTGAAACCAGTTTTTTTTAATTAGAGTTTTTAATTAAAAGCAGGGTGTGAAATTTTATTCTTTGATAATTATTTTCATAATACAAATAAAACAAAAATAATTTTTAGCAGTAGAAAAATTGATTAATTAATGTAATTAAAAATTTGCCTGTTAAATTTTTTTCTTCAATAATTTTATGTCTATTTTTCCTGAACTATACAGTTCGTCTATTAGAATTATTTTTGAAAATTATGTATGTGCGTTAAGATCTGATAATTTTATTTGGATCTTGGCATAATTGTACATATTTTAATAAATTCTTTGAACTGTCAGTCTTATAACTCATAGGTATATTGGTCCACCATTATAATTATACCAAATCTCAGTTTTCTAGGTCAAACAGTTCAGTAGTTAGAAGGCTGTGACAGACAGACACAGAGTGAATTCTATAAATGTTCCTTTTTCGGATTTCAATACGGAACACAAAAAATTGATTATTATCTAAGTACCTGTTTTTATTTCAAAATTTAATTATGTTATATATTCAACTATTCTGTAGTATCAAAGAAGAATTTTGTTATGCTGATATAAATTAATATTAATTTATGTATAGATATTAATAAATTAACATGAACATATTTTGATACTTTATTTTAATATTCAAGGATTATGAAGATATAACAGACAAAAACTTTCGGGATTCCTTCATTATAAAATCGTCAGTTCGCTCTCTATAAATATTAATAAAATTAAAATAAAGGATAATGAACAAAGTAAATTAATCAGAAAGTCAAACAACTGTGGTATGTTTACTTTTTTAATCAATAAAGGGTAACATATATACAATACACATATTGCAAAGAAGCAAATAAATTGAAAAGTGATATTTTTCATTAAAAATACATTAATCTTGTAACTTATTACATAATTAAGGAAGTAAATACAGAAATGAGAAGTAAAATTAAAGAGAAAACTTGAGACAGAGTATACAATTTATTGTTTTAATTTACCAATTAAATTGAAAAGCAAATACACAGTGTTCACATTAAAATAATTAATTTCAAACAAGAGAATCACTACGTTTTAATATTGTTGGAATCTTGAACTAAAAGGCGGCTTATATTGAAACGTTAATAAATTTAACAGATATTTATTGATATATTAGAGGTTTATCTGTATTGTATATATTTATTTATACTAGATAAGGGGTTCTCAATATGTTAAAAAAATAAATAAATTTTGAATAAAACACTTTTTTACCAATTTTACCAATTTAAAATTTATTTCTCAGAAAAATAATGAGGAGTATGTGGGGTATGCGTTTGTTTTCTATTTTCTATTTATGTTTATATTGTAACAATATTATATTATAGCTGCTTGGGTTATTATATAATAATTTGTAGAAATTAGTTGTAAGATTAGGTAATCCTTTTTGTAGAGAGACCTCGAAAAAATATGTATTGGGTCAGTTGTTAGCACAGAGTCATGAGAAACACAATAATTTATAAAGTGCCGAAGGTGTTAAAATAAATCTAAGAAACAGTGTAGCTACCTTAGCCCTGTAATGCATGCTAAGGAGAATTAAGGCTCTGTGGTAGTGACCACCCTTTCATATTCAAAATAGTGCAAGTTTTGTGTAATCGACATCGTGAAAGATATTGTATTTGAAATAGTTTTTTTGTATTCGAAATAGTAATGGTTTTTTTTGTAATCGCAATAGCACCTTTTCATATTCAAAATAGTGCAAGTTTTGTGTAATAGAAATAGTGAAAGATTTTGTATTCGAAATAGTTTTAGTTTTTGTGTAATAGATATAGTACCAGCTTTTGTAAAGACATAGTGTAAGTGTAGTTAAAATTAAATTAATTTATTTAGTATATATTTATTTAGTGTTTACGTTTCCGAGCACCTACAGGTCATTCTACCGAACCAATTAAAGGTTAAATGAAATTATTCAAAGCAATTCAACCCTAAAACGTTACAATATTTATATTAGTCACTTTCAAACGCAACGAATTTGATAACTGTACTTTATTTATAAATTTATTTTTAATCACTGTCATGGAACAAAATGCAACATCACACATGTAAGGTAAAGGCACCAGTTATGGCCGCTATAAAAGCAATTTTTCGTTTTATTTGGATTAATGGGCTTGTTTTTGTAATTCCCATGAACAAATGTTACTAATAAAACAAGTAACTCTTTATTTAATCAATTTAATTACCAAAGTCCGCAAATATAGTTTGTTTTTTTAAATTATAGCCTTTTATTTTGTTCATGTTTTTTCTCCAATAATTGCAACGGTAAAACCAGTAATGAGCACGCAGTGGTGGACACTTGCTAATGATTACAAAATGACAAGTACTACGAGAAAAAGATATAAAAGAAAGAATCGTCAAATTTAAAACAATGTAAAGCAGTTTCTATGATAATATAATAATTAATAAATCAATTATACTAATAATTAGTTTAAATGTCCACCATTTTGACACCTATTGGCCCATTGTCATCAAATCACGCTGTAAGACAGTTAAATGTATAAGATTAATATTCAGAAATGGTAGTAATCAAATATCAACACAGTACATTTAATTAAAAATTTGCCATTACTGGGGTCCTTGCTAAAACTGGTGCCACTACCTTATGAGGTTGTAAAAGGAGGCAGCACATTTACAGCTGCGGTAGAGGATTGGGTGTGTATTTTGCACTGATAACCAAAAATGTGTAAATTTTTTTCAGTCGAAATTCATTTTCAAAGAGGTATCATCAGAGAGAATAAAATGACTTTTTTAACGTTTAATAAAGATAGAAAATTATGATTTAGAAATTTGTATGGGAATATCGAATTTTTAAATTTTTCTCGCGATCCACCAAAACTCAGTCTGCGACCCACAAGTTGGTCGCAACCCACACTTTGAGAACCTCTGTAATTATTCATTTATATTCGTTGGTTTATTGTTTCAAGTTGACACGAACACTAAATCAATATTTATGGGGCTTTCACTGTCAGAAGGTTAGACCCTAGAATTAATATAAGTTGTATATAGAATTAGAGTTAGAGTAAACCCGTATTAAAATTTACATTTAATATTTTCAAATTATTATTATATAGATGCCATAACACAATAAATATGTATATTGAATAACTAGGTCAGGCATGTATTAAAAAAAACTTTCATGGGTGCCACGGGACTTTCTTATACGCACTACTAAATGTACAGTGTATGTGTCTAATTATATTAAACAAATGTTTCTGGTTTACTGCGATAAAAAAAAACAAAAACAAATGAATACATTATAAGTTATTGATAATGATATTCTCTACAAATATCTAAAACATTTTTTTCTTAAACGCCCTGTTTCCAAAATAATTCGAAAAATTCAAAATTTACAAGCGTATATATCCGTTTCCGGATGTAAAATAATTTTCAAATATAGGTTTTCTTCCGAGACGAAAATAAATCCTAAATATAAAATTTCACCCTTCTGTCGTTTTTATTGAGTTACAGCGTCTACAGACAGACAGAAACACATATATCTTAAATTCGAATAAAATATAAAAAAATATATACCATTAAATGTATGTATATTTCATACATACTATACATGAAATTAAAGAATTTTATAAAAAAAATTCTTGTATGATAACATAACTGGCTGGTTAATTACAATGTTATTACAAGCCCAGTTAATCTTTGGTTGAAATATGGGCCACAATTATAGTCTCATGTAGTCCCTATTTTCAATGTTATAATTTAAAATAGAACAGTTCATCGCACGGATGAATTTCTGGGGTAAAATGAATAAATAATTAACTTGTAAGGGAGGCGCTCTGTTCTGTATATATAATAATGATGTCTGCATAGCGGATTTATGATTTTATATTGACCTAATGCAGGAAAAACCACGTGTATGACGTAAAGCATTTCAACCAGTGCATGTCAAACGTTTTTATAAAAAATTAAGATTTATGTCGAGTATTAAAAATTTTAAAGAATTTGCTCTACACGTTTTCCAATTGTATTTCAGAAAGCATCAATTGTATTTCAGAAAGCGTCAAATATATTTCAGAATATAGAAATTGTGAGTAATATCATTGTATAATTGAAGAAAAAAAAATACCTAAAGGGCTAAAACTTTCAGTTAAACGTTAGGTCATTACGTCTCAAATAAACACACTATTTTTTGTCAGTATTACCTAAATGAATAATTATTACACTACTTGTCACAATTAGTGAGTCACTTTTTCAATGTAACACAGTTTTGTTGGTCCAAAGAGTAACAACTTTGTAAGTAGATCGATTATTAATGCTCACATGGGGCAAAAATGCACTTTTTTCTATCTGCGAGGTGTCAAATCGTTATGAATTTACTCGAAATTTAAGAGTATAAGTGATAATAAATGTATAGTAATGTAAATGTATTTTATGAAGTCACCACTGCTTTTATATCGCTGATTTCTACAAAATATTCTTATAAAACATACCATTGATTAGAACTGTCAGTAGGCTGTCATTTATGTATATTTAATACCTATGATCTATAGCGCTTAGCTTTTGCTCCAAAGCAACTTCTTTATAACCCCGGACATTACTAATTTATTTATTTTTTATGTTTCGGGTACAAGGGCGGATACTTCAAACAGATTATGTAATAAATATTTGGAATTTTATTTTTCCCAATGAGTCCCGACTTACGGGACACTTGTAGTACAGACACATTGATTAATGATGTGCGATTTGCGGTTCTATCGGTCAACGTTTAATCACGCAAATTGTAATGGACATTATGGTTTTACACCAGATAAGATTCGATTAGTAAGTCTCGTATCGGTCTCGTCTCTTGAATTTTTAAGCAGATCGTGTTCTAATTTTTTTATACATAAAAAAATAAATTTTATAAAATCTAATAGACCGGAAAGCAACGACCAAAACTTGATCATAATAGCAGTTCGCATTTTATTTTTTTATTTATTAACTGGGACATAGATAACTCAGCTAGATGGGTGCTAAAATCTAAGGATTCTGCTTTTATATAGGGTAATCCGTTAAATAAGGATTTTGTAAACATACTGTATCTAAAGAACGGAATGTCTGATCAACCCCGTTATTCGTAATTAGTTGTTAAGATTTTATACGTAAAATTATTATATCTAGTAAATTAAAAGTCGGATCAACCCCATCTTTCATGTTTTAAAAAGACTTTTTTGGTTATATATAACAGTATACCTTTCAAAATGACTGTCGAACTTAAAATATTATTTTGTTAAAGTAAAATTTTTATTTTGTGGGTCATTTTGAAAGGCATAAAATCATTTTTTCTTAAAAGGATAATTAAAAAGGTTGTAAAAAATGTAATTTTCTGTCTACATTACGAAAGACAGGGTTGATCGGACATTCCGTTCATTAGATACAGTATGTTTACAAAATCCTTATCTAACGGACTGCCCTATCTGAAGACAGCACCCTTAGATTTTAGGACCCATCTAGCTGTGTTCTCTATATCCCAGTGAACAAATTTAAAAAAAAATACGGACTACTATGATGACCAAATTTTAGTCGTCACCTACCGGTCTATAACTTTATTTTCATTTAAATAAATAATTAATAATAATGAAACGAATTCTGACGAGTCAGAAAATTTGACGAGACAATAGTAACTTTATAAATCAGTTTTAAAAAAATATCCATAATTAGTAAAAAATTACTTTATTATATTATTTTTTTAAATTTATATTTTATTTGTTTGTTTATTACATAGGAATAGAGACGAATCGACACCAGACCGAGATGAGATTTCAGTTTTTAAAAACCGAGACGAAACAAGACTTGCCTGACTCTCGTCTCGTGTGTAACCCTCTCTCTCGTTCTTATCTCGATACAATTCAAGCGATTTCGTTTTTGAGTGAAACCCTAATATAAAGTTTAAAAAAATATATATTTTTTAAAACCTTAATTTATGACTCGTACAATCATTAACTTTAGATAGATACATAAATTATATGTATTGAAAAATAATGTGTATAACAGAGTCATTTAAAAATCTTTCTGGTCCACAACATTGTGACGACTGAGAGGTGGAGGTTGTTTATAGTATCACACTTTACGTACAAGTGCGTCTTCGGGGGCGGATATTTCTTTTGTGCTGTTTTTCACTCGCCCACAGGTCGCTGAGATTTCTCCGGTGTGAAAAATTATGACGTTATTTGGGAACCGGCACAAACAATTCTTTGTCAGGTAAGAAAAACTTTCAGTGTAATAGCAATATATTTTCGATTTAATCCTGATAAGTCAGATTGTCTACAATAAAAGTTACACTTTATTTTCTTTCTCTATTTTCTTTTTTTTATATATGTATAATAATTTTCTCTGTTTATTATAGTCGAATTTTTAGAATAAATAGATAGAGAGAAGGATTTAAAGCAATATACTTATGTAAAATACATTACAGAAGGATTGGTAATGTACATCTATTACCTACTACATTTACATTTTCTTTAAAATTATTAAGCTGATTTCAAATTTATATGAATGATATGAGCAAAAAGTAAGTAAATAAATAATATACATATATAAATAGAATATATTATTTGAAATGGTGTTTTAGAAACTATATTATTATGAAGTGAAATAACTTCCTTCTATTATTTATTATTATATATAATATTGCTTTAAATTCGTATTTTTTAATAAAATATAAAATCAATAGTTGAAATAGCACACTTTAAGCAGGTTTTGTATAGTAATGTGTTCTATTATCGGCCTAAAATTTTTTTTGCATATGTGCGTTGAGTAAATAATCTTTATTTCTTAAATTTCTTCAGCAACCCACATAAAAGTTTACATTTTTTTAAATAGCACATTATAACCTCCATATTTATTTATTTATTTGCGTATTTATTTATTTATTTATATTAAACAAAGTTCCTTTATCGATTATGGTACGTTATAAATTAATAATAATTTTTTTGAATTCACATAAATCTATTATTAAGTCCGTCAAGTTGAATTACTAGAAGTAGAATAATTTGCAGTTTACATTCAAAAAAATTCCATCGATTCTGTAAACTTATTTTCCAATTTTATGATTATGTAATAGCCCAATCAAATTGTATATTTCTTCTGCATTGTTCTACAGAGTCATTTTTTTTATTTTAAATTGTTGGGGGGTGTGTTCTGAGTATTACATTAAGTTGGCGCGGTCTATGACCTAGAGCGTTGTCCACTATAAGCACGAAAACTTTGAACGTAATTATCTCGTAAATCGTTTATCCTACGATAAAATTTATTACCACCTTTTTTGTTCAACAGACTTGAATCTACAAATGTGTTCACAGGTCTAACTGTCTATCATCAATTGGTAACGAGATATAATGCAAGGAAGTTAACAAAAAACGATTTTTTGCATTTATTTCGTAAAGAAGCGATTATATTGAAAAAACTTAAATAGAAATCTTTTAGAACTATCAATTTACAATATTTTTTCTTACAACCATTATTTCAGAAAACCCATGGTTTGCCAGTTATAGCCCGCGAAACATTGCAAAAAAACATTTTTTCGTTATATTTCAAAAACCATAATTCAACCTTCAAAATGTGTAATGACAAATGTGTAGATAACACAATTCTATATATTTTTTGTTATTAAAAAAATTTTTTTTTTATTTGTTAATAAACAAAACAAAAATAATTTCAAACAAAAAAAAATTTTTTTTTTCAAACAAAACATGTATAGAATTTTGCTATCTACACTTTTGTCATTACACATTTTGAAGGTTGCATTATGGTTTTTGAAATATAACGAAACAATGTTTTTTTGCAATGCTTCGCGGGCTATAACTGGCAAACTATGGGTTTTCTGAAATGATGGTTGTAAGAAAAAATATTGAAAATTGATAGTTCTAAAAGATTTCCATTTAAGTTTTTTCAATATAATCGCTTCTTTACGAAATAAATGCAAAAAATCGTTTTTTGTTAACTTCCTTGCATTATATCTCGTTACCAATTGATGATAGACAGTTAGACCTGTCAACATATTTTTAGATTCAAGTCTGTTGAACAAAAAAGCTGGTAATAAATTTTATCGTAGGATAAACGATTTACGAGATAATTACGTTCAAAGTTTTCGCGCTTATAGCGGACAACGCTCAAGGTCATAGACCGCGCCAACTTAATGTAATACTCAGAACACACCCCCCAACAATTTAAAATAAAAAAAATGACTCTGTAGAACAATGTCTTACGAACTACTTTATTTTGATAATTTGATTGGACTATAATGACGTAGTAATATTTACTTCCGTTCCGACGAACATGCAACGCCAAATGACAGTATGCTATTTAATTAAATTATAAAGACAATATCATCTAGAATAACAAACATGTAAGAAAATGTTGACAGCCTCCGATACAAACAGTGATCTGTTTACCTACAAGCCAGGTAATCTGGTTTTCCACAACTGATTCTGAGTCTGTTTAAAATCCAGGAGTTTGATAATCAATTTGATTAACATTCAGCCAACGTCGGACGTACAAGAGACACTACATAAATCATTTCTATATTCTACTGTTCTAGACAACATCCATTAAAGTTTGTTGTTTTATATACTACTATGTGACTATTTTTGCATAAAATTAATATCTCGAATTGTTAACCTACCCTTAATAACACACAGTGGTTGATTTCGAAGGGGCACATATCCCTCTGTAGTTTGACAGCTTTTTTATGTTTTGTTCTTCAATAATAGAAATCTCTATATTTATTAAGTCCGCGATCACCTTCACTATTTACAGATCTTTCAATAATTCTAGTAAAATAGTTGAAAAAGTTATTTAAGTACATTTAAAAGTACTTGAAGTCAGGTAAAGTACTTGAAGTAATTTATATTTAAAAATTGCTGAAAGTATATTTGATACTTCAAGTACATACTTTTTTTATGATCCTTGAATATAATATAATACTTGATTTTAACAAGTATACTTCTTTAGTGTAGTGACATCTAGCGTGCAAATGCAAAACTAAAAACCTATATTACCGACTATTATAACAGAAATGGGTATTATCTACACCTAACCTAACATTTCATTTCACCCTGAACGCGCCTAAAGAAGTATAAATTCAAAAAGTATTCGATACTTTAAATACTTTCTCTACTCTCTTAAATTGAATCAGTTAGTATTCCACTGATTCCTTCAGTGAACGTAAAAGTCACTGAAAATCAATGGTTTATAACAGTTCTCACTAATCAACCATGATTTTGGCCATACTAACAATGATCCATTGATTTGTTCAGTGACTATTCACTGATTTAGTTTTAGAGAGTAAGTACTTGGTACCTACTTATACTTCAAATACTTTCCTTGATTGTGAGCACTAATGACAGTTATGACTTTTAATAATAGAAAAGTCTTATTTTATACATTTAATTTAAACTAATTTTTAGTCAAGGAAAAATAATTATTTGATAAAATCTGAATATAGATCTAATGTTTCTAATTATTTGTTTAATGTTGCCCTTTTGTAATTTATTCCACATCTGCCACTGACGTCAGATGTGCATATATCCAAAGTATAACTTAATTTAACTTTTAGAGGACAAATAACATGAAATTAAGTTAAACATATTTCCGTTTGACCGGATAACATGATTTCATGTGTTAAACTAGTTTACATACCTATCTTATTAGATGATTTTCGTAGCTGATGGTATATTTGCTTTTATCGTTAAGGACTTAATAATTAAATTATATGGTAAATAATGTACTATTTTACTTCCTTATACCAATGTTTATGGAAGCATAAGTATTGTGAATGTGAAGTCGATTTTTTTCGAAATCCAGATTTTGATGGAATTATTAATTTCCTTTAATGTTATTCGATTATTAGAGCAATGTGTAGAGTCTAAAAATTTTATGTTATTTATGGATAGCTTATATATTTTACTAATTTAAAAAAATAATATTGGACGCACGGTTTTTGAGTAATTGGATATTAAAAATAGAGTTTTTAATACACGGTAAATGAGAGAACTCGCCGAAAGTGCTCTACTTATTTAAATTCTATACAGAGACGTTTTAAACACTGATTATTCGAAACTTCAACCCTTTTAAATACTATAAAAATTATGAAACACATATATTCATGTGTAATTTAAGAACCAGGTTTATTCAAAGTAATGAAAAACTAGAAATACGAGTACATGATAGCCATGAATGGCCATGATAGTATGAGGTAAAGACGCGTGGAAAATATAATCCGTAACAGTAATAGAGTGTGACTTACAGACAAACAACGTGTGTAAGAATTATTATTATTATTATTTTATATACTGCGATCGTCAAATTATATCTAATTTTTTACTTTTAATTATTAACAAAGTAAAATTTCCGTTTAATGTACATACAAAATTTTTCTATATAAAATCTTTTTTTATTGAAAAAAATACGGATAGTTCACAACTAAAGGGGTGATAGACTAATAACCTTAATCCATTCTGACTATTTTCGCCATGATGTCTGTGTGTCGGTCTGTCGGTTTGTAGACGCTGTAACTCAAATACGACAAATCATAGAAGGATGAAATTTTATATTTAAGATTAATTTTTGTGTAGGAAGAAAACCTCTTATCTTTTAAAACGATCCGTTATAAAACCGGATACGGATGTTTACTGATGTCGATTTTTAAATTTTTCGAATTACTTTGAAACAGTATGAATTAAAGAAAAATGGTCAGGTTAAAATTTGTAGGTAATATTATTAACTATAATTTATTTGAAAAAAAAAGGTTGAATTTTTTTTTAGTTATATTTCAAATGGTTCATAACAGATAAGAAATATCTGACATGAGTGTCATGGGATTTGTTATACATACTTATTACAGATATTGAACAGTGTACGTGTCTGTATAAGTACCGTGGGACTTTCTTATACGTAATACTGAGAGTTAACATAAAATATGATCCAATGAAAATATTACAACGTATTTGTGTTCTAAATTCAAAATACCGCGTACTTATACTTGCTGTCAATTTCAACGCAATAGAGAGTTTTTGGCAAAGGTCTCTTTTTATTTCTACATTGTTTTATTTTAGCTCTAAGTGTTCAATGTAACATATGTCTAGTTTACACATACGTATACAAAAACAGAGGTGGGTTAAGAAAATTATAAAATAAAATTGTACATATTATTTTTAGAATTTTAAAATTGATTGAAGGTAACATAATTAAAAGTTATTTTAAAATTGTGTTCTGAAGATAGCTACTACAATATTCAATAAAGCATTACTTTATGATAAGGGTGCTTCTAATTATTACGTAAGACTTTAAGGGGGGAGGGAAGGATTCAAAGAGTTATTTATGTAATGTGTTTTTTCTAATTAATTATTTTAAAATACGTTAATTAAAATTTGTTTCGTATGTTGAAATTGTTTTTTCATGTATTAAATAAATTAAAACAATTTAATTAATGTATTGTGGTACTACACAATAACATATACTTGCATTTAAATAAACCATACGTAAGAAAAGAGGATGGGTAACCTAATACTTACAAATTCTTATATGAGGGGTGGAGATCGATTTTTTTTATTAATGGACGCTTCCTAATTAAAACAACTTTACACAGAAAGTCAATAATCGATAAGATCGATACAAAATATTTGTGGAAACAATGGAAAACAGTTTAATAACATCTAACAGTGTAAATTTACCTAGAATAGACGTATTTTTGATAACCTAACGACAATTATCTTTTTTAAGCGGTTTTATGTTTCACGTATTTTAAGTGTACCTATTATTACATTTCAATGTATTTAAGTAAAGTATTACTTACATCAAGTACATGTACCTACAAATAACTTTTCAAGAGTACTTATAGAAGTATTTGTACATCGAGGCACTACATAGCAATGATAAGTATTAATTTCATCAAAATTTGAGAAAGTAAAATTTTTTGTTGGTTTTTGGCTTTAGTACAGCCAGCAAAACATTAATAAATGAATTCCTTTACCGTACTAGGATTACCGGTAAGATAGGGTGCTCCACTGGGGCGATCCAGGCAGGAGATTAAAAAAAAATACAGTTAAAACACTTAATCGTCTAATCGCACTTATTACTATCTATAGTTTGTAACATTAATGATGACCTGTCTAAGCATTGTAATTATAGAATGGACTGAGTCCAGCTTCACACAACTGACCACTCTCAAGAGACAGGTATTGGCCGAACAGTCGCTTTGTCTCTCACACTTTTTCGCCAGAATTTACTTCATAACTGGATAGGGAATGTTCAGTCCATTCTATAAGTGTATGGTAATTGCATTGCCGAACCTGTCATCTTTCGTTTTATAAACTATAATTATAGTATAGTGACGTCACAAGCAAACCATAGACTTTAATGAGAGTTATGGCAGTATTTTTTTCAGCGTTTTTGAGGCATTATTATGAAAAAAGATAAAAGAAACAAGTATATTAACATACATACGAAAAATTTACAAATTATTTATAAATTTTATCAAATACCGTATTCATACAACGGTAAAATCTATAAACTAAGAAAATACTATTTCAAACGATGATAATAATGCACAAATTTTAGTTAGGATCTGTATTTTTATACATCTACATATAATTACATAATATGTATATATTATGTAGGATTAACTTAACTAAATGCCAATAAATAATTGTGTGGGATTAGAAGCAATTATATTCTAGAATATTTAGAATATAATATGCGTGAAATGTTAGATATATAAATAAATAATAAATAACTTTCTCTCGCATAAAATTGGCCATAGTTAATAAGCATATTGTAAATTATGAAGTGCAAAATATGTATTTCAAAATCAGAAAAAATAATTACAAACGTAAATAATAAATTTAATGTTATGTTCTTTATATTGGCACACCTTGTATTCATATATATTGTCACATGCCTGCTCAGTTCAGCGCATACAAGCATGTAAACACTTGCATAAATAGAGCAAGACCTATTTTTGTTCTAACTGGTTCACTGTCACCTAAACACATAAATAAATATAGCTCGACTAACACCTGACATTGAGTCTTTGCTTATATTTACCTACTCGATATTACATGCTACTTTTGTTATGTATGTATATAGACCATCTACGTAGTAATAAAAATGTTTATTAAACACTAGAAATATTTTAAATGTATTCTTAAGGTTTCATAGATTATTGTAAATAGTTTAACAAGATATACATTATAGACATAAGCTCTTAAGAAGCCAAAGAGCTTAATTAAATAACAATTAGTGATAATATTATCATTCTATTTACTGTAAAAGTACACTTGTAGGAAGTTAACTCGTTAAGTATCAAATTACTAGCTTTAGTTTGAAGGAGGGGACATTTTTATTTATTTTTATCATATACATATCTATATACATATATACGATTTAAAATTGTTATCAAACTTTTCAATCAGTTTGGTTATACTTTGTAAGCTTAGCTTAAACAAAAACAGGCTGTAGTTAAAATAAGAGTTAGTCAGTTTGGCTTCTTAATAACTCATAGTTAATAACTTCAATCAAATACAGAATGTAATTCAATTTAAAAAATATATATATAAATTGTGAACACTATTTTTTTTCTGTAAATAAAATAGATTCTGAGATGATATCTCTTCGAAATATAGAACTCCACATTGACTATGTCATAAAATATTGAACCACTTCTTTAGAGAAAGAGCAGGAACCGCTAGCATGTCTTTTACTATCGAATACCTACTCGAATTTTTCATAAATCCAAGTGAATTGAATTGCCAGGAAAAAGCTTTTCCTATCTATAAAAATAGATTTGCTTCTCTCGTAGTTTCACATATATCAGGTGGGTAAAAAAGTATCTTGTTTGTCGACATTGTACTCTGCAACTATAAATTACATAAATTCCTGAAAATATTCGTTATTTAATTTAGTACGTATAAAAATTTTAAATTTAGTAGCTCTTTATCATGTACCTACAGTAAATCAAAAAGGTATCTAAAGAGCATGTGGGTAATTTACTAGGTATAAAGTAAATTATTGAAAATTTTGAAAAACGTGTTAGGAAAAAAATTATTCCTTACATCGTTGTCGAAAAACTTTTTCTCTAAAACCAATGGTTCAGAAGTTATAAGGAAATAAACAGTTAAATTGATCGCGCTAAAATTTTTCACTCCTAATAATTTTGGTTCAATCTACACCTAATTCTCAATGTTTATGATTTTTTCAGATTTTTCTGAGCGATCCTTTAGTGATACGGGTGGGGTACAGCAATTTTGAAACGTTTTCCCCGAAAAATGTTTTTAAAAATGCATATTTTTTTCCATTTCCTAATTTACCTCCTGAAATCAACCCCCAGAATCAAAACTCAATTGTTTATACTTCACGTCTATAACTAGGCCACCACATTCTATTCTGTGCTAAATTTCGAATATTTACGTCAAACAGTTTTAAAGAAAATCACCTGTGATAGACGGACACCAAAATGATTCCATAACGAAACACTAAAATGTACGAGAAGTATCCCAGGCCGAAAACTTTCTAGCCACCCTATCTTTACTAAATACTCAGACAATATCTGAAACTCCCATACCATATCTACTTATATAATGTATCATTTATGCAAGAGACAATTGCGACATCAAATTGACGTAATGTACCCACCTATCTATATACATTATCAATGTCTGAAACTCTATCTACTAAAATCTGATATTATTTATGCAACAGACAATTGCGACAGCTAATTTCTTATTTAACGAACTACATTCACATAGTAATATCCGTCTAACGTTACAGAATATCGATAACAGAAACTCCCATTAGATATCTACTAAAATCCTGTATTGTTTATGCATCAAACGGTGGCGACATCTAGTTTCTATCTTAACGAGTTATCGACGCGTACCATAAACAAGTGTAAATATGACATTAGCCGTATAGGTACATTGCGGAAATGTCAAAAGTACAGCTCGTACAGAAACATTTGTTGACAGTTGTACTGTAAATATTGCCATAGATAATTACTGTGCAAATATTGAGAAAGTATTAACAAGAGAAATGTCATGTAAAGATGCCCGAAACGACAGTTTTAATCGAGATTTAAGCTGAATAAGAAAGGATTGCTTTTCGATGGACACTATTGATAGTCAATTCTAAAATATTAATGTAAAAAATATAATATTATTTATCAAGTGATTCTTCGTGAAATAAATCAGTATTTTAATAATATAGGTATATAAACCTAATTAAAATTGTAATTATTATTCCGATTGTCACGTGATTACAAATGCACATCTGTCAGTTGTATGACGTCAGAAAATATGTTCAATATCAAAATACTTGATCCCTATTGGTTTATTTTAGTTTGTTTACTAGCCTCTGACGTCACGCATACCACGTGGCGTTGGATGAGCGTATGGGCGGGAAATTTTTAATTTGAATAGAAAAACAATATTTTCAGCGTTTTTTGACATTATTTTGGAAAAGAAAATAATCTAGTATCTGTTACATACATACGCACAATTTACATTATGATTTAGTCAAATACTCTATTCTTTAATTGAAAGGTCTTTCTGTAATTTAGTTGTTATTATATACGCAGCTTGCTGACATATGTATACGAATGCATTCTTGTTTTATTTTAAGTTCTGAAATATCTTCTAATAAAATAAAATAAATGAGAGCCAGTTATGTTTATTTTTCTTGGCAGGAAATTGAAATAAATTTTCTAATCGATCATTAAGATTCTCCAAGTGTTCTAATATTAAATAACTTAATTTGTTATCATAATCTCTACATACATATAAAGAGTGACTGACTCATCAACACCCTGCTCAAACCCTTGGAATTTCAATTTTTTTACGAGAGGTTTGAAAGAATTTTTTTTTATGCATTTATCTACGTACTGCTTTTATTATAAACGTGAATTTAAAAAAAATACACTTCTATTTAAAAATTATTCCGGACTAACAATATTTACAAATATGTAGTATTAGATTTTATAAATTGTAAATGAAAACGAATACAACGCGGGTGAAGCCGTAGACGGGCGCCGCTAATATAGATATAAATATTTAAACATTTATTAATATTAAATTCTGTATACATTTGAAAAAGATGTACGTATTAAAAAATCTGGTAACCAAATTAGATATTTTTGTTTTCTGTGTGTACCTACCTATTTTAATTAAATTTTTTAATTTAAAATTAATCTTTTCTCAAACAGATATTATAACACCTCAGGCTAATAGAAAAATATTTTTGTATAGATATATTTTGAATATATGAATAATTCACAATACAAACAAAACTTAAAAGAATATGTTATTAAATCAACCGAAGAAATAATTGAAATAAATATAATTTTCATAGTTGTATTAGACATTTTTTACTTTCTTATACATATGTATATGAAATATACATATATTGTAGTATAAATATGGTAGACTGGGGTCAATCGAAACATTTTTGAGAAAGTTGCTTACTCTGACTACATTTAAACTCCGATATGAATGTCAATACGCTTAAATTACAGCCAATTTACCTGGGTACAAAGGGGCAGTACTGTTCTAGCTTCATATGTACCAATAAAATATCTAGACGTATTTAAAAATAGACATGGAAATTGTTGATACATGTAGAAAAAATTATTTTCTATAATTTATGTCCCATTAATTTTATTCTACATATATTTTATTAATTTGTCAGTATTACGTATAAGAAAGTCCAGTGGCTTTCATGGCATATTAAGGGTTATATGGACGGACAATCAGATACAAAAGTAGCTAAATTTTGAAATATACAAATATCTGCGTTATAAATATCGTAATAGATGTTATAAATAATACAAATTATAACTAGAGTCGTTAACTTACATATATGAAGCTAATTTTTCCTCTCCAATGACTATTTTGTTAAATTTATACAAATTCTAATAAAGATAGTTTATTATTTTGACACTGACTATACGGCAAATTGAACCTAACAAAAATATATTTTAAACATAATTTACGTTATTTATAGCTGCAAATTAATAAATATAAATTATATAATTATTAAAAATACGCAATCCTGTGTTATAAATATAACAATTATTGTTATTTATCATTATTAACATAAATATTTCACATTCTAATTATCAGTTTTCACAACGCTATTGTCATTTTCAGGTTGGTAAATATTGCTGTCAAACACTAATAGAATATCTTGATATTTTATTATTTATGCACTTTTAATTGCACTATGTAATAAATTTTTCTTTAATTCTCTATAAGAAACATAATATATGACCTAATTATAAAAAACAAAGATCTTTTATAATCGTTTTTTCAAAAAATACTTTGTTTACATTGTTATCAAATTTACATGCATAACAATCATAGAGCGGGAAATTTAAAATTTTGTTGTATTATAATTTATTTCTCGGAAACGGTTTAGTGAAAACATATGATATTTTGCATAATTGTTCAATTAATCAAATACTACACTCCCTCAAAAAATTAGAAAATCGGTAGCATTTTATCAATGTGTTTTACCTAAAAAATGCCGAAAAATATCAGTTTCCCATAAGAACACATGTTAAATTTAAATCAATATAATTCCTAAACGGCTTAGTGAATCAATTTAATATTTTGTCTATTGCATAAGAATGCTAATGGGAACATTCCAACCAAATTTCATGTATTTGGTAGCATTTTGAAATACATCCAATACATCCTTAATAAAGATTTCCCTCAAGAAACATTCTCTTTAATAATAAGGTAAACTTGAAAGTTAATTCATAATTTGATGAACAATTCAAAGAAAATTAACTGTTTGTTTACAAAGTCCAGAAGTTAAATAAAAATTTAGAGCGTTGGGAATCAACTTTCTGGCAAAGTTTTTGTACATGAAACTCTAAAGTTTGCCAACGACGAAAGATATGCGCGGTGTATCTATATAATAATTATAAATATCAGTAGCGACTTGCCAATTTCTTCAACCTAGGAAAGTATTAATTATAATTATATTAAATAAAACCTCAAACTACCAGAACCAAAATAACTAGGTAGGTATAACTATTATATCTATATTTTTATGTTGGTGTCATTGATCTGATGTATTCGTTCATAAAATTTAGTCACCATTTCCTAGACCAGAATTTCCTAAACTATTTTCCGTGGAAAGGGTCCCGTGAAAAAATATCCAAATTAATATTCAATTATTTTAAATGCTGCGACAAGTTTAATCATGTTTGAAAATCATACAGTAATTTACATTTACATTTCACGATGAAAGGAACAAATTCGTTTAAAATTCAGGTAATTATTTTGTGGAAAAACGCTCGGACCCGTCGATTAGTATTTTTAGTTGCGGATTTTTTGACATAAGAAAATTGTATACAGAGTGTCTCAGGAAAAACATATGCAGTCATCATTGATTTTTTTAAATGGAACACCCTATATATTATACCATTTTTGAATTGTGCGGTAAATTCTGAACACTTTTTGTACAGCATATCATATCTCTAAAATCAGTGGTTTTCGGAATAAAGACGTTTGAAAATTGACATTTTGAAATAAACACAAGTCATATAAAATGTTTAAATTGAAAAAATACACCTTGAATATTTTTTTAAAAGCCAACAAAAACATTCTGGTATTGCAAAAAAAAAGAAAAAAAGAAAAAAAGAAGAAAAAAAAGGAAAAAAAAGTTCAATGTTTTTTCTTTTTTTTCTTCTTTTTTTCTTTTTTTTGCAATACCAGAATGTTTTTGTTGGCTTTTAAAAAAATATTCAAGGTGTATTTTTTCAATTTAAACATTTTATATGACTTGTGTTTATTTCAAAATGTCAATTTTCAAACGTCTTTATTCCGAAAACCACTGATTTTAGAGATATGATATGCTGTACAAAAAGTGTTCAGAATTTACCGCACAATTCAAAAATGGTATAATATATAGGGTGTTCCATTTAAAAAAATCAATGATGACTGCATATGTTTTTCCTGAGACACTCTGTATACAATTTTCTTATGTCAAAAAATCCGCAACTAAAAATACTAATCGACGGGTCCGAGCGTTTTTCCACAAAATAATTACCTGAATTTTAAACGAATTTGTTCCTTTCATCGTGAACGCACTTACATTGTTAGAAAATAACTAAGATGTTCCATTAAATTTTCAGGATTTGCGGAGTGGTCCGTTGTAAAAAAAGTTTAAGAAATGTTATCCTAGACAATATTTTAAAAATATATTTGTAGTGAGCATAGACAATAAGCATGGACTGTGTATCTGATTCGAAAATCGAGTCTTTACAAAAAAAGAGATAGAACGTAGTCTGGGTCTATGCTTGTTTTTATTTAAACACTAGCGAACCCCTCCTGGCTTCGCACGGGAGTTAATATTCCACCCCCTGTCACGTATGGAGGATTATAATTAGATTTATTAGATTCGGCGGGAAAAATACCATAAATGTAAAGGTTTTAAGGGGAGAAAGAACCCCCTATCTCGCATAGGAGCAGGGTTATTTACGATTTTTTCCGACTTGATTTACCATTATGGTCAGGGTCACTGCTTATTCCTTATGTTGACTAACGTAAGAAAATATATCCCATAACTTGGCCCCACAACATATCTATGAAACACGTAAATCGGATGAGTGGTTATCGAGTTATACGCGCACAAACGGACAAACAGACGTTGGGCTTTATAATATACATATATGAGTGAAAAAAAATATAGAGTATTGTTTGGGTTGTATCTTTATCTTCACTTTTGTGAACCAAATATAATACATTATGTTAATACAGAATGCGCAAGTCTATTAAATCAGTTTCCCAACTTTTTTTTGCATCAAGACACACTAGGGTTGCACACGAGACGGATGAGCAAGGTAAAAAAATATATTTACCTGTCTCGTCTCAGTCTCGTCTTGTACACGTGATCTAGATTGAGACGAGATAGAAAACGTGACCGAGAAAAGTATTGTCTCGGCGTGCAGCCCTAGAACAAACTAATCAGATTATAACACTAGCAAGGCTCACTGAAGAATCATTATAGGTACAAACGTTTACATATTTCTTAACACGAGAGTCATCGATTATACACACAGAGGTAAGAAACATTGTGTACCTTAGCACAGTGGCGTATTTACGTTAAGTGCCACCCTGGGCAAAAAACAAATTGCCGCCCTTTTTACCAAGGGAAAATACAATTTAAGTCAAAATTACTATATGAACTGAAAAGTGATAACTGTTTTTATAAGTGATGTAGAACAAAATATAATATAAATTAAAAACTAGGGACCTTTTTTTTGGCCACATCAATTGAAATTCCTATTTATTAAACAAAAGTCGCACTACTAATTTTTTGTCTTCCTATTTATTATATTCTGTATTAAACTAAAAGAAACTAAAGAATCTGCCGCCCCTCTCAGCCTTCCGCCCTAGGCCATGGCCCCATGGTAAATACGCCACTGCCTTAGCATATTTCTGTTAATTTAAAAAAAATTAAATCCTTTGAGGTAAATTACTACTATTTCGAATATTATCAACTTTTTTATTTATAAAAAATCACTAATATAGCGAGGGTACGTGTGGTCCTCTTCCAGGAAGAAATGTATTAAACAGCGATATTCAAAAATGCAGTTTTGAATAAGTGCATTTTAAAATCGTATTTATCTCTTATTTTTTATTTTAATCCAAATATATAGTTATCAATGAGACCACCTCTAAAAAATGTATGAATTCATATCTATTCATATGTTTGCTGAATAGTTGATATTTAACAGTGCTTCCCAACCTTTTTTAACAGAGCATATTATTTTGTAGAATTCACAAAAGTAAATTAATTTAATATACATTTTTATATATTTTATATATTTATATATAAAATAATATATAATACAAAGTAAGCACAATAATTTCTTCATCAACGAAAATAAGTATAAATGTATGTAGTTTTATACTTACACTTTAAAAAACCGATGAACGTAGTCGACCAAGCGATGCAGTATTGGTTTGGCAGGGGATGCAAGGGGTGAAAATTATTTTTTCGTAAATAACTTCATTACGGCTAATTTTATTGAAAACCGTTTCAAATTTTTGTATACCTCTTTTTTAAACCTTTAATTCGTTTTTTATTTTATTCCAATACAATAAAAATTGACCGAGATACGGCCGTTTGATTGACACTAATCAATTAATAAATTAAATGCTTTTTACTTGAAAAGTTCAAGTTATAACCGGTTGAAGTTAAACAAAAAACATAATATTTTTGAAATATGTATTTTAAATTTTGAAAACCTTCTAATTGAGCTAAACAAAATCATATAAAACCGGTTAAGAATCACTGATTTGAATTGTAAAAAAGTGTTGAAACAAATTTAATAACTAATGAATATATCATTGTAATATATACCTGCTCTGTTGTTTATAATATTCATTTATCTTCATAAACTTGAAATTCGAAATTTATGCCGAATGTTATTGCTGTTCAAAGCACTCAATTATAAAATGAGTTGACAGATATGTGTATAATATTTGCTGGTTCGTGAAGTAATTTAATATTATGTTATCTTCATGTTCACTTGTTTAACTACGTCTTAAATATTTTATTGTTTAAAGTGTGTTGAAAATAATTATCATGAGATCCTTAAGATATCTTATTTTTTAATAATTTATTAGCATGAACATATGTTAACATTTGACATTTAACTGTTTCCATCTTAACGTCTTCATTTCTTATTATAATAGTTTTCTGTAATAAAAATTAAAATAATTTATTTATTTGGTACATTGCCATTATTGAATATTTGTTATAACTTATGGAAGTATCAAGGTTTATTTGAACATTAAATCTTATTTATTTTTTTTATTTTTTATTTTTTTTACTACCCACTATATTATTATGACGTGCAGCAAATCCAGAGAGTTAAATTTCGGTACATTTAAATAAAGTCGACCATATCTCCGAAACAAATTAGCGTAGCGTATTAATTGCTTCCTCGCAATATCGAAGATACGATAAGCTTTGTGATCGTTTCAGATTGAAACAAAAAAAATATTCTCCGATTTCAAAATTTTAAATTTATCTTTCCGTTTCACGTCAAGACAAACATTTTTCGTTCCATGTCTGTCCGTGTGTGTATAAAATATTCAGGTGCGTTTTAAGAAAAATTTCGAACTAATATTTTTTAGTAAAATTGTATAAAAATTAAATGGTTAACCAATTCCAGGCAACACTATTGGTTTTTATTTAAATTGTTAAATAATTAACTACCTTTGGTGAATTTAGTACGAGGAAGCACTGTGCATTTACTTGGCAGATTATTTTATTTTCTCTGCTATTTTATAGCGAACAAAAAAGCATTTTACGATTTTGTCGGTTTTTGCGATAGATTCTCAATGCCTTCCGCTAGGAATCCAAGGTCACGAAATGGGATGTTTTTCATGTTTGAGTGAACCCATTTATTCAATAATTTGTGTGGTATAAATTAACGCATTTTTATTTAGCTTCGGAGACTGGCATAATATTAGCTACACTTTTTATAAATAATGAAATTATTGTTTTATTTATTGATGAACGGAGAAGCTGGAATCATGTCAACCATTTGGAGACGTTTTTTCTTTACATTGTACGTAGTTTCTTATAACAAGATTAACTTTTATTATATTTTTTGTGTAATTTGTTCATATTTTTGTAAAAAACGATAAAATGTTTTTACTTTTCGTAAAAAAAATCCCCAAAAAGGGCTTAAAAGTCTATTCCTAGACTAAAACATCTACTTAAATAATTTATTTATCACATATTGATTTATATAAAACTATATCTACGTAATTTATGTCATCAAAAATTAACTTTCATTAATTAACAAAATAATTATAACATAATCAAATTATCATAAACCGAAAACTGGGTAAGAATTCTTCCAAATACTTCTCTAAAACAGTAAAACAAAATAAAATAAGAATCTCTACACTAATTTATCAAATCATACGGCCACATTCCAATTGACATTAACAAACTATAATTTCTAACATAATTAAACTATCATAAACCCAAAAATGGGAAAGAATTCATCCAAATACCTCTCTAAAAGAGTAAAACAAAATAAAATAAGATTCTCTACACTAATTTATCAAATCATACGGCCATATTATTCCAATTGACATTAACAAACTATAATTTCTAACATAATTAAAATATCATAAACCGAAAACTGGGTAAGAATTCTTCCAAATACTTCTCTAAAACAGTAAAACAAAATAAAATAAGAATCTCTACACTAATTTATCAAATCATACGGCAACATTCCAATTGACATTAACAAACTATAATTTCTAACATAATTAAACTATCATAAACCCAAAAATGGGAAAGAATTCATCCAAATACCTCTCTAAAAGAGTAAAACAAAATAAAATAAGATTCTCTACACTAATTTATCAAATCAAACGGCCATATTCCAATTAACATTAACAAACTATAATTTCTAATATAATTAAAATATCATAAACCGAAAGCTGGGTAAGAATTCTACCAAATACCTCTCTAAAACAGTAAAACAAAATAAAATAAGAATATTTATACTAATTTATCAAATCATAAGGCCACATTCCAATTGACATTAACAAACTATAATTTCTAACATAATTAAACTATCATAAACCCAAAAATGGGAAAGAATTCATCCAAATACCTCTCTAAAAGAGTAAAACAAAATAAAATAAGATTCTCTACACTAATTTATCAAATCATACGGCCATATTCCAATTAACATTAACAAACTATAATTTCTAATATAATTAAAATATCATAAACCGAAAGCTGGGTAAGAATTCTTCCAAATACCTCTCTAAAACAGTAAAACAAAATAAAATAAGAATATTTATACTAATTTATCAAATCATACGGCCACATTCCAATTGACATTAACAAACTATAATTTCTAACATAATTAAACTATCATAAACCCAAAAATGGGAAATAATTCATCCAAATACCTCTCTAAAATAGTAAAACAAAATAAAATAAGATTCTCTACACTAATTTATCAAATCATACGGCCATATTATTCCAATTGACATTAACAAACTATAATTTCTAACATAATTAAAATACATATCATAAACCGAAAACTGGGTAAGAAATCTTCCAAATACTTCTCTAAAACAGTATAAAAAAATATTAATCTCCACACTAATTATCAAATCATATGGCCATATTCCGATTGACATTAACAAACTATATTTTCTAACATAATTAAACTATCATAAACTCAAAAATTGGTAAGAATTCTTCCAAATATCTCTCTAAAAGAGTAAAACAAAATAAAATAAGAATGTTCACACTAATTTATCAAATCATACGGCCATATTCTAATTGACATTAACAAACTGTACGGCACACGGTCCATGGACTTTACTACAAGAAACTTCATCAACATGGGGCCAACTGAGCAAACGTCTCGGTGTAAAGTTTGTCGTGTGGGGGTGGGGGGTTTAAGTATGCGAACGCCGTTGAGAAAATGAGGCGTGAGAAGGACGGCGATAGATAGAGAGTGCAGACTTGATGCGGGATAAATCCTAAGGGATATTCTCTTATGAGGAACGTTAAACTCTGGACAGATGTTAACATGGAAGGGATTTACTTACCTAATCGAAAAGACTCCAATTGTTTGAAATTGGATCACATTATATTTTTGTTTATGTGTTAGATCAGAGGACAGATAGGGTAGTGTTTTTGTGTAACGATCTTTAGTACTTTAGATGATAAGAAAATCTAAACAAGATATTTAGAACTGAAAGGTACATTTGGTAAAAATAAAGTACATTTGAAGATGATTAATTTATTTTTAGTGATGTAGAGATACTCCATTAAGAGTTTTGAAATTGTCGCGAGCGGTGACGCGATTTATTAAAAAAATAATTTATGTATTATTTTAGCAGGAATAAAAAATAAAATTAAAATTGAACATGGTTGTGTAAGAGACTTGGCTACTACAATCAATCAGAAATCGATTCGAGTTGTCAGAATTCTAACTTTTACTATGAGTATCTCTAAGTGATGGCAAAAAACACAACTCATTGGGTTACAAAAAGATATTAAGTATTTTTTTCTTTTTACTCGAAAATAAATATATTATAATTCGTTAAAAAAAATTGTGGCGTCGTTTTTTTTTTTTAAATCTCAACATATTATAATTCAAGATTTATATTTTTCGCGAAAGCAACCAATTTGACATATATGTCTCAAATTTCAGCTCAACCAGTCCAGTAGTATTTCAGTTATGCTATGGATAGACGGACAAAAAAACTTCGAAACTAGGGCTTCCATTTTGAAAGAATCCTAAGAAGAAATTAATTTAGAATAAAATCTAACATCTACAGAACATTCCAAATTACATAATAAAAGAAACATGTTTCATTATCTGAAAACTTTTTCCAAGATATTTTTGAAAACGATGATAATAAAAAACATTTGATTCGTCCTTAAAAAGGTAATACGTGTGCAGAACTCCAAATAAAGTTTTAATATTTTAATGGTCTATCTTTTCAAAATCGTTGTACAAAACTTTATTTAATCGTTGTAAAAGTAAGTAAGATAATTTACAAGATTAAGGTTTTCCAGGAATTTTTTGTATTCACGATCGCCTGAAGCATTTACGCCGTTTCCATTCCAAATTAACTTGTATTTATTTTAAAGTTTATAAATTCTTGTTTGAAGTTACTGTTTTAAATGACTGCTCTAAAAGTATATCAATATTTATGTATTTAAAGACTTGCTAGCTCCACCTTTTCCAAAAAGTTTTAAAAGATATTAAAAAAAAGGTTATTTTTTTATTAACGTATATAATTGTTTTTTATATAATTTTTAGAATGTTTCACTTTCTGAAAAAGACCGAAAGAATTTTCTCTATTTATATCGCAAATATATGATAGAGTGTAGACCAAGGCGAATCATTAATTTTTCTTCAATGACAAAAATACAATCAAATACCAGTTTTATTATTATTTCCAAATTTAAACTCATTTAGCTTCGGCTTTGTGCAATAAAATAATATACATATTATACATACAAACGTAAAATTTCTCATCCCACAACGAAATGATTAACTAAATAGGAAATTATTTGATTCGCCCCAAAACTGAAGATATAACGGATCACCATTTTAAATCTCATAAAAATTTTAATTCTTTTCGCTCTCATCGCTGGCAAGAACTAATTATATTATAGCGCAATATGTCTCTGCTAGCACTTTTAAAAATAGAAACAATTGAAAACTGTCTTAATTTGCCTCGGTCTACCTCATATCTTAAAATGTCAATCATTTTGAAGTCAAAACGATTTTGATACTTTATCAATTTAGTTAACTATATTTTATTAAATTAGTCGTTTTTAACAATTATTTGACTTAATTCCGTTCAAGAACATGTTCCCGACATAAAAACTTTAATATTAAAATATATTACATACACAAAAAGGACTGTATAAACTCTCTACTACATTTTATTAAACATGTTTTAACATAAATTCTTGGAGTTAAAGTGTGGTACAAGATAAAAAACTGAAATTACCAATTTCGGTTGTTGACTCTTCCTTTTGCTTTAACAACTGTGGTAAAGCTACCCCTGTCCTTTCGTGTTTACTGATAGTACGACAGATTTAGTGTCCTTCTTAAACCTACTACACTTTACTGTCGGTATTAAGAAACCGGAATTCACGTGGACTGGATTATTGCTGAAAAAATATATATGTCAACTGCGGTTTGAAAGTTTCTAATAAAATTTGGCACTGTTTTATTCGTGGTATTAAGAATATTTTATCAAAGGTGAAGCTTCCAACGTTCTGGTGATTTCATTAATTTGAAATTATTTACGTAGTTTTTGAAGAAACGACTTTAACTTTTGGTTTATTATATCTCGATATTGAAGGTATTTTTCAGTTACGAAATTTCCATGGATCACGTATTTAAAAATATCAATTTATATTTTATTTGAACATACAATAATTTAAATAATGAAAAAATGTAGTATACCGAAAGTCGGAAGAAATAAAATATTATATGACAGCAGGGTGAAAAATTATTATCAAAAACTGTAAGTTTGACACAATGCGGGAAATTTTTCACAGATTATGTGAATTCAGTAATCAGGTATTTCATGTTGTTTCCTCACAATATCGAAGATACGAGAAGCTTTGTGATCGTTTTAGAATGAGACAAAAATATTTTTCTCCGATTTCAAAAATTTAACTTGATCTTTTCGTTTCAAGTCAAGAAAAAACACTTTTCGTTCCGTGTCTGTCTGTTTGTCTCCTGAATCCTTGTCACACGCATAACTCATGAACCACTAAACCGATATTAATTAAACTTGGTCAGATGGTTGGGTCTTGCTTGAGAACGGTCCCATTTTAAAATCATCAAAATCGTGTGTAAGAGGGAGGGGTGACATCCCAAAATATTTGTTTTTTCAAGATATCTCAAGAACGACACATGTTACGTGAAAATTTTATAGGATCTTTTTTGTAGAGCATTTAATTTCCTATAATGTAGGTCTACAACATTTGTTGTAAAATATTTATAAGAAAAACTAATCAGGTGCGTCTTAAAAGAAAAATTTCGTACTAATATTTTTTATTAAAAGTATATAAAAATTAAATGGTTAACCAATGTTAGGAAATTAATCTGGTGAATTTAGCACGAGGAAGCACTGTGCATTTACTTGAAGATGTTTTAATTTTAAAATAAATGCGGGCGAAACCGTGGGGAAATTCAAAAATAATAAAAACTATAAGCGGATAATGAAATACAGAAAATAAATTGTAACAACATTGATTTCATCGGTTAAAAATAATTCACAATTTTATGTCGACATCTCATCGCTGTTACATAAATTATTTTTCAGAATATAGCTCACACATACACACACACATTCATACACAGGTGTTGTCGTAGCGACAAAATCCACAAATCTCAATTAACCCTTTATATCCCCACACTGATGCCAGAACAACGTTAATAATCGATGATACGTTTCATGTTGTATCTTTGTGAATATGTTGGGGAAAAAAACAGTATGCAACCGTGAAATATGTAAATTGTTGCTATAATTTTATGTAAAAGAAAATTGATGTTGACAAGTCTGTATTTTGTATATTATTCTATATCTATCTAGTTATTCACATGAAATGGTATATTATAAATATTTATTATATAAAATTTCCATAAATTTAATTTTCAAAATCAAATACCAAAACGCCTTATGATTTTTTAAGGCGCAGCACCGCCTAAATGACATTTCAGGCATCTACGGTGATGCAAGCTGATGAAATTGTAAACGATTTGATGTTGATATATTTAAAAGTTCACTGAATTAATTTTTAAATTCTTAATGAGTAAAATCAGTAAAAAAATATTTAGTTAATAATAAATAGTTTCCGCGTTTGACAACATTTTGTGTATAAAAAACTGATTTTTATTTTAATAAAATTATTTTTCTTTATAAAAACATCTGAAATAAATGCACAGTACTTCCTTGTGCTAAATTCACCAAGGGTAGTCAATTATTGAATAAGGAAATTGAATGCTCTACAAAGAAGATTCTACAAATTTTCACGTAACATGTGTCGTTCTTCAGATATCTTGAAAAAACAAATATTTTGGATATCAGCCCTCTCCCTTACACACGATTTTGATGATTTTGAAATGGGACCGTCCAACCAACCAATCAAGTTTCATTAATATCGGTTCAGTGTATCATGAGTTATGCGTGTGACAAGGATTCGGGGGACAGATGGACACAAAGCTTCTCATATCTTCGGTATTGCGAGGAAGCAAAAATGTTGAATCAGTAAAAAAATATCTGATCTAATATTCCTTTTTACAATTTCAATATTTTCGCAGTGGTATTAAAAATGTACGATTCCAAAGTATAGGTTTAAATATTTATCCTTACAATATTCTACAAAACAATAACCATACAACCAGAAATTGGTAATCATCTTAATATTTCAATATTTTAATAAAAACAGTTTGTCTTTGAGAAAATTAAGATTTGTTTTAATCTAAAACTACATACTCCCAACATCGCATCGCCACAAAAACTTGAATATTTGCAAAGATTTTCCTAATCAAGAAGTCGAGATAATGAACGAAAACAGGATTCTTAAAATTATTAAAACATTTTATATAGCTATTAGATCATATCTCTACGAGATCAACTTTTAACGTAAAACTACGTCTTCTTTGACGGTACTAGAGGGTAACCTCGGAAACAGGAATGCAACGAAAATATACCACCTTTTGTAAGCTTATATCTCTAAAACTAGTAAAGCAATAAATAATTATATAGTCCAATTTATAATAAAACACAATACAGTAGCTTCAAAATTAAACTAATTTTAATAGGATTGTAATATTGGTCTCATTTGATCCGGCGAGGGTGGGAAAAATCCTACAAGGTAGAAAAGTGAATGTGTGTGCTTATTATACGTGCATTAAGTTATATTTATTTGGTATAGTGACATCTAGCATGCAAATGCAAAACTAAAAATCTGTTTTACCGACTATGATAACTTAAATATGTATTATCTACACCTAACCTAACTTCATTGGTGTTCAATTGTTTCCGTTGCATGGTACGCACAATTCGGCACATGAAACGTGAATTTAATTTCCATTGCATTACTAAAATTTCACCCTCAAAAAGAATAACTTCAAAATTCTACGTTATTAGTTGCGGTACACTTACTACTGTATTCCTATTGTCTGTTTCATTTAAAATTGCAGCAGTAGCTAACATAGGAAGCATAATACGCGCACCTGATTGGGTAAAATGCCAGCCAGATTCACAATAACACAATTTTCACTGACGCAATACATCTACTAATTCATGTTGCCTTGGAAACAAATACAGTTACATTCAAATCGTCAGATTAGTTATTCTAAAAATGTGTATTATATTACCCACATTAGGATATTAGAAAACTAATATTCATAATACAGAGGTGAGTTTTATTTGTTACAAATTTTAGAGTGTATGTAAAAACAATTGCCAGTTTTTTAATGTGGAGTATCGCTTTTTATCTGTGGGCTAGCCTAGTGCGAGAATAGTGCTTGTGTGAATCGTACCATCTAATTCCCGCTCACCACCGTAATCTTAAATGAAACAGACTATAATATAATAAAGTCAAGCAATACATAATAAAAGAAAGTGCGTACAATAACATTAGGTACTAATAACTAGAGATTGGAAAAATAGTTGTTATTTTCAATGAAATAGTTACTAATTGAATTTTTTTCGGAAAATAGTTGGTAAATAGTTTTTTTTACGATTTAATAAGTATTCTGGAATCGAGTTATAAATTTTCATTAACTGATTAACAGCGCCCTTGTGTATTATATGAGAGAAGTTTGTAGGACTATATAATTCACATTTCTTTCTCTGTTGATGGGTTGTGACGTAATCATTGAATACATTACAAAGCATCCTGCCTCATATAAGTATAGAGATGGTAATGTTAAGATATTGAATTATACTTTCTATTTTTTTCATCCAAACTTTCCTTCATCCTCACTCCTCCTATACTATCTCGATTCAACACTGACCTATTACATTTCCAACTTATATTCCATCAACGTACACACTAAAATATCATTCCTAAAACACAATACAACCGAGAGAACAAAACATTTCAAAACTATCCCATCTTTACAATTCCATTGACGAAAAGAACCTAACAATACCCAACGTGTGCGTGTAATAAAGCCATCCATATAATATATTCGTATAATTTAATTTGCCCCAGACCCCACCGTTAAACTTGAACCATGTCCGAGGCGGTTTGCTCAGATCGGGACGGTCGCGAGAAATTCCCCTCAACCCTTTGTACCACTAGTATTGATTACTGAGAAGTGTTACACATACGAGTACCTGTTTCAAATACACACACTCACATACACACTTATATGTGTGACCTGTGTAGTAAAAGGTAATTCAATCGATGCAGAAAGCTTATATTATTACTGTTATTACACGAAAATAGATCTCTGATATCACATGTTTTCATACTTTCGGTTTTTACGAGTATTAGATATTGTATGCATTCCAGTATAATAATAAATGTGGGTTATTTGAATTTAAAGTTTTCTGCATAAAAGAATGAATTACTTAAATTTATGTAAATTTAATTTTTATTTACACGCTTATCATCGTCTATCTGTCTGTCCGTTTGTGCGCTTATAACTCGAAAATCACTTATCTGATTTAAGTGTTTTTTTTAATTCATAGATAAGTTATCTGACCAGGTTATAGAATATATGTTGTTACGTTAGGTAACACAAGCAATAAGCAGTAACGATAATAGTAAATCAAATCGGAAAAAATCAGAAAAATCTCGGCTCCTATGCGAGATAGGGTTTTTTTCCCTTAAACTCTCACCCCCTGGTAGTTTTTAGGCCGGATATAATGAAACTAATTACAATTTTACAATTGTTCAATATTTCATTTATTTACTAGCAAGTTGTAAAACTTTACATTTAATTTAACTTCTATAAAAAGTATGTATATATTGTATATAAAACATTGACTTTCATGTTTGTTTTGTAGAGTCATTCGTTTTAACATCTATACACGACTCAATTACTAATAGGAATAAGTACTCTCTTTTTTTGCACTATCATGTAGATACAGAGCCGTCTCAAGCTTGGAAACGGATAAATATTTCAAAGGGGTTGTAAAAATATAAATATAAAAAATAAAATTTGACCTTTACGAGGTTTTTCTAGGTCATTCCAAGGTCAAATTAATATGATCGGTGAACACATTTTTTTAGCCTCTGAAACTTTTGTATAGAACATTTAACCAGAACCTCAACCCTTATTTGACCGTTTCCAGATTTTTGTGATACACAAATGAATTGTCAAACTTTCCAGACTGCCAAAATTGTTGAAACTTCGCTGGGATATCTTACCTCCAACCAACCTATCCTCTTGACCTTTCTCCTTAGATTAATCATTATAAATCTAAAGAATAACAATTATTTAGAATTTAAAACAGTGCAAAATCACACTAAAAAGAGATGAATAGACATTAGATAAAAATAAAAACTTTCTTATACGCTGTACTAAGTATACAGTATACGTATTTAGATAGAAAAAAATGAACAGAATATAAATTAAAGATATTAAAATTCTCTACAACTTTTATATAAAACATTTTTTCTAGTTCGCTCAATTCAAAAACAATTCGAAAAATTTTCTTCCCAGACAAAAATTTAAATATATAATTTCACTCTTTCATGTATTGTCGTTTTTGAGTTGCAGCCTCTACAGATAGACACACATACATCATGGCAAAAATAGTTAGAATTAATTCAGGGAAGTTCAAAATGGATATTTTCACCAAAATCTCGAATTCGAAAAAAATCAGCTTAACAATACTCATACTGCTACTACAAAGAAATTAAATTTTTTAGAAGAAAAGTTTCTTCCTTAATCGTGGATGAAACATCCCCTTTCACACGAATAACTTCCTCCGAAGTGGATTTTATTTTATTTTTTTCATTTATATTTGTAAGTCTTGTCGTTTCGGATGTAGAGAGATCACAGACACACAGACGTCATTGAAATAATGGTCGTACGTGATTCAAGGACCCTCAAAATGTGCAATTCCAAGTTCGAATTTTTTGATACAATTTCATGTATGTATAATTGTATAAACAAGTAAAAACGGGATCTTTTGAGCTAAGAACTCATTTTATCACAGCCATCTTCGCTTTCTATCTATAGATACATGAATAGTTCAAAAGGGTCTGTGAGCTACATATAGCTTACAAGCTCCACTTTGGGTACCACTGTCCTACAGGGTGCCAACTTACATATGTAGATTTCGTGCTTTAGTAAATCTAATATAATCTACATATTTCAAACGTGTTACAGGAGCACCAAAGCTTACATTAGTTACCTCGACTAGCAACTCTAGAGATTAAAAAATTAATTTATGCAAGTAGAAAATGCCAGGATTAATTTTTAATACCACAAAAAACGAATAACTATATTATTTTTGGAGTCTTTAATTTGAACTCTAATATATATAAATGTTAATTTAAAAAAGCTGGTGTCATTATTTTAATTAAGGGGATTTGTATAGTGCAGTGATCTTCAAACTGTATTCCGTGGAACCCCGGGGTTCTAGTTGACTAGTGTTTATTTTAACTAAAAAATATAAATTATTATTTAGTTATATTTGAAAATTAATGCATTTCAAGAAGTTACTAGAGTGCATAAAATAGCTATGTATGTGTGATTTTTTCTGCTTTTATAGTTAATTCCAATAGCATAAATACTTGCGCAGTTCTCAATTCTCGTTGGGTTACCAGTATGTTTTTTAAATATGGGAGGTTGGTATTTTTCTAAAGGTGGAAAGGGGTTCGCCAAAAAAACCTTAAAGTTCTAAGGGTACCGCGAGTCGACAAAGTTTGAAGATCACTGGTATAGTGACATCACTTTGAAAAAGTATTTGAATAAAAAAACTAAAAACTAATATACATAATATGTTTATTATTATTCAGTTTTTGTATAGGTACATAGGTCAGATATTTTTGTATTATTTTAAGAGTATATATTTTTCTCATATCCGTTACTCTGACATGTGATTGATCATAGCTAAAATAAAAATGTAAGGTAGGTAGGTATATAATTAAAAATTCTAAGTGTAGAAACTTGAATATCATTTAAATAATTTATGGCACCCTGCATAATTGTTGGGTTGTTTAAACGAAATTATATACTAATTATATAACATCAAGTAAAGTGGCAGTAGGTTATTATATATGTATCTAAAAGGTTAAATTATTTTTTAAAAGTGTAATTTTACTTTAAAAACAAAATTTAATAACAATTATTTAGACATTTTGATATACGTTAATTTTTTTTAGAATAAATTGTCCTTTTCCATTATAACAGTTATTTTTTTAATAAAAATTTTTTATAACGTTAATTATTTTTTGTATTTTAACCTCTTTATATGTATGTATCTATGAATATTTTTAATGTTCGGAGCCAAGAATGAATAGTTACACTCCTGTTTAAAAAAAGGATAAGTGTATTCCAAACCTGTTTCCATCTCTTTCTTTTGACACGTCTTTGTTTTCGAATCAGATGCGTGGTCCATGCTCTATGTCTATGATATTGTCTAATTAAGAACCTCCTTCTTTTTTGAAATCGGTTAGTAAAAAAAAATTGAGCCAAAATATTCTAATATTAAATCAAATTCTATTATTTAATATAAATTGATCAAAATAATAATTGATGAACTAAACATGTCAAGTGTATAACTTTTTATTAACACATCAATTACTTTAGTAATCCTGCAAAGAACTTCCATAATTGACGCACAAATAAAAATCAGTTCCGATCCTGTAATCCGTGTTTTTATTCTTGGTCTCAAAAATGAAAACGTTACACCAACATCCGTTATAAATAACAAATTGATACACGCATGATTAAGTTGAATTCAAGTATAAATCGACGAGGGTTCAAACATATAATGGTAAAGGCGCGTTTACACGATATATCTCATTTAATTTATCAATTTTCCGCAAGCTTTATAATACATTCGAAAAATGGTTTTCAGTCTGTATGTATTTTTGGCTCTGAATGTTTTGTCATACTTTACATTATCTTTAGGGCATTTGTATATATAAATTGCAATATGTAACGAAACGTTTATCATGGATAGAACTTAGAACAATGTTTTTATTAAATATGAACTACAAATTTATATATTAAATATTGGAGAACCGGGATTTTTAACATGATATTCTGACAAAGATTATTTTATTTTTGAAGTTATACTTCTTTAAGCGCGTTCAGGATGAAATTTTAATAATGCGCATGCAACGATTCGCGCGCACCATGCAACGGAAACAATTTAACACCACGAAGGTAGGTTAGGTGTAGATAATACAGATTTCTGTTATGATAGTCGGTAAAACAGATTAGTGTTCCATACCGAAATAAGAAAAATGCATAGATTACTGTGAAATGTGTATGTCTGTCTGTCACAGCTTTCTATGACAGACAGACATACACATTTCACAGTAATCTATGTTAATATGGGAACATCGAAAATTGTTGTACGTTTTTTTAGTATTTACTATAAATGGAGGTGAATGAAACTTATAACATTTGATAGGTACTGTGCACAAAAAATCATGTATGCATGTTACCGTTAAGGCAGGTAAAATGAAGTTTACATACACACATGATTTCCTCCCTCACTGTTTGTTTGTTTCCCTTCACATCGTTCAACTGCATAGTAATACTCCTAGCGCCAACAAGTGGTAAAAATAAATCATTTTGGGTTTCTATCAAACGTAGAGAAAGCCAAATCAATTCGCGTTTAATTGCAGTGTTTTTATTTGGAAATTTGTGTAGTAAATAATAACTTTTACGCTTAATAATAGAAAATTAAGTTAGTTTCCAATTTTTAATTTATTAATTTTGAATTAGTTACACTCGTTGAAATTTTCAAAAATTAAAAATTATATTATCAATAAATACAAATACTCGTATTTTCCTTGGATTGCAATTAGTTCGATATCAAACACAAGCTTAACGAATAATGTTATTTGGTTCGAACGTATCTCTATATAACTGCCCTCAATGTGTACATACATTATCCCTTTCTCTCTCACACACACATGCACACAAGGGTAGGATTGATGAATGCCTGCCTGTGTATGTATAGGTGTGGCGCATAGCGCAAGATTGTATATATACGTATGTTTGCATATTATATTATATCTATATTTAAGAATGTTTTTTATATTTATATGTAAATATATAAGGTACTGGCATCAGTCTGGGATATGACCCCAGTAATGGCTATTTTTTAATTAAATGTATTGAATTAAAAATATTTGTTGATATTTGATTACTATCATTTCTGAATATTAATCTATATACATTTAATTGTCTTACAGCGTGATTTGATGATGATCGGCCAATAGGTGTCAAAATGGTGGACATTCAAACTAATTATTAGTATAATTATTATATTATCATAGCAACTGCTTTACATTGTTTCAAATTTGGCTATTCTTTCTTTTAATCTTTTGTGTCGTAGTACTCATTAGCAAGTGTCCATCACTGTGTGCTCATTACTGGTTTTACTTTATCGATTACAAGAGAAAAAACATAAACAAAATATAAAGCTATCATTTAAAAAACAAACTATATTTGCGGACTTTGGTAATTAAATTGATTAAATAAAGAGTTACTAATTTTATTAGTAACATAAGGTCATGAGAATTACAAAATAGAAGTCCATCAATCACTAAAACAGTAAACCTTGCTCTTATAACGGCTCTAACTGGTGCCAGTACCTTACAATTTTTTTTATCAGTTGAAATGTTTGAAAAGTTGATGTACGACTGTATGAATTGTTTAAAATAATCAAAATTTTCAAAAGATGACAAAATAAATGAATTATATATAATTATGTTTAACATTTTTATTGATAATAAAAACTTTCTACTTTTTAAATTTAACAGATGTTAGTCATAATTGAGCTCTTTAAATGTATATTATGTGTATAAAAAAACTGTTATGTGTACCAAAAAATTTATGGGACATAAATTAAAGAAAATAACGTTTACTACAACTTTAATAGAAAAATATTATTTAACAATTTTATGTAATTTTTCCTAATTATCACTGTTTTATAAATAATTCGAAACCACATTTTACAACAAAAATTGGCAAAAGCAAACATCCGTTTCCGATTGAAAGATCGTTTTTCAAAATAGGTTAAAACTAATCTTAAATATAAAATTTCACCATTCTATGATTTGCCGTATTTGACTTACAGCGTAGACAAACAGATATACAGACATCATGGCGAAAATAGTCACAATAGATTCAGTGAAGATCAAAATGGATAATTCCATAAAAATCCGGAATTTGATAAAAATGCATACATATACTTAGGTATATTAAGAAAGTAAAAAGAAACACATATTTAAAATGGAAAAGATTAAATTAACAACTAATTGACAAACCCAACACGTACTATAAATAATAATATGCGTAGGCAAGGTCTTAAAATTTCGCATAGCACATCTTACACGAAAACGAAAGTCGGTACACTATGGAACACATTAATTAAGTCGTATATGACTATGGACATTGCTAATTTGTGTTTCCACGTGACTATTACGTATGTGTTTGCATTTGCCTATAATTGTATCATGGCCAACTAACGTCGTCCTAAATACATAACACTGCTATTGCTAGTTTCAAGTTTGCAATACTTGGAATTGTTTCATCGTGTTGGATTTATATTTATCACTTTTTTATTTTACCTATAGCCGATGCCTCTTCTGCAGATACATATCAGAAGTCTATGCATAATTGCAAAAAAATATTTCTTTTTAATTAGAAACAATGTCGTTGGCACTATTTTATTCTGAAATAATATAAGTATTGATTGATTTATATTATAAAATACAAGTTTATTTGGTTAAAATTTAAGAATAAGATAAGTATAAATAAAGTTTTTAAAAACTTTTTAAGAAAAAAATAAAACCGACTTTAAAAAAAGTATCCCCATATAATAATTAAATTTAACAGTTTTTGAAGTCGGTTTTTTTTCTTAAAAAGTTTTTTATTGGCTTGACACCAGCTTCAAAAACTATTAAATTTAATTATTATAAACTTTTCAGAATTTTTAGGGTTTTTTTAAGTCGTTTTTTTTTTTGAGTGGTATATCATTGAAGTCCATGGCCAAATTCTGATAAAATTTATATGGGACCACCTCGGGAGTATACTCTTTCAAATAAACAAAATACGTTCAATTCGGTGCATACTTTTCTTAAATCATGGAAAATAATTATAGCATTATAGAAATGTAAACGTTGAAATTTTGATTAGCAATGGCCAAAAAATTATTAAAAAACAAGGTTTTCTTAAGTTGTCTAAACTAGCAACTTTTGGTTATCATTTTAGCAATATTCAACTATACAGAGCAATATTGTATAAATATATATATGTCGTTAAAAGTATAATGAAAAAAAAAACTATGTATGAATTCATTTTCAAATTTTCATGCCCTTATTCTAATTTACTATGTATCGACTGGGCCTCAAAATTATATTGAATTTTATTAAAATTAGCTGTCACTATTGTCGAGTATGCTCTATAGCAAAAGCTAACTCTATCTGTGAGGTATCAAATCGAATTTTAGGTAAATGTTATATATTTTATGAGGTACACTCGTCACCACTGCATTTAGATCGCTGATATAACGTGCATGTGTCAACCACCACCATACCATTGATTACACTTGTCGGTGGGCTGTCACTTATATTTAATACCCCACCACTTTTCCCCAGAGCAAATTCTTTATAATACCGGACACTCGCCTATAAAAAAGTACGAAAGTTTTTTTTAATTTACAAAAAAATGTGGAGTACTTAAAATAAAATTTATCTTGCTGTACTTGCGAAAATAAAGATAATATATAGAATTATTAACCTATAAAGCTTTATCTTTAAATAATCTAAACATATAATTGTAGTTTAAATTTCCATAAAATGTTGAAGTTTGTGATTTAAACCAAATTAAAATTAACATAATATACACATAATGATTATTAAATAATTTTTAGTGTTATTGGTTGCATTACAATTTTGAATTTCTGCTATTTTCACTTCTGACATTACAATGAGCGCTTCCACCGATGTAAGGTGAATGTTAATTATGATGAAACATTGATGAAGCGATTGAAGTTTTTAGAAGGACATAGAATAACAAGAAGTAGGACAATTGTAGTATAATTAGTGTAACAAATGTATATAAAATTATTGATATTATATTTTGTAATAGACCTTCAAATATCTTAACTATATTCACATAATAAATCGTTACCATCGAAATAAAAATAGTAATGCGGGGTTTACACGGGTCGCCTAGCCGCATGGCGGAAATCAACCGTATAAATGGCAATTCGGTTAAGCCGCAGATGACTAAAATCGCAAGCGCCCAAGTAGACCAGTTTTCGACTTTCGCCGCATACGGCGGGTGACTAAAATCGACCGTGTAAAACTGAAAATAATTTTTATCGCACGTAGAACATCTGTTCTGCTCAATATTTTCAAAAAAATGAACAAACCGTATGCGATTTTTATCGATGGTGTTTCTGTGCGGCCTTGTGAGGCGATTTGGTAGGTGACTAGCCGCACGGCGGCAATCGACCCATGTAAATACACCATAAGTAATCAATATATTCAAATGTACATTATTGTACATATTTAGTAACTAATACAACATAATTTCGTATTTTTTAAACGTTAAAATAAGCTTCTGGATAAGGGGCTATTCCCGATGGCCAATTAAAAGAGAATTAAAAAAAAAAAGTTGAAATTTCATACTTTTAGAATTTAAATGTATAGGAAAGGTCTTGGATATGACCCCAGTAATGGCTATTTTTTAATTAAATGTTCTGAATTAGAAATTTTGTTGATATTTGATTACTACCATTTCTGTATATTAATCTATACACAGTTAATTGTCTTACAGCGTAATTTGATGACAATCGGCCAATAGGTTTCAAAATGGTGGACATTCAAACTAATTATAAGTATAATTTATTTATTAATTATTATATTATCATAGTAACTGCTTTACATTGTTTCAAATTTGACGATTTTTTCTTTTATATCTTTTGTGTCGTAGTACTTATCGTTTTGTAATAATTAGCAAGTGTCCATCACTACATGCTCATTACTGGTTTTACTTTATCTATTACTGGAGAAAAACATAAACAAAATAAATGGCTAAAATTTAAAAAATAAACTCTATTTGGTAATTAAATTGATTAAATAAAGAGTTACTTGTTTTATTAGTAACATGAGTACATGAGAATTACAAAAAAGAAGCCCGTCAATCATAAAAACAGTAAACCCTGCTTTTATAGCGGTCATAACTGGTCTCAGTACCTTATATATTATAATAAGTAATATACTAAACTTGGATTCAACATCTAAGCTTTGTTGTTCGGATTTTTCAGTTTGACCAATAAACATCTTCAGTATTTTACTTTTAAATTCATATTTGTACCTACTGTTATAATTAGTTAACGTTCATAAAACTGCGTGTAATCTTACATATATTCTGTATGTTCTAGCAGTGCAGAGGTTGCACTCAGTAAGTATAAAGAAGGATCCGGGATAATATTGTTAGAGAAACAGAGGCACAAATGTGGAATTATATTTCAACAAACGGGTCGTTTAATTTTTAATGAGTATAACGGGTAGCCAAGCTAAAGTAAAGTTCATTTACCATTGTGGAGATATTTAATATAATGAGAATAAAAACCACATGCTAAAATTAAAAATGCATGCTTAAATATCGCATCTACTTAAGTAATTTTTAATTGTCGGTCCGTTTATGAATCAACAGATGATAACAAAAACTTTAATTTTCTTTTTTAACAATGTTAATCCCATTGAACAAATCTACTGCAGCCGAATTAGAAGCGTAATTATTAATAAATATATATTTACTTACTACCTAGCGCATTAAACTCAGGGTTACCTGGGGATATACATTTAATTTGTAATAAATCTATTAAACATTGTTTTTACTTATCGATAACTATTTACGCAGTGCACGCGATGATACCTCTGCGACGATTGCTTTTTTCGACTTTAAATTTACACAAAATATCCACAAATTATACACCTAAGCCATCCTCGTGAAACACTCTATCCATTAGTGAAAACCGAAATAAAATCCGTTCAGTAGTTACTGAAGTATTTAGTATAGATTTAACTCCATTCAGATTATTCCATTTATTGTTAGAGTGAAAAATTCTTGAAAACTTTGTTTTGTTTTGTTAAATAATTTTATAATGAATAAATCATGCAGAATTGACGTTTACATAGAGAAAATTTTTCGGGCAAAAGTTGTTTATATTTTGTGTAGAATACGAATCTGTAAAAATATATATTTCCATTTTTTAAATGAAGTTGACCTTCAATTCTACAACCAAAGTCAAAATTTGTATCACCATTAAATGCTCCCCTCTCAAATGTTCAACTTTTGTTTCAAACATATTTCCCAAAAATGCCTTGTTCTCAAGATAGTAGAAGGTAAAAATATATATATAGAAAAAAATTCGGTTTAAAATTTGAGCACTAAAAGATTATTAGCTAACGAATGAATGTACGTAAATAGAATCTACAAAACGGATATGTGTATTTCTTGGGGCTGTTTTCAGTTCATAAATCTGTATAATAATTTAATTATAAAATAAACTTCTATCCGCATGAATAATCATGGAATCAACGTAATCCTATCAAGCAAAATTTTAAACACAAACAAAGATCTTTATGTACCTTATTGTTGATTTTGAAATAAGAATTATGGGTCCTTTGAGCACTGTTAAACTATGTTTCTCTCGTCCTTTATCTGCTCTATCGTTGATTATATTTCAAACGCCCGCGCCGGTTCAGTTCAAATTAAACTCGAAATGAATATGCATCAGATTTGGGTAAAATAAATTAAATCGCCTATCGTTAAAAAGATCAATTACAAAAGCTAATTAAAGATTTTAAGAGTTGAAGTTTTAGAAATATTTTTATTTTGATAATTACCTAAATAAAAAACTTAAAGAAAAAAATCAGTGCAAAAAAAATCGAAGTGAGTTTTTAGAAGTAAGTTTATATGTGTATATGTTACCGGCAATGTATGAAATACGGCATTCTATAGAATTCCTAGGTATTCTATAGAATGCCTAAAATCACCAGGCAATGTATGAAATGAATTTAATTATATACATTTCCTAGGCATTCTATAGAATACCTAATTGATAGCCGGCAATGTATGAAATATAAACATAAATAGGGTGAATCGATCAATTTTGGTCCAGGTACAGATGTTGCCTTACTTTATGTTATAAAATACTGATGCAAATATACAATAAACAAATCTTGGTTCATTCTCGATAGCTGTAGGTAGGTTTCTAGATTATAATTCAGTATTGCCGGTACAATACTGAATTATTTATCAAAATAAACATTTTATATTTACGCGTTATATGTATAATAGAAAAATGTATGTACTATGTACTATTGTTTCTGTGAATTTTTTATTTTTACAATAAGGGCCTTAAATCTTACTTAATACACGTCTGGACTAATATGATTATTTTATTTTATTTATAATAATAAATATCAAATGTTATACTATTGTTTATGTGGTTTTGTTATTTTAACAATGAAAGACCTAAATCTTACATAATATGAATTTGGACTTTTTAAAATTAATTAAATAATACCTATCTGCTTTATTAATATCATTTTGTCTTTTATTTCATACATTTCCTAATATTATCTTGGCATTCTATAGAATTCCTAGGGATTCTATAGAATGCCTAGGCAAAGTATATAATAAATTTCTATTAAACAAATATTTCATACTTTGCCTGAAATCGTCAGGCATTCTATAGAATTCCTAGGAATTCTATAGAATGCCTGAATTACATACATTGCCGGTAACATATACATTAAATAAACAAAAGTTTACACTGAAAAGAGGGGAGCTTTTCCACCAAAAATGAACCCAATCGTTCAAAAAATGTGTGTTTTTTTTCTAATATCTTCGAAAGTTTTATGGATACGTAAAAAATTAAAATTATAGCGGGTTCTACGTAAAAAATGTTTATATTTAAATACGTAAGAAACCATACATCATTAGTAATGGGAATTTAAAAAAATCCATTTGAATATACTATAAAATTTAACCTACCCCACCCCCCTACAAATTTTAAAAATAAACAGAGAAATATCTGACAAGCAAAAAAAATTCTAAGATTTAAAAATTCCTCATGCTCATGTCAGGTCATAAGAAATTCACCGCCTGTACCCAGCTCTACAGTAATGAAGGTTTTAGAAAATTAATAAATCAAAATCAAATATATTATAAAGGATGAACCATCTGTTAGTTTCTTCCTCCCTTAAGAAAATATTATAATTCAAACGAGACCGAGTTCTTTTAAATACTGACAAGACGAGACTAGCCTAAACCCAGAATCACCTGGTTTACAAATAAACAAACAGTTCAAATACATAACCGCAATATTGTTGGCCCACCCTATATGTATTTAAGGTAAGTAATGATAAATTAAGAAGCACATATAAAATCGATGAAACTAAAATTATCCTTAAACTGACAAGTAAAAGACAGCTGTGTTCAGTTTTCTTAAATGATTAACTTTACGATTATAAATAATGTCTAATGTTCTAGGACATTGACATTTACTGTCCTTCTGTTCCTCTTTCGTCCATACTTACGTTTATTTAATAAGACGTTTTAATCGCACTGAGAAATACATTTCAAAACTGCCTGCCACGAATAATAATTGTTATAACACAACTGTATATAAATGACATTATATGTATAGTCATATTTTAGTACAGTTATTATGTGTTTAATGTGTATTGCTAATTTATGTATATGTATAATTTAAGGAGAAAAATTTATAGAATCGAGTTTATTTCATATAAATAATAGATTATCAGCGAATGTTCAAAATAAAAGGTTACGAATTTTTATTTCGGAAAGTAACCTGTATACAGAAAAACTTTTCAGACAAAAGTTTTTGTTTCGAGGATTTGATTCTACGTGAAAAAATAAGAAACTTTTATCCGAAATTTTATTTTTATTTTTTTAACTAATAAATGTATTGAATATAGGTATCTGGTATACCAGTTCAAAAAAATATTTTAGAGGAAAATTACAACAGAAAAAATGTTTTAAATCGTAACTATAATATGTAAGTTTTTTTTTGTTGAAGTTTTTTTACCTTTTTTTGCTTCCTCGCAATATCGAAGATACGAGAAGCTATGTGATCGTTTCAGATTGAGACAAAAAAAAAGTTCTCCAATTTCAAAATTTTAAATTTATTTATCCGTTTCACGTCAAGACAAACACTTTTCGTTCCGTGTCTGTCTGTCTGTCCGTGTGTCCGTGTGTCCGTCCGTCCGTCCGTCTGTCCGTCTATCCCCTGAATCCTTGTCACACGCATAACTCATGAACCACTGAACCGATATTATTGAAACTTGGTCGGATGGTTGAATTTGGTTTGAGGACGGTCCCATTTCAAAATCATTAAAATCGTGTGTAAGGGGGAGGGGTGACACCCCAAAATATTTATTTTTTCAAGATCTCAAGAACGACACATGTTACGAGAAAATTGTATAGAATATTTTTTGTAGAGAATTAAATTTCCTATAATATGGGTCTACTACGTTTGTTGTAAAATATTCCCTTACAAAGATTTATCTAAATTAATTTTAAAAATTCGTGTTTTGTTTTTCTAAATTGATATTTGATTGGATATATTAAGTGTCATTTTGACGTTTTAAATGTCACTTTGGCGTTTTAAATGTCACTTTGACGTTTTAAATGTCATTTTGACATTTGCATAAATTTAGATTTAGATTGAAATTGTCAAAAAATTAAAAATATATGAAAAAATATTCAGGTGCGTTTTAAGAAAAACTAAGATTTTTTACTAAAATTTGTATAAAAATTAAATGGTTAACCAATGCCAGGCAATTTATCTGAACACTATCGGTTTTAGTGAATTTAGCACGAGGAAGCACTGTGCATTTACTTGGCAGATGTTTTTTAAATTGTGAGTTCAAATAAAAATGGGCCATATAAAATTGTTCTAGAAGATTTGTAGAACATTAAATTAGATTATTAGATTATTCTTGATCATAGATCGAATAATCGTCACAGAATTACCCTTCAACTATAAAAGTTAGTTTAAATCTTGAGTTAAATCAAAATAAATATTCTTGTAAAAATGGAGAAAATATTTCCTTAGGAATCAAAAAATTTATATTATTTATAAATTATATTAATAGCAACAATTACAAGGGCTTGTTATTTTCTAATAGTGAAAGCTTTTGACCGTTTTTAGGTATAGATATTTGAGGCACGCTCAAACTTTTTACAATATCATTTCTTATCTATATTACCTATCAAATTGATCGATCTTAAGCGGATAAGCTTTTAAAATTGTAAAAAATGTTGATGAGTCTCATTGAAATTTTATTAGGTTGTATTAAAGGGTTATAGATAAATGCACTAAAAATTTGATAGTATGCATTTTGTACACTCGAAAATAAATTTTAGTACTTTACACTAAAAATTTGATAGTATGTACTTTGTACACTCGAACATAAATTTTAATACTTTGCACTAAATTTTAACGTGCATTGAAGAATATTCCGGTATGACGTCACAATTGTCAAAAATCACATATGAGTCGTGTTAAAACAAAAGTCGCCTTATCCACCCCCTGACCCAAACTGAGTTAGCTATCAGGTTCTGTTCCTTATGTATAAAGGTACAATTACCCGGTATTATACATGACAAATCTTGTCTTATCACGTTCAAAATCAATAATAAAACTGTGTGTTAAAACAAAACTCAGTCTTATCCATTAAATAAAATATAATATTTCAAAATTTGAAATAGATGTTACAAATGCTAACAGTAAGATATTTAATATCTTATTGTTATCATTTGTAACATCTGTTTTAGAAAAGATTAATACAACAAATAAACAATTAAATAATTTACAAAACTTAAACAAAACTTGTCTAATCCCTGCAAACTAAACAAAAGTCTTCTAATCCAAATTTGTTTTCAAAATTACTCAAAATTTTGTAATTGTTTTAATTTGCTTTCTTCATAATTTGAATCTGTTATCAGTGCATAATGATATTATTGACCATAAAAACTGATATTGGAACTACACAAAATATTAAAAGAAAAAAACGATTTGTAGAAAATAAATTTAGATGGATTAGGCGACTTTTGTTTTAACACGCCTCATATATACATAGTTATTCAGAATAATTTGAACTATTTTACCTTTTATATATACAAAGCCACCATTAGAACAATACATAGCTTTAACAGAATATAAAAATGGTCCCAAAGAGGTAGATTTTCATATTTTCATTATAAATGCAACCCTGGGTTGACACTGAATATATTATAATTATATTGTTGCCAAGTTTATGTCCGTATTATTGACCATTATTATCGATTTGGTCTGGAAAAAACTAAATCAAGTCATAAAATATTTTACGGTTTATAAATTGGTAGAATCTAGCAAATCAATAAAGAGAAAAGATATTTGTTTCCGTAAACTGTACTACATTCATTGCGATAAATTTATGTAGTGTTTAAAAAGATAAATGATCGTTTTTTTAATACATGCCAACATTGGCAGTTGTAAATTTAACAAGACGGCGGTTGGGCATGTTATAAAATACATATTGTCACATTGCTTTCGTAAACTATGAAAATAGATATTTGTGAGATATGGTAGACATAATTTTAAAACATTTGGAATTTCAAAATAAACTTTTTCGTTCTCCATATTTTTTAATCGTTTATTTCTGTATAAAATAAAAATTACATTTTTAATTTAATATTTCACCCTATGTCACAAATGGAGGATTGTAATTGTTGTTTTAACTGACCCGGCAAATGTTGTTCTGCCTAAAAATAATTTATTTAAAAATCAGACCATAAATACACATTTTCATAAATATCTCGACTCCAGTACCACCTAACGGATCCAATTTTTGTACAAATATTTATTTCGGCGTAACTAACTTATATTCTGAATATTAACCAAATCGGACCAAAAATACATATTCTCAACCCCAGTGCGACCTACCGGGTCCAAAAATCTATGAACTTATCGGAGCACCAAACAAACATATGGTGTGAATATGGTTTCGATACGTCGAGTGGTTTAAGCCTGATGAGATTACATACATATACCTATGAACCAACGTTTTTATATATTAAGATTGCCTCTAAAACAAATTTAATCATGAATAAAATAAAAAACATTCTTTTTTTATATCATGTTAAAAGTAAAAAAATCTCAAATTGTTTTATTAATTGTGCTGATAAATTGAATTCGGACAAAAAAATATTTTAGACAAAAGTGACTTATTTTAATAAAAAATATAGGTTTCCAAAAAAAGTCAACCTTAACAAATCCTTTCAAGGTCATTCCAAATATGATAGCAGAAAAAAAATTCAAGCCATGAAACTTTTGCAAAAAAACATTTATTCAAAAACTCAACTCCGTTTTTGACTGTTTCCAGACTTTTGGGATAACCTGTATGCTATATTATAAATACAAATTTCTGGTGTATATATTTTTTTTATATTTAATCCGATTATTAAAAAAAAATTAAATCAAAAACACGTTATTCTTAAAACTTAAATTACAAAAAAAAGTTCATGCAATGTATATTAACCATATTTGCACAAAAATAATTTTCTTCGTTCGTGCGAAAAAAATAAAGGAATAAAAGTTTTCTAATTTAACATTCGCTCTATGCCATATCATTTTGTGTTCATTTTTTTTAAAGAAAGCGTTGATATTATACAGATTCTTCTTTTTTAATTTTCTGCAAGTCGAAGATGAGAAAAAACGACAATGTTAACACTCTACAGGCATCATTTCTGTAAAACAAATGAATACAAAATAATCTTGACTGGTTTTATCATCAGTATAGGTACATGCAATTTGAATTCATTTTCATAATAATGGTTTTAAGCCTTGGCACTTTACAGAACCGGTCTCCGTCACCGCTTCGACCTTGTAAATCTATTACATGTTATATTGAATCACATATTATAGATTTGCAAGGTCGGAGCGGTGACGGAGATCGTTTCTGTAAAGTGTCAAGGCTTAATAATATATCTATATCGTAAATATATATAAAGCTCAACGTCTCTTTGTCTGTTTGTCTATCTGTCTTATCTGCGCTTATCACTGAAGAACCACTTATCCGATTTACGTGTTTTTTTTTAATTTATAGATATGTCCTTTGCCCAGGTTTCAGTATATATTTTGTTACGTTAGGTAACATAAGGAATAAGCAGTGATGATAATAGTAAATCAAGTCGGAAAAAAATTACCGCCAGTGCCCTCTTTTTCAATACGCTGCCTAAACCGTTAAATATTGAACAATATAATGCAGTAAAGAATTGTGTAAAATATAAAGATCTAAAATAATTCAAATATATTTTTCAAAAATCCGAAACAATAATTCCGTAGTCCACGCGAACGAAGCCGCGGACACAGCTCGTAAAATATACAGAAGAAGTAATAACCATTATTTTCAAAAGTCTATTAGTTGAAATTTTTAGTTTTTCCAAAAATAAGAATTTAGAGTTTACTTTTTAAAGCGTCAATAAGTAGTTGTAACAAAGAACAAATTGTGTAACAAATTTAAGAAGAATCTCAAACTTCGAGAAAGGAAATACAAAAAAGTTTAAGAAAAAGATTCCTTGTTTTGTTCTTACAGTTTTTTTTTTTTGTATGTTCATTATTTAAGGTAGCGGTCCCCAAACTGCGGTCCTGATCTAATGCCAGTGTATTTTTTCTATGCATATACAGCTAATGCTCTACTCATAATAATGATTAATTATGTCTTATAGGTGTTGTTTGAATCTGAAATTGTTTAAAAATTTCTTCAAAATAATTTTTCATGTAATTACAATAAATTTATCGAAAACTATACCTATTTAGGTGAAAAATTTATTAAAAATATGGATTTATTACAGAGATTTTTTTAAATAATTATATTAAAATTGCTTTTTTCAATGATTTTTTCATATAAATAATAAAGTATTTTTTGTAAATTAAATGTAATTTGTAAACTAATTATTATTTTTTTTATTTCTCCGACTCACTTTACATTTCAAAAAAAATTATGTGGTGGTCTACTGAAACAGGTTTGTGACTAATGTCCGGTATTATAAAGGAGCTAACAAATTTGCTAGCTAGCACGCACTTTCAAATGAAATATCAAACTTATGACAGTTCTTTTGAAGTTTGTTGAAGAATTTGATATGTTTCGCGCACGTGTTGTAGGTAAATACCAAAGGTTTTAAAACAGTGGTGATATTATGAAAATTATTTTGTACGGTGAAAGACGACAACTGTGTTACAATTAGTTGAAGTGTCACTGCTCTAAATTCCATAGCTAATCCATAGATACTAGTACAGAATTAATACCCCGTTTGAAAGTGCTTGCTAGCTAGCAAATTTTGCTAGCTCCTTTATAATACCGGACGTAAGGCAATAAAATAAAAATATTTTCTGAAGTCACTACTTTACAAATTACTTTGAACGTTTTTAAATATATTTTAAGGAATTAATTATATTTTGAGTAGCTTGTAAAAAAAATACATTAGCATAAAAATTAAAACATCACTTAAAAAAATTAACTTTCTTTTTTAATATATGTACTATGTGTTTTCCATCTCTAAATAATTATTTAAACATGAAAGATGTTAAATTAAATAAAAATTGTTTTCAAAGAATCCATTAGTCATATATTAATAATTCAATTTGTCATTAAATTATAGTTACTTTTTAATAGAAAATTGAATGCTCTACAATCTACAACAAAAAAATTCTATTAAATTTCCACATAACATGCGCGCTCTTAATAAATCTTGAAAAATAACAATTTTAGGATGCCACTCCTCCCCCTACATACGATTTTGATGATTTTTATATGTGATTATCTACTAGCGATGACTTAAGTATGTACAAAGGACCAAACTTCCAGTGAAAACAACTTTTTATTTAGTTTTTTAATGTTTTTATACAGAATATTTATATTTTATTCAAAATTTATGAACCCTCTCCAACTCCCCCTATAAGATGTGAATATGCACTAAAAATCGTTTATTTATTCAGAAAAAAAACTGTAAAATCTCTTCTAAAACAATTATCATACACAGTTATGTAAACACATCAACACAATTACAATTTGTAAGCAAATTATTCAAAACATGTTATTATATTTTCATGAATACGTGAAAAATGTAAACAAATATGTTAAATCACTAACAGAGATTCTACGTGGTATTTTTCCGTATACGAAGTAAATATTATTATTGCCTTAATTAAATTCGGCATATTATACGTATGTGTGTAGGATTATATTATACAGCTATATTAGTTTCTACGTTCTGAAGCTCTATGTATTTCGCTCTGTGTGTTTCTCTTTGTCTAATTCAGTAACGGTGTAGGAACAATATCTATATAATATATTATATTTTGATCTTATATACAAAAAGTATCACATTGATTATAACAAATATCATGAAAAGATTTTTGTATTTATTATAAAAAACTATAACTATTTTTATTTCAAATTTTTCTCTAAGCCACCACTTCTTTGAGAACCACTTTTGTAAGTATAAGGTGATCCCCTCTCCCCTTTCCTTATAAGTAAAGTTTTAATATATGAAAATACAATTTGAATAGCCGAAAATGATTTCTTATTAATATATTTTAAAATAATTAATTTAAAAATATAACTTAACGTAAATAACGCATTTGACAGGGCCGTAACCACCACCGGGGTAGCCGTAAAAACTCAGGTCAGCAAGATTGAGGAACAAAAAAAAGGCCATTAAAATTAGTAACAAGCGGAAAATTGTGGATTGAAAAACAAAGGTCTTCAGTTTTGATATTTAGCATATAATGAGGGACCCTCGGTCACTTGCTGCCTCGGGGTCCCAGAACCTCTGGCATTTGATCCCCCTCCCCTACTTTCTACACATAAAGATAAATAAGGTTTTCCAGACCCCACTCACCCCAAAATTTACGTAATGAATGGACGTTCCCAATAAGAAAGTAAATCAAAGTTATTCTCTATGCCAAAGTGTGAATTAATAAATGAATATTTAAATACAAACAATTGCACAACATATTTGGCACGTAAAAGTTTGATAACATAATATGTAGTAGGTAAGCCGTATGAATTATTTTACAGTATGTTAACGTTTAGGCCGCCACTGACCTATATCAAATTTCACACTATATATCTCAAAACAAACCCAATTTGCAGACTCTAATACGAGCGCACTATCTGCACCGTGGAGTGTAAATAACCTGCCGTTTGCACTGTTTTCATATTCAAATTAATAATCCCGAGCTAATTGCTTATTTGTATCAATTAACCAAAGCCTGAATTTATATTGAAATTACCAGTTTTTCCGTGAAATACGATTCTAACTGATTTGTCAGAAATGTTATACATATATGCTATTTTTAGACATTAATGTCAGGTATTATAAAGAATTTTCTCTAGACCAGTGATTCCCAAAGTCTGTACCCTGTCGTCCTTGGGAAGCAGATAATAATCTATCCTATTAATTTATTAAAGGAATGAATTTGTTCAATAATGCAATTGTTTGACCTGTTCATTACAAATTACTCATGCTTTAACTTAGGGCAAGACGCCATGGGAAAACATAAGTTCAAAAAGGGTACCGCGGGTCGAAAAAGTTTGGAAACTATAGACCAGTGGTTTTTAAACTAGGGTCCGCTGAACGTTTGTCGGGGGTCCGTGAAACATAAATTATTGTTGATATTTACTTAACTTGCATGCATCAAAGTTATTCATATAAACCATACTATTGATTACAACTGTCACTGGGCTGTCATTTATATTTAATACCCTCCAGATCGCGTTAGCTTAGCTTTTGCTACAGAGAAAATTCTAAATAATACCGAACATAAATGTGCTGTTTCTTTACAGTTTCATTGGTTTTATGAATTAAATTAAGGTAAAAATAAAAAGTACATATGAATGAACTATTATTAAAAAATTAAAAAACGCATTTTAATGAGAAAAAATCAAGCTTTTTTCACATATTTTTAATGAATGACGTACTATTATTTGTTAACCCTTTTTACAAGCTCGTAAAGTCAAAGTAACAATTTTTCTTTGATGTTAAGTGACTATATCAAATAAAATTGTAAATCAAATTTAAAAAAGCATCTGAAACTGGAATTCTACACAGATTTCGCTTAAAAAATTTAAACCATTTGCACCCTTTCAAAATTTGCATAAAAATATGAGTTTTTTATTTTTTGTTTGTTTTATAACTTTAGAATTTCACAAAAAGTAAACAAGATTTAAATCTCTGGAAAGCATTTATCACTTAAATTTCAGAATGGTTCCTTAAAAACAAAAAAAAAGTGAAATATATAAAAATATTTTACTTTATAATTTTAAAATATATAAAAATCATTTTTTTAATGTGCTAAAATCTGTGTATTAAAAAAAAATCAGAAAAAAAATGCACGGACAATGGACAAAGCTAAAATTTTTAATTCTCCAAAAAAACTTCATCGGGTATAGTATCGAAAAAAGTAAAGTAAAAAAATGGAAACCTTTTTCATTAATAAATTTGCAAACACATAACCGTAAAATAGTTAATGAAAACGAATGACAAAATCGACATAATTCTTGGACTCATACGTGACTTTTTATTACTTCAAATGTTTGTTTTGGACGTAAAAAACACGATTTTTATCCATTCGAAGTTATTTATTAGAATTGATTTATTTTGGGAGATTGTATTACTCGTATTAATCCAAGTTTATTAGCAACGCCTTTATGTATACATTTTAAAAATTTTAATTAAAAACACTTTATTTTTATATTTCTAAAATAACTAAGATCATCTGGAATAGCAACAAAGGAATGCCATAATTATAAAAAAAGGAATATTCTAGATGGCGTTGGCGTTACTATCACAATAGGGAAAACTATTTAATTAAAATATCGAACAACACTTTGTGTATTCGTAATTTCTGTAAGGATAGTGATCCTTTTTCATATTACTATATATTATCTACCGTATACTTTTATGCACTTATCTACCAACCCACGAAAATATCATTTTTGAGTTATAAATACAGTTTCATTCAAAAACGTTATAAAAAATAGCTCATGAGAGTTAAAATTTTATTTAAATTATAATTTAACAAAATTTCTTACTGAAAAACGGTTTGACTCAAGAGAGAATGATTATAAAAAAATGTTATTAATATCTTATTACTTTTTTCCAATAAAAATAAATATAACAAAATCAATTGTATGTTTCCTAAATAGTAAAGAACAAAAAAATTATATTTTATTTAAATAATTAACACATATAACTAAATATGTATGTCAAATAAAAATATTCGAAAGACTCTTTGAACAATTTGTATCACCTACGAATAAGTTTGACGTATGTAGGTATATCTGTTCAAAAATCCATATTGAACTAAACGCAAAACTAAAATATTTATAGAGAAAACACACACACACACACACACATAATAGTTACCTGCAGTGTCACCTTAAGGAAAAATCGAACTCCATAAATATCTTCATATATAAAATACACGTATATTGTATATCAACAATAGGTCCTTGTAATTGTAACTCACTTCACATTATTTTTTCAAACGTTTTTCTTTTATAACGACAGTTAATTTTATCGTTCTCTTTGATTCCAACACTTATTTTTAACGTAACTCTTAATCGAGTACTGTGCTATGAAGTCTAGGTCATTTTAATTGATTTATTTAAAAGAATCGAAACCGTGGACACTGTCATTGTCTTTTATGTCCTGTGGTGTACATTTGACAACTGATTTATTGTTTATCTCACTTATATTTCACTGCAAAAATAGGTAGGTAATCAAATGTAAGTAGAAAATAAATTATACCTATTATTAAATTGAATATAATATTTAAAGGGAGGGGGTAAGGCTTTATTTTTTTTAATTTTTTTTTTATTTTTAATAGAACGCGTTTAATTTAATAAAATGTGTCAAATTAATTTAGTTTATTAAGTAGTAGAAAATTTTATAAAAAAGTATTTTACTTAGAGAGCAATAATTTTGATCCTCCCCCCTCTTCACTGAAATATTCACATACCACAACAACAACAAACCCACTAGAAAAAACAAAACAAAAACTTTTTTAAAACAAATAAGTAGATGACCGCACTGAACGTTACCCTATGTATGGGAACGTCGTTAACAGAGACTGTGTTATCGCGCACCCCGTTTGGCTTCTGTTCTAACCTGACGTACTGACGGCAAAGCACTACAACAACACAAAACCGCAGTCTCGCGCGGCTGCGGCGGCAGTGAAAAACCGGAGCGCCGGCGGGGAGGGTGGGTGGACGGGGGGGAGTGGGGCCGAACGCGCGGACACGGCACGACACGTCGCGACGCCAGCGCCGCTCCGTGCGCCGACGCCAAGGCGCCGAACTATCGGCAACGCGCTACTGCAGCGGTTCCTAACCTTTTGAAGGACAAGGACCCTTGTGAAGGGCATTTTATAGAAAAACTAGACATTTTCCGCAGTTTCTCCCACATTTCCTTCGATACTAATCCTATTTTTAGGGTTCCATAGAAAATTAGGAATCCTTATAGTTTTGCTCTGCCCGTCTGTCTGTGTATCTACATAAATTTTATACCTATTAAGTTGAATTTAGTATGTGGACGTAGATTGATAACCCAAAAACAGAAATAATAAAAAAAACAATTTTTGGACCCCTTCCCATTGACTGAAAAGTATACTCAAAATTTTAGTTAGTGTGGTGTCCTGTATGTATTCTAAAATGTAGCAAACAATATTTTAGAACCTTTTAATTTTAACCTTTCGTTATCAGTGTCCCCCCCTCTAGTTTCTATCGATGAAAAAATCTGAAAAAAAATTTTCGTAAAAAAATTATTTTAATGAAAATTATAATGAGTACTGTAGAATTTTTTTGGACCTCCTTCCCATACACTGAAAAGTATACTCAAATTTTGTTTTCTTACTCATCCCATTGACTGAGATAGGTCTCATAAAATGCAACAAAAATGTTTTAGAACCTTCTGCTTTTAACTCTTCAATCGCGATATATTTTCTCTAATTTCTAAACTATCGATGCAAAAAATCTGAAAAAAATCCATGATATAGCTTTTAATTAGCACTTTCACTGAAAATTATAACGAAACCTATAAACAAAATAGTTTATAAATTAATTAATTTTTTTTTAATCATCACACAAACACGTACACATTTATGGAGATTACATCTTTCGTCAACATAAAAAAACTCTTGATACGTATTATCAAGTAGAGAATGTTAGATCATATATTAAACATATGTTTAATATATGGTTAGATGAAGAAAATGCTAGTGAGAACGGCTACGGAACCCTAAACAAAATTCTGTAACATTCTAGCTAGAATATTGGTTTGGTCATTTTTTGAGACGTTAACTTTTAATAAATAAATGATAATTTAATACACTCATCCAAACAATTAAAGGAACAAGAAATTAAACATTTTTTTAGGTGTTTTTTGAAGTGCTGTATCTTTGTGAAAAATGGACGTATCGAAATAAAAAAAAAGCATTTTAAAGCTTCAAGTTTCTAGTTTTGAGATTTTTCAGCATAATTTTTTTTTTGAGTTACGGTTATCGCGCAATCATAAGAAATAGTGGGACACAAAAATTTTCCTATTTTTTTAAGGGTCCGCGGGCTCGGAAAATTGTTTTCAGTTAAACCAATGCATTGGTCAGTTAACTTGTTTATTCAGCTTTAATCTCTCATTTTTTTTTGCCGAGATATCTGACTTATCATTGTTTCAGATTAAGATAATACAAAATATAGACATTGCCCTCTATCCCCCCAACTTCACTGTCATTTACCGTATTCTTTCGCCTCTTCATTTAGAAGGAATGCGCATGCGCACAACAGATTAAAAAGGCATGTGTTATATTTTTCAAATTTCGCGCAGCAATTTTGATATGCGCGTGCGCCTGAAAGAAATTTTCAAAAATAAGTGATTTAAAAACACGGCAATTTATTACAAGCAATAGCAAGGAGCATGTAGATTAATGTAGAAACTATAGCCCTTTCATATTATATAGATGTATTTATCTACGTATTTACTGTATTTTTTTATGGATATATTGCTTTATCACACAATATCACCATATCGACCATTACACGAAGAGTTTCTAATGAAAAAAGTTATTTTTGATCGTCATCAATATTTATTTGTGTACTTTCTCCCATTTCTTAAATTGCGTACACGTGAAATAACCTTATTTCGCTATTATTACGAATATTCTTAATTTAGATATCAATTATTGTTGATAAAAATAGCAACATTTTATAGACAACATACACCAGTGGAAGATTATCACAAATACGAATGGAAGATCGATCTTAAAGAAAAAAGAAAAAAAGAATTATTATTTTTATTAATTTAAAAAATGTATATTAAAATCTAATCAAGAGTACAAAATTATTTAAAATTTAAGACAAAGGGAAGTGGGTGAAATAAGCATTACAAATTTTGAACCACGTAAAGACTGACATATAGGTAGAAGTTAAAATAATAAAATAAGGTACTGGCACCAGTAATGGCTGTTATAAGAGCAAGGTTTACTATTTTTGTAATTGACGGGCTTCTTTTTTGTAATTCTCATAAATTCATATTACTAATAAAATAAGGAACTCTTTATTTAATCTAATTAATAACCAAAGTCCGCAAATATAGTTTGTTTTTTAAATTATAGCCTTCTATTTTGTTCATGTTTTTTCTTTAGTAATGAATAAAGTAAATCCAGTAATGAGCATGCAGTGATGGACACTTGCTAATGAAAATGATAAGTACTACGATGAAAAAGATATAAAATAAAGAATAGTCAAATTTGAAACAATGTAAAGCAGTTGCTATAATAATATAATAATTATTAGATAAATTATACTAATAATTAGTTTAAATGTCCACCATTTTGACACCTATTGGCCGATTATCTTCAAATCATGCTGTAAGACAGTTAAATGTATATCGATTAATATTCATAAAAAGTAGTATTCAAATATCAACAAATATTTCTAATTTAATACATTTTATTTAAAAATAGCCATTATTGGGTTTATATATATGACTGGTGCCAGTACCTTATAAATATAAATACAATAGATTCTCATCATGTCTACAGTAAAATGATTTAGGATTCACAGTACTCAATATACTGATACCTATTATTTATAAATTATTCAGAAGCCAAGACAACTTTTAGTCCACTTTTCAAACAATCGAGAAAATCGATATATTATATTATACACACATTGAAATTTAAAAACTTTTCTTTTATTTTTGATTTTTTTGTTCTTTAAGTTTTCAAAAATAAATTTACCAGGTGCAATTAAATTACTTTTTTTTGCTCTTCACGTCTCTGTCTCCTGTTAAGGAACCTAACACATTTTTACGACAAAATAAAACGACCAGGTGCGTGTTGGGCACGCACATGATAGGATTCAGTAGTCATTCTCACTACGATTTATAAAAAAAATATTCCAAAATGTTTCATAAACTATTTTTGCTATTGTGTTCGTTATAATTTTCATTGAAAGTACCTACTAATTAACATTTATGTTGCATTTTAGCAGACCTATCTAAAGACATCCCACTCAATGGGATAAGTGAAAAAAAGAAGTTAATTATACCTTTCAGTCTATCGGAAGGGGGTCCAAAAAAATATTTTTTTTATCAATCTACGTCCGTATACCAAATTTCATCTTAATCGATATAAAATTTATATAGACAGACGGGCAGACAGAGCGAAACTATAAGGGTTCCTAGTTTTCTACGGAAACCTAAAAAGCTTATTTACTTGCCACACTGGGCCGCTTTTAACCCCGGGGCGCTAGGCTAGAGCTTTGCCAGCCCCCCTCCTTGTGGGGGCTATGGTTTTGGTTTTAAAAGATTATCAATAATTAATAAAAATTCATCAAGTCAATAAAATAGTACCTATAAATTACGTAAGGCTTTGGTGGGGGGAGGGGTCTAAGCGTTACACAAATTGATGATACGAGACTTTTCTGACTTTCGTCTCGTCTCATGTTCTAAGCTTTTAAATCTATAAATTAACATTACTTTAAGTAAGCTATGAGAGCTCATACACAACAAGCTTTCATAGGTCGAATTCAACTCACGAACTGCATACACTATAAGACCATTCGTGCTAGCTGTGTATATTATCTATAATAGCGTTGTACTTATATACTACCTACAGATGCACTGCATAGATAAGTATCGTGATTCGAGTATATACTTTATAAGTATATAGGTTGCAGTCCTGCTTAGAAATGCAATTTTTACGGCGCATTTTTCATTTTTGTTAATTAGTGAATACAAAACTAATTACCTATTCGTATTTGATACGATGAATTATAAATCGCAATGTAATTACATTTAGTATACAGGGTGGGGCATTTAAAGTGTTACAGTTGATTATCTCAGAACCATCGCATACTTGAAAAAAATGTTTCAACCAAAAAATGTTTCGTTGTAAGGGGGTAACCGAATAGTAATATTTATTTGCTATTTTAACGTGGCCTTCAAGGATATTTGAAGGTCAACATAATTTTTTTAAATGGGAACCTATAGTTTTTATTTAGTAATCTTATTCTACGTGAAAAAACACGAATCTTTCATTGAAAACTTTTTTTTGAACAACCCAAGCTTTTCAAGGTATCTAACAAAATAATTCAAGATTTTGAACTTTCAAGAATTTTTTACTCAGAAGCCATAAACTTTAGAAAAAAAGTACAAGATACACAAAATGTCTATTTTGTAAGGGGGTAACCGAACCGAACACTTTAAATGCCCCACCCTGTATATTAAAAAAAAATTAAACCGAAAAACATAAAAAAACACACATTTCTAATTGTATTTTAAATGCATTTTTTAATTTCTTTTCAGTTACTTGCTATAGCCACTAAGAGCTCCAGGTAGAAAATAATTTTTGGCACCCTTATTGAGAGATCCTTAAAAAAAAAAAAAAACATTTTTTATCTTGTGTTATTTTTGTAAATTAAAAATAACTTAAATTTTCAGAGAAATTATCTTTTACCCGTACAAATCTGTCCCTAAAATTAATAACAACCCTTATCATGTAAGAAGTTAAATTCAACATCATTAAAATTGATATAATCTATATATCCGGATTTATTTTGTATTTTAAAACCGTTTTTAAAAAAGCGTAAAAAAGCTTCATGTAAAAGGCGATCAAAGGTAGGTTGCCCTATCTCGTTGCCAATGATGACAGCGAGGTTAATTGAAGATGTTATTTTAAGAGCGCCACGTGTTTTATTTTTACCCTCCTACCGGAGTAAAGTATTATAACTTTTAGAGATTCATACTTTTATATTCCGGAGTTATACAAGTATTATGAAATATTTTAGTGTCCAGGGGTTATTTTAAGAAAAATTTAGAGCTACACAATTTCAACAAAAAAGTGATATTTTAGATCAGTGTTAACCAAAATTAAAATCCCTTTGTACCCCTTTTGAGAATTAAATGTTAACAGCGTACCCCCAGTAGCAGGTCTGGGAGGATAGGGAATTTTTTTTTTTAAATAAATGCATTACATATTGCAGTTTTAAAACACGCAAAACGAAAAAAACATACAAACAGTTGTATAAAAATAAAGGTTTTACAAAAACTTTTATTGTTAATCAAAAACAAACATTATTCCATTATTAACAATTTAATAAAACAAAAACAGTTGATGATATCAGGTCCTAATTTTCAGTGAAAATTCTCTACTAAGGAATGTTTATTTTCCAGAGGTATCAACTTAAAAAACTTTAAACTTTATTAGTTATTACAGTTTTAAAAAAGTGTGTTTTCAACCATTTTAATCAGCGTAGAGGATAAACATATGAATTTTTTAATTTTTTTCAAAACGGGGGTTGTAGGCAATTTTGTAGCAAATAACTTTTATTGAAAACTTTTTTTTGTATAATACTTATTTAGACCGCTATTTAGCGAAAATCAGAAAATCTGAAGAATTTTGCAATTGAACCATGGTTAACTCCTGTCGCGGACAACCAAAATCGGAACAATTATATATTATATTTTTCCCATAAAAAACAATGTTTAATCAAAACACGAAATTCACTTTGTTCAATTATTAAAAAAATAACAAAAGTAGTGTCACTTCGAAGGCTGCAACTTGAACAAGAATACATGAAATGTCATGAAATTTTGACAGTATTAAGTATTAGTTAAGGTTGGTATTTTATGGGGCGCATAAGGATTTTTTGTACATAAACATTTATTTAATTTCTGTCCGCTTTCTGGACCAAATCACTATGAAGATCAGCCAAACACTTTTTATCTCACACTGCAACAATATAATTTTTCCAAAAAATTTTGCCAGGATCGCTACTTCTTCGATTTAAAACTTTCCCGTATAGGTTTTCTTTTATTATTTAACTAATATGAAGAAAAAAATACAATAAACAGACTTTTCGATCAGCTGTTTAACGTATAAGAAAAATAATGGCACACTAGCATTGATAAAAGATATTATAGGCAATGTCATCTATATTTACTGTCAAACAAATAATATTAGTGCTTATTGGGTCATTCACTTATACCAGAACCAATCGAACACAAAACCATTGAATGGCAATCGGCAATATGTTGTTTGATTAATTGAATTATAAATATTAGTTATTAGTATCAATCATTGAAACAATGCAATTTGCAATATCAAATAAAATATTCATCCTGAACTGAAAGTTTAATTATTTCGTATCATTATTACTATTTGTTTATTATGTATGAACTATTAACAGTAGCGTACCGTGGGAGGGAGAAAAGGGGGCACTTTGCTAGGGGCAGCAGAGTGACCGCAAAGTTAGCCTATTTTTTGGACCTCGCTAGCGACCTGGGGAAAAAATATAAAAGTATGTTACAGGTACCAAATTACTCGTCACTGAAAACCAAAGTGAGTATCGCTTTTCATTTTTTGAAAATTTCAAGAAATCACCCCTATTTAGGGGTTGAAAAACCCCCAAAATATTAAAAAATTGAAAATACCACTAATTATAAAATCGTTTATCTTATTTATTTATAATTTTTAAGATCTTTCATTATCTCCTTCTGATTAGGGGTGGTTTTACCCCTCGTAGGGGTTGTTTTCTCATCGGTACTAATATAATATAATTATTCTACATTTTCTATGACTTCAAGCACTTAAAATATTTTTTCGGAATTTTAGAAAAATAGTTTCATTTTTCTTAATATTTTGGGGATGATTTCACCCCATGGGAAAACTTTGGGGTTGTTTTTTAACCCACATAAACCCTCATCGATCTAGAAAATACGTGATTACATTTTTGTAAGGTTTATTTTGTATAAAAAATACAATGATAAATGATTTTATAACTAGTGGTATTTTTGATTTTTTTATTTTTTGGAATTTTTTCAACCCCTGAATAGTTTCGGGGGCAAATTTGAGGAAGCAACGAAAAAAGATATGTTATTCAATTTTTACTGATTAGGACAGAAAATTAACAATTTAATGGCTTTTTCGCCCTTTGGAAGTATTTTTTGGTTAAATTTTATCTAACCGGTCTCAATTGATTCATTTAAGTATCAGCTACAAATATCAACCATAATATATAACCCCATCGTCGATTTAGTTTTTGAAATAAATCGAAAAAACGGGGAAAAAACGCGATGTTCACCCTTTTACTCCATTTTTAGGGGTGAAGCCCCACTCCTCACGCGGGCGCGTTATTTTTTTCGTGTTCAGCGGCTCAAAATCTATAAGAATAAACCATAAAATTGCTGTTCCGGAAAATTTCCCATCAAAAAATAAAAAATATACGAATAATTAACTATGTTTGGTAAAAGCACAAGGAAGCACTGCGTGCATTTACTTGGTAGATGTTTTTTTTTTAGTTGGTCAAACTAGTAGATGGTCTCATATAAAAATTATCAAAATGAAGTAACTATTCGGGAAGATGTTTACCAGATATTATGCAAGGTTTGTTACAATTTAAAAATCTTAAACTTTCAATGGAAAATACTAAATTGGCCAAAACTCAAATTTAAATTATGTTATTGATTTCAATATTATTTTAATAGTGGTGAGAACAATGAACCCGAAATAAAATTCTTGCCACCTGTAATGGTAACTATTTTCAGTTACCTGTAATAAATTCCATTTTAAAGGTAAGGAAGATTTCTGTATAATTATAAAAAAAAAATTTTTTGCAAATCAAACTTTAAAAAAAATGAAATAAATAAAAATGATAATAAAAATGAGGCAATATTGAAATTATCAACATAAATGCCTGGTATTTTAAATAATTTGTTCTCAAGCGAAGCAACATAAAATCTCTTTACAAGGTATCTCTTGTATGTTTAACAGATCAATATACTACACACATACCACAATTCGATACCCTGTAAAAAGATTCTGCTTTTGACAATGAGACAAATTTAATGTTTTTTTTGTTCTTTCAATTGTTGTCCTTATATCCAAAAAGTGCTGAAAAAAAACAGTTAATTAAATGAAAGACATTGCAATATTGAATACATAATGTATTTGTGATATATAATACATTTTAACCTATTTTAATTTAAATATATAAATAACTATTTCTGTCCATGCAAATAATTCTTTACAAACAGCAAAGCGTCTAGCATTCTTTCCAACATTTCAACCACAAATAGCTACTTATATAGATAGATATTACATTGTTTATATGTAATTTTGACCCTGTTTATTAAAGGCTAAAATACATGTCTATTATCTTTGGTAATTTCTAATTCTGATCCCAAACTAAATGCAAAGCTTAGGTATTTTTATTTTAGCATTGAATTTATTTTTGTTAAATCCAAACAAAAATAATTTTAATATTTTAAAACTGATATGTTTAATACTGATTTTATTGCTGGATTTTTGAGCAAAGTTTGTAACTTAAAAAATAAAAAAATAAAAAATAACAGTCCCAAAAATATTGAGCAAACTTTTTTTTTGAACTGTCACTTTTTGTTAGTCCGTTGAAAAGTAAAATTTAATTTAAGATTAGTTAATTGACTTATATCAAAAAGAAACATTTATAAACCAGTCTCAAATAAATGATAAATTCATTTTATCACATTGATAATATTGGTTATTTCAATAATACAACTGTCTTATAATGGTGGTTCTAAATCAAACAGACAAAACACCAACAATTGATTTTAAAACATAACCTATACATTTTTAAATACGATTGTTAAAAAAAAAACAATTGTTTTATCTTTTTTGTGTAAAACCACCAAAAGAAATATTATAATAATTATTATTATTATCTTATTTTTTTCTGTTTATAATACTTTTATTAGCAGTTATTACTTTTCTAAAAAGTATAATTTCAAACAATTTACAGTACATAATATTTACGAAATGATAAAGTATAAATAAACGGATTTTTAATTATTTGTAATACCCAAGCTCAGCAATGCAGAGTCAAATTTTATTAATCACACAAACTAGCCTTTATTTGAAATTAAAAAAAAAATAATAATTGAAAATATCAACACTTATTGCACGTTAATAACTTATGTACATAATATTTTTTGATCCATTTCTGATATTCGTCTGCTATCAAATTAACAGTGAGACATATGTGAAGCTTAATCTAACACAATACCCTGATAAGAGGGGCACTAAATACAACTAGGTGAATATACCAACAATGACAGATTCTATGTGAGTTCTTTCAAAAAGATATTTCAAAGTACAAACTCTCAATTCAATCAAAATCATAAAGAAATGTAGATTTAAAATAACGAACGAAGATAAATTGTGATTCAAAGATGAGATCAATTAAACTAAATAACACGGGACTATTAACCACGTCAAGACAATAATAGAGTACTTTGTAAATAATCAGGATATATCCAGGATGTATTAAAAAAATTATAGAACAGGCATTCAAAATATATTGTCCCCATACAAAATAATGAAAGCTTTCATTTGCCTATGATAAAAATGAAGAGGAAGTATTTTTAAATAAATTGGTGACCCAAATGTTCAAATGAGCTAACTCTATTTTCAAGTTTTTTTCTAAAATTATTATTTATTCTGCACAATTTATACAAGTGTGCCAAAAGTATGGAAATATTTAAATATCTCCAAGGGATTCAGTTTCTGATAAAAATATTTCATATAAAAGTTTCCGAGTTTAAAAAAATGTATTAAATGACATTTATTTAACCTTGAAGACCTTGTTAACTAATCTTTTTTAGATGGAAATTTCTTTTTATTACCAAATCTTATTTAATATACTATATTGTTTGTCTGACTTCACTAGAGATTTTTGAATTAGAAACCATCATTTGGGAGAATTTTTTTTTTTTTTACTTTTGCTAATTAATTTATTTTTTAAAAATTATAAAATAATTCTCCAAGCTAGATCTTGTTATTTGTATTTTTTTCTATCAAGTTGATGGTTTACAAATAAAAAATTCCAAGATGCCCGAAAATCTCTAAAATGTGTTGAAAAAAAATTATTTCAAACAAAAGTTACGTGTTTTTTTCATATATTAAAATACCGTAATAAAAAAATATAATTTCCTTTTTAAAAAATTCAACTTTGTAAGGTCTTTCAAGGTCATTCCAAAGTCATACATTTTTTAAACCCTGAAATATTTTTATCAGAAACTTAACAATTTTCAGACTTTTGGAACAACTGTATAGTTTTAAAACATAGTCAATTATGTAATCTATATCTTGGTACTTGTCTTATTTTTCTGACAGAATGTCCCATGTTTTTAGATATACCAAAATTTATTTACTTTATACGTTAGATTAAGTATTTAAAAGATAGAATGAAAAATGGATTTTAAAAATTCAATCAAGGTCTTGAAAATAGTGAATTTACAAAGAGTTCATTCAATTTTTATGTACATGTACCTGATATATTTTCAAATAAAAAGGCCACCGTGGGCAAAGCAAATTACTAATAATAAATATTTGCCAAATGTGTTAGTATTTTAGATAGTATTTTGGTAAAAAATTTATCTATACGCATTATTCAATTTATAATTAAAAATACTTGCTATTAATTTAGTAAGCAATAACTAATTCATAAATAACAAAAATTATTGAGTATTTTATTAAATCTTTGATTAGATACCGTAGTGTTAAAGTTTTTAAATTAAGTATGAAAAACTTAAAAGTATGTTTAGTTTTAATGTTTTTGAATACATCTAGTGCATGCGTAATACCCATTCAAATTGATTTCTCATAAATAATATATAAAATTACAATTTTAAATATTATTATATCACACACTGAATTCACAAATCTGCCATACATCTAAATTCAAGTGATAACTATTCAATTGATGAAAAATACTTAGAGAGCAAAAGTTTCAAATATCCATTGACATTAATATTTATGTAAATATATCTAATCTTAAGACAAATATCTAAAATTCTCAAATATAACTATACAACCATTTTAAAAATTATGAACATTACAAAATGATTGTGAATATATAATATATATATATTTATGTAGAAACAACCTTTATCTGAAAATATCAATCCTTAATACTTAATAAACATATACTTTCATTAGAATGAAAGGGGTAAAATACGTTTAGATTGTCCCCATTATAGTCAAAGTTAGTATCAATTCAATAATGTTGGATATGATTATTTGGTTTTGATATGTTGTCCTACTGCAAATTAATTGTTACCGAAAAGCGATACAAGTGTGTTTGATTTTGATCAATTTTAATAATACATTAACATCTAACAATCTTTATACCATATTTAATTATATATTTTACTAAGAACGTAATTGTAATTTTTCATTTCATGAATTTAATCATAACATTATTTAATTTTTCAATCTGTCGTAAAAATACAATATCCAATGATGTTATCTTCACATTGTCATTATAAATATACAAAAGTTTCTTTAGATATGATTATTTTTGATATGTGATTTTTCAGAATATTAGATTTAAGATGTATAAAAAAGTATAAGGATTTATTTATTATTCAAGATTTAAAGAAGTATTTACATTTATTGAAAAAAATCAAACACGTAATTTATTATACTTATTTTAGCTGTTATAATCACAGTAATATTCTAGCAAAAACCATGTTTCTACCAGCAAAATTAAAACATTAATATTAACTAAATAACTTTATACCTAAAAATTTGTCTTTTTAATAAATCACTATATAAAATATTCAGCAGTTAAATTACAATCTTTATAATTTAAATGCCATTTAAAAATTAATGTTTTTCAGCAAATTACAATCTATAAAAACCAAATACTTTATATAACTATAAACTGATGGGTTTAGAAAGAGCCATTGTAAAGATTGATTTTAGTTTTAATCGAATAATAACATATTAAAATCAATCCTCAAAATGACACATACACAATTCTAACCTAACTTTGTGAAAAAATATTCATTTATTAAATATCTCAATAGATAAAAAAGTAAATTTAAATCATTATTTTATTATAAAATTGACAAAATGGCTTCAATTACAATATTTTTTTAATTTGTACAATTAAATATCTAACGATATGAACACCACTTTTTTTCTTATCAATATTCAAAATTGTACTAGAAGTTAGGTTAGGTGTATGAAGCAAACAGATTTTTATTACAACAATGTAATTTCTTACATTGATTTTTTTTTAATCAATCATTATAAAGTAGAAGTACCAAAATCAAAATAAATAAATGTCGTATTGTTATAATAAAAATCGTTCAAAAATATTTATATTTTTTAGTTGATCAATTTTAGAGAAAATACAGTCATAGGGTATAATGTCTGTATTTTTGTTTAATATTTGGCACTCTTTCAGGTTTTGCATTACAGCAAAGAAGTGTTTAATTTATCAGTTGGCACCTTTTTAACCCTTTGCATTTTGGCACAATGCCTACATATCAAAAGCAAGTCATTTGAGATAATAAAGAGTATCGTATACACAAAGTGTACGGAGTCGTATCACATAAAACAATCATCCATTTGACACAGAAAGTATCGGGCATTATATAAACATCATTACCTTGTTTTAGTTATACTGATACAATAATTAACGTACAACAACTCAAATGTCAGTACAATACATATACAATTAATAATTGCAATCTCGTATTGCACGTTCCAATTAAAAATAAAATATCAGTCAGCGTCAAAATGAGTATTATATCATTACATACCCAAATCTCAATAAATTTAACAACAGCGCTATATTAAACATCCACACAACAAGAAAAATGTTACTTTTATTGATTTTGCAATTCAATGAATTTACAAATCGTATAACTTATTTATCGTTATGCCCAATATCAAGTCTTTCTGTTTTGATAGGTATAGCACCATATCAGTTACAATAACCTAATAACTTTTCCAGATTGAATTTTTTTATGCAAATAGCAACGTTGCAACACATCGAAAATATTATTTGCAATTTTTGTATAGGTACAATATCGAACATATTTTTGCAAATGTGTAAAAACCTACACACTAACCTAACCTAAACCTAAATTATTCTAACAGTCATATACACGTGCTAAACAAGCTCAATAATTAATTTAAACAATACCTAAAGTGCAAATGCAAACTCCAAATTTCAATTATTGGTCCTCTAAGATTTTAAATAGTACTATTTAAAAACTTAACGCCGTACCATTATTAGTCTTTCTTTTAATGCCTGTATTACACTTGTTAATTTTTCCACTAATGTTAAGTACTTAAAATTGACAACTGAAAATCGCATTTACACTTATCAATTTTAAGCTCAATTTCTTGATAAAAAATAAAACATGTTTTATTTTTCCATCAATTTTTTGTGGTTTATAGGGATATTGATGTTCTCCAGCTGAGATTTTTACAACACAAGCTTACTTTGTTAATTTGTGCTGATTTTGTGTTGATAATTATTATTCTGTACATTTTGTTCTTTAACAAGGGGTAATTTATTTAAGGTTGTTATTCTACATAATTTAATATGTAAACTAATTGATGAGTGTAATACAGTAGTATATTTTTTTAAATATTAATTTAAATATCTATTTAAAATGCTATACTTTTTAAACAAATTATTTTAAATCTGTATGTATTACTTCCAAAAGTATAATTTAATAAGTTTTTAAATGCACTACATAACAATACTTAGCGAATTTGTAGCATATCATATACAGCTTAAAAACATTTGCATTTACACAAAACAAATATATTTTAGAACAAGTTCTATAAAATATTACAACTATTTACAAATCGGCACAAAATGCCAGTGATAGTGAAATCCATAAAATAACTAAGCTTTAAGATATAAAAAATACGCATTAAAATGTTTAATCCTAATCATTTCTTGTTCTAATAAAATAAAAGTAATAAAATTTGTGCAAATATTTTGTAATTTAAATAAAATAAAATGATAAATAACATAAATGAGCTACGCACTGAATTTTCTTTCATAACCAATAATTGTAACGATATTTTTTAAATGATTGTTTACTGGCGTATAAAATAATTATAAATTAACCTCAGAGAAAACTATTCAAGTCATTTTTTCTTCACAATAAGTCTTCAAGTAAATTTTACATAACAACCAACTATAATTGTACAATTTCTGGTTTACCCCTGTAATAAAAAAATATTTTCTCTGTGGTTACATTATAATAAAAGATGTACAAAACACGCTTTTCAATTAAGAGCTGGGTGAATTATTTGAAGTATATTTTATAAGTATTTTTGGCACCTGACAAAGGCAAAGTATTTATTTCACATTTGAAAGACTTCATACGTAACAGAAGATTTCAAAGAAAGTATTATTTATTGACATCTAGTGCCATATTTTTAATATTACTATAAAATAACTGCCATTTTGTACATCTCAACGTTAACTGTAATATCATTAATATAACCTAACATTTATATGACAAACAAATATTGTATAACAATGATATTGAAACTACTAACAAATGTCTACATAGCCAGATAAATGTCTGTATTAACTTAAGTAATTTTCATAATATCATAAACAATTTTATTGTCTTAAGTACACATTAATTTTTGTTGAATTTACAAGATGTAATATTCTATCACTACAATATGGTGACCATCAATATACAATCCAGTGTTGATTATTGTACTTAAAAATAATATAACATATATTGAGTATTTGTTAAAATAACAAACAAATTGATAATTCGTCATTTCTTTTAAAATAAGTTTAAACTAAAACCATAAAATAAAATCAGTAAAACAATATACAGGCACTTCACCTTCAATCAAATATTTTACAAATTATCACCGATAATATATTGATGGAATTAAAACAAAATTCCCTACTATATAATAAATAAAATAATATCTATATATATTTATATATTAATAAAATCAACAGATATCACAAATTTTGACTAGAAATAATACTACTCAATTCCTTGACTCCTAAATTAATGACAGACATAAATCTGGCTTCTAAAAACAATAAAAAATATTTTTAAAAACAAAAATCTTTGGCTTGTTCCCTTTACCAATTATAACAAAATCTTTCTCGACAAAAACTGTCATCATTTACAAAAATCACGATTGACATAACTAACTTTGCCATTTCGGCGAAATGGTTTTTATTTAAATCTTAGAAGAAACATTTTTAATAATCATTTTTCAAAAACGTTCAGATTGTAAAATGATTATTCAAACTCTAACGTTGTTTCTTTAGTTTGTAAATAATTTTTAAGTACATATTTGTAGGGTATTTGAGAGCTAGAAATAAAAACCAGTGTAAGGTTCATACAAAAACCCTATGGGTTAATGGATTGGAGCTTTAACGATGTGATTTGGAGCAATGTAATGGTATCCAGGTAATGGCAATCCAGCAGTTTCCATTGTTATCCTGCGGAAAAAAAACAATAACTCATATTAGTTACATTATAATACAACTCACATACACTACATCAAATAAAATAACTAAATGTTCTTTATCTTTATAAAATATTAAACCAAATTGAGATTAATTATTAATTAATACAGTTAAAAAATCAAATTCATTTTTAGTTATTTTAGTTTGATGTAATACATTCTAGATTTAAAAACTAACATTATATGATTCATTACCAAATATCAGTCAACTTTCAAATTTTTAATTTTAAAGTCAAATTATTAAGACAATATTTCAACCTATTTTAAAATGTGTATTTTATTTAAATTTTGTTAGTAATTTTATATTTATAAAATGAACATGCACAACATGGATATTAAAAGTTATTAAGCACATTAAAAACAAGTTTGACAATTATGTTTCAAACAGTTTTATCCTAAATTTTTGTATTTCTAAAATAAGATGAATTTAATATTTTAACATAATCGTCACACAAAACATTTTCGAATTTAGTTTTAAAAGTATATTAGAAATAAAAATAAAAACAAAATAATCAGCTTTTAAAAAAAAAGTTTTAACAATACCGGGATGACAAAGATTGGATTGAGATTAAAAAAGGAAAAAGGATAATTACCTAGGTTATGAAGACGGATTGTAGAATCTGAAAAAAATCTTTCAATTGTTAAAAATAAGTTAATGTACTTGAAGATCATGTCAATACTTCAATTATAATTTAAGTTTACATTCATTCATTTACAACACAATGATCACAAATATGTTAACCCAATAGCTAGAAGCTTTTTTGATAAACTATTTACTAAGAGTTGAAACTTTTTTAAATTACATATATTTAATATTTGGATAACCACATCAATTGAATGGTAGTAACTATATCTCAAACCACAAAAAAGGGATTGCAAGTGAGAGAAAGAGAAATTGCGTGCTAGAGAGCATTTATGGAAGCAAGGTAGTCTAGGAAGCATTTCTCACCAACCAAGAGGTCTGTCAATTATTTCCCAGAATTTATAAATTATCATCTATCAAAATTTTAACCCTTTCTTTAGTATTTTTATTTTAGCTTTTTTTGCAACTTTAACAAATTAAGGATGCCAGACTTTCTATTCCTTGTTCAGTCAGTGTTGACCAAAGTGTGGTATGCATACACCTAGGGGTACTCAAAAGGGTTTTATTTTATTATTATTATTTGGTTATTCTACATGAAAAAAATGTAATAACTTTCAAAAAGGGTACATGGTAATTCTAATTTATGTAAACATTGAGTTAGTTTTAAAGTTTTAGCCTTTCGTAAATGATTTATTAAAAAAGCTGCAAGCTCTTGAATACATATTGTTTTGTAATAAAAAATTATAAATAACATTAATGATATTCAAATACGTCAACATGTTCATAAAGGGTAAATATGATTAAAATACATAATTAAGCTGCAAAGAAATATAAACAATTTATTTATTATTGTAATATTAAATGGTCAATTAGAAACAACAGTTACACTAACTTAACTATTATTGTAAATATATAGACAAATATATCTTCTAATATTATGATTTCATACTATACATTATGTAATATAAATAAAACATGATGTTATTGTATACATAAAATGGCAAATCAACTTTTTATATTTTGCTTTGTAAATGTATAGAGAATTCTAGTTTACTTTTATGAAAACCCATTAAACATAACATAAATTATGAAAATAAATATTATGGGTTACTTTGTAAAACTTTCTTACAATTTTTAATATATTTTTTAACAGGCAACTTTAAAAAATGTCATGTACAAATGAGGAGATGAGTTCCAAAACTTGTTTATTCCATTTTTTTAAATCAAGATGACAGTGGATTTTGAAAGAATTTTTGGCATTATTTCATATTGTAATGTCACTTTTGAGCAAAACTCGCTTAATTATAATATAATTGGCTGAGTTTTTCTCAAAGCTGCCATTACTATATGAAATAATGTCAAAAATTCTTTCAAAATCCACTGACATCTTGATTTAAAAAAAAAATTGAACGAATTAGTTTTGGAACTCACCTCCACAAATTAAATAAAAAATACAAAATTTCTATCTGAAATATACACAATGTATAAATAATTTAAAAAAAATTTATATCATTATTGTTTGAATTGAATGGTCTATTAATATTAAATTAACCCTTCACCGGTCACATGCCGCCTGTGTTACCACTTCGTTTATTCATTTTTCAATATTTTCAAAAGAATGCGGTCCTGAAACCTGTAACTATTAAATCGTCACTTTATTGAACCCCCCACCCCCCACCTAATTTGCAGCTTCTTCCTATTGCCTATGCTTGAAATATCAATCCGTCTGTATCACTTTTTACAATACTATATTCTGCAATGCATCAGTAAAATGTTGTGAATGTTTTTTCAAATTATTTCTCACCATAAATAACATACATACATGTTTTATCAAAATAAGTTAAAATGTTAATAATATTTGTTTTTGGTACTGTCCTGATATTTTGTGCTTTGAAATAGTTATGTACAATTAAGCAGATTTTTGTATTTATTATATACTCTCATTTTATGCTGGGTGGAGTGGGGTAAATAAAAGTAATAAAGGGCTATTATTTTTTTTTATGCAATCAAAGCAGTTTGCCATCTCTTGAAAGCTTTAATAAATTCATATCTTAGAAAGTTCCTATCTATATAAAAATAAATTTGTTTTAAAATTGTAAATTTTATTTCTAAATCATTCTCTAGTAAATGGAATTTATTTATTTATTTGTTTAACTTTTGGTATATGATGTTTTGTCTACCATAATTGGTCAATGTAATGCTGCTATTCTATTTTTATTAGTTTTTGAAATATTCAAAAATAAATGTGTAACTGTTACGATAGTTTATGGAATAAACAAGATATAGAATATACAATATTTACGATGAGGTTTGCATTTACCCATTTCACCCTATACTTTTTTTTCATAAAATTTTTCTATTAATGATTTAGTAGAGAAGTATTTTCTTAAGTTATGTTAATAAAGATTTTTAAGATATTTTCTCAGAATGTGTCGTTTTTTACTGTCCGTAACACAGCACCAAAAATTCACATGAGCAGTTAAAGGTTAATATAAAAAAAAATATAAAAAATTTATTGAATGAAAAAAATTTCAAATATATCTAAATACAGCATATGAATTATTAATAAGAGAATATACTTCAGTAAAATTCTGAACAATGTTTGACATGATAAATTCAATACTTATTAAATGAATATAAAATCCATAGACAAAAAAATAATCACACCAAAGCAAAGATTGTATAAAATTGAATATATAATATATATGTCTAAATAAACTAGAAACTAAAAAAATAATTCATGATTATTAAAACTACTTATAAAATACTTATTACGATTAAAAGTCAATAATTAAATCAATACAATTAATATTAAAGTATCCACTCATTATTTCTAACGACTATTTCATACTATCCATAATTTTGGCTTCTGTAGCTGAAGATTTTATTCAGCTTTAAACAAGCAATACTAAATTCTTTAGTAAATTTATTATTTTAGGTTTGCGCTAGATCAAAGACAAATGCTGAACAACGTTGAAAATATATATTTAATGTCAATAAAGAGATCAAATTTCAGTAACATACCGAAAAAAAAAAGTCAAAATTTAATTTCGATTGTCAATTAATTGCAGATTTCCCAGTGATAGTTTCAAATAAAATAAACTGTTTTATAATAAAAAAAATGTGTATTCTGATACATAAAGAACCTATGAATTAAAAAAATATAACTAATATAATGGCAAATATTTTTTTATATATACAATATAAAAACATATACAATTAAAACTTTATTTTTATAATATAAAAAAAAAATTAAAATAATCAAATACATTCCAAACAGAAATAAATGATGCAATAGTTTTTCATGATTGTATAAAAAAAACCTAACATTAAAAATATAATGGGAAACATATTTTACATAACTTTTAACTAATATGCGAGGTAAACCACGGAAATGAACGCTTTAATGATTTTTATCACTGAGAACTGACTGGCAGCGACTAGCACAAACCTTCCAGTCGAGTAAGTCCTACATCCTACTAAACCTAAACCATCACGTCAGAATCGCAAACAAGTCATGTACAAGCTCAATACGGATTGTACTTGTTCCTGTCCGACTTTAACTTGGATCCGCTGCCGTCAGGGGACCTGAGCCTCTGTCCAAATTGCTTGTGAGAGCGATGCACACCCGTAGTCTGAATGGGGGCCTGCACGCCCGTTGTCTGTACGGCCGCGGCCGCACTCCCTAGTAGCTCTGTGAGGCCGCCGAGTGCCGACAAACTAGTGAGCGCGTTGAGGGCGCCCGGTTTGGCCAGCAACTGTGCCAGGGGGATGGCAGACGCGAGCGGTGACACCGCTGTCGCGCCGCCCGACGTCGAGCCCCCCTGGCCGCCTCCGGAACCGCTCGAACTGCTGCCGGTGGCGGGGCCGGAGCCCGCGGGGCTGTTTTGGGCTTCAAGGTTAGCTTTCTGCAGCTCAACACTGAGGAGAAGACATAAAAGAACGTTGGCTAGGATCAGCGTGATGTGACGCGGGATCAGAGATTTTGTGTTATATTTGTAACAAGGAACAGAGTGTGTAATGTTCGGGGGAGTTAGTAACATATATGGAGCATTATGTTACGTCACTTGGGGATGTCAGTTTCATGTAGATGGAAATATTGTGTCTACAGGATTATCATATTAGGTTGCAACATAGGAATAATTGAGTACAAAGGTTATTTTCATTCACAAAGCAACATTGTTATAGAAATTAGAGCTTCGATAGCTGTATCTTTATAAATATATCAAATATTACAAATTTATACAATAGGCTGTCAAAATAATATGATAACCCTATATATAAAAAAATCAATATATTCAAAAGGTGTGTAAATATTTTAGATCATTATACATGTGATATATTCTTGGACTGGATGTCATATACTCATTTTTATATAAATAAAACATTTTCTATTTTTAAATTATTTTTAAACTGTAATCAGATCAATTTATTTTAGCAAAATATTTCTAATATTAAATCATAAATCTATATTAAAACCTTTATTTTCATATCAAAACAAATATCAGACAGGTGAAATATGGATTTTGTCGGTAATCAGGTCCACAACGATATACTTGGTATTTCGGAACAAAATAATTCGGTTATTAGGAACAAAAATCCAGATAGCAATGGAATGCTGCAGAAAGTATATCGGTAGGTTTATTGGTATTTTGGTTCGTGAATTAGAAGAGACATCGTGTAGGGTTCACGATAATAGATTTGCATCATAAGGAATTATATTTGATCAATTTGGAACAGTAAATGGTATGGCTGACGTACACCAAAATTAAAAAAAAATCAAAAAAAATTCTTTATATTTAGCAATATAAATTTTACAAAAATAAAAAAGTTAAAAAATAAAATGAAAATAAATAATAATTAAAAAAACACTCATTATAAATGTAAATATTTTCAGTCTTACCTCCCTAATATCACAAATAATAATCAAATTTTGTGAAATTAATACTGTACATGATATATACACAAATGCACAGATATTTATATCACTCGATAAATAACTATTTGTTCTTTTAATTAAGAATTTATACAGAAGCATTTTTTATATAATTTATCAAAATTGAATCAATATTTGAAAATCATCAATACTTTTCTAAATCATAATATTACACATTAAAAATAAGTAAAGAAATTTAACATCGCAAAAGAACAAATAATCGATATTAAAATAACTCTTACAGCATTCCTCAGCAAGAAAATACCGCACTATTACATTCATTCTCGCACTATGACAATAAAGTACCACTAACCTCATGTTGATCAGATACTGAGCCAGGGCAACAGCGTCAGGGTTTCCGCTAATAGTTATAGTTCTGTCTGTGTTGCCGCCATCAGCACCCCTCTCTTCACAATTTGAAATACGGATCATTGCACCTGAAATGTATAAATATTTTGTAGTTTCAATTATCAAGATGTCCACTGGTTTTTGGAAATAAAATTCCCTGACTTTTCCCTGACCACAGATTCAAAATTCCCTGACTCGGGGGGACCCCGGGGCAAGAATGTGCAGAAATAAAATTTGAAGACCTTTTTTTTTTGGTCATAACTTGAAAATTTTACACTTGTTACTTACTTTCAATTCAATGTCTTTTTCTTTTTGTTGCTCGTCAACTTAAATTTATACACTTTTTTCCCTGAATTTCTAAAAAAAATTTAATAAATTCCCTGACTTTTCAGAATTTTAAATAAATTCCCTGACTTTCCAGAAAGTGGACACCCTGATTATGTACTATCACATGCAAAATCAACACTACACCTCTGGGTTCAGTTTCGCATGACAATAATTTCAAAGAATGTAGAAATTGTTTTAACATTATTTAAACAAATAGGAGCCTAGAGAGGCTGCCTTAAACAATATTTGCTACAAACTGATCAATTATTTTCACATGCGATAATACAACATTATGAAAAAATTTGAAACAAAGTGTTTAATTTTTCTTAATCAAACATTTTGTATCTATTTACCTGAAATCTGACGAATTTCAGCAATCTTGGTACCTCCCTTTCCAATAATGCAGCCGATCAACTCGTTTGGGACTGTCATTTCATGCGTTTGTTGATTTGAATTCTGTTGTCCACCACCGCCACGATTTTGATTTCCAGTACGCAATTGTGAACCAGCCAGCGCTGCCAGAGCTATACATTCCATTTGTTAATTAACAGGTAATGTAAAAAATGTATTTACTATTAACTTTCATCCACTGCAAAGTGCCTTTTTATCAAATATAGGATACTTTTCACTTAACATTCTAATGAATTTAAAATTGAATTAGCTTTTGCGCCATCAGTGGATTACAGTTAAATTCAACTAAAGTATTACACATACCCGCTGGATTAAGCCCTCCTGTATTTGCAGGCGCTAGACCACCTAGACCGAGTGCAGCTAATCCTGCTAATGGATTTTTCCCCAAACCGGCAATCTGTAATTCAATTTTATTAACACCGCCATTGTATTTCCCGTGTATAAATTTTATAATCCTCAAAATAAATAAATTATATTACCGTATACATATTCTTACTAAATTCATTAGTTACGTAATATGTGTAAATATAATTTATTTATTGATAATAAAATTGCTTTTATATGCCAATTATCAAAAAGTAAAAACTATTTTTAAAATATTTACCAAACAATAAAATCTACATGCAAAAACATATTTGTTAACACAATTCTACAGAGCAAAAAACATTTCTAATGGGTTAAAAGGTTTAAGGTAAAGGACAAAAGGATAAACCATTGTATGATTGACTGCTGTAATTTTAGAGGACAATTCTGCGACCAATAGACTTTTCAGTATAAATAAGCAACAGTAACTGTTGAAGACGTTTATATACTGAGTTCCTTATACAACCAATTTTCTAATGAATAATTTAATCAGAAATACTGTAATTAAAAACTATTCTGAAGAAGAACCAGACGACAAAAATTGTATCAATCAACGATGTTTCCATAATTGCCGAGAAATGAATTTTTAAGTAAGGACTTGAAAAACAGGATGACATTCTAAAGGGGCACAACACACTTTACAGGGGTATTCGCAGTGCGCTACTTGACTTACGTCCAGGTGTGCCGGCGGTAACGCTGCTTGCAAATGGACCCCTCCACCGTTCTTGAAGGCGTCGATAATCGCAAGATGGGCATGGCTAAGGGCAGTAACCGGGCACAGGGGTGTGGCACAAGAGCCGATAGGCGTTGCCATCGGTGTGGCCAACGAACTCAGGGGAGTGGTTAGAGAGTTCAGAGGTGATGTTAAAGTTCCGAGGGGCGATGTGGAAGAATGCGGCGGGCCAAAGGGTGAGGGCATAGACGGGTAAAGGTGGGAGGCATGATTACTTACGTCGGAATGGGCGGGGACAGCGTAGTTTCCTTGGATCGTGTATGCTTGTCCCCCGGCCAGAATTACGGGGCCGCCCACTTGGGGTTTGGGTCTGTATGGGATCGTTGCACCTTTGGGTGGAGACTGCAACAAACAAAAACAAAACCATTCATTATTTATTCAAATACTATCATGGAAATTAATCACTTACTTCAAGCATTACACAACAAATATGATATATGCACTGTGTAACTGCTTCGCCAATGCCAGAAATGGTCACTGCTCTCTCTGTAGAATTTGGCAACATTTCTGATGCAACCTGGATAGAAGCGCCGGTTACTTCTCTGATTTCTTTAATCTTGGAACCACCTTTGCCAATCAATGAGCCACACTGTGAGGCAGGTACAATTAGACGTAGTGTTATTGGAGGCCTCGGAACGCCTGATGACAGCTGACCTCCATTTGAAGCCCCTGTAGTGCCATCCTGAAACTGGGAACACCACTAGGGTGGGCCCAAAATTCACTCTTTAATATATGTTTTTTTTTTATAAGTGGATAAGTTAACTTTTGTTTATAGTTTCTAATAAACTTAAAATCCAGAAATTAACTTTTTTATACATTAATATAAATAAAATATTACAGTATACATACCTCTTCAAACTTCTTACAAATCAATGTAAATGCTTTAAAAATAGCATTAGTTGGTCCAGTAACTGTTACAATTCTTTCTGGACATGATCCATCTGATATGTTGATCCGTGCTCCAGACTAAAAATAAATTTAAAATTAATTGAAAAATTTCTCCTTTGAAATAAAATCTATAATATTTAAGTTCATACCTCTTCTCTGAATCGTTTTACAATTTCTCCCTTTTTTCCAATGATACTTCCAACCTCCTAAAATTAAAGTAACAATAATTAAAAATTGTAAATTTATAAATAAAAAAATTTAAAACATTATTAAAAAAAAATAGTAAAATTAATGTAGAGCTGATTATAACTTATTATTAAATATAAAACTGACCATTAGGGCTTCAATATTGGTATCAGAATATATTTTTTATAAATATTATTACCCTTGGAATAAAAATACTTGTGATGCAACCAAACAGGAAATAACCCAAATTCAGAACTGGAAATTTAGAAAATAAAATATAGATACCTTTGAGTTGTGCACATTTCACACACATTTAGAAAAAATGCTATTAATCAAAAGATTTATTCACTTAAACAGCTGTACACATTAGTATTTTAATTATAAAATATTTTTAAAAATCAGAAATAAAAGATGAGACATACTAACTACAAACAAAATCCTAATTTATATCTATAAAATATTTCTACGATAATAATTATTTCATCATCGAAAATTTAAATAAAATATTAAGTTACATATTATATAGCTATAATGTCCGGGTGTACTGATATAAGAAAAACAAATTTAAATATAAAAAAAAAAAACAAATTAGTGCCATTTTCTTATATTTATCATATTCACATCTAACTAGTGTAAGCAATTCTGACTTAATTTTTTTAAATGTACTGATTTCGCCTTCAGAAAATTTGTTCACTTTATATATAGCTGTCCCCATTATCCAAACTAACTGAAACATAGCATTTTAGATAGTGAATATTATTTTTAATTTTTAAAATATATTTTGTAAATAAAAGTAAAAATCATACAAAAATAAATATTTCTAAATAGAAATTAAATCTTGATTAAGAATATAAGATAAAAAATTTATTAAAAGCTGATATACCACCACTTATAGATGTTAATATAGTTGTTTTCTATTACATAGATAACACAGATATCTACATAGATACACATAAATACGCATCTGTTAATCCATTTCAATAATTTACATCTATTTTCAATCTAAAACTGCATCGTTTAAGTAACCAAATTAATTTTAGATTCACAATGTGCGAAGCGATAGGTATTAGCATACGGAAAAACAATCTATTTGTCATTGTGCCAAATTAAAGGTGTATATGTAAATCGTACATGGCTAAATATATGTTCAACTTAAATATAGATATCTGGAATAAGACGAAACAATAAAATTAAAAATAATATTATGACTGTTATAACTTTGATACTTTAATTAAACTTATTATCTTCATTTATAATTCAAAATATTTACATTTTTTGTGATAAAAAGAATCCGAGATATAAAAAAAAAAAACAGTATACTTTCAAATTATTTATTCTAAAAAAATGAGTTGACTTTTTCATAAAAAAACATCCTGCTTTTTTCATTAAAAAAAATCAATGTTGCAGTACACATTTAATAAATCAAATTGAAACTGTAAAAAACATATCATGTCATATTTTAACATACTTGAACACTTCATAACTTCAATAAAAACTAATATGCAAGCTCTCATCAAAGTAAATTTTTTCAAATACATAATCCTGATCAGCGTTCATAAGACGGATGTTATTTCAATTGTCTGTTGAAAGATAGCAATGCTTCGTAATCAAGAATTTGCTGGCAACGATTCCAATCTTAGTTAACGTACGTTAATGTCACACGTAGTAATGTCTACAGCCTATGAGACGCATGTTCTATGTATATATCTATAAATCAGCAGGGGTGACCATTAAGCACAGGTGTTATGGTTTTTTCAGACATTTTATAAATAGGGCAAAGTTATTTTTATACCTAGACAATTCCAACAGAATGAGAATAAATATAGTAGCTAAAATATCATATCAAAATCATGGCCAAATATTTTGTATTTTGAAAGAATTAAAATTAAATCTACCTCTAACTAAGTTATTTTTGTTTTGTTTTCTGTACTACTTTAAAATGAAGAAGATAAAACAACAGCAACATAAATAATAACACACTTGTTTATTTTTTTAAGACAAATAAATTAAAAACATGAGAATTAAACCATTTATAATAAACATTTTTGTATATTAAATTACATTAAAATATACTACACAGGGGAGGTGCACATAAATTATAATTTTTATTACTTATGTAAATCATAATTTTGTGCCACATGGGAATCCAAAGACTCCACAAATTTCAAACTCCATCTTGGCTTTTCCTTTTGATCCTATTAATACCATACCAACTTTAGCGTCTCTAACACCCAAATAAACTTTACGTATTATAGTATAGACTTCAAACTTCATACATATTTAAATCATTAAACAACAAAGACATTTTACAAATTAGACAAAAATTTTGTGTGTGTATTTACAAAACAAGTTGACAAATAAATGTAATTAATATTGTCGACAGCTGATCAATTCAAACATCAATTCTAATCCAAAATCAACTGAACACAATACAATTGGTCACCCATCGATGAAACCAGCATAGACCGCATCTACACACTCGTCTAGGTATTCGAGCATAAAAGAATGCCCACTGTAAGTTTCTAAAGTTAATGTCAAACGTATTTATTTATATCACATTCAGTTACTCACACATCAAGTGGCTGGAAAACACACATGGTTATCTGTCTAAGATTTTTTCTTTATCTTTTTTTTATCAATTTTTTACAAAGGTCTATACTAAAAATAAAGCGCACAAAGAACTGTTGTGAATTTAAACATATCAGTTAAATTAAAGATGACAAATATGAATAAACATAGTGCAATATGATAACGAATTAATTTATCAAAAAACTACTGTTTTTTATAACAATCATGTTGTTATTTATTGATATAAAATTATTATTAACAATTGCATTTAGATTATTATAGTTACAATGACGACATAAAGATTATAATATGCTCCACGAACTTTGTTTTTTATGACTTAATTTCATCGAAAATTATATTTTTGCTACATAATACAATCATCTACAAAATTAATAATTTTTTTTTACTTAATATTTAGATGTTTGTTTGATACTAATTATACCCCGCACAAATTAACATAGACTGTAAATGTATATAGGCACTCTAACCTCCTGTAATGAAGCTGGGGGTTAATTTTTAAACTATATTAATGGGGACTCAATCACCATTGTAACTGTTTTTTAAATAGTATATACTATTATGTCTATATGTTCATTTGTAGGGGTATAACTAACTTATTAACTACGAGTGTTGTCAATAGACAACGAAAATAAATTTTATTAAGCACGACTGTCATCATTAAGCGATTGAGGGGACCGCTTTTAACAATTTCATTAGTGCTCGCAATTGAAGGGTTAACAAGTACTGTTCGTTATTTATAATATCAGATATAAATGTTCATAGTTCAGTCTGTGTACTGTAAATTAATTGCTTATAAAATTTTATAAACAAAAAAAATCGGTTTTATTATACTTTTTTATACTATATTTATTTAATATATAACGCCGTATAAGATAATAAAAATATCTGCATTGAAATACAAAACTTCATACTGCAAATACAGATTACACCCTTTACACACAAACTGCAGTAAAGTTACAATAATCCTTGCTAGTATGGCTTCTTTAAATCCTATTAAACTGTTGTTTTACAATACTTTATGAAAATCGAATAATATTACAAATCCTAAAACATTTCTACAATATTTATACATAATAAACACATCTGTTATAATAAAATAACAATGTTAGATATTGTTTAAATGCATTTTTAGTATGACAAGAATGCTTGATTTGTTTTCGTTATAACTTATCTTATTATTTATTAAATAGATCATAAAAAGAACAGTGTACTGATAAAATAAATCAAACCAATTAAAGTACAATAAATGACATTGTGTAGTACTAATACACCTACAGCTGTAGTAAAAATGTATTATTATCTAAACATTAATGACTTTATAAAAATTAATTACGTTCATTCGCATACGTAATAATAAATGTTTTTAAATTATTTGTTTTTAAATCGCATCTTATTATTTAATTTTATTGAAATAAACAAATAATTAAAGACATAACAGGCTCGATTTGTTTGTTGATGTTAATTTAGCATAAAAATAAACAGTACAAGGGACAACGTTTATTTTTATTGTTTAAAAAATGTATACTAACTTATTAGATTATAAAGATATAAATGACTATCTGTTATTAGTAAAGTTTACACACAATAGCAGTTGTTTGTAAATATTTTTTGTTTCTTTTTTAAAACCTGCATTTACTACAATTATTTGTCAATAAGTTTCTGGTTTAGAAAACAGTTCACAAGGTTTTTTCGGTCAGCTTTATATTTTCAAAACATTTTACAATATAAGCATTACATCACTGCTTACTTTATCACTAACAGTCTTAACTACTAAAATAAGAAATTAAATACTTTTGCTTACCTTTCCTTGCATAATAAGACGTATTGTGAGTGTAACGGAGGGGCTATCATTATGAATTTTATTTTCTATATCCATCTTTATTGTGTCTTGGGTTTCTAAAAGATGCTGGTGTAGTCTGTAAAAGAAAACATTTCATTAATATGATACCTTTAGAGTAACATATTTTTCTTTTATACATAAATTTATGATTATACAGCTATGAGAATATTTATTTACTTAATTTATGCTAAGAAAAATCATCATACTAATATAAAATTCATTAAAATCATTCATATCAACTATAACAGAATAAACCGAAATCAAAAACAAGATTCATCTGTATATACAATATTTGTAGGGCTAGAACAAAACATAAAAATATATCATTATACCTTTTCAAGTTCAAGTACACTGCTCAAAATTAAAAATGTCACGCGTCTACGTCTTTATAAATTCCACATTTATTATGAAAGTAAAAATTTCTAGTTTGATATACACTATAATCTTAAAACTAATCAACAAGAACGACTATATGTTAACAAAAAAACACACACACTTTGTATAAAATATAAAAAATACTTATAAAGAAGTGTATAAAAACGGAGTCAGATTCAACGGAAATACACGGGAATCATTCCCCACCATAACAGTGACTAAAGTGATGCCAACTGTATCTTCGTTTAAAATGAAATACACTGCGCTCAGCGGTCCTTCACATTTCATAATTTGTAAACCGCGCGCTACTAAAAATATATTTCAGGTAATTCGCAAGCGATTCTATTGAAATTTTTAATTACAATTTAGTGGATTTTAAATATATTACATTAATAAAAATATATAGGTATACAAAAATAAATAAACCTAATAATAGAATATTCATATTTTATTATATTAATTATACATATATATTACAATAAATTATTTATTGAAACTGAATAATGAAGGTTTTTAAATTTATTTTTATGATTGTTAACTAATTATAAGTTATTTACTAAAGAATATTTTGATTAATACTTTCATATAAAATATTTTAGGCTTCTGCGGTGTTCTTGTTATGGATCTTGGCTTCTGGGTATAAGCCGCATGGGTTATTTTAATGTGTAGTTGTAGCTTGTTTCTGCAGTTCCAGAAATTAAAATTGCAGTTGTGTTGTAAAAGCTAATTTGTGTAGCTGAAAAATTGTACAAAAGTAGAAAAAAGCAAAAAAAAGGCAAATGCAGTTGAATTTTTTTTTTTAAATAACCCTTGATAAGCCGCGTCGAATTGATCGTTCTATCGGCCAACGTTTTGTCACAAATTGCAGTGGACATCTTCCGAACTGTATTGAAAGTACGATTTATTTGTTTATATTTTTACATTACATTTTTTCATTATTTATTAAAGCATTTTGCTGTTATTAAAAAATATGTACAAAGAAGATTTTGAATTTATTCATATTTATTGTAACCATAATAATAATAATCTTCATTACAAATCAATACTCAACTGTAATAAAATATTAACAATTTCGAGTGTCCAACCGAAGGTAATTTTTTGACCGAAACTGAAGACGAAGGAATAATTGTATAATGTTACAGAAGTAAGGGAAAATATTTAGTTTTAGCTGAATGCATTTTATTTCTGAACAGTTAGTAATGAGTAATGACCACATACTTTATCATTAGCGATCCATCTTACTGTTCACCAAGTGACGTAACCAACGGAGGGGCCTGGAGGCATAACCCCCCGCAGTGGTATAACCGGCGAGGAGCCAGATGGTTATACCATTTAATAAAGATATATTATACCTATTATATTTTTTGACAAAAAAAAAAAATTATGTGACTCCCCATTAGAAAAATTTTCTGGCTATGCCACTGCTACTCGCCTTATAAACCTTCTTATATTAATAGAGCTTTAGTTTATTTTTATTTATTTATTATTATTATAAATATTTTAATCTTATGTATCTATTCTAATTAAAATAATACAACAATCAACAAACCTTCGGTCTGATTTTGACTGAAGCCGATATTATTTGACCGAAGTTGAAGGTGCAATTTTTGGCCCAATGTGGCCGATTTCAAATACACGCATCAAAAATAATCAAGAGATGAATATAAAAAAAATACCAAAACAATCATAAAAAAATGTGTTTGAAAACATTATAATTGTTGTTAATTTTACAGTGATATTTATCTAACGTTTTGGCAACCGCCATGTGTTCGTTTATTAATAAGGAAGATAAGTCACACAAATGTTTATGCACATATTCATATATTGCAAGCGCGCATGTTTAAATATCTACATATTATATTCATATACAAAATATTGATTTTAACTGCATGAAAAAGGAATATATATAGACAGAGGGAAACATCATTGTATATTTTACCTGCACGTATTATTAAATAGGTACTGTCTATTTTAATGAACTGGATAAATACATTATCCGTAATAAAGTTGTAATCATATTATGATAATACTATTCGTTTCCATTAACGCATAAATTATTGTCATAATATCAACATGTTTATTTTAAAAACATGTTAACCACATTTGTCATACATGTATGGTTCTTACAATCAATCTGCAAATTGATTTTATTTTGTACAAAATTATTATTCATGATAGAATACTAGAACAATATATCAATTATAACATATGTGTCCAACCTTTTGAACCTCTGGGGCCGCCTAGCAAAAATTGTATTTAATTTAGTATACTGAGGGCCGCAGCTTACAATATAAAACTGAGGACCTTCTTTTTTTTTTAGTCGCTTCAATTTCAATTCCTAATTAATATTATAAATATAAATAAATAATAACTAGAAATAGATTAGGAAAAACCTTTCTTTCTTTTTTTAGTCGTAGGTACTTAATTATCATAATTTTTTTTTAATTATGCTCGCGGGCCGCACCAAGGGTTCTCGAGGGCCGCATTTGGCACGCGGGCCGCGGGTTGGACAAGCTTGAATTATAAAACATACATTTAAAAATTAATTGTTATATTAAACATATTTTTTGTAATATACGTGGGGGTTCAAAATAAAAAGTTACAAATTTTTATTTCGAAAATTAAGACGCTCACAGAAAAATTTTTCTGGCAAAAGTTATTCAGTCTGGAGGGGGAAATATTATAATATTTTTTAAGGTTTTTTTTAATGGCACCTTTTCTTAATTTATGAGAACCTATATTATTTTTAAAGGTCTAATTCTACATACAAAAATAAGAAACATTTGTTAGAAACATTTTTAACCCGAGGCGATTTTGATAATATTTTTAGTATGTATCTAATTCGAGATTTGTCATCTATAATTTATATAAAACGCAACGTCTATCTGTCTGTCTGTCTATCTGTTAGTGTGCTTATCACTCGAGAACCACTTATCCGATTTACGTGTTTTTAATTCATAGATATGTTCTTTGCCCAAGTTTTAGTATATATTTTGTTACGTTAGGTAACATACGGAATAATCAGTGGTAGTAAATCAAATCGGAAAAATGTTTTGCAATACGCTGCCCAAAAATAATTCAAATATATTTTTCAAAAATCCTAAAGTCCACGCAAGCGAAGCCGCGGGTATAATAAAACGCATTTTTTTGTGAAAGATTTTTTATTTTTATTTTTTTTTTAAGTTAAAAAAATCTTTGCGCGAAAAAATCGCCTTGGATTAAAAAAATCTTTTTTCACGTAGAACCAGATTCTAAAAACAAAAATATAGGTTCTCATTTATAAAATAAAAGTTACCATTTAAAAAATATATAAAATATCCTTTTGTCTGAACAGTTTTGCATCGTAACGTTTTTATTAGATCAACCTGTATAAATGTGGTTTGAATAATACGATAAGTACAATACAGGTATATTTAAATCTATTTTTTATTAATACATGATTTCGTGTTATATATATTATATAGGTGATATGAATAACCTAATTCATTGTATATTATTTATATTTTATAAAACAATAAACATTCATAAAGGATGTAATAGTATTACGCTATGAAGGTAATTATAGAATAGAACAATAAAAGCAAATGTATAATCAATTTCATCAGAGTAACGTTTATATTGAAAATTTAAAGGAACTAATGAAGAGGCGGCTATTGTTTCAAATGGCGTCTATTGATTTTCTTTAGCTGTTTGTTTTATTTAATCATTAAAAAATTGGTTGACAAGCCTTTGTTGATTTTCAAACTGTCGAGCTGAAATATCACATATATAAACTAAACATTTTGACTTCTCTATAGGTACGGGGAAGTTAAAAATTGTATTTCTTGTGTTCGCAATTTTGGAACCTCTGTTATATGTTTTCACATACACATACATAAATTGATTAAATATTTAATAAGCACCTACACTGAAAAATATTAACAGCGAAATTGTTTTGATGTGATAAGAACTTTATTTCGCCGATTTCCTTTTCCTGTGTTAAAATGTGGATTATTAGATATACTTTGCAAAACAAAAATTCTCGAAACATAATTACGTCAATAAATTTAGGTACTAATGAATAAACAAATCAATACTTATTGGAAAAATAAAATTCTTTGACATCAAAGAAACTCATCATTTCAAAGATGTTTGTTACACATTTGAAAAATAATAAATAAACCCACCGATTAATTAGTCGTTCAAAAGCTTATGTACTTAATTAATAAACTATTTTTCAATTATTTGGAAATAAAATTCTTATTTTTAATAATTATAAAAACTTCGGTTTACTCGATTTGTTTAGCTCTTTGCCCCCAAGTAAAGCCTTTTGCTTTATCCAATACCTTCCTATTTACCCTTTCTGAGTTCACTAACAAAGATTCAGTCGATTTGAAGCTTCTTTGTGAGTAATACAAAAACGTTTTTAAAAGTAGATAATGCGAAAATGCGAATTAATTTTTTTTTTAAATACTGTATTTTGGACTACCCGTCCGCTTGCCATAGGTTTTTTTTAAATGAAACTAATTTCAAGTTTAACTAACCAACACCCGCCTTGGATACAGTACGCACCCACAGCAGGCATGAATATATGATTATATTAATACTATGTTCATGCCTGCTGCATTTTTTTTCCGAATATCCTTGAAAAAAATCAATTTCAATGTGTATCATTGTTAATAATTGACATATTTTTATTTTTTTAAGGATGTCCCGAGTTATGTATTGTAGAAGTTTTTACCTTGGGATAATATCGGATTGGGGGGGGGGGAATCGAGCGACTTTCCGGGTTGTTATTTAGTAAATATTTAATCATTTGTATTGTCTAAGGCTGATTTGATGACTACCATTATACTCGTAATAAATTTTACCGCATAAAAAAATAAAACGGCCAAGTGCTTGTTGGGTATGCATATGATATGGTTTCATAACCATTCTCACTAAAATTCTCTTCAAATAACATTCTCTACTTGATAATACGTATCAAGAGCTATTTCATTTTGACGAAAGATGTAATCTCTATAAAATTGTGACGATTTATAAAAAAAAATTGTGTAGACTTTTCAGTCTATGGTTGGGGGTCTAAAAAAGTGTTCGTTATAATTTTTTATTGAAAGTACAAATTGAAAGCTATATTCTGAATTTTTTTCAGAGTTTTTGCATCGATAGCTTAAAAATAATTAGAGGAGGGGCACTCTGGTAACCACTTTGAAAACAAATATGTATATCGTGACTGAATGGTTAAAATCAAAGGGTCCTAAGACATTTTTTTTTTGTATTTTGGTGTAAGTGAATAAAATAATAGAATACACTTTTCAGTCTGTGAGAGGGGGGGCCAAAAATTCTGGTTCAAGTAGAGACATTATTAGTAATTTATTATTTTAAATAACAAAGGTAACTTATCTTATTATTAATTATTATTATTAACTGTAATAGATCTTTATATATTGGGAAGTGTGCTATTTATTAAAAAAATCCAGATTTATTCAATGATAACAAACATAACTACGACACTAGACATAAACATAATATAAAAACTATTCAAACCCGCAAAGCCATAGTATATAAAAATGTCATAAATAATACTATTAAAATATTTAATAAGATACCGAAACGTATAACAGATCTTCCAGTCTCTAAAATAAAAGTTGTGTTTAAGAGAATATCTGATAGAAAAGTGTCACTACAGCTTACATGAGTTTTTCGACAATGCATAGATCATTAACACTTAATATATATTACCTTTAATTAAACTGTACAATATTTCTTCTGACTTATTCAATGTACTCTGTACCGACTGAATAAATACACATATTATTATTATTATTAATTTTTTTCGGAGGCCAGAATCAATTTTGTAACAAAAGCTGTTAAAAAAATCTATACACAAAAATGAAAATTACACCATACAATCGTGTAATAAAATATCGAATAAAAATTTTATAGCATGTCATTGAATTTATTATTTTGAGCAAAGTTTTCTTATAAAGCTGCTTAATGTTAAACCTTGTAGTTTATTTTCTTCCAACAAAGATTTAGGATAAAAACGACATAGATACAGCTTGAGCTTTAGTAAACACATTGTAAACTGTATCCTTTATGTAATAGGGTATACAGTAATCAAGTCTTTTCATGTTGTTCATCACAAAAGAGGCCCCTCGCATGCACACACACACTCGCGCACGCACACACGCATTTACATAAGCGTATATAACAATGGTACAACATTATCACCTACCTACAGCTACCGACCATAGATAAACAAGAAGAGCAACATGTGTTTGTATACATCTCATCACTTCCACTATCCAATTCCTGTTTAATTTTATCTGCACTAAAAGCCATTGTCACTCAAATTCACTGCACCAGTATAAAATATGATTTAGATTGTATTAAATATGTATTTGTATATACACTTCTTTTTTCGGTAACAAATAAATACAGTGTACTTTCGACCATCCGGGTGCGGATTATCCGGTTTTACTATTTTTTTTTAATTCATTATTTTTTAATAAGAATACGCGTCTGTTTTGACATAAATATGAAACAATTTTGTCGGACGTACAAAACGAAACGTTAATTAAAAAATATATATTTAAACCAAATAAAAAATGATAGTTCGGATTATCCGTGTTTTCATTTATCCATGTCTGTCTTCCCAATCATTAGCCCAGATAATTGAGAGTACACTGTATAAATAAATAACACTAGTGTTAAATATGTCCGATAATGAACAATATAAAGGTACAACTGGTTTTAATTACAAAGTTTAAACGAGTTTAGGTATGTTTACGTTCACGATTCGTTATTTGATTTGTTGAATAAATTAACAATAAATGAGATATAATGTATTTACAATGTTAATGAAATATATATATTTTTACTTTCTCATAGTCATGTATATGAAATATACATAATAATAAATTGATTGTCTAACCTTGGATTGCATAAAGAAAATTAAACTACGATTAGTTAATCAGTTGTTTTCAAACTATGATTTATATTAATTCTAAATTTTTAAATACACACTGAATATTATAATTTTTTACCTTATAAAATTTATTATAACCGTGATTGTTTTTTGGAATTAACATAATAAATGCTTTTAAAACAACTGATTAACTAATCGTGATTAATTTTGCTTTTTCAACGCAAGGTAAATGTCGAAATTTATTAAATAAAAAGTACCTACACGCAAGCTTTCGAATTCACAGATTCATCTTCAGGTTTTTAGAAAATAAAATAACGATTTTTTTCGAATTTTAGATTTTGATGGAATTACCAATTTTGACCTTCTTTGAATTCGTTCTGATTATTTTCGCCATGATGTCTGTGTGTCTGTGTGTGTGTTTCTGTCTGTCTGCTGTAACTCAAATACGATAAATCGTAGATGGGTGAAATTTTATATTAAATTTTTTTTTGTCTGGGAAAAAATCCTCCTATTTTTGAAAACAATCTTTCAACCGGAAACGGGTGTTACCTGATATCAATTTTTGAATTATTTATAAAAAGTACGAATTAGAGAAAAACGGTCAAGTTAAAGGTTATATAAAGTTTGTAGGTAATATTATTTATGTCCTATTCAGTTTTTCTAAAAAAAAAACAAATTAAATATATTTTAAATGGTTCATGGAACTTTCTTATACGTATTACAGATATTGAACAGTGTACGTGTGCCATAGGTACCATGGGACTTTCTTTTACTTATATTTCGTTATACTGAGAGTGAACAATTTAGGTGATTCTAATTATTAAAAAAAAATCTTTCAGGTTCAATCATAAATATTGGACAAATGTATAGTGAATAAATTATAGATAATAATATACTCGACAATTAATACTATCTAAAACATTTTTTTTTAAATAATTCGAAAATTCAAACAAAATAAATCATTTTTTATGTAAATTATCAATTAAGAACCAAAATTAGTTGATCGAAAAAAATAATAATAAAAAATATATAAAACAGCCAGAATGGATTCAAGGAAGTTCAAAATCCGGATTTCGAAAAAAAATTATTTTACTATACTTATACTATGAATATGTATATTTCATATTACCTATAGGCAAAAGAAAGTAAACTATTAAAATGAAAGAAATTAAATAAATTGTATTTTATTTTGAACGATACAATAAAAACAAATATTTTCTATTATTATTTTTTTAATCTTTTCAACATTGACGACAAATTGATGATGAGATTGACAAGATAAGACAACGCCACGTTTGACAGATAGTCAATAACAATTAGATAATGTATCTATATTGTTGTTTCCATACCTTCATTTTCACTTCACAATAAAATATCTACTTAATTTATTGTAAGTGTGAATTTTTTTAATGTTCTGAAATTTGATGTAGGGTTACAATATTGCATTCTAAACAAACTTTCTTAGTGGATTTTTTTTCATATTTTGAAAAAATATAGGTAGTTTGTTCTTGGTTATTTTTAAAACTCTGTTTATAAAACATCCTGTAGAGAACCGAATTGCTGATTATTGTTATACCATAGTTTTACATCAAGCAGGACTCGATCACCAAATCTCATCCCAAAATTTGAAAAAAAAATGTTCATTACACCTCTAGTTACATCTATTCTGGGACACACTGTATATTCTGGTAAAGCTATAAAGGTAATAATGGTTATTTGTGTATCTAGGGTGTAAATGATAGTTTTTCGCACGAGTGGGAATGTTTGTTAGTATGAAAACCGCATTTTACACCCGAGGTGCACACAATATTTTTTCTACAACCCTATTACATAATATAATAATTAATTTATATACTTTGTATTTTGCTATATTAATATTTTAATTTTATTATTTTTTAATTTTATTTTGACGATATCTTCGCTCACAGATGGTCAATCATTTTAAGATTTTGAATGGAGCTTCTAAAAACCTTTTTTTAGTTTTTTTTTACAAAATTTGAGCTTACTCTTGAATCTTTTATTTTTTCCGAGAAATACCTTACAATGTGTTTCTTAATTTGTTATTAGATAAGTGGTGACACTGAAAAAGAACATAAGTGTGCACCACCAGAGATATGAAGAAGCTGCAAATTCTGTAATTTTAAATTTACTATCTGTAAAATCTAAATTGATATATGAAAATTACACATAATACGATGAATTGTGCTAAGAAAAAAACCTTAAGGTATTGTTTATAATTTATTTAATTTTATTAATAATTAATATAATGTTTAAATTTTAGTTATAAAATTCATTAATCGTAAAAAAAAACAGTAAACACTTTACGTACGGCGAGCGCAAAAGTACTACTTTACACATTGAAATGTCAATAAAAAAGCCTACTTTTTAAAATGGTTGTAGAAAAAATAATTTTAAATAATATCACAGATGAATTATTGTTCTACAAATTGAGAATAAAAATACAATAATGGAGTAAAACATTTTACAACCGAAACAAATATGCATACAGAATATAGACGACATGTAGTTTCCCGGTGTAATACAGGGGTCAACGCCCATGTGCATGGTAATAATATGGACCAATTGTATATTTATAAAGTACAGAGAGCGCGGTACCTAACAGAGAGGAGATTAATAATTCCATTAGTGATAATAATAACGGATTACGCCAAAAATGTTGCCCGCGTTAGATAAATCGACATTCGTCCGGTTCAAATCGCAAACGAGGTTAACAGAAATGACGTAGGACTCCTGTTGATATAGATTTATGTCCTTTACCGAGTTAATTTTAATACTGAGGGGAGTTGTGTTGATGCGTGCGTGCGTACCGTGTTTTATACGACACAATGTTTTACGTTTTGCCTCTTTTTGTAACATTTTTTTGATTTTTGGTTTTGGGTCAGTAATTTGGTAAGTATGATGTATGGGTACGAAAAAGTTACTGATGTGAAAAATGTAATAAGTAATTATATACATACATACATTGACACAATATTGAGAGTTGGACTGACGTATTTATCATATCCATAGACATAGAGAATGGACAGTGCATTCTGTATTAACTCAATGGTGTAACATCTGTTCAAAAAAGGAGAGAGAGATGCAGTGTAGTTTGGAATATATCTACCTCTTTTTCTAAGAATCTGATTGATAGCTTACTATAGTTCAGGGTAGTATTTCTGTCAGATATATTTTTGTATATCTATCTTGTGATTTTTGTGTAATAAGTTTTTTATTAGAAAAGTAAATAATATAAACAATAAACATACTATAATGATTCATATTTCATCGAGGAAATAAAAAAAAATCAATTGATCTGATAGAAATTTGCAAAATTATGAACGGATATTCCGGGAAAATAACATTTTTGCTACCAAAAATATTAAATATATATTAATAAAAAATAGTTTTAAATCAATTCCCATGTGGTTGCTACAAAATTATGAGGTGAATTGCTACACTTACAAACAGCACATACAAGATTTACTTAACAAAATTTTAAATATCTGTTTTGATATTAGAACAAGATATTAAAATTGGTTACAAAAATTCGAAACTTATATTATTTAGAAATCAATAATTGTTTCTTTTTTTAAATAAATTTTTTTATAACGTTAATTATTTTAACCTCTTTATATACATATAGTATAATAATATCTTATAATGTCTTATATTAATCAACAGTAGATTAATATATGATAATATCTATGAATATTTTTAATGTTCGGGACTAAGAATGAAAAAGTTACACTCCTGTTTAAAAAAAGGACAAGTATATTCCAAACCTGTTTCTATCTCTTTTTTTGACACGGCTATGCTCTCGGGTCAGATGCCTGGTCCATTCTCTATGTCTATGATCATATCCAATTTATTATGTTTAACTTTTATGTATAACAAACACCAACACGTAGAAGCTGTCGGAAGAGAATAATTCCAGCCGACATTTAAAGATATAATTAAAAAAAAAATTATTATGTACAATCGACCAAAAATCACATAAAAATAAGAAAAATATGAGTTTGAAATTACCTGAGTTAGACAAAGTTTAATATCTTGACGTTGAACTATGTTTTCCTCGGCGCTATTGGAGAGTAACTTCGTAAGCACACCGAAAATGCATGGTTTTAATGCCACAAAGTATATATATATATCCAGAACTAATAATCATAGAGCAATAAATAAAAACTTCCAAATAGTATATCTCGTATAGCTCATCTTATACAAAAAATTTTATACAGTAGTATAAAAATTAATCTAATTTTGATAGGTTTAGTTCATATAGCCGTACTTATTTTACCCCTTGTCACAAATGAAGGGTTGTAATTGATCTCATACGATTCAGAGGGAAAATCCTACAGAAGTGTAGGGGTTTTAGAGAAAAAACCTTACCCTTATGTCGCATAGAAGCCGAGATATTTACGATTTTGTATAATATAATGAAAAAATAGCTTTTTATATAGTCCATTTATAATAAAACGGCCAAGTGCGTGTTGAGCATGCACATGATAGAGTTCCGTAGTTATTCTCACTACGATTTATAAATAATTCGGGCAAGACATACACGAGTGTATGCCATAAGGGTTCCGAAGTACGTACCACGTGAAATGTTTGGAACCACTTACAGGTGCATTTTTAAGTTAAAGTTAAAATATAAAAAAATGTCAAGTTCTACTAATTGAGATCTATATTTTGACATACCACATGCCTAGATATCAAAAAAACAATTTTTTATGACGCCCCTCCCTATAATTCCAAAATTTCAAATTATATTGTTGATTTTAGTATTTGTCGTTGGTAGTCCTACCAAAGCCTCGTTACCAAATTTTTTTCAGATTTTTTGAGCCAGTAGTTACAGAGATAGAGGGGGGGGGACAAAATAAAACACTGCTTTTAGCCCCCTACAGGCGCCATTTTTGAGTTAGAAAAAAAATAAAAAATATGGTCATGTTCTACGAGTTGAGATGTACATTTTGACATATCACATGCCTAGATATGAAAATAAAAAATTTTAATTATCTTACACCCCTCCCTATTATTCCAAAATTTAAAATTATATTATTGACTTTAGTATTTGTCGTTGGTAGTCCCACCAAAACCTCGTTAACAAATTTTTTTCAGATTTTTTGAGCCGGTAGTTACAGAGTTAGAGGGGGGGGGGGGGACAAAATAAAACACTGCTTTTAGCCCCCTACAGGCGCCATTTTTGAGTTAGAAAAAAAATAAAAAATAGGGGCATATTCTACTAATTGAGACGTAAATTTTGACGTGCCACACGTCTTGGTATACAATTTTTTTGTTTTTTTGGATTTGCTTTAAAGCCCCCTACAAGCACCATTTTTGATTTAGAAAAAAAATTAAAAAAGGGTCAAATTCCGCTTGTTTGGTTATACATTTTAACGTGCCACATGCCTTGGTATAAAAAAAAATCTTTTTTTACCTAGCTTTAGCTCCTTATTGCCCCCCCTGAAAAATTATTTATTCAATAAATTTGTACATATTTTACTAGAGGGCGTCATTTTACATGTTCAGTAAAAATTTCAAGTTTCTAGCTTATATAGTTTACGAGCTATTTAGCTTTGAGTGAAAAGGACGGACGGACGGACGGACGGACGGACATACGGACGGACGACAAAGCGATATTAATAGGGTTTCTTCGGAACCCTAAAAAGAGTTGCTACAGTGTTCGTTATAATTTTCATTGAAAGTACTTACTATTTTCAGATTTTTTGCATCGATAGTTTAGAAATTAGAAGGGGGACGCTCTGATGACGACATTGAAAAGCAAATATATCGTGACTGAAGAGTTAAAATCAAAAGATCATATACCTACCATTTTTTGTTGCATTTTAGGAGACCTATCTAAAAAAAACTCCACTGAATGGGGTATGTGAAAAAAATGCCAGTACACTTTTCAGTCTATGGAGGGGAGTCCAAAAATTTCTGACAGAATCCATTATAATTTTCAGTAAAACTACTAATTAAAAGCTACATTTTGGAATTTTTTCAGATTTTTTACATCGATAGTTTAACAAATAGAGGGGGGGGGGGGCTCTGAAAACAACTTTGAACGCAAATATATCGTGACTGAAGGGTTATAATCAAAAGGTCCTGAAACATTTTTTGTTGAATTTTAGGAGACCTATCGAAAAATATCCCACTTAATTGGATATGTGAAAAAAGGGGGTAAAAAAAATTTTTTTTTTCAAAAATCTTATCATTTCTGTTTTTGGGTAATCAATCAAAGTACGTATACCAAATTTCATATTAAACAGTATACAATTTATATAGACATCCGGATGAATGGATGGACCGAGCGAAACTATAAGGGTTGCTAGTTTTCTACAGAACCCTAATAAAACGGGTTTTAACTTTTCCCGGTCTCGTGTCAGTTTTGAAACAAGAGAAACAAAACGAGAGTTTAAATTTCGACGAGACGAAACCGAGACTATATTAACTCTATTTATAAGTGTCAGTTTTAAAACACTATCAATAATTTGTAAAAAAAAAAATTATTTAGTAAATCAGATAAATGCTTCTCGAGTGATAAGCGTACTAACGGACAGACAGACTGACAGACGTTGCATTTTATAATATGTAAAGATAGTACATGCAAATCTATTCATATATAAAACATATATTTTATGAACTTAATTGATTTTGCTTATAAAATACTAATGCATTTTTAATTATAATACGTTTGAAAATTAACTGAAAGTTGATTACTTTTATATAAAAACAATTACAAAACATAGAACTATTAGCACAAACTATAAGAATCATTTTTATTGGGTACGGTATCCGTTTTACAAGAAAAATGTAAAAAAATCGAGCAATATTCTTCAGAGAATGAAAATAAAACGTTACGAATTACCGTTTCATCAATGAGAATTTCCGGCAACGTTTTCTTTTAACACCCGTTCTTGTAAAAACAGGGGTGAAAATCAGGGGTAAATCGGTAATATATCACTCGCGAAGGAAATTTATTAATACAGATTTATATAACATATTTCACCTGCTGTATAAGTCAGACTATCAAATCTAAGGTTATGGCTTTAAATAGATCAGAAATAACTCATTGACGCAACAAATTCTTTTGTTAACTTTATTTAAATGTTACCGATAAAATATTTGAAAAATGTAAATTATACCTATTAAGTTGTCATTCCAATAAGAATATTTTGTTTAAGTATATGTATACATATCATAAGTAGAGTTTAGACTTTAGAGAAATACATATCTTCTAGTGTTTATGGTATTTTTTTTATCTTGACATTATTATATAAATTTCCCAATTTGTTACACGGAGATTTTATTAATAACAAAACGTTTACATATTTAAATTTCTTAAATTCAGCTTTTGATAATGTCATTCACCGGGATTGGATAATAAAAAATAGGTAACCCATTTACCCCCCTCAAAAAGCACCAAACACTTTAAATTTTATAACTCAGGTTTATTATTGACTAGATCCATGCCAAATTTCAGTTTTCTAGATAAAACTATTCAGTAGCTATGATAGAAGACTGCGACAAACAGACAGACAGTCACAGTGTTCCTTTTTCTGATTTCGGTATGGAACACTTAAAAACAAAGAAAAAATAAATCTACGCTGTAAATATACTTCATAAAATGTTATTCACAAAATACATCATGGAAAAAAATAAATGCTCATAAATAAATGTTTATGTCATATATTACACATTAGACAGCCGGACGTGATTAGCAACTGCGTCTTATAGAAACTTGGTGGTCAAGAACTCATTGGAAAACAGATTTAACGGAGAAAATTAAATTTCACAGAAAGAAGGTTTCCAATGGGCTCTAGAAAATGAGGAAGACAATGAAAAACCGGAAGAAGGGCAATACTAAAGAAAGTAGTATATATAGATACTAGTATATGGACTGAAAGGAACTTAAGCCAGTAGTGCCTTATGCTCCTGATCGGAACAAAAATGTAAAGATTATAAAAATTTAATGGTACTTTCAACTAGACAAAATATTAAAATATCACTTATTATTGGTCTATCAATAAAAGTTGTATGCCCGATATTATCAATCAATTTAATGCTCCTTTATTAAAGTTGATTTGATGTATTACTATCATGATTTAAATTCATATTTAGGATTTCAATGAAAAATGTATGAACATATGCGTTGTAAAAACATAGTGCAGAAAATTAAAAATTCCTAATATCTACTTAGTATTTATTATAAAAGGAGGTGAATGAAACTTCATCATTCGAAAGGTACTGTGCCACAACAAAAAAATCATGTGTGTATGTTGCCGTTAAGGCAGGTAAAATAAAGTTAACATACACACATGATTTCCCCTCTCGCTGTTTGTTTATTACCCCTCGCATCGTTCAACAGCATAGCAATACTCCTAACGCCACGAAGCGGCAAAAATAAATAGTTTTGGGTTTCTGTCAAATGTAGAAAATGCGTATAAAATTTTTTATTGTAAAAGCAGGTTAGATTAGGTAAGATACTGTGCCATAGATATGCACAAAAAAATCATGTGTGTATATGTTGCTGTTAAAGCAGGTAAAATATTAGTCGAATTTCACCATAGAGGTGATACTAGTTAAATATGTTATTCTTGGTTCTGTTGATAATAATATGACAGTTAGTTAAAAGAGCATTTAGTTAAATTTGGTAATATCGGGCGATAATATTATAGTTAGCAAAATTACAAAAAAAATATATACGAGTATGTAAATACAAAATTGTTAAACTTATCACGTTCGCTGGGCTAATCACACCCTGTTAATATTTTCAAAAATGTTATAAGAAAGTTTGTCAGAACAAATGAACTTCACAAAACTAATTCGCTCTTATATTTCTGGATTTCCGTTATTCCTTTCAACGCCTATTAATTTAAATTCGATGTCATTTCAAAATTAAAGATCTGGAAGTGATAAAAGTTTAATGAAAAAGCTTCATTATATTTTTACGTTTAATAAAAAATATAAAAGCAATGTTTTTACCTTCCGTTAGGAGTAATTTATGTATCAAATAAAACTTTTTTCAATATAATGGAATTCCATTTATAAAATGTTGAAATTTTACCTGTACCTGTGTAGGTGGTAATTAATATTTAAAAAAAAGGTTTTCTCATTTTTATTTATTTTAAAAGTTGGGTTATTGTAAATTAATTCACATATGTAGTAGCGTTGTAAATAATTTATCTGAATTTTGTGGATATATTAAAAATATAGAATGTGCGCAAAACAACCTTTTTTTATAAAAAAGTATTCATGTTAAAAACCTTTATTATTTTATGGTTGTAAAATAATAATTGTTTTACGGTTAAAATTTTTTTAAAAACTTTTTTTGCATTATTGAAAAATATGGACTTTCATAAACATGCTGTTTAATTTTGCTCGCGACATTCGAATTATTCCGGTCGCTACAGCCTTTCGTAAGTAGACAGTTCATATGAAAATCTCATATTCAAGATTTAAATCCGTCTAAAATTTTGCCACATCATTCTTCACGCCATTCCTAAACGTCATATGGAAGCTTTTTTATATTTGAAAATTTCACTTTTTTTTAATAAAAAACTGTCGAAAAAAAGACCTAATTTTGTTAATTTTCATCAGGAAAAAAATCCTCCGTATGCCTCTACATTAAAATAAGTCAACTATATTTTTAAAAATCCTAAACAATAATTCTGTAGTTCACGCGAGCGAATCCGCGGGTACAGTTAATGTTTATATAAATTAAAAAAAGCTTCCATCGGTGCCATGAAACATTCTTATACGTAATTCTGAGAGTGAACAGTGTACTTACGTTCGTATATATAAATATATCTAATTATATAAAACAAATATTCTTACAATTAGTTTACTGATGAAAGTTAAAAAATATAAAATATATACGGAGTTACACGTTTTGAAGATCCCTGAATTACATACGACTATTATCTCAATGACGTCTGTGTGTGTGTGTGTGTCTGTCTGTCTTTCTGAGTGTCTTACTCTCTTGTATTCTATAGATGTTGACCTCATATTTTTGAAAACCATCACTAAACCGGAAACGGATGTTTATTCATGTAAATTTTTGAATTTTTCGAATTATTTTTGAAAAGATGCGCAGTAGAAAAAATGTTTATAATAAAAGTTGTAGAGAACGTTATTTTCTATAATTTATGTCTTATTTTTTGTAGGTATCTTTTATGAATTGACCAAAAAATAATAATTTTAAACATAATTTTAATAATATGAATAATCTAGTTATCTTTGAAAATAAAAACATTTATTATTACAACTGTCAATTAAATAGATGTATAGAAATAATAATATCTAAAACGTGTTAAACTGTTGAAATATCAAAAAAATAAGAAGCCTTTGACAAAACAAAATTTGTGTACACAAAAATATTTATAATCAAAACGATTGTAAAAATCACAGAATAGAATTAAAATATATCTCAAACATTAACAAAAACAACAATTAATGTGATGTAGTTTATATTCAATTTCTTGGCAGAAAGTGTTAACTGAAGTAATTTCTTATGTACCTATCATAGTATCATGATGTATAAAAAAGTGTTGTGCTGACCAAAGCAGTTTATTTTCTGTTATGAACCATTTGAATTCATTGCCTTTTGGGGAAAAAATGAATTAAGAAAAATTATAGATGAAGTATTCTTTACAAATTTTATCTAAAATATTGTTTTCTAATATATTAATTCAAAAATTACCAAAAGTTATTACATCCGTTTGACATAGTGAAAATAGTCGAAATAAATTCAGGGAAGGTTAAAATAGATATTTCCATCACAATCTCGAATTCATTAAAATCGAGTCAAAAATTCTTTTACATACTGTAGGTATATGGTATATGTATTTCATACATACGGTCGGGTCGTATAAGAAAAAAAAAACACTTCTTTTGATACAATAGGTAATTATTTAATTTAATAGATCCATTCTACATCAAACAAAACCATCGTATATATTATATTATACGACACATTTAATTTGACAAAACCATTACATCGAGAGAAACATCTCCTTTACAGAAATTAATATCTGAAGAACGAGAGAAAGAGAGAGAGAGTGAAATAATGATAGGGTAGAAATACGTGAGTAAATAAACTGTATCATGTATCTAATTTAATAATAATCTTAATACAAATTGAATGACCGAACGTGCTTCATATAAAAATCTACCTGTAAAATCAAACCGTGATGAAAATGGCGAGCACACATTCATACACGTGTACACACCCACCAACAAACACATACCCACACACACACGCAGTCCTTTAGATGAGTGAGTAGTGCCTTAATATAAATACAGTACGGTCAATATTAACTCTGTATTGTAATGTATAATAATTGTGAGGATTTTTTTATGATTGAATTTTTAGCGATTTTCTCTCTAAAAAAGAACTTATATTATTATAAGTAGGCGAGCGGATTACAGCTATTTCGAGTACACTAACCGACCAATCGACGTTCTAGTTTTTGTGATTGACGGGCTTCTTTTTGTAAAACAAATGACTCTTTATTTAATCAAATTAATTACCAAAGTCCGCAAATATAGTTTGTTTTTTAAAAATATTAGCCTTTTATTTTGTCTATGTTTTTTCTCCAGTAATGGATACATCATTAGCAGTGATGGACACTTGCTAATGATTACAAGATGATAAGTACTACGACACAAAATATATAAAAGAAAGAATCGTCTTTGAAACAATGTAAAGCAGATGATAATATAATAAATAAATTATACTAATAATTAGTTTAAATGTCCACCATTTTGACACCTATTGGCCGATTGTCACGCTGTAAGACACTTAATTGTATATAGATTAATATTCAGAAATGGTAGTAATCAAATATCAACAAATAATTCTAATTCAGTACATTTAAAAAAAAGCCATTACTGGGGTCATATCCAAGATTGGTGCCATTACCTTATATAGGTATGCAATCATATATGATGTTAATGTAGTATGATTTTATCTAGGAAAATTAGAAGAATTAAATTAATTGTCAAGTGCGAATTGAGTCTTTTGTATTAGTGTCTCGTACCTTCAGTAAAGTTAAGAAACAATTTAGATAAGTTTTAATATTGTTGCAGAAGTAGCAAATGTATTTTATATTTTACCTACAAATGATTTTTTTAAATAGGACATATGGAGAAAAGTATTTTTACGATTTTTTTGAAAATTTGTTAAAAAATCGTTTCTCATGTTTAAATTCGTTGAATTTCCAGCATTCATTTGATACACCACTCACCAAGATTAAATAAAATAAAAAAAATTTGGTAACCAATTTGACCCCCCCCCCACCCTTAAAATCATTAAAAGCTTACAATTCTATTTTTATTTTTTATATCTCAGGTCTATTATTGGTCCACAATTTCCTGTAATTATGCTAAATCTCAAGTCTACAAAATTATCTTTATTATATCTTAAACTAGCTGGGCCCACGCGGCTTCGCTCGCGTAGACTACGGAATTATTGTTTAGGATTTTTGAATAATATAGTTTAATTAATTAAGTACAAACACGATTAGTTATTATTGTAATAATAATTTATCAATACCTAAATTACCTAACAAAAACGAATCAGAAGAAAAAAGTACAAATAATTTGTGTTCTGTTTAAATTTAAATGTTAATTATTGAAAACAAAATTAACTCAAACGTCAGCCGAGGGACTCCGAATATCTACCGAACGTAAGCGAATCCAGTCTGATGTACATCGCTTCGATGCGGCACGACACCATACATTTAAAATGTTACCTTTATAAATATATTTTAAGATATTTTCTAAACTATACGACCAAATTGGATGCTGTAAATGGCAAACTATATCTACATTAAGTACTTATGACGATGAAATCATTTATTTCGATAAGGATTAATGTTTTGCAGGTCATAAGTCCATGTAAACAAAACCCAAATATTTTATGTTTTTTTTGTAACATAAAAGCAGTCATTGTGGCTTAAATATAAAAGTTAGACATATCGTGTCGCTGACTTAATTGTAGAACTTTTGATTCTACACAATTCTTTAATACATTATTTTGTTCTATATTGAACGGTTTAGGCAGCGTATTACAAAACAGCGCGCCGACGGCAAAATTTTTTCCGACTTGATTTACTATTATCGTCACTGCTTTGTTGTTATGTTACCTAACGTAAAAAAATATAGCCTATAACCTGGCCAGAGAACGTACCTATGAATTAAAAAAAAAAACTCGTAAATCGGATAAGTGGTTCTCGAGTGATAAGGCAACTAACGGACAGACAGACAGACAGACAGACAGACAGACAGACAGACAGACAGAGAGACGTTGAGCTTTATATATATTAAGGATGACAGTATAATATATGATCTAACAATAAGATATAGGTACATATTTAATATTTACATAGATATTAAAAATTTAAAACTTACGTGGCAATTTGTATATGACACGATTTTCCTAACAAAACATTGAAGATACAACTGAATAAAAATTATGCTCAGATACTAAAAAACAAATATTTGTATATAAAAAATGCATAGTATACATTTTGATAATACACAAAAAAACAAACGTGTAAATACAAAATATTAGTTATCATGTGATAACTAAATATTATTTAACATAAATATAACACGTGTACTTACATAAACTATCAAGTGTTCTGAATTTTTTTCATTTAGTATTTTTTTTTTAACGTAAGTATGCATGCTATAACATTTTTATAATCATTACACAGCTAAACAAAAAAAGTGCGGAGCCAAAAGTTTTAACCTTGCCTCCCTCAACCCTGAACTACATATATTAGCGTAAAAAAGTTAGTAAAATTTTCATATGATTTTGAATCTCCTGTCACAGATGAAGGGTTATAATTAGTGTCATATGATTCGGCGGGAAAAATCATATGGAAAGTGTATGATAAAAAAATTTACCCACTATTTCGCAGAAATATTTACGATTTTGTATAGTACATAAATAGTGTAAAAAGACAAATTCTTTCGTAATGGAATAATGCCAGCCGACAACAATATTAAAGACATATAAAAAAAAGAACAATTCAATATTTCATTCCCTATCACAGATTAAGGGTTACAATTGGTCTCATTTGATCAAAAATACTTCAAATTCTTATTTTGTATTACAAAAATAGTTTTAACAATTACAATTATTAGTTAAGTTACATAAATAAAACAAAATTTTATTTATATAAGAAAACAACAGGAAATTATTTTGAAATACCCGGCACTTAAAAATTTGTTCGTGTAGTCGTGGGCTGCATGCTTTAGACTCTAGACCAAGTTTTTAAACATCGATTGAGCGTTCCAGTTATATTATATTTCTATGCTCGCAACATAACAATATGACCACGCTGTATTTACCACGGCACTCCAGTGTAACGTGGTTCAAATTGATTTTCCTGACATTGCGGGAGATATATAGACATCTCACAACTTGTTCTCATCTGTCGGAGTGAAACAGACACAACGACAATTACATACGGACAAGGGAGACACAAATACACCCACAACATGAGGGGAAGCTGCACAAACAGGGCCGGACACAGGAATGGGGTATGTGGGCACTGACATAGGGCCCCAAAGATTAAATAATTAGTATACTTATAAAAATTTCATGTCTTTAGTGTCACGTATCAAAATCAGACATAAAGAACACATGGAATCAACTCTGTGTCTGTCTATCTCTCACAGCCTTTTATTGAACTGTTTGACCAAGAAAAATGGTGGACTAATAATAGACCTAAGTTATAAAAAATATATATTAGTTTTTGGCGCTTTAAAATTTTTATTAAAATCGTAAATATATTTTACAAAGCAATAGTTAATGATGCCGAGATTACTATAAAATTATTAACACTCACCGCACTTATTTATAAAAACACATAGTACATTTGAATTCAATCTTTTTCCTATAGATGAATTTTTAAATATTACTAGTGGTTCTTTCATTTGCTAGAATTAAATTGAATTAACATAATCGAATAAATTGAAAAACTACACGTAAGGGATACTACACAATAGACGAGGTTCAGTTTACACTTGATAATGAAATTCGCAAAAAGACCATTTTCATAAGCGAACGTTTTTTTTTTTACTAACCGCATGAATTGTCGGTTTGGAGAAACTTTACTGTAATTGCTTGCTCTGCGTTTAAAAATAATTAACTGATTTCATTTCAAAAACATAAAATTATTCAATATTTGAATTAAAAAGTTAGGTCGAAGTCCTAAAGAGAAATGTAGTAGGAACTATATATAACTTTATTTGATTATAGTTTATAGAGTTATGTTTTAGTTTGAATAGTAAGAAGGCTAGTCTCTCTCTCTGTTTGTTCTGCCCTAAAGTTGTTATCTTTCAGTTGGATGGGTATTGCCAAAAATATCTGACATACGATGAAGCTTTAAAGACTAATATTAAGTTAATTCTAAAGACAAAGAAATAATTGAAATCATATTATATCTATTTTTTATTAGTTAGGAGTTGGGGTAAGCGAACATATTTTTGCCTTGGTCAGAATGTAGGTTTATAGATTACAATATATCATTTATTAAATTATTTATTTTAATTGTTTTTATTTATATTAATTTTTCAGTGTTCTTTAACAATAAATATTTATTATTTATAAAATAAATTAATGAGTTACCTTAATATATAAAAACGCTGGTGCGTATGTATGTGATCTCATCAGGCCGAAGCCATATTCACACCATATGTTCGTTTGGTGCTCCAATAAGTTTATAGATTTTTTTGACTCGGTAGGTGGCGCTGGGGTTGAAATATTTCGGAAAATTGTCTTTTTTCCATATAAAAAATATATTAAAACGTTGGTTTTTTGTAAGTGAAGTCATCAGGCCTAAACCACTGGACGTATCAAAACCATATTCACACAATATGTTCATTTGGTACTCCGATAAGTTTATCTATTTTGGACTCGGTAGGTGACGCTGGAGTTGAGATATTTACAAAAATGTGTATTTATGGTCTGATTTTTAAACGATTACGATGTTGATTATAAATAATATAATAATAATAATTACAAATGTTTATTGGTGTTTGCTCAGGCGAGATACAAATAATCAGAAAAAAGAAAAGAAAGAACACAATGCATCACTAAAGACTTAAATAAAATCGTAAAATAGAGTATATATAACATCACTGACTTTAATGCCCTATATTGGAATGATCAGTGAAATATTCCAGAGTTGTGTAATGGCAGGAATCCAACAAGAATTCTTTTAGTCTAGATTTCTTTTAATGGGCAGCATTAAAACGCTTTGAACGAAATCCGGTTATTAAAAGTAATAAAGAATTTTTCCGCGTTTCTAATATAAAGATAGCATTTTATCAACCAAAGTTATTATAAACAATATAAGAAAAAACATCTGCCAAGTGAATGTACTGTGCTTCCTCGTAATAATTAATTAATTATCGAACAATTTTAATAAATATCGATAAAGTATTCAGATGATCGAACTGCCTGCCATTGGTTAACCATTTAATTTGTTTTATACAATATTTGTTTATACAATTTTATTAGAAAATATTAATTCGAAATTTTTCTCAATACGTGTTTGATTATTTAAATTTTTAGAATTTCAATTTAAATCTACTTTTTTTGAAAAACATTTGACATGTTTTTTTTTATTTTAGAAAACAAATGGAGATATCTTCGTAAGAGAATATTTTACTATTAATGTTATAGGTAGTGACCCTTTTATAGAAAATCAGATGCCCTATAAAAATACTTTTCACGTAACTTGCGTCGTTCTTGAAATATATGTTAAAAATAAACTATTTTGGGATGCTAACACTCTCCTACACAAGATTTTGATAACTTTCTTATGGGACCATCTACTAGCCAGGCCTAGCAAAAAACTATGTTTAATCAAAATCGGTTCAGTGATTCATGAGTTGAGCGTGTATCAAGGATTCAGGGGACAGACAGACACTGGCCTAAAACGGAAAAATCTAGTAAAAATTTTGAAATCGGAGAACAAAAATTTTGTCTCCTATTCCTTCGAATATGGCGAGGAAGCAAAATATCTAAAAATGGCAGGAAAACATTCCTTCGATCTCTTTACTTTTGGGTTTTGTTAGTTTTTAAAAACAGTTTTTTGGCTACTCGCAATATCGAAGATACGAGAAGTTTTGTGATCGTTTTAAAATGAGAAAAAAAATTGTTCTCCTATTACAAAAATTTAACTTAATCTTTCGTTTCAGGTCAAGGCAAAAACTTTTCGTTTCGTGTCTGTCTGTCTGTCGAGTGAATCCTTGTCACATACATAACTCAATATTATATTATTTGGTTGATTAGTTGGGTCTGACTTAGAGGAATATATTTATTTTTTGAAGATATTTCAAGAACGACACATGTTACGTGAAAATTTATAGAATCTTTTTGTAGAGCATTCAATTTTCTATAATATAGGTTGCCTATACTTGTTGTAAAATATTCCCTTACAAAGATTTAACTCAATTTGCTTTAAAAAATCGTCATTTGTTTTTTTTTTAATTACTATTTACTTTGACATATTAAATGTCATTCTAACGTTTTAAATGTCGTTTTGAATTTAGATTTAGATTGAAATTTTAAAAAAATTAAAAATATACGAAAAAATAATACGGCTAAAGAAAAATTTCGAACTAATATTTTTTAGTAAAATTGTATAAAAATTAAATGCAATTTATCCGAACACTTTTTCGGTTTTTATTTAAATAGTTCAATAATTAACTACCTTTGGTGAATTTAGCACGAGAAAGCACAGTGCATTTACTTGGCAGATGTTTTGTTTCCTCGCAATATCGAAGATACGAGAAGCTTTGTGATCGTTTCAGATTGAGACAAAAAAATGTTCTCCGATTTCAAAATTTTAAATTTATCTTTCCATTTCACGTCAAGACAAACACATTTCGTTCCGTGTCTATCTGTCTGTCCGTCCGTCTGTCCCCTGAATCCTTGTCACACGCATAGCTCATGAACCACTGAACCGATATTGTTGAAACTTGGTCGGATGGTTGGGTCTGGCTTGAGGACGGTCTCATTTCAAAATCATTAAAATCGTGTTAAAGGGGTGGGGTGACACCCCAAAATATTTATATTTTCAAAATATCTCAAGAACGACACATGTTACGTGAAAATTTTATAGAATATTTTTTGTAGAGCATTAAATTTCCTATAATATGGATCTACAACGTTTGTTGTAAAATATTCCCTTACAAATATTTATCTCAATTTATTTTAAAAATTCGTGTTTTGTTTTTCTAAATTGATATTTGCTTGGCCATATTTTGACGTTTTAAATGTCATTTTGACGTTTGTATAAATTTAGATTTAGATTGAAATTGTAAAAAAATTAAAAATATACGACAAAATAATCAGGCGCGTCTTAAGAAAAATTTCGAACTAAGATTTTTTAGTAAAATTTGATTAAAAATTAAATGGTTAACCAATGCCAGGCAATTTATCTTAACACTGTCGGTTTTGGTGAATTTAGCACGAGGAAGCACTGTACATTTACTTGGCAGATGTTTTTTTATATTTTGAAAATTTGTTTTTCGTACAAACCCCACTTTTCACCTTGTATCCGGTACTGCGTACACATACACATGCATATACACTTACACATTCTTATACACATACACACACAGCCACACATTCAACGATCGCATACACACGTATGTATATCACGTACAATTAATTTTGCGACATATCATGTTATCAGAATTAGACTAAATAATGAAAATGGCAAACGGGATCGGTTACAATATAATGATTTCTACCGTCTTGAAATTTGTTTCGTTTCGTGGTCGGATTGTAAATTGCCTAATTTGTTATTTATCGTTAATTGTATCGGTTCGGGTTCTGTGTGTGTGCCGTTAAGAGTTATGAGGTAATCACGGTATTAACACTTCCTCTAATAGGTTTACTGATTTATTTATTTTTCATTCGAGCTTATTGCATTTTCAGTTTCATACTTTGAAGGAGATCTTTAAATACTAACATTATAAATGTGAAAGTGTGCCTCACCAAATTTGGTGGGGAGATAGCTTGCATCCTGAGGAAGGACATAAGCTACTCATCTCCGTCATCATATCTGAAGAAAAGGGAAAGTTGTGTTCATTTATGAACGCAGAAAAAAAATCTCCGATTTCAAAATTTCCACTTGATCTTTTTGTTTCATCTCAAGACAAACAATTTTCTTTTCGTGTCTGTCTGTCCCCTGAATCCTAGTCACACACATAACTCATGATTTACCAAACGGATATTAATGAAACTGTTAGTTAGGTCTGGCTAGTAAATGGTCCCATATAAAAATCATCAAAATCGAGTATAGGGTTCTTATGAGAATTTTTGAAGTGAAACTTCTTTAGAAGGACTAGTGAATTGGTATAACCTCGACAGATTTTAAATTCGACACGTTTTAAATATCAAACGCTAAGGAGAGTGTGCATATGCGTGAGTAAATGTATAAGAGAAAGATGGATGAATAGCGCATGCATACATGTCACTTTACGTCGGTTATGCGTGAGATAGATATGAGTAAATATGGATGAATAGTTATGTTATTTTATGATTAATGTCAAGCTTCGTGTTTTGTATACGATTTTTGTGTTAAAATATAACACTTGATTATTAATTTAATAATTGTTTACTTCATTTATTTAATTCGGATGGTTAATGAAAACAAAAGAAATTTCACATCACCTATGCGTTTATGTGGGTGAGGCACCAACTCTAGTATTGTAATTTTTGTTTCCGAAAAGTAAGCGGAACAGGGTCCCCGAAATCAGTTTGCGACTAGAACCATCAATTTAGTTATTTCACCACTGAATATATATCAATACACACAATCAATAAATTCGAATTTTCTGTTGAAATAAACAATGCATATTAAGACATTTTAATACATTTATTATTATACAATAATATATATGTATAATAATATTAATTATAATACACCAAACTTTTGATCATTATATTATTATGCTAGTTGATTGAAATGTATCCTAAAATGTTTATAAACAAAGTTAAAACTGTTTACACTCCGTAACCAAAACAATTTACTAGATGCACTAAACTCTGAGGACTTGACCTTCATACATAAACATTAACCAAATGATTTCTCCTCCGACCAGCCGTAACTTCATATTAATACATGAACCCTTAACACGCACACACCGGCGTAAGAGCATTACGTGTACTAGTAGGTACGACACGGGGGTTTTGTGACGCAACCCCTCTTAGCTCCACTACTTGCCGGTTGTTGTTAGTTAACTTTTTGACCTCATTTCACGTAATATGATAAAGCAGAGCTAACTAATCTTGTTATAATGTTACTCGGTGCAGAGGCCGCTTATTGCGAACCGCTGGATGCATGCAGCGAAACGCTTTGTAACGAAGAAACTGAGTTACGACTTTCCCTGGGTGAATTTCAAAATATGAATTTTAATTGAAGTTAGTTGCTCGGGTATACAAAGGGTTTTCAATATGGGTTAGTTTATTATTAACTTTTTATATATGTACATACATGAAATGTACTGTAAAATAAAGTAAAGTAGTTAGGTTTCTGAATTAAGTAGGGAATATACGCAATGAAACGGACATTTGAGATTGAAGATTTTTATTGAAACTACAAATATTATAAAAAAAATCAATTACGTATTTCTTTAATTTAATCTCTTTTTACCAAAAATAATAAAAAATAATTAAATTACTTTTTTTAAGTCATTTTTGTCCGTTTCATGAAACTATTCACATTGAAAAGGACAGTGAGTGTGATGAAACGGACTGGGGTACATACTTGGTACCTATCAAATATAATTTTATTCAAATTAAACAATATTTTAATTAGATATGTTTTAAGATCTATCTTAATCTAAAATTTGAACTGTTTCTTTACATAATTTTTCTAGTAAAATACTGTATTTAGTAATATAAATTACTTTACACTATTACAGGAAGGTTGAAGTGAACATTGCATTACATTTAAACTCACATATTGTAAAAAAAAGTTTCGCAGTCTTTTAACATTTAAAATATTTTAGCCAATCAACTTTACCATTTAACTTTTGCAATTAACATTACTATTTAAATAAATATCCGTAGCAATGCGTAAGTAACCATTAAAATTATTTGATAAACTTCATCTACACACTCAAATATATGCAATATTACACAAAATATCAAAAATAGAATAAGGGTAATATCTCACCTTTTTCAAAAAAACAATTTTTTTTATAATTATATATTTATAGTTTTTTAAAATATGTATGTATATCAATATACACATAATTAATGGAACTAATTGTAAGCAAATGACATCTTTATGGTGTAGTCTATGGAGCTTAGTGATACTAACAACAAAATTTGAATTAGTTAGTTAAAATAGTTTCGATGGAACAGACATTGTCTGTAAATGCTTTACATCCAAATTGGCGAAACTTACAAAAATAAAAATGTTGACTAAGTTTTTGTATACTGCAGATATGTACCTTTTATATTTGAAAAACATCATATTATTCTTGTTATTTTAAATTTCTAAAATTATTTTTTAAACTGTACGTAATAAATAAAATATCTATCTTTATTTTTCTATAAAATGTTTATATTATTTTTGAAAAGGATCGATATAGAAAATAATAATTTTAATAAAAATGATAAAGAATATTACTACCTAAATATAACTTATATGCCGTTCATTTTTTCAATATAACTAAGTAACCATATTCAATTTATTCGTTTCTGTATAATAATGTAAAAAATATTGTGGTGGCCACAGCAGTTTATTTATAAGTATCTCACGTCAACATAAAACTAAATTTTCTATCAAATAACGTTAATTGTAAAATTATCATATAAAATGTTTCGTCATAAAAAGTAGTCTTGAGAAAGAAAATCATCAAAAGAGAACTAAACTGATTGGTATTACCTATTATTTACCTGAATTAAAATTTATGTTATTAAAGGTATATTCTTTCATAAAATTTTAAATGAAAATATTTTAAATGCAAACAGATTTTTGGAATTTTTTCCCTTCAAAAATGTAATAAAAAAATATCGATGGAATTGAAATTATGGGTAGCTATGTTGACATGAATACTTTATACGTAAGTATGTTACATTGTATGTACATACAATATACATATAATATATGTTATATGTATGTGCTCTGTTTCTATTATATGTACTATATACTTACATATTACAAGAAATAATTTGATTTCAAGTTTAAAAGCATCTAATGGAACATAGTGCATCTATAATAGGGTTTGTTATAAATAAACAACATCAATTTAAAATGAAGCGAAAGGTTTTTTTTTCCTTTGTCAGTGAAGTAACTTCACGTCAACAGAGATTTCTATATCGTTTTAGAAAATATTGAAGGACAGTTTCTATATAGGTAAAAATTAAAAACTGATGATAAAGTTTTTAGTATTTCTCACTACATTTTCTTAATCTTAAAACAATATTGAAACTGAAACGAGAGTAGTTTAAATTCGAACGAGATAAATCCGAGACGGTATTACCTGATTTTTAACCTAAAATTTAAATGAGACGATATTAACTCTTGTTGAGAATTTCGATTTAAAAGGTTATCAATTACACACAGACCCACAAAAAAATTCACTGACCTACCAAAAAATAGAAAAATATCAATTTTGAGAACCTAAATAAATTTTATTAACCAAATCTAATGATCTGACTTTTTTCTTTAATTAATTTGCTTTTTTGTATCGCTGTACAATCATTTTTGACCGAGTTATATGCGATCAAAGAAAAAATTATGCACACAATTTTGAGTGCCTATAACTAACAATAAGGAAAAAATGATCGTAAAAAAAAATTCAACGATACATTTGGAAAACTGAAAGTTTTTTTGTCATAGCTCGGTCAAAAATGATACAACATATGTATATACATACAAAAATACAAAGAGTCTACAAAAATCTTTCATTAGATTTGGTAAAAAAACGGCTCAAAATTGATATAATTTTTTTGTTATTTTTGACGATATAAAAAGTACCCAAAATACGTAAAAATGATATAAGTATACACATCAAAATCTTCTCATAAGAAAGTATAAATGGATTCAGTTAATAAAAAATATTTTTTTACACACCATATCATATTCTAATTTTTTATTTTTCCGAACTCTAATGTAAGTAAAGCAAAAATATAATGCAAAAAATCATTACATTCGACCACTGTATTAATCTTACCTTGCATCGTCAGGTTTTCAGTAGCTGCAGAATTAGCTAAATGGAATGAACATTAATACCCTAAATTCACTTGAAACTGCTTTTAATGGGGGAAAAGTAGGAAGTTTTTTAAGGACAAATGCAAAAAGTTGATGACGAATTTTATATCAAACTGAAGTGAAGTATTTCGAAAACAAATTACAAGTAAAATAACAAACTAGTGCATTGACTTATATTAATTAAATTACGCTTTTACAATTGAAATGTGTCTTAGATCGTACACCACGGTGTGATCAAAAAATGAACGTAGAGTGAGCTGTCAGTTGTTAGTTTGAAAAACGTGTTTAATTAAATAATTCGCTATTTCCATATCACAATTTCTTTTTATTATTAAACTAAAAGAATCGATGGATTTTTTTCAGTTGTAGTTTTTGATTTATTCTATAAGCAGTTAAGTACATAAACTCTTAAATCAATATTATTCTTAATTCACTTATTTATTGAAAATAGTATCTATTTATGTATTATGCATGGGTAATATTCTTATGTTTATTTAAAGAATTATATCAATTAACAAGAACTAAGCGTTATACTAATTATTTGGCTTTATTTTTATGAAAAAAGAAATAACCTAACCTATATATATGCAACAGTAGGTACATTTTATTGTTTATTGTGTTTTTTTTTTAAAGAAAACCTTGCATCAGCCATTTTTCATATTTTTGATTAGTTATATTTGTTTTATTAATAAAAGAAATTAAATACTCTAATTGTTAAACGTAGGTATACATATAATCACTGATTTAATTGTTTACAATTAGATGACAATTTGCCCAAATGCATTAATTTCGATTTTTACCTCTGAACGCGTTGCTACCATCGCGATATATATCAATAACAATAAACTTTAATAATTGCCTTTTTTACATATTTATTAAAAAATTATATAAACATGGTAAATATATCCACAAAATACATTAAATTGATACGTATTCATCTACAAAATAACCAGTAATACCAACTTAATCCCCTCTTTAGGCTTATTACTTATTGGTGATATTACTAGAGATTGGAAATATAGTTTTTCAACTATTGCGAAAAATGTATTGTAATTTTTATTACATATCTCCATCGATTTAAAAAAACTTTTTTTATCCAACGTTAAAAATTTTGTAGTTTTATATATTTTTAGAAATACATTTTGTTTATTATACAGATATTTTTTTAGATATTAATGTTGATCTAGAATCGACCACAACATGTTTTCCTCGAAGATTTCAGATTTCACTAATTATTGATTAAATCGAAATAAAATTTATTATTGTAACAAAATTTGTAACTATTTCACAACTATTTTGATTAAAAAAAACTATTTGCCATTTATTTTACAGAAAAAAAATCAACTATATAGTAACTATTTCATTTAAAATAACAACTATTTTTCCAATCTCTAGATATTACTTCGGTACCAATTCGAAACTGATCATTCGAAACATAGTAAGACCAAATAATGATTGTATTTTGGATCAGCGTCGTAATGTATTTCAACCTTTTCAACTTTCTAACATTATAAAATATATTTTAAAATCAAGAAAAATGCTAACCGATACAATAAGCGGCAACACTGTACAATTTTTTACCCGATATCAACTCTGAAAACATTTATACTTGGCGTGATTTTCATACAACAACGGACATATCTATTTATTTCCGTTTCCGGTATACAGGGAGTTCCATTTCCGTTTTCCTCCTTTTCCATATCTTGTCTTCTCTTTCAATCTCCGGTGTTTTCCCCCATCTCTAATGATCTGTACTTTTCAGGGCACTTTTGTTATATCTTGTAATCTATGATTGGAAGTCAGAAAATTGTCCGTGCGGTGTACAGTACACATTTTATCTTGTATATTATGTTCTTGCCATCATATTTATATATAACTAATTGGGTATATATACCTATATATATATTATATATTTATGATAAATAGGTCATTCCATGCTACTTCAATCAGCCGTAAAAGTGTTGTTTAATCTTAAAACTATTTGGTGCAAATGAAACTTTGGAATTACTACATCGTCAAAAACAAGTTTTTTTTAATTGTGGAGATCAAAATTATGGCTGGATTTTGCTTATTGATAGTGAATGTGCAAAAATGTGTTTTATTTATTTATTATTCCATTGTTAATTTAAAAAAATTGAATGTATGGTATTTAATAGTAAATATAGTATTTAAACCCTAAAAATTACATTTTGTTAAACTAAAAAATCGAAAATTCAAAAACTTAGAGGTAAAACCGAACATATTTTGGGAAATGACCTTTAACAGACGTTAAAAACGCTATAAAAATTATTAACAAAGGATATTTTTGAACTTTTTTAGGCTAAAAAAAAATGTGTTTTGATAACTAAGTGGTTCGAAACTTTCATTTTCACCAACAGTTGTACAAAATTTTTGTAGATACCTAAAATAGCGTCAATTTTCCACATATTATTATTTCATAAATAAATAAATTACAACATAGATCTTGGCTTCTGGGTGTAAGCCGCGTCAGTTTGGTCGTGTTATCGGCCAACGTTTCGTCACACATTGCAGTGGACATCTTCAGGGCTCTTCTAAAAGTGCCCTGAAGATGTCCACTGCAATGTGTGACGAAACGTTGGCCGATAACACGACCAAACTGACGCGGCTTACACCCAGAAGCCAAGATCTATATCAAGACCACCGCGGAAGCCTCAAGACTTGAATAAATTACAACAATATTAATAATAATATCTCCCTTTAAACATTATGGTGCAATTATAATGCAAAGACTGGACTTTCAGAGCAATTGTAACGCGAATTATTTCTGAGGTTTCTGGATATGGTGGCCAATAAATCTACCATATTAAATACAGAGTGCATTGTAATTTGGAACTGATAAACCAAACTAATAATTTTTATTACGAAAAAATCTGTTATTTTTATTGTTTTTCGAAGTATGGATTAAAAAATAGCAAATATTTAATCAATCGTATTGACTTATCGGATAAATTATTTTTGGTTAAAAATTTTATTATTTGCTTTCAATAAAATTAAAATGTATTTTTAATAATTGGCATGATAAGCTGATTGTTTCGGAAAGAAGGGGGAGAATCTCACCCAGGAAGCCAGACTCCCTAAAGCCGTCTTTGTAAATAAATCTTAAAGTTGATTAAATTATTAATAAATATTTTAAAATGCTACTATCGGTAATACGGTGAATACACCATCGTAAAAATATAAATTAAAAAGATTTAAATTTCATCTGAATGCATGAATGAGTGTAGGGAATGATAATAGAAGTGTACCAATGCAAATAAATTTACATTATAAAATATCACTTAAATTACATGACAATTTTATAATACATAACAAAAATTACCATCATTATCTATTTCAGTGCCCCCTTCTCTCCATTAAAGTAATTAAAACCACATACATTAAATGACACCGTCTCTTCCGTTGAATTAATCAACGTGCGTTAATGACCTTATCCTGCGAACAACATACGGCCAATTAACGAAAAAGAAAAGAAACAACACGAAGAAAAAGAGGAAACGAAGGAAGAATGTAAATTTCTTCCAACTAATTAAACCACAACTCGATTTCAAGTAATCTTAAATAAGATCACATTCTAATTGCACGACATTATACTGTGTTAACACATACAATCCCGACTCGATTTTAAACTTGAAAATTCAAGCGCGAGAAGTACGTGTTTCATTTAACCCTAATGCTGATGGCGTATAAGTATTTAATTTGGGTGTAGACGTGGAGATTATCATTCGGTTTGAAACGGTTAATGTCAAGGACCCATTAGTGCGATTATCGAATTCGCATTACGATTGAACCAGATTCCTGTATTTTAATAATTGTTAATTAAATACCTAACCATTGAGAATATCTATACAATTTACTGTTAGTAAATGATAAACCAACAACAGCTTTAAGGGTCTACTGAATTATCGATTATCTATTGTTTTTCTTGTTATACTCGAATATATACGTTTCCGTTTATAATTTTCAAATAATGGAATGAAACATTTCAGATTAAATATATTATATTTATTTATAGATTTGTTTGTCCTACATGACATAAATAGTCATGGAAATTTAATTTGATAGAATATTTTGTAAGAATAAAATTTGATATGATTCAGATGATGAAATCATATTTTTTAAGTGATATCAAATTATGTTCATGCTTCAATCATGGACTTCCATATTCCGGGGAAAAAAATTAGATCTGAAGTGATCAAATCAGATCTTGATAGATCTGCATTTTGAGACAAAGTTATATTTTTTTACTGTTTTTTTATCTGTGGAAACCTGCAAACAGGGCCGTAACTACCACCTTAAAGTTTCATGAAGTGTTTTTAATCACTGCTCTAAATTACATAACTAATCCATAAATACTATCACAGAATTAATACCCCATTTGAAAGTGCTTGCAAATTTGTTAGCTCCTTTATAAAACAAGACATAAAACCATCTAAAACGTAAAATTTTTACTTTGTTATGTTTTTATGACATATATGATATTTAATTCTATTAGATTCCTCATGTGTATTTACATTAAGAAATATTTTGTTTGTTTCATTTCTAAAAAAAATATAAAAGGTACAAGATCAAACGAGAACAAAAAAATAATCATCTACTTCAATTTCAAGAGGGTCACTAATAAGAATTACTTTTTCTCTGAGACAAAAGAGACGAATACCTAAACGACTTAGAACTATATTATTTTTGTTTTTTAAAAGTTTCTACGAAAACGATATTGGAAAATAACATTGACAATACAGGGTGAATTGATGAATACTATAAACTCATAATTATTGATTATTATGTACATTAATTTTAGAAATCGATTTATCAAAAAACTACTTTCAAAATTCTTGTTTACCTCCTGTATAATACGTATAATATGTTATTCCAGTAGTCTTCAAAGTTTGAGAAAGAAAGGACCCTCTTTTAAAATAAATAAATTCGTATCATTCTGAAAATATAACTTAAATTGAAGATACTCGTATACTACAAATATATTTTTTAACTTGTTTTTTTATGTTTAATTTATCATAAATTGTTAACCACAGAATAAAACTACAATATATATTTTAAAGATAATTTTATCTTCTACAAATTCTACCTCTTGATATTAGATCGTAATTTCAACCGTTTGTCTGCAGTTTATGAATAAAAACAAAATGACACATTCGGTAAAATTACAATAATATTTGATAAAAAATTGCTTTGGAATATATTAAATGGAGTAAAATGCTTCCCATCTATCTTGCGCCCAGAAGCCAAGAATTAATCGTTCAGTAAAATGGTGACATGTTTTTTAATTATACACAGATAGTACCAAGAATTACTTAAACTATCTTAAAAACAGTTTGTGATAACATATCGGCTTATATTCCTTGTAAATTTTTTTCAATGAGAGTTACAACCTTTTAGAATTAGTTCACGTACTTATATTACTTATTTTTGAGTTTGATTTCAGAACTATATCATTATAAAGAATAATAAGCAGTGACGATAATAGTAAATCAAGTCGGAAAAAAGTTTTCCGCCAGCGCGCTCTTTTGCAATACGCTACCTAAACAGTTGAATATTGAAGAATATAATGTAGTAAAGAACTGTGTAAAAATAAAAAAATATCTAAAATAATTCAACTGTATTTTTCAAAAATCCTAAACGATAATTCCGTAAAGCCGCGGGCACAGCTAGTGTACTATAAATGTTTGTCTGTCTGAACCGATCTTCATGAAATTTGGCTGGAAGATAGCTTACATCACGAAAAATGTATTAATAAAAAATGGGTGTGTGACATTTGTACGCATTATACGCTAGGAAACCATCTGTCAAAAACGACACGTCGCCACCTAGTGAGCGACGCTGGCAAAACTGGGTTTGTACTTTCAAAAATACTATAGTCGGGATAGCCGGATGTGTCATTAGCAGTGTGCCTATGTTTCGATTTCGCTAAGTTTTTTTTTATCTATGCACCTCTATCTGAAGAAGTATTTCACTAAGTTTTAATTAATTTTGAAAATTATTTTGGCTGTAATTAATTAAAATTTGAAAATCAAAAACATTTTTTTTTTTACTTAATAGCTTCATATAATTGGATGAAATTTTCAGGGAAACTTTAGGTTGATATATGGTCTTAAAAACCATTTTTTTTAAATTTTTATTAACTTTTTTTATGGCATTTTTATTTTTTTTTATTTTCAAATTTCTTATTTTATCCAATACGAAAATTACGGAGGTCGAACATAAATTTATGTATGTTATATTAAAGCGAAATATTCCTATTGTGATTCATGGATATGCGTATCTAATGTAAATGTATATGGCGGATTACAAAAGTGCGGATATCTCCGAATAGTCCAACCAATGAAACAGAGAAAATGATCAAAATGGGAAATTTTCCGGAACAACGATGTTTAAGTTAATTCTTATAGATTTTGAGCCGCTGAACAAGAAAAAAATAACTTCACCTCTAAAAATTGGATAAAAGGGTGAACATCAAGTTCCCCTCCCCCCGTTTTTTCGATTTATTTCACAATCTAAATCGACGATAGGGTTATATTATGATTGATATTTGTAACTGATACTTAAACGAATCAATTGAGATCAGTTAGATAAAATACAATCAAAAAACACCACTTTCACAGGGTGAAAAAGCCATAACATTGCTAATTTTCGGTCCTAAGCAGTAAAAATTGAATAACTCGGGGGGACATCATCGCGCAAACTCGTAATTTAGCTTAAATTCTTCCTAAAGCTCCAAAATATTGAGATCAACCATAATAACCAAATATGAATAGCGTTACCAATGATATTAGCCAATATAAGAGTGAAGAAATACACATTTTAAAAAAATATGTTGCACTAAAAATTAAGTAAAAAAATCAGGAATCAATATTTTTTTACCAAATTACACTTCTAGCTTCAATTTATACAGCGTTGATCGTAGGCTGTACAAGAAACAAAGTTTTTAAAATGCATATTAAAATGTAAGAAAACGTAATTCTGGTATATAACAAAGCGATGCACTTTTTGATTGGGTACACAATAAATGCGGCTACTTTTATTTTTAGCCATTACTCGAGGGAATACAAATTCGTGTGAGTCACAAAAATATTCGTTATATTGATTAGTCACAATAAATTATATAGATTTTTTAATAATAATTTTGACAGTTTGAATTTATCTACATTTGACATAAACCCAAAAATGTTAATTTTCGCCACTGGGCGGCGCTAGTAGCGATGGTTTCCTAGCGTATAATTCATACTTTTTTGACGTAGACATCTAGCGTGCAAATGCGAAACTAATCATTATAACAAAAATCTGTATTACCACGCGGACGAAGGCGCGAGTAACAGTTTTATTGAGTTTACGTAAACTACATATAAATAAAAAGAATAAAATGAATAAAAACTGGAAACTTCCGTTTTAAACATTCACCCTGTATTGGCTATAAGAGAAAGATAAAACCAATAATTGGTTTCGGACGGTTATCCGGCAAGCTGAGCGGAAAAGGGAAACCTAGGGGATGAAAGTTGTGGAAAACATGTGAAAACGATGTTTGTTTCCAGGCAAATGACAACTGGTTTGCCATAGATGTTTGTTGTACATAGAACAAACACGGGCCAAGTTTTGTTTTGCGTGCTGGTCGAATTAATTGATCGAAGTTATAACTTTTTATAGACAGCTTTTATTCTGCCTATTGATTTTTGTATTTCCCAAATTCCCAAATTGGGAATTAGGTATTACTGGTTATTTTGTAGATGAACACGAAGCAATTTAGTGTATTTTGTGGATATATTTACCATATACCTATATACTGTATTTTCATTTGAAAATTTTCCACCTGAATATTTTTAAAACTAAAAAATAAATAATGGTTATTTGGTTTTTGAAGGAGAAACAAAATATTATATTATTATTAATTTATTTGGTGCGTGTTTTTTATATATAGATCGATTCAAGGTTAGCGTTTCTTTTTTTCACCTATATGGAAATATAAAAATATTGGAAAAAAAGAAAGCAGATTTTTTTCTATGGTTTCAATTTTCCACGACATTTAACTAAAATAACTAAATAATAAGAAAGTTTGGTCTTTCAAGAACCTTTTACTCGAAAATCATCATAGAGAATTTTTCAAAAAACATATTACTTATTTTGATTTTATAAAACTAGGAAAATTATTTCAAAATTTTTGATCTTCAATTTGTTTTTGCAAGAAAAGTCCAAAATTTTTTATTATTTTGTTAAATGTCTTAATACATTAAAGTCGCACAAAAATTATTTCAGGAAAAAGTTAATTACGAGTATTTTTTCCATAAAATATGTTTCCATTTGAAAGTTATAATAACGCCATTATATTTCCTCCTCAAAACCAAATAACTTTTCGAAACGTAATTCTTAAATACCTAATTTTTGAAATATTTAGGTGGTAAGAACATCCAGTTTAGCACTGTTATTGTAAGATCATTTTAGTACAGTACTGAATTATTTTTCTAAGTTGACCAAAAAATCTACCTTATTATTGTATATAAAAATCTCATCATAAAAATTTTAAATGAATCAAATTTTAATCTGAATGCACAAAATAGTGTACGAAATGAGAATAGTAATGTATAACTGTAAACGAATTTACTTTAAGATCCAAATATTTCAAATAACAACTAATTTACAACTCATCAGATGCTGTTTGGACAGATGTATCAAACAGTTCGCTTTGTATTGAATGTCAGTTTTACAATAACACGGCAAAACTTGAACAAATACGTTGTAACAAACACAAATTGTAGAACAAAAGGGCGTTTAACTAACGCAGGCATGCATCGGATCGCTCTCCTCCTAACTTGGGGATATTTATTTAGACTATACGCGAGCTTACATTCTTACCAAAAGGAAATTATTGTTCTGTTTTCTCACTGAACGTCTAAGGGCTGTAGAATATCGCATGTTTACTTCGAATCTAGATATAAGTCGAAACTTCGTCTTACATTACAAAAGACAATACCACATGATAGATCAGTGGTCCCCAAACTACGGCCCTCAGACTGGACCCGGTCATCAAAAGGTTTATATTCGGCTAGTGAGTTTTAACCTCATCTCAAAGCTCTTCATTTTTTCTATCAACTTGAGTGATGCTCAGTTAATATTTGATTTATTAAAACTCCGGTATAATTTAAAAAAAGTGTGTGTTAATGTACATAGGCATGATTGAAAAACAACTGCTGAGACTAGTAATGCCATCTAGCGAGTAAATGAAATATATGCACACCTAACCTAACTTCCTGTTATCTTCGTTACCTAAAAAAGAATAATATCAAAAATCAAATATTCAAAATAATTTTCCATGTTTTGATTATTTAATGACAACCAAGCCTATAGCTATATTATCAATTATATGTAGGTATAAAGATTAGACATTTCAAAATTTGGAAGTATTGTAGGAAGGTTTAAAAATAACCCATGTATTATATTTTACATTGAATGTTTTTGTAATCGAAAAATTTGCTAAATATTGATAGATTTTTTTGTTATAAAATTTTAATAAAATATTATTTTCTTCTAAAATAACATTTTTCCTCTGAAAAAGGTTGGTGACCTTGTGTACTACATAATCAATGTCGAAAATTTTTAAGGGTTGAACTGTCTAAAATAAGTAAAATAGTTTACATCAACATGAATTGCAAACCAACCTTTGCAGAGATATTGCGCGAAAGATTTAGGATTTTATATCTGCAAAGTTTTACAGATTTTAATTAATCATTGATCCTATTGATCCATTACTGGTTACAAGCGATTTTCATAATCTTCAAGTTAAATTAGTTAAGATAGATATAGTTGTTTATCACCACTTTATCAAGTTGGATGTAATATACATAAACTAATCTTGTTTCTTAAGACTTAGAATTTAGAGATAGAAAACAATCGATAGTCCAAAGATGGCAGCGTGCTTATATCATTTCTATTTAATATTTACAAAATAAGAGCCAGAATCATACTCTCCATTCCATCATTTCAGCTATTTAAATCAAATTATATACTAAGGTTGCCAACTGACATTTTTTGAAAAGTACAGTACTTTTTGGGGAGATTATTTACTCGCATTTTTAATGAAAATTATCCAAGAAGTGAAATAAACTACAAAACAATTGTCAAGTAATTAATAAATACTGATACGCAGCCATTCAATTTTTGAAGTGAAACATCTTTAGCGAGACTAGTGATCATAAACACGTCTAGCAGAATTGTCACTGATATGACGTCAGAACACATTAAAAACTTCAGAAAACTGGATCTCTATTGGTTGAATTCAGTTTGCTTATTATACAGCGGGATTTTTTTCATTTAATTAAAAAAAATTTTTTTCAGCGTTTTTTCGGCATTATTTTGAAAAAGATAGTAAGGAAGTATCTATTATATACGTACGCACAATTTACAGTATATTTTAAAATTTAGTCAAATACTGACTGAATTTTATTCATTATCTATATAAATTCTTGCATCAAAAATATATTTATCGATTTGGAAACGTTAGCCAGACATAAAAAAACATCAAATAAATTGTGTTCCACAAGAATTTAAAAGTTTAACTGCACAAATAAAATGAACGAATATCACCAATTCAACTATTCCAAATACAAATATGTGTTGAACATCCCTGATTAGCAAGAATGAATAGCGCTTGGCGAATTTATAAACAGAAATAGAACAAATATTTGTGTATCTACGTGTAAGAAACGATTCTGTTTTCTTTTGTTGTAGAATTGATGATGTTTTGCAATTCAAATGCCTAAATTGTTGGTATTATTTGGCGCAAAAATACGAGCCTAGATGGTGTTTTATCAATTATCCTCTTTGTAATTTATAATGAATTAACTTGTCATGTAGATAACACACGATCCATATAAATATTCCAGTGGAATGTAAATTTTAATAAACTTGAGATTAAATCTTCGAGGAACAGAAGTTACATGCGTTGTTTTACAGACATTTAATACGGATTATTTGTATCTTGATATTTAAATTGTCAGAAACAATAAAGTCTTGATGGGAACATTTAATTAAAGCTGACGCATATAAACACCTAGATAATTTTTTTTGATAAATTGGGGAGTAGGCTGGGACTTACGCTGGATCAGTCGAGAAATAAGTTTAATTTGTGACGCGTCTAAAAAAATTTTAAGAAATAAAAAATAAAATCGACTTCAAAAACATTAAATTTAATTATTATATACTTTTCAGTGTCTTTCGGTTTTTTTTTCATGTCATTGTAATCGTTTGAGTTCGTCCCTGACTATTCTCATCCCCTCAATAATAAACCCAGACACGTTTCTGGAAACAATCATTGCAATCATATCACAGAGAATACGTAAAACCCTGTTGACGATTGATATTTGTGACCCTTCTTACCGATCTATGCATAATACACTATAGAAAATTCATCGATGGACTCCGAAATCCTCGAGTCTATAAGTGATCCGCCGTGACCCGACGATTTCACGCCCGTTAAACACTATTCCTACCTACAAACAAATTCATGTTCAAGTTTCCTTGATCTATATTGGCGGCGACGTAGGCTTTCACAGCTCAATGAATATTTCATCCAGCGGTAGTCAAACAAACCATCATCACGCCTCTTGACGATATATAGCTGTGTTTGATTCACAAATTATGAAGGGGTAGGTTTGAATATTTATTTTTGGGAAATGTTATGTTGAATAAATTATAAATTGAATTTAAATGATAACACAGATCAATAACATTCTTGTTTCCGATATCTAAATAGACGATCCCGAAGGTTTTTGAAGTGATAAAACCGACTCGGTTTCCAGTACCAAATTAGCACAGGATTTCGAGGTATCCTAACCTAAAAGTGCAAAAATTATGCTTCTGGTCATATTTGTGTATAGATACTTTATAGAACTTTTTTCTAAAGTTTTTATTCATGGTAACAAAAATTACTAACTTTCCCTTTTAAAATGATTTTTTTTACTATTTGATTTAAATAAATTTTTTTTGAAATACACAAATAAATAAAATTCCATTGTGTCTATCATGTTTTATTTGTAAAAGTATCATATCTTCAAACTCGAAAAAAAATCTTGTTCAAAATCGTCGTTTTGACACTTTTAAGTTATGATATCTCGAGAAACTTGAACAATTTGAGAAATTGATTCAGTTTCAATACGTCAAAAATCTTAGAGATCGTCTATTAAGTTATCTGCTGCAAAAATGATGTTGACCTGTGTAATACATTTTAACCCTTAACTGATATCGTGGGGTATTTGTGACCACCACTGAAGATTAACTTTTGGCAAGCTAGTTTCAATATGATACTGGATAACAGTTTATAAATCGTAAATAATAAACTCATTTTGTGTAATCAACTAGGTTTTATTACCATTATTTTATTAAATTATCTTCTACGATAAATCCCAATGAAGTTTCAATTTTTTTGATATTTTTAGGTACCTACAAAAACTCTTTTTTCTTTGTTATCTAATATGAACTAATTAAGCAAAAAAACATGTTTATATACCTCTAATAAATTTTTTTTTAAACTGGTATCGTCGGGGCCGGCCGGCCCTTAAGGGGGGGGGGGGTAAGGTTTTAAAGGCGAAAAAAAGGCATATTTTCATGATTTTTTTTTGAAGATATGAATAATGTTGGTTTATTTATTTCATATACACGTTATAGTATGACATCTAAAGTATCTTTGGAAAAATTTTCAATTAAAAATATTAAAAAATAAGTCCATGACAGCAAATCTCTGGAGGCGCCTCGAAAAAAAGTTGTTATGCGGTGAACACCATAACTCGTTACCGGATCATGTAAAACAAAAAAATCGAAATGTACTTGAAAGGTGATTTGTTTCCCTAGGTAGTCAGAGAGAGTTTTTTTTTTTCGATTTAATTATTTTTGGCAGCATTTGAAAGTGAAAAACGTGATTTTCGCTAAAAATTTCGGTGAATTTGTTATTATAAAATGGAAAAAAATGGTAAAAAAAAACTCTCTCTGATGACCTGTTGATTTATGTGTAGAAATAGTGTTTAAAATTTCAAAAGGATCGGTCAAGTAGATTTTGAGTTATAATGTTCACGAACTTCAAAAATGACATTTGCGAGAAAATCGATTTAAAGTTTATTATACTCGAACATCCAAAATTAAGCATCAATAAAAGGGTATAATTTTTTATAATTACACAGAATCATCAATACCAGCTTCATACAGTGAAACACTGTCATTCAGGATGTCCAATGCATCTTTTTGCTTTTGCCTAAATTGGGTTCTACCCTCTTTACTTGTACGTGCAGTTGTCCGTATAAAAATCAAGCATGAGGGTCGGTCGCTTGAAACGCTGTATCTTCGTTAGTTTTATTCCGATTTACTTGAAATTTTGATACAATACTTTCGACATGTTGTACATTCAGAAAATTTAAAAAAAAAATGCATTTTAAAACCTTACCCCCCCCCCCCCTTAACACGCACGTATCTCCGTCCCTGAAGGTGTGTAATCACCGAACGTCCGGCACCCGCCGCGAGTAGCGACATAATAAGATTATCCATTGCTTAAATTTTTAGAAAAACATCAAAACATGACCTGTCAACAATACATGTTAAAGATTAAACATCATCATTTCTAAATCAAATTTCTATTTCTCTATTGTTTTGTCATTGATTGTGAATGCCAAGTTTTATCTATAAAGAAACTGGTTTTTATCAAAATGTAACATTAATTTCTTTTCAGGTACCACTATAATGATTTTGATAGTATCAATATAATATAAGAAGTATCCCTAAAATGCTAAACACAAAATTCATATGTTCGCTTACATATAAGTTAAATTAATTTTCAAAAGATAAGAGCCACTATATTATAAAGCATGATTACGTACATACATTCCAGTATAGCAATTGAACATATGAAACATAATTTCACGTTAAATAGAACATAAATCGTTCATAACTCCACTTGTAAGACTTATTGACGCTATGGAAGCACAATAATTTATTTGCACCTGAATACGTGTGTTCGAACTCAATCTTCAACTCAGCAGTCTGTAACGGAACCACTGAATCTGCCATTTTGTCTTACGTACATAGAGCGCGGTGTCGACAAAGGAGTCGGTGATTAAAACAGTCACTGTCAAATACAGTGTGGCACATCATCCCCAACACGTACCCCCGCAGACCCTTCCCTATCGCCCTTTCCGTCAGCTCTATCTACATCATTCATTCAGCACCCTCGCAGGGCCGGCTCTAGGTAATAGAAATGTAAACATGTATCTATTTAACAAAACAACACAACCCGGGCGGGAGTCGAAATGTCACCTAACCTAACTAATTTTCCAATAAAAGTGGGTACTTGAGAGCTAACATGAAATTGGTAAATACAACGTCGCCGACATAAAATATAATAAACGTCTGTAGTTTGTAGCCAAGTCATTTATTAAAAATAGAACAGAACTACATAACTTCCATTCATGAATTATAAAAAAAAACTACCGCATTTGACCTGTTGTTATCAAGGGATATAAATTTAATCTGTAATAAAACCTATTAAACATTGTTTTCACTTATCGCTAATTAATTATCAGCGTACGCGAAGATACCTCTCTGACGATTGTTTTTTTCCCACTTCATGAAATTTACACAAAATACCCACAAATTATACACCTAAATATTCCTCGTGAAACACTCTATCCATTAATGAAAACCGGAATAAAATCCGTTCAGTACTCTCTAAAACTGAATTAGCGAGAAATAACTAATTCATAACAAAGTATATCATTATGAATTAGTCACTTTTCACTACTTCTTAAGCTGACAGAATTTTTAAAGTTTTTATTCTATTTATTTTTGATGTTAAAAACTGGAACAATATAAAAAAATTCGTTCATTATTTAATAAGCATAAATAAATAGAAAATCATCACGCCTGACAATAATCTTTTAATCATTCATAACCTAACTTCCATCTCAGTTATGAATATGTTAATTATCATAGGCTAATTTATGAAAGAATGAAAAAATTAATGAAAAATGTTTATTGCAAACCTGATTTTTCTTAATAACTCACATAAACAGCAGTTGATTCGCATACGTTAACAAATCGAAGTAAGAATAAATGCCGTAATGGCGCCACTTTCGATTCGAAATCGCTATTATTTTAGTGAAATTTAAAATGACTAATTGAATATTAACTAATTCAGTTTTAGAAAGTAGTTACTGAGAAAATCGTGCACATACAGACAGACTGACGCAGCGAGGAGCTTTGTTTTATAGTATAAAATTTCATCAAAATCGGAAAAAAAAAAACAATCAAATTCGCTCTTTATAAATAAGTTAAGATCAGTGGTATCAGTTAGTGAGCATCAAAGCTACTTGTAAAACTTAAATTATCTGATGAGCTACAGTGAGAAAGTACGAACATACATATATGTATGTACCTACATAAAACATTTTTATTATTTTACGTATTGGCTAATATTAGAGAAAAAAACTAGAAAATTTCCAAAGTAAATATTTCTCATCAGAGCTACCAAAAATACCACCGCAAGCTCGGGTCGATAGTTTGACAATCGCTGGTTTAAATAAAAACAAATCAAAATTTTGTAACTAATTTTTATAAAGGTACAAAAGTTACTATCAAAAAAAACATGAAAAAAATTTCTAGACTTGTACAGAAGAAAACTAGTAGTTTTTCCATAGTTAAATTATTGTATCCAATTTTATTTCACAAAAAGTAAATAGTTGAAAACAGTGCAAACGATTATCCAGAAAACTACAATTTTTCTCATTTTAAATATCAACTAAAATGCTTCTTATCATAATAAAGAAAACAGAAGTTTTTCAATATATTTGTAAATAAATAATATAATTAATAAATAGACTGGAACTATTAGGTTTCTGATGAAGAGTTTTAATGAAATCAAAACAGGTGTTGAATGACATTGTTTTATAGTGGTTAAAGTGTATATTTTTGTATAATTGACTCAATTACTAGTTTCCCACACCGTACAGTTTTTCAATTTATCCGATTATGTTAATTTATTTTAATTTTAGCAAAGTTATGACCCATTAGACTAATAGTTCGTATATTAATATACTCGATATATTTTTATGACAATTATTAGTTATAGCAAATTTCTAAAATTCTTAGTGAGTGCTCAAAATTTTCTTGTGATCTCGGCAGAGACAAACGATTTTACAATTTTTTTAAATTCGTTAAATGAAAATTTTAATAACACTAAAACGTTTATAGATTTAATTTCCTTGAATTATTATCTTTCATTTGATACCCAACTCGCCAGTATTTAAATAGTTTTTTAGGTAACCCATTTATCCCCCCTCAAAAAACGCCAAAAGCATAATATTTTATTTTTATAATAAATATCTATTATTGGTCCACTATTTATTATACTTAATTATGTCAAATTTCAGTTTTTTAGATAAACAGCTCAGTAAAGAAAGTTTATTTTGTTTATAATTTCAGTACCGAACACTAAAAGAAAGTAACTCATTTAAAATAATCCCCAGCAAGTATTTTTAACCGACTTCAAAAAAGGAGGAGGTTCTCAATTCGGGCACAACTTCGACAAATATCCACCGATTTGGACTCTTTTTTGTTTGAAAGAGTATATTCCCGCTGTTGTCCCATCTAAAAATGAAAAATAAAAAAACATTTTAAGAAAAAATTAAAACCGATTAATTAAATTGAACAGTTTTTGAAACCAATACAAGGCAAAAAAAAACTTTGCAAGAAATAAAAAAATAAAACCGATTTCAAAATCTGTTGAATTTAATTATTATATATGTATATACATTTAAGTATTTTTAGGATATTTTGCTCCCTCGCAATATCGAAGATACGAGACGCTTTGTGATCATTTTAAAATGAGATAAAAAAATTGTTCTCCGATTTCAAAGTTTTAAATTGATCTTTCCGTTTCAGGTCAATACAAACACCTATGTGTATGTCCCCTGAATCCTTGTCACACGCATAACTCACTCATCCGATATTAATGAAATTTGGTTGGATGGTTGGGTCTGGCTTGAGGACGGTTCCATTTAAAAATCATCAAAATCGTGTGTAAGGGGGGAGGTGACATACCAAATGATTTATTTTTCAAGATATCTCAAGAACGACTATGTTACGTGAAAATTGTATGGACTATTTTTTGTAGAGCATTCAATTTCCTATAATATAGGTCTACAAAGTTTGTTGTAAAATATTCCCTTACAATAATTTATCACAATTTGCTTTAAAAAATCGTCAATTGTTTTTTTAATTTGAAATTTACTTTGACATATTAAATGTCATTTTGACGCTTGCAGAAATTTAAATTTAGATTGAAATTGTAAAAAAATTAAAAATATACGAAATAATAATAAAGTCTTAAGAAAAATTTCGAAGTAATATTTTTTAGTAAAACTGTATAAAAATTAAATAGTTAACCAATGCCAGTTAATTTTTCTGAACTTTTTTTCGGATTTTATTTAAATTGTTCAATAATTAACTACCTTTGGTTAGCACGAGGAAGCACTGTGCATTTACTTGGCTGATGTTTTTTAAAGTCGGGTTTATTTTTTTCTTGAAAAGTTTTTATCTATTGAAAAATCAACTAAAACTGCAGTTAGTTTCAGATCAAGAAAACGAAACCACGTTGGGCTATAAAATTCCTAGATACAATTCTGCATTGTAATTCCTGAAGAACCCACGTCTTTAAGCGTCTCTTACGTAAGCACCGCTGCGTACGATTGGATCATCTGTATGCTGTTTTTGACAATATTGTCAGCCGCACAATGACTCGAATAAAATGAGTTGTGATCACTCAAAAGAACTGCCCGCGGATGCCGATGGGTGGGAGTAGGAGCTTGGCACGCGGATGAAAATCTTTTGGAAAATTTTAGATGTTTTTCAGTAATCGACCATCGCTGTTTTTACTACTGATGTTTTACGTGTACGTACATTGTCGTATCAAACAAAAAGAAAATTGGGTACATTCTCCATTTCTGTTAACAATTTATGATTTAGTTATGATTAATGTAAAATTAAAACTTTCCCAATACGAAATTACGCGTGAATATCATACAAAAAAAAACATCTCCCAAGTAAATACACAGTGCTTTCTCGTGCTAAATTCACCAAAGGTAGTTAATTATTGAACAATTTAAATAAAAACCGAAAAACTGTTCAGATAAATTGCCTGGCATTGGTTAACTATTTAATTTTACTTCCATGTTCTGAAAGAAATGGAAGTATTGTAATACCATCGAAAAATCGTGTCCGAGAAAATAACAAATTCTGATTGTACTAACTTCAAAACGTAAAGAAAAGTTAATTTCCGCATAGCGGCTGTGCGTGTGTTGTGTGTCTGTGTGTCCGTGTGTCTGTGTGTCTGTGTGCCTGTGTGTCAGGATGTAGATTTTTTTTTCGTTCACGATAACTACTGTAAAAATGCACCGATCTGAATTATTTTTGGGGAAAATGTTTATCTCAGTGAGTACTCCAGACCTATTGATTTTGGTGCTAATCGGATTAGGGGTTTTGGAAATAGTCGAAATTTTGTAACTTTTTTCGTCTAAAAAGTGAATATTGCGAGTATTATCTCACTAATTTTGATAAGATTTGGTACATTTGTAGTTCAATTGAATCTAAGGGATATTTATTATTTGTTCGTGCCCAAACAGCCATTAAAGTGGTGAAAAACACACTTAAAATTTGAATTTTAAATACTATTTAATATGTCATTAATTCATGCTGCCTTGGAAACAAATGCAACTAAATTCAGATTGTCAAATTAGTAATTCTACGAATGTGTATTATGTTTTTGACATTAGGACATTAGAAAATTAATATTTATAATACAAAGGTGAGTTTTATTTCTGATAAATCCCATTGAAATTTTTCATATATTAAAAATTATTTAAAAATAAATTAAAGAACATGGAAGTCATGTATGGTTCTCCATACCGATATTTTTTATATAATTTTACTAAAAAAAATATTAGTTCGAAATTTTTCTTAAAACGCACCTAATTATTTTTTCGTATATTTTTAATTTTTTGTCAATTTCAAACTAAATCTAAAATACAAACGTCAGAATGACATTTAATAATAAAACAAATGACGATTTTTTACAGTAAAGTGAGATACATATATGTTTGTAAGGTAATATTTTACAATAAACGTTGAAGACCTATATTATAGAAAATTGAATACCCTACAAAAAAGATTCTGTAAAATTTTCACGTAATGTTAATTTACATAATTTTAAAACTAATTATGTAGTTATAAACAAACAAAAATTATGACTGTTTCATTTAAAAAGGCAGGTAGCAAAATAGTCACTTTGGGGATTATTTAGATAAATTTTTAACTGGAAAACTGTAAGATCCGGGTCCAAACTTAGTGTAGTGAATTTGTAGGTAACATTATGATATACTAAAATAATGATAAAAAATACCACATATATAGGTACTTTTGGGGAAAAATGTCATTTTCATAAAAATTTTCAAAAAAAAAATATATTTTTTGGCTTTGATGAGCAATAACTCTGAACTGAAAACACGGCTAGCAATAAAGCTAAAACTGAAAAATACGTTAGTTAATTACCTATGAAACTAACTCATTGTGGTTGCTCTAGTTATGTTACTTTGGAAGTTATGAGATATTCTTTGTTTGTAAGTACTACTCTGAAGGAAGTTTTTAAACACCCTGTAACTCAGAGGGTAATGAAGATAGACCCCACCTTTCCGTATAATTTTTTACTCACAATGAGCCAAGGAATCTGCTCTTAAAATATCAGTATCCCAAACCTGACCACCCTGTATAGACCTTAAATAGGTAATTATTTATCAATTAGTTTAAATATAAACTCAACTCAATCTACATAATTAGTTTCAACAGGGGATATACTGTCAATATATGCTATACAATGTTATTTCACGACAAGATCTGAAGATGGCCGATAGGATGGGCCAAAACATCGACGAAATAATCAAATGGCACTCGAAACTACCCAGAAGCAATCAACATGAGCTACATAATTCTCTGTATATAACTAATTTTACATATTTCAAAGAGGTCTACTGATTCTACATCAGAGCAAAATTATTTTGGTTGCTTTTGTTAGATATTCTAATTCTTGTCTCCCCGTTTTAATAATTCTGGATGCACTCATGTCGTGTGATGTTTGTTTACGACTTTGAGGAAAATATAAAGTCACATAAAGTTTATTACGATAATAAAACTAGAGTGGTCTATTACAATTGTTTGAAAAAGTATTATTTATACTTACAAAAACAATTGCCACGCGGCGAAGGTTGCTATATTTCAAGTTTAAATCTATAAAATACATGATGCTTACTACATACATACATATATCAAAACTTTTCAATATTTTCTCTAGATTCTCGCATATTGAATTTCTCAAAAGTGCTAGTTAATTTTTGATTCGATTATATCGATATTTTGTTTCTCTAACGTTTATAGTCTATTCTATACTATTGTAGTAAAGTCCCCAAATATAGTTTTTTTTTCTAAATTGTGTAGCCTTTTTTCCAGTAATGAATAAAGTAGTAAATACAATTGCCAATGATTACAAAATGATAAGTACTACGACATAAAAATTATAAAATGTTATCAAATATCATACGAAAAAAAAATGGGACGAGAGTAATACCACACTGCAAAGCATAGCATGCTTTGGGTGTGCTAATACAAATAATAATATTTTTTAGTAAAATTGTATAAAAATACAATAGTTAACCAATTCTAGGCTATTTATCTGAGCACTTTTTCGATTTTTATTTAAATTGTTCTATAATTTTGGTGAATTTGGCTTGAGGAAGCACTGTGCATTTACTTGGCAGATGTTTTTTTTATAACGTTAAAACAATACATTTAAAAACAAATAAAGGTAATTGAATTTATGCAAACGTCACAATTCATATATATATTTCAAAAAAACAAAACTCTTAAACTAATGACATTGTCTGACAGGTAGGGCGCCATTTTGTTGTTTTCAAGGGGTGGGTAAAGGTTGAGAATGAAAATCTCCAGGGAAAAAGGAACGCAAAGACGACGTATGCCGTAGAACCGTCAGCTTTTATAAAAATTTATCGCAATGAAAATGTTGCATACGATGTTTATGAATTTCACTTTTGTTCTCTCACGCGCGCCTGATGTGTGCGCATTTCCTTCAGACGTCGATTTTTTTTCCGTTACAAACGTTTGTATACTTTATTGCGTTATACGAAAGTGAAATTTATCGTATCGCAAGTCTGTATTGGGTCTATTTTTAATTTCTGTTCTTATTTTATTCGATTTATTGTTCTCCGTATATACATATGTACCGGGTGGTCTATTTAAATTGAGACAAGTAAATATTTCGAAAACTAAAGAATTTCAGAGAAAATGTTTGATACAAAAGTTGCAGGGTTAGGAGGGGGAAAACTAATGAATGTAACAAAATTGAACTTGAGTGTATGTTTTAAGGTCATTTTGAGGTCAACTTCATTTTTTTAAATGGAAATATATATATATTTTTGCATATTCGTATTCTACAATAAAAAGGAAATAACTTTTGTCTAAAAAGTTTTTTCGAAAACCTTCCTGTTGAAACCACATTCTTCTTTTTTCTTCATCAGTTAGCTTATGTAGTTCATATAGTGCTTGATCCAAAAAGTTTCGATATTTTACACCATTCAAGTTTCCATAACAACAATTTATTTGGAAAGGCTTTCAGTTTTCCAGTTTGGCTAGGCTTTCGAATTATTTTGAAATATCCAATTATTATCATGTTGAAAAATGTATTGAAGTTGATGGTTATCACATCGAATATTTATTATTTACATTAATAAAACATTTTAAATTTCCATTATTTTTAGTTTCATTTTTTCTAGAAGATTAATTTCAGATATTTAAAAAAAAAATTATTTTTTTTTTAATTAAAATTGGGATTTAAAAAAAACTTTTTAGACAAAAGTTATTTCCTTTTTGTTGTAGAATACGAATATGTAAAAAAATATATATATTTCCATTTAAAAAAATGAAGTTGACCTCAAAATGACCTTAAAACATACAGTCAAGTTCAATTTTTTTACATTCATTAGTTTTCCCCCTCCTAACCCTGCAACTTTTGTATCAAACATTTTCTTTGAAATCCTTTAGTTTTCGAAATATTTACTTGTCTCAATTTAAATAGACCACCCGGTATATAGTTTTGTAACTTGATCTTGAAATATGAACACATATTCTTTCGTTAGAGATGAAATGTTGCATTATACATTTACAATTTTTATATCTAATATCAAAAGATTTTTAGCATGGCCTCCTGGCTAGGATTTTCGGCGAACCCCTAAACTAACTTACAAGTGAACCTTTTCAAGTGATAAAATCGTATCGAATTCAAATTTTGTATATAGTTAGAGGGGGTCAAGAGTACTAAGAAAAAAATATTTTAGCCGCGGTAAAACAGTTTAAGGGGGTGAAATGGCTACAGTCAAAATTCGAAAACGCGAAACCGTTTAGCACCACCTTCCACCCACCCCATTTATTTTTAAGATTTTTTTTCTATTTAGTAAATATAATTGTATTACACAATAGTAATTCAAATATATAATACATATTTCACCAAAAAAATATTTAAACCTGTCATCGCCACATTATCATATTGTGTTAACTATAGTTGAAATGTAAGTGGCTCCAAACAGTCCACGTAGTATGAACTTATTGCATACACCCATGTATGTCTTGACCGATTTTTTTATGTTTATTTTATAAACTATAACTCCACGAAAAATAAATTAAATTCGATTATTCAAAAAAACATTGAAAAATAGAAAATGCTTTATTTATTTCTATTACATCAATTTTTATCATAATTACAGAACTTTGAATATCGTCCTTTTTTCTATTAATATTTTTATCCCTTAATTAATTTGATGAGTAGATATAATTATGTTAATATTAATTTCTTCATAAATGTATTTAAATTTTATCTTTAATTAATAATGCCAAAAAAACTTAAGAAAATGACAAACACTTATGTTAAATTGGCATTCTATTTTATTGAATCACATTTATAATATTGATAAAGCCAATATAAACTTCAACGTTCGATTAAATTAGAACATACATAATCAAACTAACATACATCGATTATAAATTAATCAAATAATTGACAAGTTTGTTGTGTAATTTAAATAAATCTACATAAACATAGAGCGCTTATAAGCACTCTAGAAATTAGGTACATCTCTATTTAAATATTTAAACTATGTATAAATAATGAAAGCGAGCAACTATACAATAATGTTAATGTTCTCTAATTAAGTATAGTCGTTGTCAGTAATAGCCTCATTTAAGTTTTATTTGGGAAGATTAGTAGCAAGTAACAAAAAAGTTACCATGTGTGCCGCAGGACTTTCTTATAAGAAATATTGTAAGTGTAAATGAAATAATCGTTTTTTTTTATTGTGTATAATAAAAATTGTAGAGAACGTTATCCATATATAAGGTACTGACACCAGTTATGGCCGTTATAAGAGCAAGGTTTACAGTTTTTGTGATTGACGGGCTTCTTTTTTGTAATTCTCATGAACTTTTATATAATTACAAACACGTACACTATTCACTCTAAGTATTACGTATAAGAAAGTCCCGTGGTACCCACGGTAGATATTTTTCTGTTATAAACCATTTAAAATGTATTTTTTCAATAGAGAACAAACACTTATATTATATAGCCCAGGAAAATAAGGATTTTTTTGCGAAAAAAATCCAAGTGAAGTAATAAAACCAATATCTTGTAGATATTTGGAAAAACACTTTGACCTTGAATAACTTTTTTGCGCACACGATTTCGCAATGGACTTTTTAAACGTTGTTTATTATGCCCAAATAAAGATAATCCCGGTGAGAAAACTTAACTTGGATTTTTTTCGCACAATCAGCGTTTTTTCGCCTTATTTTCCTGGGCTATATACATTTTTTCCTTAATGCTTACTTCTTTGACATATGTAGTAGTATTATGTTACAGTGACAAGTCCTATATTTCTTTGGAAGTCGTAGTTGAAAATCTCATTTAGATTGGTTCAATTATTTTTGAGATCAGCGTTAAGAAAGAAACAAACAACTAAAAAAAATTGAAAATTTTCCTCATTATTATACAAGATGTTTCAAAAATAACTCAATAAAGAACAGTGTTACCATTTGATTGATATTATGTCATAAATTTGCTTACTACTTTTTTAAGCACACTGTATCAGTTTAAATTTACAAATAAACTAAAATATTTTAAATTGTATAAATATTACAAACATACATAATTAAGGAGAATATAATTAAAAAAAAATTTAAATACATTATTGGATAACAATTAATTCAAATGATAAAACTATCAAATAATAATATGTATTCGATGTTGACAAAATGGACATTAATGTCAGGAGGGTTAATATGGATTTTATTATAATTCACCAAATAAAACAAATCTGGTAATATAATACTTTAACTGCTTGCGCAGTGGATATAATCGTTTTTTATATAAAAATTCATGGAGCAAATTAGAATTTAAAATAAAATATTACCCTACAAAATTTATGTAAATGGACCGTAATAATTCAAATTAAAATCAATATTTAAACAATTTTAGCGTGGTACATCGGAAAAAATGTTAATATACCACACGATTAGTATCATATGAAATTTACATTTTTTCATGCTGTTTCACCAGCCCAGCTTTGTTTATTATTTGAGAGTACATTTTTCAAACATGGATCAACCAGATTAGTATTTTGTAACGTAATACTTAAAGCAAAAAAAGGCTTTTGTATGAAAAAAGATACAGCACAAAATACAGTTGAATATTTGAAGATGTATTCAATGTAATTATAGATGTATTTTGATATTTTTACAATAATGGCGGATATAAAGAGGAGTTACGGCGTTATAGAAGGTATAAAAGCATTACACATTGCAGTGAAAATGTGATGCAAAATTTATCAGGGAGCTATAAAAATATTGAAAAATTGTACTAATTTTTTAGAATTGCAAACGAGATGAGACTCAGTGTCTCGTCTCAATTTTTAATAACTGAAGTCTCTCGGTTTTGAAACGATGTGATTTTTTTTGTCATACAAATATTGTCCCATTTATTATTTTGTAATAAAATAAGAAAATTTTCAAAGTATGAAATATTTGTTTAATAGAAATTTATTATATACTTTGCCTAGGCATTGTATAGAATACCTAGGAATTCTATAGAATGCCATCAAGATAATATTAGGAAATATATTAAATAAAAGACAAAATGATATCGTAAAGCAGATAGATATTATTTAATTAATTTTAAAAAGTCGAAATTCATATTAAGTAAGATTTAGGGCCTTTATTGTTAAAATGATAAATCACATAAACAATATTGGAACATTTTATATTTATTATAATAAATTAAATTAAATATTAGTTCATGCAGACGCATATTAAGTAATGATTTTAAATTGTTAAAATAATAAACATATACAATAAATCTACGATATTATTTAATCATTTAATAACATATTACTTCAGACGTGTATTAGGTACAATAAAAAATTGTAGGTACGAACCTACAACTATCGAGAATGATTCAAAAATTTTTATTATATATTTGCATCTGAAGTATTTTATAACATCTGTTTCTGAGCCAAAATTGGTTGATTCACCTTATTTATGTTTATATTTCCTACATTGCCGGCTATCAGTTAGGTAGTCTATACAATGCTTAGGAAATGTATGTAAATAAATCTATTTCATAGATTACCTAGTGATTTTAGGTATTCTATAAAATACCTAGGAATTCTATACATTGCCGTATTTCATACATTGCCGGTAACATATAGAATAAAAATATAGGAATCCGTAACAATATATCATTGGAAATTATTGACATCGCATTATTTATAAAGGGAGAATTTAATTCACGAATGTCGAGATATAATATACGGTTTAATTGAAGAGATTAATAAGCGATTTATAGAGTTTATAGGCACCTGTTTTTATTGGCTAACACCAGTTCGAAGAGAATGTTGGGTAATGTAACCTGACACCAAGTTAAGTGGATATTAAATGATATTGGGTATAAAATATATGTGGAAATTTAAACGCGGGTATGTTACAACCCCCTATTAATTAACCAGAATTCGTTATTAATTACTTAGAATAAATCTCAGGCCTGTATTTACTCAAACTTGTGAAAGAGGTTGATGTTTTTATTTATGTTTTATTTCTTTTATATAAGACGCTTAGTTGCCATAATGATGATTAAAGATAAGATTTGATAATTTTGAGACAAGATGAGTTATTTAAAAAACTTCTACTTTTTAATAAATGATAATAACCAACAATATTTATAATTGATTTTAAATCGGCTTTTACTAACCTGTGTTTATGGATTGTTTTATTATGTCCTATTAATAATATTATTTTATTACCAACCATAGGCGTCTTAAGAGAGGGTGCAAGAAGTACACTGCACCCGCGCCAGAATCTAGGAAGTTTTTTTAATTCGAATTTTTTTTCACTTAATTAAGGCAGTTTTTAATTTTCCGTATACTTGTAATTCGAAAAAATGTGTGAATTTTTATAAATACCTGTATACATTATATAAATTTATACATGTGTCAATTTTTTAAGAGACTTTATTGAAAACAATTAACAACTAGTTGGTAACATAATATCTTTTCATGTCTTATTTGTGTTTGCAAAAAAAAAAATAGAAACGTTTGATATACAGAAAACGACTTCCACACAATGGCGTAACCAGAGGGGGTGGCAGGGGAGCTGCCCCCCTGCAATGTTGTAACCAAATTGTTGTAACATATAATAAATATATATATTATGTAAAAGGTATGTTATATTTCAATGGCCCCTCCATAAAAAAAATTACCCCCTCCCCCTTAAAAAAATCCTGGTCACGTCATTTCTTCCACATTTTCTTGTGTTAAAATAACGAATTTGTGTCGTTTGAGTTTTAAAACTGCCTGAAAACTCAAATAAAATTATCGTTCGTGTGGAATACAGGTTAGGTAAAAACAGATTTCTGTTATGAAAAAACAGGTTTATAGATTCGCATTTGCATGTTAGATGTGGCTAAAAAAGTTTAACCTATAACGCGTACGAGTGTCACACACCCATTTTTTTATCTAATATTTTTTTCAGGATTATTATGTCCTTTCTCAAGATGCAAATAATCTTCCTGCAAAATTTCATCAAAATCGGTTTTAACAATTTAGCTGTGAAAATGTAACAAGCAGACAGACAGAGACACCTTTGCATTTATAATATTAGTATGGATAACACAATTCTCAAAATTATAATTAAATTTTAATTTTACCAACGATTTTGATATACTTTACAACGGATATAACTACATAACAAAGGGTTTGAAATTTTAATACGTAAAACTAGACTATATTATTATTATTTAAAGACTATTTAACGATGTATGGTTCCAGAGTACTATGTCGCCAAACTGGAGACAAGAATTTGGTAGGTAACCTAGAACCGCCCCTGTTACCAGCAACTAATTAATACAAATAAAGTACCTACCTATAGAAATTATGCATGTATGATAGTTGCTCGTTGTTAATTAAAAAGTTTGAACTTCTAATTATAAATTACTTACAAGTATTTTTAAATAAAAAAATAAAAAACAATATAGAAAACTATAACGAACATAAAACGGTTTTTAAATAAACATTTAAACAAATAAAACGATAACCATGCAAAACAAGTTTCTTTTAAACTTTTTTATATCTTATAAAAATGAACTAAAGAAAGTTACACGAGTTTTCTACATAGTGTATACATTCCATATTAAGTGTAGAGTGTAGGAGAACATTATTTTTATGATTTTGAACACAGAGTATTTAATATATAAACTATAAAATAAATGTTTATTCGCTGAAAAGTTTGAAATCGCTATTTAATTCTAAAAACACAGAACGGTTGTAAAATCAATACAAACTTCTGATAGCAAATGTATATAGTTGCTATTTTCAACATCTCTTTGACGAATAAAAGCAGAAAGATGTAAACATAAAGGAAAGAAGATTAAAAAGGGTCCGGTGAAAGAAAATGTCGTAAAATATATGAAAATATATTGAAAGTGGAAAATTTGCCTAAGTTAGCTTCGGAAAAATGATTTAAAGAGGAATATTCCAGGTATTTTGTTTTGAGCTAATATTATATTACCTCAAGATAACCTTTCACATATTTTATTTGGTATGCTTGAAAGATATTAATTTCTGTTAATTAAACTGTAAATATTTATCAGTTCTGAATAAGAATTTATTTTCATACCCATTTTTATTAAATACTTTACATTCTTGCAAAAATTCTTTAAAAAAAACATTCAAATATCTACATTTAATTAAAAAATTATATTTAATTATTATTAATAATTTTATAATACGTATAATAGAGAGATTAGCATTTTGAAGTGATGCATTCGGGAAGTGTTTTTTTTTATATGTTCGAAGATGAGTTGAAAATCGAAAAAGTTAAGAAAATCGGCCAAGTGCGTCCTGAGAAAATTGTGCATTTTTGATACATTTGGAGTGTATGGCTACACTGTTTTTGAAATATCTCCGGTTACATTCCAAACGCATCCTAAGTCCTAGCCTAAAAAAAAAAAAAGTTGCCGAAAAACTTTTTTTATCACTAATAATGCAATAATTAACGTTAAAATCAAGGGATTTTTACGAAAATGGGAGGAAATATATATATTTATGTTAAAATACGTAATGAAATTTTCAAAAAACATTTTTAATTTTTACGTCTACAATCGGCCAATTTATTAAAAAATTATATTTAATTGTTATTAAATAATTAATTTTGTAATACGTAGGGGAGATACGCAATTAACGGACAATTTCCATTCCATCAAAACAATCTGAACGAATGAATTCAAATTTTGTTGTACTTATCACTAATTGTAGCTTCATAGATTCCATAAAGATGGCATTTACCTAGCGCCATTTGTTATGTTTGTACAGTACATATTGACAATATAAGTTTTCGTCGTAAAAAAAAAACTAAAAAAAATAGGTTTTTGAAAAAGATTCCAAAGGTGAAATATAACACTTATTGTACTTTTGATGTTTTGTGTAATATTGCATATATTTGATTCAAACATTAATGGTAAATTACTTTTCAAATCTTATTTCTGTGTAGGTGAAGAAATAATTTTAAAGGTTACTTACACATTAAATCGGGCGTTTATTTAATAAGTAATGTTGATTGTAAAAATTAAATAGTAATGTTGACTGCCTAAAATGTCTTAAATGCAATAAATAGGCTCATGTTAAATGACTACGTGACTTATTTTGCAATAGATAATTATAAACAATTAGACATGATGAAACAAAATTTTAAAATTAAGAACCTATAATTAGCAATCATACAAATACTAGATTAAAAATAACTATAGATCTCAAAATATGTCTAATTAAAACTATGTTTAATTTGAATTAAGTTATATTTGACGCCCACTGTCCTTTTCAATGCGAATGCTGTCATGAGATGGACAGTAAGTTTATGAACATTTTAAGAAACTCAATTGATTAGAGAAAGTTGTAATGTAGTTGATTTTTTTTATGTTTATAATTTTAATAATGTCAATCTGAAATGTCCGCTTCATTGTATATATTCCCTATATCATTTTAACTGTATTACATATAATGCAATAAATATATTATGTTTAACATCAAACATGCCAAAACCACAAAATCCAATTAATAATTAATTCCATAGTTAGCAACTATTAAATAAATTAAAATTTAATCTCTTTAGTTAATTAAGTTTTCGCAAAGATTTTGTTAAAATCTATAAAACACAAACCACAATTTAATTAGAACAACTGTTTGTGAACATTTTATGATATGAAGAAGATATAATCGTTTACAGATATATTTAAAACTAATTTTGTTGTAAAAGGTTATTCCATATGTGTAGAATTTTAATAGAGTTAATATTATTAGTTAATTACAAAACTGCAAAAATATAATTTTTCAGGAGAGCGGTAAGATTTTTGTTTTGTTCAGATCTCATTAAATATTACCATTTATTTTAACGTTTTTCTCGAATGAATATCATAGATATTAGAATATTTATTAGAAAATTCCCAAAAATGTCAGTTATTATGTTGTGATCTAAGAGCATCGGTGTCTGTTTGCCTTTATAGCGGTACCATGGGGTAACATCGGGAGGAAGAATGCAACAAAATATGCAACTTTTTGAAAGCTTATACCTCCGGAACTATATAATAGTCGAAAATGCCATAACCCTTAAATTCAGTAGTAAAAAAAGTTTTTCTAATTTTCATTTTGTACATATAACCGACCTAAATAATCATTAATATTGTACATAATATTTTTCAGGGTTATATATAATTGCACTAAAAATTTGTTAGTATACATTTTGTACACTCGAACATAAATTTTAATAATATATTGCACTAAATTTTAACTCGTATTGAAGAATATACCGGTATGACGTCACAATTGTCATAATATACATACATAGTTATTCAGAATAAAGTTGATGCTCTAATAATACAAACGTTAAATGTCCTTGGTTAGGACAATCTATTGAGGCAAAGGGAGGTTGGTTAGTTTTGGTTAGGTAAAAATATGGAAAATCACAATAAATATATCAAAAATATTTAATATATAAATAATCATCAACAAATTACATTAAAAATATCAAAACATCAGAGAGATCATTCAGTGTAAAGGATTAAAAATATTCGAGTGAACAAAGGGCATGCTATCAAATTTGCAGTGAAATGATTTAATAAAAAGTGCGTTTAAATACAAACCATTTTTTTTAAATAAAAAGAAAGTGACAATAGACATATACGTTGTTATTTGTATCGTATTTGCTACTGTGTCGCTAGTCGTCTTACAGTTAAAAAGTCATTAAATAATATTATGTGTTATATGGCATTATCTTAATTTGAAGGTTATTTATATATTATCCATTAATCAACAATCTTTTGCAAAATGTTCTTCTACCTAGTACGGAATTTGTAAACATTTATTTGATTTTATCATTTTACAAGAATGTCTATCGTTTTACGCAATCTATTAGACTTCAGTTTGAAGTAATTTTGAAATCGAAAGCTTGTGTGAAATCCTTTACGACAGTTGACTTCCGGAATATGTGGGAAAATTATCATAATTTTATTTTTTTAATCTTCGACCTTCCCAAAAGAGCTTTCGTTGAAAATGTATTTATTAACCCTAAGACTGTGCTGCCTAACCTTATCGGTTATTTTTTAAAAATAATTTGACAATAAAGACACGTGTTTTTTTCAGTAGCTGTTTTTATGATTAGTTTTATAAAGAAAAGACGAAACTTACCTAATATAATATATGTATGTATATATTATATAATATAATATAACTATCGTTACATACCAGCCCCTAACACTTGAAATCACTTCTTAAAAATAATATAAACACATGCGGGTTTGACAGACTTGACGCAGCCACTAACGTCATGAGATAGGGCACCATCACATAAGGGTTAAAAAAAGAAATTGTATAAGAGAGTTAGTTCATGCCGGCAGCGAGTTATGTGTAGGAGGCGTTCGCTTAAAGACCCACATGTTCAAAGATCCCTGAACTTATAAAAAATTGTTATGATGATTTAATCTTTAACTCTCACGTAACTGTCATTACTTTCGTCGTTGATTGTTTCATGTATTAATATAGTTTGTACAATGAAAGATGACCTGTTTAAACATTACCGAAGCGGTCTTCTCTGGTGATATGAACTATAATTAAAATATCATTAGTTAACTTATACTTCTTTAGGTGCACCACGTACAATTTTTTCCTGGGCAGTGAATAAGTTCAATTCGAGTGAACAAGGGAGATAAAACTATCTTCGAAAATACATAACGCTCTCACTCTCTTAGTGGCTTACTACTACTATATGCTTTTCTTTGTCAGATTAGCTCGAAGCGCGTGTTATATTATTTCGTGTTACGTTAATATTATTATACATTTAGGATTTCGTTAGATATTATATTATGTTTTATGTTTATGTTAATGGTTTTTGGAGTGATCAAATTACTTAAATAGGTATTTAATTATGGCGAACTAAATATTTTCTTGTTTCAAATATTTTTTCCCGAAACTAAGATTTTAATATTTGAAAGAAATATTTTATCACAGGTTAATTTTTCGTAGTTGTTTTTCAGTCACGTCAAAGAAGTATAACTTCTACCGCGTGTACATAAGAACAGTAATCCTTTCATTTAGCGGTTAATTGGATCCATGAATACAGCGCGTAAAAAACCGCTTTACATAAATAAAATATTTAAAAAAAATTATATTCAAAAATTATTTAAAAAGAATGACAGAACATGGAAGTTATGTATCCATACCGATATTTTAACTAATTCCACCCTTTTTTCAAACTTTTTCAACCGTGTAAAAGTGAATACGCGTAAATTGAGAAATTATTGTACACACACTCACTTTTTAAAATAAGATGTAGGGTGGAAATTTGATTTTGCATTTAGGGCCTTTCTAATGCCTAATCCAGCACTGTTGTTGCGAGTGCCCGGCCCTGGATATGTACAGTGTTATGATAGTAACATTCCGTGTAAAATCTTTCTGTAACTTGCGCGTTGCCATCTCTCGGGGACAGCGAGAGGCACTCTAGCGAAACAAGGATATGCATATTTTATATCTGTACCAGGTATATAGACAAGAACGAAAATGCTTTAGAGAACTTTTTCTGCCACGAATTATTTATCTGTTATACAATTATGGGGCGAAATATTATTACCGAAAGACTAAAAACAACGCATTCCCCGAATTTACTTGAATATTTCAGTTTCATTCGTGTCATGATGATGGCTTCTTCAATGTAAATTAATTTATTAGATACGTACAATTTAGAATGGGAGTAATTTCATTATTGTAATTTACAACATTCTTTGAATGACTCTATGGGATTCTTGATGTACTTTTCAGAAGAGTTTTCACAGCTCAATATGTTTATTAAAAACTTATTATTAGTTACAAAACTAATAACATTTTCACTTTGATGAAAGTTAATTAAATACACTATTTTTTTAATATTTATTAATTACTAATAACCATGTAACTGACTAGCGGTGTAATGAGAATTTTTTTTCAAGGGGGGAGGTTGGGTAAAAATTGTTTTTCTCATTATAAAAAGTGACTACGTATACCTTTGGGGTAGGAAAAGTGGAATGTTTATATTGTGTTTTGATAAATAAATATCAAAAATTGTACCGTGTATTAGGGCATACAAAAACCCGATAAAATTACAAAAACCGGTTTTCGGTTTTTCATAAAGTGAAAAACCGGTTAACCGGTTTTTAGTCGGGTTTTTAAAAAATATTTTAAACTATTTAAATAAAATAATAAATTAATATTAAAAAAATAAAACTTATTTAACTATACCTTTTAAGTTCAAACTGAGACTATACAATTTCAAATTGGGAACAACCAATTTCAAAATATTTCAATAACAGTCAATAATGGGAAATAAGGTTTTAAACAAATGTATTAATATATGTAGTTTATGTAGTATATAAACCAATTTGACTTTCTTATAAGCATTTAAGAATTTGATTTTGATCGTTCATTGCATTTAGATTTACAATATTTTTTACTCAGACTGTTAAATTTTGAGTATTGACATTTTTTCCGTAGAGTGCCTATTTTTCGAGATATTTGAAAGTTTCAGGTTAAAAAAACACGCGGTATAACAATAAAAATATATAAATAAAATCTATTCAAGAATCTATATTAATTTACAACAAAATCAAATTACCCTGAATACAACATTTCTGGTAGCACTTTGTCAATGAGTGGGGTGTAGCAAACGAAGCTCCAAGACAAAATACTGTGTAAGCAATTATTTAAGCTAACTAATTAATGCTTTATGGGAGTTTGGTTATAGATAATACCACGTTGGCAATACAATACGGTCCATTGTGAGCGAATTTCATAATTATAATTTCATACACCACTGGATTATACAACACAAAAATCAATGGTAGGGTATATTGTTTACATATTAAATTCTTTGTGTATATGGGGTTTGAAATTATTTTTAGATTGGGATCTTCAAAATTTATTATTTTATGTAATGAAGAATATCAGAACGTATTGCTTGTTTGCTTTGTTTTTATAAGGTTTGGGATGTTGTTTTTGGCTAAAAATGTATTTCCTGGTAAGGTTTTTTTTTATTAAGAGAGTTTTTATTAAAATGTAATATTAGATAACTGTTGAAATTAACATTCTACTAACAAACATATTTACATAATTATATCTTATAGTTATATAGGTACAGGTGTCCAATTTTAACCTATCACCTCCTTTATTTTTTTCTATCAATTAAATCAAAAAAAGTTGTTTAGTTTTGGACAGCCAAAATGACGTTATTAATTTTTGATTTGGTGGACTTCTATAGGGTCAAATAAAGTCAACATTTTTTTTTTCAAATGGAAACCTATATTTTTTATTACGGTTACTTATTTTATGGAAAAAACAAGCAGATTTTGTATTATATAATTTTTAGTATGCTTTAACAACATAATTTTAGAGTTATATCTTAATTAAAAATATAGGTTTAAATTTGAAAAAAAAATGCTGACCTTATTTGACCCTGATGACGTCCACAGAAAAATAAAAATTAAATTATATTTTTAATTTTAATTATAGGTATTTTTTATGTTAACTTTTTTAATGGAAACTTTTTGTTTTAAGAATCTGATCTTATGTGAAAATAATGAATAGCTTTCATTCGATACATTTTTTAATTTAAGGAAATTATTTAATGTCTTTTTTACTTCCTTTGGAAAGAACAATATTATTATATTTTATATTTTTTAATTCAAGGTGTTTTATATGTTTTTTTAATAGTAACTCTAATGTCCGGTATTATAAAGGAGCTAACAAATTTGCAAGCTTGCAAGCACTTTCAAATGGGGTATTAATTCTATGATAGTATCTATGGAATTTAGAGCAATTTTTATACAGTTGGCAACTCTGACCTTACAAAATAATTTTCATAATATCACCACTGTTTTAATACCGTTGGTGTTTATATACCACGCGTGCGCGAAACTTGTCAAAAACTTCATGAAACTTTAAAGGAACTGACAGATAGGTTTGATACCTCATTTGAAAGTGCTTGCAAATTTTGTTAGCTCGTTTATAATACCGGACATAAAAGTTTTTATCGTTTAGAAAACCATAAAAAAACACGCACATATAATATATGCCTATCATAATCACCCCCCCCCCCCCCCTCCAAACCGAATAACTTTTATTAGACTATTATTTCTGAAACTTTTCAAAATATTTTTTTTAACATTAACAATTTTTAATAACAGCAATATTTGAAAATTCAAAAAAACTAAAATTAGAAATGTCATATTTATAAATATGGAAAAAGTGTAATAATAAAAAATATTGTTTTATATTTTCACTTCGGTAAAAAATTATTCGTATTTTACCATATCTGTCTAATATATAAAAAAACAGACATTTCATATCTGTCGAAATTTCTAATAAAGAAATTAAAAATTGTCACAACACGAACGACAAAAACGAGAAATATCGACATTTAAATGGCAGATGATTCTTTTATTTTCGTTTTTATTTTTCATTTTTCGAACATCTTGATATACATTTTGAACTTTGTATAACATGTATGAATATATTACACACATGCACACACACACACAGCCCGAGTGACATTTCTATTTATAAAATTCACCTGCTCTCAGATTTAAATCTGTCTACATAAATATTATATATCAACGTAAAAACTACTCTGCTTTAATGTTATATTACTGTAAAACCTGCAAGAGCAAGTGTACCGTTTCTGATTTTAGCTAGAAATAATAGTTTCTTGGAAACTAGAATAATACATATGTATCCTGCAGAAATAATCAGGGGTGCCACTATTTTTTTTTAAATATAAAATTCCATGTCTTTTTCAGGTTTTGCAAGTATAGGAAATTTAAAAAAAAATCGGTCAAGATATACACGGGTGTATGCCATAAGGGTACCGAAGTACGTACTTCGTGGACTGTTTGGAGCCACTTATAGGTGCATTTATGAGTTAGAAAAAAATATAAAAATAGGGTCATATTCTACTAATTAAGATCTACATTTTGACACCCCACATGCTTAGATATGAGATAAAAATATGACGCCCCTCCCAACTTCTTCAAATTTGCCATGGTATAAAAAAAAATATATTTTTGCCTAACTTTAGCTCCTTAGCCCCCCCCCTGAATAATTATTTTATCAAAAAAATTCTACATATTTTACTAGAGGGCATCATTTTACATGTTCAGTAAAATTTGCTTTGACTGAAAAGGACGGACAGACGGACGGACGGATGACAAAGTGAGATTAATATGGTTTCTTCGGATACCTAAAAATATATATGTCCGGTATTATAAAAGAGCTAACAAAATTTACTTGCTAGTAAGCATTTTCAAATGGGGTTTTAATAATATGATATTATCTGTGAATTTGTTTTGGAATTTAGAGCAGTGATACTTCAACTTATTATAACACAGTTGGCAACTGACCGTACAAAATAATTTTCATAACATCACCACTGTTTTAATACCGTTGGTGTTTTCTTGACACGTGTGCGTGAAATTTGTCAAACACTTCATGAAACATCAAAGGAACTGTCATATAAGTTTGATACCCCATTTAAATGTTCTTGCTAGCTAACAAAATTAGTTTAAATATCTTCAATAATAATTAGTCGTATAACAAAATGATACTACTTCAATAGTTTTTGAAGTTGCTGATTATTTATTTGTTCAACAATTTACAAAATCAAAATGGAACTTATTTTTTGTAAAAAATACAAATAGAGCTATTAAAAATTCCATGGCTTTTCCAGGATTTTTCAAGGATGATTCTATGCCTTTTTTTGTTTTTCAATGTTTTCCAGGTATGTGGCAGCCTTGAATAATATAACTATCACTTAATACAACAAAAAGTTAGATTATTCTATGACGTCTAGGAATACGAAAAATATTATATTATTTACGTACATTTTCTCGATACTTTTGCAGTTGTTATTGTCGTATGTTATTGTATTTGTAGATATATGGTCTTTTTATTGAAAACAGTTATTTTTCTACAAAGCAAAATATTTACTATATTTAGCAGCTTAATTTCTAAGAACAAAAATGTTATCTTTTGCCTTACTTAAACATTATTCAACTTTTGCATTTAAATTATCGATATATGAAAAATGCAACAAGCTTTTTTGTTAACATTTTTTTAAGTTGAGATTAATCTAACCTGCCTAACAAGTTAATGTCGAAGATGTATCCTTTTATATCGATCAAAACAAACAGCAATTTAATTCTTATGTATTTTGTGGTTTTGTTTTAATTATAAACTTTTGGCCCGCTCGCGGCTTCGCCCACGTTATATTCGTTTGGAACAATTATTTACCCCTATTAGGGTTGAAATTTGAAATATCGTGATTCACATGAATTTTAATTTCAATAGGAAAGTATTTTGCTTGAAATTTACCTTTATTATTTATATAAACAGTTATGCAGATAAACAAATCAAAGTTTAAAAAGTTTAAGACTCTTTTCACCCCTTTAGAAATTTATTAGTAAGTACTAATGTCATAAAAGGACATGTTTCAAGGTCCAGGAGTTTGGGCTGGGCGTTGATGAGTCAGTCACTAGGATTTCTTTATACTTATCTATCTGTACTATGGGCTTCAGAAGTCGTCTGCCATCCTAAAGGTCAGATCCCTTACAACAGATTCAAAAATATTAAGACAAACATCATCGGTTATCTTTTTCTAGGGCGGAGCTTATATAGTTACATTATTTTAAATACTAACATAAATATATGTTCATTTCATTAATTAATTTTATATCAAGTTTAACAAATGTATTTAAATACTAAAATAAGGAATATCAAATATTTATTACCACAAAATTTACTTATATAATTCACAATAGATTACATCCTTAATATATATAAAGCTCAACGTCTCTCTGTCTGTCTGTCTGTCTGTCTGTCTGTCTGTCTGTCCGTTAGTTACCTTATCACTCGAGAACCACTTATCCGATTTACGAGTTTTTTTTTTTAATTCATAGGTGCGTTCTCTGGCCAGGTTATAGGCTATATTTTTTTACGTTAGGTAACATAACAACAAAGCAGTGACGATAATAGTAAATCAAGTCGGAAAAAATTTTGCCGTCGGCGCGCTGTTTTGTAATACGCTGCCTAAACCGTTCAATATAGAACAAAATAATGTATTAAAGAATTGTGTAGAATCAAAAGTTCTACAATTAAGTCAGCGACACGATATGTCTAACTTTTATATTTAAGCCACAATAACTGCTTTTATGTTACAAAAAAAACATAAAATATTTGGGTTTTGTTTACATGGACTTATGACCTGCAAAACATTAATCCTTATCGAAATAAATGATTTCATCGTCATAAGTACTTAATGTAGATATAGTTTGCCATTTACAGCATCCAATTTGGTCGTATAGTTTAGAAAATATCTTAAAATATATTTATAAAGGTAACATTTTAAATGTATGGTGTCGTGCCGCATCGAAGCGATGTACATCAGACTGGATTCGCTTACGTTCGGTAGATATTCGGAGTCCCTCGGCTGACGTTTGAGTTAATTTTGTTTTCAATAATTAACATTTAAATTTAAACAGAACACAAATTATTTGTACTTTTTTCTTCTGATTCGTTTTTGTTAGGTAATTTAGGTATTGATAAATTATTATTACAATAATAACTAATCGTGTTTGTACTTAATTAATTAAACTATATTTTTCAAAAATCCTAAACAATAATTCCGTAGTCTACGCGAGCGAAGCCGCGTGGGCCCAGCTAGTAATAATATAATCGCACAAATATATATGACATATGAGTACTATAAAAGAGTACTTCTTTATCTAGCTAATGAGTTTCAAAATACCTGTCTTTGTTTGGTACATGGATAAATGATTTAAATATTATAATCATCAAATGAGAGGCGCCTACTAAGTTTGTGATAAGTGAATTTGAATGAAAACTGGTCAACCACTTCTGCATATGACTCTGCCTACTTAAAAACCTAATGCGTGTCCTATTTTACTAAAAAACAATTCATTTTCTAAGAACTCGAATAATATCGATTTTAATAAAATTTCATAAAATAGAAAAATACATTTGTGTTATATGTATATGATACCAACCATTTAAATTATCTATGAATTATAACAATAAGATATAAATAAATTTAAAAAGAAAAAGAGAGATTAATTATTTATTTATAGACTTTTACAAATTCTCGACAAACTTCTTCTTTTATATGTTATTATCGTTTTCTCTGTACATTTTACAATTTTATGTTTTACTTCATTTATTTGAAGAAGACGTAGGTACACTTAAAGCTAATTAAAGGACAAACAAATCTAAAATTAAAACGGGATGATTAAAAACCGTATTTTCGAAGAAACAACTGTATTTTTTATTAAAACAAGAAATAAAACAATAATTAATTATTTTTTATTATATAAGAGAAGCCTTGTTGTTTCTTTATACATCTGCATTCAATTATCTCGGTATTAATTAGTCATTAATTTAATTTAATTTATAACATTCACGGATTTTTTCAATTTAAAAAAATAATTTATAAAAAAACATTTTACTGAATCTACAGCAGAATCAATCGTTTTAATTATCAGTAAAGTTTTATTTATTAGGAAAGTTTATGCGTTTACATAGATTACTGAGATTCATTTCTACAATTAATAAAAGAAAACTAAACGCTTAGATACCGAGATAAATCATAGTGTACTAGTTTTTATGAAAAAAACAAAAAATGTTTGTTGACACGCGACAAACATCATACAAAATTTTCAAGTAAATTTTAACGTTTTGTATTTAAGATGTCTGTTTTGTTACAAAATTCACGTATTTGTCTAAATTTCAACAATATAACAAAGGTAATAAGAAATGTAAAAAATCACGGCAACAATGTTCGAAATTTGTGTGCCCCTGCCGCGACAAAAGCATCTGGTGAAAAATATGAAAAGGTAATAATGTTTTTTTTTTACATTTATAAAGGATGTGTTACTTTTGTCCAACATTTATGTAGATTACGTCCATTCATTTTTTATATTATGAATTTAATTAGTAATTACATTTTGACATTTTTGTGCAAAAGCCGTCCTTTGTTTTATTTAATGAATACTTTACCATACCTATACATAAAGTCAAAATTACTGTTTGACATATTTTTTAATAATGAAAATAATGTGTCTCTATTATATGCAATAATAAATATGTATTTTCGTTTTTTCAATGAAGAAAGGCGTCGTCATTGGCGTGTATGAAAGTGCAGAAGGCACACCGCAGCTAACCAAGACAGCCAACTCTATAAATGAAAAGTCTGGTGGAAAATTAATGGACTATATCAATAAGTATGTTTCTTATTTACCATATAATACGAACTTGAAATGTCATTTTTTTATTAGTTTGATATCAATTTACTAAAAATAAAATACTCTTCATTCGTTTGGCAGTAAATTGTAAAACATTTCCGATATCTGACGTTAACAAAAACAATGATTACAGGATAGGAAGCAATATTATGAAAGAGGGCCACTGCTCGCTTATGACCAAACTTGTCGACGATTTCTGGCAAGTTGCGGTGGTCGGCCTCGGTAAGCCGAACCGCGGTTACAGCGAACAGGAGTACCTGGATGTCGACATGGAGGTAGCACGCCACGGCTCGGCACTCGGCACGCGATTCCTCACGCACGACGGCTGCTCGCACATCGCGGTCGAGTCGTTCGAGTTTCCGGAGCAGGCGGCCGAGGGCGCAGCGCTCACCGTGTGGCGATACCAGGAGAACCTCAATAAAGACAAGTGGAAGGTTATACCGACGCTAGAGTTGTACGGGTCCGCCGAGAAAGAGGCGTGGCAGCGAGGTTTGTTCAAGGCCGAGGCGCAAAACCTTGCAAGGAGGTTGAGCGACACGGCGGCGAACCAACTAACGCCAGAATTATTTGCACAGCAGGTATTTCTTTGAAAATAAAAAAAAATATATTTCCATGCTATAGAATTTTCGTTTTTAAATGAGCCCTTTAATCACCATTTAATTTTTAAAATATTATAAAAAGACATTTAGATAACTGTGATTCTTCAAAACCTTTTTATTCACTTTCGTTTGAAGGTTTTATCAAAATCGTGATGTCCAATATTTTTTCAACTTCCTGTCTATTCAACGTGACACATGTGTTAACTTTTAAAGAAAACAAATTTATAAAAGAGCACTTATTTTCTTCTCTGATCACTACATTCTTAACTTATTGCGTCTTTACGGTTATAAAATTGTATATGACATTTAATTTTTTTTAAATAAATTCATATATACCTAAATATAAGAAACTTTATATAACCTATATTGTAATAAAAATAATTTATTTGATATTTTTCTAATGTCAATGTTTCGTTTCAGATTGTAAACATTTTGTGTCCCTGCGGTGTTAAAGTAGAAGTGCATGATAAAGAGTGGATAAAACAGAAGAAATTTGAAGCCATCTTGGCCGTCGCTAAAGGTTCCTGCAATTCGCCGTACTTTGTGGAGGTAATTATATAAAATACATTTTTAATAATTGATCTATCATGCATATGACAGCTTGCTCTAAGCAATGCCTCCTTACTTTGTGTGAAAATTAATTACCAATATATTAATCTTCAGGATTTATAGCTAATGTAAAAAATTAAAAATTTAAATTAAAGATAATATTAGGATCAGTCAAATCTATCAATTCTGAGGTTTCACACGTCTGACAGTTTATGAGGAAAACAATGACAGCCTCCTTTGTTCACAGTTTATTTTTTATACACGTTTCAATTTGTTATTTTTTAACGCATCTGAACCTTAGATCCAATAATATAAAAAATATACTGCATATTATGTTAAAATTGATATCTATTAAAATTTGTTGGAATTCTTATAAAATATGTAAACGATGAAAACATAACGATGCTTAAAAAGGGACAATTGGTAACCCTAACCCTCGCATGTATAATGCATTGAATACATAAAGGTGAAAAGTTTTGAAGAACGTAGTGTAGCATCTGTCGTAGGGACATTAAGTTAAATAGCATTAGACAAGCAATGCATAATTTCAGAAGTCATTGTGCTAGTAGTGCACATCTGTTTTCTTCTTGTTTTTAACATTATTTATACAATGCAATGCTAATGATGATGTAATGTACGAAAGATTTACATAATAATCCTATTAGTACTCATGTTTTTTTATCTAAAATTAACAGACGATTAAAAACCAAAGTGACTAACTTTTGTTGATAATTTTAGTGTGGTTTTCTGAAATAATTTATTTTATATGGGAAAAAGCCGGTTCTCGGGCCATATTCGGTAAGTCTGAGTAATTAGCCTGACATACAACGATATTTTAATGATCATGAAGTTAATATATAAACTTTCTTTCAAATGGTATAAGTTTTATACCTAACTGACATTTAAAATAATATAAATAATTGTTTTTTTGTTTTTTTTTCTGTTCAAAAATTACAAAATTTCATATTGCTTCTATTTAAGAAAACATAAGTTAGTCTCATATCTCAAAAACTACGAGATTTCTGAAAATTAAAAAAATATTTCTAAATAAGCAATACTAAACCCTACCTACAGCATTTATTTGAAACATTTTTAAAAATTTCAAGTCGTTTAAGAAATATCCACGATGGAAAAATTCGGACTAAAACAGTTTTTGGCTAATATCTAGTAGGCTATGAAATTTTTGTGAAATGTAAATACACCATTGAACTGTCATTTAACTGAATCTCTATCTCTAATAGTTTCCGAGATCCTCATACAGTCCCCTGGTATTTAGACACCCTGTATACAAAATAGGTTAAAGGAGCATTTAACGCCAAAGAAGCTTTAAATTGGTTGATAATACCGGGCATTAGACAGTAAAATTTGGGCGTAGTTTTCTGAAATATAAAGTATATAGAGAATATACTTTCGCAATAATAAATAACTGTTTTAGCTTATGTATAAAAACTGTAATTCCTGGTCTTATCCATGACCGATGTTATCAAATATCTATATGTGTGTTTTCAATAAACACGTTAATCTTTTACAGCTGAAATATAACAACGGAGGCGACGACGGGCGCCCGATCGTGTTGATCGGCAAAGGCGTGACGTTCGACTCTGGCGGGTTGTGTTTGAACCGTGACTGCAAGGCGATGTCCGTGTGCCGCGGTGACATGTCCGGCGCTGCGACAGTGGTCGCGACCATCCGCGCGGCTGCCGCCCTCAACCTGCCGGTCAACGTGGTCGGCTTGCTGCCGCTGTGCGAGCACTTGCCGAGCGGCATGGGTATGAAGCCGGGAGACATCATCACGTGTGAGTAGTAAAACTAGTAATGCTTGTGTATGAACCCAACCCTCAATTAAGAGGAGGGGGGGGGGGTTAAACCATATTTAGCTAATAATAAACCAATTATTATAAATATGAAGTTTCTAAATATCAACTTAAAAAAAAAATTATTAATTTTTGTCAACGACATTCTTTTCATGCCTCTCGAATCTCCTTTAGGAAAATGTAACAAAAGTTTGGAAATACCTATTATCTTCAGTCATCCCATACTTCAATAACATACATTTTTTTATTTAAATTAGTTTGTCTATTGAATAGATTGACTTATTAAGACTGCATTTATATGTTTCTAAACCGATTGGATTACGCTGAACTCTTATAATGCTTATAATAAGCGTAAACAGATTAAGTAACAATAGTATGAGCATTGTAATTTTAACATGAACCAATAAATAATAAGAAAGAACAAAAATAAATGTTGAACTAATAATTTATCAAAGGTTATATATACAATATATAGGCATGATGCCTAATTTTTAAATATGATCTTACATATCTCCTATTTCCAAAAAAAATACTTATTTCTGCAGAAAATAAAGGTTTAATCACAAAAATTGACTCTTTTAAAACTAATTTTGAGTTTGACGCCAAAACGCTCGGAGGTGTCATGGTGCATTTTTGACGTCACGCCTATGTAAACACTCCTTGTCAACAATAATAAATCCTTGTTCCATCGCTAACGTTTCTCGGTTTTAGTTTTGGTAACACAAAACTGAGCAAATTGATAATTCAAAACCACAAAATATTTTATAAACAGTGCAGATATTAATGTAACAAAAATGATAATTACTTAGGCGTGACGTCATTCACTCTGACTGGTGTTTTATCTAACATGGTGGATTGCTGTATTTTGTGTTTTTATTTTATATCAAAAATCATATTAATCTCACTTTTAATATAAAATAAATACATTTTTTAGAATCTTTTTAACCTATTTCATTATTTAAAATCATAATTTCAGTGATACTTTGTTAATGGCATCATGCCTATTGCAATAAAAATTTAATAGTAGATATGTACTTTGTATATTCGAACATAAATTTTAATACTTTGCATTAAATTTTAACTCGTATTGAAGAATATGCCAGTATAACGTCACAATTGTCAAAAATCACGTATTTATTCACGTAGTTATTTAGAATAAAGTTGATGCTCTGATAATAAACATGTTAACTGTCCTTGGTTAGGGCAATCTATTGAGGCGAAGGGAAGTTGGCTAATTTTGATTAGTCAATATATGTAATATAGTCAAAATATGTAATAAATAATCATAAAAAAATCACATTAAAAATATCAAAACATCAGTGGGATCATTCAGTGTAAAGTATTAATTTTTATTGCAAAGTATTAATATTTATGTTCGAGTGTACAAAATGCCCGCTATCAAATTTTTAGTGAAATGATTTAAAAAAATGCATTTAAATACAAGCCATTTATCAATACATAAACACAGTCATTATGATTCGAAAATAATTCACATATACTTATCTACACTCTAATTTATTATATTATTTACCTTTTCAAAATGCTAATGTAAGTTAAAAAACTTTAATACCATTTAGTTGAAAAACTTCATTGAACTAGCCTAGAAAACCGAGTGATGTTCTATTCATAATATGCAGAGACATTTACAAATGCAAAAGCTTACGTGTTTTGTATGACAGCTTGCAGAAAAAAGTGACAAGCAATCTAAATATACTCTTGCAGTGTTATCAAAAACATTAACCTTGCATTAAATAGACAATTTCGCTGTGGATGTTTATGAAGTTTTAACTTTCGTATGAATACATGATGGTACTTTATTTACTAGAACTAATGCAATAGGTAGCTAACATACCTGTGATATCTATTATGATAAGACTTTAAATAAATATAAAAAATAACAAATAATTTAATTTACAAATAGTTTATGAATTTAAGATTATTTAGTTGTTGTTTTTTTTATATAAAATATAGAAGTACAGAAATCCCGTAATTAAGGACATATAGATGATTTGACATATTGATAAAATTACAAAATAGTCAAAATTTACATAATTTACTAAAAAACAGAAATCCTTTTAATTGACATTAATTATTAATTAATGTACAGTAAATAAAAATATCGGAATAATCAAGAATCTTACAAAATTAATTATAATATAACAAAAATTATTGATTTTTTCTATACAAAAATAAATCCGTCCCATAATCACTTTCGTCATTTTTTATGGTCGGTCCTTATACATTTTAAAGAATTAATTAATTGAAAAGATGACAAGTGAAATAAAATTAAATTATGGTTTTCCAATTATTATTAGAAATAAACTACCTACTAGAAATTATTAAAAAGAAAAACACCCGGTATGTGACGCGAACGAAGTCGTGGGAAACAGCTAATTTTGTATATTTTTGAAAAACACCAGGTACAGATAGCGTTTATGTTTATTTTTAAACAACGAACAGCATTATCCTCTTTGGGATTTATAAATAATAAATAAATACTACATAAAGCGTGTCTGAGATTAAGATTCAGCTCAGTTTTTATCCAGACCATTACTCCTGTGACAACAGTCTGCCAACTTGTGTGAGAAGTTTGTTTGTATAGAATTTATCCAGAGTTCTATTATCATGATGCACGTATTATACACACTTGGAGTTTGAATAAATCGTCGATAAACAAATCCGCGGCGCTGTCTTTGTGTCGGTGTAATCTGTAGATACACGTGTGTAAATTCAACGAATAAACAAATCACAATTTATTGAATAATCATTTATCAAAATAGACTAACAATAACAGCTGTCAATGTAGGGGAGAGAAATCAAATAAATAAAAACCTGAGTAAGAAACCAATATACAGGGTGGCGCAACGAAAACGAAACGGTCGCATATTTGGTCAGTTAAAATAAGATTTTATAAAAACGCTCGAACACGTCGATTTTGCTTTCAAGGGGGACATCTTTTGCAATAAAAATCTTTTCAACCCTCTACGCTATGAGCACAACCCTTAAAATTTTAAATAGCATGATAGGGCAAGTGATACCTCATTTGAAAGGTTTTTTCATTCTAAACAAGGTGCTTTTTGTTTTTTCAAATCTGTTTAATTTTAGTCAATTTATTTACATTTTTAATTCCATGAATGCATTTATTTTCTGATCAACAAAACAAACATTCAGAACTAAAATTCAAAACAAAGTAAGCTTATTTTCTTATCAGATAATTCACAAAAATTTACTAACATCCAAAACTATAATAAATTCAATAAATGTTCAAATTGAGCTCCGCTAGCTTTCATACAAAAATACAAGTTATGCTCAAAATTATTTCTCACTTGTTGAAACGTTTGGAGAGTAAGTTGGCGACATTCCTCGATAATAAGCCTACTTTGTTTTAAATTTTAGTTGTAAATTGTTGTTTTGTTGATCAGAAAATAAATGCATTCATGGAATTAAAAATGTAAATAAATTGACTAAAATTAAACAGATTTGAAAAAAACAAAAAGCACCTTGTTTAGAATGAAAAAACCTTTCAAATGAGGTATCACTTGCCCTATCATGCTATTTAAAATTTTAAGGGTTGTGCTCATAACGCAAAGGGTTGAAAAGATTCTTGCAAAAATTTGATTGCAAAAGATGTCCCCCTTGAAAGCAAAATCGACGTGTTCGAGTGTTTTTTCAAAATCTTATTTTAACTGACCAAAAACGCGACCGTTTCGTTTTCGTTGCGCCACCCTGTTTGTATTGTGTATTATTACTAATTTATAAATTACATAACATCATGTTGAGGGTGTAGGTGTTGCTAAATGCCCCAATATTTTTGTAGGTCAATATATTTCCCGATGTTTGCATTATAAAATCTTATAATTCAAGTAAAAAAGAAAGGATTATTCGTAAATTTCCTATAACTATCGAATTGGCATGTTTGACGCATCAAAAATGTGTAGGTTACGCCAAAATGAATCCACTCACGAAGTTTCAGAGGAGTATTTTTTATTTCAAAATTTAAAGCCGGGACCGAGGACTATGATATAAAAATGAAATTAAGCTTACTTTGTACTGTGTGCATGATCTACACTGATCCAACTATCGGTAAGTGCAGAGAGAACATTAGTTTTCCTCTTCTAACATACTGAAACCACCGAATTCGCGAATATCCTGCGTTCGTGATTACCCCACTCTCCTTTATTTATTAACAGTCATAAAAATGAGGAGACATACCCATATAAACTCATTCGACCAGCTTTCCCTAAAGTGAGTTCTGGGGTTCCGCATGTTTTTTTGGTGTAGCATTATATAATTATTTTTAAAACGTTTAAAATCTCCCCACTAAATTAATGCAAGCGTGATATACAGTGGATTATCTTCACTTGAAACTTGAATTTTTGTATTATTTAATATCTTATTAAAATGGGAGGAGGGGGGAATTAAATATGGTGTTTCCTTGAACTTTGTCAATGGTTTTCCGCAACCCTGTTAATGTATGCGCAGAGTATGCAAGAATAAATCTTTTTGAGTGGAACTCAAATAGCAATAATATCAGTAGTAGGTTATATTGCAACGAGCATTTCATAGAGTAACATAGTTTTCATAGAAAAATATTTCTTGATTTTTAGTTCATTTAATTTTGCTTTTACGAACTAACAATTACCTATATTTTATGCTACAAGGAAAACTTCAGTTATAATAGCAACGCTTTATATTATTTAAATTTAAAACGGTTATCATTATGCTCCCTCGTCATATATTTATTCATTTCTGAAAACAGAACGAATTTTTGTCTCCGATTTTACAAATGATATACAAAGTACAATGATAAAGAAAACGTCAAATAAATCGATTTTATGTTTTTCATTAAACAATTTAATTCTATTTGTAACAATAGACTTCAGAATACTTTATCAGTATTTATTAAAATTATTCGATAATTAACTCTCTTTGCTGAATTTAGTATACGAGGAAGCACTGTCCAATCACTTGGCACATGTTTTTGTTTTTTTACTTTTGTGCGAAGCCTTTTGAATAACAGATTCAACTAAAATTACGAGCAGAAATTAAGAACAATTTTACTTGTTCGTGTAGCTGTTTATTCAATCTAAAGAAATATTACACAGATTAGAAACAATTTAAAAAATATAATCTACGCTTTTAAACAACAAAAATAAATAATTAAAATGAGTAACATTTTTCTCTCTGAATTAAATAGCACCAGTGTTGGATTCTTGTTTAATTAAATGTACTAACAATTAGATCTATTTGTTGATTTTTGATTACTGCCATTACTCAATCATAATATATAAATATAGAAACTTGACTGTAAAACAGCTTAATTTGATGATGATCGGCCAATGGGTGTCAAAAGACTAACTATTAGTGTAATCTATTTATTGATTATTATATTATCATAGCATCTGCTTTACATTGTTTCAAATTTTAAAATTCTTTATTTTATACTTTTTGTATCGTAGTACTTATAATTTTGTAATTATTAGCAAGTTTTTTTTATCCATTACTGGAGAAAAAACAAAATAAAAGTCAATAGTTTAAAAGAATAAACTAGATTCGCGAATTTTGGTAATTAAACGATTTAATAAAAAGGTGCTTGCTTTATTAGTAATATAAATTCATAAGAATTACAAAAAAGAAGTCCATGAATCCTAAAAAAAACAGCATATCTTGCTCTTAAAGGGGCCATAATGGTACCAGTACCTTAATATTTTTTGTACAGATGTGTGATATAAATCGTAATTTCATTGCAGGTTACGATGGCCAGTCGATTAAAATCCACGACACGAGCAACGAGGGTCGTCTCCTGATGGCCGACACTCTCGCATACGCCCAGAAGATGCACAAGGCCTCGCTACTGATCGATGTGTCGACAATGACCAACGCTTTGGTCGCTTGTATTGGTTCAGGTATGTAATACAGTTTTAAAAACCATTACCTCCATTTATTGTAATGTTGATTCCGATCTTGTTCTTATCCTTTCTATATGTGTCACTTATAAAAATCAATATGTATAATAAGTGCGCTTTCAATTAATCCAGTATCCAGTTGTGTGCTATAAATACATTCAATTGTGTGCCATTAGTCTAATCAAATTAGATTTTTAAATGGAATAAAAATTCGTTTCAAGTATTTTATCGCCAATCGGTGTCTAATGATGCCCTTGGTAAATATCAGAAATACAAGACTGTAGGCCCCCGAGAAATACACACACAAAAAATAAAAATACAAAAAAATTAGTGCCGCTTTTTCTTAAATCGTCGTGCAAGCGAAAACGATGTAAGATAGATAGAGCAAAAATGAGTAGAGACAATTTTACAGACAATACAAGAAGGGTAATTCATTTCGATCATTTTGAATTTTTTATCACATATCAGAATAAAAACCCTTTGCTGTTTGTTAGTTTTTTATAAAAATCTGTCGAAGCGTTTAGTCATGAAAATTAAGAGAACGGACATAATACGTACTTGGTATATGAAGAAGGGTACGTACAAAAGTTGCAAACTTTGATGACAATTATCTCGAGTTTAAACCGATCGATCTCATTAAAATTTCACGATTGGATAGATATCATTATTCTTTTTATCCCTTAATTTTTTTTAAATCAATATGATGTTTGCACGAGAACTACCTTAGGCTCTGTCAAACAGGGAGCGGACTGTCCGCCGTGGACTAGGGTGGTCAAACAGAACGCGTAAGTGACGCGTGAACCAGGGCAAATTCTTTCTTAATCTAGTGATCATCATGTCTTTTGTTAGCTGTGAGTTCAGCAGCAAGACAAAAAAGGAAATGGGTATACCATAGTCAATGTGCATAATGCAGATATTCTATATAGTGACTAGATATTCTACGTTCGAGAGGGTTGTTTTTCGAGCTAAATACTGAAGCGATGTTATACAAACAACTGCACTACCGCACAAAATCAATCAACCGCGCGCGAACTCTGTAAAAATTTACAACTTGTCCGCTGTCCGTCGCGGACAGAACTTGTCAGCCGCGGTAGTCCGCTTTCTGTTTGACCAGGATGATGCAACATTACACGATACAGAGTTCGCGGCTCTTCCTGTTTGACAGAGCCTTAATAAATAATAACCGATTGCAGGTGCGAGCGGCGTGTTCACGAACAGGGACAAGCGCTGGGAGGAGATAAAGAAGGCCGGCGCGATAACCGGTGACCGCGTGGTCCGCCTGCCGCTATGGGACTACTACCGCAAGTTCGTGTCGAACAGCAAAACGGTCGACATGGACAACCGCGGCAAGCAGGTGGGATCTACGTGCATCGCGGCCGCGTTCCTCAGCCACTTCGTGTCGCAGGACGTCGACTGGATCCACATCGATTCGAACGGGTCCGGCATGATGGCCAAGAACCGAATGCTGCCGTACTACGAGGAGAACCGGATGATGGGCAGGCCGACGCGCACTCTCGTCCAGCTGCTGCATCAGCTCTGCTGCGAGAACGAAAACGAGAAGAAGGCGGCGGCGGCGTAGTCGCGGTGTGGTCCTGCGGGTACCACAGTCGTCGTGTGTTATATGTATCGTTATCGTCGTGCGTGAGCCGGGATGCACACACGGGCGTGACTGGCAAGGATTGGTGGTGGCCGTCTTCGCCGAACGCTTGAGGTCTTTTTCTCCCGCAGTCGCTGTTGTGATTGTAAGAACCTTATGTCCGGTATTATAAAGAAATAACTAAACTTGTGAGCTAATAAGCGCTTTCAAAATGGGATATCAAACTTATATAACAGTTACTTTGAAGTTTCTTAAGTAATTGACCAACGGTATTAATTAAAACAATATATACAAAATGTATCTTGTATGGTAAAAAATACCAAGTGTATTAATGTAAATTAAAGTATCACCGATTTAAATTCCAAAAATAAATCCACAGATATCAGAAAAAAAATATCCCATTGAAAGTGCTTGTTACCTACCAAATATTTGTTCTGACCACGAAAGTATTGGTATTAATATTAATAATCAAAAATTTATATTTAACTAACAAACAAAATTTAACTGTAGTTTTTAAGCATATAGGCATTGTACAGGATGAGGCATCTAAATTGGGACAAACGAATAACTTCAAAACAAGAGACTATGGAAAAATTATTCGTAGAACGTGTACAAGTAAAAAAGTCGAACATTTCTTATTTTGCTAAATATCCTTAAAAAAATAATCTCTCACTACAACGTCTTTTATAAAAGAATAAGTTTCAGAAATAAAGAATATAGTTTCAATTTCAAAAATAAAGTTGACAACGTCCACCAAATCAAAAATTATAACATTTTTCCATACAGTCCCTTGTTTTCGAGTTATTTGTATATCTATATTGTAATCTCTCCCCCCCCCCCCCGCGCTAAATAACTTTATAATTAGAACAGATGTCGTTATTTTATAATATTATTTAATATCAAACGTTAAAGTGTTTTGCTTTCCTTTCAACATTTCCTATTTGACTCAATATTAAACTATGCAAGTTGAGATATATGTATTATGTATGCATGTATATGATACATATAACTTGGTCTTACAAATAAATTAGACAAGAAGTAGCAACGACAATTATTATTAATGTTCGGTACACTGCAAATACAAAGTGTGTTGTTTTGACACACCTAAGTGTGTCATTTTCTTGTAGTCATATTTAATCCCTTTTTTGGTGTGTTCTTTTATAAACACACTTTAAGGTGTGTAGTTTTAACACGTTTTTTGAACACGCTTTGTAGTGTGTTAGTGAATTAACACACTACAAAGCGTGTTATTGTAATAAATCTGTAAACCACATTTTATTAAGAAATTATTATTGAACAAATATAAATACAATTTTTTTAAATAATATACACTACATAATAATTTTTTTCTTCTTCGATTAATCAGCCACATAAAGCATATCTAAATTGATTGTAACAATTTTATCCTCTGGAACGATATTATTATCACTTTTAGTTGATGATATCAAAACAATATGGACATCACTTTTATCCGAAATTTCATCTACAATTCCACATCACATATTTTATTATTTCTATCCGGGTCTTCTTTTTATAAAATAATTAATTTTCCCTGTAGCATCATCTTCAGAATGCTGTCATTTGTAGTTGCGTTTATTAATCCTTGACGTATGAATTCTACACCCGATATATCTTTTTGTGGTGAATATTTAATGCACTTACACATTTCACCTATCAGACAATAAACTTTCTTTTCTATATTAATTTAATATACAAAAATATCAAGCTCAATTCTATCAAAATGACGAAAGATACGACGTATAAATGTTACTAGTGTCAAATCGTTTTATACTCTATATGGCAAAAGAGTGAGAGCGAATATGGTATCATGACTATAGAGGGAGAAAGATCGAATGTATATAGGCTATATTCACCTATATTATATTCTAACACACCAACAAGTGTGTTTATTTTCAAAGTGTGTAGTTCTCCAAAAAGTGTGTTAGTAGATATTAAACGTGTTATTTCAACACACTTAAGTGAGTAAATAATATTTTTGATTATGATTTACAAATTATTTTTTACACACCAGAAAGTGTGTTACTCTTTTAACACGGATAAGTGTGTCAATAAACACACTTAATCTTGACTACACACTTATGTGTGTCAAATAACACACTCATGTGTGTTTTGTAACACATTTTGGTGTGTTTTTAACAAACTAGCATTTGCAGTGTAGGTACTTAATTTGCTACAAGGTATTTTCTGTCTCTGTATTTTCATTTATCTATGATATTTCTACGTACTGTGGCAAGTAGAACGCGGCTGTTTTATGATAAATTAATTCAAGTACTAGTGATATTTTTTATGATCTCTTACAGTGATATATTCATATCCATACGGCTTGGAACAGCGGGATCGAGAAAGAAATCGCCGACGGAAGACGTTGCGTCATGTCCCTGTAATGTCACGCCTGTGTTTTACGAACATTCACTTCACCACCCGGCATTTACTGAATAATAGTGACTACAAGCCGAATTCGTGCCCCACAACCCCTTTTTATTTTTATTTTTTTTATTTTTATTTACATGCGTCGAGAGTCAAGGAATCAAGAAATCAAGAATTCACGTAGATGTTTAATTTTAGTTATTAAACACACGCCCAAATTTTTTTCCGGTCGTTTTATTTTGTCTAACCCGATTGTAGTTCATTATTCATATTTGCTCTGTATATCTACTTACTGTGATTTATTTATTTATTTCTTTACCCCCCCCCCCCTGAAAAAGTTTGTTGTCATTATTTATTATTTGCTGAATTGTAAATTAAATTTTTCTAGTAAATATATTATTTTAGTTTGAAGTTTTGAGTATTGATTTTGACGTGAATAAAGTCTAGTGTTTCATGGGTATTTCAGAAACTTGATGTAACGCACTGAAATCAGTTTGTGCGCTAGCGTAATTTTATAATCAGAGCAGCAACGCCGTGGGTTTTGGTCTCAAGTTATGGATCTCTACGTGATACAAGTATAAATAAATAAAAATTAACCAGTTTTAATTTTTTTATAAAAAAGCAAAAACAAAAATTTAATTTCGTATTTGCACGATTTTGCTTGCAAATATGAATTAATTAAATTGAAACAAAAACGACAGTGTATCTACATATTCTCTACATTGTAACGTTTTTAATATTTTGATTAAAGTTTTTTAAATTGAATAAATACAAAAAATTATCTGTATAATGTGCTGTAAATTATTATTAATACTACAATAAAAAACTATGGATAACATTTTTAGATAATTTTACTCTCTATAAAGCTGATAATAACTTTTTTTTATAAAACCAACAGTTTGTCGTATATTAAAAAAAACTTCAAAAACTATTAATTTTACAAAAAAAAGTTTTCACTAAAAAGAAGTGAAAAATTTAGTTCCGAACAAAAAGGTATCTTATAATTTTTTCGTAGGACAAACGGTTTCCGAGATAATAGCGAAAATTATCCAATATGACGGCTAACGCTGACACCCTACAAAGTCAAAGCCCCCCTACTATTACCACATTTAAAAACCGAGCGTAGAAGTTTTGTTGTAAAAATTTTTAATTTGACTGGAGTAAAATGGAAATTGGGTTCATTGTCTACGTAACTAACTATTGTCAACAATTAAATTTTATATAATGGTACGGAACACTCAGGGCGCGAGTTTTTAAGGAGTTTCCTGAGATAAAATCGGGTGCAAAAGTACATAAAATATCTACGTATTACATATAAAAAATAATTACTTATTTTTAACTATTTTTTAACTATGTAGACGTTTTTATATTATATTTGCAAATTTTCTGATTTAAGAAACAAAAATTTTTGACAGTGAAAATGTCCTGAATCTATCTTTTTTTACCCACAAATTAAAAAGATATTTTTTAATTTTTTTATTGTCGGAATTTTAATTGTCGTGAATTTGTATCGGCACCCGTTTTAATTCGTTTTAAGAAAGTTGACTACTGTATTATAAAATAAATAATATTTATATATTATAATATAATATTTAATATACCAACAACAGAAATTAAATGTACAAAAACAAAGCGAATGCCAAGAAAACAGATTTTCTTTGAGTCAAAACAAAAATTGATTTCACTTTATATAAAGCATAAACAAAGTGGACATATTTAATATTATGAAACATATTATGGAGTTTATTAAATTCACAAAAACATAATTTCATACTTTATATAGAAAATCAAACTTAATACCTGTTTACATTTGAGATACTCATGTAATAAGATCAGTGGCGGACATGTATGAACAAAAAAGATGATTTGAAAAATATCAGCCGTAAGAAATAATCCGATTATATTAAAGAAATAAAAGTTTTGGTGGATATGGGTTTTCTAGGTGTAAACAACATCTTTTTAGCCTAAGTATATAATACTTGTTATTATGTATACAATCAATAAGTAGATAATTAATCTCGCTATCACTCAAAATAGCTGAGCAATGATTATTTATAAAAACATTTATACAAACTAAGGCTCTATAAATTTTTAGTTGGACACCAATTCTAATAAATTAATGGTTTTAAAAATGTCAATTGGTGTAAGGAACCAAATTAGTTTTTGATGCAATTTTAGTCAGTTTTTCTTTTTCTATCGGTTAGTATATTTAAAATTTCGATATTTCTTAAAATTCGTATTTTACACCCAACAATAATTTTTTCATAAAAAATATTGATATTGGTTAGAGAATTTTACAAACAAAAAAGTTATAATTGTTTTCCCAAAGTTGTTTCAAATTGTTTTGTAAAGTCGTGTTTGGTCCCTTACGTCAATTGAAGTTTCAACCATCGATATGTCCAACTAATTCAATTTTTAATTGTCCAACTTTCGATTGTAAGTGCGACAAAGAAACTGAATTGCTCGTTTGGCCTTAAATGAATTAAATATTGAATATTTACATAATTTTAATTTTTAATTTTTTCCGGGACGGTCGAATATTTCAATGGTTTATCGAAAAACAAAAATATGTGTGTTCAATATTTTTGAACTCGACCCCCCCACAACATACAACTTTGATATCTTAAATGGAAACTCCCAATTTTTATTACAAATCTGGATTTTGCGTCAAAAAATACGTAACTTTTATCGGAAACATTTTTTGTATTCGAGGCAGATGGCGCTGTAATTGCTGTCCGAAAAGAAAAATTTTGTAAGAGAAATTTCCTAGTAAAAAACAAGCCATGGTCGTGGTGCGGCTGTGCTATGGCCGTGGTGCGGCCATGTGGTCGCGGCCGTGGTACAGTCCACGGCCGGGCGGTCCGCACCACGGCAGCACTTGTTTCATAACAAGCACGGCCGAACGGTCGCACCACGGCCGCATCCATTGCCGCACCCACGGCCGCTCTACGGTCACACCACGGCCGCACCACGTCCATAGCACGGCCGCACCACGACCATAACACGGCCGTTTGGTTTTTTTATTCGGGAATTTCTCTTACAAAATTTTTCTTTTCGGACAGCAATTACAGCGCCATTTGTACCGAATACAAAAAAATGTTTAAGACAAAAGTTACGTATTTTTTGACGCAAAATCCGAATCTGCAATAAAAAATGGGGGTTTCCATTTAAGATAACAAAATTGCTCCCGTCCCCACCCCCTGTGGGTGGAGGTGGGGGGGGTCAAGTTTGGTCTAGTTTTTTTTTTAATATTGAACATGTATTTTTTTGTTTTTCGATGCTGTATGTATCATTCAAAATATTCGACCATCCCGGAACAATGAACATATTTGACATCCTGTATAAACACAACTGTATATATACAATAATAGAAATCTTGTAAAAGGCAAGTCAAATTATGTATCTTGAAGATTTTCCTGAAAGAGCTTACACAGAGTAACTTGGACAAGCGTAAAAAAGAGCATTATTTTAAAAAGAGGGAAAATAAATATGCATACATACGAAAACAGGGATAGAAAAAAGGATGAATTTTTAAAATGTTTATATGCCAAACCTCGAAATGTATGTCTTAAGATTTGACATAGAAAGAAAAGAACCTTCTTACATTATTCTTATCGTGGTATTATATTTTAATGATACATATTTTTGTTTTCATCCAAATGTTATGTGTCATGAATAACTTAGATGTTATTTTACTGACGTTGTTTATTTTAGAAACATTGTTGTTATTATTATTATCCATCTCCTACAGGTTTACCATAGCATTTTTTATAAACAAATGTATTTATTATTTGTGTTTTCTTTTCATCAACAAGGAAGTAATGTTAATATCACATAACATATTTGAATACCAAATCTTTGTATATTAAATATTTGTTTAAGTCAATTTAAGATGTACCCAAAAGCGTTCGCAAAAAAAATTTCCAGTGAGGGAACAAAAGATATTGTTAATAAAAAATTGCAAAAAATACTTTTTTTCAAAATATTTTGTTAATTATCTGATATAAAAACTGTAGAGAATTTATTATTCTACATGATTGTGATTTGATATTTTTTATGTACGTACAAACACTATTTTACGAAATAATACGCAAAAATTACTTTACTAAACTTTGTCGCGCTGTAACTCGTAAAAAAATTAACTTGTGAAAAAATCGTTTGAAGTTTTCGCAAAGATAGCAACTAACAACACCCTTCCCAATCTCGCCAACTCAGCGGAATACTCAGGAGGCACCTCTAAAAACTTAAAAAGTAACTCAGTCTATGCATCTTGGATTCCGGGTGCAAGTTGAGTCAATGCAGTGGACATCTTCAGGGCTCTTCTAAAAGTTAACTTTTAGAAAAACCGCTGCAATTTGTAACGAAACGTTGGTCGAAAACACAACCAAATTGACGCGGTTTGTATCCAGAAGCCATAATTCATATCTAGATCACCGCAGAAGCCTCAAAACTTATATAATTCAGTATATTTTTCCATTACAAAAGTACCTATTGACTGGACTGATCAAACGACAAGACAAAAAAAACAGAAGGGAGGGGCAATCGTGTATATTTTTTTTAAATTGTGCTGAACAATTAGGTTAGCTTACAATACCGTAGTTTAGGTTACATTCCAGGGGGGAGAGACAAGTTCTAATGAATGTATAACAAATTAATTTTTTTTTTCAATATTAAATTATCTCAAAAATAATTCCAGTATGCCAATTTGTGATGTAGAAGTTATGGTTTCAACTAAAATATCAAGCATACATTTATTCGTTAAATTATTTTCAATAATATCAAATCGAAGTACTTATATGTATATAAAATATTTGGTACAATTGCAAACCTACCGATAATCTAAATGGTAATAGAGTCAACCACAACAAAACCAACATTTACATATGCTTGCTCTTTCGTCAAACAAGCAACTCGCTCCGGATTCACCGCAAAATCTATAATCACTATCAAATCAATAAATCATATAGTCAGTGGCGTAGAATTGCAATATCAGCTCCAGCCAGACAGATAGGTTTATATCTGTGTAAACTAACTAAGAGAAAATACCAAAGACAGGGTTGTTCAGAAGCCAAAAATATTAATTGTAAATAACATACAGAATTAAAAATTGATGGTTTTAGATGTAGACTTTTAGAAAGTTAAATATAATTTTTTTTAAATGTTGTGTGCCTCACCCATATAAGTACACACTTGAAGTGAAACTTCTTTTGTTTTCATTAACCATACAAGTTAAATAAATGAAGTAAACGATTATTAAACTCATCTCTATCTCACGCATAACCGACGTAAAGTAACTTGTACGCATGTGATATTCATCCATCTTTCTCTTATATATTTACTCACGCATATATAGGCACATTGCACATTCACCTTAGCGTTTCATCTTTAAAATATATCGATTGTAATATCTGTCGATTTTAAAATCTGAGGTTAATCTAATTCACTAATCTCGCTAAAGAAGTTTCACATCGAAATGTTTTTGATTTCTATTAAAAATCAATTAAATGTCGATCAAATTTGTTGCTTCTTCAGTAAAATAAGGTCTACACAAATTAAAAATTTTCTAGGTACCTATGACAAATGATGTCCTTAATAAAATATCAAAAATACAAGGCTATAAGTCCCCGAAAAAATAAAAATATTGATAATTTTTCCAATAATATTTTCGCCATAAATAAAATGGAAACAATGATTTTGATAATTACACCACTCATAATACTTAACTATCTATTTTAATATAATCATCGAATGTTTTGTCAAAACATCTGAACAAAATTAATCTAAAGTACCATTAACGAGAGTACATTGTATTTAATATTTATCTCTTCAGTAGATTAAGGACACCAACATCTTTGTTTCGCACATTTGCGCACGTAAATATTTATAATATATTAGGCACGTCTATCAAACTTCATTTAGAATAATTAACCAACATGGCAAGTGACCTGTTTCCGCCATTTTGTAATCTACCTGGAATCAAACCTTCATGTGGGATGACATTTTGACATTCGCACATCCCTCTCCCTCGCTTGCCTTATCTCACCAGTCATTTCACCATCCTGCAGCTTCTAAATCTATGTAAATTATTTATTTGCTTCAGTTTACTTGCTATGAATTATTTATTCTTACTCTAGCCTGCTGAAAAACGTCTAAATGTAATTCTTTTAAAAATGAACTACAAATAACAACTGAAAATTTTATTTGGACATGTCATTCATTGCTGAGCAAATAACTCAGAAATGTATAATGTCGATTTATTGACAAAATAATAGAGGGGGGTGGGGTACAAAATACTGTATTATAATGAATTTGCTCTAGAGTGTCTAGGGAAAAGGTAAAGTTAAAATATAAATAACAGCCCATTGACAAGTTTAATATTAAGAGCAGTGGTGATAGGTGTACAGTAAAAAATGCATAAAATCTTTACATTATATAATATCTGTACATATACTTATACGGTAGAGTCTCTTTAAAAAAAGACATTAAAAAACATCAATTAAAATAGGTCAAACATTGTAAAAAGAATGTTAGTAAAAGAAAATTAGTTCAAAAATCTGAAAGAAATTGATGTAAAACTTAAAATAAATTTTATTGGAAAGTAACAATATTTTTTTATCAGAATTATCATCATTATCTGAAAATACAACTCAGCATCGTTTGTGAACTGATGTAAAATCTTGTTAAACGAATATTTTAATAATAACAATACGTTTACATTTTTAAATTCCTTGAATTGTCAGATTTTATTTATCGCCCAAAAGGGGTAATCCCTGAATTTGCATGAAAATCGCACCGCGTAACTTCAAATCCGCGTAAAGAGACCCTATTGTATATATTATCACTGCTCTAAAATCTCGAGCCAATTCATAATAATTTGACACCTCACAGATAGCGTTAGTTTTGTTTTTGCTTTAGAGTAAATTCTTTATAATATCCGACATAAGACATGGAAATGAGTCCTTTTGTGATTTAAAATCGGTTTCAGTCACCTGGCAAGCTTGTTTTTTGTAACCACGATAGTTATTAGCAATATTATAGAAGAGACAATTTTCAACGACTTTTGCCATTTTTTATTAATAGGCTGGTTTATTTAATCGTCTATTAATTAAACCTTTAAATCAAATTCTGATATTGCTCAGAAAAAAGACTATTACCTACAAATAATTTATAAGATAATACGATACAAAAATCCTTCTACTTAAAATGAATAATTAAAAAAAAATTTTAAATGAGCATTGATCCTGACCAAACAGATTTTATTTGGTTAAAATATTAGATTTTAGTAAATAGACGATACAAACAAAAGATTTCCTCTATCGCTTCAAACATTTTGTAAAAAAAGTACAAGCGCTAACATCACAGAGGTGGCCGCTTTTGTCAAGGATAGGTAATTTGATTAATCTGCCCATTGTTGTAGGAACTATGGCAGTAAATAGTTTGACACATACGTACATACACATATATGTGTCTATATACATACATACGTGCTCATTTGCGAGAGAGGCTTTAGAACACAGAAGTTACATTACTATTGTAGGGGAATATACGAGAGTTGCTAATTTACCCTAGAGGGATTCATATATCAAATTATACCACTCATGTTTTCGTGATTTTAACCCAAATGAAATGCATGTATGCATAATTATATTATATATATTATATCATATTCCATTACACCCTGTATATAGAATTCATTAAGGGGGAAAGCCACTCTGACGGAAAAAGAAATTGATTTTTTTGGTGCATTTTTTAAAATATATATGACACTTGGAAAACTTTAAACGCGTTATTTTGGAACGACTTTTTTCGACCTTGTTCCAGCGATTCCTCAAAGACCGATTAAAATTTTTTGGTCGTCACATCGAGGTTCTTAACATTGTAAATTTTTAATACTTTTCAATAAAAATTGATACTAAATAAGTTGAATATATACTAAATAAAATGTCCTGTACCCGACCTTAAAATATATGTGTGTGAAAAAATTCCCAAACATTGACAATCTTTTTACACGTCGCAATGGCTTTCCCTCTTAACCCTTTGAGTCCCACCAGGACAATACGTCCCACAAGCAGATTTAAAAAAACTGATTTTCTTCATGTTCGGAACATATAATCCCTTCGTAAAATAACTCATTTGAGAAAAAAATAGTTCGTTACTCAATGTCAAATAAAACATAAATTAAAATGATTGTCTCTAATTGCAAACATAAAAACCTAAAATACGAATGAAACCATCAAAAAATATTTTTATTTTTTACAAGCAAATAAAAAAAACACGCAAATAAAAATTATTAAACATTTCTACATGAGCTACCACTTAATGTAAAACAAATATATACACAAATTTAAATACAAAAAAAAATCATCTCATCGTATGCTGCAAAATCCAAACATAATAAAACCTGATTTTCAAACGTAATATTCCCTGTTCAAATGCGAAAAGTGGTTACATTCTAAAATTAAACTCTATGTGAATACCGAAAGGTGGTAACACATATATTCATCCTATGTACATATTAATCATATTTTGATAATTTCGTTCTCTATGAGAAATGTAGATGGGTTTGCATGAAAACATTTTGTTTTAATAATTTCATGTTAAATTTCAGTATTTTTACAAATGTATTTTTCATAATTAGTCCAATGATAATATGAACATGGATTATTTAAACACGCGTACAAAAAAGCATTAACATTTATTTATATTTTTAATATATAATTTAATTAATTTAATTACTACATTTTATATACCCAGCCTTTGATTTTTACATACGTATAATTTCACTGTTTATAATAACATTATATGGTATGTATTTCAATTTAAATATTTTCAATTTTTGTGTTTACAATACAACATTCATTCAAATTAAAATTATTTTAATTAATATCTACGACAACCCTATCAGTATCTCGTGGAAGAACTGTCGGTTGCTCAATTATTTTTTTAATTCTAGTCAATAAAGTACTGGAACCAGTCATATATCATACCCCAGTGTTAGATTCTTGTTTAATTAAATGTACTAACAATAAATTAGAAATATTTGTTGATATTTGATTACTGCCATTACTGAATCATAATCTATAGACGCTTAACTATAAAACAGGTTAATTTGATGACTGGGTGTTAAAATAGTGGACATTTAAAGTAACTATCGGTTTATAATCTACTTATTATTATTATTATATTATCATAGCATCTGCTTTACATTGTTTAAAATTTTACCATTCTTTATTTTACAACTTTTGTGTCGTATTACTTATCATTTTTTTATCATTAACAAGTATCCATCACTAGATACCCATTACTGGTTTTACTTTATTCATTACTGGAGAAAAAACATAAACAAAATAAAAGGCTATAATTTAAAAAAATAATGCCCAGGCGGAAAAACCTACGGTACGCCACTGTTACCAAATAATTAAATTTGAAAAGTAGCCCCCACGCTTATAGAGTTTGGAGACCATTGCCTTAAACTAAGGCAATATCGTGTTCAACTAGTTCCCCATCACCTTCAGCTGCAAATGCTCATGAATGTTAATCAAACTGCAAGTTTGATTATACACATGCATCCCAAAGCAATTTGAAATACGTACGTATAGCAATATAGGTAACCAATACAGTGAATATTTATTAAATAGGTATGTAAATTGACAAATATATACCTATAACAGTTAATTAATCAATGACCTCATATATTTTGCCAGCCATTTCAATTTTGTAAACCAAGGTAAATCAACTGTGAAAACTTAAATTTATTTCAATTTATATGTTTACACGCCACTGACTTCCAAGCACAGTATTATCAACTACTTTGAAATCATGATATGAAAAATGGCACACGTCAAAATGGAAATTTATTCTTCAATTTCGTACGATTACCGACACGATCGGCAAAGAGTAAATTTCGTAAATCGTTTAAAACATTTCCAGAATTGATACTGGTTTACAAAAAAAAACTTTTTTTCGACGCTATATGTACATACTCTACATGAAAAGTAGCCTAAAGATCAACAGGTATCCAAAAATACATCACGTTTTTTGTACCGGCGAAAATAAGTTTTATCTCTTGTAGATATTCTACGTGGAGAGAAAAAAGTTGATAAATCACGTAAATGGTAAAGCATTTTTCATTTTTATAGCGAATGAGTGCGTGAAATCTACAGGGTTAAGGGAAAATGGTTGATGTAAAGTCGTTATTGCATAGTGCGGATTTTCTTTATAACATAAATACATCTTCCCAAAGTTACACGCCATTTTTATTATTTCTTAGATGCATTGTTGTCAGGTAATTTAATTTTAGAAAGTGAGTTCAAATTTGCTATTATTGCGTATTATAATTTAAAATATGAAAGAATGCCAAAAATTCTTTCAAAATCCACTGCATTTCTATTATTTTTTTAAATAAAATGAACGAGTTTTAGAACTCACCTCTTATATGTATATTACTTTATTATTGTCAAGAAGTTATATTATATAACCATTGTCAATCAATACTTGCTAATCAATACTAATATACAATTGAGTCATATCAGGTATGTAAATTTTCAGTATTCTGTACCAAAATCGGGAAAAGGAAAACTTATAGCATCAACACTGTGTCTATCGCAGTTTTCTAACCTATCTATTGAAAATGGTAAATTAAAGACAAAGTATCTAGCTATTACCGGCGACATCGTTCGCATGAAAATTAGGTTAGTAAGGAGCTGACAGACATAAAACTCATGAAGAATTAGAAGAAGAAGAAGGTTGGGTAATACAGATTACTGTTATGATAGTCGATAAAACAGGTCGTGCGTACAAATGTCACACATCATTGTTTTAATCTAAAGTAATTGTATAAGTAATAAATGTTCGGGATACAAAATAGCCTATGTCTACCCACAGAATGCAAGCTATCTCCCTGCCAAATTTCATCAAGATCGGTATAGTGGTTTAGCTTCGCATTTATAATAGACCTGAGTTAGAAAAATAAAACTTTAAGTTTTTTGCGTTTTTTAAAGGGAGGCAAATGGGGTAACAACTTTTTTTAATTCAATCCCGGAGAGTGGGGTATAAAATGAAAGATAATTCAAGAAAGTTTCTTATTATTACAATCTTCATTTAAGAAATTTGTAATTGTATCCGAATATAAAAGTGAGAAAAGTTTGAAAAAATTGAGAATATGTTATATAATTATGCAGAAATCACAAAAAAATTATCAGCAATCGCCTCACTTACATTTTTTTTTTTTTTCGAAAAAACTGTGGAGCTTTAGTTTCTAATAGACAAACTATTAAATATAACTTGTGGAGGATCTTAAATGCTAAAATTAAATTAAACTATCGAATAAATGAATACGATACGGGACACTAGTACACGAAACTCGACTCGCATTGACAATTTATTTTCTGTAAACCTTATCATACCTGTCAGAAACATCATTACAAAAAAATATATTACTTTATCAGTATATATGACACAAATGCTCAATAACTGATATAGAATAAAGTGGCCAAGTATGATGAAATTGGAGTTTATTTCTGTTCCAAGAAGAGAAAATATTTTTTATAAAATTGGACTTATTTATCGTAAAATATTATACTTATATTTTACACATGATGGAATTTCCCGTAGTGAAAAATATTGAGAGCTTCATAAATTTTACTTTAATAAGCGCAGAAGTCGAACATCTTTATAACACTTCTGTCCAGGGACGGACTCTATATGTTACATCGTATAACATTATTACCGTTATAACTTATTTGGTCACAACACACACATGTTGGTTTTATAAATATGAAAATATATGAATAAACAAACAATATCTTGATCTTGATATTATAAATAAATGTCCGATATTATCAACCAATTAAATGCTCCTTTAGCGCTAAATGCTCCTTTAAAGTATTTTTGGTGTATTACTAACGTGATTTAAATCAATATGCTCTCAATGAAAAATGTACATAATTTGTGTTGTAAAAATATAGTACAGAAAATTAAAAATCCCTTAAAATAAATTAAATTAATTAAATGTTTGGTTCTGTTGATAATACGAAAGTTAGTTAATGGAAGCATTTAGTTAAACTTGGTAATACTGGGCGTAAATATAATACATTCTCGAGAAAAAAATTTAGATCTGAAGTGATCAAATTAAATCTTGATAGATCTGTATTTTGAAATAAAATCATATCTGTTCACTGGTTTTTGATCTTGACAGACCTGCAAAGATCTCTGAAGATGGTGTCTTTTATTGTGAAATTCATTTTTAGCGCTCAAAAATACGTAAGAAAAACATAGACCGCAAGACTTTTCCAACCTCGCAATATCGAAGATACGAAAAGCTTTGTGATTGTTTAGGGTCTGGCTTTAGGATGGTCCTATTTCAAAATCATCAAAGTTGTGTGTAAGAGGGAGAGGTGACATCCCAAAATATTATTTTTTTCAAGATATTTCAAGAACGACACATGTTACGTGAATATTGTATAGAATCTTTTTTCTAGAGCATTCAATTTCCTATTATATAGGTCTACAACGTTTATTGTAAAATATTCCCTTACAAATATTTATCTTATTTTGCTTTAAAAAATCGTTCTTTGTTTTTTTAAATTGATATTAACTTTGACATATTAAATGTCATTTTGACGTTTTAAATGTCATTTTGACGTTTGTATAAATTTAGATTAAGATTAAAATTGTCAAAAAATTAAAAATATAAATTTCGAACTAATATTTTTTAGTAAAATTGTATAAAAATTAAATGGTTAACCAATGCCAGGCAATTTATCTGAACATTTTTTCGGTTTTTATTTAAATTGTTCACCTTTGGTGAATTTAGCACAAGGAAGCACTGTGTATTTACTTGGAAGATGTTTTTTTATAGGGCTTTATTTTTATTATTATTTAACGAAACATTTTCTTGTTGATCGTACTGAGAAGTTTTTTATGTAAGGCGTATAAGTTACGTTATTTTTCAGTCAATTAACAAGCCTGTTATATTTTTGTGACTACAACAATATGTTTCATTAAAGCACATTTAGTGGCAAATATAACTGAGGTGTTGATTGAAACAACGAGACCGATGCCAATTGAAACATTGCATTAGATAAATCCGACGAAATTTTGAAAAGTGTTACGATGTGTTTATTGTTGTGAGCATTATTCAAATGTGATTCAAATAGACATAAAAAATGGCTACAATTTATCCAGTGTAAATATTAGATGTTTATTTTACTCGTTTGTTAATAACGGTCGACATTTTGTTTTATTATTTGTTTAAATTGCCACAGCCTTCTAGTTAAGATTTGGCATTGTTATTGGTATATGTCGTCGCCTATGTCGTTGGTGGTAGCGACGAAAATCGAAACTAACATGATCGAGTCAATTGTCATGTAACCTAACTTAACCAATGTTTAATAAACAATTTTATCAGTGATTATATACGTTTAACAATTAGAGTATTTAATTTCTTTTATCAAGAAATAAGTATAATTCTTCAAAACAATTTCCCATTTTAATTAAACACATTTTTAAAATTAACAACTGACATCTGGTCCGATAGGAATAGTTCCATTTTTCACCACACCGTGGCCTACGATCAAAGACATACCAAATAATACCAATGCAATAGTAAAAATGAAATTTAAAGTTTTTGTCAATTTTTAACTCACATAAACCCAACTTTTAAATTTACCTTTCGAAATGAATATTGCACTCACTCATTTTTAATTTTAATTTGTTAATAATATTACGTTTTAACAGCTTTAATTTCAACAATGAAACTATTTTTTGAAATAACATGTTAGTTAATATTAGTTATTAATTTCGATAGATGGTAGCATTTTGAAATATTAACAAAAAAAAACTAAATCAGGTTTTCAAACCGTCCTATATATAGGGGCATATGTATATGAGTTAAAGAGTGAAAATGGGTTAACAATATTTTTTATTCAATCCCGGCAAGTGGGATATCAAATGAAAGCTGATAATTCAAATAATTTAAACATATAAATATTTTCAAAAAAATCGTAAAAAATTTTAAATGGAATTATTAAGGCATGTTACATCCCATAAATTATTGGAAGTATTATCATCGTTAAAATTTAAAAATCTACATCAACCCCTACAAACCCCTACGATTATTATGCTAAAGTAGCGATATGTGTTTAAATTAAACACAAAATATCTCATAAACACTGATTTTACAACACCGTGATTTCTAACAGTATCGGTTTTTATCGTCTCTTTTAAAATGAGGGTTACGACCTATTAGAATTATTTCCGGTATTATAAAGAATTTGCTCTCGGGCAAAAGCTTAGCTAACGCTATCTGCGGAGTATCAAATATAAATAATAGCCTACTGACGGTTTTAATTAATGGTATGTTTTATCTGAATATCCTTAACGTAACGACCTAAAAGCAGTAGTGACAAGTGTACAGCATAAAATGCGTATCATTTACATTATTTTACATTTATTACCATTGCTCTAAAATCTCGAGCTAATTCATAACGATTTTACACCTTGCAGACAACATTAACTTAGCCTTTGCTCTAGAGCAGCAGTCGACAAACTATGGCTCTTTAGGTACGTACATGTAGCATTGAAGAACTCAAATTGAAAGTAAAGTAAAAAAAATAGTTTAAGTAATCGCTTTTCAACGTGAATCTCAATAAAAGTAAATTGAGGAGTCAAATTTAAAATACATATATAGACTACATAGTTACATATCGGACATACAAAAACATTCTCGCGTTGGTTCAAATCAATACGAGCATTGAGTCATTTCTTTACAAAAATGTAGTGCACGGATTTTATTTTTATTTTATAATAAAGTACTGGCGCCAGTCTTAGATATAACCCCAGTAATGACTATTTTTAATTAAATGTACTGAATTAGAAATATTTGTTGATATTTGATTACTACCATTTCTGAATATTAATCTATATATATTTAACTTACAGCGTGATTTGATGATAATCGGCCAATAGGTATTAAAATGGTAGACATTTAAACTAATAAGTATAATTTAATAATTAATTATTATATTATCATAACAACTCATTTACATTGTTTCAAATTTGACGATTCTTTCTTTTATATCTTTACGTACTTATCATTTTGTAATCATTAGCAAGTGTCCATCACTGCGTCCTAACTACTGGTTTTACTTTATCCATTACTGGAGAAAAAACATAAACAAAATAAAAGGCTATAATTTAAAAAACAAACTATATTTGTGGACTTTGGTAATTAAATTTACTAAATAAAGAGTTACTTTTTTTATTAGTAACATGAGTATATGAGAATTACAAAAAAAAGCCCGTCAATCACAGAAACAGTAAACTTTCTTCTTATAGCGACCATAACTGGTGACAGTACCTTATAATAATAATTCCTTTAAACCCTTATTTACAAAAAATATTTTTTTTTATGAGAGACAGATTTAGCTCTTCTTTTGCAAAAGTTTGCCGACCCTTACTCTAGAGCAAATTCTTTATAAACCCTTACAATAATTAATCGATATATTATTATAATTAATTCTATATCATGCTTGTACCTATGATCTAAAGAATTAATAAAGATTATTATTATTATTATTATACAATAGTAAGTATATTAAACATATTGAAACCACTAGTGTAAATAAATAATAAAACTGAAACTCATTCGGATTCATGCTATTAAAAAATTCTTTAAAAAAACAGCATACAATGAATCACCCCAGCACCGACTCTGGCATACTATTATAAATGCATATATATGCTGATACACATCACAAATGTATGTATGTATGTACACAGACAGTGTATAGGTGTTTTGAAGAGCTGAATACAACCACGGACTACCCTACACAGATGTTTACAGCATCATAAAATAGGGTAGACGCGAGCAAATTATGATGGTGCAGCTCCAAGAGCTATTAACGAGTGTACCCTTCGTCCTGTACACGGGCCCACACCACGCACACCTACCCAACGTGCCCCGCCAACATCGCTCATACCTGTATACACACACACCGGGTGAGTGTGTGTGTGGACATGCAATATAATGAGCGACATTGCAGCTTATTGTTACTGTAATGTATAATGTATTTTCCACAAACAAAGTGAGCATCACAGGTTATAATTTTTATGTCCGTTTTTCCCTAGTTCGACATTTCAACAGTTTGACAGATGAAATGTTGTTGGTTTAATGTTTTTTGGGTGGTTTTATTTGTAAATAATCTCACTTAATTGTTTTTTGACTAGCCTATGTTTAAAATATATATGGGTATCGATTTGTTTCCACTTTAGAATTCCATTTCCATGGAAGTATTGATGCATTACTTAATAAATATTATCTGTTATACTATGATAGTATAGTACAACAGTTTGTTTTGTTTAATTTAGTTGAATATGAATGCACATATTTTGTTTGGAATTTACATCTACTTATCTACTTATCCATTTCTATGTAATTGTATTTTCAATGTATGTACATATGTAAATATATACATGATGCATACATTGATTGTACATGCGATAATGTATATGAGATATTACATTCATGTATTCACTAATAGATAAAGTAAAATTCAATAGTAAAGTAAATGCAGTCATGCATAAATGTTTTATTTTTATTTGTTTGTGTATCTAAACATTCTACGATCAAAAGAAAGATATTCAAGAGTCTAGTCTCAATAATCTTATTATATATCTTATGGTATGTGCTATTAGTACATAATGGCAAATAACATAGATTGGTTATAAAATATAATACATATTCAAATGTTATGACAGAATTTTCATTTTTTAGGGTCGATCCAGACTATCGAGCCGGTCTCGGTTCGGTCTCGTTTCAATCAAATCTTATGATATTTACATTAACGAGCCGTTCTCGAGCCGATCTCGGTCCAATTAAGTCTTATAGTATTCACATTACCGCGTAGAATGATAAAAGACGAACTGAAGTTCCTATTCACACTATGGGTACAATCCATACCAGATTCGATCACACTCCAGTAAAATATTCTTTGCACTATGCTGTAGCGGAGCGAGATTTGACCGAGACCTGATCGATACCTATAGTGCGAATGATTTCATTGTTTATTGTTTATTTATATTTGATTGGAGCGAGACCGGGCCAATAGTCTGGATCGACCTTTAAGGTTCCATACCTGGAAATAAAAATACGTAACTCTTATAGGATCACTTTGTTGTCCGTCTGTCTATCCGTCAAGACCTTTTTACTCAGGAACGGCTAAAGGTTTCAAGTTGAATTAATATCAAATACTTTTATCTACAGTCTCATAAAAAGTTTAAGTTGAAAACTTAATACAATAAAAAAATATGACATTTCAAATCGTATTTTGATACTGACAGTCTGACTCACTGATCATCAAAACCTATAGGGTACTTCCCGTTGACATAGAATCTTGAAATTAGTATTTTTATTTAAAATGATGTAACTATATAAGCTCAGCCCTAGAAAAAGATAACCTATGCTGTTTGTATTAATATTTTTGAATCTGTTGTAAGTGATTCTGACCTTTAGGGTAGCAGACGACTTCTGTAGCCAATAGTATAAACAAAAGTCAATTGTCGTTGCAATCATCGTAAATAGAAAGTACGCCACTATGGAATTATAAAGTTATTTTTTAATAAACTAGAAATTGTTCTACTTTCAGTAGTTGAGTTTTTATAGAATTATATTCTGATAATAAATAAAGTGAATTCAAAAGAATTGCTGTTGATCTATTACGTTTTGTGACCTATAGCGTGTTTTCGCGACCTAAAAATATCAATACATAAATTTTTATTTTTATAACAGAAAATGTTAACTAATCAATATTAAACTAAGCAAATATAGATACTGTAATGCGATTTTTCAGAAAATGTAAACTTTTAAGTGGGTTGTTGATGAAATTTAAGTAATAATGCGCATTTTACCAAATATTTTTTCATATGATTGTTGTAATTTGTTTATCAATAGACAAACACTTTATTTGACTATTGTTTATCTTTTTTATGCACTCATTAACGGTCGTTGTTTGCAAAACTAACCACTGCATGTTTTAAAAAACAGACGCCTAAAATTTTAAGCTTATTTCAGGATTTTTTTTCGTAACAAAATAAAATCTTTTTCAGTCTATTTAATGTATATTTGTATCTTAAATTATACAAAAAAAAAAAAATTCAGTCAATTTTATTATACTTTTTTTGTGTTTTTTGAGGTCAAAGCGGACTCCTCGAATTTTTTTTTGCAAAAGTCATATATTTTTTCATTGAAAATCGATAAAAAAATAAATTATTAATAAAAATAAATTATTTTAGGTAATACGATAACTATTAGTGTGTAGAACACCGTGTTAAAATTATAACCCGATCGGTTGATTAGAATTTCATTTCTGCTTCCCGCAAACCGAGAAAAAGTTTCAAGAAAAACGAAAGATTTAGTAATAGATGTAACACTAACACGACCCGTTTTCTTCTATGAGCTATAACTTCGTCAATACTTTGAATTTCGATCTACAATTTTACAGTTTACTCTCAAAATATTTTACTTTCAAAATATGTATTTAAAAAATCGAAAATTTTAAGTCGCCTCACCGCAGTGGGTTGTTGATGAAATTTAAGAAATACTGTTCATTTTACCAAATATTTTTTCATATGATGGTAGTAACATGTTTATCAATAAACAAACGCTTTATTTGAACTATAGTTTATCTTTTTTATGCACTCATTAATGGTCGTTGTTTGCAAAACTAACCACTGCACGTTTTAAAAAACAGATCAGCGAAAAAATTTAATGAAAGTACATTGAGTTTAACTAATTTTCCATTAAACGCATACACAAAATCCGTTTTTACACACGACATAACCGAAACAATAATATTCGATTCGGGTTCATAAATATTGAATAATCAGTAATATTAAATTGCTCCAGATGATATGCTGCGTTGATCAAACCCCTCGTCCATTTTCAACATTGAACCGATAACACATCAGCATTGGCTGTTAAATGCCAATAATTCATTAGCGGACAACTATGTTTATACACATACATAGACCGTTTGTGATTAGCGCCCTACGTATATATATTTCCCCTGCAAACTTGCAATACCCCTCTCTTTTTATATTTTACCCCTTGAAGCCGTCCACTCGAATGTTCCATTGTTACTGGCTTTGATGTAATGGTGATTGTGTAGTAACCCGTTTTTATCTAACGTCTAAATTTATTGCACTAAAGAAATGTGTTTATTTACAATGTTGCGAATAAAGAAGGACGTGTATTTAATTTTTAACCGACGTCAAAAAAGGAGAAAGTTCTCAATTCGGCTACAAATATATTTATATTTTATGTATGTTCGGGCATAACTAATCATCATTTTGGGGGGGCCATACCCCTCCGTTTCACGAGCGTAGGGAAATTTCTAATTCCAAATTATCCTCCTAATTATTTATGTAAAATATAAATTATTTTTGGGGCACTGAAGCCAAGGGACCCTATGACTCTCCTAACCCCCTCCGACAAATATGTACCGATTTGGATGATTTTTGTTTGTTTGAAAGAGTATACGCCCGAGGTGGTCCCATATAAATTTATCAGAATTTGATCATGGACTTAAAAAAGGAGGGGGTTTTCAATTCGGCTGTATATATCTTTTTATGTACGAGTATTTTCGGGCATAACTCCGACAAATATATGCACCTATTCGGTTGATTTTTCGTTTGTTTGAAAGTGTACTCTTGCTAGTCTCATATAAATTTTATCAGAATCAGACCAGGGACTTCGAAGATACACCAAAAAAAACTAAAAATACTAAAAAGTATACCTAAAAATAAATAAATTTTTTAAATCGATGCCAACCAATAAAAAAAAAGAAAACCGACTTCAAAAACTGTTAAGTTTATTTATTAGGTGAATTGTTTAGTGTTTTTTGGGTTTCTTTTTATAATTACTCTAGATATTGACTTGTCTCTTATCTAGTTTTGTTGAAACGTAGCGTCGTTGTAAAGTTGAGGGTTGGTCAGTCAGATATTAACGGTATTGTATTGTATTATGTAACATAAGTTTGTGAGGGTTTATTTGTTAGTATTATACAATGTCAACTGTCTACCAAATCGCGTGATTGCAAACAATGACGATATAGTGTCTCGTGTTGCTATATACTATTGCTATATATATTGTTATATTGTTTTGTAACTCAAAAATACATCTGAGGCTACAAACAGTCCACGGAGTACGTGATTCAGTACCCTTATGGTATATATCCGTGTATGTCTTGCCCGAATTATTTTTCTCTTAAGCTTGTCGATGTTAGTTAAAGTTCAAATTTTATGCATATACGCAATTACACAACTAATACGTTGTTCTCAAATCAACTTTGACTTACTACTTATACAATACATATCTCCATAATATGCTAAATTGCTAACTACATATTGCATATACCTATGTATAATATAATTGCATACTTCAGTGTACGTATCAATATGAATTAAGTATACCTTGTTTCCAAACACTACTAACTCCTACATACATATATGTCTATCTATATGTGTATATTAAGTTGTTTACATAGACATATTACATGTATGTATGTATGACGCGGAATAACAATACTACGTCAGAATATCTAGGTATTAATACGTATACATTAGGGTAGTCCTTAAACAGGGTTCCGACGAATTTGACTGGACCGCGCCCCAAATCAGCTCCAAATATTTTTTTAAAAATGTAGGAAAGTTCCAGCCCTCTATCTTCAAACTTGAGGGAGGTGATTTTACCATTTAAAATACACTGTTTTTTTTTCGATTTTTCAAAGACCTGTGTACTAGAGCGTCTTAAACTTTTTCTAAAAATCTAAAACACTCATGAATGCATTCCTGGTACTCATATTCCATATCTAGATGGATAAATTAAATTTGTGATTTAACCATGACAGCTATATGGGTCATTCCATCAAGAGAATTTTTATTTTTTATTTTTATTTTTTTAATTTCAGAATAATTTTGTCAGAAAAACGTTTTCCAAAGAAAATATTGTCTTGAAATAAAAAAAATTGATTCTTAAATTAAAAAAAATCATTCCATGTCAGTTTCTAACTGGCGCGACCCTTTTATTTTTTCAATTTTAATCTTAGAATCAATTTTTTATTATTTCAAGATCAATATTTTCATTGTCTGATAAAATTATTCAGAAATTATAGAAAAAAAAATTATCTTGATGGAATGACCCATATAGCTGGCACGGTTGAATCACAAGTTTAATTTATTCATCTAGATATGGAATATGAGTACCAGGAATGCATTCATGAGTGTTCTAAATTTTTAGAAAGAGTTTAAGACGCTCTAGTACTCAGGTACAGTACCTACACCGCCCTAAAAGTGCCAAAAGTGTAATGACTTCGTCAGGCTGAAAGAAAAAAAATGGCTTAAGCAAAAAAAATCTTCCAGGTTAATCAGATCAAAAATTTTTCTATTGTATTTTTTTCTTTTGAGTTGAAAGTTAAACAATCTCTTGTAATTTAATACCTAGTCTTTAAAAAATTCAGAATCATAGATTAAAATACTGCAATAAAAAAAATGCCTTTAAAGGTCATGACAAAAAAATTTTACCCTAAAACTTTTACATTTAATATTTTTCTCAAAAACACAACTGATGTCCAATATTTTTCCCTCAGCCTGTATATTGTGTATATTCCACATTTTTCCTAAATCCATTTTAGTTTATTATTTATAGATACATATCCTGCATGTTTCAAACCGGCCTTACTAAACAACTAAAACATGTATATTTAATAACCATCTTATTTCTACGCATGTCATGCGTGACGCGTAAGTACATTTGTACAGCTGATTACAGTACCCACTACGTATCAATACACGTAAATGAAACATTGTCCCCGAACCGGCATTACTACACTACTACTACAATCTTATACATGAGTGGCATGTGTTATTTATATATGCCAACTCATTTCTACGCATGTCATGCATGACGCGTAAGTACATTTGTACAGCTGATTACAGTACCCACTACGTATCAATACACTTAAATGAAACATTGTCCCCGAACCGGCATTACTACACTACTACTACAATCTTATACATGAGTGGCATGTATTATTTATATATGCCAACTCATTTCTACATATGTCATGCGTGACGCGTAAGTACATTTGTACAGCTGATTACAGTACCCACTACGTATCAATACACTTAAATGAAACATTGTCCCCGAACCGGCATTACTACACTACTAATACAATCTTATACATGAGTGGCATGTGTTATTTATATATGCCAACTCATTTCTACGCATATCATGCGTGACGCGTAAGTACATTTGTACAGCTGATTACAGTACCCACTACGTATCAATACACGTAAATGAAACATTGTCCCCGAACCGGCATTACTACACTACTACTACAATCTTATACATGAGTGGCATGTGTTATTTATATATGCCAACTCATTTCTACATATGTCATGCGTGACGCGTAAGTACATTTGTACAGCTGATTACAGTACCCACTACGTATCAATACACTTAAATGAAACATTGTCCCCGAACCGGCATTACTACACTACTAATACAATCTTATACATGAGTGGCATGTGTTATTTATATATGCCAACTCATTTCTACATATGTCATGCGTGACGCGTAAGTACATTTGTACAGCTGATTACAGTACCCACTACGTATCAATACACTTAAATGAAACATTGTCCCCGAACCGGCATTACTACACTACTAATACAATCTTATACATGAGTGGCATGTGTTATTTATATATGCCAACTCATTTCTACATATGTCATGCGTGACGCGTAAGTACATTTGTACAGCTGATTACAGTACCCACTACGTATCAATACACTTAAATGAAACATTGTCCCCGAACCGGCATTACTACACTACTAATACAATCTTATACAAGAGTGGCATGTGTTATTTATATATGTGTGTGCAGTTATGTAGATACACTTGTCATGTGCGTCGCGTGCGACTTGAAACGGACGTCGGTACGCTGATCACGTTCGCGATTCCGAACATGATTGAATTCCAGCCCCTCTGGCGAGTAAACACCGGATAAACGCGTCACGTCCCAACCTGTTGACTGCCGACACAGCGGTGCAAACACGCTTACCACCGTAACCGTGATCCCGAACGGTGCGCGATATAAATCTGAATAGGGAGTTGAAATAGAAATAGAAATATCTTAACGTATGAATATCAAAAGTTCTATTTACTCAATTTGTCACTGTGAATTCTAGCGCCCGGTATTGACTAAATGCTCCTTTACCTTACTGTCATTTAGCTTAAATTTGCATTAAAAATCTAAACTAAGCATACTACATTTTTCCTACACTATGTTTTTACAATGCGTATTATGTACATACAAGCCAAATACGATTTTAAAAATATATTACATGGTATTTAAATTACGTTGCTAATACACCAAATCTATTATACTTTAAAGAAGCATTAAATTGGTTGATAATACCGGGCATATGTATGGTATGACATTCTTCCGCGTTGGTTAGTTTTAAGTAAATATAGGCGATTGTTGAAAAAATGAATAATTTAAATATTCAAATTATTTATTCAAATAAATTAATTCAAAAGTTGAGGTTGTTTTTTTAATTCGTAATAAAGCATATAAATGACTTGAAATGTTCAAATGTTCTTATTTTAAAATTAAATTCATGGAAGTTAAATAATGATAAACAATATTCGATAAGTAGCCTCATCTAGCTCTTCTGGGCGCCTTCAATCTTTTGTTAAAAATGTAGATAACATTTTAGTATTACTGCAGTGCTCATTTGCAGTAGATAATTTCATTAAAAATGTTCTCCCTTAGGTCGTTAATGGTTTGTAGATTATTAGCCTAGGCTTTTTCCATCAAATAACTCCAAAGAAGAGTAGTAGGCAATTAAATAGCGTAGGAAGCTAAGTACTGTCCTCACCGTTGGTGCTAGTACCATTCTCTTCGGTTTACACTAGGCTAGTAGCTATCTTGTTGGTGTATGTAACTTTAAGGCGTTTAAGGCTCTGTCAAACAGGAAGCGGACAGTCCGCCGCGGACTAGGGTAGAACGCGTAGGACAGTAGTTTGTCTGACGAAGACGAATTGCTTCTTCTGTTAGCTGTGAGTTCAGTAGTAAAACGAAAAAGGAAATGGATATGTCATAGTGAATGAGCATAATGCAGGCATATAGTGACAAGACATAAATACTGAAGCGAAGTCATAAAAATGACTGAACTTATCCACCGCGGTAGGCCGCTATCTGTTTGACCAGATTGATGCAACTTTACACCATACAGAGTTCGCGGCTATCGCGCGAACAATCCGCTTCCTGTTTGACAGAGCCTTAATCCTTCTATTACATCAATATTTCACCAAAAATTAACGTAGATTTTCTAAATTTTCAAAAACCATTCCCATACATGTTAAATGCAACATCAGAAAACATATTTGAAAGGGGAATTAATTCACTGCTAAAATTGTAAACTATGTGTATTTTGAATTTATTCATAGGAACAAATGAAAAGTTGTACATGAATCAACAAATGGGTAACGACAGATACTTAAAAACAAATGTAACCACCTGATGTGATGACAAGCGTTGATGTAATGAGAAATGTCAGTGTGTAGGGAGTATGGGTGTGCGAGGGATACATAAACAGCTAATGAATTATCGACAATTAATGTTACTCAACAGGAACATACAAATTTTGAATGATTATGTGCGGTGTGCGCAAATTATCAGTAATGCAAATACGCTTGCATGTGTATGTAATTTACGGTATCAATGTACAGCAGAACTTTTGCTAGATGAGGTTTTATGTAATTTTTGAAACCATTGACTAATTTTGTATATCGTGTGTTCATTTGAAAACTACCGCCCGAATATTTCTGAAACTAAACATTTAAAAAAATGTTTCAAATAAAAGTAGTTTGGTTTTGAGAGAGAAACGAAATGGCACTATTAGTTTTTAATTTGTTGGACTTTTTCAAGATCAATTTAATGGAAACTTCGGTACTTGTCTATTATATCCCCAGCATTTGCAGATGGCAAGTGGCATGAAATGTATGATTTGATCAGCGCCAATGTACAGTCGCCTGCATTAATGGTCTTGCAGTTTGTATTCATTTTCGTTTATCACAAACTTAGTAGGCTCCTCCCATTTGATTATTATAATATTTAAATCATTTCTCCATGTATCAAACAAAGAAAGATATTTTGAAATTCATTTGCTAGATAAAGAACTACTCTTCATTTATAGTACTCATATATATTTGTGCAATTAAATTATTATCTAATCTATTGAAAATTGTATACGTAAATTTTGTGGCAATAAATATTTGATATTCCGAATTTTAGTATTTAAATATATTAAACTTGATAGAAAAAGATAACCGATGATGTTTGTCTTTAAATTTGGAATCTGTTGTAAGCGATTCTAGCCTTTAGGGTGCCAGACGAGTTCTGCAGGCGACTGTACATATATAAAGTGTGTACTATTAATTTCAATATTTTTAAATAAATAATTATTATATATTCAGTTATTTTCGAAAACGGCAACATAGTAATTAAATTATGCATAATACGAATATTTAATCGAACTGTCCTTGGTTAAAGCAATCTATTGGGGCAAAATCGGTTTGGTTAGTTTTTATTAGGTTAATATGTAATAATAAATATTTAAACTAATAGTGCACACTTAATAACATGGGCGCTGATTATATATTTTAATACATGAGACTTGCACATCTACAAATGCCGGGGTATAATAAACAAGTACCGAAACTTTTCTTTACTAATAATTCTATGGAAAAAATAAGCAACTCTTATGTCCAGCCTAACTAATAAAATTTACTAGCTTGCAAACACTTTCAAACGGGGTATCAAACTGACTCATACGAATTTAAGCCTTTTTGAAAATGTACATCTGCCCAGGGCCCCAGGTGCGAAGGAGGTCCGGACGACTTGGTGAAGAGCAAAAAAGGTCTTCAGGTATTTCTATAGCAATTTGTTTATTTTTAGAAAAAAAAGTTTTTTAGGACCCCCTTCCCATAGACTAAAAACACTAAAAAGTATATTCAAATTTTTTTTTTCAACACAAAAAACCTGAAAAAATTCCAAAATGTAGTTTTCAATTAGTACTTTCAATGAAAATTATAACGAACACTATAGCAAAAATAGTTTATGAAAAATGTCGGAATAACCATTTTTTATAAATCATAGTGAGAATGACTACGGAACCCTATCATTAGCGTGCCCAACATGCAGTTAGCCGTTTTATTTTATAACGCGTCACTAGGGAGACCCCATATCTAACATTCTAGATCCACTATAGAAAATTAAAAGTGAAAAACATATGCTTGCAATGATAGAGTAATTAAGGGTCATATTATTCGATTTCTATTAGTCAATTAAAATAATAATAATCATTATAATGAAAAAATTATATTATACCAGTATTTTAAACGTACCTACTTACTTAAAAGGGTTATAATTACTAAACAAATCATCTACATAAAATAACGATTATTTTAAAACCATTTATGTGATTTTTAGTTCCAGAATACAGGGTACATTTTATATATAATATCAATTATAATATGTGATCAAAATTAAAAACATTTTATCCAAAATCCATTAATGCTCTTTTCTCTGTTCGTTTTTTATCTTGTTTTTAAATTAACAATAAAATGAGTAGTCACGAATGATATTAAAAAGGTTTCACATTACTTACTTGGTTTATACATACAACGTATGCAATAGTATGCATGTATGTAATTTTAAATAAGTACATGGTGACTTATTTCGTGGAAATTTTATATAAACAAATATTTTATACGTTACATGCAAAACAATGATTGTGAGATACATTCATTATATTATTGTAATTAAGTAAAAGTAATAATGATTTCGAGATATATCATATATTACTATAAATGTGTATTGTTCGCAAGCTACAACTGTAGAGGTATCATATGTTTTAATATAGCGTTTCTCAACAAGAGAATTATAACTCTAGAGAGATATATTTTCTATAGTTATCAACATAATAAATACGTTATGCATATAAAGTAATTAAATAACGTATTTGTATAAATAAAATAATATTTTTTTATTTTTTCTAAAGTTTTCACTTTTGTATAATTGAAGTAAAAATAATAACTTCCCGTTTGATAGGCCATATCAAAAAATATTAAGAACTTAAGTATTTCTTGACGCATTGGCAGCAAATAAAAATTGTGATAATTTTATTAAGAAAGTCAAAAATAAATAGTATAATTTGAATCATGAAAGATAACCGACCTAAGCACTGTAATCACATTTTGGAATCGGTCTTCTTTGGTGATATGGAATATAATTGTTTATTTTTTTCTACAAATTTTAAGTTCAGTAAAATTGTATATGATAAGTGAGAATTATTGAGATAATATAGGGAGGTTATTAATTCCGGGGAGTACCGGCTCCTAAAAATATGGGTTTGTCTAATGACAAAAATCCCTGATCAAGCACAATTTTTGAATGTTCATCAACTATGCAGACCATAAAATTTTATAAATATTTTCGTAATAAATTATCTTTGACTTGTAATAAATTTTTCCGTTAAATTGATTTGTTCGAAAAGTTTGTAAATATTTTAAGGGTAGTATATCTCCTTGATTCGACAACTGCCATCTTTTAGGTAACTTCAGTATTCCATTTATGCGTTTATTAACATCTCAACATGGTTTTTGCCTTTAAGAGAATTATGTAGGGAGCGAAATAAATGATAATGTAAGGGTTCAACGTTTTAACATCATAACCTTACATTAATCGCGACTTATCTACACAAGTTTCAAGCCATCTCTTGAAAATCCCTACAAACTTTGTCGAATAACCAGATACCTTCTATAATTTTCTAGATAACTTTTCGACTTGCCTAAAATATTATAACTTTAAACTGATTATAATTTTAGAAAAACTGTATATTCTATTTTTTTAAATAATTGTAGAAATCATTACGTACATTATTTCCCCAAGCCCCCTCTTCTGTAAACAAACCTAAGTAATAAACAATACAATGTCTCAATGAGTATTAACACTTTGGGAATCAAAGAGTCAGATATTAAAGTTAGATTTAGATTTTGGATGAAGATTTAGATTTAGATTCAAATTCATAGATGACCTGATAATATACAGCACCCTCGACGAATACGTTTCTGACAAGAGTACCCCGAGATAAGCCCTCCCAAAAAATAGGATAATTATCGAGTAAAAGTTAATTTTTATAAATCAATAGAAGTACTATATCTTAATTTTAATATATAAAAACGTTGGTGAATATGTATGTGTTATCATCAGGCCTAAACCACTGGACGTATCGAAACCATATTCACACCATATGTTCGTTTGACGCTGGAGTCGAGATATTTATGAAAATGTGTATTTATGGTCTGATTTTTAAACAAATTATTTTTGAGCAGAACAACGTTTGCCGGGTCAACAAGTTATCTATACTTATATTTTTAGGGCGCTTTTGTCAAAAGTGCATTTGTCGAGAGCGCTAATGTTGTAGCACTCAAAATTCTAAATAGTTTTCATTATACAGATCTAACATGTTTAAATTTTTTTTTTTAAATTAAAAGGACTTCTCTCTTTAACAATTGATTATCTTTTTTCAAACAGACCAATCACAAACAATTTCAAAGCCATTCATGGCCTTGTGTTTACATGAAAGTAATGTCAATGTTATAAATGAAGTCATTTGTAACAAACACTGATTGCAAAAATGTCAACATCACTGCTTTGTATGGTTAAAAATATAGACATATGTAACTAGATATTTTCACAGTAAATAATTATCAATTACGTGTATATGTCATTTAATATTTTGATAAAGGTATTCTTTTTTATTAAACAATGTAATTACTTGAACATGACTTTTCAAACATGTGTAATCATATCTAAACAAATACGTAAAATTTTTTTGAAACTTAATAGGATTATTATTAGGGGTGTACCAGAACTGGAATTTTCAATTCCAGCCGGAACCGGAATCGCCGGAATTCACACAAAAAATCCGACCGGAATTTTTTAAAAACGTTCTATTTTAATTACTAATAATAATTAAAACAATATATATATGGTTTTTCACATAGATTATCTTAAATTAGTATTTTATATGGTATTTCTTAAATAGTAGAGGCGTAGAGTCCTACATTAGGTAGGTATATTATAAAAAATATTAATTTTTACAGCTTCGCAAGATCGATTGTTTAAAATTGTTTGCATATCATACGTTCTTCTTGATCGAATCTAATTACATTTCTAGTGTCAAATTATAAATGTGATAAATCACAAACAGCATTTAGACATATTCACAATAGAGAAGATTGTATAAATTTTTACAGATAAAAGAATGCCTATTACATGAAATTAAAGCACCAATACGTTAATATTATAGTGCATGTATCATAAACAATACTGCATTATCTTAATACTATAATTCAGATATTTTTTGAAGAAAACATATTAATGCCTATAGTACCTATTACACCACCATAACAATTTGGAATTTTAAAAAATCTTTAATATACAGGCAGAGTCATATCAGGTTGAACAAACTTGAATGCTTATTAAGAAAAAAAATTCAAATAAAAAAATTCATATAAACATGTGTCCGAAAACTCTTCGTGAGGGAGCTACAGACTCTCAAAGATTTTGTCTCAAATTAGTTTTTATTTAATATTTTGAGAACCCATTCTAATACAGTACTTAAATTTGACATCCAATTTAATATTATACGTGTTATCGATTTCCAGTATCAACAAATGATTATTTAGACTAGGGATATATGGGGCCAGTCCGACCAGTGGAGCCATTGAGTTATATCTAGTTTTTTTTTGTTCTTAATTTTTTTCCTAAAAAAAAAAAACAGTTTTTCTCCATGTGGCCGTCCGCCGCCCCTTCTGAACTGGAACCCAGAGCAGTCACCCAGCCTCCCTCCCTAAAGCCAGCATTGCTGTTATACATTAACAAACTAAGCAACGAATTTTAATAAATATAAATAATTTAAACATCAAGTATTCTTTTTTCCAAAGCTTACTTGACTTTTTAATATTGCACTCGATTGTTGTAGTTTTGGCTGACGCCTCGACTAACAAAACATATTTTAATTTTCCATGGCAATTGTGATTTTTATACAATAATGAATAAAATGCGTTGTATCTTTGTTATGAGTTGTTTTATTATCGAAAATACGAAAACTTTTGTGATCATTTAAAAAAAAAATTGTTCTACGATTTCAAAATTTTCACTCGATCTTTCTTTTTATAATCGGTTTAGTATTAATACGTGTTTAATACTAAACCGATTATAAAAATTTCATAACTATTTCACAATGGGTTCTCAAAATATTATATAAAAACTAATTTTAAACAAAATATTTGAGAGTCTGTAGCTCTATTGCGAAGAATTTCCGGACACATGTTTATGAACTTTTTTTCTTGAAATATTTTTCTCGATCAACTGTTCAAATTTGTTCCACCTGATATGACCCTGTATAATTAAACAGTTCAATGTCCGTAATATAATGACATTTTTGTTAATATATCATTATAATTTTATTTTTTTAAGGTCAATTAATGTCATAATTGCAATCATACTTTTGCTGCCCAAAATATTAAAAACGGCATTTGTGTTATGAAATGATTGTTTCCATTAACATTTTTGCTTATAAAATATTGTTATATCATAATTATTATATTTTTGTTTGATTTTTTAAACAAATACAAAATATATTATTTATGATTTTCTTAGTAGAAAGCAGTAATAAAATTTAAAAATTCCGGAAAATCCGGCCGGAATTTACCAGTTCCGGCCGGAACCGGAACCGGAATAAAATCGTGAATTCCGGCCGGACCGGAATTCCGGTACACCCCTAATTATTATAGAACCTAGAAGTTCAATGTCTACATTTAGTTCGTTTTTTTCTCGCTAATGTTTTGTACAAGATCCATTCAAATCAAAGGATGGTCAACACCCATGTTTTTAAAGTTTAACTCTCCGTCAGACTGTTAGTTAAAATAGAACGGTTAGTTAATCGGTAGTTTTCCATTAATTAATGTTTTAATCCTAACTTAATCTCGATTTTTAAATGACAATTCAGTAAATGTTATTAATTTTTTACTTGATACAGTTCAATACAGTCGTATTGAACGTTTAGAACTAACGTTAAAAACGGACGATTAACTAACCTTGGTTAATTTTACTTTATGCAACCCACGGTAGATCTCTACTTTTTTTACTTTTTACTTTACCCATGCATATATTATGTATTAAACATTTAAATATTTAAAAAATATATTATATTAGTTTAAGTTATTAAATTATATTATATCTATTATAAATAATAAGAACTTAAATTTATCTGATCCTGCCAACACGTTTTCTAAACTCTGCTATGGTCGGCCCATTAGCAACTTCCCCATCTCTCTTATGTCCCTGTGAACTCAATCCAACAGAACACACACAAATAGCTATCGAAAAAGACTTAGCACAAACGATAATATATTATGTTATGTATAAAATAAATAGTCGTTATTATTGAACTTAGATTTTCACGGTTGTTCAATTATTTAAACTTTGTTTTGGAGGTTTTATCTTACGTTACACTTTTGTACTTAACGTTTCGACCAATATCTCGTGGTCGTATTCAGAAGTAAATATTTCGCGAAGTTCGAACCTAACTAACCTAAATTCAAGTAAGTTAAGAACACTGATAATATGTCATATGAATGAATGTTTCTATTTATAGCAAATAGGACTTCTAACTTCTAGAAGTTGTATGACAACTATCTACATTTGTAACCAAATATGATTTTATTGATGTTCTACCCACATAGATTCTCGAGAAGATGCACAATTTCATTGAAATATCAATAAGTCAAGTACGATGTGGAATAGAACCCAAGGAAATATATTGAGATATGAAAATAACCACGAAAGAAAGTCTACGATGAAACAAACTATATGCATCCACGCAGAAGGGATTCTTAAAACTTTTACACGTAAGGGGAAGAAGAGAATGTTCAACTTTTATTTTATTTTAATACGTTTATTTACTCTTCTATTCATACGAACTATGTATGTTTCCGAGCTGTTTTTCACGTTGTCGTATTTTCTTACTTGACGTTCGACTATTATGTCGTTATTTTGAACTAGCTATTGGAGAAGACTCCGACATAAGAGTCGAAACGTCAAATAAGAAAATACGTTAACGTGGATAACAGCTTTGATAATTAGTTCATATAGACAATGGCCACAAAATCCTACAGAAGAAAATTTATAGGGGTAAAAATTATTCTAAAGATGTTTTCTTCATTTATTCACTGACTCATCAACGCACAGCCCCAATCCCTGGACATTGAAATATGAAATATAACAGGTGTCTAAGAAATTATTTTCCGTAATTCAACCTTTACATGCTGAATGGGGTGGAGGGGGATTCTAAAATTGAATTCGTTTATCTACAAAACTTATTTTATTTTATAAAAGTGAATTTCAGGTAAAATACTATTATATTAAAATAAAAAATACATAGTACGCAATGAAACGGACATTTTAGATTGAAGAAGTTTTTTATTCAAACTACAAACATTATTAAAAAATCAACTACGTTATACATATCTCTAATTTATTGAGTTTCTTAAACTTAATCTCTTTTTATCACAAAATAATAGAACATAATTAAATCACATGTTTAATGACACTATTCGCATTGAAAAAGACAGTGGTTCAATGAGTAAGTAACCGTTAAAATTATTTGACAAATTTCATCTACACAGAAATAAGATTTGAAAAGTAACTAACTTTTGTTTTATTTTTTTACAACGAAAACTTATATTGTCAATATAAACATAACACATGGAACTAGGCAAATTACATCTTTATGGTGTAGTTTATGAAGCTTAGTGAAACTAACAACAAAATTTGAATTAATTCGCTCGAATTGTTCCGATGGAACATTGCCCGTTTCATGAACTATCCATTTAATTGCGTATCTCCCCTATATTGCGATATTTCAAAGTTTAACCCTAATAGAAGTAAAAATATGTTTCAATGCAAAAAGTATTTGATTTTATAAATTACTAGCGCATTGGACCCGGTGTTACGCGGGGATATTAATTTAATTAAACTTAAAATAATGATGCCCTCCCAACATGCCCACAACACACGATTCACCGCGAATTGTTTTTTTTCTGACATGAAATTTACACAATAACAAAAATTATAATCTTAACTTTACCTATTCATTAGTGAAAACCGGAATAAAATCCGTTCAGTAGTTATTGAGAAAATTGTGTAAAATTATATTTTTAAACTCTCAGGAAATATCAGGTCTTGCCTTAGAATTTGTATGAAAAACAAAAATAAATAAATGAATGGGTTAGCAGCAATCATAATAATTAATTTCGATATTTTACCTTTCTTTGAAGTGTAATGTTTCTTTATATTTAAATTTTCAATCAATATATTTCAAAATATTTAATTGCTAGCATGTGTCAAACATCATCTATTTGTTCGACAAAGAGACGTTACCTAAATTAATATAAAATACTGAAACCGTAAATTATAGAATTCTGTATTCCATGACTAGGTACTATGTTTTTATATACCTAAATGACATCATGGAAACAAAACACGACTTGATGAAGATTTTTTTAGTCTTTTGATGTTAAATCTTAGATTTTCATAAAACCGCATTGAAATCGGTTTAGTCTCTCGAGTCTATAAGCCCTCATACAAACGAACATTCATTTTCATATACATAAATAGATATAAATATTCATTAAAAAGAATACAACGCGGACGAAGCCGCAGGCGAGCCGCTGTTAAATGTATATTTGTATTATAAATGATAAACGAATTTCTCATAAATATAAAATATAAATAAAGTCTCTTTATGAAGTAGAAAGTTACTTTTTCTGCATCAAGGGTTTGTTCTATGAAACATGATCCATATAGGAACAAAGCAAATTTAATATTTAAGACTCAAATCCACAACAATGTCGTCGTAATTGTTTTACAACACAAAAAACGTAAACTGAAACGACGGAAAATAAGGTCTAGGTGTTGTATTGTTATAGATTTGGCACTAATTTGGAACTACTTTATTAAAAACCATACAAGATAAAAACAACTTGTTTTATCTAATTTTAAACATATTCGATCTCGTCTCGTACGAATCTTCGCTCGTCTAGATCTCGATTAACCATTTTCCAGGCTGTTGTCCACATTATCGTATTTCCCTACTTGACGTGTTGACTCTCATGTCGGAGTCATCTTCAGAAGTGTTTCTGAAACAAACGGATAACAGCCCGGAAACTTAGCTCATATGGACAACGGCCATGAAAGCCTACTGTAATCGTTTTTACATGTGACTAATACAAAACCTAAGAAGGTTAGGTGATACAGATTTCTGTTATGATACTCAATAAAAAAATTCGCGAGTACAAATGTCACACACCCATTATTTTCCCCAAATAAATTTTCGGGGTACTTCCTTCCTCAGGATGCAAGCTACCAAATAACATCAAGATCGGATAGCGGTTTGGCCGTGAAAAAGTAACAGACAGACACACTTTCACATTTATAATATTAGTATGGATATAATTTATATTCTATCATACAATCAAAACCTACATTGAATCATGTTCAAATATTAATTATTTGGAATCCATGATTAATAAATAAAGATGGTATCGTCTAAATCTCATCTCATACTCTCGTTTTTTTACAACCGGTTGTAACATCCTCTGATTTAAATCTGTAGTCGTTTATATTATCGAGGTTCTTATTTTTAATTCTGACAAAACCTTTTCTTTATATCGAACAAGTTGTTACCCGCGACTTCATCCGCGTGAAATTGAGATTAGGTGTAATGTAGACTGTAGATAATACAAATTTCTGTTATGATAGTCGGTGAAATAAATGTTTAGTTTCGCATTTGCACGTTAGATGGCACTACGCCAAAAAAGTATAACCTGTCACGCGTACAAAAGTACACACTTTTTATCTAATCGGGATACAAAGTAGTCTATTTTCTTCCTCATGATGGAAGCTATCTCCCTGCAAAATTTCATCAAGGTCGGTTTAGAAATTTTGTGGTTTAGCCGTGAAAATATAACAAACAGAAAGACAGAGAGATAGATAGACGAGTTACTTTCGCATTT